>OZ018339.1:49380477-50667977 GCA_963969495.1 Ceratothoa steindachneri | reverse complement strand
TTCCCCGAAATTCCTACATGTCCAGGAACCTAGCAGAAGATAATCGCAACATCTGCCCAGCTCGCCATAACCGTGGCGTCACGGATATCGTGAATCAGGGGATGCGGAGATTCCAATGCCCCCGAAAGCACTCAGGGCACTTTGTGAGTCGCTATAAATCACAATCCGGTCTCCGAACCGGGCACGACGCGTAATCTCCCGGACCGAGTGGTTTATTGCCACCAGCTTGGCCGAGAAGACAGATGCAGGGCCTAGTAAAGCCCCGCTGACTTCAAACAGAGGGGATACGGCGTGAAAGCCGCCCCCCTCTTGGGACTTGGAGCCATCCGTATACACTGGCACAGTTCCAGCGTGACATGAGGTATGCCCTAAAAGGTCGAACGCAATACTCCCGGCACGGTACAAGCTTTGGGAGAAGAGGCGTGGCGACGAATAGCCAAATCTGGTACCCTCCAGGGTGGCATCCTGGGCAGAACCAGGGGCGCCCTTGGCCCGAGAGCTATATTTACCTCTCGAAGGAGTTTCCTGGCCCTAAATCCAAAGGGCTTAGGGTATGACTGGCGTCTCTCGGCGGCAAAAGCACCATCAAGATCAGCTTTGGATGCAATGAGAGCTGTTGGCGACTGAGGGAGGCGCCGGGCTCTCGCGTACAGGCGAGTGATGCACTGCACGCGGCGCAGAGCAAGTGGCATCTTCCCAGCATCAACCAGCAGGCTCTCAATGGGGGAATTGCGGAAGGCACCGGTCGCAAGGCGAAGGCCGGTGTGGTGGATCAAATCCACCTTCCGCATTAAACGCTCGGCTACGGATGCATAAAACTCGATTCCGTAGTCAAGCTTCGAACCAACAAAGGATCGATAAAAAAGTAGAGCAGGAGCCCTATCAGCGCCCCAAGCGCTGAATGTCACGGAACGGAGAATGTCCATGGCGCGGGTACAAGAGACCCTAAGGCTGCGAATATGAGCCTCCCAGGTGAGGCGTCGGTCGAATACAAGACCAAGGAAACGGTGCGATTCCACCACATCCAGGCACCCTCCATTAAGAAACAAATATGGAACGGGTGAAGCCGTGGATGGCGGCAGAAGTGCACCACCTTAGTCTTGGCCAAAGAAAACCAAAACCTGTGCGCTTCGGCATAGCGAGCCGCGTTGCAAGGCCTGTTGGAGTCGACGCTCCAGAGTTGCATCTGGGCCGCACCAAAAGAGATCGAAAGGTCATCCACGTAGAGCGTAGCGCGAACATCTTCCGGCAGCACCGAGGTGATGCCGTTGATGCTCAGGGCAAAGAGTGTGACACTTACGACACTTACGTGCGGGAGACCCTTTTCTTGCTCCTTTGGGCCGGAGAGGGCTCCCTTCACCCGTACGCGGAATCGACGATCTCGCAAAAATTCAGATATAAACATTGGGAGGCGTCCCCTCGTTCCCATCGTGTGGAGAGTCGCCATGATACCGTATTGCCATGCGGTATCATAGTCCTTCTCCAGATCGAAAAACAACGTGGCGTAGTGCTGTCTACGAAGAAATGCCTCGCAGACGGCATTTTCTAGTCGGAGCAGAGCATCCGACGTGGAGTGGAACTTGCGGAAGCCGCACTGTGCAGAACACAGATGGCCTCCGCCGTCCAGGAAAAAGGCTAATCTAACATTTACCAATTTTCCCATCAACTTGCACACCCAAGAGGTTAGAGAAATTGGGCGGAAACCGGTCGGAGTGTAGTGATCATTCTCCGGTTTGCGAAAAGCGAAAAGCGAGCACAGTAGCAATTCGCCAGGAGTCTGGGAGAAGACCCTCCACCTAGATCCTGTTAAAAAAATCTAACAGAAAGGCCATGCTTCGCTTACCCAGGTGTCGAAGCAGGGCGTACGTGACATCGCCCGGACCATGGGTGGTGTTCGCGCACGAAGCGAGAGCTGAGCGCAACTCACTCACAGTAAACCTGTCGTTGAAGGGTTCCCTACCTCTTAAGATAAACTCAAGTGGGCGGCCTTTCGCGACATGAAAACGTGCATTGAATGCTGGCTGAGCTGCATTCCGGCTAGAGAATGGGGAAAAAGCGGTCGCTAAGGATTCTGCCACGGACGCAGGGTCCGAGATTGCGGTCCCATTCTCCTGGAGAACAGGAGGGAGGTCCTGCGAGAACTTGCCCCGAATCCTTTTGACTCGATTCAGCACCTCAGCTAAAGAGGCCTTCCCGTTAAGTGAAGAAATAGTATGCCCGCCTAGAAGAGCAACAGGCGTGCTTCGAATATACCAGAACCTAGCCCTAGCCCGACGAAATTCAGCGACAGTGAAATCGTTCGGGCGGCGCTTATAGCGCATGTAGGCACAACGCTTCTGTTTTTAGGGCCGTCTCACACTCGGGCGACCACCATGGGAGTGGTCGGCGTACAAAACGGCCAGACGTCCTAGGAATATTAGTCAGTCCCACGGCGATGAGGTTTCCGGAGAAGAACTCAACGGCCTCATCTAGCGACCTAAACTCCTCGACTGAAATGCAGGCCACCGCGCCCACGCCAAGCACCACCGAGGTTGGCTCTCAGGCGGCAGTTGCCCTGAAAATGATATTTGAATGGGAAAGTGATCACTACTATGGAGGTCATTGACCACCCCCAATCAAAATCAGGCTGTGCATCAAAAAAGCACAAAGATAGGTCAAGGCAAGAAAATGAAGCGGTTCTCGCACAGTGATGCGTAAACTCATCCACGTTTTGGACACCCATCTTAAGCTCTTTGATCAGATCGGCAAGGACTTGTCCCCTGGAATTTATGGAGTAATCTCCCTAGAGAGAATGCCTGCCGTTCAGATCTCCATGCCAAAGATAGGGCCTCGGCAATCGTGCCAAGGCGTGGTGGAAGTCCCCTGCGTCGAAGTTAGCTGACGGTGGAATCTACGCAGAAATGAAAGTATACCTCCTATGCAGGTGCAGCTGCACAGCCACTGCCTGAAAGGAGGTATCTAAAGAGAAAGGAAAAACGAATACATCATGCCGGGTGTAAACCGCGCATCCCCAAGCCCGGCCATCCCATGGTGGTAGGGTCGCAAGACCCTAATACCCCGGGAGGGCGGGCAGGGGGCACGCGCCTAGCATGGTCTCCTGCAAAAAGATATCTAACGGGGAACAGGACGAGACGAGCCTCCGCAGCTCGTTCCAGTTGGCCCGGAGTCTACGGCAATTCGATGAAGGAATATGCCCTCCAGGTCTAGCTCGGAGGAGACGCGGGGGCCCTCCTCGAACTGAAGACCCTCACGGGAATGGCCGTACGCTTCCCGGAGGCAGAACCCCGTGCGCTGTTGGCCGGACAAAGCGCTGAATGCGCTGTCGCCTTCGAGGACTTATTGGGGGAGGTTGGGCTCGCCATGCGAGTCTTTTCCTTCCTCCGCCTCGAAACCTTAGGTGAGCGTAACGGCTTCGGAGGCGGAGGGAGCTCGTTGGAGGAACCACTGCCTCCGAGCAGCTCCCTCCACCTCGGTGCTTGGCGAAGTAGCCGAAGCTCCTTTGTTGCTGTTCTCCTTTCGGGGACAGCTTTAGGAACCCCGGAAGATGGCCTAGCGACCATCTTCATGGGTGTTGCCTCTTTCGAGTCTAACGACTTGGTAGAGGCGCGTGGCCGTTTCGCCTTACGGGAAACGGTGACGCTGGGGGAAAAGGGGGAAGCCCTGATTTTAGCCGGAGCTGGGTGTGAACCCTTTTTGCCGCCAGCTTTACCAAGGGAGCACCCGGGTTGAGTAGAGCCCTCAGAAGGGCTCCGAATTGGCGCAGAAACAACCGTGCTCGTTGGCCTAGATGGGCCAGGAGCAGAGGGTGCCTTTCTAACTATTGAGGCATATGACGTCCTAGGCAGATTTTGGCGTGCCAGGAACAACTTCTTAGCCTCACGGAATGAGAGTCGATCCTGGGCCTGAACGGCCAGGATTTCTTTCTCAAGGATATATGCACCACATTGCTTTGAAGAAGCTGGGTGCGGCTCTCCGCAATTGACACACTTGGCCACACACGATTTGGACTTATCGTTGACTTATCGGGGTGCCATGAAGTGTCCGAAGAGCACTTATCTTGGCCGCCTCGGCTGGATTCGCCGCATTCGCCAGAAGGCTTTCGTCCGAGAAACGGGTCACCTTCGGCTTTCTACCAATTGCACTAGCTAATCCTCTCCTTTGATGGATCATGTTGCCCTTGGCCAACATGGTGCCATCAGCGGAGCGAATAACGAGGAAGCGTTTGAAGCCAGCGGGCTCAAAAACGCCATTTTAACCTCTGAATAAGGGGCCCCGATGTCATCGAGGCTCCGCCCTGTGCACTTTTAGTTTTAGTAAGTGGAGGGGCAGAGGGGCCGGATGCGCCGATCTTGGCTTGGTCGCTTGCCAAAGTGGAAGCAGACCCATCCGTCAACGTAGCCCCCACGGGTAAAAAGGAGCCGTAAGTCTTCCTAGTCTTTGTCTTTTTCGTCTTTTTCTTTTTCTTTTTTGGAGAAGAGGGCGGGGAATGAACCCGCTTCTTACCTCCGCCGGAAGGAGCCCCCAGGCCAGATGGACCGGCCTTAGTCAGGTCATTCTCCGAAATGGAGAAGGTCCTGGTAGTCGTGGGGGCACCGGTTGGAGAAGATCCCTCCCCTCCTTGTACTGCTTCGGAAACCCTAGCCTTTTGAAGAGGACCTTGCATATGGGCGGATTCGAGTTTGGTGCTTGGAACTGAGCCCGGATTCCCCTCCATGGAAGGCCCTACCGTTTGAGGCTGGGTTTCCTTAAGGACCATGTCTATCTCAGGGGGGCTTCCAGTTACCCATCCTCCCCCCAAGACATCCCAGGTCCCATTCGCAGTATCGTCACTAGTCTTGTGCGGGGAGGCACAGGCCTTGGCCCCAAAAGTTCAATATTCTTGCTAGCAGGTCTTTTGAGGGAAGCGTCCGAAGGGGCCTGGCTTCCCTCTCCCCTCCAAGGAGGTTTTCCCGACCGAGCTGCTTTGATGTGGAGCGGCTGGCTAAGGTCTGCTGGCTGGCTTGCTTGGCAGTCCCCTTGGAAAGAATAGAGGGGACTGCCGCTGGAAAAAGGGAGGTGCCCGAAAGCCCCTCCAGAGAAGGGGGTGAGGGGGAGTCCCCTACACCCGTAAGCGAACGAGAGGAGTAAGCCTTCTCTCCGGTTAGAGAGATATGGAAGGTCCCTTTAGCAAGCACAGGCTGGGGACTTTCATTTTTTTGGTGGAGCTGCCCGAGGGTGGCTCCGTTGGTGACACAGGGATTTTTTTGTTTCTCATCATTGGGCATGGTGACCCTCTATATTTCACGGGATGCAATCACTCGTCACCTGTTGCAGTTGCATGCACTGCAAGAGGTGCTTACAGGCCTGGCAGAGCCAGGCACCGCCATTTTGGACCACTCCTCCCGCCTGGCAGGTTGTTAAAAACCGTTATCCCGACCTGGAACTCAGTGGTTAGGGAACGTTGTCCCCTCCCCCCTCAGCCCTGATCCGGGACGGTTGGCTTGAGAAGAAAATAGCATCTACCCTGTGAAATTAGAGGCTGATCAGAGAAAATTGTGGGAGAGGTTGCATGAAAAGCTTGGAAACAAGTGTTTTGAAGGAAGGAGAAGAGGCTAAACTGGGGTCGGACGGGGTGCTGAGTCCCGTCAGCACGGCGGCCAGGATGGCAAATCGCCGAGTCCCTTACGGGTTTACGAAAGAGAGATGCTAAAAGCGGGAAGTTTATTTTCCTATTTACGAAAGAGAGATACTAAAAGCAGGAAGTTTATTTTCCTATTTATGAAAGAGAGATACTAAAAGCGGGAAGTTTATGTTCCTATTTACGAAAGAGAGATACTAAAAGCTGGAAGCTTATCTTCCTATGTACGAAAGAGAGATACTAAAAGCTGGAAGCTTATCTTCCTATGTACGAAAGAGAGACACTAAAAGCGGGAATTTTATCTTCCTATTTATAAGGTTCAATGTGAGAACCGTTTAAAATTTTCAAATAAATGTTTACTAGCTTTTGTTCGCCCCCTAAAGTATCGTTCAAGGTTAGTTAAAGATGAAACAAAAAAATATAATTTTATTTACAAAGATTGAAATAAGAATAATAATAGAAAAATGGAATTATTTAAATTAAGATAGTTTATTGATAATTATTATGAAAAAGGATTCTTAAATGTAATTAATTGAGTAATGTAACTAGTTTCAGATCTAAAGAGGGAACTTGACAACACTAATAATGGAAGGGGTTTCAGCCTTTTGTGTCGATGACTTCGAGGAAGGTCCTTCTTGCGATGAGGCGAGTAAGAAACGATCCGATGAGGCAAGTGGGGCACGATCGGACTGAGGTAGGTGGGTCACGGTCCGAATGAGGCAGATGGGGCACAATCCGAACGATCCTTCCAATAAAGATAGCCAATCTCCAAGATTATGTTCGACGGCGAATGTGAGAATTCTCGTAATTCCACAGAAAGAGGAATCTTCTTTCCCTCAAAAGTAATCGATGGAGATTTTCTTTGGTTTGATTGGGCAAATTGCAAGGCTTACCGTTTACAAAAGCTACCAATTGACTCGGGTAGAATCAGTTCGGAAGAAGTCTGCTGTCTGACTAACGCTCACCAGACGAGACGATAAGGACGGCCTTGAGGTCTGGGCAGGATTTTTCGAACTACAGAATAGCCCGAGTATTTGTATACCCAATTCTGAAGGGGAAGGGGAAGTTTTGAGAAAGGAGTCACAAGCTCCAGACATCTTAATCTGGAGGGTGAGTCGATTCATCATTAACCAGTGGGGAGAGACAGAGCTGCTCTTTCACACCTCGTCACCGAGGGGAGGAGGGTAAGGCTTAGGACGAGTTCGCAGGATTGGGAAATAATTTTCCAACGTGCTCAGGAGTCAAAAATTCAAGCTTGTTTGCAAAGAAAGTGACTTCCTTCAAGACGCGATACCATAGCACGTGGTCTCCGATAAATTGGGGGTCGGTGGGAAGAGGTTGCTCTTTCACACATGTTAAATCATAAACACTTGTCTTTTTTAGATGTAAGCTGACTACATTGCGGATACAAGGCGACGTATATTTTGTGGGAAACAAGAAGGTCTCTCTGTCGGGCTGCAAGCTTCCATCCAAAAGCGACGTACTCCCAGTATATCTGCATTGCATGCACAAAAAAGGAATTGTGTAGCATGAGGCCCCAGTGCTGAATATGAAGGAGGTTGAAAGGTTTGAGAGAAAGGCCTGCATTCCTATTTGGTCTTTTCACCATCTAGGAAGAATTTCGAAGGCTTTTGTCAGAATAATAAGCCTTGAAGAATAAGGGGCGAAAGATTGAAACACAGGAGAATAAAGAAGAGAAATATTGCGATAGCTTGAATGATCTTTTCGACATTGCCCACTGAGATACACTAAATATGATTAATATTACAGAGGATAAAGTTTTCCTGAAGGCACAGCGGGAGAAGGGAAGGCGAGGAGGCATGGCAGGAGTTAACATTAAGCTGGTAATGAAGTAAAAGGAGAAATCAAAACCAGAAATGAGAAAGCTACGCAGGATCTTAAAGCAGCAGGACGAGGCTTGTCAGTATGAGAGAAGTGTCACCCTGAAAGACTCTTGCTGTAGCTCCTTTGCCGGAGAAATTGAGACAAATGAAGCACCTGCAGAAGCAGAGCCATGCACAGAGGAGAAGCCTAAAAAAGGAAAGAAGAGCATTTTGAGTTCAGACGCCCTTTTAGCCCTGGATCGAACCAAGACTAGTAATCGTCAAGCGCAACAGACCCTCTCTCTCTGATCTTCTCCATGCTTCTGGTCAACTGCTTCACTGGTCCAATTCAACCAATCTTTCATCCTCAGTCCTCGTTAGCAACACCGTAACGGTCGTTTTGTACATCTCAAGCAGGGGTTTTCTTGCGAACAGCCATTAACACTTAACTAGGACGGAAAACTGATGGCTGAACTTACAGGAGACGAGAAAGTGGACAGTCTTCTCATCATTGTGTCTGGAAAATGTGTTGGACAGTTGCTTTGCGTACCCAAGTTGCCAGCTGGAACTGGTCAAGCAATGGCAGGAGCAATATCTGAATTAGTGGCAGATTTAAGTTTGGAGAACTGGATTCGTTCCATTTGCTTTGACACAACTTCAAGCAACACAGCCAGAAAAAATGGCGCCTGAATTTGTTTTCAGCAGATGATGGGGAAAAACTGGTTGCACTTGCCATGTTTTACTTGTCACCATGAGCCCATCATCCGGTTCAGATATTGGTATCTTCAATAGATTAAAGGTTCACTGGCTTTAAATGTCCTTAGCTAAATACAAGCCAGGAATCGATGACGCTGATGTTGTCAGTGCTTTGGAGAATATGACAGGCAACATCATTAAGTTCTGGTCTGAACAACTGTAGGAAGCTTAACTTATGGAGGATTACTGGGAGCTGTTGGAACTGACCATCATTTTCTTCGGGGGAATTCCAACTAGAAGAATTCACTTTGCCAAACCATGGGCAAGCATCGCGCATGCTTTATAGCAAGCCTAATTTATGCAAAGAAGATTTTTGTCTTCCTGGATGTATTCAGTCTAACTAATCGCGAGTTGAAAAGCATGAAATAACTCAATGTATTTGAAGTGAAGCACAATGTGAAGTCTTGGTTCTGCTGCCGTTTCTCAACAGGTGCGCAAAAAAAAGCGATCTTAAAAAACTGAAGTCATTGGCTGCTGATGATGACAGAGCGGCAAAAGGTACCGCCAAGAAGTTGTCCAATTACCTCTGGTATTTGAGTAAAGAGCTGGTGGCACTGTGGTTGAGAAGAAGGCGATGGTTGCTTCCATGGACAACGGAGGAGAGCAGAAGCCACTTGAAATGGCAAATGTAGATCTTCTAACCATTGGAATGAAGAATTCGATTGATTTCGTCACAACGAACACTAGGAAGTTCTTCGATATTCTAGATCTCAGTCAGGAGTTCTTAACTAAAGATCCCAGAAACTTGAACCCACAACAGAACATACATCGCTGCAGAGGATATTGCGAAGAACCCAACTGTAACTAATAACACGGCAGAGAGAGGCATAGCTGTTATCCAAGAGTATAAAGGACTCCTGTCAAAGACTGAAAAACAGACACAGTTTATTATGCAAATCGTCAGAGAGCACCGAAAGATGTTTCCAAATAGCCGCAAGAGTACTGTTGTTGAAGGACTCGTCGGACTGTTGTGAAGATCTGCCACATCAGACCTTATTTTGTTTTTACAATTTCACATTTGAACGGCAGTGTCCTAGTTTTGTTTTAATCAGTATTATAACTGTTTAGAGTGTTCTAGGTTTTGCTATTAACCAGAGTCCACTGTCCATTACTGTAACTGGTGAAATAGAATGTTGAACGGCAGTGCCCTAGTTTTGTTTTAATCAGTATTATAACTGTTAAGAGTGTTCTATGTTCTGCTATTAACCAGTGTCCACTGTCCAGTACTGTAACTGGTGAAATGTAATATTGTAGATTAAGTTATCAATAATCAGCACTGTATTTCATCGCATTATGGCAGTTAGGATCAAAATTTACTCTCATTGAGAACCCACTAAGCGTAATCCAATATCAATAAAATTTGGCCGACTTCGCTTTTCTATCAAATGGAATAGATTATTAAAAGGGGGAGAGGTAAACATTTCGAAAGTCAAAATATATGAACTGCCCTAATATATATATATATATATATTTATATATAAAAATATATATATATATATATATATATATGAGTTGTATTAGTCATATATATAGCGATCTTTCCACCTTCTGCCAGAGCGTTTACTCTGTTTCTGTATGCATAAATGGGTGTAATTTTAAATAGTATTCACCTAACTTCATTCTTTGTCCCTAGAATGTGTCCGTCAAATTTTCACCATAAAACTTTTATTCTTTTTTCTATATCTCTCAACTTTCCTTGGAGTATTATAGTCCCTGCGGACTAATGCTCTCTTTAGCAGAGTTAGGCCGAATTTATTTAATAAGGTTTATTAAAGATAGCTCAGAGGTTTTTTTAAGGCTTTCGACGTGCTTCTGTGAAAGTAGGTCTTTTCCGCACAGGAAGAGAGGATGCGAATTATGCAACTCTTATTCTCTTTCTTTACCTTTGCGATTTAGTTATTTTTTTTAATTTTGGAGTTAAAGCTCGAGTTCTGAGTGCTTTGGGGGCTTAGCACCATAATTTTAAGCTTATGAGTTTTCATTTTTGAATATATAACTGATACCTCCTTTTACATTCATGCTTAGCCTTTTTTGCTGCCAATTTATTTTTTCTATTTTCTTTTTGTAGTCAAAATCTTTATTTAGTAATGGGATTTCTTCAACCGGTGTAAACGTGGATTGTCACTTTTAATGGCTTTATATTTTGCGGTAAATCTTTATTGTTTTGGGTGGAAAAGTCCATTTCCCGTGCAAGTGTCCAACATTTGGGGGGTATTTGTGTTATCCTCGTCTATAATTTTATGATTATGGAGAAAACTACAATTTCTTCAACAAAACTGTAATGAACTATTTCACATTAATTTTTGTTCTCATTTGTCGTACTGCAATTAGCGGTAAATCTTCTCAAATTCTTTTTTTAACAGTTCTAAAGGGATTGCATCCCTCTACTTGACTCTGAATTTTATATGTATTTTATTACTACTTAGTGAAAATTACTCTATTTCAGATTTTTTACTTTTCAATACTATTTTCTCAAGACCATATTTTAACTATGGCTCCCCCTAGCGCCTTTATTGACAATTAAAAAGAGGGCAGACGTTTTCACCTATCTTGTTGATCTGCATCTTAATCCATGCCTCCTTTTATTATCTCTATCTTTCTGTTTATCTTAGAAAAAGAGTAGGAGAACTACAACATGTTATGGATAACACTGGAAGATGAGACCCGTACAAAAATGCAAATTTAGTACGCAATAATCAAATATACATATTTTTATCAAGAACCGTAATTTTAAAATAGGTCAGAACAGAAAAGTTAATATAGAAAATGAATCAATCCTATTTAAAATTGTTTTTATAACATTCTCTATATCCCACATAAAAAACATGATTTAGAAAAATAACATTGGAGAGAAATAGATATCATTGTCTCATATCAATAAAACAATAATAAAGCATTAATTCTTGAACCCAACATAGGATGTGGTATCTTATTATAATGATCCTTAGCGTGTGCATGTATCTGTCTGTATGTGCATATTTAGAAAAATAATTGTGATATGATGTTTTTACTTGCATAACAATTTTGAATGTGGTGTGAAATTTAAAACTTTACTCTCGTACACTTTCTTAATTTTGCGAGCAGAGCGAACAACCGCTACAGGCTTAGCCAAAAACGCCTGTAGGGCTGAATTTTGCTTCTTGTTGTAATGGACATAAAAATACTCACTCCAAAATTGTAGAAAATTTTAAACGACAAAAAAGTTCACATGTAATGCAGAGCGAAGCAAACTATAAATAAATACATTAGCATTCGTAATAATTTGTCAAACAGCAAATAATATTAAATAAACTAAAATACACAAGGAAATGCAGCATAATGTAAAGGTTTCTCTGTAAATAAGCGCTGATAGTTTTGTTATTATAAAGTCTTGAGCGGAAATTCGGTTCATTTATTTATTATACAATGTAATCCGTAGGCTAGGCGATATATTTGTGGATACTACATCTACTGATGATTCATTATGTTTGTTTTTCTTGAATACAAGTTATTTATCATACACTAAATTGCATACAACTTTATATAACAATGTATTCTAAACTGCCTTCTAAAGAAACAAAACAGTGAAGTAGATATACCATTAGGACCCATTATATCTTTAAGCAGTACAACATCACATACCTCCTCTCAATTAGAAACGGTAATATAAGATCCTACCTAAATAAAACTATATTTTTAAATAATCAGATGAGAATTCTTAAACCGAGTAATCTTCAAATGAACGAGATTAAGTATATTCAGTTGCTACACCTCATTTACGTATTTCTAAACGTATGGATCGCTCCACGGATTAAAATGCCACTGAATTGCATGAAAATTAACCCAAAGATAGAACTACTAAACTTGTGTAAGAAATATGAAAATAATTCCTTATTTTATTCTGCACCAGAAATCCATTCAATTTCAACAGAGAAGCTTTATTTCCTATGGGACGGCGTTGGCATGGGGACCAATGTCGAGACCCCATTCGGTCGCTTCTACGTGTTGCATGGAGAATTATATTATGGCGGAAAATAACATATGTTTTTACACAAATTTGTAAACAGGTAAAGTGGAAGATACTTTCCCAATCCTTCAAGATTCTACTCTCATGCATTTATTCAACAATCGTCTCAAAAAATATATTGAAATTCACATACAAAAAGTGCACTGAAATAGCTTCCTCTTTCTTTATTTAAAACTAAAACTACGAAACGATTGCAAAATCAATAATGCAATTCTCATTAACCCTCAAACAAAAGACTACCTGTGAAATATTTAACTCCTTTATTTAATTGATTAAACATTTTATTTAACCGGGCTGTTCGAGTAGCTGTTCTACTAAAAAAAATGAAAATAATACAAAAATAAACAAAATAACTTTCCCCAAGACCAGAAAAACAAAATTACCTAAACAAACGATAACCTTTAAAATAAATTAGAGAACGAAACAACGCCAAAGTCATTTGTTTAAGGTAAAAGAAACAAAATAAATCTTTTAGAGAAAATCATTAATAAAAGGTCCTAAAATAACAACTGGACCAATGCAATAAGGGAAGTAAAATAGCAGTGTAATATTACAATAAAGGACTTAGCTTGGTTCCACCTACTAAACGAGCCCAAAAATCTTAAAGTGAAAGATGTATTTTCCCAATTGTTGTGTCGTAAATATAATTATCCACAATTAAACTTGCCTTCCCCAAGGCTGATTTAAACCGAACCAGTTTCATTACCACTAAAGGTCAAGGTTACAAAAAAGTAATGGACATATTGAAACTTTAATAGTCGTATAAAAAACATGCCTAAAATTGAAAAAAATGGTATCTCAAAAGTTTTCAAAATATCCAAAGTGAATTTTATTTTCTATTTTGATTTTATTTTAATTATCCACAATTAAACTTGCCTTACCTAAGGCTAATTCAAACCGAACCAGTTTCATTACCACTAAAGTTCAAGGTTACAAGAAAGTAATAGACATATTGAAACTTTAATAGTCGTATAAAAAACATGCCTAAAATTGAAAAAAATGATATCCCAAAAGTTTCCAAAATATCCAAAGTAAATTTTATTTTCTATTTTGATTTTATTTTAATTATCCACAATTAAACTTGCCTTACCTAAGGCTGATTCAAACCGAACCAGTTTCATTACCACTAAAGTTCAAGGTTACAAGAAAGTAATAGACATATTAAAACTTTAATAGTCGTATAAAAAACATGCCTAAAATTGAAAAAAATGGTATCTCAAAAGTTTTCAAAATATCCAAAGTAAATTTTATTTTCTATTTTGATTTTATTTTAATTATCCACAATTAAACTTGCCTTACTTAAGGCTGATTCAAACCAAACCAGTTTCATTACCACTAAAGTTCAAGGTTACAAGAAAGTAATAGACATATTAAAACTTTAATAGTCGTATAAAAAATATGCCTAAAATTGAAAAAAATGGTATCTCAAAAGTTTTCAAAATATCCAAAGTAAATTTTATTTTCTATTTTGATTTTATTTTAATTATCCACAATTAAACTTGCCTTACCTAAGGCTGATTCAAACCGAACCAGTTTCATTACCACTAAAGTTCAAGGTTACAAGAAAGTAATAGACATATTAAAACTTTAATAGTCGTATAAAAAATTTGCCTAAAATTGAAAAAAATGGTATCTCAAAAGTTTTCAAAATATCCAAAGTAAATTTTATTTTCTATTTTGATTTTATTTTAATTATCCACAATTAAACTTGCCTTGCCTAAGGCTGATTCAAACCGAACCAGTTTCATTACCACTAAAGTTCAAGGTTACAAGAAAGTAATAGACATATTAAAACTTTAATAGTTTTTTTAAAAAATATGCCTAAAATTGAAAAAAATGGTATCTCAAAAGTTTTCAAAATATCCAAAGTAAATTTTATTTTCTATTTTGATTTTATTTTAATTATCCACAATTAAACTTGCCTTACCTAAGGCTGATTCAATCCGAACCAGTTTCATTACCACTAAAGTTCAAGGTTACAAGAAAGTAATAGACATATTAAAACTTTAATAGTTTTTTTAAAAAATATGCCTAAAATTGAAAAAAATGGTATCTCAAAAGTTTTCAAAATATCCAAAGTAAATTTTATTTTCTATTTTGATTTTATTTTAATTAGTTATCATTTTCCTATAGTTCCTCGTAAACCACTCCACCTTCTCCAAAAGCTATTCTGAATGTTTTATATCAACTTTATTTATTCGATCATAGTTAATTTTCGGAGATTCATAGCAGGCAGATTTATACAATTTTTTCTAAACTTAATCAATTTAATACGATTATTCATTTACCTATTAGCTATTTTTTTATATCATTTCCTTTAGTCTCCTTAAATTTACAAATCACGAAGCTACATATGTTGTTCTGATGATTACAATATGAAAGATAAAGTCACAACAGCGGCATAAGCCTTTCATCGAACAATTTACATACATTCCCAGATAGAGGAAATAAAGTTTCATTTTATAAGATTACTTAGATGAACTAATTTTAAAGAAAATTAACGAAAATAAAATAGAAAAATAAACAATGAGGCATCCAAACGTAATTGGGAAATTAGAAGGGGAATCTATGTCAGCAAAAAGTGTTTTACAGAAATAAAGAAAGCTAAACCATGAAAGGTTTGTAACCAGCCCAGCAAAATGAATCTACCAATATTTTTCAGAGATATTCTCCAAGGCACAAACTTTAATGACTCTATTATGATTGTTGTAGATTAGCCGAGATTATATATATATATATATATTTATTTGTTTATTAATTTTTAATAAATAAAGTTTGACTTGAGGCGTAGGTTCGTGCCTCGGTGATCCCTTGAGGATCGTTCTCTAAGAGTGCTAATCTTTATTTTTATTCTAGTGAATGAATAAAAGGGGTTTCTTTCATGACTTTATCAAATATTGCCACTTTAACTCGTTCGAGGATAATTAAAACAGCACTTTTCATAAAAAACTAGACTTTAATGAACATAAACCTTCTCACTAAATAACATAAAAGAAATACAGATCTAATACACTAAAAAAAAAGAAAATGGGATTACTGGGTGAACTCTCAAGGCTCGATACGAGATAGGATTTTACGGAGGAACAATTTTTAAGTTAATTTCTTTGTCCTTGATAAGATATCTAATAAATTAATTGTTATACACGGGGACATAAACAAAGGGATTATTCTTTACTCACATAAGGTAATGGAGATTAAATACTCGCGACCAGTTAGACTATCCTCGGAAATTTTGATCGCAGTTGGTTGTTTGTTCAATAGATGGCGTTCGTCAACTTGCCTGTAGAGTTGACGGGTGACGTCACGAGGGATCTGGGGTGGGTGGATGCTCAAGCAAAAGCTTAGTTCTTCTACCTTTCTTTCGGACTAGATGAAATCATTGTCTTCTTTTATTTTCTATCTAGTTGGGGTTTGTCCAACTCAGATAGAGTAAGATTTGGAGTCCTCAAACTTGGTAGCTTGATCCTCAATAATCTTAGAGTTTGAACGGTGCCGAGCTTCCTTGGTACAATCTCGTTTTTTACAAGGACTGCAAGTTCTCCTTAACTTGCAGAAAACTTTCTACCAGTGATTTTTCTGTTTCCTTCTCGAACTGGAAAAAGCTCTCAACCGGTAACTTACTTGTCTCTTACGTTAGAACGAACAAAAAGCCACGTTTCTTCGGATCAACCAGTTATATACACGAATTACTCCCGCGGGTAATGGGGAGGTGGATAGGAGACTCGCAGGGTGAGACCTCAGGCTGGTCTCCCGTGCTTGCCGTCTTGTAGCTCGGAGAGAGGGTAATACGAGATCGGCAGTTTGCACTTTTGAATGGATTGTTAATAAGTACACCCTCGAAGGGCCTGCCTTTTAAGCTGAGGTCAGGAATCTTTCTCGTAACATTTACTCTTTTGCCCGTTCTCCTATGTTACCGGAGAATATCGGAGGGGCAAAGCTAAACCCAGAGGTTATTTGTTATTATTTCCTTGGCCTCGATACATATATATATATATATATATATATATATATATATATATATATATATATATATACTAAACTCTTATTATACCTCTACAATAATATCATTCATGTTTAGATTTTTTCAGCTGGAGAAAATTCGCTTACCTTATGGAACAAATAAGCAGAGACGCATTGCACTAGCTTGCCCGTGTTTACAATTTCTGTTGATTATTAAAATGAGGCTTAGAAATTGAAAAAGAGGTAAGTATGCTAATGAAAGGCGAATCATTCAAACTTATGAATATTCAGATTTATTGCATTGTAGGCGTATCGTTTGATGCACCTCAAAGCTCTTAGTTTAGATATTAATGTTGCAAGATTTTTGATTATAAAAATATTGATGCGTAGATGGATTAAAAATGAATCTGACTATTATAGATGAATCTGAATCTCTCCTAGTAAGCCTAACGAAGAAGAGATTAAATTTTTACAGCAGATATGTATATAGACAATTAGGAAGCGAAAAATAGTAAATTCTCGAGGACAAAAACAAATCTTTACATTTAAGGTTACGGATGAAATTCTATGTTATGCAGCTAATAAGTGGTTTGAGGTTTCTATAAAATAGCCCAATAACAGTCGCCCCAAATAATGCATACTGTGTAGTATCAACTATTAGGTTTATCTATGCCTTAAATAATTTTCCCTTTCCGATAATCTAAATCAGGTTAAAAAGTTTATTTGTGTACTAATTGTGTAAGATTGAATTATTGTAAAAAAGAGTGTAAATCTAAGTTTGGCTCTATGAAGCAGTCTGACAGTGCTAAGGTGCTGCTATGCATGAATGTATCAGGTGTTTTTCATATTGAATTTATAGATGGAATTATGCCTGATAAACATTCTAAATAATATGCGACTTCCTCAATCTGAGGTTGGTTCCCACACAAACTAGATTAAGGAATCGTCTATCATGATGCTGCAGCATGCGACACTGCAAATCCAAGTATAAAATGACTTGGAGGCCACACAAATACAGTGGTGCGGTGGCCAAGAAGTAGTTTTAACCTCAATCCTATAAAAATATTGTAGCCCCGACTAAAGGAATCCCCAATACAAACATCAAAACAGAATATATTTCGTCAATCATAAAGGCCTGGTTCGGGACTATTAAAGCTAAGGAGTTAAATCGTCTTGTCGAGACAATAGAGAGAAAAAACGATTGAGTTATCAGAGTAAAATTATATCCAGCTAGATATTACATTCAAATATTTATTTTGTATAAAACTTCATTTGGATAAAAACTTGATATTAATATTTCTTTCTATCTAGTCATTCTTGAAGCCTCCCTGCCATCCAGGGTAACATTTTTATATCTTCTAGAATAAAAACAAAATAACTAATCCCTACACTTATGGAAAAAAATGATCTTCATATACGGAAATGCATAATACTCTTCTAAATCCAGTCCCTACAGGGCATTATAAACATCTAAAAAAATACAATCTTAGGTTATGCTTTAGCTTTCCGATCTATCCTCAAACAAATGAATACATAATAAGCCTACCTCTCTTAATAAAGTAGGCATGTACAAAATTTCCTGAAAGATTTCCGATGTAATGTACATACAGACTTTATAAAGGTTATTCTCAAAGGGTTCATGAAATACTCTGTACGCCTAATTTCAACATATGAGGTCAACTGTGAAAAACAGAATTCATTTATACATCAAATGATTGGCTACAATAACTTTTCCTTTAATTCAAGAAAGCACGATCTAAATTTACGATTCATAATAGATATTTGACCATAATTAAATAACAATTACTTCGTTAGATTTATTTGTAATCGGATATAGAATTTAATGACCTCGTTCAAACAATTTTCTGCATTTTGTATATAATGTTGCGAGATTCAACGACTCCATTAGCAATAATCTAACGTATATATTATCAAAAGTTTAAATTTCTTCGAATAATCCATTATCCATTACACTAAACTTTAGAAAGCATTTTATTTAACAGTTTAAATTTTAGTTAGTGAGTTTCCTGGTATATTTAAAGCTTTTATCTCTAAGTTCTTTCTACCCTTTTATTTACAGTTCAAAATACAGCCCCAAGGGCTGGTTTTTCGCATATTTGAAGTTTTACTCAAAGTTTTTTTTACGAGTAAAAAAAATTAGAAATGTTTTGGAATTTTTTATGATTATAAAGCCAAACTAATGTCAAATCGTGAAGTTCAGAAAATGTATTAAACCTAAAGCATTCTTGTTTTATTTTGTAAAGCAAATTTAGATAAGAAAAGAAAGAACTCTGAGGGTTATTTTTCCGTATATCGAAAGAATTCCTACCCGTTTAAACCTAGTGCAGGTTGATTCCCACAAGAGGGCATCCGTCATTACCGAACTCGATGTACTCCCTAAAGCCAAGTCAAACCCAATGTAAATTATTAGGAGACCAAGAAATGGCTTTGCTACTAAGATTAAAATTTAAAAAAAAACAAAAAACAGCTATGGTTAAATTTTTATAAATTTTCTGAATTTTGCCAATTATAATAATTTTAAAAAGGAACTCTAAACTAAATTTCCCTTCTTATAGCTAAAGAGGACTTTGAGGTGACAATGGATGAAACTGAGCTAGTGGCCTGGCATGCATTTAAACATGTATGTAGAAGACTTCTGGGAAAGCACCAGGAGGCCAAAGAAGATCGTATAGTAAAGAACCTATTCAAGAGCTACCAAGATCTTGGATGCAATATGTTATTGATGATACACTTTCTTGATTCTCATCTCTTCCGTTTCCTAGAGAATTGCAGGAGATGTTAGTGATGAACATGGAGAGAGGTTCCATTAAATTATAGCGTCAATGGAAAACAGATGTTATGAAAAATTGAGCTCTGCTATGCTCGCTGACTTCTTTTGGAACCTGAAGCGTTACACACCTGATACATGTTACAAACGAAGAAAAAGATACTAAAAGGTAGGTTAATACATTATGTAATAAAAACAATCTTCTTGATTCATTATACATGTATTCATGAATTAATTTCAATGGACACATTTAATCTGAATTTGGAAGCGAAATACATTTATGGTATCGTGGAAATCGGTATCAATTATATAATTATTAAATCAGCAATTTCCAAGAAAATGTTACTTAATGGAAAACCTTTTTTAGCAAATTCGATTCAGCACATTCAATCTCATAAGAAAATACACATGAGATCTGTTTTTTTGCTTGTCACTGAAAAAGTTTGTTGTACAGTTTTATTATTTTGATATTATTTAGATTGAGAATATGTGTTATATTGTAGCTTTCAGAAATTATTGGTTATTCTTTCATTACTCTATTTTATCTATTCCATCATTGTTATAGAGTATCTCATTCTTTCTATAAAATGAAAGGCTATTTATCAAACTTTCATAATTTTATTTACATATGATGGAAAATTTCAAACTTCGGTTATCCTTTGATTTTAAAATAGACTAAGTATTTTTGATGATTACATACAAGCTTCCCAAGTATCATTTTTTTATTTTTTAATCTGTTTTAATTTATATTTCTATCTATCTATATTATCTATAACTCTATAATTTAAGATGGGGATTTTTTGATAATTTATAAATGTTTTTTTTTTGCTTAGTTGACAAATGACTTCGGGGGTTTTGGAAATTCAAAGGATTGAAATAGTTAAAAAGATCATGAAGAAGAAGAAGAAGAAAAAGAAGAAGAAGAAGAACTACAGAACTACAGAATCTAGGACCAGCAAAGACCCTAAGGTCCGCTCGAGGCTAGTCCGCTACACTAAATCAAAAACTACGATACACCCTTATCTACGAGTGTATCTCTAACATGCTATTTTTTTTTTTTTAATACTATCTACTGTACACACTTATCTACATGTGTACATTATCGTGCAATTTTAACTAATCAAACTAGGGGTCGGGGGAGATAGAAAGTTTTTCTTCTCATCTTCCGCAGCCACTCGACTGCTAGTGGTGAAAAGCTAATTTAGGGATAGAGACTACTTATAGGATAGGCGGAAAAGAAATGGGACATCTAAGCTACACATGCAGAGAATCGCCGGCATCATTTTTAGTCATCATAATTTCATATCCTTAAACCTCCGCTCCAAACTCTTTCTCTGCAAGGACGTCCAAATTCACAGTGGTCAACTACGTTATATTTAAACTATTCAAATGCACGTCGAGACGATTTTTGAACATATTAACCGAAGTGCTATCTACTACGTGGGTGGGCAGCCGATTCCAATTTTGAGTAACTTTAAATGTAAAATAGTTTTGGGCTATACTAGTGTTAAAACGCTTGTTCACTAATTTTAACCCGTGCTGACGAGTATTTCCCCTATGATCCAGTTCGAACAGATTGCGAAAGTCCACGTTTGAGAAACCCTTTAGTATTTTAAATACTTCTATTAGCTGGCCACGTAATCTTCTGCTTTCTAGCGATGGCAAATCTAAAGCCCTGAGCCTTTCCTCGTATGATCTATTCCTCAGCTCTGGAATTAATTTCGTAGCCCTACGCTGCACTCTTTCTAATTGCGCAATATCTTTCATTAAATATGGAGCCCAAAATTGAACAGCGTATTCGAGAAGTGGCCGCACAAGGGATTTATATAAAGGTAAAATTACATCCTTAGATTTGAAGATGAAATTGCGCGCGATATAACCCAAAACGCGATTTGCTTTTTTACACGCATCCGCGCATTGCTTCGAGAATTTAAAATCGTCTGAGACTAATACTCCCAAGTCTTTTTCTAATTTAACCGCGTCGAGGACTTGGCCTTTCATGGTATAATCTACTTTTAAATTATGGCAACCCAAGTGCATTACCTTGCATTTGCTTAAATTAAATTCCATTTGCCACTTGTCCGCCCAATTGGCAATCGAGTTTAGGTCCCCCTGCAATTTATCGACATCCGATCTTACATAGGCACGATTACCCAGCTTCGTGTCGTCCGCAAATTTCGAAATCCGACTAAGTATGCCTTTATCTAAATCGTTAATATAAATTAAAAACAATAAAGGGCCTAAAACAGAGCCCTGCGGTACCCCACTACTAACGCTGGCCCAATCTGAACATTCCCCATTTATTACTACCCGCTGCGAGCGATCTTTCAGCCAATTTCTAATCCAGTTTAAAATCTTACCAGTCACCCCAATCGCTTTAACTTTCATTAATAACCTTTGGTGGGGGACGGTGTCGAACGCCTTTTTAAAGTCTAAATATATTACGTCTACAGCTTTGCTTTCATCGTACACGCAAATCATTTTGTGGAAGAATTCGAGCAAGTTAGTCAAGCACGATCTCGCACGCCTAAATCCATGCTGGGTATCGTTAATCAGCTTATTTGCCTCGAGGTGGCTCACTATTCTATCTTTAATTACAGATTCTAAAAGCTTCCCAACTACCGAAGTTAGACTAATAGGCCGAAAATTCGTTGCTTCAAATCTATTCCCCTTCTTAAATATAGGTGTAACGTTTGCTCGCTTGAAATCCAACGGAACTACGCCATCCTCTAATGAGCGATTGAAAATCTCACGCAATGGCTTAACGAGTTCATTTTGAAGCTCCTTTAAATGAATTGGATATACTCCATCGGGGCCCGGAGATTTCGACTTTTTCATTAGCTTAATAAATTTAAGAATTTCCTCGTCCTTTATACTTACATCGGATATGCATTTATCAGCACTACGAATTTCCCCAATTAACGATTCCAATTCGGAAGAATCTTCCACAGTAAACACGCTCGTAAAATGCTCATTTAAAATTTTAGACATTTCTGTCGGAAGTTCAGTCAAACGACCATCCTTATCTTTGATCGGCCCTATCGATCCTTTTACGGGTTTCCTATTATTTACGTACCCATAAAACCGTTTCGGTTCATTCTTTGAATCCTTAGCGAGGTTTATTTCATACTTCCTCTTCGCATCTCTGACCGCACGTTTAACTTCCCTACGAGAATCTATGTAATTTTGCCGACTTATAACTGACCCATTGTTTTTATGAATTTTAAATTTTCTATTTCGGTCCCGGATTAAGCGTAGTATTAACGGACTAAGCCACGGAGCTCTCACCGACTTCCCGCTCTTACGCACATACTTAACCAAATCAGAATTCACACGAAGCAGCGTACATCGAAGTTCTGCGTACATCTCTCCTACCGACCTGTTCTCGAATCGTATTCCCCAGTCTATATCCTTAATCCTTTCGCGAAAAATATCGAAATCACAGCTACCAAAACGAGGGATGAGCTGCGAGCTCATTCTAACTTCTACGCAGGTGTTTAGATCGAATCTAATCGCATTATGGTCGCTGGAAGCTAAATGTTCACCCACAAGTACGTTTTCTAACAATGACTCATCGGTTGCCATGATTAAATCAAGAATATTGCTATCACGAGTAGGCTCTTCCACTTTTTGTACGAGAAAATTCTCCAACATAAAGTTTAATAGCCTCTCACCCGGTTTATCAGAAGTAAGGTTGCTAAAGTTAACATTAGGTAAATTAAAATCGCCGCAGACTAATGTGGTCCCTTTTCTAATCCAAGACGTAAGCGTATCGAAGAGTGCAGCATCTTCTCTTTCCAATTGGCAAGGCGGACGATAAAGCACGACTAAGTTAATTTTATTTATAGCATCTAAACTTAGCTGGACTAATAAAGCATCACTTCGCATATCATCCTTAGACGAGTCCATCGTTATGGCGTTTAGATCCTCTTTTATATACATTAATACGCCCCCTCCTCTACCGGTTTGTCTATTTCTGTAATGAATTTTGTACCCCGCTATATCGAACTCGCAAACACTGATCCCCGTATGAGTGTCTAACCATGTTTCACTTAGGAATACGAGGTCGAAATTACCCTCTAGAATAACGGCTTTTATTTCGGCAATTTTATTTTTTAAGCTACGAACATTCGCATATAAGCATCTCAGTTTGCGCTTTACGTTAACTCTTCTATAACACTCAGATCCGTTCCGTTTCCCTGCACCCCGTCGATAGTGCCCTCTTCACGCTTGGGCCGGCCCGGCGCATCGTAAGAAGAAGAAGAAGAAGAAGAAGAAGAAGAAGATGAAGATGAAGATAAGGATGAAGATGAAGATGAAGAAGAAGAAGAAGAAGAAGAAGAAGAAGAAGAAGAAGAAGAAGAAGAAGAAGATGAAGAAGATGAGGATGAAGATGAAGATGAACAAGGAGAAGAAAAGGGTGTTCAGGGTGTTAAAATAAAGAGTCTATGAAGGGGATTAAAAAAAGCGGTTAAGATTAGTAAATAAGGCCGTAGGCCACACCTCCGCACGGGTGCCTGTGTAACCAAGCTCTTCATGTTAAGGAAGAGAACAGCGGCTTGTATATATATAGTCATGAGCCAAAGTTTTGAGTCTAATATTTTACTTTCCTAATTCGTTTTTAAATTTAAATGATAGGACTAAGTGTTCTAATATTTTAATTATTGTAGGTTTATCAAAATGTCTATTAAAAAAATAATTGAAAAATTAATGTATTAATTTGATGAATCCCCAAATCGCGCTCTGGTCATGTTCGATCAAAATGTTAAAATGATAACACATTTGAGTAAAATGAAGGATGTTGTGTAACTATATGCTTTCAGTAATACTCCTTTGCAAAAATAAATACGATTATTTGAGTTTTGTTCAATTCTAGAAATGTATCTTACCAAAAAAGCGAGCAAGCATCGTTTCTCTGCCAAAAATTTGGCCTAAAGGACTAAGACATAGTTGTTAAAGGTATTCCATCAATGAGAACAATTTTTAAGATAATTAATGACTTTAAAAATACTGGATACACCCATGTGAATAAGTCTTATAGACACCGAAAATCTTTAAATGAACGCCAAGATTGCATTCATAGTGAGGCAGAGAATTTTCCAAAAACTCTCAAGTCGAGAAGGGCGGGAATAAAGCCACATCTAACCAAGGAAAACCTTACGGATAGTCTCCACTTTATAGTAAATATAGAGAATGAACTGTTGAAGACTGGTGCAAAGTGATTTTATTTGATCAAGCTTCCTTCAGCTTGTTTGGAACTTCTGGAAGACTCCTCGTTTGGTCGAAAAAAACGGAGCGTTTTAAGAAGTCCTGTGCTGAGCCTACCGCGAGACATCCGAAAACTACACATGTATTGGGATGCTTCTCATCTAAGGGAAATGGAGTGCTAACAATTTTGCCAAGAAAACTGCATTGAACTCCGAATGGTAGCAAAGCGTGCCTCATCATCACCTTTTCCAACATCTCAAGACTAATTTGGGGGAGATAACACTATTTTTCAGCAAGATAGCACAACTTGTCAAAAGAAAAAGCAATAATATAGTTCATAGCTGAAAATTATATCGAAGTTTTTGAACTTTCGTTCGGGGATTCTCAAATATTTACTCAATAGAGAAGTTGTGGGAAATAATGAAAATGGTGGTTGATGGACAGAAGCGATCCAATTGTGAGCAGTTGCAGATGTTTAATGAGCAAAAAATGAAGCAGTATCATTAAGGTACCATCGCAAATTTGATCTCTAGCATAACAAAACTAATTAAAGCAGTCATGAATAAAGATGGTACATCATTCTTATATACTATGAGCGTCAATTTACTGTATTTATTAAAAAAAAGGGATTCACCTGTAAATTTCTCAAAACTTTTGTTCATGACTATATATATAAATATATAAATATATATATATATATATATATATATATATATATATATATATATATATATATATATATATATATATATATATATATATATATATATATATATGCGGTTAGCTAAGGGTAATAATAAGAATTCCTTAATCCACTAGAAAAGTCTCCTGGAGTTCCTCAACCCTCTTCAAGAGCGTTACATATATGACCAAACAACCATCCATTTCTCTAAAAAAGATAAATTTCAAGAAGCCTTCGTAAGAGCTGACATTGAACTTTAACAGAAAACGGGAATTGGAAGTTTCCCGCGGATCTTCGTCCAATCTATTTTTTTTTATAAATGAACAATAACGTTCAAGTCAATGCGGTTAGGGTGGTAAGGGTGATAAGCCCTGTTTTTGCATTCGTGCAAAGACCGGAATTGATGGCTTTGACATATATAATTTTACTCCAATTAAGAATAAAACATGTTAAATGTTACAATATATGCAGATACACCCACAAAGCAAAGGGAAAAACGATTTCGAGCGCTTTTTTCTTTATTCTTAAAGACCTTTTCAAGGAATGAACAGGAGGCTGGACATACATTACCTTAAATAGTGGAAGGGGGAATTAGACTACCCACCTCTAACCTATAAATAGGGGGTACGAAATCCTGAAACACCTTTATTTGAGATTATATGAATGTAGTGATAATGGGATCTAGCATGAACAAACCAGGGCTAAGGTTGAAATTTGGGAACGCGTTAATGGAGATAGATTCTAATATATTTGTCGATATATATATATATATATATATATATATATATATATATATATATATATTGACAAATTTAACATATTTATTCTTAAATGGAGTAAAATAATATTTAATTATTATTATTTTTTTTATTTTTTTATCTTAAAGTAAGTCCAATAAAAATGACCTTTTGTTTTTTCTGCCTAAACCTACTATTGAAGTTAGTTACCTACCACAAAATTTCATATAACTTTATTTTAACTACTTTAGTTTAATAATTTTCTACTATGACGCATATGAAACTTCCTAGTTTGTCTAGTATGAATTAATGGAAATTAGTCTTTATAACATCAAATTTCTTTGTTACCTCACAGAATTTATTGCTGAATAATATATATTTATTCCCTCAAGTTTACTATACTATTTGTTTTTGTTTTTTAATTTTTATTTCTGGTAAATTTAATAATTTAATTAGAAGATAAAGGTAGAATTTTCTGATTTACATTTTATTAGAGGGGAGTTCCACCAAAATTACCTTATTTTAAATAAGGCCTACCATATATGAACTCTGTAGGTACCAATAAATTGTTATTTTGTTTTATTTTTCTGGATTTGTTGGGCTATAAAGATCACTTGTCCAGGATACAAGGAATTATTCTTATCGTAGTGAGTTTTAATATTCAGTTAATCACCAAAGTTAGGATTTTACAAGTTCCCCCTTCATTAGAAATCGTGCGTGACACAGAAAATGGGATTTGCTATTTTTTCTAAAGGTATATTTTGTGTGGATTTACATAATTTTTTTCCCAACTTACTTCTCTACAAGCTACAGACTAGTTATAATTAGAGTAGCTATTCATCAGTCGTCATATTGCTATCATTGGGTGAATTTATAGATTTATGGATAGGTTGGAATAATGCTTACTAACTTCTCCCAGGTTCGTGTAACTGAGAGGATGAACAAGGTAAAGAAAAGTATACATAGCAATGGTAAGACCAGTATGTACCACTCATTTTGTTCCTCTAATTTGCGCTGCAGAGATAAGGATGAGAATGATCTAGAGAATACAAATCGCAGTTATTTTATTTATTTCATAACTAACGCCAAGATCACAATTTCAAGAAAGAGAGCTGAATAGGGAGATGAAAATGGAGCCAGTCATTATCTTCCAAAATTTGTAGAGTAGAAAAACTATGGCAGAAAATAAATTAATATAATCCAGCAATAAAAAATGTAATTAATATAGAAGCTGCCATTCCTCTACATACTCATTTAAAGACGGGAAAGAAGGGTGAGAATTGACGAAAGATCATTGTATTTTTAAAGGAGAGAACAAATACGATAAGCAAAGTAAAAATAAAGATATATAGACAGCATTTAACAAAGAAGAAATGTCGTCTGATGTGGGAAAATGGCAGAAGGAGTCTAGAATACTGAGAGTCAAATATCCTCCAAAAGGCTCGATTTAATAGGCGAAAACTCTAGCAAAATTCAATCCACAAATAAGTCAAACACTCAGAGAACAGATGCACTCTAAAAGACCGTAAAGTACCATTTAGAACAATAAGAGAAATGAAGGAAAACCGGAATGAGAAGCAATAAACATTTCCGATAACAATGAAATCAGTAAATTAGCCCAAATAAGATAATCAAAAAATAAGCATAAATGTAAATAATCCAAATAAACGACTTGCAAACATGAACACCATTATCAAAATGAGGAAAAATTAATCAGAAAAAAACATTTTCATCAAAGCATGGATGCTACAGGAATAAAGATATATTGTATAAATAGAGAGGTATGAAAGAGATTATCTAAATACATAAAAAATAATCAAGGGATTATTCAGTCCTCCCGATGACTTTTTAATGAGGACGGTACAGGTAAAAAGGCAAAACAAAGAACAATAAAAGGAGACAAGCGATAAAAACAATTTGTTAATTAGCAAGTCCTAACAAAAGGTAAGGATAAGTAATGGTTACAAAGATTCCAAAACTTTCGCTTCTTCTATATCACTTTGATTTTGATCACCTATGGATAACTAGAATCTCTCTTCTTTGTTTCTCTTTTTCCCCACAATTTCTCTTTTGACTATCTCCTGCCTCTTTATTGTCTCCATGTTGATTTAACTCAGGTTCGAGACAAATTCGACACGAACGGAGATGAGAAGGTTTGAAGGGGTAGGTAGAATAGATCGACTCCCTCTCCTCATTTCCCCCTTCATAAACTTTGGGTTACTTTAATGAAGTTCAGGCAATAACGCTATTTACAGTTTGACAAGAACTTGAGAATGTACACTCAGAAAATTCCTGAAAAACATAAGAAGGCCACAATCCAACAGCCATTAAATTCTTGACGAGCGCATGACGGAGGGAATTTCACACCTATGAAAGTCTCGGCGATCTCAAGAAGCTAAGAATCCTACACCAATGAAATTCTTAGTAAACATAATAGTAGAATCCGAGACCCATGATATTCTTGCATGATCGAACATCGTTCTCTACAAAAGGGCTTAGAACGTATTGGGCAAAAATTGCCACCAAACTTATCAGCCAAGAAGTATTAAAAGCTTAAGCATGGAAGGAAAATGGAAACGAATGAGTATTTTACAAGTGTAACCGTATCCGATTTAAAATTAGTAAAATTTAACTCTGAATAGTAATGTTCAATATCAGTGCGAAAAATGAATGCAAATGGTATTAAAAAAAACAACCAAGACAAAATGTAATTCGTCATCATAGAAAAGCACCAATCTAAATGTGCTAGTTTAAATATCGAAATTCTTAATTAAATAATCTAACCGATATTTAATCAACTATTCTTGGACAGAAAAAAAATATTAAAATACATAGCAACATTTAAAAATTTAGAATCAAACATAAGAAATAGGCAAGATAATAAGAAATCACGATACTAGCATTATTTTTATAATTCTATGTATTTGAATGTCCATTATGTGTAGATAATTAGCTATATGTATACATGTTTAGGTATATTTATGTTTATTTTAAAATGTTTGTGTATATTTATACGTTATCTGGTTAGTTCATACGGAAAATAGTTAAATAAACTTAATTCTATCAAAATTATCTAAAATTTTAAGAATTATTAAACAATTTTAACAATGCAATATAGGAATATGAAAAAAAATCCTTGTTTTATTTATACTTAATATTCAATGTTTAATTTTATATAATATAGAACCAAAATGTTAAAATTCTATACTAGATTCATCTGGATGCTTTGTAATCATCTGTCTTCTCATTTATATCCTACTTCGTTTTTGACTTTTCATTTTTCCAAATGCGATAGACTGTCAAACCATAAAAAAGTGATTCCGATTTTTCCCTCCGGTTTTAAAATATAAATAAGACCAGGCAATGGCTTCCCCACTCCCTTTTACGGGGCGAGCTTGGGCTTCGCTACTAAGATTAATTTTAAAAAGGAACTCTAAACTAAATTTCCCCCCTGACTGCTAAGATTTATGTATAATTTACGTTTCTCTCTGTATGTCACATTAGCAAAAGAAGGAAACCGTTTGTGTAAATTTGCCTAACGCCTCCGAAGATTTCTTCGACTATCGAAATGTTCATATGTGAAACCCTTTCCATCTTCCAATCATAATCTGTGAGTGTGGTAAATATTCAACACCACAAAAAGTGCCAGTGCCACCTACAACCCTGAAGTACGGCAAATTACCAGTCGACAATTCTTCTCAACAAAAGGTAAAGTGCTAATTGAAGTTGGAGTTTTTATCTATCTTTTTTAGCTATTCTGGTATCTATCTATTCTACACTTATGACTAAGACGACTATGTCACCAAAATGACGGGCGACGTTCTCCGGATCAGTCTGAGGACTCTCCCCAAAAAGACTAAACCTGATCGGGGGGACGTCTTCTCCATAGCCTACAGGGAGCTTGATGTGGCCCTCGTTAGACTAATCGATACACCCTTTGGGTATACGGCCATCTTCCAAAAAGAGAGTGATGCCTAGCTCCTGGCCTCACCCAAGGGAACAAAAGTTTTTGGTGAAATTACTTTGTCACCCAAAATCCCTTCCCAAATACAGGCACACCGCAGTGTCGTCTGCCGTCGGCTTGATTCGTGGGTGGGTCATCATACTAGTGCAGAAATCTCTCAAGAAATTAAGAGGAATCACCCCTGGGCCAAGTTCTCCGAGGTGATAAAATTTAAAGACTACACCCATGTCTTTAAAATCGTGTTCGCTGACACTGGTATGCACTAAATGCCAAAGAAGTTGGACTCTTTCTTTTCCATGTCAGGGTCTGCCCTGAACAAATAGAAAGGGAGGAATTCACGCAAATTCAAACATGTTTTAAGGGCTATAAGTTAAACGAGCACACTACCAAATCTTGCCCCAAAACAAAGTCCATCTGCTCTATCTGCAGCAAAACTGGACACATCTGGCGTGACTGCAAGAGCTCCAAAAAGCATTGCATAAACTGCAACGGGGAGCATGCAGCCATGGCCATGTCATGCCTGGCTAAGAAGGCTGTAATAAAAAACAGCAGCAGCAAAAGAAGGACGAAGAAGAAGCCCGGTCCAATAGGACTTAAACAAAGTGGCAAAGGCGGCAGTAGGCGAAGAAGCGGCTCAGCGCACCTACCTTAAGGTAGAAAGCGAGCAATCGACCAAGATCATGTGCTGCATCTACTATGCGCACATTGCCAATTTGACGAACCCCGGTTCCTTCAAGAATGAACTTAATAAAATGCTTAAAAACAACGGGATGGATGAGATGTGGTTCCCCGAGAACCCACGTTTGGAGGAAGTCCTACGCATACAGATGCAGCCCCCACAACCAAGACCAGACGCTCCAACAACAACTAACGTTCCCGATCCCACTAACCCAACCCAAGAAGTTCCCGAACCAAAAACTCCCTAAACAAACGAACCCGCCACCATTGTTCCCAAAGTGAAATCACCCAGAGGAACAAAAAAAAAGCACATACATTGTAGCCGCTCCAAGCGATCACCCATCCGGCAGAGGGGCAGGTCAACCTCTTCATCGAAGGAAGGCAAACATGCCTACCACGGGAGGAGGATTAAACTTACAATTTTCACCACTGACGACGTCCCCTTTCCTCAACAAAAAAAATGACAAAGATGTAAGCGACGGTATAACCACAGGAAGATACAAATGGGAATACTCCGAGGACATCCCAGAGAAGGTTGTCGAAGAGGCCCTCATCTTCGGAATGGTCCGGCTCAACCAGAAAGCATTCGTAATCCTAACCAACTCTGAGTTTAATAAAAAGAAATCCGGCAAGTCCCGATCTCCTCCAGCTAGCCCTTCCACCCCTAAGAAATACGTAAACAGGAACGACTAATTGACAGACTAAAAAAGGACTTGACAATCTTACAGATGAACACTGACGGATGGACCGACTAGCAAGTGACTTATGGCAACATCATTAGCAATTGCGACCCTGATATCGTTCTGATATTAGAACACGGTATAGACACATCACAGAAGACAATAAAGTTATTTAATTACTCTGTGACGACTAAAAACCATAGCCAGGAACCTTTTGATGATGCCGCCATCGCAGTCAAGAAAGGTATTCAGTTCAAACTACTCACTTCTTTAGACGAGCCTTATCTGGCCATCGAGGTCCAAACCACCCTGGGGCCACTTGTGGTATCAACAGGGTACCAACCCCCAAGACGAGACTATATCCCGATGCACAACTTTCTTTAGCTGTGTGCACACGGGAGAACAGTCTTGTTCGGGGGAGACCTCAACGCCAGATGCCAGGAATCCGAATATATCGGAGGTCTAAACAAGAAGGGAAAGAACCTGAAGAACTGACCAGCACAGGCAGAATTAAGAACAGACGATTACGAACACTTAGGAAAGAGATGAAGACTCTCATAACAGAGCAACAGCAAGCGCTCTGGAATGACCTTGTCGACAAGCTTGACGAAGAGACGGAACATTCTGGAACTCACTATCCAGACTGAAGGGTAAGCCGCCTGACAAATCCATTCTCCTCAGTAATGATGACGGGACAAAAATGGACGTGACAGAAACGGAAGAGGAGTTCAGAAGCTACTGGAAAGATGTATTTTCCATCACTCAAGAAGAAAACGAACTCTTCGACCTAGACTTCAAAGAACGAATTCATGACCAATTAAGACCTGTACTAGACAAGACATACCCCTTTAATAATGCGACTGCTAACAGGGAGATGACAGGTTACGGAAGAAGAGTAACGACAGAAGAACTTATGACGACACTACGTTCCTTCAAGCAGAAAGCACCAGGAAAAACAGGATTGACCAAACTCAACTCCGTGAACGCCCCCCGAAACATCTTAGAGGGGCTGGTTAATCTAACGAATGCATGTCTGAACGTCGGCTATTTCCCGGACGAATGGAAGATCGCTAAAATGATCTTCATTCCAAAAGCCGGGAAACCGCCCGACAGACCAGCTAATTTCAGACCAATCTCCCTCCTCGAAGTGGCTGGCAAGGTATTCTAGAAGATCCTTGGTAGTCGTATGCAAAATTTTATGGAGGAAAACAACCTCCATAATCAACATCAGCATAGATTTAGAAGAGGGAGAGGGACCGATACGGCGCTAGAAGTCATCACCGAAAAACTGGCGAAGATTGCTAGACAAAATAGGTACGCTGACTTGGTGCTCAGCAATGTGAAGAAGACATTTGACATGATATAGATAACTGGGCTTTAGTTCAAATTACTAAGCCCCGGACTAAACCCAAGACTGGAATAAATTATTTGCGACTTTGTGACAGACAGAAAAGCATACTTACAAATATACAATCATTCTGGACCAAACTTCGAACTGACTGCAGGCGTACTGCAAGGGGACTGGGGGGCCTAATCCCCCTTCTTTACAATATATATATACCGTCTAGCTACCTGATCCGGTCAGGCAGGACACCCTGTATGTTCAGTTCGCGGACGACATCTCTTAGATTATGACTGCCCCTTTAAAAAATCCCGACCTCAAGGCACAAATTTCCGCCAGAGAAATCGACTACATCTACAAGTTCGAAAGAAGATGGAAGATCGCCACGAACACCCAAAAGTTCAAGGTTATTCCATATTTCTGTAAGAAACGGGCCCATATCGATACCGATAACGCCCGGATTCCTTACAGTAACGACGGGACAGTACTTGGACTAAAGATAGGTAGTAAGGGATATGGTAGTCACATTGCTCAGGCAGCAGCGCGAGCGCGGGTAGAGCTTTCAAAGCTGTTCAGATTCCGAAACCTGAACACAGCTAACAAAAAGAAAATCTACAACGCGCTCATAAGATCAAAGCTACTTTATCCACCAATACCTATCAATGCTAGTTCCAAAAATAAAGTACCGCTTCTCCAAAGAGTCCAAAACAAAGGTGTACTGCTGATAACAGGCACAAGGAGGAGAGAAAGGAAGAGGCAGAGGGACCTTCACTAAGGCATCCAGTTGACTCCAATCAACATGGAACTGCAAGGAAGGGCTCGAACAATCTGGGAGAAAATCCCAAGACTCTTGACGGACGACATCAGACAGAGACACATCGACATTCCGCTACATGACGTAAACAGGAGAAGACTGGACATAGTCAGTAGCAAAGCACAGACAGAAAGACGAGAAGACCCAATCAACACATAAAACTAATCTCTCCAAACAATGAAATACACAAGTTTGAACAAGAAGAAGAACACTGAAGACACTTAAGCGAACAACGAGTGAAACACAGAACTTACAACAACAACTTACAAAGGCTTGATTTCCAAAAAACTACTACAAACATGCTATTCAATAGCAATCTAAACAACTAAGAAACAAAAAAGAAGAAGAAAACATAGGAACAACAAGAATATTAGAGCAATAACAAAGAGAAGAACATCCAACCTCTAACAAATGCCTGCGATTCCCTATCACCAGGGATTTTCTCGCCCTCCCCCCTCTATCCTTTCCATCAGGGAAATCTATCCCTACCTATTTATCTTCCACTATTATATACATAGATGCATACATGATGGCAGTTGCAATCATATATGTGTGTATGTATTTTCCTTTCACTATTTTTTATATACAAAGTCCAAAGTCCATTTCCCCTCTTTAAAAATATCACGTTGCTAAAATATAGTTATATAAGATAGAATAGAAGATATATAAAAATAAATTTCAAAAAGTTCACAAAATTTCGATACTTTATTTATTTCTCAACTTCACCATTTTGTTCTTTGATATTATAAAAGAATTATTAGAAATAACTTTGCTAAAAAAACATAAGTCATAACCAAACTAAGATGAAATTTTTTTCAAATACTCCCAAAAATCACGTTAAATTATAGTTAGTGATGATGATGATAAAGGAAATAGAGTCTGCCTTCCTCGCTGAAGTAGGATTTTCTTTTAGTCTGAAATTTAGAAGATTACACATTTTAAGCTTCATTTGTGTCTCATTTTAACCCGACATTTCTAGAATATTGATGAAATTTTATTTAGAGCAGGAAATGAAAGATTAAGCAATAAGACAATGCCTTATTAAAATGCAGACATTTCTGGGTAATTCTACTTCCAACTTTAGCGGCTAAAAAAAATGAACATTGTTTTAACGTAGTAAATTCTAGTTTTCTAGACTTTTATATTAAGTCCTCAAGCACACAATATCATATTTAACTAATGCGACTTTTTTTCAACTTGATAGTATCGTAATGAGTTTTCTTTTTTGGTTATTTTTCTTTATATCATTTTTTGCTTTGAAAAGCCCTTTTTCTAAGAGATATATTGACAATAATTTTATAACTATTGAACACCAATATCTTCCTTCTTTATTTTAACTCTACCTATATATAGAGAGAGTAATAATTTAAATTTAATATAAAGTTCTCGATAGCATTAATCATAGTGAAAATTTTGTTTTAAGTTGTTCTCACTATTGTGAAAATTAATTCTGACGTGAAAAATTAGGAACTCATCTCAGATTATCTCACAATTTGGGCTAAAAATATTAAAACTTATAGTTTTTCTTTTTAGAATAGTGTTAGAGTCACTTAGCCCAACTAGCCCAATTAGGTATAATTAATTTTGGTAACTAACCAACTTAACCTTCAGAGCTGATTGAAGTCAGTCCTTACTTATTAGTTATTCTATAAGGCAAGTTTGTATTAGTTTCGCTTAAAATTCATGAAGATGATACATTTCGGAAGCGTGCAAATTCTGTAGCTCCTAGAAAACATCCTGGTTTGAGACCATTTAAACTACCCTGAATATAAATCAGGCAATCAACTGTTATTGAAACTGTAAAATGCGCAAAAAACACTTCTTCAAATATAAATCAATGGGTCGATCAAACTGTAGAAATCGCAAGAAAACAACATATGATGAAATGGTTCTCATAAGGACTAATGTTAATGACCCCAACGAAACACGCAAATAGCTTCAAAGAGATATGGCTTCAGCTGGCGTAAACTTTGATATATCAACTATTCGATCAAGGCTTCTTGAAGTTGTCGGAACTTCCAGAGAGCCTTTACGTAAACATTATTTACTGCTCTTATAAACAAAAGACTGCAGCGTTGGGCATTGATCAGGAAAGATACACTAAATTAAAGAATTAGATTATATTTCCAGATGATACGTTTATTAAGTCAATGGCTATACATCAATAGTAGTAGGAATGGTAGTTATGAGAACCACTTCGGCCATGCAACATTTAACATACCCTAAAATATCACCAATAAAGGACAATGATTTGGGGTAATTTTACCAATAAGGGCACGGGACGGTTTGCTATTTTTTCAGGGCCTCTCTTTCTTTGCTTGACAGAAGGGTATCCACGTCTCTATTTTGGGCGCAAATTATGATCTACTTGTTATTCACATCTATATTGCTTATGATAGGTATTTGAAAGTTGGCAAATAAAGTGTTTCAAAGGTTTACTTCACTTGGACAGAGTAACCTTGAAGCATCGTCAAGAGGACTTTCTTGACGGACGTATTCAGATCCCCTACACTATGTTGTGCAAGGCAAGGTGTAATCAACAGCGAACAACAGAGGCTCCTCCCCCTCGGTGGGTGGTTATCAAAGATCATTCCAGCATGCACAGAGACTGGTGTGGAAATACCTCAAAGGCCCTTGGTGGACTCTAAAGGAGCGAGGATCATGTTCCTTCCCCAATAGTTGCAACTAATTTGCTATATGATAATTCTCCGACGTCTGGTTCTGTTGTGCTTTCTCAAGCGCCCTTAATATTTCTACTCAAAGACCTAGTTACGACGGCGTGATAAGTGGCAGTTCAATCACGGAATCATCTTTACGTTTGGAGGAAATCCGCGGAGTGTTTAGACGGTCAATAGTTTTATTATTCCGGTTTAAAAATTTAAGTTAATTTATTTTATTATGGCTGCACTAAAACTCTTTATAGTCTGCTATTATAGCATACAAATCTTTTCTCTCTCCTCGATCATGAAAATTACGAAATTCCGATGAATAAATGAGTATCAATCGTTTATCGATCAGCAAATGATTCAAACGAATACTCGTACTTCGAAAATTCTTCAATATTTACCAACTTGAAAATTTATGGGCAATAATCAAACACAAGATCGAGAAAAATTTCAAATATAGAGAAGATAATTATTAGCACCAGGTAATTGACGACCAACTGCAGAATATGTGTTCAAATTTGATTGATTCTATGCTAAATGGTTTGAATATGCTAATAAAGGCAAAAGGTGGTCATATCTCCCATGAAATGTATTATCTGTTCTATCATTGCTGTGCATTTTAGAATAAACATTAGTTTTACCAATAATTGTTTTATTTATGACTGATCTAATTAATTTACATACTAGTGTAGGTAACTGGGAAGGTATAAGCTTTTCTACGTGTGATAGGAAAACTCACTGCAAATCCACTGGGCACAAATTCTATCAGCAACCGAGCTAAATCAAATTGAAATTAGCTGTTATAAAAAGTATGATCTATAGACTTGACCCTGTTTGCTCTGGTTTGTGCTCTCTTCATCAAGAAATCAAGCACCTGAAACAGATTTTTAATTAAAATATTTATCCTAATTTGTCTTTTGAGAAACTTACTATCATACCTTGCCTGCCATCAGTTCCAAAAGAAATTATTTATGGCAATATATCCTTCGAGAAACAATTCACCTTCAAGATAAATAAGGACATATATCTCATAAATTTGCTTTATATATTTTATTCATTTTAATGTTAGAACTATTAATCATTGCCTTCAAGATTGCAGTAATATTCCGCTACAAATAATCTATCTGACTTCATGTGTGTTATTCAGTTATTTATTAATTTACGTGTACGTGTTACCACAATGGTTCAATTGTGCTAACTATCCTTTAACATCAAATATGGAGCAAGGGGTAAAACGACCTACTGTCCGCAGTGCTCGTTGAAAACTTGGTGCTCTCTCTCTCTCTCTTTTATTCTAACTCTCTCTAATAGTCTAACGATCTAAAACTCTTTCTCACCCTGACCTCCATTAACTATCTGTATATCAATCAATCTGTCTCTCTCTAAACCTTCCTAAATTTATCCAACTCTTTACTCTCTCCCTCTCTCTTTCTCTCTCTTTTTATGGCTGGCTTTAGCTTACATTTAAATAGTCAATATCTTTACGCACATGGATCGATCCAACAAAGGATGAAAGAGGGTCTGTGGAGGTTAGCCCAAGAGAGGTCAAAGGTACAAACATTCTCAGACATAGTCTGGCCATATCACCTTAGTTAATGGCCCCCAGAACGTTTAATCAGTTCGAGACCCTGTCGGGCAAACCCCCTTCAATTTTGCTCAGTTATCATCCCCTAGTGTAAAGTTGAAAACAAGATCTATCACTTCCCCCCCCCCATACGCTGTGAGGCGCTATTGACTTGGGGCTGTTTACACGGCTATATTCCAAGTCTCCAAGTCTCCCATGCGACGCCAGGTGTCTTACGCAGCTCTCCCTAACCCCGTCTCTCGCAGAAACTCGCCGTATTTATGTGATGGACTCCATGTATTTTGAGCGAGAGTTCTTTCGAAGTCCGTCCTTTACGTTCCCCGTCGAGTTGCCGTGTCGATGCCTGTGATCTCTTGCGCAGATCTTACCTTCGTAATCTCTCTAGGCGGAGACGGATTACTCTTCTTTGTTATTCCCTATTCTGAGGGATAACTAACCCCAACTCTCCGCTCATTCTCTTCAATCTACAAGGTCCGTATACCCTAACCTCAACCATGAGACCAGAGCAAGGAAGTCCGAGAAGTTCTTCCGTGCAGATTCCCATCTGGTGACTGAGCCAGCACCATTCCCTGGAGCGGACTCTCTCCTCCCCACCCTTCGTGATTCCCGTCTGGAGGACAACTTGGAACCTGATATATGGTCATTTTCAGCTCTACGAAGTCCCCCCCGCCCGAGGCTTCATCGAATTCAGCACCTCTGAGGTAAAACCGGAATCCAAGTTTCGTGATTTTTCATCGATTTAATTCACTCCCCGAAAACCCTCGTAATTCTTCGCATTGAATTAATATTATCTCAACCCGCGTTTAATAATGGTCTTTCAAGTGGTTGTTACAATTCCCGGGCCTTTCTTATTTATTCTTTGTCCGCCTGTATTAACAACTGGTCACTTATTCATTATTATATTAGTTTGTTTAGCTTTCCTGACCAATAATAATTCTATTATTTACTTGTATATTAAAGGTTATTTTTTTATGAAGTTTTCCTCTTAATAACTCCTGAGCTGAAGCGGCAATCTTAATCCCCCCCTTTTATTGGCCATCCTTGGATTAACGCACTTGAATATAAATTGGGCACAAGCCCTTAGCCGGGATTTGCCGGCCTTGTTGAATACCCGTGGGCCCGACTCTGAATAGAGCGTGACACCACCGTGTCTTTCCTCGACAGGGTCTTAAATTTGATTAACAATACAAATAAATTAATAATTAAAATGAGGATTAATAAGCAATGGAGATTTATTAATTAAAGAACATAGTCATACACAGTCATACTAACAGTCATCCTTCTGAAACAGATTTTTAATTAAAATTTTTATCTTAATTTGATATTTAATAAACTACTTCCATACCTTGCCTGCCATAATTTCCAAAAGCAATTATTTATTACAAATTATCCTTCGAGAAAGATCCAATGTCCTTGAACTTGCACTTTGGTTACTACTATGCCTAAATGATAGGGTGAAGACTACGTCCAAATCGTTCGCTGATTTTAAACACTTGAAAACGGGAAAATGAATAATGGAACATACGCATCTTGAGGCTTCATAAGTCTTGCAATTAGCGGTATATGCTTATGCGGTGCCCGGTGCAAAAGCGTATATTGGGCACACCTTTGGCGTAGTCATCATCCACGGTAGGCTAATATTGGCTATGGCTATTCTAACTTTGACATTTCTGTCGCAATGCAGTGGGTTTTCACCCATTTGGTTCAACTACTATATTGATCGCATATCAATACTAAATAAAACAATGAATATGCGTAACAATGTTTAGCAATCAGCGTCTCATGAGGTGGTGAAAAAATGCCTTAGAAGTTGAAAGTAAAGCAGGTAAAAACAATTGGATCAGAGATGTGACACTTTGATTAAAGCTCACCATCGAGAATTAGGCCAAATTTCACCGATTGCTCAACTACTGATAGGACTTTTTATAAGGAAGAATGATCAACCTGTCGGTATCGCCGGTGATGGAATAGGACGCAGACAGTCTCAAAGTAGGAGAACGAGATTTCGTGAGAATTAAACCATTCAACGGCCGCAGTGATGTCAATTTGTATCTGGCTGGCGAACGTCTGAAGAGGCTTACCCAGAAACAAGAGAGGTGATGGCATGGAAGAGTAATGATGTTCGTCTTTATCACCAAAAAGAGGAGTTTGCCTTTGAGCGTTCCTGTAAAACACTATCCTACTATTGAAATAAGGTTGAAGTAATGTTAATTTTAAGATTATGGTAGGAATGGTGGCGAGAGAACTGAAAAATTTATGTGAACAAAAATCTATGAAATGCCATGAAATTAGGAGAGTGGCTTATACTTTAATTTGCTTTGCGGATTCCAAAGAAACAGCGATGGTAAAATATTAGCAGAAGATTACATCCCTAACGTGCTAACTCTGAATACAGAAGCAATATAGGATTCAAATAAAGAAGGGCAAGCTTGCCTCGCAGTCAAGGAACAGGAAATAGTATTCTATATAAATGGGAGGTGTGAGACAGCCATTCTCTCCTTGATCATATATAAACAGAAGGTCTCGGCTACGAGATGGTAGGGTGAGACCTCGCCGAATTCAGAGTAGGATTTTAAGTCAGGTACCACGGTAACCTTACACCAAACCAATTGAAGGCTTTACTTATTTCAAATCTAGTTCTAATCTGGTTTTGGAGAAGCAGTTGGGGAATTATGTCAGGGCTAGGTATGAGGAATCTTCACGAAGAAAGAGCATATATTCTTTCTTCCATTACAAATCTTTGTTATATTCCTCAATAATAGCGGAATGCGGGATGCAAGAATGTTAAAGTTGATGAAGACTTTATTATTGAATTGATGTAGGGAGCCCTTCTCTTGGCAACCGCAACTATGATAGTATGAGTAACTGTCACTAATAACAGGAGTCTGTGAGAGGTCGGGTTTCTCTGACCCACTGCGAAGATCTTCGACAGACGCAGTTATCTGAAAAAGAGAGGTCGAGGTCCTCCGATCCACTGCGGAGATCTTCGGCAAACGCAGTTGTCTGAAAAAGAGGGTGAGTTTCTCCAACCCACTGCGGAGATATTCGGCAGAGGCAGTTCACTGAAAAAGAGGTCGAGTTTCTCCGACCCACTGCGGAGATCTTCGGCAGACGCAGTTGTCTCAAAAGAGGTCGAGTTTCTCCGACCCACTGCGGAGATCTTCGGCAGATGCAGTTCTCTGAAAAGAGAGGTCGAGTTCCTCCGATCCACTACGGAATTCTACGGCAGACGCAATTCTCTGAAAAAGAGAGGTCGAGGTCCTCCGACCCATTGAGGAGATCTACGGAAGACGCAGTTCTCTGAAAAAAAGAAGAAAGATCTTAAAGACATATTCTTTCCAAAGAGGAGCGGAGGGTTTTATTAACACCTAGACATAACAACCCTTCGCCTAGTTCATCTTGGCCGTACGTATGTTTTTAGGAGAAAACTATGCCTTGCTTTTTCTCCTTTAGCCTTATTTATTTTCTCCATAATAATGCTGAGAGTCATCTACATGCTTTTGTTTTTCTTGAAGCAAAGTTGTTCTTTTAATATATTAATTTCAGTTGATATTCTTCTAATCTTCTTTTCAGTATTCTTTTCATATACCTTTCCGATGAAATCGAAAGGGGAAATTAAGAGGTATCTTTTGCCTAGAGATGTTAGTTTTCCAGATTTCGGGCGAAACATCTTTGGCAGCTTTAGTTCATTTGAGTAATGCCTAAGATGTGTTTAGGTAATCATTAAACATATAATTATTCTCTCAATTGTATCATCTAGGGATTCTTTGTAGTTGTTTATAGTGTGGCCAGATTTACTTGCTGCTTTATACTGGAGGTTTCGGATAGTATCCCTTAGCTCTTCGGTGGTGATTGTTGCATATAATCTCTCGTTGGTGTCTTTCTTTCCTCATCTACGTAGTCATAATTGTAGGAGTAGAGAATCTCCAATGCGTATATAACCGGGTGGAGCAAAGATGCAGAATAGAATTGGAGGCCTCCTGAATTGTTCCTTTCTCGTATCGTAGTAAGATGTGAATATGACTGTTAATTTATCTTAAAGAAACCCAAGATGGTTGTCGCATGAATTTGCGATCGCTTCGACTAATTTATTCCCAAATTTCATTTTTACATTTTCACTTTCTTCCTCGATTATGTTAAACAATCCTTTTTACTGTTTTTAGTCGCGTGCGAGTCAAATTGCGGGTGACTTTACATCTCACTATGAAAGTTGGTTGGTCGGTCGGTCCCTGTTTTGCTTTTTTTTTTGTTTTTGTAATAACATTGTAAGTGATAGACCGAATCTAACGAGATTCAAAGGCATCATGTTCTTTTACATTATCTTTCGAATGGTATAACTTTCATGGTCTTCTCAAGGTTGTCCATGAATTATTTTCTTTTGGCAATAACATCATAACTATTTGGTCGATTCTAACGAGATTTGAAACCTGTATGTTGTTTTACATTCTCTTTCGAATGATATAACTTCCAGGGTCCGGCTAAGGTTAGTCTTTGAATTGATGAAAGCTTTGGAAGTCGTAAGGTCATAAATCAGAATTAGTGAGAGCACGGACCTTTTGGGCAGCAAACCTTGTTTTTTAATATCTCTTCGATTTTACAATCATCTTTGTTTGTTATGTTTGGCCAGAAAGGCCTAACTTACGTAAGAAGCGGAAAGAAAACTACAAAATTTTATGAAGCAACATAAACTTTATGTTAGGTTAACCCTACCCATTTGGCTATATTAGGTTAGGTTAGCCTTAAGCATGCGACTACAGTAGGGTAGGAAAGCTTACTCATTAGACTATATTAGGTTACGTTAGTCTTACTCATTAAACTACATTAGGTTAGATTAACATTACTCATTCGTCTACTGGCCTCCGTACGCTCTTGTTCTTTGTTGCTCCTGCGGAGTTTATTTCTCTTGGTGTAAGCCCCAACTGATAGAAAAAAGTTTGGAAGAAAGTGGTATTAGAGTTTTGATTCGCCAGTGCTTAAGGAGAAAACTTTATACAAGAGTTGCTGTAAATGATATTTGCGACACAAAAGAAAGCAGAGTCAGTCAGATGAAGGTCACGAGGTTGTACAGACTTTTCAACTCTGGGGATCTTAATTTTGACGATCAACCACGTTCCGACCGAATATCAACATTTGACAGCGAGGCTTTAGTGGCAGCATTGAAAGTTGAAACTTTTGCAAGCAGCCGTGATCAAGCGAAAGTTGTTGCGAGTGTCATTCTATCAGACTGTGCTGAACAGATTGCATCGGATGAATTTTGATCGCAAAGAGCCCGGATTAGATCCATATAACCTCACCGAAGTACAAGCTTCCCGTAGAGTAGAGATTTGCAAGCAACTTTTCAATAACCCAATGGACAACCAATTCTGGAGGCGAATTGTCACGTCGTATGAGAAATAGATGTACTTACTTAATCACGATCAGAGGAGGAAATGGGTTCCGGGAGATAAACAACTGTCATCCGTCCCACAACTGAATCAGTTTGACAAGAAGGTCATAATCTATTTCTAGTGGAATTTCTAGGGAGTAGTGCATTTCAATCTTGTTCGACATGGTTGCGCCATCAACCTTAACTGTAATGTCAGCAGCTATACCGCGTGGACAACAAACAAAATAAGGAGTATCATGCTTCGATTAATTGAGGTCAGGTTTTATTTCGGCAAGACAATGCGTTGCCATATACTGCCAGGTTGACTATGGAGACATTCAAGCAAATGGACAGCGTTGAGATTCTTCCACATCCAGCATTCAGTCCCAATGCTTCTCCGAGGGCTTAGGGCCTATTCAGCTAAATGGCCTACTTCCTCCGCGACAAGCAATTCAACACTTTTCATGAAGTGAAGGAAGCTTGTTTGCGGTTTTTGGATTCATAGCCAGATGACTGGTGTCTGTGACAGATTCGGATTTAGACTCTGTAGGCCGGTTCCAGCTCTGGTGTTGGTTTTAGAACCGGTTTTGGCGAATCTTGCATTAGCTTTAGCATAAAGTTGTCTAGCTTTCTGTAGACAATCAGTTTGAAAAAGGTGGTTATCGGTATATTGACCCACCAGGGTTGTTGATATTGGGTAAAAAATATTATAATGGCTAATTCCATTTTTACTTCAATTGTGAGATAAAATTATGTTAGTCCTTTTGCGTTTTGTAGTTTAGTCATTTTTTATGGCTATAGCTGCATTGTCATGATAGTTATTCTTTGGGCTGGGACGATTACGTCGCAATTCCTTGAATTCATTTTATCTTCAGTCAGGTTTATCGTATGATCAAAGATCAAAATTAAGTCTCGATGAATCTCTGAAAATATTTCCATTTATCTTTTCCTTCGATTTCCATTCCTTTATATATTTACTCGTAGTATTCTAAATTTCCCTAATTACAAGCGGTCGTTCTCAGAGGAAGTGGAGTTAGTTGTTAGGCTTTATCGGTACTTTTTTATTGACGTTTCTCTTTTTTGTTTTCTTTTGTGGAGATTTCTTTCTTCTTCTACTACTCTTTTTTGTAGATTGGGTTGGAGTTGTTCTCGCGGTTAATTGTTCCTGAGTTTTTTCACTTTTCATCTTGTTGCAGACATTAATTTATTGTTTTGGTCCACTTATTCTATTTTCAGATGACAATCTACTTTCTGTTTGGTTTTCGTTGTGTTTCTCTGATTATCCTATCAGTGTCTTTGTTGTTTGATTGGATATTTTAATTTTTTTTAAAATAGCAGATGAGTTGATTTCATTTAGAAATTTTATCAGCTCGAGTACATTTCCTTACAGTATTGTTTTGTGTTGGTTTTTATGTTCCTGGTTGCGCTATGTTCAGTATATGTGAATGTATCATACAGGTTAATATCATTATGTTGAGAAAACCGTCGATATTGGCTTGTGTTGCTGTTGGTTTATTTTCATTTCTTGCTGCAGCTACGTAGGAGATCTTGCTTGCTTGCCTCTTCTATTTTCTTCCTAACCCTCTTTATTCTCTGTATTAATTCCTTTTTTCCTTGAAATGCCATAGTTATTTTCATATGATTGCCAGTGCAGTTAATACATTAGTTGATAACACTTGAGCAGTTCTTCAGCTGTGTTCGGCTAAATTGCGACAAATTTCTTTGTCATTATTAGAGTAGTTTATAGCAATGTGTTCCTCCATCCTGTAACAACACAAGCACTTCTGTATATTTATATATGTTTTTCTGTATGCTTGGAGTTGGGATACGCTTACTGTATGCACTGAGTGGCTTTTGCAGTGCTTTCGTTGCTAATTCCACTGATTCTCATACAATTTTAAGACATGTCTGTGTTCTTTGGTTTGTATGATGACGTGTATTTTTAGCCATAGTTGCTGCATTTGCAGTTTCTATTAAGGTCTTTTGGTAAGCGGTCTTTTACTCATGTTTCTAGCTCACGTCGAACGATAGATCGGTTGGTTAAAATTTGAAGGGGAAATCTGGTTTCCTGATCATTCTTTATAGGGTGATGCTTCCCTCTAAGAAAAGAAGTTATTTAACATCATTTCTCGCTAAGAAGCTTACCATAAAGCTATTTGTTATCTTAATGCATTTGATTAATGCCTTCTGGAGTTTCTGGAATATAATATTCGCAACTACTCAAAGTTTTATCTTCGTTTCATTAGTGATCAATCTTACTCGTAGATGTTTAATAAATTCCGGCTATTCCATAATTCGCTCTATTGGTCCACCATTCGTCGTATCCTTCTTCAACGTTCCTGAAAAAACAAGTCTCATTTCCACTAGTGGTGGAAGTTCTCTCTCTATCTATGCCATCTCTAAATTACCTGCCTACCTTTGGGTCCCACACTCCCTGAACACCCTAGCTAAATTGGCTTATACCATTTAACAGAGCTTCTTCTATGTTTCCATACCTGGTCTCCTTCAGGAATTCACTAGACTTTGCTACAGAATGCTCCTAAGAATTTGCTGGTGGAAGGATAGTGCCAAGTAGATCTAAGAAAATCTCGGATTTGTTTTGATACCCTGTAGTTTGGTAACAGGAGGAATCTCCAATTAGAAAGGTCCACACATGTATTTATTCTTTCTTATGGAGTAGCTTTTCCTGCGCTCTCCGTGATAAGTATGAACAAATTCTGGGAAGAAAATTATGCAATCTCTCCTATCTGCTCTGATATCTTCTGTAAGATCTTTTATGTAAAATTCGCTTTACCAGCTAGGCAGATAGTCTGTAAGCGAGCGAAGAATTGCCCTTCGGTAAAATGATACTTAATTTAGTGCCTAGTTTAATCTCATTGTAATTATTTGGCGAGAGTGGAAGTTCAAATTAATTTGCCATTTTTTTAACGTATAATTAACAGCAGTGAGAATTAAACCTTTATCATTTTATATCTATTTATAATTAGTTGATCTTTAATTCATAATAGACCTTGGTATAAATAAAAACAAAAGTCAATAATTTTTGGTACAATTTAAAAGTTACTTGATTAGAAAGTAATTTTCTTAATGGCCTTAATCTTAATCATAGAGAGAATTTGCTGATACAAAAATATTGTTAAAAATCAGTCCACAAGTGGGGCCTGAGTCAGTACAGATCGATTGCAAAAGTCCAAAAACTCTCTTGTACTAGTGAAGAAGAAAAATTATCAAAAGAATGAGCTTGGGTACAAATAGCTTGCCAAAAAAAGACTAAAAAAGGTAAGAAAACCAAAACCGAGTGTAAAATTGATCTACAAAAAATTGAATCCAAAAGGACGAATGAAAACATGTAGCCAAAATTTCGCATAAACTCAATCCTGGTTGATTACCCTGTATGCATAGAGCCATTTTCAAATAGTTATATAAATATTATGCTCAAGGTATACTTAAAAAAGTCATCTGCGTATGTGATCTCTCTTTGCTTACTCTTGGACAATGTAAAATTTATACAACTTTTGGAATTCATTTACACGATCACAGGTGAAAAAAATCGTATTAACACTAATTTCGACTTATAAAACTTATAAAATCCCAACTGAATAAAAGAAGGTGATTTTCATCTAAAAATCGTTTGGTGGTCGCAATGACAACTTTAGAATGAAGTTGAAAATGTTTTTTCAAATGTTTAAGAGAAGGAAAAAACGTAGTAAAAGGAAAGTTGAGTAAATGACAATTATAAGGACTTTTATGCCAAAAGTTTGGGAGGACTTAAAAACTCAAAATAATTTGAAGAGAAAATATGAATTAAATCGAAAGAATTCCAATAAAAACGTAATTTTCCAAAATTATTCTTTAAATTGGGAAAAATGAAGGGAAATTTTTCACAGCCCATTTCTCGCTCAACAAATACATATTTCTTATTTTCGGAATATAAATTTGAGCTGTAACAGGAAATGAAACATCTTATAAATCAGTAGGAAAAATAAGTGTTTATTCAGATAATTACTGTAATAAACCTAGTGAAAATATGGGGATGCTTCTATTTTATTTCTATACATAATAGCTCATAAAGCATTCCCTCTTTAAAATAACTTACTTCTTCCCCATAGAAATATTTTCAATTCGTGCATAAACGCAATGAAAAAATGTAAGTGTGATTAGGAATTAAGTAAAAGAAGGCAAAAATGAAGGAAACAAAAACACAAAAAGCCTGTTTTAAATCTTTTTCGAAAGGGCAGTACTTTTATTACCATAACACCCTTAAATGTAAATATATACATATATATATATATATATATATATATATATATATATATATATATATATATATATATATATATATATGGTTTCTTAAATTATGGATATTCGTCACAAACTATCGAATTGTACACTTAAAGGATACAATGAATTCAGGGCTACATGAAATTGGGACATTAATGCCTAAACGACATGACCGAAATATTTATATACTTATACAGGATCAATGGATTAGGTCCTTCGTCCTTTTGATGAATATGAAAGAAAAACCAATCCACGACGAAATCAAAATTTAAAATATAATTCTGGGACAGTAATACCACACTTTTCCACTCTGTGACATTCGCCTGTTCTCTAAAGGCCTATGAAGTAGGCCGGTCATGGATCGAGCAGAACAGTCAAAAGAAATATTAGAAACTGATGTATTTTAATAGGCCAGAGCAGTAAAAAAGAAGAGAACTCGATATTAAAAAGAGAAATACAATCAAATTACAGTCCATTGACCATATATATATATATATATATATATATATATATATATATATATATATATATATATATATATATATATATATATATATATTTATACACCCTTGGCTAGAATTATGGGGCATGTATGAAAAAGTGAAGAATATGTTTTAATCTCATGTATTTCATGAGTGACATAATACGAATAAATATTATGCGTATATTCTATCAATAATGGATATTTGATGTTTCCTCGTTTTTCATTTATAGCTGCCTTAATTTGTTTTTGCATATTATGCATAAGTGGTTGGGGCACCTTTCTGCCATGCAATGTGTGTGGATACTAACGTTTATTCGAATTTTTTCGGTGATTATCTAATTGTTAACTTAAAAGTGGTCATTTTTTATTAGAAATATGTTCGAAGAGACACATTTCTGAAGCTCCAGTGAGGGATTATTACAAGTCAAAATTGCAAGAAAATTGAAATTCCTTAAAAAATAGTGTCCAAACAACCAATAAAAGCTACATTGAGACTAATTCCTTCAAAAATCGTAGTAAAAAAATTCCTTCCAAAATCGTAATAGTCAAGGTCGCAAAAGGTGTACAACTCCAAGTGAAGAGAAGTTGCTGAAAAAGACATCTCTGGCCGATAGGAAAACCCCTCATCTGCTGTAGCTGCTGAGTTTGGCTCAGCAACAAAGGAGATATCAAGACTTACGGTTAACAGAAGGTTATTAGAAGCTTGGCTCAGAGGATGAAAGGCTCGAAGAAACCGTGTTTTTTTCAGGTAAACAAGAAGAAGCGATTGTTTTGGGCAAAAGAACATGAAAATTAGACTGATGATAATTGAGCTAAAGTTCTTTGGTTTGATGAAAGCAAGTTTGGGGTTGCTTCGTCAGATTAGATTGCACCAACTTATTATGCTTGTTCATATTTTTATTGAATACCAAAAATTATCAGTAAAATTTGTATTCCTTCTCAAATATTTGTAATTCCTGGAGCTCGTCATGTTAGTCGAAGAGTTGGGGAAGCTTAGGATCCGGGATATGTTGTTCAAAAAGTCAAATTCGGAGGTAGCAGTGTAATTGTTCAGGTGCATGTTGTCTTCAGGTTGTATGATTGTTGTTTAGTTGTGAGGGTAAAATGAATTCCAAAACTTACACCAGCATATTAAGTCAAATTTTCAATGATGACATACCCGATGTTGTAATCTTCCAAAAGACAATGCTACATAGCACACACGTAGAGTCTAAACGGTTGGTTTGAAAAGAAAGGGGTGACGTTGATAGAATGGCCCCTTTAATCTCCAGACCTCAACCCCATTAAGCATTTGTGGTCACACATGGGCACGAGAGTGAAGGTGTGCAAATGTTCCGCACAAAGCGAATTAAGAGCCAAAATTCATGCAATGGCAGAAAATTGAGCCAACCACCTGTGCTAACTTAGTCTCAAGTATGCAAAAACGCATCAAAGCGGTTATAAAAGAAAAGGCAGGACACATTAAATATTAATTATTTATAGAATCTACGCAAAAATGTTTATTTTTATTATATCAAGTATGAAATAAATGAGTTTTAATCATATTCTTCACTTTCTCATACCTGCTTTCTAATTTTGACCAAGGCTATATATATATATATATATATATATATATATAAATATATCAGATTTGAATGAAAGTAGGGTATATATTGAAAATGAAAAACCTATGAATATGGAAATCTTTAGTCATAAACATAACATACATTGCTTTCTATAAACTCATTCTCTCTCTCAACAGGTTTAAAAATGCCACGCTTGTAAAATTATTTTGGTTTTAATACAAAATATGATTCCATCTCGTTTTCAAACTCAGAACTCTAAAGTTTCATGCGATGCTTCCCTATTGGTTAATCTGTTGCTTATTAGTTATGATTTATAGAAAAATATAGAGTTTACAGATATTTTGGTAGAAAATACTGAAACAATTTTTTACGTTATTTAAAACATGAGGGAATATATTTTCTTATCTTAATATTAGCCTGTTCATTGGCCCTAATAAAGATTGTTAGATTTCCCGAGTACCTTTATTTGGCCATCCATACGAAGCTTTCGTGGGCTTTAAGAGAGTTAGGAGGAAGAAGATGTCAACCGAGATATTTTGGAAGATAAGAACCGCAAAGTCAGAAGCACAAAAGAGAATTTTCAAAACTGACATTAAAGAAAGTCATACATAAATGAAAGAAATAAAAGTTAAAATCCATATATCAAGAAAGAAACTATTTTTCTGTAATACTGTAACAAATAAACACGAATCTGAAAAGAAATTTATTTATGATTTAAGGGGTCGATAACACTAATATGTTCCGTATCCCCAAAAGAATATTCCTTTGTTAGCAGTTAGAAATTTGCCATGATTTCCCATTAACTTGCATCTGTTTTCATCATAAAATTTGGTCTATTCTTTCTAAAATCACATCGTTCATATTTTTTAGGTGGAGTTCTTTGTTACACACGTTTTTGGGGGGGTTTTATCCGTATATTTTTATTGATTTTAGCTTTATTCTTTGTGATCGAATTGTAAGAAATAAATTTTGATTCTTTAGACTACGTAAATGATTGTAACACATGTAACTATGCTAAGTCAACGACTGACATCTGATTGACTTTAACACGTGTAACGATGCAATTTTGCACACAGATAATGCAAAACCCTATGTAAATGGCTGCAATAGTTGTAACTATGCAAATTTTTGCGCGAAAAGGCAATGACAGCCATGGAAATCACTGTAGTACTTGTAACTATGCAATTTCAAACACAGCTAAGGTAAAGACACACATCTGAATCACTGTAACACTTGTAAATCTGGAGTTTCAAACATAACTAAAGCAAAAGCTGTTAGATAAAAGACTATAATACTTGTAACTATACAAATTCATTCGCTACTAAGGCATAGCGTGTTACGTGAATGAATGTAACACTTGTAACTATGTAATTTCAAATGAAGCTAAGGAAACGACGACCATTTGAGGACTGTAACAGTTGTAGCTAAGTTGCTTGTTGCCTCAGTTAATTCAGTTACAGGTATAAGAGAGAAAAATCTAAATCTGTTTTAACCGAAGCAGCCTGTAATCTGATATTCAAATTCTGTAACGATTGTGTTTCTCTGTCCGCTATAGATGCAATAAAAGTATATGTGGGAAAGTTAGAAATGCGTTCATCATATGCATCATTATGTGGTGTCCGTCTGATTAAAAAGTTATAGGGGAAAATATTTTTTTAAATAAATTTCTCGAGTTTTTCACTTTCTTTGGTTATAGGCGTCTTAGGCAAGATCGTTGGGAATTACAAAGTTCGATTTATGATATGAATATTTTTCTAGGGAGTAAATACTGGAGGTGAGTTTAAATTAAAGTAGGTTGAATAAACAAAAAAACAACCTCACTTCCCTTTATCATAACCACAATACAAAGCCAACAAACTCAATTATTCTAACATAAGATTTAAAAAAGAGGAATAAACTCATAATCGTTTAATAATTTCACCAATCCAAACATCACTTAACATAAAACGAGAAAGAACTAATAACCTGAAAATAAAAAAAACACATCGAACAACTCATAACAACAACAAAAAACTAATACTAAAATAATATAAACTCTTAACAATCAAATTAAACCATGTAACCAAATCTTCATCATACGCCAAATAGTTCCAAACCCTTCTAACATGACAAAAACAACATTTTTACCTAACCTACTCAACAGAGCAATCAATTCGTAACCATAAAATAAAACTAATAAACCTAACTAACCTACCCTTAGCTTTTACCCACATGAAAGAGCACAAACTCACAAATAACCCTTTATTACCCTATATAACACAACCCCGCCATCCTTAAACTTAGAATTATCAAATAAAACAATGTAAACAACCTACCTAAAGTTCATCACACGCCAAACAGCTGCCAATCATCGGCTGAAACCATTCTATCAATAACTTGACCATGAAAAAAAAACTTATCTCAAAACCTTTTTTCTATAGCTTTAATAGAGTCAAATTTAAACCTAAACAACACCGTCTTTTATAAATCATTAAATAGAAGAAAAACGAAAAGTAAAACATTCTAAATTTATTATGAGGTTCACCAGGCAATGGCTTCGTCACTCCCCCCTACGGGGCGAGCTTAAGCTTCGCTACTAAGATTAATTTTAAATAAGAACTCTAAACTAAATTTCCCCATCCTTTCAAGATATCACGTTCTTAAAATATAGTTATAGAAAAAGATATATAAAAATAAAGTTTCTGAACTTCACCATATGTAATTCTTTGAGTTTTAAAAAATTTACAAAATTTCGATGCTTATATTTATTTCTGAACTTCACCATTTTGTTTTTTGATATTATAAAAGAATTATTAGAAATAACTTTGATAAAAAACATAAGTCATAACCAAACTAAGATGAAATTATTATTCAAATACTCAAAAAATCCCCTTTTTAAATTATAGAGTTAGTGAATAAATGCCGATTCGGCAAAGGAGGAGATAACATCAGAAGTAATGTTTTGATGGAAAACCTTCCACGACTCAACTTAACACAGAAATCGGAACTTTTCGTTTTTGGTGTTTTTTTTTAAATCTCATTATGTAAAATAGTTTGTAGTTTGTGTACATATCCAATTTTGTGACTTCCATTAGTAATTCTAGCAACGCAAAGCATTTATCTCACTATTTGATCATTAATTCTTTTCTAAACCCTAAATTGGCCTTAATTGTTTTCATATCCTAATATTTTTAGGCTTCTTTCTTGTTTAATTTTGCTTTTATTTGATTTTCTTTTAAGTCCGTAATTATTCAATAATGTCATTAGGCACATTAGTTTGTAGTTTGTTTACATATCAAATTTTGTGACTTCCATTAGTAATTCTAGCAACGCAAATCATTAATTTCACTATTTGATCATTAATTCTTTTCTAAACCCTAAATTAGCCTCATTTGTTTTCTTATCCTAATATCTTTCAGCTTCTTCCTCGTTTAATTTTGCTTTCATTTGCTTTTCTTTTAAGTGCGTAATTATTAAATAATGTAATATGCACATTAGTTTGTAGTTTGTTTATATATCCAATTTTGTGACTTCCATTAGTAATTCCAGCAACGCAAAGCATTTATCTCACTATTTGATCATTAGTTCATTTCTAAACCCTAAATTGACCTTAATTGTTTTTTTTATCCTAACATTTTTCGGCTTCTTCCTTTTTAATTTTGCTTTCATTTGCTTTTCTTTTAAGTGCGTAATTATTAAATAATGTAATATGCACATTAGTTTGTAGTTTGTTTATATATCCAATTTTGTGACTTCCATTAGTAATTCTAGCAACGCAAATCATTTATTTCACTATTTGATCATTAATTCTTTTCTAAACCCTAAATTGACCTTAATTGTTTTTTTTATCCTTACATTTTTCGGCTTCTTCCTTTTTAATTTTACTTTAATTTGCTTTTCTTTTCAGTGCGTAATTATTCAATAATCTCCGTGTAGATCTTTTTTCTTTAAAACGTGCCTAACCTATAGCTACTCAGAAGGAGTCAAAATGCCAATGGAGTTATTGTTCAATCCCCCTAACCCAACACAATCAAATTTCCTTCTTTTTTATTGCCTTTTCCAATCAAAAAGTAAAAATCATAAAATGTGATTTTTAAATTTATTTCTTCTGCTTGCTCTAAGGTGTGGTCATTACATTTTAATGCTCGATCGCTAGCAAACCTAATGTTCATTATTTGAGTCTCAAATGTTTATGTTCATTTCGTCATGAAGGTAGTTTATGATGTTTATGCTACCATAAAATTTAACGCTTTTAGTTATGAATAATGTAATAAGATAGTATTATAGTGCAGAAGTGAAGTAAATATCCCTCTTTAATCACCTTGTTACATTATCCTTCAATCTTTATGTGGCCCTTTCTCTCCTTCTTCTCACCAACACCTACATATCATTCTTCTGCCAATGAGATTCTCATATCTTCGCCTTACCTGTTTATGCTAGTTATATCTCTTCTCAAGTACTTTCCTCGAAACCAAAGTACATCCACTGTCACTCTCATTTTTGCGTTACAATTTAACTTTTTACCATCTTTACTCTCCACATACACTGACCATTCTCATTATAGCTACTTCCTTTATCGTTTACTGTGCCCTTCTCTTAGGCTATTCCTCTGCCACGTACGTACGTGATGGACGGCTTAAGAAGTTTTACATTTATGACCTTTTTCACTCGCACGGAATTTTTGGCATATAAAACTTCCTAAATTTTATTGCAAATAATTACTCTATGCTAATTTAATTATCCTCTTTTATTCGCCTAGTTTTTTTTTCTATGATGCTCATCTGATTCATATGAATTTTAGGTTAGAATTTGAAATCTTATCAGATATTTCTGCTTATTTAATTCATTTTTACCTTAACGAATTTATCAGCCATTAAATTTAGAGGAGATAAACGTTAAATTTTGTGACTTTTACTTCGCTCATTTCATGTGAAGCTCATAACTGTCTTAAAGAGGTCTCTTTGGGAAGGATCTTTTATAGGTTTGCCGTATGTATATTTATTTTTGAGTTGTTTTTAATTAGTCACTAGCAAATTTATTTAATTAAGAGGGTTTATGTGTTGATTTATGTTCAAAATGTGTTACTTTTGGATATATTTACCAATGTAGTATTGACGAAAACAAAAAATATATATAATTCTAAACGAATTGATATCACTGTCATCAAATATTATTTCGTAACTTACTTTTGTTCTGTTCATTTGTGGTCTGTAAAATATGGGCAGAAAGTTAATTAGCTGATTTAGCTTAGTCGCTTTCAATTACTTGTCGACATCTGGGGTAAGTTGTGATTGACAGCGTATTTTCTGTTTTAGCTGTAATGTCTGAGCGGATAAATAGGCCGATATGAGATTTTGTGTTCATTATTTTTTTAATCATTTAGTCAATAAATAAATTAAATTCGTTTATACTGAATAATTGAGATTGCAATGTTAAAAATTGCTGATATTTTTACCTTGTTTTCCCCCACCGGTCGAGCATACGTTTTTCTGAAATGTTATAGTGGATCCTCGTAACCAAAGTTTAGGAGACATTGCATTAAGGCGAAAAACAGATTGTAATAAAAGTTCTACAGAAAAGTCATAAATTTAGCGTTAATAAAAGAAAGATACATAACCAGTCAACCTAAAGGAGAGTACTTCGAGACTACTTCACGAGACATCCTGACCTGATCCGAACTTGCTTCCACTCAGGAGTAAGGTGAAACCTTCTTGTCCTAGTGTATCTTATAATTACATACTATGTTCAATCTCATTTAGATATGGATCTAATAAATTTCCTTTTACCAATAAATATTTCAAGGGATAATTTATAACATGAATTGATTTCCATAAACTGATTTATGTATGTGCATTAAAGTGAAGATTAGGCATTGTAAATCACTCTAGTCATGCAAGTAATAGAAATGATTCTGGCTGTCTACCCAAATATTTATTTTCAATCTTTATTCACATTAGTTTATGTCTCGTTTCCTACTATTCTTTACATTTTGATCTTAGAATACGACTTGTGTCGAAACGATTGCGACGTTTTGGTGCGTCAGATCACGTTCCTTAAAGTTTCTGTCACCTATCACGTGTTCAAATGATTACCCATGGCTCCCAGACTCCCTGCCTACTTTACAAATAAGCACATAGCTGTTGAAAAATGTCCATCGCAAGGATATAATCACACTTTGATATATGAGAGAACACAAGGAAGAGGAGCATTCACCATCTCAATGATAGGATTTCACAGCTAATACTTATAGCTGGAATGACTTAATGAAGTTAATAGGCGAAGAACCTTGCAATCTTTTAAATGATTCGCCTACTAATGATTACTTTGATTCTATTTTCCATATATTTTGGAAACTAATGAGATTCCTTAACTAGCGAGTAGGTGGTTTATTATTAGGTATTTTTCATTAATTTCCTCATATCATTGTAACTGAAGCATCGTTCATTCACAAATTCGCCTTAATTTATTCAATATCTTACTTTTCTGCCCATATTTTGGGATGGTCCCAATTACTTGTGCCTTTTATATCAAAAGATTAGTGTTGAAGGGATCTGGTTGATTTTATAAGGTATTTTAAGGTGCGTGTGGCTGAAGATTAGGATAATGCTTTTGTATAAGTGTAAATGTAAGACAGGTGATTTTAAAAAAGTAAAGTTTATGGGAAAATTATCATTTCTCGTTTCTAAAGATAAAGAGGGGTTTTATAGGGGCCAATTTTACTTAACTATCTGAAAATACACTGGATAATTGAGGCATCTTGGAATGATGAATCTGGAGATAAATAGTTTTTTGTACTCAGAATTAATTTATAAATGAGCAAGAATCACATTTGAGGAATAGTTTTACAAATATGATTTTTATTCAAGAAACGTTTCGGAAGTAATGGTTTCGATCATCAGGCCATAAATAATAACCGAAAATGCGAAAGAATTGCAACTTATATGTCACCGTAGAAGAAAGAATGGGATAAAAAAAGTAAGAAAAAGAAAACTATGTAGTAAAGTGCAGAAGGCTATTAATAAGCCATACCAAACTGTTACATTATAAATATACATACATATATTCATATAAAATAAGCATACATACATAAAGAAACTCTCAATACTTTTATCAAGGTAAAATTTTATTATGTCTTATCAAAAGACCTGTACTCTTTACTTCATACTTTCTTCTTTACTTTTTCTCCCTATTCCCTTTTTAAGTCTAGTAAATAAGTTGGAGCCATTTAGCCCTTTCTGTTGTTATCCTTAGATTGATGATAGAAGACAATTTCTTCCAAAACAAATCCTAAGTTAAAATTATATTTGTAAAACTTTAAAAAAGTCTTTCTTCTCAGGAATCTAGATAAAGTTTATGATCATGTAAATAAAGAAGTATTATTACAGATGCTAAGAATGTATGTATTCAGTGGCAGACTGTTGGATGATGAGTAGACGGCTGTTTAATATATTTCTGGCTGGAGTACTAAGTGAAGGAAGTAAGTATGGAAAACAGGTGATGGATTTTTAGATTGAATGAGAAGTGGAAAGAATGAGTTTAATCTATTTTGCTATATACTGTTGACCTTGTTTTAATGCTGGGTTTGAAAGAGGTTTGAATATATTGTAACTTTAACACGGTGTGATAGAGAAAGAGTCTATAAATGTAACCGGAAAAGAGTAAGATGTTAAATAGGAGGAAAATCTCTGGGAAAATTAACGCGTCTTTTATGTGCCTAGGTTTGAGTGTGAAATGTGCAACCACGGGACATGAAAATAGGTTGGTGGTAACGTCAGGGTATGGGAGTGAGATTCTAAAATGGAAGGAAAAGGAAAGATGTAGATTGAGAGCAAGGCAAATAAACAATTTGAGGGGGATGCTTGGTGTGCAAAGGGTAGATAAAGTGAAGTAGTAAAGAAGTTGTTAATATAATATTATTGTGTGAATAAATGACCTAATGCTTTCTGGACTGATATAAGGATGTAAATAAATAGATTGACATAGATTTGTAAAGAGAATACATGAGACAAAGTGTTTGTTTGTGAGAATGGTTGAAAGAAGGTGAGTTGATTTTGTGAAAGTGTGTTTAAGAGAAAAAGGCTCCAATGATGAATTGGCTAATATTGTTTATAATGTTTCAATGGAGTGGGTTTATAATGGTGTGAGTTATGTGTGTTCTTCAAAGGGATGAAACCTCACTGGCCGAAAACAACAGCACAGCATCCTGGCTGTCTGAAAGGCCAAATTTCGTATAAAAATATGTGCTTTAATATGAGATAAATAGGGTGGATAGGGGGTAAGCTGGTTGTATTTTGTGGTCTTGTAGAGTGGCAACCATACTTTGTGGGGTGTTTGTCGAGGGTAATGTCCTGAAGACACGGTTCTTATCATATTTGCCAGGGAAAACAAAAGAAAATGAAAAAATTGTATATTCGTTGATAATTCTAGTAAATCTAACATCTCCTGTGCAAATATTGAGCACATGTAGGAGGGAAAATGCATAAGATCATTCCATAAGTAATACCAAATTCGTTTTTCATCTTTAAAGGATAGAAATTAAACAACTCTTATTAATTTAATATCATTTTTACTTGTTTCTACAATTAATCATCTCCTTTCAACTAACTTTTCAACCACTATGATTTAAATAGATATTTTAGGATTGTTTCGAACTATGCTGTAGTTGACCGTTTCATTCTATTTACGTGGTTCTCTAAACTCCTAAAAAATAGAAATTTGAGGGCGAAAAGTCGGTTGAGTATACTGGCCTCTTATTCAAGTGCTACATATAATTGATCCAGTTTAAGACAATAATCCTCTTTGCTGATTGGTTAAGAAGTTCAAATAGATTATGCATTTTCTATTTTACCAAACGTAAAAGTAAATCTTTCGTAGATGAAGCCCTCGATTCGGCTGGGGTATTGTTCTTCCGCATGACTAATCCATTGTCTAGAACTTGTTAGCTATTTGTCCATGGCCAAGTATTCATCTCAGGTAATATTCCACTCAACCTAGTCATAAATATTTCAGTGTTTAATATCATTGTTTCCTATATAAATTCTAATCCAAAATGGTTCATATTTTATTCAAGAAAGGAGAGATTAAGTAACGTTGATTATTTGTTGCAAGCGTGATACTTAGAAGATGTGAAGGATCTATTGGCCAAAACGTGAATCTTTGTCTATTTTAAATGTGGATGCAGAGAGGAATGAATTGAAAGTAGTTTGTTAGTCAATCGTTTAACACTTACAATCGGAATTTGTTCACCCCCTAATTGTAAAAAAATATTTAGCAAATTTAAGTGGTCATCTTTAACGGGTTAATCTATGGGACCTAACGTTTTCGGAGGGAATAGTCTAAACCATCTTTGGTACTTGATCCTAAAAATTGTCCTTTCGACGTATAATTTGTTAGCTATTTGTCCATGGCCAAGTATTCATCTCAGGTAATATTCCACTCAACCTAGTCATAAATATTTCAGTGTTTAATATCATTGTTTCCTATATAAATTCTAATCCAAAATGGTTCATATTTTATTCAAGAAAGGAGAGATTAAGTAACGTTGATTATTTGTTGCAAGCGTGATACTTAGAAGATGTGAAGGATCTATTGGCCAAAACGTGAATCTTTGTCTATTTTAAATGTGGATGCAGAGAGGAATGAATTGAAAGTAGTTTGTTAGTCAATCGTTTAACACTTACAATCGGAATTTGTTCACCCCCTAATTGTAAAAAAATATTTAGCAAATTTAAGTGGTCATCTTTAACGGGTTAATCTATGGGACCTAACGTTTTCGGAGGGAATAGTCTAAACCATCTTTGGTACTTGATCCTAAAAATTGTCCTTTCGACGTATAATTTGAAATATCTTCCTACCTTTATTTACGCATCGTTATCTTGTCTAAACTCCCAGACCATAAGAGGAGCGAATGTGTTAATTTGAAACTTTTCTAATATTACTCAATAAGGCACAATAATTTCACAAAAATAATACAAATATAATATACCTCAGAGTAACGAGTAAGTTTTGTCGAAATATAAGCATTGGGTAAGGCAAAGGAATACGTATAACCGGATTATGAGTTTAGTAGCTGTTTGGACCAAAAAATAATCCTGCTTTTAATTTTTTCGATCAATAAAATAATATTAAATATTTTTAAAAAATGACTTATTACTAAGGGGATGATCATATTTAATAGTTATTAAGAAAGATGCAGAGGAATAGAGTCTAATATGATCTGGAGGTCCACCTTGAACCCTTAAAAGAGCCGCTTGGCCTTAACCCTGAAACAAAAAGCGAGAGAAACAAGGAAGGAATCGGGTGACATGGCTTTATCAAACCAGATGTGTTTATCTTGCGAGGCCTATTTCCTGCGCCCGAGTCGACTTCAGTTCGCCTTCCCTACTCGGGACATGGAGAGCCTGAAGGGCTATTTGACCGGCTCCTTATCTCATCCACCCACCCCACCCTCAGCCGAAGCCGGCGACTCCAGATCCAGGGAGAGCATGCCATGGCCCGAGGTAATTTCGCCGCCCGCCTCCCGCTGACTACCTATATAACCCGAGTTTCGTGCTGGATAGGCAGTACAGCACACCGCGCACGAAGACACATTATGTAATCGAGTCAGATCCTCCGGAGATTATTCGGATACCGACGGCTAGAATCTCTCCGCCGTGGCAGCTCCTCAAATTGGCCATTCTTCGAATTCGTTACAGTACTCCCTCATCGAGAACACTGAGGTAAAACCAGTCCTCCTTCATCAGCATCCTGAGGTAGAACCAGAAACTCCCATCCCCCATCGAGAACCTCGAGGTAAATCATATTCCCTTGTTGTATTCTCACCTCCCTGAGTTATCTTCCCTTCGATGCTTACCCGGAGGCTTAAAATTTGAAAACAGAGTCGTAAATGGGTGCCGAATATACACTCTCGTTTGCGATACAGGGTGCACGTGTATCTTAGTGTCAAATGAATTACTTCCCCCAGTGGGCGCTGACCCAAAAAGTTTGCACAAGTCCACGACTACCTGGGACGCGCGAACCGCTTCGCTATTGTGAAGTGATACCTTGAGTGTCAATACTTCACCGGTTGGTTGAAGTCGTTTCATCCCTCATTAAGTTTTGCTCTGTCTTAATCGGACAGTGTCCTCAAGTGTCCCCCAACTCTGTGGCTCAGCCCGTTGTTACGTGGGCACAGGCAAAGGGAGAATCACAGACACAAGCTCCCCTTGAAGCCCTCTGGGACACTGAGTTTGGCAGCGTCAGGAGCAAAGAATTCCCTCAAGCACAGAATGAGTGCGAAACCCTCATTCTCCTGTTGGAGAAACCTCTGAGTCACGAGCAAGATTCAGCTCGCGGCCACAAAAGGGTCTCTTACCTCGTAAAAGAAGGCCTTCTGTACTGAGACTGCTCGGATGGTAATAACACCAAGGCTAATTCACTGGGCGTTCCACCTCTTCACGTGTCGCCAGTTCGTGAAACTGCCCAAGACAGTTTGTTTCCTGGCCATTTAGACCAATATTGGAAAATTGTGATGGTAAAAACCCTTTTTACCACCCAGTTCCTCTCCGTCGCAAACAATATTAGCAAATAATTAAATGGGACCTTAAGTGCATTTCAAAGAAGTTATTCGATGAAGAATCAGCTATGGGGGCTGATTACCCCATGAAGTCCCTGAATGTAATACAAGTCGTCTGAGTGAAGCATGGTAAGGAGTATCTTCTCCCTACCTTACCCGACGACTCAAAATTGCCTCAAAATAGATTAAACATTGAAACACGGCTGACTCCAGAACAAAATAGTCAGCTAAAACACCTTTTAAATAGCTTTGAAGAAGTAATCTCTGAAGTCCCCGATTTTGCTACCAAATTTGAGCATGACATCACTCTTACCACCCAAAAGCCCTTCTGCTGGACGCCGTATCCTCTTCATATTCACTTGAGGAAAGCGTTTAATTCGGAGGTTTAGAACTTGCTGAGTCTTAATATCATCAAGCCCTCCAATTCCAGTAACTGCTCCCAAATCATAATGTTACGGAAGCCTGATCGTACGTACTGTATGTGCGTCGATTTTCAGAAGCTAAATTCCGTGACTGTATTCGATGCTGAACCCATTTCCCTAATCGACCAAAATCTCCATCTTTTTGAAGAAGCAAAATTTATCTCCAAGCTTGACCTTTGCAAGGCCCATTACCAAATTCCCGTTCGGAAGAGCGTACGGAAATATACGGCATTACCGACGGATAAAGGCCTTATGCAGTTTCGTGGACTCCCCTCTAGATTAGTAACTGCCTATTGTAACTATAATAGGATGATGCATAGAAACCTAGACCGGTTGCCAAACGTGTACTTTTATTTCGACAACATATACGTTGCCACCATCAATTGGAACAAGCATTTAGTCTCCATCCAAGTATTGTTAAGTAGGCTACACGAGCTTTACCTCAGGATTGTACAACAAAAAGTGCTACTTTGCCTATGGCACGATTGAGTAACTGGGTTTTAAAATCGGAAAAAAACAGATTGGACCCCAAGAGGATAAGGTTAGGGCCATAGTACAGATTACCCTCCCGTTTACTAAAAAACAATTCAGATCCTTCATGAGATCCGCCTCGTTTTACAATCGATTTGTCCCTAATTTCGTGACCCTTGCAACCCATTTATGTGTATTGCTCCAGAAGAAGTCTCTGAATCGCCTAGTGTAAAATTCGAAGTCTATTTCACTCTTCCCCTAGGATAAAGGCTAATTAGCGTCCGCCCCCATCCTGAGACTGCCGAACCCTTATAAGCCAATCGGAATCTCTCCGCCGTGGCAGCTCCTCACAATAGCCGTTCTTCCGCGAATTCGGAGTACTCCCTCTTAGAAAACACTGAGGTAAAACCAGTCCTTCTTCATCAGCATCCTGAGGTCGAACGAGTAACTCCTCCCAACTAATCGAGAACCTTGAGGTAAAACATATACCCTTGATGCATCCTCGCCTCCCTGAGTTACTCCCCCTCAATGCTTACCCCGTTCTAGGCGTCGACTCTGCGGACCTCGTTATAATATGGTATCCCCCGAACCAATTGTATTATTTACATTGCGGTTTAGTGTAGCCCATGTTAAAAGTCTGATCCGAGTCAGGTAATTAACTGCTTTAATCCCTTGAATTTGCCTCTTTGCTAACATCGAATGTGCCCGTTATTTATTTGATCACGTAACTCACATAACCCTCATTTGTAATTATATTTGATATTTCTTTTCTTTTTATCAAATTTATTTTTGTATGATCCTTTAAATAGCCATGAACGACTTTCGGCGATAACTAACCTTTAAGCCAATCTGCACTCAAGTATTTTTGATAATTATTACTCTCACACATGTAGTAAAAATTTCTCACCCCATTCTCATTATCCCCTCACCAACTGGTCGTACCAAGCCATTAGTGCGTCATTGTCTCCTTATATATATATATATATATATATATATATATATATATATATATATATATATATATATATATAATTAAAAACTTACAAAGTATCACGTGAGGGTAGCAAATGAATGCAATGTCCCGCCGCAGGAAATAATGAAAAGGTGTTTCCAACTTTCGGACTTTATTAAGTCATAACCAAACTAAGATAAAATTTTTATTCCAATACTCTAAAAAAATCCCCTTCTTAAATTATAGAGTTAGTGATGAGGATGATGATGATTAACAAATAGACATTTTTATTGAATTAAATCATCGTTTAGCCTGTTTAAGTAATGGGTGGTTTTTGGGGGGTGTTAAGGCCATATTATGATACAAAGTTTGGCTTGTCTGCTTTCACGTTTGAGATTACTACTAATTCTTATTTTCACTTGACACCACTTTCCATCGTCGTCACTAGAGTGTTGGCAATTTTTCTCTCGTCATTTTTGCTTTTAGCTTTCTTTATTTAGACCAATACTATTACTATTGTGCTACAACTACTAATGGCAATTTTGAAAAGCAAGGAAAAGATGAAATCTGACGTTTAGGGTTGAATGATAACAGAAAATGGTCGAACTTGGGTTGAACTTCATATTTAAATTTCAACGTAAATGTGCATTAATAATGTAGTCTGATTTTTCTGTCTCCATTTTTATATTACTTTTCGCCTTTTCCCGGGATATTTATCGGATTATATGAAAATATTATTTCGCAAGTTTCCACCAATTTTGCTCCATAAATAATATGCAAAGAAGCGCATTTTTCTTTGTTCTAAAAGAAAACGTGCGCTTCCCTTATTCCTAATTCTCTATATTGAAGATTAGTCTATTTATATAAAAAGGTCAAATTTGTGGAAGATGTCAAGATATTATCACAGAAAGGTTCAAGTGTTCTCTGGAGCTTTAATTTCATGATGAAGTTTTGCCTTCATTTTCGAGTTGTTTTTTTTAGAAATAATAGGGATTTCCAATTTATCTCTTTTTCTTATATGTGTATATATATATATATATATATATATATATATATATATATATATAATAAATAAATACTGCACATTGTTGAAAAAGATTACGAACATTATTTGGTGCTGTTCATCTCTAACATTTAATTATTTACCTTTCTGTCAATAGCATTTTCACAATTATTGCAACCAATACAATATACAATGCCTAGTTTAGGATGGGGGGGAATTTTTATGAGAAGGCAAAGAATAGGGTATTCATATTTAAAAATAATATTTTAGTTCAAATGTTTTAGTAAACGCGGTAATTTAATGAAAATTTGTTTTAAAGTTAAAACTAATACATTTTTTGCATAAAATTTAGAGATATTACGATTAGGTTGATATAGTGAACGCTTAGCAGAATTATAATAATTTTTAAGTACGTAGAAAGGGTAACACAAATTTAAATCTATATTATATATCCTATCAACCTCTTTTTCCAAATATTCGGGTGAAACAATTCTAAGGGCACGGAAAAACATGGAAGAAAAAACACTTTTTTTGATACTAATATGGTGATCGGAATAGAAATGGATGTATGAGTTAATGGTGTAGGTTTTCTATAAACTTCATATTTGAAACCTTGGTCTGTTCGGTGGATCAAAATATCTAAGAAAGGGATGGGGTTATCTTCTTCATTTTCTTAAGTAAATTTAATTGAGCGGACTAATGTGTTGATTTTTTCTAGAAAAGTATTGATATTAAGATCATTAGGCCACAAACAAAGAATATCATCAACATATCGCATCCAAAAAATAGGGGTTATGCTGGTCTCGGGAAGTATTTTTGGATTCAAAAAACTACATATATAGATTGGTCAGTACCGGAGACAAACAATTACCCATAGCCATTCCAAATATATGACGGTAATATTTTCCTGGCAAAAGTGAATTTACAGTTGTTAATACAGAGGGAAATAAGTTTAATAGTAGGGAAAGCTGGTATAGGGAGAACAACATTAACAAAGTACTCTTCGAGTGAATTTAGGAGATCGGGTACGGCAACTTTTGTAAGGAGGGAACGTACATAGAAACTAACCAAGCTAAAATTATCAGGGTAAGGTAGATCATTAAGTTTCCTAATTAGTTTGAGATTATTAACGATGGGAGAACTAGAAATGGTCCCCACCATAGGACTTAAGAGAGAAGCTTATAGGTTTTATTGAGACCATAAAGGTATGGAAGGGAAGCATTCGAGGATTTAAACTTATGAATGAGGTGAGGATGACCGTTAAGCAGAGAGCAAAGGGTTAAATGAAATTCTCTGTTTACCTGATCAATAGGATTCTTTCTAAGGTTTTCATATGTAGAGGTATCAGAAAGAAGGTTATTTATTTTATCATAATATGAAGATTTGTCGATAAGCACGGGGGCAGCAAATTTATCAGCCTTAGACACATATATATTTTTATTATTCTTAAGAACGGCGTATTGCTCTATTAAATATAAGGGGATAATTAATTTGTTTTGATTTAAAATATATATATATACATATATAAATATATATATATTTAGCATAAAAGCCTTTCCAACCTTTTTGAAGTTAGATTGCATTTCTACGAAAATTTTGAATCTTTCGAGAGTATGACTTCTAAATCCTCTTTCTTTTTGACTTTGATTAAAAATAGACTGCCCATATTGTAACCTTTTCGAAGTTTATCCTTAGTTATGAAGCGGGGAACCAATTATAAAGGGATGCTACAGAATCCAGGTGACGAATCAAGGGGAGTGTAATAATGGGATTACAAAGCAACATCGCTTAACCTTAAAGTTTAGGGATGTTGGGAGGAAAAAGGCCAACGACACGCGTCTTCGAGGAGACACTTCTGACGGTGTTGACGAAGAGCTCTCTTAGGTAGCGTTGGAAGTACTTTTTTCAGAAAGACGAAACTTTCTCTGCTCCAGAAAGATGTGATCTCAAACACGACAGACTCTTATGCGACTCAGCAGAGAGTCTCAAATACGGGGAACAGGACTCTTGAAGAGGCTTGCGAGACGAGGGGAGCCGCACAGTTCTCCGGGAAGAAGATTACTTAATAAGCTTTCCTCTGAATAGAGGCCAAAGCTTCACAAAGGGAGATCTGCTGGTGAGATCTTAACGACGAGATATGACTCGAACAGGGGGTTCGAGACTTCGCGGGAAACAGACACACTGTCTGAACGGAGGGAGGGAATGGTAGGGTCTCAATCTCCTCGAGGAATGGCTGACACAGGGTTATATAGCCCTCTGTCTTGTCCGTTAGATAGCTCACAAGGAATAGCCGCCCCAAGAGAATTTACGACGCCAGTCTGTGCAAACTTAGTTCGAGATAATGGGTTGGATCGAACGGCGAAGTTTGCTTTAGGATGTAGGGTTGAGTTTGTACGGGGAAATGAAATGTCTGCGAGGCATGGAGGCGAGGACTCAGCGTTATCGCAGGGGTGAGGAGAGCGATGCGCCTCTTGCTTAAGTAAATACAGCCGGGTGAGGTGGCTTAGCGCGAGACAGTTTCTTCTCGTCGATTCTAAATTTCCCACGCCAAGGAAAATGTGGTCTGGGGCTTGAAGGGTTCTGAAAAAGTGTCGTTCGAGGTGTTTCCTTTCACACTGGTCATTCGAGGGGCTTAATCTCACAAAGACGATTAAAGGATCGGAAAACATTTAGGGGGTCCCCCTATATTCATTACCTTATACTTGAAAACTTTTAATTGTATTACCTTCCCTTGGACTAATCGACTAAACTATAAATAATGTTTTGCAAGTTTTCGCAGTCACTATGATAATTTGCCCTACTAATTATTTTCCTCTTCCCAGCTGATTTTGTAATTTTTCAATAATAAATTTATGTAATGTTGGTTAATATGCATTAAAAACAGAGAGAGCAGAAGACAATATCCCTGAGGAATACCGCTAGTAGCAGTCTCTCAAAAAGAACTATTCCTATTTACCCAGCACTGCCTACGGTTTTCAGCCAATTAACGATCCAATTTATAACAAAAGCGTTATTCCTTACCCTATTATCTCAATCAAGTGTCTTTTATATGGAACCGCGTCAAAAGTTATTATAAACCTTGAGATGGACAAAATCTACCCCTTTATCCTGGCATGAACGTCGTTGTAGGGTGGTGAGTTGTGAGATATTTATTAATTGACCGATAGATGTTATACAATTCTAAGAGCTTACAAACGAAATAAGTAAGGTAAAGAGCGAACAACTTTCTACCATATTTTTTTATTCCATTTTCGAAATATGGTGTTACATTTACCTCATTAAACTCTTCAGGAACTATTACTACGTTAATTTAACTTCAGAAAAAAATGCATGGAATTTTACTAGTGAGCTTTCTAAGTCTTTATGATGATTTAGGTCTATTTTATTAGGATCAATCATTTTAATTCTTTTTCTCTATGTAACGAACTAGCAAAGATTCCCGGCGTTGAACGAGCATAAAAAACTATCTTGAACAAATTAAATTCTCAGCTTGTGTTAAATTAAGCAATTAAAAGTTGGTAGGTATAAAATATAAGGTTTATTTCAATTTTGAGTAATGGAGTAGTGTATCATGAAAGCACGCCTCAAGCAGATGGGTGCGAGTTTCAACTAAATATATAGATTATTCGATTCTCGGGCATGCGGATAATAGGTATTATCGCGTTTTTAAAATATTGCAGTCTCATAATTGGTCTAGCGAACCTTAATTTTCCAAGGACAAAGTTGATGTTTTAATTGCAACTCATAGCCACGATTACATGTCCAACCAAAAAAGTTAGAAAGGGCCAAAATCTGCACATAACCTAACAACCAGGTGTTCCCACTATTGATAAATATGAGTAGCATATGTTACTCATCGGGTCAAGTTGCCCCCCATGGTGACCTTTGCTGGACGTCAAGATCGCTCTAAGGTGCCTTCTATAGCGGTCATATATATGAATATACATACATATATACAAAACACTTTCGGAAATATATATTATATAATGTCTTTCCGCTTACGTTAATAATTGAAAGACTAATCTTCCTGAAAAAAAATTAGTTTTCCATTTTAAGAAAATTGTATCTGAGATAGCAAATTACTTGATATTTTTTAATTACTACTTTACAACGTGTTATGGATCTTTGAGGAACTTGACTCACTCCTAATCTGCTTATGATTATTAGCGTTTAATTTTGGAAATAATTTAAAATTACCTATGTCCACTTATATCATTTTACTTTCATTTTTTTTCCACGTCAGCTTATTTTATATTTCAAAACATATTTATACGTTTATAGCGCACACTATTTCATTATTAAGAGTGAATCAATAATGTATATGGTAGTTTTAGTTTTCTGAGCATCATTTTTGTGGTTATGTTTTTTGCATTCTTGATCGTATACTAACATTTCCTGGCTTAATAACCTTTAGAATATTTCGTTCCTTTTTATTTAATACTCTTTTTATATTCGTATTTAGATCTTTACGTATAAGCATAATCTAAATTTCCTTTTATAACAAATCTAACTATCCTTAATTCTGTAGATAGACCCACGGTCAGGCGATCTATCAGAAGCGCCGAGAGCTAAACTATACTCGACCGGCGAGTGAGCCTGTGTTTTTTTTTGTGTGTGTAAATTTGTTTCCTCTCTGAAGTGGCTGAACTTTTACAATTACAATCTGCGAGGCAGATGATCTTACGGAACCTTTTTATAATTTTGGACAATAAAAGAACGCATTCAAGAGGAAACTTTGGTTGTTTTCCAGAAATAATTTCTATAAATTGTCAACCAATAGAGTAGATGAGGTGAAAAAGTTTAGTTACCCTTCTCTTTCCAGGAACTGTGTTAAGAAGGATTATGCTGTATTCTCCATGAAAGTGCTATTCACGTATTTATTATCAATTTTCATTGTTACAAACCAAGGGGAGCCTAATATCCACTCAAAACAATTCAAAAGAGAATAAAAAGGATAGCAAGGGGCCAGAGTGGCAGAAAAATAAGTATAAATCGAGTACCAGTTATAATTTAATAACTACTTGAGTAAATTATGTCACATTTGATTAAACTTATTCAAGAGTAATTCTGTTCTAGCATTGTGTAATATCTTTTGTTACAAGTTTAAACATTTGTATGTGCTGGAAATTCGAATATCTAATTAAAAAAACAACTCATGCTTTTTCTTAGTAAAGCTGTTTATTATTTTAAAAAGACCAGCCATGGCTTCGTTACTAAGATTAAAATTTAAAATCTAAAAAAAGCAGCCATGGTTAAATTTTTATAAATTTTCTTAACTTCGCCAATTCTAATCCTTTTAAAAAGAAGCTGTAAACTAAATTTCCACCCTTTCAGAATATCACGTTGCTAAAATTAAGTTATAGAAGATATATAAAAATAAATTTTCTGAACTTCACCATTTGTAATTCTTTGGGTAGTAAAAATTCACAAAATTTCGATACTTATATTTATTTCTGAACTTCACCATTTTGTGTTTTTTATATTATAAAAATATTATTAATAATAACTTTAATAAAATTTTTAAAAGAAAGCTTTTTTCACCTGAAATTGGTTTTATATACTCAAAAATAAAAAAACATCCATCCCTTAATTTTAATAAGTTTTCTGAACTTCACGTTTTTTAATAACATTTTCCCCAAAACGCAAAAAACCTGTCATTTGTCCACTAAGAAAAAATTTTTTTATTAATATTTCACCCATCTTCAAAAATCCCGTTATACTTTTAAGAAGTAAAATAATCCACTTGATTGACGATCGTTTAAATATTTTACAAATCTAATAAAACTAAATTTGTTCCAACACAGATTATTGCGTTCTTTAACATTTCTGCAAATTAGATTCTATCAAATTTGCCAATTTAGTGGTATTTTGAATACAGTTTTGCCTAACGTGGCCATTTTGAGAATTTCGTCATAAATGCGCTATTACTCGTTAATTAATAATTTTTTATGAAATAATATATTTAAAGGATTTCTTTTTACTAACAACGGGCGCGGCAATGTGTTTTCTAGGTAGCCGTGCTAACGGGAATCAGCGCCCCGTCTGGTCCCAGTTTAGCCTCTCCTCCTTCAGCCAACATCCACTTTTCAGTACCATCTCTCCTTATCTCCCTCAACCATTTGCCTTGGGTTAAAGACCTGACCAGCTCCCTTATGACTTGTCGGAGGAGAGGATTTGAAAGCTCTATAAACAACGAACTTTAACGCCTGCATGTTGCGAGATACCTGGACTTAAGGGGTCATGGGCGTTGGGACGCTATTAATGTGAATATCGGCTAACCATCTCCCTACCCCCGGTGTTGGATGCATAATATTAGAATATCTATGACAGGCATGGCGTCATACAGGTAAGGCTGTGTTTTTAAACTATAGCCAGCCTGTGAGGCAAGAAAAAGAGTTCTGGAATTGTCACATCATTTCGAAATGACTATGACACAAATGAATGCAATCTTGGAGTTGGAAGACGCCACTTGGATGTATTCCAACTGAGGTTAAGTTGTAATTAAATTTCCACTTCTAAGATCCTGCATGGACTGCTAGTAGAGTGAAGTGTAATAAAATTCCCACAGCATGCAATAGTCCCCCTCTACTCTATTCTAGTCAATCATAACAGTCTCAAGAAGACTGGGACACACTTAATTGTGGTAACTTTGTAGGCAGACCTCCAGCACAGGCTGAACGACCAAAGGTTATCTCTCTAAATCTACCAATCGTTCGTAGGGAGAAAGGGTAATCTGCTCTTAGGGAGCAAGTAAAAACAACTTTATACTAAATTATATAGCAAATTTTGTTCAATTTATAGAAACAAATTATATTTATTTGAATATATAAACAATACCGAAATAAACTTTTACTCAAACCAATTAGATTTTAATTTACTAATAAAAACCTTATAAAATATTTGAATTAATAAATTCATAGAAGTCCTTATATATTTTTTCTCATGATTAGAGCAATTAAAATTGTTTAAATTTTTAGTGAGCTAAAAGATTCTAAGCAATATATTGTAGCATACCTGAAAAAATATATAAATATATTTTAGTATTAACCAGCGGGGGTTTTGTATTTTAATGGGAAGATATTATTCTTTTATTTAATAAGATGTTTATTAGACATCTTTTAGCAGAAGCCGTTTCAATTTTCATATCCTCATATCCACAATGGCAACGCTACCAAGGAACAAAATTCATCTGAGTCTCGAAATAAAAAAAATCAACGAATCCAGAGAAGAATTAATCAAATTTCACTGGAAAGACGTCTTTTACAGGGTGAATATTTTAGTCATCATCATCACTTAGCTTTTCTGTTAAGTCCTTTGGTGAGTACCGTTTCTAGATCTCACATCGTTAATATCTCGATCTCATTAGGAAACTTAATGATCTTCCTTACACTGATAATTTTAGCTTGGTTAGTTTCGATGTAGTTCCCTCATTACAAAAGTTACCATACCCGACCTCCTAAATTTCCTCGAAGAGAACTTGTTAATGATGTTCTCCCTATACTGGCTTCCCATATTATTAAACTTATTTCCCCCTGTATTAACAACTGTAAATTCACCTTTAGAAGAAATATTACAGTCAACCTTTAGAATGGGTATGGGCAATTGTTTGTCGCTTTTCTGGCCAAACTATATATGTAGTTTTTTTTAATCCAAAATGCTTCCCCTGACGAACATAACCCCTATTTTATGGATGTGTTATGTTGATGACATTATTTGTTTGTGGCCTAATAATACTTTTCTTGAAAAATCAACACGTTAGTCCCCTTAATTAAATTTACTTTAGAAAATAAAAAAGATAAGACCATCCCTTTCTTAGATATTTTGATCCATCGAGCAGACCAAGGTTTCAAATATGAAATTTATACAAAACCTACAGCCATTGACTTATACATCCATTTCTATTCCGATCACCATATTAGTATCAAGAAAAGTGTTTTCTCTTCCATGTTTTTCCGTGCCCTTAGAATTGTTTCACCCGAATATTTGGAAAAAAGGTTGTTAGGATATATAATAAAGGTTTAAATTTGTGTTACCCTTTCTACGTACTTAAAAATTATTATAATTCTGTTAAGCGTTCACTATATCAACCTAATCGTAATATCTCTAAATTTTATGCAAAAAATGTATTAGTTTTAACTTTAAAACAAATTTTCATTAAAGCACTTCCTTTACTAAAACATTTGAACTTAAATATTATTTTTAAATATGAAAACACTATCCATCGCCTTCTCGTAAAAAATTCCCCCCCTAAACCTGGCATTGTATATTCTATTGGTTGCAATAATTGTGAAAAATACTATTATAGACAGACAGAATGTCAGAGTTAAACAGCAGCACAGCAGCAAACTAATGTTCGTATATATATATATATATATATATATATATATATATATATATCATAGGCGCGAGAGAATGATGAAATAAATCCAACTTCACGGCAGGAAAGAGAAAACGGAATAATTTTTCTTCGGAAATAGTTATTTCTTACTTCGAAAAAATCTGAGCTGGGCTGAGATTCGAACCAGGCACATTTAGGCAGCGAGCAACCGCTTTGTTTTCCGCGTAGTTGAGTGGTCTAAAGGGCGGTTTAATTAATTTCAAAGCGGTTGTTCGCTGCCTTAATGTGCACGGTTCGTATCCCATCCCAGGTCGGAATTTTTTCAGGTAAAAAATAACTATTTCCGAAGAAAAATTACCCCGTTTACTCTTTCCTCCCGTGAATTTGGATTAATATATATATATATATATAAATATATATATATTTATATAATATATATATATATAATATATATAAAGAAGTAGACTTCCTCCGCACCTATTTCACAAACAATTCTTATCCTTCACACATTTTTCATTTTTGAGGCTAGTTTTAAAACCTTTTTGACAATATTTTCTCTCCAAAATTACCTTGATTTAGCATTTCCAAGGACATACGATATTTTTTCCTCCCGAATTTAGGCCCTCTTAATCACTAATTCCGCAAACAAATACAAAAATCCTCAAATATCATTTTGTACAAATCAACGTTAGAATAATTTTTTCGGAATAATTTAGCAATAGGTTCACTATTTAATGTAAAAGACATGCTCCCGTGTAGCCTAGGCAGTGGTGTAGTATATTTATTTATTTACATGTCCACGTTGTCGTAAAGACAATTATGTCAGTAGTACACTGTGCTCGTTACACGATCGAGCTTGTTCTCACCTTGGCATAAGTAGCAGAACAGGTAACCCCCTTACCCGCAAGGAATGCTCCCCCGTTCGGGATCATATTATCCTTTGCAAAACCAATGCCACCATTAATGATTTTAAAATTATAGAATCTTCCAATGATGAAAAAGGCCTACGAATAATTGAATCCATTTATATTAAGACCCTTAGACCTTCTCTCAACAAAGATGTATCCTCCCTCCCTCTCCGTGTCTTATAATAACCAACCAATTATTATACCTCACCCTTCTTCATTTTTTCTTGCTCTCCATTGCTTTAGTCGTGTTTCTACAACTTGTGTGACCGGTAAGGTTTAATTTGGTAAAAATTAAAATAAAAAAATTGTGTGCACTTAACTGCTCATAAATGTCCCCCCTCCCCACCCTCCTCCCATGCTCACAATTTCTCAATCCTTGTTTAAATGATTAACTATCTCTGATTCATCACTATAAATTGTAAATATGTATTTACATGTATATTCATATATAATTGTACCTTCCAGTCCTAATTAATCTTAATGTTAATTGTTTGCTATTTAAAGCTAATTTTATTCAATTTATCGGGCCAGTAGATGAGCCTGTCTTTGCTCGAAACGTAGCCAAAAGAAATAAGGAATGTATACTGTCATTCTCTTTGCCATTGGATTCTTACTACGGATATATATATATATATATATATATATATATATATATATATATATATATATATATATATAACAACTTATATAATGACAAAGTGTAAGAACTCTATGAAAATTATATGAAATAATTGTAAGAAATACAATAAATAGAACTTAGATAAAACATAATTTTAAATAAGAACTGTTGAAGAGCTACTGAAGAGATAAACTTCTTCTGAAGAAATTTTAATGCCTGTTTTCTATTGATCAAGTCAAAGTTTTAATTGCCATCAAAGGTCATTTATTTTGTTAATTTGCCTATCATCTGCGTGAACTTCTCTCTTTGTTATACTTGAGTAGATACTATTATTTATGTTGCAACTGTTTGGACACCAGTCCATGATTGAATATCCGACAAATCCTTCCGACTCTAACTAGTTCTTTAAGAACTTGGTGGCATCACTTTGAGCATTTCCAGCGTGAAAGAACTGGTATCCTCATTCTCGTCAACCGTTTCTTAAATCAGTAGGAAGTTATTGCTCCTACATTTAGTGTTAATCAATCAATGACTATTGTTACTGAAGAAGAAAGAAATATCCGTGTTCAATTAACATTGATGCAAGTTGATTCAAATTTTATTCAAGATGCCAAAACAGATATACAAATCTTTTAACTTCAGAAATAAATTTATGGAGATAAAATAAGAATATTTCTTTAGACCCTCTTTCATTTTCATTGAACGTAGATGAAGAAATTTGGTAGAGATATTTGTCTCAAATTTAGTTTTTTTACCTGTGGCGAAGCGCCAGGTCTAGGTGTTTTTTCCAAAAAGCAGCAAAGTTCAATTTTCAGAAGTAAAAAAGTTCAATTTTACCCATTTAGAGCAATGAAGTGACCCATATGAGCATGGGACATATGGTTATTCACCCTGTAGATTTAAAATCTGCCATCGGAATTGGCACTGGGTGGCGGCATCTAGTGACAGAAGCCTCATTTAGCCATTCAAAGGCACTTGTGAGTGATTTGAACCATGGAAAACCACTAATGTAATATCTATTTATCATCTTATCACAAAACGTTTGAGGTCATTGGAGGAAATTTCCCTCTCGTTTACGAATATTTAAGTTTGGCTGAATCAATGAATTTGTATCTCGGTTGGAAATTTTTAAACCAGTCTTTCAAAAAATGCCAGTATACTTTGAGTTTGAAATCTGTATTATCTTCAGTACTAATGTGTTTAGGATTTCTCCTTCCATTTTGGCAAAGAGAGAGAAACAAAACCCTTAAAAGTATGTTATTTTGTTTGAATGAAAATGATTTAATCAATATCTACCGTTAAAACTAATGTTGCATTTGCTTATAATTTATTTAAAAACTACAAATAAATGATTTAAGTAGCACTACGTAATTTTAGAGCTTTTTCTACAACCCGAGAAATTCGTAGGACAAAATATGACGCGTTCGGCGGAGGAGTGGCGTATGCAACATTCGATAATTTTGCGGCAATACGTGCCTGAAGGTTTTAAGTAGTTTTTGATCAGAATTTCTTTACATGGTTAGCCATAAGGAATTGTAAATGAAGGGCTACCTTATACTCAAGTAAAATAATAATAATTATTAAGAATCTATTAGAGCAAGTATCCAATTTTACAAAAGCATTGTTAACACTTATGTATTTAGTTACATAAATTAAATAAAAATACTATAAATTTTGATGCTATATTCGATTTATTGTTAAGTATTTAAATGTCGTAGTCCATCGTTTTATCATATTTATCAAAACTTATGCCGTTTTGTTTGTCACTTTCTTTAGTTTATTTTAGATTTTTAAATCAAATTTTTATTATAATATGCTGCATTTATTGGCATCAATTTAGGTAAATCCTTTAGATCTTTCATTTTCTCTTTTGTTATTGGTTTATCTTTCTTGCAGGTACATGCTGGTCCTATTTCTCGTTTGTGTAACTACTGACATATTCTTCTCCACAAGGCGTTCTCTAGAAAAGTATACGGTTTTGTTATTACATCATCTCATTGCATGCTAAGGAACTATAAGCCAAAGTGGAGCTTGAACTATTATGTAATCGAGTTTATTTTTTTTTGGGGGGGAGGGGCTAAAATACTTGCATATGATATAATGAATAATTTTTAGTGAAAACAAATGCTTTTCGAGTCGGGGTTAAATACACCCTTCCTCCGCCGAAGGCGTCATTTATGTTGATTGAAAAAAAGACCGGTAAAAAAAGGCTTAACTTAATTTGATTTGATGTATGACATTAAGTATTGTACAGCAGTATTTTTTAAATTTAAGATTCATTCATATACACAGCACGTTCAGAAATTCTCTTTCTGCGATTGTATAGTAAAACGCGAATGGTACCCGTCTTTACTAGGTGGTGTTAGAAGTTTTTTGATACTTATCTTCCTTAAGGATGGTAGAATATCCTCAACATTTTAATTCTTAAGCGAATCCTACTTGTAATGACCCTTACTTATAGAGAAGTTGGATTTGTGCTCCTTGTGCTTATGTAAGCTCTTTAGTTTTAGTCATATTACTTACATCTTTAGAACAATAGTATGTACACAATAGTTATTAATTTATAAAGAAACAAGAAATATTGGCTAAATTCTTTTTTTTAAAAACATAGCTTTTTTTTAATTATACACCATTTAGTAAAATGCTACGTAATTAAAACATATTAATAAAGTTTTCAAACATATTAGCAACATACACATTATTAGCATATATATTTATGAATAATATGATAAATTATGAAAATTTTGATTAAATATGTTAAATACATATATAAATCTAAATGGCGGGCTTTATATTTTTTGGCCATCAGTGTATATTTTTCTCTATTTCTCATTTTGGATCGTCGTCAAATGGTCAAGAAAAGCTCACTTAGAGACACTGCTAGTTACCTATGCCCATCTAGAGTTAATCCAATTAAACACCTCATTATCTGCAATCAGTTAGGATATTTTAAACCAAGATAGGTACTTTACGTACTTCATGCGCTATTTAATTTTATAAAAAGGCTTTTATATGGTACAACATCAGGCATTTTTTGAAAAACTATATCAAATATAATGAAAGCTTTATGTTTAACCCATGTTGTCAAGAGTTAGTGAAAAATTCCACTAAATTGGTCAAACAAGAGCTATGATACCTAAAGCACTCTTGGGATTATTGATAAGACTAAATCCTGCAGGATACGACCTCTATTAATAAACATAAAAAGCTTTTTCAAACGTAGCTTTTACCCCAAATTCAATTTTAATAACCTATAAGTATTCAGGATGGGTGAATCTTTTCTCTTATCAAATTTTATCTTTCTTATATTCCCCTGTCTTCTCCTCAGTAAATATCATCCTTCTCTCTATACATACGACTTTTTTGTTACGGAATTTTAGTCAGATAATGTTTTATCTCTTTAAATCAATTTCATTTTTGTATAATTGTTCATAAATGTGAAATGAATCTTACACATCACTTTGCAATTTGTACTGGAGAAGATAATGATTTAAGATCATGTTCAAGCATAGGTTTGCTAGGCAGGAAAAAAATCTTATGTAGCCTAAAATATACCCGGGAGACCTAATAGAATATGAAGAGAAATATTTAAGAAATAGAATAATGCCAATTTATTTGCATCTGACAGAGTTGTTAAATCATAAGTTGTAAGGTATTCGAACTCATATTCCTAGTTCTCCTGGCCAAGAATATGAGCTGAAAGTCATAGAGAAAGCATTAGATATGTATTAAGAACCATTACCTTCCTCTTAAAAGGTTTAATTTCTGTCTTGGCTGAACTTTAAGTTGATATTCCAGAACAAACTTGATTTGAGTAAATTCTAGCAGAAATGAACCTCAAATTAAGTTTACATAATTTTATACATGGCGCTTCCGAACCCTAACGATACTATCATTCCCTTCAAACTATCCAGCGATATCAGCCCCAACAAGTTTTTAGTCGTCTTGTTACTCATTTCTCCTATTATATAATTGGCATAAATCAATCAATATATTTAAGGGATCTCCAATAGGCTGTCTTATGTTTAGTACTCACTAATCAAGCTACCGAACTTTGTAAAGTCTCATTTAATAGCTCCTACGCGTCATTTAATCACTAATCCTCCCCAAAGAAATGCCCTTTACCTACCTATAGAGTAACAATCATCTATCCTTATCTCACTGACAACGTAAATTACAAAGCAATTTATCAAATATTTAAGAACGTTCTCTTTCACCCTGAAGGGTAAAATGCATCTCCTTAAACACAATATAGATAACATTGACAAGGGATTAATATAGGTTACTGCCATACAATTGGAGTTTATACCACTCTGACGGAACCAAATTCTTAAAACAACCTATAAGAATTATTTCTTACAATTCTACTTTCCTGCCATTGTTCTCTCTCCTGGTGAAATAGTTTTCGGTCGCTACGATATTTTCATATTTCCCACAAGGACTCATTTTTTTCCATATATTATCTATTGGTGTACATTAAAATTTCACCCAATGACATTTACTATCTAGCCAACCTCCCCGCTGCAACCCTTCCTGCATGTTTAAATTTAATTAATGTATCAACAAAGATTCGTCTTTATTTTTGTTCACGTCATAAAAAATTACCCCTTCTATCCCTCCTCTAACGATACTAAACCTATTTGGGCTTTTAGTTCACTCTTTTGAATAATGAGCTAATTCTTACTATTAAACACAATTAGCCCATCTTCAAGATTATTAATAACATTTTAGAAGAAAATAAAGATTACGATGACAAAATGAAAGATCAAAAAGTTATAGAAAGTTTCTTCTATAAGATTAAGTGTTGAAGCGGCTCCTCTATTTCTTTTATATCAAAATAAGTAACATAAATTCAGTGATAAGTAATAAATTGATAGAAAAGTCAAATGTTAATGTTTATTCTCAATTTTTATCGGAAATCTTTTTGAATAGGAAAAAAAGACCCCTCCAATCCTCACGATTCTTTATTTTTGGCGGGAGGGGGGCGTATATTTGAAGCTTTTATCCAAATTATATATAAGAGTTACCATTTTTTTCTTACCTAATACTTTTTATTACCTCAATATATAAATGAAGATTCGAAATGTTTGAGTAGAATAATTTTTTTTTATATATAGTATACGAAGTATTTAAAGACAAGAAAATTTATAACATTTTAGAAGGAAATAAAGATTACGATGAAAAAATAAAAGATCAAATGGTTTTGGAAAGTTTCCTCCTGGGAGAAGATATACAAAATAATAAAGTATTAAATATATTTGAAAAGAATTTCAAAATATGAAAAAAGGTAACTCCTCAATTCGATCCTGAAATGTAAACCGATGCTCTTACCTTGACAGTATGCTACAGACATAAGGTTTGCAAGCTTCTTCTGTAAGAATAAGTGTTGAAGCGGCTCCTCTATTTATCACTAAGTCTATAATTGTATAACGAGATTTTTGAAGATGGGCGAAATATTAAGAACTTTTTTTTCCTTAGTGGACAAATGACTCATGTTTTTTATCAAAGTTATTTCTAATAATTCTTTTCTTATTTCAAAAACCACATTGGTGAACTTCACAAATAAATAAAAGTATCTAAATTTGTAAATTTTGGTAAACCTAAAGAATTACAAAGGGTGAAGTCCAGAAAATTTATTTTTATATATCTTTCTATAACTCTTAATTTTAGCAACGTGATATTATGAAAGGGTGGGAATTTAGTTTAGAGTTCTTTTTTAAAATTATTATAATTAGCGAAGTTCAGAAAATTTATAAAATTTAACCATGGATGCTTTTTTTAAGATTTTAAATTTTAATCTTAGTAACGAAGCCATTGCCTGATTCTCTATTATAAAAACAAGCCGCTGTTCTCTTCCTTAACAAGAAGAGCTTGGTTACACAGGCACCCCTGCACGTTTGGCCTACGGCCTTATTTACTAATGTTATCCGCTTTTTTTAATCCCCTTTATAGACTCTTTATTTTAACAACCTGAACAACCTTTTCTTCTTCTTCTTCTTCTTAATCTTCATCTTCATCTTCTTCTTCATCTTCATCTTCATCTTCTTCTTCATCTTCATGTTCTTCTTTTTTATCTTTTTCTTCTTCATCTTCATCTTCTTGTTCTTTTTCTTGTTCTTGTTTCTCTTCTTCTTCTTATAAAGGAATTATTAGAAATAACTTTGCTAAAAAATTTAACTATACTTAGGTGACAACCGAACTAAAAGAAAAAATCTTATTCAAACACCTTCAAAAAATCTCGTTCTTAAAATATAGGGTTATGGATAAGTAACAAATTCAGTGATAAGAATTAAATTAATGGAAAAGTCGAATGCTAATGTTTATTCTCAATGCTCTAAGCTCTAATGATTGTAAAATTACTTGGAAAGGTAAATTTTAGATGAATTTCAAATCTCCATTAAATCTACTCACCACTATATAACAAAGAATCCTTCACTTTATATTATTTCTTCAAACTAAAACTGGAGAAATAATGCAAAACGCGTATTGTCGGTAAATCACAAACAAGATTTCAAGTTTTTATAATTTTAGATAAATGTCGCCGCAGTTAACCATTTTTTTTCTAAAATTCTTAGTAGCTTCGTAAGTTTATCATTCCCCAGAGGGTAATTATGGATCCTGTTTTTCACTTTTTTACGAAGTTTATTTATATAAAGGCTTTTAAACGTAAATATTTGTGGGAGCATGTAAACATTAACGTATATGTCCACCCTAAAGCAAAAACAAATGAGATTCATATAGTCTGGGCATCATCCAACAATCCCCTCCTAGGAGGGAAGGAGAATCAAGCTTTTTATCTGAACATTTGCAGTAGTTAAAAAATTGGACATTGTTTTAACCAAAACAATGTCCCTCTTAAATGTTTAATTGTGTAGAGTGAATAGAATCGTTTCGGAGTAATAGAAAATAGTAATAAATTAAGTGAATGACTTTTGGATATTGTGTTGATTAGACATTTTTTAGCATGCATATTTTTCTGTAAAATTTCGAAGGAAATCACGCAATTTCATAACGTTTGTACTAAATTAATAAATGTAGAAATTCTCTACAGGTTTTATCCTCCACCAAAGGCAAAACTAACGACGTAGTGTGGAAATAACGGAAGACACATTATCGCGAAGGATTTTGCTATAGGTAGTGGGCAGAAAAGTTGATTGTGTTTCTTGGCAAGAGGTATTGGAGTGTTGGGTAGAGCAAATTCTTCTAAAAATCTGCAATAATTAAAGTGATAAACGTTGGGAGGGGAACAGTAAGCGGATAAGATGTATAAAAAGCCATAGGAGCCGCTAAGATTTCACTAATCTTAAAAAAAATTTAGAATTGGATATGAAAAACTACATTTTCTAAAAAGAGTGGAGCAGAATTAGAGTTCAAAGAAAGAATTTATCTTTTAAAACGTATTGCTTACATTTATCAAAGTTTACTAAAATTTAGTTTATTTTAAATTGGTATAAAACTTTATTAGTAATGAGATCTAAACGGCTTCGAAAGAGAAATGCGGAGGAAGAGAGACAGAGAGAGAAGTAACGAGAGAGAAAAGCAGATAGAGAAAGAAAGAAAGAGCGTGCACCAGAAAACGCGAGAGAAAGCGAGAGAGGAAAGGATATTGGAGAGGGACGAGGAGAGGGTGAAGAGACAGAGAACGAGAGAAAGAAAGATGTTAGAGGAAATGAAAGTATTTACATAATAATGATTTAATTTATTGTAAAAAATAATATTTTGAGTGTGATTGTTATTTGAATACTAGATTTCATAAACTTGATGATATCTCTGTAATATTGTACTACTTCTTTCCAAACCACATTTTACACATATTTACGGGAATTCAATAACATATGTATGTACCATTTGTTTTAAAAATGAAGTGTTAAGTGTCTTAACAATAAATTATCGCTTAGTTAAACAGAACATGAAACCCGCCTTTCACATCCATACATAGGAAGAATATATTTGATAAATTAAGGAGATAATTAAATAAATATATCTAAAGATAAATGGCTAGAGAAATACAAGATTACTTGCTCACCAAATTCTATACTTCATTTTTTGAAAATCCCAAAGATATATAAGCAAAAATCACCCCCGGTGAACAGGAAGACAAGTTGCTGCTGAAAATTTTCCTTTTCTTAAATATTTCTCAGAAAAAGGTTCTTTGGGGTTTGACCTCAAACGTTTTTGTTACCATCAACTTTTTAATATAGGGTAGAAAAAGTGTCTGCCAGCTGTTGGCCGTAGGGGCGAAATATAAACCGGGAATTTTGGTAAGTGATCTATCCTTCTTAGGTTAGTATTGGTAAATCCCTCTTAAAACCTGTATAAACTGCTTCCGCCGATATAGCTATTGAAGAGCTTTCATTAAATTAAGCAATATGTCCTCCAAAGTAGCACTGTATTGCTAACATTTTTTCTTTTATGAGCCCTAGCTTCCCCCCATATAAGTGTTGTATATAAACCTTGTAAACCTCAGATCGAGAAAGACCATCTGCTCAAATCCTGTATTCTGAATGAAACTTATAGCCTTTTGCTTCCTGATATTGCGCCGTACGTGGTCCTTATCTTTTTCATCGCACATTTAGGGTCACAAGCCCCTCAACTACGTCCAAACCCCCTGCGAGATCCTTCATTTCAAGTCATATTGCGCCGTGCGGCAAATTAGTCCTTTCTTAGGAAGGAAGATTCCGTTACGCTGCTTGATCACCTTGACTGCCTTCCCGTCTTCCGACTGAGGGTCATAGGCACCAGCTGGTTCATTTTGGCACCAGTGCATAATACAAGGGCAGAAGGGAGTACTCTAACCTTACTTCATTATACCTCACATATTATATTTAATTATTGGAGTCCAATAACACACTATGTATCTCTGTTTATAAAACAGATTTATACTGACCAGTTTTATGTGATTGTATAAAAGGATGTTTATTAGTCACGTGCACACATGACTCTATAAGTTACTATGTCGGTCGGTCTGACGGTCATCATTTTACTTTTCAATGAGTTTTTGGGCAAAAACATCGTAACTATTTGGTCGATTCTAACGAAATTTGAAAATTTTATGTTGTTTTACATTTTATTTTAAATCATATAATTGTCATTGTCCTCTCAAGGTTTAGTTTGCGAATTATTGAAATATTAATGGTAGTAAGGTCATATGATTATAAGGTTATAAGTCAGAATAATTCAGAGCCGGCCACTTAGGTCTGTTGACCATTGTTACCTATCTATAAGGCACTAATTAACATCAAATTAATCATCTATAGGTAGATATCTCTGAATCTATTCTTTTACAGCTTAAATAATCGTGCCATGGCAATTTCCACCCATACACAAGAAGCACTGTTTTTATCTAAATCTGATCTTTAGTTCCACGTATACACGTTCACCTTCAGAGCACACAATTATTTCCCTTTTAGCCGTAACCTTTGGAAAAAATTCATACCACCAGTAAATTTTTAACATTCCTTTAAAACATGTTTTAGTAACGCATTTTTTTATATAATTTAACTTCGCCAAAAGATTGGCCAATATATGTTAGAAAAACTTATATATGTATCTCTCTGAATGTTTATTAGATATCTTAAAATGTTATTGGAAATTCTGATCAAAGTTTTATGATGAGGATAATAATGAGAATTAACCCAAATGTAAATTTTAAAAGAGATAAATAAATTGTATATTGAGATACGATTTGCGGTCAATATGTTTTGCGAATCGGTAGGGCAAAAACAGAGGAAGGGGGTGGGCTGTTTTTAGGGGTGTTAGGGCAAGTTATGATAAGTCAGACGCTGCAGCCAAACGGTCCTACCTCGTCTATTTAAGTAGCAGTAGCTGATCGAAGATCGTCAGTCATAAATTTTTCAACAATGAAGAAGGTTGAGCACTGCGCAGTGATAAAATTTTTGACCAAGGAAGGCAAGAATGCCAAAGATATCCAGGAAGGCATGATTGCAGTGTACACCGACACCGCCCCTTCCTATGAAACCATTGCTCGCTGTAATAGGTAGTTCCGCCATGGTCGTAAGTCCCTTGAAGCTGACCCCCGTCTAGGACGCCCATCAGACGTGACCAACAAGGACAATGTGGCCCGTGTGGAAAGGATGATCCTTGAAAATCGATGGGTGAAGGTCAAAGAAATCGAGAGAGAACTTGGAATATCGCATGGAAGTGTTATCAACATCATCGCTGACAATTTGGCCATGACCAAGTTCTCTGCCCGCTGGGACCCTAGAAGCCTCACGCCCCATGATCGACTTCAACGTTGTCAAAGTCCACAAGGCCAGAGTTGCGCAAGCTTATCTGCGCGTGTACGGATTTCAGGAGCTCAACTATCCCCCCTACAGTCCAGATCTGGCCCCTAGCGACTACTTTTTATTCCGGCAGCTTAAGGCTGCACTGCGTGGACACCGGTTTCTGGACGATGAAGATGTCCAGCTCGCCGTCCAGGAGTGGATTGAACAGCAGTCGGGAGATTTCTGGTTGTCGGGAATTCCAAGCCTCAGGGACTATTGGCGCAAGTGCATTGAAGTCGAGGGTAGTTATATTGAAAAATAATAAAACACTTTTCCTCATATCTCGTATTTTTTATATCCGAATAGTAAAACTTATTCACCACCCCTCGTAAGATGGAAATCTTTTATGAAAGAGTTAAGTGTAAAAAACACAATTATGCCAATTTCCTAATGAATAAAATAAGGAGAAGATTTATTTTTTAGCTACTTCTTCAAGTGAGTAATTGAAGAGCAGTAGTCCTCATCAGGTTTTATATAATTATAAATTATTGCTTAGTATAATTATTAAATTAACCTTTAATTAAATAATTAAGGGGTAATTTAGAATTACTACGATATTCTCCAACAAACAAATTCACAGCAATTAGCCCCTACAATTTGTAGCAGAAGTTCAATGGTACTTCACTGGTTTTAATCTTTTTAATTATCTCCCTGGTTAATATCTGAATAGCATCGGTCATATAGTAAATGTTGCATATTTATTTCAATAGGTGTGTAGTATTATCTAAAGTGTCCTTACCCTAAAAAAGAATGCATTGGAACAACATTGCAATTAAACACATAACAAATTGTTATTCAGGAAGAGGAAAAATAATAATTACTATGACTTTGGACAAGCTTTGTTAATCATTAAATCTCTTAAATGGTAGTCATAGTTTTTTATTAATTTGTAGTGGTTTGCACCAAATATTATATAATATTCCATGTCTCCTTGGTGATCATCTACAACTCATACTTTTCCATAGGGTGTATTTTCTTGACGTAATTTTTTACTCACTTGCAAATATTCTTTATTGGATTTGCAATGGCCATTTCAGAACATTAAGCTAGGAATCTACAAACGGCCGAGCCAAATTAAGCTTTCTGTCTGAATATAAAAGGTTTTCTTTAAAACAACAACAATAAACTTCTTTCCTGATTGTTCCTTTGATCTCAACAATTGTTTAATAAACTTAACATTGTATTTCCTCCAACCTACCTTAAAAATGTTATGGTTATTTTTTAGAAAAGCCCTTTACCAGCTTTCACTAAAGAATTCTTCTGGAAATTAGGTAAATAATTTGGGAGGGTGTACTATAAGAATTTGTCTGAAAATCTTCCCCAATACTGAACTTACTCCTATGAAATGTAGGACCTCTAACAACATTAATTTTAAAAGTAAGAGAACTTCTTTTTATTCAGGTATTTGTGGTTGTCAATAAAGTTTTGCATGAGAGCCAACCATTTCTTTGAGATGTTTGCTTCTTATGGGTATGTCGATCAATTCAAAATTCGGTAAAATGTTTGGGATATCAGGCTGAGATAGGTTGTTTGTCAAAACCATTTTTTTCAGATTTTACTGTTTCATTTGCTGGAATGATGCTTAAGGAATAATATTTTCTTTGAATATTTGTCATACTTGACACGGTTCAATAATATTTTGCTTGGATATTTTTCATACTTAACACGGTTCAAAAAATAATGCCTTAACTCGGCTTCTTATGTCATTCCTATGTTTTAAATCTCGTGCGACCTTATATCTCACTATGTAGCTCGGTTGGCTCCCGTTTTGCATTTTTGGGGTAATAACATTGTAACTATCAGGCCAATTCTAACAAAATTTAAAACGCTTATGTTGTTTTACATTCTCTTTCGAATGATATAATTTTCAAGGTCCTCCCAAGATTAGCTCGGGAATTACTTTGTTTTGGCAATAACATCATAACTCTTCGGCCGATTCTAACGAAATTTGAACCTCTTATGTTGTTTTACATTCTTTTTTGAAATAGGTTAGTCCATGATTTAATGAAAGTTTTGAAAGTCGTAATGTTATGCATCAGAATAAGTGAGCGCACTTGACTTTGGTAAGTTGATCTTGTTTACCTCTCTTCACTCGTAACAGATAGAGAAAAGGGGAAACTAACATAATTTTGATGAATTATGAACTCCTTAGATCAAATTTAATTTTAAAGCTTTTAATCGAAGTTATGTTGTATCAAACTGTTTGCTAAAAAGTCAAGGAAAGGAAAAATATATCGGATTCGAGTATATCTTAAATCTGTCTTATAGTTGGTTGATATTTGCAGGTGGTTGCATATTTTGTAATCAAAACAATTATATTTGGACAAATAATCTTGTGAGATTTTAGCAGTCAAATAGAAAATAAAGTGTGGTTTAGAAGAATATTCAGTATAGAAATGTAGGATGTTACTAAAAATGTGGATGTATCAGATCAAACAATAAGAGTAACGCTTGACCGTTTCAAGATGTGTTATGATGAATGAGTCATGTGGGGAATAGAAGATGCCTTGGATCAACTTTTATGTGTGCAAGGAAAGAAATGATACACCCTTCCATAAAAGAAAACTGCCTGCTTTATCAAATTTAGCATGAATATTTATGATCATGAATCAGGTGTCATTAGTTCCGAATCTGAAGAGAGCGACGAAGAATATGAAGATGAGTGCGCGACTACGCCAACCAGAAAACAAAAGTTGGAAGAATTCTGATGTAATTAAGGTAGAATTTGTTAATGGTATAGAAATACTCTTCGAGATTCTTTGTAGAAATAGCCATTTTACTTTGATTTTCTTTCAGAAAATTCCCAAATTCAACAATGCAATGTGGCATTCAATAGCCATTTTAGCTATCCTTTCACTTATTCCTATGACTTGAAACAAGGAAGATCAGAGAGAATGTTTGCAGATTAATTATTTACAATTAATTAGATTTACAATAAAAATGACCTTAAAAAATCGTTAAAAATATTAACAATTTACAAAAAATCATTGATCTCATTGGAAAGTAGCGGGAAGCGGGAGTTTTCCCGCGTAAGATAACAAAAAGTAATCATTGTTCAGAACTTACAATCAAAGTTATGCACAAATAAATATAAACTGCAACTTCGGTTTATTATTAGCAATAAGTAATAATATATACTCAAGAATTATTAAGATAATGTTGTGGGTTCTTTTCTTTTATCATATTAAATGGAATATGCAATAAAGTTACGTATGCAATAATCGGTTTTTTATTATCAGGTGAACTATCCTAAAATGATCCTGAAATGAAAGTGCATCTTTTATTTTGGGCAAAAGTGCAGGAATATTAAGATGTTAAATAATATAATTTTAATATAAATATATATATATATATATATATATATATATATATATATATATATATATATATATATATATATATATATATATATATATTTATATAGGGTGGAATGTGTAGTTTTCCAACGTTGCCAAAAGAATTCTCCGTATGCAGGTTGTCTGTCGTCGTTTGTCTTTTCTTTCTATCATAGCAGATTCACTTGTGCATTGTCTGTGAAAGCAGCAATGCCATGAGTTAGTTCAATCTTCCAAAAATTAGAAAAGGCAAGCTGTATTACTTAGGCTTTGCGGCAGAAGCTCTATCTGAAAACCTCCGAGTGCCATGGTGTCAATCTGAAGAAGATGCAGAGGATCACGAAACAGTTGGATGTGTCAGCTTGTGATTAAGGAGGTGCACAGACTAGGAAAGAAATACTAGCATTTGTCTCACATTTCTAAGCCATCATTGACAACGTTTCCAGCCAGACACTGAGGCCCATAGTTAGGAATAAGGGAATTTCAGATTATTTAATCAAGCATTTGTGCATGAGGACATCTGCTTCTACGTATACAAGATGAGAAATGGCCAGCTTCTATCGCAGAAGATGAAGGACAAGTGGAGTTAAAGGGCTGAAAAGCTTGTGAATAACTGAAACATGCCCTCAAGCCTAGCATTATTCGGTTCTTATCAGACCAGTATAATTTAGCTAAGACCAGGTGGCAAACTCTCAAAACAATTACTGGCTTCTCGTGTGTCCCAAAGATGTACCAAGAGTCATGAAGTCCGAGTTGCTGGTCTACATCATGTCATTTAGTATGATCAGTAGCGAGGGCCAAGCTATGTCACTGTTTATCTTCCCTGAGGTCTACCTCAAGTGCCTGGGTGATTTGATGTTGATCCAGAACCCGGAGTTTGCCCTTAAAAGGCCGTGAGTGTGGGAGCATGACTAGGCAACGTGACACGCAAGCAAGGTGGCTTATTCTTGGCTGTAAGGCAATTTATTTGACTATTTCACTTGGAATATCTGGCCTTCATTCTACCCGGACCGTAAAGATTTGGAAGATTAAGCGTGATGGTGGTTGAGAGAGACCAACAAGTCCCAGGCGCCATTAGTGTGGTGCTTAAGTCCAGGATCAACACAGTTTTCATTAAGTTAAAAAAGGAGACTAGCGAGTATTGAAAAAGTTTCCACTACGCCTTGGAGGTCATGGTTAAGGTGAAAGGCGATTTTATTGAATAAAATGAATGGTATAATCAAACAAGTCTTTAATATAAATAACAGTAATCATAGTTCTCCATACTACCAATCTTTCTTGCTCAATGATAGTAATGATAACAGCAATTTAATTTTACTACCCAAGCGTCCCTTAGACATACAGGGTGTTGATTTTATTCATTCTCATGAAAAAATAGAACAAAATTTTAAATTTCCGATTTTTATTCGTCGAATTTTGGTCAGTTTATCGTCATGACGTATTCTGGCGATCGCCCGGGGTTCTGCCCCAGGGAAGCGTACGGCCATTCCCGTGAGGGTCTTTAATTCCAGGAGGGCCCCCGCGTCTCCTCCGAGCTAGGCCTAAAGGGCATATTCCTTCAATGGAATTGCCGTGGACTCCGGGCCAACTGGGAGGAGCTGCAAAGGCTCGCCTCGTCACGTTCCCCGTTACCTTTTTTTTTGCAGGAGACCATGCTAGGCGCGTGCCCCCTGCCTGCCCTCCCGGGGTATAAGGGTCTTGCGACCCCACCACCGCGGGATGGCCGGGCTGGGAAATGCGCGGTTTACACCCGGCCTGATGTCTCCGTTCTTCCTTTCTCTTTAGATACCTCCTTTCAGGCAGTGGCTGTGCAGCTGCACCTGGATAGGAGGTATACAATCATTTCTGCGTACATTCCACCGTCAGCTGACTTCGACGCGGGGGACTTCCGCCGCGTCGTGGCACGGTTGCCGAGGCCCTATCTCTTGCTTGGAGATCTGAACGGCAGGCATCCTCTCTGGGGAGATTACTCCATAAATCCCAGTGGACAAGTCCTTGCCGATCTGATCGAAGAGCTCGAGATGGGTGTCCTAAACGTGGATGAGTTTACGCATCACTGTCCGAGAACCGCTTCATTTTCTTGCCTTGACCTATCTTTGTGCTCTTCGGATGCACAGCCTGATTTTGATTGGGGGGTGGTCGATGACCTCCATGGTAGTGATCACTTTCCCATTCAAATATCATTTTCAGGGCAACTGCCGCCTGAGAGACCACCTCGGTGGTGCTTGGCGCGGGCGCGGTGGCCTGCATTTCAGGAAATGACTGAATTCTCTATCTCAGTCGAGGAGTTTAGGTCGGGAGATGAGGCCGTTGAGTTCTTCTCCGGCAACCTCATCGCCGTGGGCCTGACTACAATTCCTAGGACGTCTGGCCGTTTTGCACGCCGACCACTCCCATGGTGGTCGGCCGAGTGTGAGACGGCCCTCAAACAGAAGCGTTATGCCTACATGCGCTATAAGCGCCGCCCGAACGATTTAACTGTCGCTGAATTTCGTCGGGCTAGGGCTAGGTTCCGGTATATTTCGAAGCACGCCCGCCGCTCTTCTTGGCGGGCATACGTGTCTTCACTTAACGGGAAGACCCCTTTAGCTGAGGTGTGGAAGTGAGTCAAAAGGATTCGGGGCAAGTTCTCGCAGGACCCTCCTCCCGTTCTCCAGGAGAATGGGACAGCAATCTCGGACCCCGCGTCCGTTGCCGAATCCTTAGCGACCGCTTTCTCCGCATTCTCTAGCCGTGATGCTGCTCCGCCAGCATTCAATGCACGTCGTGATGTCGCGGAAGGCCGCCGGCTGGACTTTACCTCCAGAGGCGGAGAACCCTTTAACGACAAGTTTACTGTGAGTGAGTTGCGTTCCACTCTCGCTTCGTGCGAGGACACCGCCCATGGTCCGGACGATGTCCCGTACGCCATGCTTCGACACCTGGGTGAGCGAGGCATGGCATTTCTGTTAGATCTGTTCAACAGGATCTGGGTGGAAGGTCTTCTCCCAGACTCCTGGCGAATCGCTACTGTGCTCGCCTTTCGCAAGCCGGGGAGAGATCACTCTACTCCGACCGGTTTCCGCCCAATCTCTCTAACCTCTTGCGTGTGCAAGTTGATGGAGAAATTGGTAAATGTTAGATTAGCCTATTTCCTGGACAGCGGAGGCCATCTGTCTTCTGCACAGTGCGGCTTCCGTAAGTTTCACTCCACGTCGGATGCTCTGCTCCGACTGGAAAGTGCCGTCTGCGAGGCTTTCCTTCGTAGACAGCACTACGCTACGGTGTTTTTTGATCTGGAGAAGGCTTATGATACCGCATGGCGATACGGTATCATGGAGACTCTCCACACGATGGGGGCAAGGGGACGCCTCCCAATGTTTATATCTGAATTTTTGCGAGATCGTCGATTCCGCGTACGGGTGGGGGGAGCCCTCTCTTCCCAAAAGGAGCAGGAAGAGGGTGTCCCGCAGGGAAGTGTCCTCAGTGTCCCCCCCTTTTGCCCTGAGCATCAACGGCATCACCTCGGTTCTGCCAGAAGATGTTCTCGCTACGCTCTACGTGGACGACCTTTCGATCTCTTTTGGCGCGGCCCAGATGCCAACTCTGGAGGGTCGACTCCAACAGACATTGAACCGCGTCTCTCGCTATGCCGAAGCGCACAGGTTTCGGTTTTCTTTGGCCAAGACTAAGGTGTTGCACTTCTGCCGCCATCCACGGCTTCATTTCGACCCAGATTTGTTTCTTAATGGGGTGCGCCTGGATGTGGTTGAGTCGCACCGTTTCCTTGGTCTTGTATTTGACCGACGCCTCACCTGAGAGGCGCATATTCGCAGCCTTAGGGTCTCTTGTACCCGCGCCATGGACATTCTCCGTTCCGTGACGTTCAGCGCTTGGGGCGCTGATAGGGCTACCGCCTTAATTTTTTATCGATCCTTTGTTCGCTCGAAGCTTGACTACGGATGCGAGTTTTATGCATCCGCAGCCGAGCGTTTATTGCGGAAGGTGGATTCAATCCACCACACCGGCCTTTGCCTTGCGACCGGTGCCTTCCGCACTTCCCCCATTGAGAGCCTGTTGGTCGATGCTGGGGAGATGCCACTCGCTCTGCGCCGCGTGCAGTGCATCACTCGCCTGTACGCGCGACCCCGGCGCCTCCCTCAGTCTCCAACAGCTCTCATTGCATCCGCAGCTGATCTCGATGGTGCCTATGCCGCCGAGAGACGCCAGTCATACCCTAAGCCCTTTGGGTTTAGAGCCAGGAAACTCCTTCGAGAGGTAGATATAGCTCTCGGGCCGGTGGCGCCCCTGGTTCTGCCCAGGACGCCACCCTGGAGGGTACCACATTTGGCTATTTGTCGCCACGCCTCTGCTCCCAAAGCTTGTACTGCGCCGGGAGTATTGCGTTCGACCTTTTTGGAGCACACATCGTGTCACGCTGGTACCGTGCCAGTGTATACGGATGGCTCCAAGTCCCAAGAGGGGGTCGGCTTCCACGCCGTATCCCCTCTGTTTGAAGTCAGCGGGGCTCTACCAGGTGCTGCGTCTGTCTTCACGGCCGAGATGGTGGCAATACACCACTCGGTACGGGAGATTACGCGACGTGCCCGGTTCGGAGACCGGATTGTGATCTATAGCGACTCACAAAGCGCCCTGAGTGCTCTCGGGGCATTGGAATCTCCGCATCCCCTGGTTCGCGAAATCCGTGACGCCACGGTTTTGGCGAGCCGGGCAGATGTCGAGATTATCTTCTGCTGGGTTCCTGGACATGTAGGAATTGCGGGGAATGAGCGCGCCGATTAGGGCGCCAAAGAGTCCGCGAGGACTCTGCGACCGGACCAGCGTTTCGCTCTTCCTCACACTGACTACATGGCAGGAATACGGGCAGCTCTTCGGACTGCTTGGCAAAGAAGATGGGAGACGGTCGAGGGGAACTTAAGGTTGCGTGCCATTGCGCCGCGACTGTTCCCATGGACCTATCCCCCAATGATGCGGCGGCTTCAGGTTGCTTTCTGTCGTCTTCGAATCGGACACACTCGTGTGACGCATCGCTATTTGATGGAGCGCTCGCCTGCGCCCTATTACAACGACTGCGTAGTCCCCAGTACTGTTTGGCACATTCTTGTCGAATGTCCCAGTCTGGGTGATCTTCGCGCACGATACCTGTCCCGGTACCGGGATGGGCAAGGTCGCTACCGCCTGTCCCTTGTACTCGGGGCGAGTGCGTGCACCATGACTAGTGGACTTATTGACTTTTGGTGGGAGGCTGGCCTTCTCCCTTTCATTTAACCCGGTTTGTTGTTGTTGTTATTGTTTTTGTTATTGCTTCTTTATTGTTATTGTTATTTTTTTTTTTTTTTATTGTTTCCTGTTTAATTTTTAAAGTAGCCTAGAACTAGGCTGTTTGTTTACGGCGACTAATGCCTAAGTCGGCAGCCGCCAGATAGCTCCTTAAAAAAAAAAAAAAAAAAAAAAAATTCGGATGCACAGCCTGATTTTGATTGGGGGGTGGTCTATGACCTCCATGGTAGTGATCACTTTCCCATTCAAATATCATTTTCAGTGCAACTGCCGCCTGAGAGACCACCTCGGTGGTGCTTGGCGTGGGCGCGGTGGCCTGCATTTCAGGAAATGACTGAATTCTCTATCTCAGTCGAGTAGTTTAGGTCGGTAGATGAGGTCGTTGAGTTCTTCTCCGGCAACCTCTTCGCCGTGGGCGTGACTACTATTCCTAGGACGTCTGGCCGTTTTGCACGCCGACCACTCCCATGGTGGTTTTCCGAGTGTGAGACGGCCCTCAAACAGAAGCGTTATGCCTACATGCGCTATAAGCGCAGCCCGAACGATTTCACTGTCGCTGAATTTCGTCGGGCTAGGGCTAGGTTCCGGTATATTTCGAAGCACGCCCGCCGCTCTTCTTGGCGGGCATACGTGTCTTCACTTAACGGGAAGACCCCTTCAGCTGAGGTGTGGAAGCGAGTCAAAAGGATTCGGGGCAAGTTCTCTTAGGACCCCCCTCCCGTTCTCCAGGAGAATGGGGCCGCAATCTCGGACCCCGTGTCCGTGGCGGAATCCTTAGCGACCGCTTTCTCCGCATTCTCTAGCCGTGATGCTGCTCCGCCAGCATTCAATGCACGTCGTGATGTCGCGGAAGGCCGCCGGCTGGACTTTACCTCCAGAGGCGGAGAACCCTTCAACGACAAGTTTACTGTGAGTGGGGTTGCATTCCGCTCTCGCTTCGTGCGCGGACACCGCTTATGGTCCGGACGATGTCCCGTACGCCATGCTTCGACACCTGGGTGAGCGAGGCATGGCGTTTCTGTTAGATTTGTTCAACAGGATCTGGGTGGAAGGTCTTCTCCCAGACTCCTGGAGAATCGCTACTGTGCTCGCCTTTCGCAAGCCGGGGAGAGATCACTCTACTCCGACCGGTTTCCGCCCAATCTCTCTTACCTCTTGCGTGTGCAAGTTGATGGAGAAATTGGTAAATGTTAGATTAGCCTATTTCCTGGACAGCGGAGGCCATCTGTCTTCTGCATAGTGCGGCTTCCGTAAGTTCCACTCCACGTCGGATGCTCTTCTCCGACTGGTAAATGCCGTCTGCGAGGCTTTCCTTCGTAGACAGCACTACGCCACGGTGTTTTTTGATCTGGAGAAGGCCTATGATACCGCATGGCGATACGGTATCATGGAGACTCTCCACACGAGGGGTGTGAGGGGACGCCTCCCAATGTTTATATCTGAATTTTTGCGAGATCGTCGATTCCGCGTACGGGTGGGGGGAGCCCTCTCCGGCCCAAAGGAGCAGGAAGAGGGTGTCCCAAAGGGAAGTGTCCTCAGTGTCACACTCTTTGCCCTGAGCATCAACGGCATCACCTCGGTGCTGCCGGAAGATGTTCTCGCTACGCTCTACGTGGACGACCTTTCGATCTCTTTTGGCGCAACCCAGATGCCAACTCTGGAGCGTCGAATCCAACAGGCATTGAACCGCGTCTCTCGCTATGCCGAAGCGCATAGGTTTCGGTTTTCTTTGGCCAAGACTAAGGTAATGCACTTCTGCCGCCATCCACGGCTTCACCCCGCCCCAGATTTGTTTCTTAATTGGGTGCGCCTGGATGTGGTTGAGTTGCATCGTTTCCTTGGTCTTGTTTTCGACCGACGCCTCACCTGAGATGCGCATATTCGCAGCCTTAGGGTCTCTTGTACCCGCGCCATGGACATTCTCCGTTCCGTGACGTTCAGCGCTTGGGGCGCTGATAGGGCTACCGCCTTACTTTTTGAACGATTTTTTGTTCGCTCAAAGCTCGACTCCGGATGCGAGTTTTATGCATCCGCAGCCGAGCGTTTATTGCGGAAGGTGGATTCGATCCACCACACCGGCCTTCGCCTTGCGACCGGTGCCTTTCGCACTTCCCCCATTGAGAGCCTGTTGGTCGATGCTGGGGAGATGCCACTCGCTCTGCGCCGCGTGCAGTGCATCATTTGCCTGTACGCGCGAGCCCGGCGCCTTCCTCAGTCGCCAACAGCTCTCACTGCATCCGCAGCTGATCTCGATGGTGCCTCTGCCACCGAGAGACGCCAGTCATACCCTAAGCCCTTTGGGTTTAGGGCCAGCAAACTCCTTCGAGAGGTAGATATAGCTCTCGGGCCGGTGGCGCCCCTGGTTCTGCCCAGGACGCCACCCTGGAGGGTACCACATTTGGCTATTTGTCGCCACGCCTCTGCTCCCAAAGCTTGTACTGCGCCGGGAGTATTGCGTTCGACCTTTTTGGAGCACACATCGTGTCACGCTGGTACCGTGCCAGTGTATACGGATGGCTCCAAGTCCCAAGAGGGGGTCGGCTTCCACGCCGTATCCCCTCTGTTTGAAGTCAGCGGGGCTCTACCAGGCGCTGCGTCTGTCTTCACGGCCGAGCTGGTGGCAATACACCACTCGGTACGGGAGATTACGCGACGTGCCTGGTTCGGAGACTGGATTGTGATCTATAGCGACTCACAAAGCGCCCTGAGTGCTCTCGGGGCATTTGAATCTCCGCATCCCCTGGTTCGCGAAATCCGTGACGCCACGGTTTTGGCGAGCCGGGCAGATGTCGAGATTATCTTCTGCTGGGTTCCTGGACATGTAGGAATTGCGGGAAATGAGCGCGCCGATGAGGGCGCCAAAGAGTACGGAAGGACTCTGCGACCGGACCAGCGTTTTGCTTTTCCTCACACTGACTACATGGCAGGAATACGGGCAGCTCTTCGGACTGCTTGGCAAAGAAGATGGGAGACGGTCGAGGGGAACTTAAGGTTGCGTGCCATTGCGCCGCGACTGTTTCCATGGACCTATCCCCCAATGCCGCGGCGGCTTCAGGTTGCTTTCTGTCGTCTTCGAATCGGACACACTCGTGTGACGCATCGCTATTTGATGGAGCGCTCGCCTGCGCCCTATTGCAACGACTGCGTAGTCCCCCAGACTGTTCGGCACATTCTTGTCGAATGTCCCAGTCTGGGTGATCTTCGCGCACGATACCTGTCCCGGTACAGGGATGGGCGGGGTCGCTACCGCCTGTCCCTTGTACTCGGGACGAGTGCGTGCACCATGACTAGTGGAATTATTGAATTTTTGACGGAGGCTGGCCTTCTCCCTTTCATTTAACCCGGTTTAATTGTTGTTGTTGTTGTTGTTTTTTTATTGTTTTTGTTATTGCTTTTTTATTGTTATTGTTATTTCTTTTTATTGTTTCCTGTTTAATTTTTAAAGTAGCCTAGAACTAGGCTGTTTGTTTACGGCGACTAATGCCTAAGTCGGCAGTCGCCAGAGAGCCACTTAATTAAAAAAAAAAAATAAAAAAATATTCTGGCGATCTCAATTGATAAACTCTCCTGTTGCCTCGATAGCAGCTTTCAGGCGACTACATAACTGGCTACAAGCCTTGGTAGCTATCTCCCGTTTATGCTCCTTAGAACCCTCGTGATTCTGCCCTGTTGCAGTTGGATTTATTGGACTTTCATTCTACCAGGTACCACACAAAGAAGTCGAGGGCGTGTAGTCATGCAAATTGGAAGGCCAACTAGCGGGAGCTGTGTGATGAAATAAATTCTCCGACAGTGAGACCTGGTTTTTCTGGGTAGTGGAGCAGATCTCAGAGTCTTATTGTCACACTTTACTAGTCAATCCAGGGTTCATTCCCTCGCGCATTACACCCATATAATTATCAGTGTTCAGCATTGAGGACATCAGCGAAGAACTTGGGTGGGGGGACGTCACCTTCTTGTTTGTGTTTTGCATAACTCTGGACACCTCCTTGGGTAGGAGGGCGAGCTAACTGTTCTTTTGGTCTTGGCAGAAATTATTATTGTCGGAGAAGACTAGTGCATGTCTAGCTCTAACGGATGTTTCAACTTGTTGATCAGCTTAGCTTCTAAGTATGTTTGAGTCGCTTTTTCTCCATTTCCTTGGAGAAAAAGTGTCCCTTCCTCATCTTGTATAAAAAGTAGCAAATGTCTTCATGTACCACCACCGTAATGAGGTGTTTATTCCAGCATTTGTCCTTTGCAATGCAACAAAACAGATCCACTTTTTGTGATCATTGTTGAAGACCGCATTGATTTTAGCGATGAAATCCGTCGTTCTTATGGGGTCAGAGCGTAGACCATGAGATTTTCTTTCTGTTATCACCTCGTAGGTTAATCCTAAATCCTCTAGGTACTTTTGACCTTTTCTACCATCCTTCTGCTGACCTTGAGGAAGTTAAAATCTTCTTTTTTGTCCTTCCGGTGAAGATCTAAGAGCTCTCTGCCTCTTCTCAAAATTGATGAGGCTCAAAACTTTTACAAAAATATTGCAAACATTTTTATAACTTTTAAGAGGAAAAAGACCGACAACGAACGTAAAACAAATATGCATAAAATTATGAGTCACAAACTTCGAACGAATACCATCCACACACTGTACTTACATGATAGGTTGATCTGCCAGGCCACGTACACATAAATACGTAATCAAGCCATAGGAAGTCACAAGCGGAGTGATTAGCTTATCATTTGGAGTCCATCATTTTTGTTAAACGCAAGTAAAGGGAAAAAGATTCTCATGTGTGTTATTTCAGAGCTTTTGTACACAGAAACACACATTCATTCTATGTCTATTATAAAATTCTCATTGTTGGTTGCAACTCCTGTCATTTCCTGAATAAAAATAAATACCAAATGCCCGATACCGATAATGGAAGAGAGGCGATTACTTGGATCACTTCTCCTGATCGAGGGGCAATTCAACTCCCCCCTTTTTCCAATGAAGCACTTGAGTAGTAATCTATGCCTTAACGCCCCATTAGACATCAATTAAACCTTTTTAATCAGGGTCTGTGTAATCATGCTTCATATAATTATAGTCTATGTAATCTTAGCTCATGTAATCCGTATTTATTTTAACTCAGTCTAGAAAACTTGGACACATGTAATCAGGATTCATGTAATCATATTGTCTGTAAACTGTTCCCATGCATTCTTAATCTATGTAGTCTTTGCTTAGGTAATCTTAGCTTCTCTATATAATTTAGCTTTGCAGTTATTTAGATTTAAATAAATATTTATTTATTAATTCAATGAGCAATATAATTTTCAGTTTCTACCGATCGTCACATTTTTCTAATTTTATATACAATGTTCGTAACTATCGTTGTTTTGTTTTTAATTTTACGTAAGGTTTTTTTAACCTCCCATTGTTGACATCTTTATTCACTTCTGTTATTTGGCTAACTTCTTAAAACTATTCTAATCTGACTGAGTTAAGTAGCATAAGGATAGAGAAGGACTCCCTACTTCTCGATTGAAATTGCTAAGCTTAGTTATGGTATGTTTTGCGATATGTGGTCGTGCGATGTCTTGATGAAAGCACTTTTCTTCTAATAAATAATGCTGGCCTTTTTTCTTAAGGTGTTTATGTAAATTGCCTCCTTGAGAACAACAAACCTCTTTGGTTTATGCAATTTATATCCATCCAACCGCACAAGAAAATCTTTGGCGGATGAGATCTAGGCTTCGAATGGCGTATGGGTTATTATCCCGGTCAAATCAATTGTCTAGAATTAATAGTATTGTAAATAACCAACTTCTGTCCAATGTAACAATCCTACTAAAAAATGGTTGAAGTTTTATTGGAGAAAGGAGAGATGAACAAATGTTGATTCTTTGTTGCAACTGTACCTCTGACATATCGTGAGAAATCAATTGTCACAATCGTGAATCTTTGACTTCTACATACTTTAAATTACGCTGCGGAATGGAATAAATTGTATGTAGTTAGACAATTATAATCGGATTTTCTTCTACTCGAATTTTTAAAATCTTTTAATCAAGAATTTATACACATGAGGGGAATGTGTATGCATTTACACATGCATGCATAATGAATATAGATATACACAGGATGCTTAAACATATTCGTGGCGCGCAAATATATATATATATATATATATATATATATATATATATATATATATATATATATATATATAAATGCAATGTCCCGCAGTAAAAAATGAAATGGTGTTTCCTAGTACTTTCCAACTTTATTAAGTTCCTTATCAAAGATAACTACAAGAAGTAATATTATAATAGAGGTATATATAGGAAGGAAAGGTATGAAAGACCGCCTCAAAAACAAGAAATCACCAATGAGGAAGACGGAATGGGGAAGGTAAAGATTTACATTAAGAATTACAAGAAGCAGGTAGTAAGGTCAAACTGAGAAGACAGAAAGGGTAACAAATTAAAAGAAATGGAGATAGCCCAAGAGGGAAGATTATAAGAAACGAGGAGCGAAAGAGTAGGGAAAATACAATGAACATAAAAGAGCAGTGACATAATTAAAAAGAAAATGGGTCCACATAACTATAGATTGTATATAAAACTAAAGACAGAAGTCAGAACTAATTTCTTTAAGTATTAGTTTTTTAATTATAGCATCCATTTTATATAAGCCAGGGGAAAGGTTAAAATTATCACATTGGCTTATAAAAGCACATTCAATTATTTTCCTTTTTATAGGTTCATTGGAACGATAAATAAATTTTGCCGAGTTCCAGTTTATTAGATGGTCCTTATCTGACATGTGAACAAAGAAAGTACTGTTATCTTCCCCTCTTCACACATTATATTTATGTTGATTTATGCGAACTGAATGTTGTTTACCTGTTTGTCCATACAAATGCATTCAACCATTCCCATACATAAGCACTCACATGCGGTACACTTAAATCCGTACAGTTAATGTCTTATGAGGGATTTATTGTTTTGTTAATGGGTAGTTTCTTTTTATTGTTAGGAAGATTTTGCTACTGTTGCCATTATCTTCCTGTTCTGTGTGGAAGAAGATGAAATCTGGTTGAATGCCTTAGTTAGGTTAGTAAGTCCCTTATTTGGCATGGGAAATGAAAGAATTCTTCATGAAAGTCACGTATTACTTTGTTTAGGGATGATATTTAGTATATGACATTGTATGATTTGGGCATGAGCCTATTAGGAAGTTAGATTGTTTGAAGTTTCATGATATTTTCCATTACTCTGGGATCTAGGCCATTTAAGTTAATTTTTTTTATAGATTGCAAGAGGCTGTAAATGAATTGGTATCCCGTCTAATAAGGGATATCTTCCATCAGTGATATTCTCGCAATTATAGTAGATATTTATTGAGATCACTGTCTGTTACATCTTACCGGTTATTAGTAATTTTCATCTTATTCTTTGGCGAAAGTCGATTCTGTTTCCATTTTCATGTAGACAGTTTGCTAATGCTTTGTTCTTTGCTGGTATATTTGTCTATTCCATGATAGGTCTTTTCCGAATTTATTGCTAACTGTTTGCCTTTGCTGTTTAATTTCTTCAATGCCTCATGTTCAGTAGCGAATTCCTCCCTCTGAGTCGTCTGAGAAAAGGGCATTGGTTATCTTACATAGCATTGATAATAAATAATGGTAAGTCACAGAAAAGTGAAAATTTTTTTTTTTTTTTAATTAAGGGGCTATCTGGCGACTGCCGACTAAGGCATAAGTTGCCGTAAACAAACAGCCTAGTTCTAAGCTACTTTAAAAAATTGAACAAGAAACAATAAAAAGAAATAACAATAACAAAGCAATAACAAAAATAATAACAAAAACAACAACAATAAAACCGGGTTAAATGAAAGGGAGAAGGCCGGCCTCCCCCAAAAAGTCAATAAGTCCACCAGTCAAAGTACAAGCACTCGTCCCGAGTACAAGGGACAGGTGGTAGCAACCCCACTTATCCCGGTACCGGAACAAGTGTCGTGCGCGAAGATCACCCAGACTGGGACATTCGACAAGAATGTGCCGAACAGTCTGGGGGACGACGCAGTCGTTGCAATAGGGCGCAGGCGAGCGCTCCATCAAATAGCGTGCGTCACACGAGTGTGTCCGATTCAGAGAGGACAGAAAGCAACCTGAAGCCGCCGCGGCATTGGGGGATAGGTCCATGGGAACAGTCGCGGCGCAATGGCACGCAACTTTAAGTTCCCTTCGACCATCTCCCATCTTCTTTGCCAAGCAGTCCGAAGAGCTGCCCGTATTCCTACCATGTAGTCAGTGTGAGGAAGAGCGAAACGCTAATCCGGTCGCAGAGCCCTCGCGGACTCTTTGGCGCCCTCATCGGCGCGCTAATTTCCCGCCATTCCTACATGTCCAGGAACCCAGCAGAAGATAATCTCGACATCTGCCCGGCTCGCCAAAACCGTGGCGTCACGGATTTCGCGAACTAGGGGTTGCGGAGATTCCAATGCCCCGAGAGCACTCAGGGTGCTTCGTGAGTCGCTATAGATCACAATCCGGTCTCCGAACCGGGCACGTCGCGTAATCTCCCGTACCGAGTGGTGTATTGCCACCAGCTCGGCCGTGAAGACAGACGCAGCGCCTGGTAGATCCCCGATGACTTCAAACAGAGGGGATACGGCGTGGAAGCCGACCCCCTCTTGAGACTTGGAGCCACCCGTATACACTGGCACGGTACCAGCGTGACACGAAGTGTGCTCCCAAAAGGTCGAACGCAATACTCCCGGCGCAGTACAAGCTTTGGGAGCAGAGGCGTGGCGACAAATAGCCAAATGTGGTACCCTCCAGGGTGGCGTCCTGGGCCTAACCAGGGCGCCACCGGCCCGAGAGCTATATCTACCTCTCGAAGGAGTTTTCTGGCCCTAAACCCAACGGGCTTAGGGTATGACTGGCGTCTCTCGGCGGCATAGGCACCATCGAGATCAGCTGCGGATGCAGTGAGAGCTGTTGGCGACTGATGGAGGCGCCGGGCTCGCACGTACAGGCGAGTGATGCACTGCACGCGGCGCAGAGCGAGTGGCATCTCCCCAGCATCGACCAACAGGCTCTCAATGGGGGAAGTGCGGAAGGCACCGGTCGCAAGGCGAAGGCCGGTGTGGTGGATTGAATCCACCTTCCGCAATAAACGCTCGGCTGCGGATGCATAAAACTCGCATCCGTAGTCGAGCTTCGAGCGAACAAAGGATCGATAAAAAAGTAAGGCAGTAGCCCTATCAGCGCCCCAAGCGCTGAACGTCACGGAACGAAGAATGTCCATGGCGTGGGTACAAGAGACCCTAAGGCTGCAATTATGAGCCTCCCAGGTGAGGCGTCGGTCTAATACAAGACCAAGGAAACGGTGCGAGTCAACCACATCCCGGCGCACCCCATTAAGAAACAAATCTGGGTCGGGGTAAAGCCGTAGCTGGCGACAGAAGTGCACCACCTTGGTCTTAGCTAAAGAAAACCAAAACCTCTGCGCTTCGGCATAGCGAGAGACGCGGTTCAATGCCTGTTGGAGTCGACGCTCCAGAGTTGGCATCTGGGCCGCGGCAAAAGAGATCGAAAGGTCGTCCACGTAGAGCGTAGCGAGAACATCTTCCGGCAGCACCGAGGTGATGCCGTTGATAGTCAGGGCAAAGAGTGTGACACTAAGGACACTTCCCTGCGGGACACCCTCTTCCTGCTCCTTTGGGCCGGAGAGGGCTCCCCCCCCCTTACGTTGAATCGACGATCTCGCAAAAATTCAGATATAAACATTGGGAGGCGTCCCCTTCCCCTTATCGTGTGGAGAGTGTCCATGATACCGTATCGCCATGCGGTATCATAGGCCTTCTCCAGATCAAAAAACACCGTGGCGTAGTGCTGTCTACGAAGGAAAGCCTCGCAGACGGCTTTTTCCAGTCGGAGCAGAGCATCAGACTGGGAGTGGAACTTACGGAAGCCGCACTGTGCAGAAAACAGATGGCCTCCGCTGTCCAGGAAAAAGGCTAATCTAACATTTACCAATTTCTCCATCAACTTGCACACGCAAGAGGTTAGAGAGATTGGGCGGAAACTGGTCGGAGTAGAGTGATCACTTCCCGGCTTGCAAAAGGCGAGCACAGTAGCGATTTGCCAGGAGTCTGGGAGAAGACCTTCCACCCAGATCCTGTTAAACAAATCTAACAGGAAGGCCACCATGCCTCGCTCACCTAGGTGTCGAAGCATGGCGTACGGGACATCGTCCGGACCATAGGCGGTGTCCGCGCACGAAGCGAGAGCGGAATGCAACTCACTCACAGTAAACTTGTCGTTGAAGGGTTCTCCGCCTCTGGAGGTAAAGTCCAGCCGGCGGCCTTCCGCGACAACACGACGTGAATTAAATGCTGGCGGAGCAGCATCACGGCTATAGAATGCGGAAAAAGCGGTCGCTAAGGATTCCGCCACGGGCGCGGGGTCCGAGATTGCGGTCCCATTCTCCTGGAGAACGGGAGGGAGGGCCTGCGAGAACTTGCCCCGAATCCTTTTGACTCGCTTTCACACCTCAGCTAAAGGGGTCTTCCCGTTAAGTCAAGACACGTAAGCCCGCCAAGAAGAGCGGCGAGCATGCTTCGAAATATACCGGAACCTAGCCCTAGCCCGACGAAATTAAGCGACAGTGAAATCGTTCGGGTGGCACTTATAGCGCATGTAGGCATAACACTTCTGTTTGAGGGCCGTCTCACACTCGGCCGACCATCATGGGAGTGGTCGGCGTGCAAAACGGCCAGACGTCCTAGAAATAGTAGTCAGGCCCACGGGATGAAGTTGCCGGAGGAGAACTCAACGGCCTCATCTACCGACCTAAACTCCTCGACTGAGATAGAGAATTCAGTCATTTCCTGAAATGCAGGCCACCGCGCCCGCGCCAAGCACCACCGAGGTGGTCTCTCAGGCGGCAATTGCCCTGAAAATGATATTTGAATGGGAAAGTGATCACTACCATGGAGGTCATCGACCACCCCCCAATCAAAATCAGGCTGTGCATCCGAAGAGCACAAAGATAGGTCAAGGCAAGAAAATGAAGCGGTTCTCGGACAGTGATGCGCAAACTCATCAACGTTTAGGACACCAATCTCAAGCTCTTCGATAAGATCGGAAAGGACTTGTCCTCTGGGATTTATGGATTAATTTCCCCAGAGAGGATGCCTGCCGTTCAGATCTCCAAGCAAGAGATAGGGCCTCGGCAACCGTGCCACGACGCGGCGGAAGTCCCCCGCGTCGAAGTCAGCTGACGGTGGAATGTACGCAGAAATGATAGTATACCTCCTATATAGGTGCAGCTGCACAGCCACTGCCTGAAAGGAGGTATCTAGAGAGAAAGGAAGAACGGAGACATCATGCCGGGTGTAAACCGCACATCCCCCAGCCCGGCCATCCCGCGGTGGTAGGGTCGCAAGACCCTTATACCCCGGGAGGGCAGGCAGCGGGCACGCGCCTAGCATGGTCTCCTGCAAAAAAATAGCTAACGGGGAACGGGACGAGACGAGCCTCCGCAGCTCCTCCCAGTTGGCCCGGAGTCCACGGCAATTCCATTGAAGGAATATGCCCTCCAGGCCTAGCTCGGAGGAGACGTGGGGGCCCTCCTGGAATTGAAGACCCTCACGGGAATGGCCGTACGCTTCCCGGGGGCAGAACCCCGGGCGCTGTTGGCCGGACAAAGCGCTGAAGGCGCTGTCGCCTTCAAAGACTTATTGGGGGAGGTTGGGCTCGCAATGCGAGTCTTTTCCTCCCTCCGCCTCGAAACCTCAGGCGGGCGTTGCGGCTTGGGAGGCGGGGGGCCCTCTTTTCGAGGAACCACCGTCTCCGAGCCACTCGCTCCACCTCGGGGCGTGGGCGAAGGGGCCGAAGCTCCTTTTTTGCTGTCATCCTTTCGGGGAACAGCTTTAGGAACCCCGGAAGATGGCCTAGCGACCATCTTCAGGGGTGTTGCCTCCTGTGAGTCTAACGACTCGGTGGAGGCGCGTGGTCGTTTCGCCTTACGGGAAACGGTCACGCTGGGGGAAGAGGGGGGAGCCCTAGTTTTAGCCGGGGCAGGGTATGAACCCTTTTTGCCGCCAGCTTTACCAGAGGAGCGCCCAGGTTAGGTAGAGCCCACAGAAGGGCTCCGAATTGGCGCGGAAACAACCGTGCTCGTTGGCCTTGATGGGCCAGGAGCAGAGGGTGCCTTTCTAACTATTGAGGCATATGACGTTCCAGGCAGAGCCGGGCGCGCCAGGACCAAGTCCTTTGCCTCGCGGAATGAGAGTCGATCCTGGGCCTGAACGTCCAGGATTTCTTTCTCAAGGAGATATGCACCACATTGCTTAGAAGAAGCAGGGTGCGGCTCTCCGCAATTGACACACTTGGCCACACACGACTTGGACTTATCGTGTGTGACCTTGGAGCAATTTACACATACTTCGGGTGACCCCGACTTTGCACGTCTACATGAGCGATTCGTATGGCTGAATCGGTGACAGTAATAGCACCGCCGCGGCAGTGGCACGAATGCCTTCACGCGGTAGCGGTCCCAACCGGCACGCATCGACTCAGCGAGCTTGTCACAGTCGAACGTGACGAAGAGTGTAGGGGTGGGTCTCGAGGCCCCTCCCTGTTTTCTCATCACACGTTCGACCTTGACCGCCCCATGGTCGGCCAGCTCTAGGGTGATGTCCTCAATGGATTAGTCAACGAGTTCCCTCGCATAAACTACTCCTTTCACAAAGTTCATGGTAGAGTGCGGCGTCACACTCACCGGGGTGCCATGAAGTGTCCGAAGAGCACTAATCTTAGCCGCCTCGGCGGGATTCGCCGCATTCGCCAGAAGGCTCCCGTCCGAGAAACGGGTCACCTTCGGCTCTCTACCAATTGCACTAGCTAATCCTCTCCTCTGATGGATCATGTTGCCCTTGGACAACATGGTGCCATCAGTGGAGCGAATAACGAGGAAGCGTTTGAAACCAGCGGGCTCGAAAACGCCAGGTGACCTCTGAATGAGGGGCCCCAATGTCATCGAGGCTCCGCCTTGTGCACTTTTGGTCTTTGTCATGGTCATGAGCTCCGTACCGGGGGGGGGCAGAGGGGCCGGATGTGCCGATCTTGGCTTGGTCGCTTGCCAAAGTGGCAGCAGACCCATCCGTCCACGTAGCCCCCGCGGATGGAGAGGAGCCCCGAGTCTTCTTCGTCTTTTTGGTCTTTTTCGTCCGTTTCTTTTTTGAAGAGGAGGGCGGGGAATGAACCCGCTTCTCACCTCCGCCGGCAGAAGCCCCCATGCCAGATGGGCCTGCATCAGCCAGGTCCCTCTCCGAAATGGAGAAGTTCCTGGTAGTCGTGGAGGCACCTGTCGGAGGAGATCCCTCCCCTCCTTGTATTGCCTCAAAGCCCTCAGCCGTTTGAGGGGGACCTTGCATAGGGGCGGACTCGGGTTTGGTGCTTGGCGCCGAGCCCAGATTTTCCCCCATGGAAGGCCCTACCCTCTCAGGCTGGGTCTCCTCAAGGACCATGTCTATCACAGGAGGGGCTTCCAGTTGGCCATCTCCTCCCAGGACATCGCAGGTTCCCTTGGCAGCGTCAAGAGTCATTTGTGAGGAGGCACAAGCCTTAACCCCGGCAAGGTTTAATATCCTTGCCAGCAGGTCTTTCGAGGGAAGCGACCGAAGGGGCCTGGCTTCCCTCTCCCCCCTAAGGGGGTTTGCCCTACCGAGCCGCTTACATGAGGGGCGGTCGGCAATGGGCTGCCTGCTGGCTTTCTGGGCAGTCCCCTTAGAAAGAAAAGGAGGGACTGCCGCTGGAAATAGGGAGGTGCCCGAAAGCACCTCCAGAGAAGGGAGTGAGGGGGAGTCCCCTACCCCCGTAGGCGTAGGAGAAGAGTAAGCCTTCTCTCCGGTTTAAGAAGGATGGAGGGTCCCCTGCACAAGCACAAGGCGGGGGGACCTCCATTTTCCTCGGTGGAGCTGCCCGAGGGCGGCTCCGTTGATTTTCTTGGGGAAGTTGGAAGTTGTTTTTGTTTGTTTTTTTTGTCATACATGGGCATGGTGACCCTCTTTTTAATACGGGACGCAATAGCTCATCACCTCTCGCAGTTGCCCGCACTGCGAGAGGTGCTTACAAGCCCGGCAGAGCCAGGCGCCGCCATCTGGGACCACCCCTCCCGCCTGGTGGCCTGGCAGTCCATCGGCATGGCGGCTCCACCTTGGACACGGCGTAAAATTGATAGAATGTGAAGAGGAGAGGAAAGGGGATGTAAGGAAGGTATGGGTGGGGATGAAGCAGGTTGTTAAAAAAAACCCATCCCGAACTGCAGCTCACGGGTTAGGGAACAATGTCCCCTCTCCCCCCAGCCCCGATCCGGGGTGGTTGGCTTGAGAAGAAGGTCAGCATCTACCCTGTGAAATTAGAGGCTGACCAGAGAAAGTTGTGGGAGAGGTTGTATGAAAAGCGACGAGGTAGGGGAGAAATCGGGCTATCTGAAGGAAGGAAGAGAGGCTAAGCTGGGGCCGGACGGAGCGCTGGATCCCGTTAGCACGGTGGCCAGGATGGCAAATCGCCGCGACCCTTACCACAGAGAAGTGAGAACTAACTCTCAGATCCAAGGTATTTTTCACAGATCCGAAAATTAAAAATTGTAATTTATTGTAGTTTGGGGACGTCAGCTAAGATATAATACTGAATTAATAATTATATTCGATCGAAACGATTTAAAAACTTTTATATATTTTCTATATTAGTACACAACTGTTTCTGAATAGCTGAATAAATCTATGGCTTGACAAAAGAAACATAAGTATAAACGTGTCGGAAATCTGAGGGCAGGGTCTTCAGACCCTTAGCCTCCTTGGATCCTCTCCTGTTCATATTAATTTTAATGTTGTGTTTTATATAGTTTTCGTGATTTTTGTCGAAAGTTTCTCCCATCGTTTATCAAATTTGCTACTTTAAGGGGAAGAATTTGAGTTACATTGTTAGATTTTCTTATGTTTATTGTTATATTTCTATTTTGCGAGACACTTTAGGGATATATGCCAGATGAGTCGTTTCCGTCTTTCTGGCTATAGGGAGATTGTTGTTCCTTCCCTTATCCATAAAGGCACAAAGAGGCGTCTTTCCCTACCATTCAATCCAGAAAACAAAGAACGACTTCATTTCTATCCCCTGAACCATGACGTTTACAAGAGAAAAATACGTTTCCAAAATTGGTGTAATAATAATAAGAAGAAGAATAATAATAAATGGTATATCTCCAATAAAGTTTCAAAAACATTATTATATTATTGGACATAGCGACTTGGTGGACAAAATTCAATTTATATACTATTAATATTTGTCAATAATTATAATTAATACTAATATACAGTTATTGTGTTACAGGTGTTTCCTGTAATGTATAAAGTACGTATGAATAATCGGAAGACAAATTTTGATGAATAAAGCGAAAATTATTAGCAACCAAGCAATTTACTAGAAAAATAGGTATTTTTATTCATCCTAAAGTTAAGATTTACGGATAAAGAGAAATTGCATTATTTTCGCAACGACTAACTTCAACTTCGAGTAAGTAAGGTCATTTTATTGTTCAATTTTCGTCCAATTAATATGGCTAAGAAAACCTTGTAGCCTCTAATCGCGAGCTGAATGAAAAATTGAGCGTCCAAGATCATCTTCTAAAAGAGTAATCTCTTTCTTCTTCGGTTTATGTTTGTCTCTTCGGCCTATTTGAATTTTCATTCCGCATTTCTTTTTTTGTCTAATGTTTAAGGTTTTATTTAGAGAACCCTGATGCAAAATTTATGGTTGTGGTGTTTTTCATTGGTTTTGTGTTTGTGGAGAGTAATAGTTCTTATTCTCCCGTAATTGTTGAATCTATGGCATCTTTCTCATACCTCAAAAGATCTCTTTCGTTGATGCCCTCGTTGGCATCCATTTATCTATCTAGTATGAAATATTTTGGGCGAAAAATATATATGAGCTATCCATTCAAAAATATAATAAACTTACTCTTGAATCTAGATATATTCTTTGTATTACGAAAGTATACTCCCACATACGTGTTTGTGTGTTTGTGCCATATCAAAATATCTGTATATCGATCTATCGCTCATTTTTTGTATTATTTTCTATAATCTAATCAAAGGCCATCCTTCTATCATGTGCACATAGCAAAGGATATATGTAGGCCTTTTGACTCTAAGATCTGATGAAGATGTTTGTAATCCTTAAGCTTTTCAACATCCCAACAATATCATAACTTAAAGGAGTAGAATATAGTTCCTACTCGAACGCCTAATATAAAACACCAATTACCTTTAAATGGGTCAATTTACCCCGGTTTACAGGATATCACCTCCGATGTAAATAACTGCCACGAAGAATCCTCTTCGTGGATTGTTTTCTCGGCTATAAAAAATACTTTCATAAAAGTAGCACTACACACATCGCTCACCGTTCCCTTCGGTGAAATTTACTGTGTAATGATTACAACCCCTTGCCGATTCCCCCATCGCTCCTTTATCCCTAGTACGAGATGTCTAATATTAAGCCGAGGTTTCGTCTCATATCAAGCAATATGTGTTGGAAGTAATAAAGTCATCCCTCGCTGCAGCAGCTGTATCTGGGAAGCGATAGGAGGCGCGCTGATTGTGGACTATCCTTCTTATTAGGCTCTATCTGGTTCTCTCCACTGCGTATGAGTGTGTACTTACCTGTCTACACAAGATTATTTGTTTGTTTCTCACTATAACTGTGGCGGAGTCTACATATCGCGTGCATGGTTTGTGTATATCTTTGAGACGCTTTTATATATTGCTCTATTTTTCTATTTGTATTTATTTTCCATTTATTATTACCTTCGTTCTCTTTATATGTTTCATTCCCTTCATTATTTGTTTCCTTATTTATCTTCCTATAGATCATTGGTATGTTTTTGAATCTTCCTATATTTTTTCAGGTATAAAGGAATATTCATATATCTGTGCATATTCTCACTTTGCCTTCCTTCCCTCGGTATGGTGTTGTCGTACATGACAGGAAATCATTTAATTTATTGAGAATTTAAATAATTATTAGGCTTGGTGCGAATTAGTCTTTGTGATTTAAATAATAGCTTGATACATGAAAATAATTTAGTGTACAGCAATGATAAATTCTTTAGTACGCAGCCATGAATTCCTTACTTCTAATCCCTATGTTATACGTATTTTATTGGCGTTGGAAAACAAATAGATCATATCTTTGCTTCCTCTGAGAAAAAAGTGAAGAATCTGAGATTTTTTAATCCATTTACATATATGTCAAAATGGTTCATAATCGCAATTATGTTACCACACTATAAATTTAATTTATTGTTATTAAATCATCAAGAAATCATGATATATTATTAAAGTTTAAAAAAATAATAGTTGAATGCAAAGATACAATAGATTGATTGTATTATTCATTTTAAGAGGTAAAAGTGCAGAGGATGAAATTTCTTTAACTGATTTGTCAAAATGGTTCATAATTGGTAATATGTTACACCACTATAAATTTAATTTATTGTTGAAAAATCTTCAAGAAATCAAGATTTATTATTAAAGTTAAAAAAATTAATAGTTAAATGCATGTTCCCCTTACTGTTGTAAATATCAGTTGTCTACAAAAATTCAATTTATAGAAGAGTCTGATATCAGGAAATACTACACATATTTTATTGACGCCATGGAAATAATAACGCGTCTTTTTTGTTTCATATTACTAGTCTTTATTTCTTTCTGACATGATGTTTTCCTTTCTTTCGTTGCCTTTTCTTTATTTCTTGTTTATTTCCATCTTTTATTTCGTTATCTCCTCTCACTAACGAAGTGTTTTTGACGATACATGTGTAAATCATTACTGATTGTCTTTCTCTCTGTATCAATTTATCTTATGTTTTATTATTCTTCTCTGCTTCCTCATTAAGCTATTTTACCTACTGTTTCTCTTCATATTAGCATTACCCATCTGCATACATGTCTGTTTTTACGCCTTTTTATCAATCCCGATATGTTTACTTGTGTCTCTTATCTATCTATAGCTCGGTCTATCAAGCACTCATATATATGTATATATATATATATATATATATATATATATATATATATATATATATATATATATATATATATATATATACATATATATATATGTTAGCGTAGAAATACTATATATAATGAAGCAATTTTTTAATAATTACATTTCTATTCATTCCCTGAAGATGACCTAACATGGTCGAAAGACTTCTAGGAATAAAGTATGTCATTCGCGGATGTTTTTTCTCGCCTCGAAGACCCCATTAAAAAACTTGTAAGAAATATTAAGAAAATACAAGTTAAAATTAATAACGCTTCCCCACCTGTCAACTTCAATAGAACATGCATAAACATATATATATATATATATATATATATAAATATATAAATATCATGAAAGTAAGCACGTGATAACTATAAATATGAATATCTACCACGGAAGGAAACTGAATAAAAAGCGGATTGAGTTAGTACTTTCGTCTATTCGACATTTTCAAACTCAATGGTAAGAAAAATAATACACCCAGTATTTATACAAAGCACGTTTCCTTATGAGGTCAACATTTTAATGCTATCAGATAAGTCGGGTTTTAGAAAAAGTGATAAAATTGGATCTACCGAAAACAGCCCTGGGCTAATGTTAAGATTACTCTCCTTTGTGTGGGAGATTAAAAATGATTCCAGGATATTTCTCTTTAGAAAATCATTACTATGGATTATAGTATCAGTTTTTGACCAGTTAATTCGGTGTCCCATCTTGAAATTGTGGACAGCTAAGGCATTATTCTGTTAACCCCTAATTACTGCGTTTTTGTGTTGTTGGGTCCTTATGGAAACATTTTTGGAAGTTTGCCTACATAGAATAAATTACAATCTAAACATGGAATTCGGTAAATTACATTATTATCATTATGGAGCTATGCTTTATTAAGAGATTTTTTAATGTATGATTGTATTTAAAGGCTACCTTAATATTAAGTTGTTTTAGAATGGGCACTACAGACATAAAATTATCATGATAGGGTAAAATTAATAGGTTTTTACGAGGTTTTATAGTCTCTAATTTACAATTATAAAATGTCTTTTTAGCTATAGTCATACATTTTTCTAGAAAGTACTTTGGGTAGCATAAATTGGTAGCAATATCTTCCATTTTTGTGTATTCTTTATATATATAGTCGGGACTACATATTCGAAGAGCCCTAAGATACATGGACGAAAAAACAGCAGATTTTATATTTTTGGCATGACTTGAATAAAAATGGACATAAGAAAAATTATGTGTCGGTTTCCTATAAACAGTAAATTCAAATCTATGTGGTTCTCTAATTATAAATAATGGGTGTTTGATTTTTCTTACCATTGAGTTTGAAAATGTCGAATAGACGAAAGTACTAACTCCTATCTGCTTTTTATTCAGTATCCTTCCGTGGTACATATTCATATATATATCACTCTATTTTTTCATATTCCCATACAATCCTTCCCATATTCCTTACCTGGATAGTGTGAAATGATCAATGTATTATCTATTATGATTATTATTTATTACTAATAAAAGAAAGAAAGTAAGCATGAATAAGATTTATTATAATATTAATGTCAGATTTGTGAGTTATTATCTAAGTCCTCTCATTTATGTAAAAACTGTTCTCTCTTCCTTATCTTTCTCTTATTTGAACCATTCTACCTCTTCTTTTACTTATTCATATCTTCTTACAATTGCTTCTGTTTTTTGTTTATTTCTTTGTTATATTATTCCTTAACATAGGTAAATCCAGGTCTGAAAAGCAAAGAATATGTGGGAAATCAAGTTCTGAACATAAATGAATATGTGGGAAATCCAGGTCTGAACAGCGATGAATATATGAGAAACCCGAATTTGAACAGCAATGAATATGTGGGAAATCCAGTTCTGAACATCAATGAATATGTGGGAAATCCAGGTCTGAACAGCGATGAATATATGAGAAACCCCAGTCTGAACAGCAATGATTATATTCGAATTGCAGGTATGTACAGTAATAAATAAGAGTAAATTCCAGATCTAAATATAATTAATATGTAGGAAATCCAGGTCTAAACAGCTATGAAAATGAGAAAAATATCTGTTTGCATAGCAATATATGTGGGGAAATCAGATCTAAACAGCAATGACTATGTTGAAATTCGAGGTCGGATCAGCAATCAATATGCTGGAAATTCATGTCTGAATAGCAATCTTATGTGGGAATTCTAGGTCAGGACAGCGAGAAATATGTTAAAATACTGAGCTGAAGGGGAATGAATATATATGTAAAATCCAGGTTTGAAAATCAAAGAATATGTGAAAAATCCAGGTCTAAACATCAATTAATATGTGGGAAATCCAGGTCTGAACAGCAATTAATATGTGGGAAATCTAGGTGTAAAAAGCAATTAAAATGAAGAAAATTTAGGTTTGAAAAGTAATAAATATGTGAGATAAAAAGTCTGAATAAAAATAAATATTTTTAGAATCCCGGTGAGAAATGCCATGAATATGTGCAAAATCCAGAACTGAAGCAAGGAATATTGGGAAATCTCGGTCTAAAGGGCAATAAATATGAAGGAAACCCAGGTCCTTACAGTTATTAATGTGCAGGAAATCTTGGTTTTAAAATACTAAATATGTAGGAAATTACGGTCTGAACGGCACATGAATAGACGGAAAATCCAAGTCTGAACAGTAAATAAAAGGTGGAAAATCTAGGTATAAACAGCTATATGTGTGGGAAACTTAGCTCTGAAAGCAAAGAATATTTGGGAAATCCTGATCTGAACAGCAATGAATATGTGTGAGAGGCAATGAAGATCAGGGAAATCCAGGTCTAAAATATAATGAATATTTGGAAAATCCAAGAGAGATATCAAAGTGTGAATAGCAATACATATGTCGGAAATCTAGGTGTCAACACGAATCCATCTATGAGAAACCGAGCTCTGAACAGAAATGAATACATGGGAAATCCAGATGTGAACAGCAATTAATATGTGGGAAATCCCAGTCTTAATAGCAACGAATATGTGGGTAATCCCAGTCATAATAGCAAAGAATATGTGGGAAATACCAATCTGAATAGCAATGATGCTGAAATCAAGGTTGAAACATCAAAGAATCTGTAGGAAATCAATGTTTGAACGGAATGAATTTGTAGGAAATCCAGGTCTTCAGCAGTAATGAATATGTGAGAAATCCAGGTCGTAACGGCAATAACCATTTGGAAAATCCAGGTCTGAACAGCAATCAATTTGTATAAATTCAGGTTTGAACAGCCATAAATATAGTATAACTCCATTTCTAAACTTTAATCGATATGTGGGAAATCCAGTAACAAACAGCAATCAAAATGTTGTAAATTAGGGATTGTAAAGCAAGGAAGTTGTATAAAATCAAGGAATGAACAGCACTGAATATGTTGTTGGAAATCACATTCTGAAGAACAATGAATATGGGGGAACACGAAAGATGAAATCAATGGATATGTGGGAGTTCAATGTCGGAAAAGAACATAATATTTGGGAAATCTAGGTCGTAACTGCAATGAAAATGGTGCAAATCGAGGTCTGAATAGCAATGATTATTTGTGAAATCTCGGTAGAAAGAGCATTGAATATGTGTGAAATACATGTCTGAACAGCAAATAATATGTAAGAAATCTAGCCCTGAACAGCTACATATCTATATTTTGGAAATTTACGTCTGAAGAACATTGCATATGTGGGATTCATATGTACTTTTGCCATGCCGTTTTCTTAGTAGGTTTCTATCCTGGCCTTGCACTCGTTAGGTTTCCTTTGGTTTAGGTTCTAGGATGTTTATATATATATATATAAATATATATATAGTGCGGCAAAATGATCTAACATATTTGTAGGTTAAACAAAAGCCAAATAGAGTAAAAAACGAAAGAGAAATTTATTTTCAAAATGTACATATAATGCCATTTTGTTTCAATTTTTTTAAAAATTAAATCAGTCAAATGGGTGATGTTTCTGTCTAAAAACTGTCGAAGGCCTTCACGAAAGCTATCCATAATTCGGTCTGTAATTTCATGTGGAATCAGAAATAATTCTTGATGAATGGCATCTTTTAATTGTTTAATAGATCGAGGAAGATGAGTGAATGCCTTCGACTTCAATAGTCCCAAGGATAAAAATCACACGGGCTCAAATCCGGTGATCTGGCGGCCCAACTGATGTTACCGCACAATGAGATTAAATGACCGGAGAACATCTCCCGCGAAATCCCGATCGCATGTTGAGATGTGTGGGAGGTTAGCCGATCATGTTGAAACCAACAATGTCACAATCGTCTAGTGCATTCATTTTGGGTCTTAGAAGAACTACCGGCCGCAAATGCCGAGTTCTGCTACCGCACACCATAAAGTCTCCCAAGGAAAATGTAATGAGCGTCCTTGCAACCCATGAAGTTTGTTTTCTGTCTGGTATCGGAGGTTTTGCTTGTTCACGCTGCCACATAGATCAAAATGCACCTAGTAACTGAGCGCCACAACAACTTCGCGGGAGACGTGTTGTTGAATTTCCAAACACAATGCCCTGCGAGTTTAAAAGTCTCTTTCACTGAGTTCTGGTATCAAAATTACTTTTGGAGAATATAAAGGAAGATGTTTATGGTCCTACATTAAACACGCTTTGCAAGAGGTATCTGTCCCAGAACTTTTCTCCGGTAGCAAGAGGTTCTGGTGAGTGTCTACGCATAGTCGTGCCAGAAAGGTGAATAGCAAATAGTGCTAGAGAGTGTCATTCGCCTTATTGGATGAGAAGAATAATAAATTGATATAAATATATATATATATATATATATATATATATATATATATATATATATATATATATTATATTTCACGACCTATAAGTGAGAATGGGTGGAGGAAGTAAAAAACAGGAAGAAGCCAATAGGCAAAACGTTAATAAAGAACTCCATAGTGTTTTCCGGTTTTTTACTTCATCCACCGATTTTCACATATATATATATATATATATATATATATATATATATATATATTTATATATATATATATATATGTGATAGTAAAACCACTGTACAGGGAACATAGAATTTATTTACGAGACTAGTTTTGGTATGAAGTTTACCATACTCTCTTCAGTAATATACTAAGAATGGAATGGAAACAAAAGTCACTACACAGCCTCGAAATCCCGAAAAGAGAAATAAAAAAAACTGAGAAAAGGGGCCATTAACCAGGGGTGTTAGTTCTCAGATCATTAACATTAATGAAATTGGGAAGTTCTCTTAATTGTATCGATTCTAAAATTTATGTTTTACTGAAATCTTTATGTTCCTATATTCGGTTAAAAACGGATATATGAACATAAAGGTGATGTGAGGCGAAGCACTACTATATCCAGTATTTTTAATCTCATTACCAATTACAACCACCAAATAGATAATTCAAACCCTAAATAATATACAATTGTAAAGATTTCCGGAAAATAAAAATTGTACAATCGATATTAATAGGAAAAATTCCAAATTTTAATCTTTCCGACGCTCAATTTAAATATAACCAGAAGTGCGTTGTATTAATAAATCGAGCCTAAAGAAGTGTTGCATTCTGTTTTAGTTAACTATTAAATTTAATACAAAGTACAAGCGAGTTAAGTTTGTTAAAAAAAGAGGTTTATATTTTTAGAATTGGGATTTAAGAATAGGATAAATTCAATATAACCAAAGAAAATAATAGGGAAGTAACAATAGAGGAAAGTTAAATCGTTTAAAAAATTCCATGCATAATTTAAATAAAGCGGGAGATCAGCAATTACCCATATCTAGACTAAATTTTTGATAAAAGAATATACCATCGAAAGAAGTACATTCTTGAGTACATATCGAGACAAGTTCTCAAAATAAATTAGAGGGCACATTCAATTCAAAGTTCTATAATTTATTTTTAAGAAATTAAATTAGGTCATCGACCTGAACTTGGTGAATAGGAAAAAGACGTCGAAGCTAATAAAGGTTAAGTTTGATGAGTAAAGGATGACATTAGCTATTTCTATTCGGCTCGAACTAATAAGTATATGTGATTCAGGGATTTATCCTAAACAATGGGTAAAGCAATTCTTTACCCATTTAGATATAACAAATAAAACAGTTCACACAGAACCAAAAATAGAGCTTAAATAGTTATTGGGTTTATGGCTCTTAACAAGGTCATAAATTTAAGGTAGAGAAGTATTCATAGATTTAAATTTAGAAATTAAATTGGGATATTGTTTAAGAATAGAACGCACTTTTTTATGAAAAATACTATTAACTTGTTCTAAAGGATCTTTATTTAAATGCACAAGGGTATAGTTATCGTTCGTTAATTCTTTCATTTTATCACCATGTGTACAGTATGTTAATGTTACGGTTAACAATCTCCGTAACATCAAAGTTAAGAACCAAACAGACAAGATTCAGCTTATTATATATTATAAAACCACAAAAGTTAACATAGTTTACGAGGAGTTTAACTGCACGCATGCAGATTTCAAGCTCTATAATAACTTGAAGTATGTTGGCATGACAATCACCACCCTGCCGAGGCGTTTAACTATGTACCTTTAAAACGGGGAGCCTCAAAATCATATGAAGAGAGGGAAATCAATCTAGGCTAAACATCTTAGAAGCCATCTTAATCAATGAAGAAAGAAAGAAATGATTTCCTTAATATTAAACGATGGTTTGGATATTGGTAGAAGATAGTAGGTGAAAATTAAAAGAGGGATAGATTATTCTATAGTAGGGAGGGCATCACTTTTCGTTATATCGTTAATATTGCTTTTTGTGTTATTCTTTGTTCATCTATATTCATTAGATATTTCTTCATATAAATCACCGGACAAAATATTAGTCACCTAGGAAGAAAAAACATAATTTAAAATCTGAAACGTGTAGGACCCATAGGTAGCCAAGAGGCGTAGCTTAGTTTACGTCGAAACGTTAGTTAGGCTATATTTGTGTTGCGGACGGCGTGAAGATCTGTAGATAGCAAATCAGCTCTACTTAAAATGGTCCGGAAAAGCGACGTCATTATGTGAAGGAGGTGGCGGAATTTCGCAGTGTTTCAACGATACGATCATCCGGATTTAGAAGTAATGGCAGAACTCCCAAAATGCGAAGAACTCTCGCCAGAATTGCGGACGGAAGAAGGTGTTGACAGACAGGGACCATTGTAGAATCTCCAGGCTTGTAATTACAAATCGATTTGATTCCAGGCAGGAATTGCTACAAAATATCAATTCTGGTCCTTCACCAACAATTTCAGAAAGAACTTACACAGGGAATTCTATGGCATGAACATATGGAGCAAAGTGGTTATAAGTGACTAATTTTTTGTCCGGTGAGTTTATCATAAACGTGTTCTTTTTATTGCTTATGTGATTATATTTTTGGTCTAATTTTTTACCTTTCAAGCCTTTATTGGCTTTTAATTCAGCAATTTACGTCGTGTTATTGTTTAATATGATGTTTTATCTTCTTTTCTTGTTTGTTCTGTGTTGTACTCTTTACTGTGTTAGTTTTTAGTGTCTCTTCTATGTATATATTGATGCTTTGTTTTTCTGAGAGCATACCTTGGAGCTTGGGAACTGACGACGGCGCGAAACTTTCTCCCACAGCCTTACAGGTATGTGAATCTGCCACTGTTCTCTGTATTTCTTGAATAAGAACATTCCTCACTATAGACCAGATGTTTCTTCCCAGTTTTGGGGTGACGACATTAATGGCCTACAGGCGCTTTCTCCTGTGTCGATCCCTTTGCCAAAGGTGATCTCGTCTTCTGGCTTTGTTTATGATTAGGAATGGGAATTCTGTACACATTGAAGCTTTCTAATTGAGGTCTTTTTGGCCGCTTGAGTCACTACTGTGGGGTATATGAGCTTAGATCAGATGTACATTAGTTATATTTGCCTAATAATGGCCGAGCTTAGATCTCTGAACCTGTATAGCTTTGGGAATGTATCACTTTGCTAGATTCCGCCTCTCCGTATAATGTCTCGAGAATCCGTGCTGGAAGATCTTTAGGCCCAGGACAGTGCCTTTGGCGAAGTAGCCGTATCTCCTTCCTTCTATGATGATGGGTAGCATCGACCTGGGGCTTATTGGGACGGTCTTGAAGTTGTCCTTCTTAGTTTTGTTCTTTCAGTGCACGGGACGATTTAGTGATGACATCTACGAATTGCAGATGCATCGTGTCCGTGTGTATCAGAGTTGGAAGGTCGATGGTAAAGACCAAGTAGATCAATGAGCTTCGGCAACTTTCCTGGGGAACGTCCAACTTAAGTTTAACCTCTGACCCTCTGTAACATCCAATCACAAGACATGCCCTTTTGTACATGACAAAGTGACAGAGGATCCTCTCCAGGATCAGATCTAGATGGAGGTTCAGGATCTTGTATCGATGTCCTTCCAGCCAGACTTTGTCAAGGGCCTTCTGCACGTGCGTCAGCAGAATCTCTACATAGTAACCATTTGCTTGGCACTATGCTATTTTCTCTCTTAGGAGCGCCAAGGCAGTTTCGGTGCCTCCATTTTTTACGGAACCCGTGTTGTTGGGGGTTTTGCGCTTCTAACTCGCTTTGTTGAGCTTGTAGCCTATCGGCTATAATCTTTTCCTAGATCTTGCCTTCTACATATCTCCAGAAGAGAGATCGGGCGATAGTTAGCCACCTGGTCTGGGGGCTTGTTTCCTTTCGGGATGAAGATGATTTTAGCTATCTTGTAACCGTCAGGAAAGTAGCCTATTTTCAGGGCAGCGTTCATAGTGTTCACCAGTCCCTGAATAATTTACCGTGGAGCATTCATGGGGTTATTTTCGTGAACCCAGACCAGCCTGGTGCCCTCTGTTTAAAAGACCATATGGTGTTCATAGTCTCTTCGAAGGTGATGGGGCGCCCATGGTGAGCCATCTTTTTCTTAAGATACTTGTGGGGAGGGGTTCTATGTATCACGGTGCCGAAGTCATCGAGCAGTTGGTCTTCAAAGTCCTGGTCAAAGTTGTCGTTCTCCTCATGGGATATCGCTAAGATCTCTTACCAGTGTGTCCTAAATCTTGTCTCGAGAGAGACAGGATACTCAATGATGTCGTCGCCATCTTTGGTTTGCGTTCTGGGTTTGGTGGGTAATCCTTAAGTCTTCGGATGCTGTTCCAAAAATTAGAGGATTGCTTTCCCTGTCCAGCCTACCAATGATGTCATTCCAGATTTCTCTTTGCTTCTCATTGAATATGTTAATTAGCTCTCGATTGGTTGCCTCATTCTGGCTGTCCTTTGCAGGTTTGGGCCTGTCCTGACGATTTCATTAAGGATTTCTCAGTGTTCTCGGGCGATTTCTCTCATCTTGTCCGCTTATCTCGGGTTTGATAGCACTTTATAAGAGATCCTAGGGATTGATCTCTCTTCGGCTTGAAGTGGGATATCAGTGGTCCTGTCTAACGAAGAAAAGCCAATCTTCAACACTCAGGCTACGAGTTAGATTTGAACATTAAAATTGTTTTAAAAATTTCACTCGCCGAAGTGGCCCGTTTGCCTTGATATTACGTTCAAGCGAGGAGGAATAAATACCCCCTACAAACCATTTTTCATTTCATTTCATTCGATTCGATTCTGATAAACCATAATTCATCAGTAAAGAAGGAAAATAATAACTAAAGACACTCTGAAGATGATCGCATAGATCAAAAGCTCGAGTATCAAGTCAAACAACATAGTTTACAAGTTTATCTGGCACGATAAAGAGTGTAAGATTTATAACAACTAGAAATATATTGACATGTCAACTACCACACGTTCGAGACGTTTAAACATGCATCTGCAAAGCGGAGGGCCTAAAAATCATATGGAGAGTATGCAGCACATTAACCTAACGAGAGATATGTTATTCGAAAACACCGTTACTAAAAGAAAAGAGGTTAATAAAGCTAGGCTGAACATCTTAGTAGCCAAATTGATTAACGAAGATGAGCCGGCCATCAACAGTCAAGTGACAAGCTTGAATTGAACATTAAAATTATTCTAAAATTCCACTCATCGGACTGGCCCATTGCCTCTAGCGTTACGCTTAACCTAGGCGGAATAAATACCCCTTAAAAATCGTTTTATGTCATTCTCTTAGATCCTCACTCTATTCATTACATTAGTAAGGAAGGCAAGAACAAATCAAAACGCTCCGAAGATGATGGAATAAGATCAAAAACTCAGCAATTTAATTTGGTTTTTACCCAACACATTCATTTAAAAAAAAAGATGAATACTGGACAAGTAATCCACCATCTACAAAATGGAATACAAAAGATAGTTAGAAGAAGAGAAAATTGCCAAAGGAAATTAATTAAAGCAAAATACACAATGGTTTTCAACAAAATTTGCATTCAAGAAAGACTGCTACCCAACTACATATATATATATATATATATATATATATATATATATATATATATATATATATTATATATATATATATATATATATATATATATATATATATATATATAGAGAGAGAGAGAGAGAGAGAGAGAGAGAGATTTGAAAAGAAACTCACAACTTGCATGTGAGTCAAAATTATGATAAATAACACCCACAAGCAAAATGGGAACACGATTCCGAGCGCTTTCGTCTTTACTCTAAAATACCTCTTCATGAAATAACATAGGTCAGGACAGACAATGTCTTAAATAGTGAGGATTGAGGGGTTAATGTGGCTACCTGCATCAGAACCCTAACTAGGGAGTACAAATTCTTTAAACACCTTAATTTTTGATTTATGATAATTATATATGATAGGATCTAGGCTAAACAATCCAGGGCTAATATTAAAATTCGGTAAAGTATTAATAGAGATATACTCCAAAATATTTCTAGGAATGTAGTTTGTACATTTAATAACACATTTATCACTATTCAAATTAATAGTATGATCCTGACTATAGATATGTAAAAATAATGCACATTGTTTTCAAAGATTTAGAACATTAGTTTGTTGCTGTTTAACTGTAACCTTCACTTCTTTACCTGTCTGTCCATAATAGCATTTTTCACAATTATTGCAACCAATAGAATATACAATGCCTTGTTTAGAGGGTGATTTTTTTTACTAGAAGGCGATGGATAGTGTTTTCATATTTAAAAATAACATTTATGTTCAAAGGTTTTAGTAAATGAGGTAATTTAATGAAAATTTGGTTTAAAGGTAAAACTAATACATTTTTGGCATGAAATTTAGGGATGTTACGATTATGTTGATAAAATGAATGTTTAGCAGAATTATAACAATTTTAAAATTACGTAGAAAGGCTAACACAAATGTAAACCGATATTATATATCCTATCAACCTCGTTATCCAAATATTCGGGTGAAACAATTCTAAGGGCACGGAGAAACATGGAAGAGAAAACACTTTTTTTTATACGAATATGGTGATCAGAATAGAAATGGATGTAAGAAAACACACCATAAGAATATAACAGCACAATCAAAGTTTATACATAATTTATATCTAATTTAATTTAAGGAGCTACATTCCGCCCACCAGGTAAAACGCATTAGGCTCTAATAAGAATTCGTGCAATTTAAATAAAAGAATATTAGTTCATCCTTGACTGTAAACGAGTAATCTATTCAAGTTTTTACCTCTTACTTTTATTCTCAAAAATCTCCAAATTTTCATTTTTCTCTCGAGAGGATTTTCAATTAAAACCCAGTCACTTCGTGAAAGATATGATATCTATTAATAAATGGATTTATTGCTACAAAAGATTATTGCATTACAACATATCTCTTTCGAGGTAAATATAAGGTTGCCTTTAGTCAATTTTAAATTAAGTTAAGATTTCATATAATTTTATTTGAGTAGGGCATTTTAGAGACACTGAAATTTTTGTTTAGAATATGACGTTACATTAAAAAAAATCATATTTCCCGCTCATTTTTATTATATTTTATATTCATGTTTCTTTCTTGTGCCTATCAGGTGTTGGGTAGAATGGCTGAGTAGCAGAATTAAGAAGGTCGAACAAGTTTAATACGAAAGCCGCTTTGAATTTGATATTGAGTTTACTAAAAGATAATAATTTTTCTTCACTGTCACTTGTAAATAAAAGAAAATCAGACCTGAACATTTTTTGCTGGATCACTTTCCGAAAGAAAGAGGGTAGAGTATTGGAAAAAAGAATACCTAAAAGATTAAATTTTTAAAAATAAGTTTTGATGCAAAGGAAAATATTTAATGCTCATTCTTCTTCATTAAATTAAATGGCTTTAATCAGTATCTGACAGGACTAAGCAAAGTTACGAACTCTTACAATCTACTTACAATGGTTTCTCTGTCTATAAAAATTCTAATAAACAAATAAAAAGATTGCGTTTCAAGAGATTAATCAGGCAAAGATTAAATGCAATGAGATAAATAAAATATCCTTCAGAGATAATTTCAGTAGGAAATATATCGAAAAATTAAATAAATAGAACACCAGTAAGTGACGAGTATTCTTCATTAATCATCAAAAAATTGTTAAATTAAACTTAACTCAAATTCATCCTAGCTTTGATCCCCATGTAGACTATACAAATGAGATGATCGCGCCGTAAAAATTTAACTCATTGATAACATTTATTTAGTCATAGATAAATTATTTCTAATTATTTAACAATAAAATCCAGTTTTTCTTTTTTTAAACTACATTCTACAATATTCGTACCAATTCAGATTATGTCGGTTCTTTTCTATTTATGAGCAGAACTATCATTATTCGTCACAATTTCTTTTATAATTACATTTCCCATCTAGTTTTCATTAATATTCCACAGTCGACCTAAAATTTTCTTTGTTCTAATTAAAACTCTTCAATTGAAAAGGAAAAGATGAATTTTAAATGAACTTAGAAACGAAATTTTTTTTTCATTAAAACTAAAAATTTTAACGTTAGGCATAAATGTGTTCTCTGAGATTTTTATTCATTTCGACAGATAATTTTACAGAAATGAGCAAAAGAATTTTCTAACACAAAATTGTGCAAAAGTTTGATCTTTTGCTAGATAAAGAACGCTGGGGGAAAGTTATGAAATTCCAGATGGTTTCCAATTGTGCGAAAAGATGACTTGTTATGAGTTTTATTTATTACGCGTTAATTCCATAAAGGAATTGTGGGTCTTATAGCTATGCGAATTTGATTAAATATATTGTGCACTTTTATTTAGTAGATTTTTTATATTATTTTAATACTATAAATGCTATACAGGCAGGCTGTCCCAAGAATTTAATAACACAATGTTTCACGTATTTATCTCTCTATAGACGAGCGATTGTTGTAAGCACGATTAAGTCTAATCATGGTAACCTCAGCATGTTTGTGTGTTATGCCCCAACCAACAAAGCACCTCAAAAAAGGAAAGATGCTTTTTCTGAAAAGTTGTAGCAAGGAATAAGTAGAGCTGCGAAGCATGATACTTTGGTTTGTGTTTGAGATTTTAATGCAATAATGGGCAACTCCAATGAAGGTTTTGAGGCATGTATAGGGAAGATGGGTGCTTGAAGCAGGATGAGTGGAAATGGAGTGAGGTTCGGGAGCTTTTGTCTGGTAAATGACTTAATCATGAGGGCACTCTATTTCAACATCTTGATATAAACAAGACAACGTGGGTGTCACCGTTGGGAAGATATAAAAATCAGAATGACCACATTGCTGTTAGTAGGAGGTATAGGAGCTTTTTACTAGATGTCCATGTTAGACGAGGAGCAGATGTTGGTAGTGATCATAAACTCAGCATCTCAAAAATAAGATTTAAACTTAAAAATCAAAGAGAGAAAAATCCTGTTTCGCGTAGATATGATATTGACTTGCTCAGAAAAAATGGAAATGAAAGGGAAGAATTCAAATTAGAATGTAGAAATAGATTTTGGCGCTGGAGGTGCTGAAGGAGGAGGAACGAAATGTGGATGAGATGTTTGGAAAACTGAGTGAAGTTTTGCATTGTACTACTGGTGGTACAATTAGAAGAAGACATAGATTGAAGAGAAAGAAATGGATATCTGAAGAAACATAGGATGTGATTAGAAAGAAAGCTGAAGCTAAAGTGAGGAGTAAGATGCACAATAGAAGTGGTCGAGACATTTAATTAGCAAGAGCTGTGTATAAGAGCTTGGATTGAGAAGTAAAAAGGCTAACTAGGAGAGATAAAAGAAGATCTATTAATGAAAAGTTTGTGGAAACTGAAACTTTTATCACTAAAAATGATGGATATAGTCAGAGGTTAGCATATAAAGCAATAAGTGAACTGAGTGGTAGAGGTGTTAAGCGCGACGAAATGCAGGTACGAGATAGAGAAGGTAACCTGTTAACTAAGAGCATTGATGTAAGGAATATATGGACAGAATACTTTGAGACAGTTTTGAACAGACAAGTCCCACTAGAGCAAGATATACCTCCTGCTCGTGAAGATTTAAATATGGATATGGGAGAGATTAGGCTTGAGGAAGTGGTAAAAAGAAAAGGATGGATTTGTATATGTTCTGAGACTGTTATTCAATGAGATATGGGTGACAGGGATAGTACCATCAGGGTAGAAAAATGGAGTATTAGTTAAAGTTCCGAAAAAATGAGATCTGAGTCTTTGTGGTAACTGGAGAGGAATCACTTTGTCACTTATAGCTTTTAAAATTTTCAGTGTAATATTATTGAATAGTTTGGAGCCGGTGGTTGATGGCATTCTAAGAGATGAACAGGCTGGGCTTAGGAATGGGCGTGGGTGCAATGACCAGATTTTGATCGTTACACATTTGATGCAGCGAGCAAATGAAATGAAAGTTCCTTTGAGCCTCTGCTTTGTTGATTTTGAAAAGGCATTCTAAGGAATTTAGAGAAATGGCATGGTTAAGGTCATGTGGCATTATGGAATACTGGAAGGGTTTGTTAGGGTCATTTTGAATATGCTCGAGAGTACAACTTGTAAAGTGATGGTTGACGGCGGTTTGACTCATCCATTTTTAGTAAAGTCTGGGTTGCTACAGGGTGGCATTCTGTCACCTCTGATATTTGTATTAGTTATTGATTACATCATGATAAAAGTAAAAGCACAAACTGATGCTAGTATAGACTAGGGATAAAATGGGAAACTTCTAGACTTAAATTATGCTGATGATATAGTTCATATTTGTAATGGGTCAGAAGAGATACAAAGAGGGCTGGACTGTTTAGTCTGGGAAGGACGAAAGGTTGGTTTGGTAATTAATCGCAGAAAAACTTAAATCATAAATATGAATATAGAAAATGCGCAGAATTGCTCAATAGAAGGAATTGCTATAAAGCGAGTTGATAGGTTAAAATATTTAGGTACTTATTTAGTAAAGAATGGTTCTCTAAATTCGGAATTTGAGAAAAGGCTTAGACGAGCCCATAAGGCAATGGGAATACTTAAGAATGTTTTGAATAATAGCAACATTTCTGTGCATACTAAAATCAAAATTTATAAAGTAATGGTTAGAAGTATTTTGATTTATTGACATAAGTCTTGGTACAGCACTGTCACTACAGCTAAAAAACTATAGGCATTTGAAAATGAGGCTCTGCGACGAATATTGGGAGTTAAATAGTGGGATAGAAGAGTGTCAAATACCAGAATCGGAGAAATAACGGGGGTGCAACTGGTCGATGAGTTTGTTAGATTTTCCCGTTGGAAATGGTTAGGTCATGTTTATAGAAAGCAGGGTATAGTCCGGGATACATCAGGGTTGGTGGCTCCTGGTAAAAGAGGTATGGGTAGGCCTAGGGAGACTTGGATAAGGACTATGAGGCGGGAAGAAGGAGATTATTGTTGGGAAGATCTTGATGTATTGGCTCAAGATAGAGCATGGTGGCATGAGTTAATTGAGGCCCTATGCATCCCTGTGAGTGTCAGAGGAAATGATTGATTGATTGATAAAATAAAATACGTATGTACGACGGGCGGTCAATAAGTTTTGCTCTTCGGATATAAGGAAACGAGATATGAGAAAAAGTGTTATATTATTTTTCAATATAACTACCCTCGTCCTCAATGCACTTTCGCCACTTGTCCCTGAGGCTCCGAATTCTCGAACACCCGAAATCTCCCAACTGCTGTTCAATCCACTCCTGTACGGCAAGCTGGACATCTTCATCGTCCCCAAACCGGCGTCCACGCAGTGCAGCCATGACCTGGCGGAATAAAAATAGTCGCTAAGGATCCCAGTGATGCACCCACGTTTCATCACCTGCCACTATGCGTGACTCAAATCCTGCCGTGTCTTGGTTGACTAGGAGCAGCAGTTCCTCCGTATTTTGAGGTTTCGGAGGAATCTAGGGATCCAGCGGGCAGAGACCTTGGTTATGGCCAAAGCGTCGTAGATGATGTTGATAACACTTCCCTATGATATTCCAAATTCTCGCTGGATTTCTTTGACCTTCACCCGTTGATTTTCGAGGATCATCCTCTCCACACGGGACACACTCTGCTCGTTGGTCACATCTGATGGGCGTCCTGGATGGAGGTCATCTTCAAGGCACTCACGACCATGGCGGAACTCCCTATTCCAGTGAGCAGTGGTTGCTTAGGAAGGGGCGGTGTCGGTGTACACTGCAACCATGCGTTCATGGATCTCTTTTGCATTTTTGCCTTCCTTGGTCAAAGGTTTGATCACTTCGCTGTGTTCATCCTTCTCCATTGTAGAAAAATTTGTGACTGACGATCTGCGATCAGCTACTGCTTCTTAAATAGACGAGGCAGGAGGGTGCGTCTGCAGGTCCTGACTTGTCATAACTTGTCCTAAGACCCCCACAAACAGCCATCCCCCTTCCTCTGTTTTGCCTTACAGATTTGCAAAACCTATCGACCGCCCATCGTATCTTCCCTTAATTTGCAACTTGAACCTACCAGCTGCTAATTTGTAACTGAAAATGAAAACATACGCAGTCTCAGTTTCTTCAGTCGCTAACCACAAGAATTTTAAGAATGCCACCTTCTTGAAGTTGGCTAAGTCCTTTGTCGGCGAAGTCAGCAAAGGAAATCTGGCCTCTATGGAATCGTAGCAGATGTCTAAGATAAACATTCTCTGAGTTCACACCTCTTAAGGAAAGTCTCTTCTGTGAGACATTAACTCCTCATCAACAACAAACTCAGCAAATCAATAGAAACCATTACTTAGCAGCTCAAGGCTGAGAAGTATAAAATTAGACATGCGTTTTACGAGAACATTAGTTAAATAAATTATAAGATAATGTTGGGTCAGCTCATTTCCCATACGACCAAAGAAACCATGTGTTTCAATCGCGTGGCTTTCTGAATAAACTCAAATATAAGAAGAGCGAGACATACTAAGCCTTTTCTCAGATGAAAATCAAGGCGACTAAGACCAAAAGGTAAATATGAAGAATAATAAGTATATCTGCGTGTTCTCCACTGAGTCTTTAACAGTTATGTTTACAAAATTCACGTTTTTTCTGTTGGTCTTTTTTGTGGTTAGCAATGACACCCAGTTGATGTTCCTTTAAAGATTCCTGTAGCGTATAACTGCCAATGCAACCGCCAATATTTAATCCGCGAACACAACTGTCAAGCGCTGAAGCAAAGTAGTCTACTTCAGATTTTGTAGGAATTTGAGCAGGGATACGCTGCTTCTCGCACTATCTAGACTCTCCATGAATGCTTCACCGAGGATTTTCAACGCCTTGATGCCTAAAATATGTGGCACCTTGGATCTATAGATTTGAACCCAACGGACTACTATATCAAGCGCATCGTTAAAATGAGACCAAAAAGCAACCCACACTATAAGGAAAAGTTGAAATATCCCAACTTAGATGTTATGTCCAACAGTAACGAGAATTACCTGATCGGGTTATGCCGTCCCCTTTGAGGAAAACTTGAGATTGCCATAGAATCGTAAGTGTAAGGCGGATATATTAAATACCAATTTACTATAGATACGTATGCATTTTATTAATGTATACATTTTCGATTCGAGAGATTTTGTAATTTTTATTGAATATCTGTTTTCCCCAAATAGTAATTTTGTTCTGAAATAGTCGCGAAACCAGATTACCTCTGCTTCTATTACTTCTAATATCTTTGCTTCTTTACATATTAATCGAGCTTTTTAAGTTTAGCCTAAATAGAAATGATTCACAACTGTACTACAGAACATCTCAGCTCATGCTACTTAGCATATATTAAGCTAAGTTATTAGTCGTATGAGAAGAGAGAAAATGATCTCAACTGAAATATATTTGATTCAAAAAATCACCCAAGAAACTGATACTTTGGCTTATAATTATGAAAGCAAAGATAATTTTATAATATAGAAAATTTTTACTTAAAACGTACGAAAACTATGCAAAATTGAGAGGAAAATTGAACGAACATAACTTGATACAGATAGCTAAACTCATCCACCATCTGAGACACAAAGGAAAAGAAAATGGAACCAAACTAGAATTAGACTTAGTTTTAACTCATATTTCAACTGTACTTGTTTTGTAATTATCATCTTAGAGAGACTATAAGAATACTGAGCCGATGATTAAAATATTCTTTAGTGTATTTCATATTCATACACCCTCGATTTGATGCAGAAAAAGAAGCAGTATTTTCGTACACTGACATAATTTCCCTCTGCCTTCCTCGCGCTTTTTACTTTGTTAAGCAATCATTTTCTTCGCATTTTTTGCTTTGTCTCTTCGTGAAAAGGGAGGGAGGTTCTCATAAAGTGAATGCGTTGAAGAGTCACATTTTACTCCATTAGTGGCATTCTTTTTTATAAAAATTATATATTCTGAAAGGTATATTTAGTCTATTCTTTGCTATAATAGCTTGAAAAGATATCATGTGACAATACACGAATATTGAAATTATATTTCTAGTGCAAGATAAATATATTTGTAGGAATAATTTTTAGAAAGTTCTATCTTTCTATTTAATTCTCTTCAATCTCTTTCAATATCTTTCACTCTCTCTTATGCTCTTCCAAACGCTCTCAATTTCTATCTTTCTCTCTGATGGAATATCAAACTATCAATTTCTCTTTCTCAAATTCTTTTAATCACAATATCTCGCTCGCAATCTATCCATCAATATGTTTGTCATAATAAATATATATATATATATATATATATATATATATATATATATATATATATATATATATATATATATATATATATATATATATCTATATATATATATATATATATATATATATATATATATATATATATATATATATATAAATCCATTAAACCACATTGACAGGGAAAACGGAATAATTTTCCTTGCAGTAATATTTTTATTACCTTTTTTCGAAAAATCCGTACTTTGAGAGATATATACATGTATATATATATATATATATATATATATATATATATATATATATATATATATATATATATATATATACATATATATATTGTCGTGGTATAAGGGCCGAGGGTATACGTAGGTTTGTGACGTACTTAAATACCTCCGTTACTTCCTTTTCCCTAAGAATGCGATAATTCTTTACTTCATTTAATCTTTTGCTTTGCTTCTTTAATCAGTGTAGATATCTTTTGCGATGTGCAGCGTTACGAGGATTTAGTTAAACAACTCTAACCAAAATATACTTATAATTAAAACAAAAAAATAAATATTAACTACAAATTTTACATCTACAATGAGTATAATAAGAGGGTCTAAGTGTAAATTACTAATTTAAAAGTGAATATTAAGCGATGGTTGACCTCCAAGCTTACTTTAATACTGAGCGCTAATTGACAAATAAAAGAGGGATTGCTTTACCTTTAATAAAACTCAGCGAGTACAGATGGGGAACGACCTTGGCGTTGGATCTTATGGAGGCGGGGGAAGGGGTTTAAGGATCGACGCGAGTGGATGGGCTCGGACACCCAGCTGATCGTTTGGCTGGTGGACATATTGGAGGAAAACAGCTGCCTTTGATGGGGGGTGTGGATGGCGCTTGGCACGGTATCTCTGCTCGATTTCGTTTGTGCCGCCCCTACCGCTGTACCTTGTCATTTCGATATCTAACTCGATATCACGCGTTATTCTCCAGCTAGCAGTATATATACCTCCTCTAGCCCCTGCAGGTAGGGGAGGGGGTCAATGAGTGCCTATGTTTAAGCCTCTCTCCTAGAGCATCACTTTTCATAGGGTAGTCACTGAGCCCTAAAGGTATCTTCCTGATTTTCGTCGCAGCTCCTTCAATTTCGTCTATTCGTCGTAACTAGATCTCAACTCTTAGAGGGAACCGTGAGCCTGTTTATACCTGTTTATCGTAAAGGCTCTCCTACCCTCGCTTGTTTATGCAAACTGGCTACGAAATCTGTTGGTTCTGACTTTTTTGGCGATGGATATCGAGGCTGGTTGCCAGCGGTTAAAAGGAAAGGGGAGGGGGAGTTGAGTATCGGCCTACACGCCACGTCGCTTCTTGACGCTGTGGTAACAGAAACTGGGTATCTGGTTTTATCGTGTGATATCGATTTCCCCACATTTCCTCCCTTCTAAAGAAGGTAATGTGTGGGAGGGGGGAGGAAGCTCCAGTAAAATAAAACTAACCCACAAAACCAAACATACATGTTTTGGAATAAAATACTGATCTTATTGTTAACTGGGTCCACCATCCTACAAACCTAAGTCTCTTTTATCTTGTGCGCACCCGCGCACGCATACAAAGGTAGGTGAGCGACATAGGCCTCGTGAGCCTACTGGGTACGTCTCACACAACCTTATTCAACAAAAAGAACGAAAAAAACAGCCTCATCGATTACACAAAGAAAAAAATCAACCTGGCTCCTAAGCGGTATCTAGGCATTTACTTCCTTACACAAATAAACCTTAAGACATTAAATATATACACAAAACCAAAAAAAAAGAATGTTTTAAGACTAACGGAAGATTAAATAACCTTCGATGGGGTTTCTACTCAGGTTATATATAGGCTTTATCTTATTGGAGCCTTTTATATAGTTCATATCAAATTGGTACTCGATGACCAATAACCTACAACGCATGAGTTTGCAGTTCGGTATTTTACTTTTACGTAAATATGCTAGAAATTGGTGAAGGAATTCCTACGGTCATTCACTACCTTTTATATAGCATTTATATCTCTTTATTCTCCAAATTACGGCTAGAGTGGCCTGTTTCATAGTTGCATTAGCTATGGGTACAGAAGTATCATCGTATCCATTTTGTACCATGACACACCCGATCCCTTTAGCACGAGCATCGTTTAGGATTCCAATTCTCTTTTGGGGGTTGGGCAGTTGGGAAATGTGGATTGAACTTAATTTTTCCTTCTCTCGGGCGGCCGCTTGGGAATCTATGAATGGGCCAAGGTGGGTGTTTACATATACCTTAGGGGACGGTTCGTTCTTGGGGAATGATACTGCAGGTAGAGGATACTCGTTATTTGATTCTACGTACACCTGGTCTACCACCTGAATAGGTTTACAGGGGTAGACTGGTTTTATGATTCCTTCTTTATCTATCGTCACCATACTTTGCCGGTGTTTCATCGTATGTACTTTCGTAGCTCCTGGATGGGATACAACGGCCTTGACTTCCACCTGATCCTTGCTCAATGCCCTTTCATGTTTTAGTTTTCGTTCTTTCTCTTCTCTTTCCGCTTGCAACTGTTCTCTTTCCATCTGTATTCTTTTTGAGGTTGGGGAAGGGGTTTGAGGTTCGACGCGGGTGGATGGGCACGAACACCCAGCTGATCGTTTCGCTAGGAGACAGACTGGAAGAAAACAGGTGCCTTCGATGAGGGGCAGGCATGGCGCTTGGCACGGTATCTTAATCGGAAGATTTAAGCAACAGGACCAGGGAGGTATGATTTTTTCCAATCTTCGGGTTATTCTTGAGGTGCTTCTCACTGACGAGATATGACAAAAATGTCAATCCCTTGACGAATAGGGGTGGTGGATTTCACTTTGGGTATTCTTCAATGGTGAGGAATATCTCTGGTTTTAGTTGAAAACCGAGATAGGGTGTTTCTCTGACGAGAGATCTATCAGTGTGATTCTCAAAAAAGGCTCTATTCTTCGGTGTGACGACCAGGAACTGACTCAAGATAAACTTCTTTTCTGCTCGATTTCGTTTGTGCCGGTCCCTGCCGCTGTACTTTGTCATTTCGATATCTAACTCGATCTCACGCGTTATTCTCCAGCTAGCAGTATATATACCTCCTCTAGCCCCTGCAGGTAGGAAAGGGAGTCAATGAGTGCCTATGTTTAAGCCTCTCTCCTAGAGCATCACTTTTCATAGGGTAGTCACTGAGCCCTAAAGGTATCTTCCTGATTTTCGTCGCAGCTCCTTCAATTTCCTCTATTCGTCAAAACTAGATCTCAACTCTTAGAGGGAACCGTGAGCCTGTTTATACCTGTTTATCGTAAAGGCTCTCCTACCCTCGCTTGCTTATGCAAACTGGCTACGAAATCTGTTGATTCTGACTTTCTTGGCGAGGAATATCGAGACTGGTTGCCAGCGGGTCAAAAGGGAGAAGGGTTGCGGGGTGGCTTTATCGTGTGATATTGATTTTTCCACATATATTTATATATTAGAAAACTGTTTAACCAAAACTGTAATATTCTTTATTGAAAATTCTCCCAAGGCGTCTAACATCTCCACCATGACCCCATCTTCTCCAGCAGGTTCCCCCTCCTTCATCCTACTCAGGGCATATTTTACCTCTTCCTCCATTATTTGTTCTCCATCTAGATGTACAGGGTTTTCTTATTCCTTCTTCCCTTTGTGTATATCATCTTCAAAGAGTTATCTTATATATTCCTTCCATCTTTTCTTAATTGCCTGTGTTTCCATAATTACCTTTCCATCTTTGTCTTTAATATCCCTCCCATTAATACTTCTCTTCTTTGTTATTTCCCGAATCTTATCGTACATCATTCTTGAATTTGTCTTTTGAAGATCTTCTAATTCTGTAAATTACTCTTCTAGACACTTCTACTTTGCTTCTATACACTTCCTCTTAATCTGTTTATCTAGTTCTCCGTATGATTGTCATCTGTGCCTTTAGTAGCTCTTCTGTCATCTAACAAGTCAAATATTTCCTCATTGATCCAGTTGTTATTTCTTCTCCTCTTTTCAGGAGTACTTTTTGATTGCCTTCTTTTATTGCACCATTTTTACTTTTCATTTTTGTCCACGATAGTTTTCGTCACACTCATTTCTCAACCTCTTTATTTTCACTGCCACTATATACCTCTGTTTTAATTCTTCATTTCTCCTTAGCGCCTGTACATCTCTTCTTGGTTTAAATTCTTCTCTCACTTTCTTTAATCTCACCCTGATATCTGCTACAACTGGACTGCGATCGCTATCACAATCTGCTCCTGGATATGTCTTTACTTTGGTAACAGCATTCCTGTATCTTCTATTAATGATCACGTAATCTATTTGGTTTAGCTATCTGTCTCCAGGTGGCTTCTATGTCCACAGTCTTCATGGATGTTGCCTGAACCAAGTATTTATCGTATCTGTTGTTTTTCTGTACACCAATTTATCCATCTTTCTTCTGTCTCATTCCTCTTTCCCACTCCAAATGGTCCTCCTGCCTCTTCTTAACCGCCTTCACCCACCTTTTCATTTATATGACCCATAACAATTATAATCTTGCATTCGTGTTTTGCTTGATCCAATTTATCATAAAACTCATCAACTCCATCTTCATCTCTCTCCCCTTTTGGATCGTATACCTGTATGATAGTTATATCAAATGGTTGGCCTCTGATTTTAACTACAAGCAACCTGTCGCACACTGTCCAGTATCCCTTCAGGCACTTAGCCACTTTCGGACACATTATAACTCCAGCCCAACTTACCGTCTCATCACCACCTAAATAGACAAAATAACCATCTTTACTTCTTATCTCGCCAACTTAGGGCCATCAAACCTCGCTGACTCTTAATATATCTATATTCATTCTATTTATCTCTCTCCATACACCAGCATTCTTTCATGCCTGGTGCATGATTCTACTATTCTCATCCTATCCTTATTGCAAACAGTCGCATCATGATGGCGGTCAAGTCACGCCTGCTGCGCACTAAGTGCCTGACCGAGCGTGGCAGTTTCCTTTCCTTCTGGAATGAGATGACACACATTAAACGCTTTTACGACTATTATTTTTTAAGCTTTTCTCCATTGATATATTTGAATAGTACGTAGTACTGGTTCCAACTCTGTTCTGCGCTGACTGGCCGATTACTTTCTATGTGCCAGGTTTGCCTTAGATGGTTCACCCATGTTGCTCTCACACCAAACTCAACAAAGGCCCCAAATTTATTCTCGTGGGCTCAGCTTGTTGCTTGAGACTTCATTTACCAGAGCTCGCAAGACCATGACATAAGATTAATACCCCTATGGCTCCCTTCACTTAGTTCAGCCAATCAGCTAAGAGGGTTACCCGGGGTGTAAACGCTGCGCAAGACTAGCAGCTACTTGGAGCCACGAGTGAGAGTTGGGTGAATTGCGCTGCCCAGGCGCATGAAGCTATCCCGTAGTCTATGGCTGCACCATCTTTAAGGTACTACAGCTCCCATTACACCCCATACAAAATGGATAGCAAGAAGAACTAGTATGGATGGGCTAAGGAAGATGAGAGTAGAAAGGGAAATGATGACAACAATAAGAAGACCACAAATGAGATTTCTCGGACATGTGATGAGGAGAAATGAGATGAAGGTCGTGGATGTGGCACGTCGGTAATATGTATAAATATATATATATGCACATGAATATCACAATAGCGCGAATTTCTTTCAAGAATTCAAGATATAAAAAATACTTTAGTAGAATCTGTTTATTACATTACAGGAATAGTTTCGATATCTACTACCATCTTCAACTTTACAATGAAAAGATTGAACACAAACTCCCTATATATAAGAGCGGATGGGGAAATTCTTACAAGAAGGGGAGGTGGGGAACAAATGATAACGGATTGGGAACAGGCAAATTTGGGCCAAGTTAATATTAAAAACTTTCTTAACTTTAAATATGCCCTCAGACAACTTATAATTTTTTTAAATGAATATTGATTCAATTATACGTATCTTTTTAATAAGTATCAGACTTCTAGACTAGATGGCATTAATAAAATCAATCTGGTAATGATAATTACTCGTTTGGTTGAACAAACTTAAAGATAAGCTTCCTTTTCTCATATCCCCCCTTCCCTGTTATGCATATATGTACATAGGGTTAAATACACAGAAGGGTTCAAAACAGCAAGTATGATTTTCATTCCTAATGCAGACAGACCCCCGAACTTAAGAACAAGTTACATACAGAACCGTCTCGCTACTCAACATCCTTAGCAAATTCTTAGAAAAGATTATAAATAGAAGACTAGTGGAACAACTAGATGGAAAAGATGGTACAATGAAGTTCAATTGGGTTTCAAAAATTAAGTCACATGAAAATGGCACCGGCGGTATTTATTAAATTAAAGCCAAGGCCAAGAAAAACACAACCGATATCGTTTTGCGAGATGTTGAAAAAGCCTTAGACAAAGTATGTACCAAAGGGTTCATCTTTAAGATGCTTCGGCTTGACATGAACACCAAATGGAAGGATTATCTTGCGCCCCTGTGCAAAACAAATCGGATCACATAGATCTAGAGGGATATAAGGGACCAACCTGCCGAGTGATGGCTGAAGTGACACAGGGCAGGTGACTTAGTCTGACACTCTACTCGCGCGCCTTTTAATAACGAGAATACTCTTGTACTTTCTTTCAATTAATCATTTGCGTCTCTCCCTCATATTTTAAAATCTTTAGGCATTTGTGTAGTATTTAACTATAATAATATATCTCTAAACTATTAGTCAAGAATGCCCCTTCCCCTATTGGTAATTTATATTGCGTAAAATGTATCGATTGCTCTAAATATTACTATGGCCAATCAGGTAAATGTTTAAAAAAACAAATTTATAAGCATAAATATAATGTCCGTCGTGGCGAAGAAAGTAGCTAATTTTAAGAGTATGTTCATATATCATATCTTAATCACAATATTGATTGGAATTCTGCTAAAATCATCTCTCATAATAACGAGACAATTTCCCGAAATATCATTGAATCAAGCTTTATTAGTAAATTCCAAAATTTTAATTTAAGTTCTGGCCTATATAAACTTGATGGATAATTTTTAAATTATATTCACAATGTACTGTCCAAACATTTAATTTGAGACAAAATATTTATATCAATCTTAATAAACAATTTAATTTTATTTTGCGTGAAACTATGTAGACTTATGCTTTTCTCAGTATTTATTTTGTTATTTTGCTCAAGCAATATTTTAATCCTCTTATCAACCTTTAGTCTTTTGAATTTACCTGATTTAATGATCTTATTTTGTATTTATCTTCGCTCTTGCTAAAGTTTCTTTTTCATATTAATTCATTTTGTTAATTGTTTTTTTGTTTTTTTGTGGGCGTTCCCTCTCCTCTCGATCATCCTTATAAATATTACAATTTTCAATAGTTCTGTTAGTCCTTGATAAAGAACTCGAAATGAAGTTCGAATGTACTTGGAATCCTCGTATTAATTTTCCATGTGGGCTTTGTTGCATTTATTGCTAACTTACGCGTTAGTTTGTGAGTTTTCTACATACGAGGGGCGGTCAATAAGTTTTGCAATTCGGATATAAGGAAACGAGATTTGAGGAAAAGTGTTTTATTATTTTTCAATATAACTACACCCGACTTCAATACACTTGCGCCACTTGTCCCTAAGGCTCTGAATTCCAGACAACCAGGAATCTCACGACTGCTGTTCAATCCACTCCTGGATGGCGAGCTGGACATCTTCATCCGGCGTCCAAGCAGTGCAGCCTTGAGCTGGCGGAATAAAAAGTAGTTGCTGGGGGATCCCAGTGATAGACCCACTTTACATCCTCTGTCACTATGCGTGACTCGAATCCCGCCGGGTCTTGGTTGTAGAGGAGTAGCAGCTCCTCTAAACTTTGACGTTGAAGTCGATCATGGGGCGTGAGGTTTCTAGGGACCCAACGGGCAGAGACCTTGGTCATGGCCAAATTGTCGTCGATGATGTTGATAACACTTCCATGTGATATACCAAGTTCTCGCTCGATTTCTTCGACCTTCACCCGTCGATTTTCGAGGATCATCCTCTCCACACGGAACACATTGTCTTCGTTGGTCACGTGTGGCGGGCGTCCTGGACGGTCGTCATCTTCAAGGGACTCACGACAATGGTGGAACTCCCTATTCCAGTGAGCAATGGTTGCATAGAAAGGGGTGGTGTTGGTGTACACTGCAACCATTCGTTCATGGATCTCTTTTGCATTCTTGCCTTCCTTGGTCAAAAATTTGATCACTGCGCGGTGCTCAACCTTCTCCATTGTTGAAAGATTTGTGACTGACGATCTGCGATCAGCTACCGCTTCTTAAATAAAGAGTATATCTGTATCTATTAGTTGGGAGGAAATAGATAAAGACCAAGGAAATATTTATATATACAGTTATACATATATATATATATATATATATATATATATATATATATATATATATATATATATATATATATATATATATATATATATATATATCCTCTATGTACGTACACGTCCTTGCTTCGTACAAGTACGTTCACTTCGTAAAAGCAATCCGTTCGTTACAATGTATAAGAGTTCAATTTACTACAGGGGCCGATAGCGTTTAACTGAGTGTACCAATTTGCAGCTCAAAGGTATATTTAGGGAATGAAAACTAAAAATATAATTTTTAATTATTCACTAGTTAACACACATATATATATATATATATATATATATATATATATATATATATATATATATATATACATACAGGAAATATAAGTAATGTAAGTAAAGGACAACCCAGACAAAATACAGATAAATGGGCAATCGGTGAACGTTAATTACCAGTTAATCAGCTTTTAGATGGAATATTATAAATCCGTTATACAGAGGGAATATTTAGATGTCAGATAGTGGGTTGATTATCATAATATTCAAGCAAAGGTCCTTTTACCTTTAATGGGGTCAGCTCAAGAAAAGGAGAAGTCCAGCGGACGCGGCCATCGAGTCAATATCCTTCAGTGGTTCGGCGCGATAAATGGAGAAGGCCAATGGACGTGGCCCGAGGTTGAATATCCTGACGCTGACAAGGATGAAGGGAAAGGGGGAACAGAAGACGAGTTCACGATCCTTCTTGAAGACAGACGATGGCACCTTTGCTTCAAAGAACTACAACTTCCAAATCGAGACTCTAGGCGGCTCGGCACGAAGCCTCACACGGGAAACTGGAGATCCTTGAGATGGGTGGCGTGGTCCAGATGAGACGAGAGGAATCCCGGCGAATCCTTTGGCGACGAAAACGATTCGAGGCTTGCTCTGAACAGAGTAAGGCTTCATAAAAAGATGGGTTCGCCTGGTGAGATCCGATTTCTAGGTATAACCGAATATCGGCAAACTTGAGCAAACAGGCACAACGATCTGAACCAAAGAGGACGGGTTCTTAATCTAACCAGAGACTCGAAAACCCAGGGTAGTTATATGACGGCCACCTTCGATGCTCAATCGCCGGAAGGCACAGACCTCTGGCAGAAGACTTCTGGCGCCTAAAGGGATTAGCGTTTGTCGCTCAACCCAGATTTTAATGGCCTCCAACGATGTGGGCGGGAGACTGGGCGAGCAGCTTCCAAAATATGGAAATTAGCGTTTTTACGGTGGGATTAAAGCTTTTAGCGCGCTCTACTTAATTAACCTCACCTGCGAGGCAGCTGGCGAATATTCCAATTCTTTATTTCTTTCTCCACTTCTTTGGACGCTGACGTTACTACACGTGGAGTTAGAATTTTACAACAGAGAGAGGAAAGAAATTTAAGGAGCAAATTAAGAGGATATTATATTTCCTAAAAATATATATTTCTTAAATTCAGATCAATAGAACATTGTGATATGGAGGAAGAGCCTCTATCATTATACTTTAATGACCGCAACCATGTAAATCTGATGGACGCGCGAGGGTGCCAGTGATGGCGCTTTTAACAGATTCAAGAACACCAGAGATGACTTCACAGAGAGTTTAAAAACGAATGTTCAGGCAACCACACCAAGAGGCGTTTTTGATTATTTATTGGTATAAAAATTCCATTCCGTTTCTTAAAAGAAGCCCCCTCTAACTTTCGCAAGTATTAAGAGATATTTTGTCTGCAATCTATTATTATTCTTTTCGATAATATTGCACTAACATTATCTAACATCCTCGCTATATCTAACAACCGAATGCTGGTGCCTAAATACTGTACGTATATGGAAGTGGGGGTGTAAGTTTAGGATTAAAATTCCATGTTGCATAATAGGATGAGTTATAGCGTTTACATGTTTGATACTCAAAAGTTGAACATAAAGAAGATATGAAAATTAAAAAAACTAACAATTATGAATATTTAGTAGAGAGTTTCCCTGAGCATTTTAAAAATAGAAGAATAACTTTTGGTTATAAAAGGGGTAGAAGGTAGTAAAGTTAAGTTGTTCGCAGTTCCAAAAGAGCTACAAAAGGAATGAATAAAGCTGACTCTCCAATATTAAGGTGACCGAGAATCTTATAAATTTAGTTTATGCTTCTTCTTCCAGCCTGGAATGAGACACCTTTATTTACCCCGAGCTAATAAAATTAAGCCCATTTTAAAGTGACATAGAGAATGAAGAAAAATTTATGAGTCAGTGTAGTTCAAAATAAAGTTACGAATGAAAAGTAGCAAACAAATTTTGGTACACAAATAAAATCAAAGAAGAATACAAATGGCGTTTGCCTCTAACCACACCTTCATTCATAACGTAGAACATTCAGGATAAATTCACCCACGCACTTATCAACATTACACGCAAATTAAATTAGCTGAAATTTATCGCTGCTAAATTTTTGTTAATTCTTCTCATTAAATCTTCCTACTATCTATTTACTCTTAATCTTCTCTAGCCTAATTAAACCTTACGATCAGAAAAAATAAATACATCTACTAAGATGAACTATACATATATAAGCAGATAAATTGAAAACCACATGACACGTGATTTTATAGATGTATTTAAAGGCCCAAAGAAATGAGAATTGGTAACACAACTTGGAAAAACACTTAGGAGAATATCACGTGAACCAATAAAAGTTTAGGAAGGAAAATGGGAGATGTAGAGAACGGAAAAATAGGGCAAACTATTTTAACCATTATATGAAAATAAATAAAAAGGTTGCATTTGAACCTGTGTCATTAAGCGCTCATCGCTTATAAGACCAAGACGCTCAATGACACAGCTTATTATCCAACTTCTTTATTTATTTTCATATAACGGTTAAAATAGTTTGCCCTATCTTTCCGTTTTCTACATCTCCCATTTTCCTTCCTAAAAGTTTCCATTGGTTCACGTGATATTCTCCTAGGTGTTTTTCCGGGTTGTGTTACCAATTTTCATTTCCTTGGGCCTTTAAATACATATAAGCAGATGTATTGAGGCTTGGAAAGAATACCACTAATGTGTCTACAGTGTCTTCACCATCTGTACTGGAAATTTTCTATTCCAAAAAACTCCGAGAACCACATCGACTTGATCAAGCTCTCTTTAACTAAGGATTAATCTTTTTACCTGTTGGTGGATAACCAATTCATATTTTGGGAGCCTTTTGAGCACTCAGAGCAATATTCTATCGTATCCTCTGGTATACCTGTAGAAGATCTGGTTCTCGAGGGCTGTCCTTAGTGGAGATGAGTGGCTGCCCTAAGTCATGTACAAGCTGTTTAGAAGCCAGCTAAAGTTGTAGGAAGGTGGCTTACCCTTTTGTTACTCATCTTTCTATATTTCCCACGTCAGTGTTTTAAAATTTGCAAAATGAAAAGAGGATGAAATTCTAAAATCCAATTAAGTATTTAATTTGTTTAAGTAAATTAATTTGTTTCTTAAAGTTACATTACAAGTACTTACGCATGGACAAATAGCTTGCCGACCATTAGATATTTGAGTGAAATTTTCAACTTTTGATGAAATTAATCTGGAAATGAACAAAGCTATTTATTCATGGGCCAAAATTAAGGAAGTTATAAGATGCAAATCTTACAAAAAAAGATTAAAGTTATGTTTAGAGTTTTTTAAATTAAGCAAATGTTACCAAAATTGGATTAATTCTCATTCATGTACGTATTTACCTTATAAAGAATTTAACCGTAGGAAATTGTTGATGTGAAACACTGTTTCCGTTGATATCGCATGACCACCCGACTGGGGTCCTTCTTCAGGAAAACAATGAGTTTTGCTCCGAATATTCTTCGTAATCTCATTTTTGGCGAAATTGTACAACGATCGTCCACAATTTCCCGGTTAGAAAATATATCATTAAACAAAAAACATTAAAGTATTTGCAAGAAGAAAAGTAAGGACTGAACAGCACCTACTCAATATTTGTGAAAGCAGCTTTTAAATTAAACGGAGTTTCATATTAAGCTTTAGAATTTCACAAATCTATAACATGCACATGCAGATATTTCCAAACTCATCCAATCCCTGTACTTGTTCATTTATTGAATAAAACGCTGGTCAAAAAAAGGAGAACACAAATTCTAATGATGTTTTCGGGCCTCCACTTTAAACCACAGACTAATTCATAAACAAGTGCTAAACACTATCCTTCCTGGAAGTCTTCGCGACACTAGACCTGAAGTCTAGTGACTCGCCAGAAATTCAATGCAAGCAAAAGTAAAACTAACATCTATTCTCCTTCCTAAAATGAAAGTCAAGCCATTACCATTATAGCACACGAGAAAATATGACACTCTTGCAGAACTTAAGAACGCCGTATCCCCTAAATCGCTCCAGCTCATCATGTTTTGACTACGAAAAGACTGAGCTTAGTTTGATTTGTACAAAATTCAACCTAAAAAGTAAATTCAAAAACATGAAGGAGATAATGTTAACATCAATTGGGGGAGAATTTGCAGTAGAAATAGTTAATTTATAAAGCATGGTAATAATCTCCTAAACGCAATCTATATAATAACTCAGATTTGGTTTAACTAGGAAATATAAGGTTTCTCCTTCCCTACCCCTTCTTAACCAGGTCACTAAAGTTCTGAAAAGAAGAGAACCAAATAAAGAGTTACTTCGTTCAAATTAACCGAACAACTTTAAAGCTGCAAAGTTTTTCGCATCATTTAAACCTCTTTATATGAATAGCAAGAACGGAACGGAAGAAAAGTATTTTAGGAAACATTTTATGAAGGGTTTATCCAAACTATTCCTAATTTCTGAACATGGCATACATACTTAAAATAAAGGCCCAAGATATTTCTTCGCAAATTAATCTCAACTAACCATTTTATCAAGTTTTCCGATGGCAAAGCCAATGCAGTTAAAACTGGTATCACCTATAGGAACCCAACTCAGAAGGAAAGAATCGTAAGACGCGGTGGAAATAAATTTATTGGGCCATATGGTGGTGGCTACATGCAACAAAGTGCCCACCCAAATAATGTGACGCTCCTCAACTTGCCGTAAAAGTACGCTCTGATTTCCTACTTAATTTATTCTACAAGTCTGTTATGAAATCCAAAGTCCTCTTCTATGCAGTTTGTCGTAAGCTTTTAACTCTCTAACCTCTACATAAAGAGCCACGAAACTGAGATGTGCTAATTACCATTTCGTTTAAATTATTTCGCTCTCTTTAAAATTAACTAATTGACGATGCAACAGAGGTTACAGGGGTTGGAAGGAACTATAATATTGTGAGAAAGGCGGGGGGGGTATTTTACCCCAGCATTGAAAGTCAGCCAGGACTATAAAAAGGTTATTTATACCCATCCCCGAGTATGCTGGAAGCAACTTTGATACCCAAACCTTCGAGACGGTGACATCAATAAAAGGCAATCATAAGTTACCTATTGAAAGAGTGCCACCCGTGTTAGTCATTTATTTTTTCCTCCATCGACTCATATTAAGTATTGTTATCGAGAGCAGAGTGGCAGAAAGTTTAGTGGGAGATATAGGTCTAGTTCATGATAAATAAAACTATTTGGTCACACTCCAACAGCTTTGCAACCATTCCAAATACGAGTATAAACAACATTATGAAAAAATGTAAGAAAGCCGTTTTTCTCACACTCCTAAAGTAATCCAGCTATAATCATGGAGCTAGAATCAGCAGTCAAGAAAAGATAACATAGAGAAGATCTTCAAGGCTATCTTGCGAAAATTAAACATTGTCCTGGTTAGACGAACCGATGTCAGGTCGCGTTTCCCGGCGATATGCGATAAAAAGTGTCCAAAATATCACTTGGGAGGTATTAATAAATATGTATACTAATAGAATAAGCATGCATCTGGCAACACCACTGCACATACAGGCCTATAAAAGTCTAGTGTATAGAACATAATACCTGTGGATAGGGTAACTCACCGAAGAAGAAAAAAGAGGTGTTAATAATAAGTGAGAGATAAGCACAGTTCTGGCTTTCATCAATTTTATAAATAAGAGAAACAATTTTAACTACAACCACGTCTTCAAATTTTGCATTTACTGAGAGAGCCATGGTATAGAAATGAAAGGTTTGGGGTATCCTATTGTTTATTATAAAATTTAAGAGAGAACAAGTTGAAAAAGAGGAATTTATCCCTATTTAAAACACACTTACGCTCGCCAAAGGGAGAAATTTACCACAAAAAAATCCAGGCAACAATCAAAATTAATGCAAATGAGAATTGCGTGAATTGCAGCAAAAGTGACAGGGCAATTATGATTTTTTCCTAGTAAAAAAGGCAGTACTCAAGGAAATATATTAATACTAGAAAAAAACATACATTTTATACATACACGTATAAAATATTATCTATTTTGGAACCTTAACGACCAAGCTCAAACAAAGGGAAATAAGCCGGCAAAAGAGATAATTTAAGCCTTGATTCTCATTAGGAAAAAGTGTATGAACAAGAGTAAACCAAGAAAACCAAATGGAAAAAAGCAATAAATAGACTTGTGAGGCCGTGAATTTCATATCATCTCCATAATTTCCACAGCAAAGATGATGCACTATTTAAATCTGCATCGATATATATTGATAGATAAATAAAATAAAATAATTCCATCCAAACGTAAGATCAAAATTATGAATATATTTCAGTTACCATCAAACAAAGTTCGACGTATTTCAAAGGATAATTTGATAATTCGAGTTGCATTATTACATATTAGTAAACAATATAAGATAAATAAATGTGTTGCGAATAATTCAAATATAATTATATTACGATGATTAAATATAAATTGATAGATAAAATAGATTAAATAATTTATAACCAATCTTAACATAAGGGGAAAATTAAAAAAATAATTCAATTGTCTGCAAATCATCGGAAATCTCTTTTATATGCATTCCAAAGTACAATTTAGGTTTGTTTTGATGAATATATTTGGCTAAAAAATTTTAAACAGATAAATATATCCCTAAAATTTTATATTTGTAATTATTAAAAAAATGCCTAATGCCTAAATATCATATTTACGGTATTGGTATTAATCTTTTTTATTATTCTATTAAAATCCAATTATAATTTAAATTATAAGTGACTAGAATTTTACTTCGCTTAAATTTCTCGATGGGTGCGTTTATATATGAACTAGTAAGGAGTCAAGTATCTTTGCAAAATGGTAGTATTTTTCATTTACTCTTCAACATAGGAAGATCACAATTTTTTAGTTTTGAGTTGAAAAAGGCATAATTTTTCTAACCTCGAACCTCAACAGATTTCTTAAGGAGACTCTCATTTTCCAAGACTCATTTTAGTCTTAACCCGCTTCTGGGGATTCTCCACCCTACTCTCCAACCAAGGAGGAGCCTAAGATAAGATTTAAATGCTCTCTGGATATCTCTCCTTCAGCTTATCTCTGCTGGCTGTCAATCTTCCTACCTTCCTAACCCATGCTTCAGCTAGGACGAGAGTAAAGTGTTTGCCTCACCTCCGTCCTTTCTCTCCCTGTGACTCTCGATGTTGGATGTGCCTCTTCTATTTTAGCTAAGTCAAGCTGCCGTACGGATTTTATTCGTATAGTGCTTGACTGCAACAAAATTCGAGATACCTACAGGTAGGTTCAAATTAACTAAGGTGACTTTCATCATCATACCAAGATTTTTCATGCTCTGTCTGATCTTCTACCTTAAAAAGTCCCACATCTCTCTGCATCATGCGGAACTGGGCGCGTATAAAGAGGCCTCAAATGATAACTGCCGTCCCTGTTTGAAAAGACTATACCAGAGTTTTATAACACGCTAATATCTTCAACAAGGAAGGGACACAAGCTCATCTAATACATCCAGGAAAGCAAATCACCGGCTGCGAATGCTAGAGTGGGAGTAGGTCTCGTCCGGCATAAATTCTTCCTGGCCTTTCTTGTGCCTCTTGCTCTGCCCTTTACTGTTTAAAGATAGTTGCTCATTGCAATTATAGGCATATTTTTGAATGTTTTGATGTGTTCGGTAGATGAACAGTTTATAATAGCATACTAGGATACCCTAGATTCATAAATAATGACATTCAGCTAAATGCCAATGCCATCTTCTCCTGGGACGCCAGAGCTCCTTAATTCCATTCTGTAGAATATTCGCCACTTCCATTTATGCATTTCAAATTTAACATTCCTCACTGCTCTTCAGTGATTTCATACGAGAAAATTTATATTAGACTCTGGTGCTTTTGTCTTGATAATGCCTCCAGGTTACTTACTTCAGTACAGTAAGAGGTACAACGGTTTCAGGAAAATCTTTGTGTGTACGATGTGGTAACACTGAACCCGCGAATTACCCGTATGCATCATATGGACCTTGGATGTTAACATAGTGACCCTGCTGTTTTGGAGCACAGAATTTCTGTACTTACATAAAGTGCTCCTGAATTGTAAATACAACACCTTATTGGACCAGGAAACAAACACAAAATTATCTATTGGGTAGATTCAGTAATTAATGCCACATCTATATCACCAGTTTCTATTCTCATGTTGCTGCGCAAGTATAGGTTACTCTTACTACTCCTATTCAAGTTCTTTACTCGTGCTCACTATTAGTGCCTGAAGTGCTAAACAAGTGACTGTTCACCCACAAGTCATTCTTCGGGTAAAACTCCTAAATGCAAATGAAACACTTACAGATTTTATTCACGATTACAAGTTCTTATCCATCATAATTAGCTTGTTCTTCTTTTACCATTTTCGTATCCAAGGAACACTTTGCAAATTTCGTGTTTGTGTTGGTATCCAAGCGTTGAACGCAGTCTCTCCACCCCAGCGCTATTGTCTCTCTAGAATTTAAGATGGCTCTGTCTATCTCCATGGCATCAAAGTATTTAGTAATGTTGAATTAGTGATCGCATATCATCAAATCCCTTTAGGACGGCAAGATGTCAAAATACTAAGTTGTGAAATATTTTGGAAGTTGCGAAAACTTATATATCTAATTTGGAGTACGTAATGTATTATCCACTTACTAGGGTTATTTTGATTCTGAATTTAGGGATCTAAAGTTAATGTTCACATTTAATGAGGATTTTTACCTGTGGCGAAGCGTCAGGTCTAGGCGTTGCTTTTTTAAAAAGTAGTAAAGATCATTTTTCAAAAGGATTAAATTTCAATTGTACCCATTTAGAGCCATGAAATCAAACATACGACCATGGGATATGGGGTTATTCACCTTGAAAAAATCAAATATGCCATCGGATTTGGTGCTGAATGGTGCCATCTAAGGGCACAAGCCTCATTTAGTCATTCAAAGGCACTTGTAAGTGATCTGAACCAAGGAAAACCATCAATGCAATAACCATTTATCATATTACAAAACGACACAGCTGATTGTAGGGACTTTCTCTCTTAGTTTATATTAACCCTATGTATTCAACAACATAGCAAAGACCTAAAGCAGTTTATAAATATCATCACCACCATAATTTTCTCATCTACCTGGACAAGTGCGACTTATTTAAAACTAAGTTCTTGGTTCTGGGAAAGAAGTTCACAGCTGGAGCATTGGCCGCTTTCAGAAAAGATCGAAGATTTTAAATGACAGCGCTACTATACTTTAATAAAGACATTCGGCTTTATTGGGATATTTCCGGTTTAGATCCCTGCATGATATCTGGATACGCTAAACTCAAAATACCTTTATTAAATATTTGTGTATAATTAAATAACAATTGTAAGGTTCTATCATAATTTAAAACATTGTGAAGTTAATTAGTGTTGTTATTTGAAATTCATATCGAATGTAATAGAATCAATTCCATGCGGCCTATTGATATAAAAGGGGAATTACAAAGTGTCTCAGGATGGAGATTACAAGATCACCAATAAAGCTGCAATGATCTTCGCTAAAATGCAGGCAAGAAATTGGATTACACAAACAAATATCAGAGAAGGATTATATTAGACTAGATCAAGTATTTTTACAATAGGATAAGCAATAAATTAATTATAATGATGGTATAGAGATAATCTGAATCATAAAAATTACGAAATCGCCCCAAAATACAAGCATTAAGAAACAGATTCGAAAGAGTTGATTTAGCGTATATATAAATAAGGAGACTAGAAATTGACCAAATAAAGTAAAAGAACTTTAGGAGATCAAAATAAAAAGAGAACTTGAAAAAAACCTTTGAAAAGAGAATATAATATCAATAATTTAAAGAAAAAAAATTAGAAAAACAAAAAAGAGAATCTAACACCCCAAAATATACAAGCAGGGAAACTAAAAGAAAGTGCAAACTATAATAAGTAAAGGATGATCATTATTAAAACAAAAAAATAAAATAAATCCCTGAATGCGATGATGCTAATAAAATCATAGTAAATAAGTAAGTAAAATCTTAAGTAAGAATGTCACTTTTTAACGATAGACAGAAATTTCAAAACAACACGGAAATAGATTGCTTATTAACCAGGGCATTTGTTACGTAATTTTTCATTTCCTTTATTTCTCCCTTTCTCTCTTTCGAACCATTTATATTTTGACATATTTTCAGTATTATCCTATAGACAGTAAATGCATCAGAAAATCTCACGATACACGATAATTATAGAGCGTGGCAAACCAAAATAAACATAGGCGAGAGAAGGAAAATGTAAATATTAGCTTTAAAGACGATGAAACCAAAAGAATGAAGAAAATGAACATTGCGAGAAGGTTGCATAAGGGAATCGTCCGAGACATATACGGGCTGGGTGCGCAACAAATCCAGGCGTAGCCAAAAGCGCTAATATATTCATGTGGACATTCACATGTAGGCAATCCATCGTAGCGACGCCCGAAATTTAGTTCTTGTCCAGGACCATAATTACTGAATTATTTTCCTTTATTATACAATTTAAACATTATATATTATATATATTTGAGATGAAACATTTCTTGGGAAAGAGGATAGTAAAAAGGAAGATTTACACCCATATAAGAATTTAGAAATCGTTTTGATTTGCACCCCCAAAATATATGCATTAAAACCTGCAAAATATCCTTTTACATAAAAATCCATGCAAAAATATGAAAAATGTCATTTTACTTAAAAATATATGCATGAAAACATGCCAAATATCCTTTTACTTAAAAATCCATGCAAAAAACATGAAAAATGTCATTTTCCTTAAAAATATATGCATAAAACCATGCAAAATATCACTTTACTTAAAATCCATGTAAAAAACATGGAAAATGTAATTTTACTTAAAATATATGCATAAAAACATGCAAAATATCATTTTACTTAAAACTCCATGCAAAAAACATGGAAAATGTCATTTTACTTAAAAATCCATGCCCAAAACATAAAAAATGTCATTTTACTTAAAGATCCATGCAAAAAAACAAAATAAAATTTCATTTTACTTAAGAAGCCATGCAATAAACATTAAAAATGTCATTTTACTTTAAAATCCATGCAAAAAACTTGAAAAATGTCATTTTACTTTAAAATTCATGCAAAAACCATTAAAAAGGTCATTTTACTTAAAAATCCATGCCCAAAACATAAAAAATGTCATTTTACTTTAAAATTCATGCAAAAAACATGGAAAATGTCATTTTACTTAAAAATCCATGCCCAAAACATAAAAAATGTCATTTTACTTAAAGATCCATGCAAAAAAACAAAATAAATGTCATTTTACTTAAGAATCCATGCACTAAACATTAAAAATGTCATTTTACCTTAAAATCCATGCAAAAAACATGAAAAATGTCATTTTACTTTAAAATTCATGCAAAAAACATTAAAAATGTCATTTTACTTAAAAATCAATGCCCAAAACATAAAAAATGTCATATTACTTTAAAATCCATGCAAAAAACATGAAAAATGTCATTTTACTTTAAAATCCATGCAAAAAAAATAAAAATGTCATTTTACTTAAAATTCCATGCCCAAAACATAAAAATGTCATTTTACTTAAAGATCCATGCAAAAAAAACAAAATAAATGTCATTTTACTTCAGAATCCATGCAATAAACATTAAAAATTTCATTTTACTTTAAAATCCACGCAAAAAACATAAAAAATGTCATTTTACTTAAAAATCCATGCAATAAACATAAAAAAATGTCATTTTACTTAAAAATATATTCATAAAAACATGTAACATATTATTTTACTTAAAATGGTACATAAGTTATCTAAAATTCCAAAATATCTTTTTCAAAAATCCTGAAATAAAGATTAAAATAACTAAGTCAACCAGTAAAATAAGAATAGTCATTTAATAAAATCAAAGGAATAAACGTAAAATAAGTAACTTGGAAATAATCCTCAATATAAAACAAATAATTTGCAGTTTCGATCTAAATCAAAGTAAACTAACAAGGAAAAAAATCGTAGGTGAGAGAAATTCATGGGTGAAGATAAATAGAAGAAGAAAATAGTAATACCAATGACAAAAGAGAGCAATTGAGTGGTACTATTGGTCATCATTAGAGCCATGGTGGTGTCACCAACGGGAGTGGTTGTTTTTGCAAACACGTTCACATTTAATATTTATTGAGGTTTAAAGATAGAATCCATCTTTGTTGCTTCAAGTCAAGGGGACTTCAGCTCGCGTGGATGAAGAACTTCTTGGAGGTTGATCTGAAGCTTGGCACTTGGCGTAGGATGAACGCGAGATTGTGTGAATGACAAGAGATGTGACTGATCCGTGAGTGCAAGATAAGTAGGCACAAATAACATGTAGTTGTCAGGTGTCTGAAAGAGAGACAGACAAGGAATCAAAGGAACCACTAAGTTGAAGGTGATTCTTTTTTCTTCCTGAGCTCGTTAGGCTAAGTTATTCTGCCATATGTAATTTCCCCAAGAGGTTGAAGATATCATCTTGGCCAGAGAAGGAATGGAAATTTCGCAGTAGGTTGCCGTGCGTGAAAGTATGTGTGGGTCTAGAAGAAATGTCTTTTAAATAAATCTCAAGGCACACCTCAGAATGGACTTTTGTGCTGGTCTTTTGAGGGTTCGTTAGGAGCTGCGTCGACTTATAATTGCGGTATGTTTTTGTCAGACAGCAAAAGGTGTAGCCGACCATTTGATGAGACATTTTTAGCTCAAATGCCGGTTTGCAGAGAGGGAGCTAGTGTTTCGGCCTACCTGAAAATATTGAGGCGCTTGAATAGGCAAAACAATTGCAGTTTGAGTGTTAGAAAGCTAATAGTTACTTTGCGAATTCTGTTGAGCTATGAGCCAGGAAGATCATGGCCACCATCTTCTGGCATTCTGAGGGAGTGTTGATGGTGGACTATGCGCCTCGTGGAAGGACCATCACAGGCCAATATTACGCCGAGGAACTGGCTGAGTTGAAGAAGTGCATCCATCAAAAGAGGCACGGCAAGTTAACACGCGGTGTCCTGCTCCTCCACGAAAATGCCCCTGTCCACAAGGATTTTTTTTTAAAACCAAAAGAATTACAAATTTTGAGTTCGAGAAAATTTATTTAAAAGGCAAAGATGCTTTGTTTTTTTCGTATATCCTAAGGTTTTATCGAAATTATAACTCAAATAGATTTTAAATTTGAAGATTTACCTTGTGGCTATTATTTATATATATATATATATATATATATATATATATATATATATATATATATATATATATATATATATTACACTCTATTCGACGTTAGTTGTAGTAAGAGTATAGTTTAAATTGGAAAGGAGGGGGGTTAAATAAAATGCTGAGATTAAAAAAAAGTAAATATGATTATCCAACAGTTTGGAATTTTCAAAACAAAAAGAATTACAAATGGTAAAGTTTAGAAAATTTATTAAAAAGGCAAGGATGTTTTTTTTTGTTTTATCGAAGTTATTACTCAAATAAATTTTCTAATTTTAATGTTTAGCGGGTGGAAATAGTTACTAAATTAGAATAAAGAAAAGTGAAATTATTCGATTAAATAAGATTAGAAAAAAACGCTTCCTGGAGATTACTTTTTCTGTATTTAAAAAGAATTCTATATAAAAATTATTTATTTCCCTTAGGCCTAGTAAATAAGCATATGTGTAAAAAAAATACGAACTCTTGCCCTAAGACTCTCGATCCGATTTATGGACGGCACTCTTATGCTATTCCACGGGCTAAACTAGAAGACTTCCAGACTCACCTAAACATCTTTCCAAAACTTCATTTCACAATGATAACAGAAGACAATAACAAGCCCCCATTCCTCGATTTCCTGCTACTAAGAGCCATCGATGATCATTTGATACAAAGGTTCAAGCAAAGAAGACAAACACAATGCGTAACCAATAAGGAAAGGAGACGAAATCCTGCAGCATAACCGATGTGTTCATGCCAAAGGTGATGATTACCTACGCAACTGAAAAGAAATCATAGAAGGCAGGAAACGGGTGATACAAATATTAATAACGTCACGATTCTCTAAGTTATCACAACCTCGAAGATTACTGCCCCTTCCCATCCAACTACATTGAATGGAGGTGTTACACATATTAACCAACACCATCCCTAATAGATTAATTCACTAGGGTGAAAAATAAATTGGGACCCGTGAAAATTTCTGCTGTTATCTACAAAGTAAATTGCAGTGGTTATGATAAAAATGGGCGGGAAAATGTGGAAAAATGCTGTAAATACAATAAAATTGTACACCAACGAGCCGGTAGAGGAAAATCTTCTCTGTTTATAATTTTGTAAATGCATTAAGGTGCGCGGCAGAGTGACACAAGTTCGAATTCAAAAGGAAAAGGCCATTGAAATAGAGACAAAAAACCAATAAAGGAAGTTTTGTAAAGCTTGACACGTGCTGACTGATCAGATTAAGACATTTTGAAATTGATTATTGTTACAAAGGCCAAATATAAGATAATACAATAGTATTAATGTTCACATTATTATTTATTAGTTTTATTATTGCTATTAACAATTCGTCTTCTTTTATTAGGAGCAAATTATGTTATTTTAACCTTATTATAACTATTCATAATGTTATTATATTTGGGTCTCAATTTAGCTTCCATTTAAACATGTAAATTATTTCTTAAATGACATCCTTAATAAGGCCGAAACTTTCAGTAATTCTTCTGAACATTTTTAACATTTTGACAGAACTTCTAGGAGGAACAATGTATGCTTATAATTTTTTAGAGAAGATAGCGTTCAATCTGCATGGAAACCTCTCATTGACAATTCTATATTTCGACTCATAATGAAATTACTGAAGCTGAAACCTATTTTAAATATTAGAATAATTATTCCTATCAGTTAAATTAAAAAAAAATAAGTAGAAATAGATATTAGTATCCAAACATTTCGTCATATATATATATATATATGTATATATATATATATATATATATATATATATATATATATATATATATATATATATATATATATATATATATATATCAAAAGATTCTCCTTATTTGTGAGTAGAAAAAGAAATATGCTGCACAGATTAACCTAACCCGCATAATATTTTATGAAAGTCAGGTATTTAACATCTCTCCGAAGCTGTTAAGCTATAAGGCTTCTACAATGCTTTTTACCTATCTCGCTTCGAACTGAGAAACACATTAATCGTCGTTTTTGGATAATATATACATTACCGATTATAGCAATAGAGGCATAGTATTCAGATTGTGGAGGTAGATTTCGGCTTCTCTCTCTCACTCTCACGTGTAATAATTGTTGTAATTTCTTTCATCCGAAGAGACCACACAAACTTGACTTATCAGACTCGGCAAACCGCCATTTGGAAAAGGTTACTGAATCGGCAGCCCAAAAGATTCACCTCTTCGCTCGTTTAACTCAACTACCTCATCTTTCCTACATTCTAGAAGCACTTGAAATTCTAGCTACTGAGACCCCACTTAAGCAACTCACAGGAACTTCTATACGAGCTTGCAATCGCATCTCCTATATAAGGCTGACTTGCATTTAAAGGTTCCCTAACAACACTTCCGCAATCAGCACGGAAAGAGCTCACAACTCACTCGCGAAAGCAAACCTCTCTTGAAAACTCGAGAGAGTACTTCTCGGGACGCTAACATACCGTGTCCACCAAATTTAAAATAAGTTGTGTAGCAGTCCCACTGGATCGAGCAACTCCCCTGTTGCATCGAGAAGCTTTTCCACTCTTCATATTAATGGTACTTTGGGAAATTTTTAAGGGAAACAGAAATTAAGGAGGTTGCACTCCTGTTTCTTCACTCTCCATGTTTGCACGTTATCGACCAATTACCGGCCGAAGGTTCCTCATTGACACAAGCTTAGTGATATCAATTCTCATTTTTACATAAAACGATCTATAAAGACAAGAAAGCAATATTCTCTCTCATAATGCAACGATATACCCAATTCATACGTTTTGTGAACGTACACATAATCTAACCTTGGCTTTAAGACGTAATCTAACGAGAAAAGTTTTAGTTTGTTATCTTAAAAATGCGAAAATCAATGCTGAATTTTAGTCAATTATATTCTTTTGATTGACCTTAATCATTCGCAGTTGGTAAACGGCACCACGAATCTATCAGAAAACGCTATAACTGAACGAATCGTTCCTCCATCGCTGTCCTTTTCAATTTTAATCAGCCTTACAACAGGACATTCTTAAAAGCACTCAGCTTCAATCCCCCACCCCAAACACCATGGTAATAATCATAATAGAATTAAAGCTTTAAAAAATGAGAAATATTAAGACAAGTAGGTCTCCTTATGCTTTATCTTACTTGCAAAGAAATCTGACTGCAATTACCTTGTTACTTGGGACTACTGCAGTTTGAGTGCTTTCACAATTAAGGATATATATCAAGTATCTCGTCTAAGCGATTTTTCAGAACTCTTCGCTGTTCTCTAAAATCAAGTTAAGGTAGGAGTTTTTTTAAATTCCAATTGAGCTATCATCCATTGAAACAAGACTATGATATCGCAAGGATTTTTTAATTATTCATTTTCATTAAGGTATGTTCTAATATTCACACACATTCAAACGGTAAATTAACTTTGATTTAAGTGACCTAATTTCGTGGAAAATGAATATAAAAACCAGTGGAAAATGAAGTTTAACCATTGCCAACTTTCGAACACCTCTTCAATGTTGAATTTTTATTGGTTACAAATAAATATTGAAGATGCACTTCTTAGTAGATTCACTTTTGTGGTTTTAATACCACCAAAGAGAGTTAAAATAACGTCTGGTCATAATTTGCTGGGAGTTCTTTAAGTGGATATAGGTATATTGACATATGGAGAAAACCTCAGAATGTGTGGTTGAAGCATTCTTTACCAACTACATATCACATTTTGGTGCTCCTGTTACATACTGTAATCTCAGATAATCGATTACAATTTTATTCTCAATTGTTTCAAGCGTAATTAAAATTCACAGCAACAGAACATATTTTCACCTCTCCTGCTAATGCGAGTAGAAATTCCGTTTTTGGAAATACAACACAGTATTATCCCTTAATCTCTCCGGATAAAAGAAAACCATCTTGGGGAAAGGTTACACAATCACCTGCCCACTCTACTTGCCATGCAAATCGCAGTAGCGCAAAAAACAGGATTTTATCCACTCCATCGTTATATGACACTTCATTACGCATTTCAAGTGACCTAGCTGTTATCAGGTAAAGCGATACTTTCCAATCTAGGTACACACAAAGATATCATGAAGCCATAATTTCTCTCGGTTTTAGGATCCACAAGAAACTTTAATTCCGAAAAATCTGGACGACTGTACACACATTTTCGTAAAACGCACAAAATTTCGTCTTATATTATCCACCATACATAAACGCACATCCATGAACATGCAATGGCGCATATATCGTTCAGTAAAGCAAAGATATATTCAAACTCAAAAAACAAACATAAAGGCAGTGAAAAGGGAAAATGGCACATTATTTAACACAGATAACACTCCGATACAATCTAACATACGAATTCCCCCTCCACACCGGACTGACATTCCGATGAAACTTAAGAGCAAACAGGATAAAAGACATTTTGCTAGGGCATTAATTGTATTATCAATATATCTAACATTTATTTATTATATTTTAATCCAATTATTTTATTCATCAAAATAGCAAATACTTGTTCATTCAGGCTATATTACAACTGGGAATAATAGGGTATGTTATTTGTTATCATCTGCACATATTATTTTGTTTCAATTATATATATATATATAAGAGAAAGTCACAAAGTAGCGCGTCAGTAGAACAATAAATGCAAAAAATCGCACAGGAAAATGAAAGGGAGATTCTAAGTACTCTCATTCTCAAAGAATAACGAATTGCTTAATAGAGGTGGTATATATAAGAGACAACATAGTCGTGCCCCATCCATGTACAGCGAGAGGACACAGGATAGAGAAATATTATCAAAGACGGGATTAAATACCGGATATGAAGGGTAAAGGCATATAGATAAGGTATACTTCCGAAAGTTCCATCTGTGAGAAAAGAATGTAGAAATATAGGTCACAAAGCTTTGAGTACAAACATACACACGCAATTATAAATACATTGAAATGAGCAAAAGAAACATAACTAATTTAGTAAATCAAAGGGCAAAGATTTAAAATGGACAATTTAGTTACGAATAAGCATTTTATTTACAGGGTTTAGTTTAAAGAGACCGGGGTATATATTAAAATTAGGCGAGGATTAATGAATGAGCATTTAACAATATTTCTTTTAACATAGTCATCAGATTTGTAAATAAAATTAGCCGAATTCCAATTGATAGGGTTACTATTTTTAGATAAATAGACAAAGCAAGCCTATTTCTTTCACCTCTTCTAATATTGTATTTATGTTGGATCAAGCGTATAGTTAATGATTTAGCGGTTTGCCCAGAGTATTGCTTAATGCAAACGGCAAAATCGACCGAATAACCCTCACCCCTTATGGTTATTATTATGAATTAACATTTTGTACAAAATGTTGATTCATAAATGTTGATTCGTGCATTTTCAATTATATTATTTACTCGATGCACATAAATTCAGTCACGCCTTTATTCCCTCGAATGGTATCTATCTGCCTCATTCCTAACACAAATATCCACGTTATATCATTCATAGTCAAAGCATCACCTTTCCTCTAAATGTAGACTATAGACTCGTATATCACACATTTATCCTTGTTAGAGATCACAAAGAGAGAGCGATAGATGAAGATACACGCCACCTCGCCATTCAATAAAGAGAGAGAGAGAGAGAGCCAACAGACACCCGGGCGACCCTTTTTGCCTGCACCAATGGAGGTGCGAAATTATGAAACTCCGTGAGACGCCGCGATGACCTGAAATACGGTAATCACAGATAGCTGGGACAAGTGTGAGAGCCGGACAAAGTTAGCCTCGCCATCTTAAGAACCTTCTCGCACTCACGCTAAAAGGCTGAATCTATTATCGTCTGCCGATGCATCTGAACCTAGAACCGTCCCCTTTGGAAGGAGGGGATCGAAAACCCCATTCGACCCCTATAAACCCTCCGGCCCATGTTGGAACGAGTATCAATCAAGTACTCGCCGTCCTCCCTGCCCCGTTAGTATCCTCTGTCCACCCCGTCGGTACCCACTATTCGCGTACCGTTGGACTCTGCACAATTCTCGCAGAATCCCACAAACTTACGGTACTCTCGTTAATTCGCGTTAGTCTACCTTGATCGGCTTCCCCGGCTTCTCGAACGCAGCGCGTTCAATCTGGATTCGTGTTACTCGAAAGCAAGATTTAAGTTTACCCCTGGAATAGTCATTATCCAAAGAACATTGTTTGAACTTTGCGCAAAGGCAAGGATTACTCCGTCAAACCAAATCTTCGAGGTAACAACAACGCGCAACTTTCCTGTACAAGTGCTCTCTCTGTCCATAGTGTAAGCCTCATTATTTGGTTAGTTTACGCTCTCAGTCGTTCGAGCGTACCTCTGTAAATATTGTCCGTTTGTTTGAAGGGTGGCCGTACTCACCACGTCTCGCCCCCCTCCCATAGCCTCTGTAGATCTGAGTAAATCTAGTATCTGTATAGCTTATTCTAAAACTCCTTTTAACCTTGTTAAAAAATATTGATGTGCATATTAGTAAAGTTATTTTTATACCCCTTTTTTCTGCTATCCCGGAACTCCAAGAGAGTCGACTATTGGCCAACTTATTCTCAGTTAATTTGCACTCTGCTTATATTGTAAACTTCCCACGCACTCGTAAATCAGAAAGGGTGAACTTGCCCCTATTCTACGACATCTATCTTAAACTCGTATAAGGTGTGTAAGGTTAACCTACGATTTCTATATTAATTTGGTGTAAGATGTGCGGGGTTAACCTACATACCATTCAACTTTTTTATTTGTACAATTTTTCTTTATCCCCATATATATATATATATATATATATATATATATATATATATATATATATATATATATATATATATATATATATATATCCCTCGTTTCTATGGACGGTGAGAATGCTCTTTTATTTATCTGAGATTGAACATTTCTCTAATTATCCATTTGCTGTTTTATATTTCACTGCAAATTTGTGAAATTCTTTTATCAATGACATCTTCACCTCTCGTTATTTTCAGTCCATGACCTTAAGTTAACCATTGAGCGTTATTACCCTACTTGTTAATTCTTCATGTCCTGTCAGACTCTCAGAATATATTGCAAATAGAAGAAATAGAAAAAAATGTCTAGGAAAGAGTTTCCTTAAACAAGAGTCAGAATTGCTAATAATATATCGGCATGTCTGTTACTACAATTTGAATGACGATGGACCTCCTTGGCACTGTAATAAGAAAATATTACGAAGGCCGCAAAGGTGGTAAATCCAATGTAAAAACATTAACGACTAAATGTATTTCTTGGTTTTAAAGAAAAAATATTGGACAAGCGAATTTTTGAAGGGATAGAAGTTGTATCAGGCGTCAAGTCTTAATTCAGCTGAAACTTTGAGGAATAGCACGCAATTCAGCCCCATTTGCACCTGGTATATCAAAGTACATTGGTTTTATTTCTTTTAGAAATTACTATTTTATTTTGCTACTCTCTTTAAGAACACATTCTCCAAAGCTTCATTTACTAGGGGAAAATTTTTGAGGACAAGAAACGACCAGCCTTCTTCCACTCTTCATTGGTTGCGCTGAGAGCGGGGAACTTCACCTATCCAACTTGTCTAAGGTTGGGAGTGGAGGATTTATAATACGAACCCTGTTTACCCGTTTCAACTTTTACCACCCAACACCTTATTTCATTTTTTCTATCATTTTAGACCAGAAGGAGGTTGTCGGGTATCATGGGCAACACTGCTGCAGCCGACATCTCGAGGCTTGCGTATCCCTTCGGCTAAATCCTATTTTTATCCCTCCTAATTGAATCTCAACATTAACAACCGCATAAAACAAGAAAGTTTAAAACTGTAGAGAAAGTGGTGAAAATGTATAGAAGATATACATATATAGTCGCATATCCCCATGCGGGCATTAGGGCAGGAAGGTCAAAGAATAGGATTCATGAGAGCATGTTAAATAAAACCACCCTAACTAAAGCCAAGACGAAGAGGTGAAAAAGCCACCCACTTCCGGCCTCGACCTGGGATGAATGGACCAAAGCTGGTCGGCGACTTGCCTGCAAAATTTGCCACTTGCTTAGAAAATAGGCGAGATGAGACGTGTGGAGAATTGTGTCAAATGAGGTTAAAGTGGGAATGTTTACAAGGAATAAGCGTTGGTAGTATCGATGTATGTAGTTTAAAACTAATGTAGGCACCAATGTCTGATTGGTCATGACATCAGTTGCATATCGTTCTATCCCCAATTACCCACTGGAAGATCAGTGGGTATATATCTACCACACATTTTCTTCTTTCCATGTTTATCCCTTTTTTACCTATCCTTTCCTGAATTCTGTAGGAGATGTTATCATTAATTTTGGCTTTAAATAAAAAATGATGAAATTTATACTCCGTGTGGAAGGTATAAAAGATATATGAGTCAGTAATAGATGTTATCATTCATTTTTAATTTAAATTAAAAAGGAATGATGAAATTTCGACCGAGTTTTCAATTTAATTTTTTTTTAAACGTGGAATTTGCACCTTGTTTTCAATTTAAATTTAAAAAGACGATGGAATTTTCACCTTTTTTGAATTTAAATTAAAAAAAGAATGATGGAATTTGTACCTAATTTAGAATTTAAATTAGAAGAGAATTATAGAATTTGCACATGATTATGAATTTAAATTAAAAAACAATAATGAAATTTGCACCTGGATTTAAATTTAAATTAAAAAAGAATAATAGAATTTTCACCTGATAAGGAAGGTATAAAAAAATAGGAGTCAGAGATAGATACTCTGAATAGCCATATAGCAAACTATAAACCATTAAAGTTAAACAATAGATTGTCAAACCCATTATCACCCCAAAACGATGGGTTTGAGGAGAGTATCTGGAAAAGAAGTAAACCAAAATATGTTTTTTATACATACTTCATCTTTGTCATATTAATTAGCTAAAATATATTGGGGTAATTGCGTTATATTTATCTCAGCACAAGCGTTACACAAGGTAGAAGGAATATATAATTCAAACTGATTCTTAAAACTTATTTCACCTAAATCTTTGGCTATAAGAGCTAAGGTTAAGTCACCTCAGTCAGTTTTTATCTATCCGGATGACATGTTGATGGCAGTTTTAGCAATGCTTGAAATCTTTTTAGAGTCGCAAAGAGATTTTGATAGAAACTTTTCCATTCATCCCTTAAAATATCCTATTTTTGCTATCATCTCTATCTCATACTTTGAAATCCATCAGCCCATCTATTATAGTAACTCACTCCAGGCCGAGATCCGAAGCAATTCTCATTCTGTGAGACAATAAATTGTATAACGCGTGTGAGTGGCTCAGAATGTGTCCATATAAAGTAGAGCTCAATTAAGGTTAACGATTGCTGAACTAGAAAAGCCCTATTAATCCACGACACCTAGTGTTCTATACCTCGTCGTGCTCCTCGGGATTGTATACATAGACTCTAAGCAACACGCGTTCATCCAAATTCACCATAAAGATAATGGCAATGGAGACAAAATTCACTATCGATTAGGTATCATAAACATTTTTCTTATATCGTTTCAAGTTGTGAAATCATGAAATCTAACTTAAGATACACCTGGTCAACCCTTCTTCACTAATTCCAAATCTTCCTCTCCTGTAATTTCGTAAGGTTATTTAAAAATAAGTTAAGTCTAACATCTAGTGTACTACTAATCACTAAACTAAACAGCACAATTATGGTAAACTCAATTTTAAGGAATATCAAAGGAAATTTCCATAGGAAAGGCCATATTCTTAACAGGTGCAACCCTTATTCTAAACCCGTCCGTAAATAATTTTCGTCTCACACAAGAGCTGCCAATGACGAGATAATTCTTCGAGCAACAAAATAAATATAGTAAATAAATACGGATAGACAAAGACAGATACTCTAATAATTGGTAAATGATAAATCAGCCGATGGATGGATAGTTTGTTAACTATTCACTTGAAGATTAAAGAAATATTTAAAATAATTAATCCACAATAAAATAAACATAGTTTAAGGAAAATAAATTGTGACCTACTTGGTTTTGTAGTTACAGAAAACAATGTTTTTTATTCATTGTTTCACTGCGAAGTGTAAGAATAGTTTATGAAACAACCAAAATTACCAATCCTTTCGTTGGCAATTCTGAATGCATTTCTTTCACGGCTCAAATTTTACGAGACTGAGCAGTGATTAAGAAAATTTCTACCTAATTATTACTCCACTACTTTAAGACTAGTATATTTTTCATATAAGAAAATTAATTTAAAAAATCAAGCGTTATATTTTATTTTAGTATGTTTATATCATCATCTGAAGGTAAAATATACAAAACTTAAAACCAAACCTATTTTATCAATAGATGCAATCACTTGATGCACGCAGTCAATATTTACAATCGTGTTCATTGTTCTTCATGAGTGCTTTAATTTGTTTTGACATGTGGTGACATCTTGAGCAATATTACTCTATTTTTGTTTAATAGGCATCCGCACCTGCTAACAATTAGATGGCTTTTGTTTATCAACCAGCAATTTGATTGTCGCCCACAAATTCTCTATTGGGCTAAAATCTCAAGAATTACCGGACCGAGCTCCCTAAACTTCGATGTTATTTTCAGCCAAGAACTTTGTTATTGATTCATAATGCTGAAAAGTAACTGTATTATCCTCAATTTGGACCTGAATTGGTGGTAAAAGGTGCTAATGAAGCACGTTTTGGTACCATTTTGAGTCCATGCCAAAGTTCTTGGGCAAAATTACACTGTGTAACACGATATTTGTCATTGGGTAGCAACTTTTATTTTCTATTTATTTGTGTCTAGAATACATGAAAAAAATCACTGTGATTTATTTCAAACTTTGCTTTTGCGTCCAGTATAATCATATTTATATGACACTTACCTATTCACTCTGGAAGGAAGTGGCGAATTTGACCTTTCATTCGCATAAAGTAGAAACAAAACGACATGATACAATAATAGTATTTATTTATTCTAGGATTAAATAAGTGAGACAATTAAAATATTAGAAATGAGTAGTTTTCCGTGATTTACGCTTATACTGTAAACTACTTTCACGAATCAGCCCCTAAATATAGTCTCCCATTAGATATTCATTATATGATCCTTGAGAGCGGTGTTCAAAGTCCAGTAGATCCTGGTGGAATCGCTCGCCATGCTCCATAGAGTACGCTCACAGCTTCTCTTTAAATTTATCAAGATGAGCGAGAAGTATATGGACTTTCAGGGACATCCTGTAACCCTTCTTGCCGTAGTTTCTCACAAAGTTCTCAGCAAGTTCTACATAGTTCTCGGCTTTGTGATCACATAGAAGGCCCAATACCACTGCGATAATGCTATCCGACGCTGCTTTTCCCGTACTAGAGAGCTTCTCTGAAAAGTCCTTACTCTAAATGATCTTTTTTATATGCGGGCCGAAGAAGACCTTGGCTTCCCCCTTTGCCACAATTATCTAGGAAATAAATCTTAGAGATACTTGAAAGATGCAGTCTTTTTATCCAGACCTCTGATAAATTGTTTTATAAGGCCCAATTTTAAGTACAAAGGAGGGAACAGTACTTTTATGATGTCCAAGAAAGGCTCCCAATTGACGTTCTTTCTCTTAACAAAATACTCGGTCTGTTGTAGCCAATCCGCTGATGGTAGTATGCCACGGTGTCCCTGCTGTCACAAAGGCAAAAGAAACAAGGAAACTCGGTAAAGCCGCCTTGAAGATTCATCAAGAAGGCCACAATTTTTGAAGTCTTCTATAACCTCGCAACTCTTCATATTTCAATGCATCTAGCAAAATCTTTACATTACTGTATTCCTTTTTGACTGGACCGAGTGAGCAAGGAGAAGAGATAGATAAATGTTCCCGTTATGAACCAGCACTGCTTTGAGGCTCCTGGACGAGATGTCAATGAAGAGGCGACACTCGTTGTGGTTACAGGCGATTCCGATTGCCACAAACGGATCGGCCACATTCGGACAAAATCAAAGCTCATTTTAACGTCTAAAAAAGATTGAAAAACAATGGTGATGCTTTCTCTGACCTGATATTTGCACACTGTCATCTAACAAATCTCCCTTCTTGAGTCTTGAAATTAAAAGCATCGCATTGAACTTTGTGAGACCAGGATATCTGACAAGGTCGTTGAGATCATTTTCGTTGGGGTAGTACGGGTTTCGCTTTCCTTTTGGAGGCGTGTGTACGGGGAGCTCAAAACTGTGTGGCACTAGCGTAATAGATGACTGAAGCTCTGGATACATGATAACAGGCGGAATTTTTCCTGTTCGAGGTTTGGAAGGGTTTGCCATGCAGAAGAAACAATTGCTTGAGTGGTCATTTGGTTCCCTCCAAATTCGTGGGATTGCGAAATTCATAGGTTTCGTTTCTTCTCTGTACCATCATGTAAAAAAATAAAATGAAAACTTAAGTATCCATTTACAAATACTTTTTACTTAGTATTATTAGAAATACTAAAAAAAAGCCAGTATCCAAATAAACAAAACACATTATATTTATATATATATATATATATATATTAACTTTCAGAGTTCTTTTTTACATGGCTCGCAGGTGAAATGAAGTGCCCAAGGTTTGTCTTCATCTCTGACTGGCATGCCGAAATATGCCTTGTAGGCCTCATACATTTCAGCAGATCAGATCTTTCTACAGAGTTCTTTTTCGCTGTTGTCTCAATAAATTCGCCGCAGTAATAGCAAAATGCGTCTGTCGGATGCTTACAACCACTTGATACCATGTATGACGAATGATTCTATCAATGACGAGCGACGATCTCTGCGCATGTGACGGCTAGAGTTAAACTGATCTGTTGACTAGACATTCTTTGTATTTATACAGTCATCTACCTTGCCTAGAATGTTGTAGAAATTCGTAAGCATATAAACAATTTTCCAAAGCTCTAGGAACCTCTGCAGTTTATTTTTTACCAAATTAGTGGTAAATCTATGTGGACTGTAGAAGAACTGCCATTGCTCTCCAGCTCGTAAAATGGAAATATAATGGAAATAATAGCTATTACTACTGTATTACTGTTTCTATATCTTTTTACATACAGTAAATCATGTTTATACCATAACTTAAAAAAAAATATAACCCTTGAAAACTTTTTTTTATATTTTTACTATTTGCATCAAAATAATGTTATTTAGCATAAATGGACTAATTTAAAAACTTAATGACCTAGCCAAAAAAGCAAAATTTGGGGATTAAAATTAACTATTTTTATTTAATAGAGCCACGAAGAATTGGGAAATAACACTTTTAACTCGAGAACAAAACAAAAGTGAAATTTTGTTACACAGTGTTATTAGTGCTTCAGTTCTCTTAAATGAGAAGCATCCCTCAAACATGGACATCTCTCGGATGCTTAACTTTGGGCCCGACAGAAGAATCGTCAAAGCGCTAAGCATTTTTCTCCTAATGAGAGTTCTTCAAGAAACTCGAACAAGTGGAAAGGAGCTTCATGGGGGAATATTACTCTGCCCCATATTACTTCATTATTTTATAGCTTATTTAGATTTAATCTCAAGGTTGCGAAAAGTTAAGTGAGCAATCAAAGAACTGATTTGAATATGAATTCATTATTCCTTTTTTTTATTTATAGACGTTTCGTTATTATACTAATAATATCTCCGCGCGCTATATATATATATATATATATATATATATATATATACATATATATATATATATATAAATATATATATGTGTGTGTGTGTGTAGAAAATAGGAAATCCTACGGAAACCTCAATTTTAGTATGTAAATCAAAGCCGAAACTAGAATGTATAATTGGGAACGTTTCGAAGATTAGCTGTGCTTATATTTATCAAATAATGGAGCAAAACAGTATGATTATCGACCCAGTAAGTTTAGAATGCATAGAGAAATCAATGGAAAAATATATTTATTGAGTAAAAAATAATAATAAATTTAGAGTTTAGTAACTTTTAGAGAAAAAACAATGTCAAAATTGCAAAGAAAACTTCAAGAATTTAAAAAATAAAACTAAGAAAACAACTCGAAAATAAACAAAAAAGATTTACCAACCTGAGAGAAGGACAGAAACCGAATGATTTACAATGCGGAAAATTTAAATAGATATAAAAATGGACAGGAGTTTAAAATAACCGAAATCATGGGCAACCAAATAATATAAAATTTAACTATCGGGTCATTGAGTGGATTGTTAACAAATTGAGGCAAAAATCAATTAAAAATCAAATGAAATTAAATATATTTTAACTAAGAAATTTTTACCTTTTGGATAAACAGTGATTTCAAAATGTTGAAGTCTACGGATTTATTCGCAGAACCCAAAGCATTGAAATTTGAAGGGGACAATGACGAGGTGCAAGAATCTAAATGATTCCCTGTTGAAGAGATTTCTGGTTCAGCAATCGATCTGTCTATATACAGAGAAACAGCCTTATTCTTGCAGATCCTCACCTTGAATTATAGCGTAGTCTTACCTACGTAGCGAGTTTGGCAACTTGCACACAGAATGTGATAGACAAGCGAGGAACTGAGTAGCAAGGATAGTCTCTCCTTATTAAACAAGTAGGTTTTAACAGAGACTATTAACCTGGATACAGTAAAAGTTGATTTCCAGATAAACTTTAGATAATAATTGTTGTAAATCTAGGAGGAGTTTGTAAGTAATTAAGCGTCTGTACGGGATTTTGACATACATTTTCAGGTTTGGTACATTAAATCTCACGACAGGAGTAACATATATTTCAGTTAGGAAACTTTTAATCAATTTGACAGGTAATAAGGTTGGTAATAAATTTAATTTACAAAATTATTTGAGAAAAGACATCACTTTCTAAAAAAAATCCAGGCAGAGCATATTTTAACAAGAGGGAAACTCTCCCCAATGACCTGCGGTGTTTTGTGATAAGATGATATATGGTTATTGCATTGATGGTTTCCAATGTTTCAAATCACTTAAAAGTGCCTTTGAATGGCTAAATAAGGCCTCAGCCAATTGAAGGCACGACCAAGCGCCAAATTCGATGAAAGATTTGAAATTTTCAGGGTGAATAACCCATTGTCTCATGGTCATATGGTAACAAGAGGGAGGGAAGGTCATTTTAATGACCTGCGGCGTTTTATGATAAGATAATAAACGGTTATTGCATTGATAGTTTCCCATGGTTCAAATCACTTACAAGTGTCTTGAATGGCTAAATAATGCTTCTACCACTAGATGGCGCCACCCAGCGCCAAATGCGATGGAAGGTTTTGAAATTTCTAGGGTGAATAACCCTATGTCCCATGATAATATGGGTCATTTCGTGGCTCTAAATGGGTACAAATGGACTTTAGCCCTTTGAAAAATGAATTTTACTCCTCTTGAAAAAAAAAATAACGCTTAGACCTAGCACTTCGCCGCAGTTAAAAATACTTTATTTAAAAGCTTACATATGATATTTTAAAGCAGTTTGGTAAATATGAGAAATAATTAATACCAAGAAGTGAGGACGTGGGTTTTCTATATATTGAAATGGAAATTTTGCTTTCTAAACTGAAAGATTGTTTCTTTGGCGCTTATCTGGCGGCTTAGATTAACCAAAATTAAGCACTGTAAAAAAAGAATCAAATTGCAAGCAAAGAAAACAAAAGGAAAGAACAAAGACAAAAACAAAACAAGAAGCAAAGGAGAACTTAACTTGCGCTGTCTTCGAGTAACTAATACAGACTTCGGTCAAACCCGAATTTGCAGGTCTTTGGGAGCAATTCGTATGACTGAATATGTGGAAGTAGTGCAAACTCCGCACCAGTATCTCGATGGTCTTCACACAGTAGCGAGACCAACCGGCATGGACCATTCAGGAAACCTGTCACAGTTAAATGTGAAGAATAGTGTAGGGGTTTCAAGGTTCCTCTCTTTTTCTTCATTAAAAGTTCGACCTTGATTGCTCCTTAGTCAAACAGCTCTTCGATAATATCTTATAAGTAGTAGTCCATGAGTTCCATCATATAAACCACTCATTTTACCAGGTTCTTGTAAGAGTGCAGCGTCACACGCACGGGTGAGCCATTGGGTGTCCAAAGGGCACTATTATTGACCGCCTTCGAATTGTCTGACAAATTCATTAGAATTCTCCCGTCTGAAAAGGTGGTCACATTCGATACTCTAGCAGTCAAACTAGCTAATGCTCAACTTTGATGGAGCATGTGGCTTTTGGCCAACATGCTGTCACTGTAGAGATATACAAGTTAATCGAGGCAGTTAAGAAGTTGCGAGTATATATATATATATATATATATATATATATATATATATATATATATATTTCTCATGGCGAAGAAAAACAATGAAAGAAAAAACAAGCCCACCTAGGTTTTTCTAAGTCACCCTACCCAGTCTTTGGTAACATACAAGTACGATAAAAATGGTAAATTTGGGAGACAGTTATTCCTGACCTCTGCTCAAAAGGCCTACCCTCCGAGGGTGTATTTATAAACAAACAAGTCAAAAATTCAAACTGTCGATCTCGTATCACGCTCTTCCAGAGAGACACGACGCCAAGCATCGCTGAATTGATACACATTTCTGTAGATTCAACATGACATCCAGTTCTTCTAATTTCAAAATGTCTAGGAAGAGAAATAACAGACGCTTAAAATCCATGGCACCCTCGGGTCTCCCCTTGCTATCACCCTCCCCTTCCCATTACCCCGCGGGAGTAATTATAATATAAAACCGTTCTTCAGAAGAAAAAGAAGTCAATGCTAGTTTTTTCATGACATCAATAAGAACTTGCCGAGATAGAATTCCCCCAGCAAGTTAAGAAGGACTTTCATTTTCGTAGGCAATACCAGATTGAACCAAGTATATTCGGCACAGTTTGATTACTAAAGATCGTCAAGTGATCTTACCACCAAGTATAATCGGCACAGTTGGATTACCAAAAATCGCCAAGTGATCTTACCTCTAATTACCGTCAAAACAGTTCGATTACCAAAGAGCGTCAAGTGATCTTACCCTATCTGAGTTTGACACCCCAAACTAGATAGATTTCTCACCCAAAGAAGAAACTCTACAAGCGAAACCAAATCGCTATAAAATCATACAGCCATCTTCAAGCCTCGCTTTAGAAAACCTTTTCAAGGTATTAAAACCCCGACCATCGCCTCTTTAATTGGTGTTTTGTTTTAATTCCCTTCTTCTTCGCCGACTCGAAATTCCGAGTGACATCGCTCGTCCACCACTCGTTCGAAGTAACGCCCTCTATTGAGAAGCAAATAAACTACACTCACGACGCCTCTCCTGACAAAATTCGAATAAAGATATTTCGTTTGGATTCTCTGGGTAAACTCCACTACCTTAGGTGAGTAATCAATTCTAATTTTATGTCCCCGTGTGTTTAACGTAGATTATTTGTATATCTTAAAGACGAATTTTTTTTAAAGTCATTTGTTCTCCCTTAAAGCAACCAGAAATCAAGTGTCGGTAACGGGACTTAAGAACCATTTTTAAGTTGTATTTTGTATGTGTGTATATTAATTTTGTTTGTGTTAGTTAATATACAGTAAAGATCTATTTTGTTTGAAGTGTTTAAATTATCTGTGAACGAGTTGTGTTGGCAGTATTTAGTATATTAAAGAGAGAACTCCCCTTTATATTCATTCAGTAGAATAAAAAAAAATACAGCGCTCTTGGAGATCGATCCTGAAGCGATCAATGGAAGTACAAACGTACTGCCCACTTTATTAATCATAATAAAAATAAAAACTATAAATAATCTCGGCTAACCCACGACACTGTCATATGTGGAGAAGATTTGAAGTCAGGGGACTCAAATTGCTAGGTAGTCTCTAAATGAGGGACACGGGCGTCATTGAGGCTCAGCTCAGCGCACTTGCAAATTCAGTCTTTTTCTGAGCCTCCTTGCCAGAAGGAGCCTCGGAGCCAGACGTACCGATCAGGGACTGGTTGCTTGCCAAAGCAGCAACGTAGGCATCTCTCCCTTGAACAAGAGAAATTCTTTGTCCTCTGTTATTTTCTTTTACTTTTCTTCTTCTGATTTATAAACCACGCTGAGGAGCGAACCTGCTTCTCTCTTCCCCTGGAATGAGCCTCGAGGAAGGACTGACTGTCCTTGGTCACAACTTTCCCCTTGATGGCGATGATCTCGACTGTTAATAGGGAGGCGGGAGATAGGGTACCTCCTCTCTTTGTGAATATTCCTGCCACGAAAACAGGGCTTTGCAGAGGAGCGGACCCAGGTTTGGTGTCTGACACCAAACCAAGGAACGCCCTTTTGGAAAAACTTTCCATCTGGGGCATAGTGAACTTCTGAACCATCTCCAACTAAGAGACGACCTCAAATTGCTCCTTCCCTAGGTCTTAGGTATCTAATAAGGGCACACAAATGGCCTATGTTCTGTCATGAACGTCACTCAGGTCAGCATGACGACTGCGTTGTGAAGAGTAAGAAAGCGACCGTGCCGGATCCCATTATTGTGAAACCTCGGATCAATGAGGTGTCTTGGCAATAGTCAGGTAACTACGTCGCCTTTTATCCCTCTAAAGAAATTGAGGTGGTTCAACTCCCCCAATCATGTGAGGGGGGTGAAAACTGAGGCCATGCGTCCTTTGCCTTGCCTTGTTTGGGCGGGCCCATGGATCTCTGATATCGCACAGAATGAAGGCATCTCCTCTGCTATTGTCATCCAAGGAGGGCTCCAAAAGAGATAGAGATATATCTCCTCTATCGGTTGAGGGTGGTGAGAAGAGATCCTCTTCACTAAGATAAATAATTAACAAACGGGAGAGGGTGTGGATGATGGAGGATTGGCTCGCGGCTTTTCACTTTACTTGAATTTGTACTCATTATGGTTTCGGTGTTGATTTTAGAAATTAAAAAAATATTAGAATAAAAACAGAGGTGACTTCATTTATAAACACTCCCTTTCAATTTATCTTCGGCGAAAGGTTTTCAGAAAACCATCTCCAGTCCCAAAGAATCAGGCTTTCACGCGAATAGTTACGAGCCCAGTTTAAAACCTAGACGGAGCTACTCTTTCTTGTCGAATCAGATGCCTTGAAGGCGAGGAAGAGAGGTGTTAGAAAAGGGAGAAGGGCGCAAGGTGTATGCGTATAGGAGACTAACCTGTTGCTGGACTGGGCTCTAAGTTTCATCAGCACAGCAGCCAGGTAGACATCGCCGTGCCTCTTGCAGATGTAATATAAGAATTGACCGACTAAACGGTAGAGAAAGTGACAAGGTAAAAATGGGTGGAGTTAAGGAAAAAGTAAGAATGAATTGGAGTTGGTATAAACAGTTCAGGTAGTGATTACCAGAATAAGGAGGAGAGGCTAATCTAGAGCCGTACGAGACGCTGGGTCTCTTCAGCAAGGCGGCCAGGAAAACAAATCCACCTGCCTCTTAGGGAGCGGAATGCTGGCAAATCGTACCACTCCGCTCGCATTATTCGTATTTCTTTTAGTCTGAGAGCAATAAAATGGACTTGTGCGGATAAGATTTTTGCGATCTGTCGAACGGTACTTCGTGTTCCAATTCGCTTCGACTAGTACCTGCCTCTTTATTTCTACCAAAGGAAATTTAGAACTATTTCCCTTGCAACCATCAAGGAATATATCGGGGATATTTGACACTAAAACCATTAGATATAGAGGAGAAAAAGCAGAAATATCACAATAGCATCGTTATAGGATAAATATTTACCCATGTGACGGAAAGGCCCACAATTTTTAACGTTTTCACTTGCATATTTCCACCTATTCTTATTTTAAGGGCCATGAAACCTTTGGGAAATGTAGTTTTGTTTTTCTTCCTTGCCAACGGTGTCTATCCCAGTGCTCTGTATATAAGATGTCCGTAATCATTGAACCAAATGTAAGACAAAAAATATTGCAACACTTATTAAAAGACTTTCTTTAGTAAGTAGGTACTAAAATTTTACCTCCATAAGTATACTTACCCGGTCTTTAACGATTCATTTCTGTTAAAACTGTAAAATATGTTTTCCTCACGTCTAAAACGTTTCCGAATCTCGCTTTTCATTTCCATCGTGTATTTTCTCCGTAATTTCTACATATGCTTCAGGATTGCAGAATGAATAGTTATTGTGTCAAACATTATGGTCAAACCTCTACTCAGAGGGAAAAAAGACCAAAAATATTCGTTCTGAAAGTCATTACACCGAATTCTCATCTTATCTCAAATAGTAACGCCGTAAACGGGGCTCAAAATACAAAATTAAATAATGTGATCTAACTTGTATTTCTAAAGTGTTCTACACCATCCATTCACCGACGAGAACAATGGCTTTATCCAATGGTCTTATTTGGGAGTATAAGGTTCGTTTTTGTAAAAACGACTCCCAACCGCTGCAGTGTGCCAAAAATTGGGGTCATAGGGGCTCTGACGAGGAAACCCGGACGTGCACAATAAAACGTTTTACATTATTAGAAAGAGCGGAAGAACATACCAGAGGGTGAATGTTAACCTATCTCATAAAAGGGATAATCACCGGGAGAATTACAGAAATGGCGACTAATAATTAGGGGGTGGGGTATAGATACGGCACTTTGGAAGGGAATAGAGAATGGTTTCTACCATTAGAAAGCGGATGGAAAGTGCCTCCCAAACAATGCTAATTTAAATCAAAATAAAGATAATACACGAGGGAAACTGCGGAAATTAATAGTAGAGAGGTCCTTAATATTTCAAATCGAGTGTCTATAAAGAGAATACTACTAGGCGCACAACAATCACCTTTACATCATTGAAAACAAAAAAAATGCACACCAATGAGTTGGTAATGTACATCATGAAAAAGATAAACAAAGGATGACAGGTGATAAAGTTTGTGAGTAGTAGTAAAGCTACTACTACTAATACTAAATAATATTAATAATAAATTAATAATAATAATGTCTTAGGGAAGGGAAAGTCTGTGAAGCATTGCAAGAACTCTACGACCCAGCCCTTCTCTAATATTAAAATTTAACGAAAAGTTTAAATAGTTATTTTTTGAATAGCGATGATGCGCACCAATCCATTGCTAGCGCTAAAACAGCTGAACTCAGATACAAATAATAAAAATAAATACGTAATATATTATCCGCGTGGAGTTGATGCACACCGATCCATCTCTATTAAAATTAAATGAACCTGGATAAGAAAAAGATTATTAAAAGATAAAATTGTGTTATTTTTCTACTCCGCCTGTCAATGATGCCTACCCGCTAATCTTTAATATTAAAATAACTGACACGATGCAAATAATTATTATTAAAAGAATATATTTTAATTTTTGTTTGATGAAAGGCGCTGTTTTGCACAGACGCCTCGTTTATATTAAAATAACTGAACCTTGATGATGAATAAATATATTTGTAATATTTTTCCACCTGGCTATGATGCACAGCGATAACCTTTTTAATATTAAAATTCAACGTTACCGATGAGGATTATTAAAAGCTATTTTTTTATTTTCCACGTTAAAGCGCGTCTACTATTCTTTAATATTCAAACTTAACTAAACCACGAAAAAAAAGATCATTATTAAAAAGTATATCTGAATATTTTTAGTCACATGCGAGCGATACTGTTTCGGTTCGTAGGTTTTGCACAGACGCCTCGTTTATATTAAAGCAACTAAACCCTGATGATAAATAAATATATGTGTAATATTTTATCACTTGGCATTGATGCACAGCGATAACCTTTTTACTATTAAAATTCAACGTCACCGATGAAGATTATTAAAAGCTGTTTTTTTTTATTTTCCACGTTAAAGCGCGTCTACTTTTCTTTAATATTAAAACTTAACTGACCCATGACAAAAAAATCATTATTAAAAAGTATATCTGAATATTTTTAGTCACATGCGAGCGATACTGTTTCGGTTCGTAGGTTATAGTTGATCAGATGGTTATCATTTTACTTTTTTTGAGTTTCTTGGAAATAACATCGCAACTATTTGGCGGATTCTAACGAAATTTAAAATTGTTAATGTTGTTTTAAATTTTATAAATGATATAATTGTCAAAGTCCTCACAAGGTTTAGTGTAGGAATTATAAAAATAAAACTAACTATGTTTCGGATTGCCCCACTTGTTAAAACTTTGGAAGTTCGAAAGCTCAGAATAATTGAAAGCAAGCGATTTAGGTCGATTGACCGTGTTTTCTTTCCCGAGTTCTGTTGTTTTCACGCTTTCCCTCGCTAATATTAAAATAACTCAATCCCCATAAAATTTATTAAAAAATATATTTCTACGTGGTATTGATGCCCTTTGACCTCTTTCTGATATTAAAATTTAACGAAACACGATGAAATTAGATTACTCAAAAGGTATATTTTTAATTTTTAAATTTAAAACTTAAATGACCTACGATAAAAAGGGTATTATTAAAAAGTGTATTCTATCATTTTTCTTTTCTTTGCCACTCACAATTAGCAAAGAGCTTAGGTAGAAATGATACATTGTAAAAATGCTAAAAGGTGTGTACCTATTGTAGCAAATGTGTATATAAGCCTGCTATGGTGCTAATAGGTATGCACCTATTGTAGCGAATGTGTATATTAGCCTGCTATGATTCTAAAAGATATAATATACCTATTGTACCAAATGTGTATATAAGCCTGCTATGATGCTAAAAGGTATGTACCTATTGTACCAAATGTGTAAATAAGCCTGTTATTATGTTAAAAGGTATTTACTTATTGTACCAAATGTGTATATAAGCCTGCTAGGATGCTAAAATGTATGTACCCATTGTACCGAATGTATATATAAGCCTGTTATGATGCTAATAGGTATGCACCTATTGTACCGAATGTGTATATAAGCCTGCTATTATGCTAAAAGGTATGCACCTATTGTACCGAATGTGTATTTAAGCCTGCTATGATGCTAAAAGATATAATATACCTATTGTACCAAATGTGTATATAAGCCTGCTATGATGCTAAAAGGTATGTACCTATTGTACCCAATGTGTATATAAGCCTGCTATGATGCTAAAAGGTATGTACCTATTGTATCCAATGTGTATATAAGCCTGCTATGATGCTAAAAGGTATGTACCTATTGTACCAAATGTGTATATAAGCCTGCTATCTGCATCGATTGCTTTAAAAAGTATCACTAGGAAGTAAATTACATTTCCTTTATAATAGATAAAAGGCTCTGCTCTTAAAGAAATATATAAATTTTCTAACTTCGTCATTCCCTAGTATGTTACTTTTCAAATATAATTTTGTTATAGTGTTAAAAAAAATAATATTCTATTAGATAAAGTAATATTTCAAGAATATTTTTTTCCAAATATATAAACTTTTATGTCTAGTTTTTTCTCGCTCTCCAGATACGTCAATCAATATTTTATTCAGTAACGAACGAGCATTTCTGAAGTGCAAAATGGTTTTTAAAACATTATAGCTATGTTGCCAAAGATAAAGAAATTGTTAGGTAAAAATATGCATTTTGCCCGCCGGCATCTCACGCGGTACTCAAAGACATATACGATGTGATGCCGGTGGGGCATACGGCGGCTAACGTGTCAAAATATTCGGGCCTAAATGACAGAGTTGCTTAGAGCTTAGAGCTGGATAAAAATACTATTTACTATAATATGCCATAGTTGACTAGAGATAAACTCCCTCCTTGTTCTGGAAAATAAGCATTTAGAAGCTAAATCCTTGTCAATTTAGCTTTTAAGATCGGACCTTGTGAGTCTTAATAAATTTGTTAGAGGTTTTGTCAAGTACTCAATTATAATTACCTTCTGACCTCGTACTTAGAACACTAGTAAGAGAAGTGCTACTTGAAGAGAAGTTGCGGATTCAATCCGCTCACGTTAAAGAAGAAGACCGGATACCGGCAAACACGTGCTAACAGAGACAGATTGCCCCGAGAAGTAGGGTCCGTTGATTTCAAGAACATCCGTAGCGCCAACGTATGTTGAGCCCTCAACAATTTAAACAATTTTCCATCAACTTGACATGCCTTAAGGAAAGAGCCCAGTGAGGTTCGGTGACCCCGCGCGTTCAACTTCGGCAACACTGCCAAGATGACTTTATCCCCGTCAGCCGTCGTCATCTTCTTTTTCAGCTCTTTTTCCTTGCGGGTAGGAGCAATAGCATCCATAAAAGAAGTTAGAAGATACAGCGGTACGTTTATACGTTGGAAAAAGCTTCGAAGTTCCCAAAGAAGCAAAAGAAGACAACGTGAGCCGCGTCGATCCACTGCAACTAATGTAAACACGTACTTTCGTTCGTCTTAAGCTAAAGCTTTACATTTTTTAAAGCAGTACTTGTTTTTTCACTTTAGTTTTAGATTTGAATAAAATTAGAAGCAGAGTTATTTTTTAAAATACATCTTAAACATAATTTTTAATTAGAAATTTTCCTCAGCCTCAGATCTTGGTTAAAAATATGTTTTGATAGTTAGATTGATCTTCTAAGTAAATTTTTTAAGGAATATTTCATACCTCCATTGATTTTTTCGTGCATTTGAATGATCTTACATATTTTAGTTAGGATTTATTTGAGTGAAGGTAACTAATTTGTTAACAGTGCCCCTCCCTTTTTGACTCAGAAAATGAATGAGTGACAGGTCATTCACGGAAAATACATTTGTTAATATGAGTGAGGACTTTACTTTTCCGTTCGATAGAGAATTTAACTTTCCTCTTACTCTCAGACCTCTTGAGGAAAGCCCACCTGCACAAACAAACCAGATTGATCCAATCCATCTTACTCATACTAACTCAAATCAATCTCATAGCTCCCTTAGTGTAAGTAGGTTAGTTAATCTGACCCACTCTATTATCCCTTTTAAACACATCTATAAAAGTAAGACCTTAGCGCCAAGTATCGGAAACTGGTTGGGTGATTTGGAAAACTATTTTCTGATGTAAATATTATGGCCCACGATTAAAAGATTCAAGAAGCGAAACGTTCCATGTACCAATCGGAGGGAAATGGACATTTTCATAGTAATATAAATTATCTTTTATTGTCTGCTACCAATTGGGATAAATTTAAGAAGGAACTGAAAGAGATGTACTAGTATGTTAAATTGGTCCAGGCTTTACTGTCCATCAGTAACGTGTTTCACTCAAAATATAAGAGAGATTAAAAGGAGAATTATATAATTGGGTAGTGCGGTGTCTTCCCCCAAGTGTTCATTTGTCTGAAACTACATGAGGTTTTTGACTGATTCGCACCTCCATTTAGATTTCTTTAAAAGGACGCGTGGGTAATTAACCCAGCAGTAAAAGAGTTTGCTTTAGAGGGAATGTACGCAATCTTCAGTATCCTTTGAGCGTTACAAAGCATGGTTCGAGTATATAGAATGCAAATAATGAGACCGCTGCTACGGATCCTGAGGCTAAGGTTTTAATATTAAAGGAGGAGCTAAAGGATGCCATTTCAAAAAATAATTTGGTAAAGGTGGAGAGCCAAACCGTGTTTGCTCGAAGAATTTTAGTTTGAAGTTGGATAGTTCGAAGCAGGTTACTTCAAGGAATTTTAGTTTAAAGGAAAACAGAGAGAGCGCTTCTCGGAGCTTTATTACTTCAATACGAGAGAAGCAAGGGACTACTGCTACACGAAATTCTAGTAAAACAGTGAAAAGCCAAGAGAGTGCTGCTCTATTGAACTTTAGTTTAAGGAGTAAGGGCCTAAGAAAAGGAAACTCCAAAGATTCGTTCTTTTAAAGAGAAGAGCAAAATGAAGGCTTCTTTAGGCAAGTTAGATATGGTAAGGACCGGCAAAAGTGGTGACCCCTCCAGAGATTTATTTGTCTCTATCAATGTGTTAATTGATAGTCATCAACTTAACGCTCCAACTCTGATAAAACCGACCTCGAGTCCCGCTGTGAGCATGCTCAAGTAAATAGCCTTCTCCATTGAGTTGCCAGGAGAACTTGGGAAAATAAAAGAAATGGATTTGAAAGGTTTCATAAAAGGGTCCAATGTTTTAGATGAACTAGTTAATTTTCTACGGAAGAATAAAGTTTTCATTGCTTCGAAAGAGACCCCTTTGTTAGGATCAAACTTGTTCCGTTTAAAATTAAGTTAGAACCTAACTCAGGATCCCTTTTTACTCTCCCTTTTCGAGTTCCCCATTCAAAAGCGAAAATAATGGAAGAATATATTCATGAGGTACTCTACCAAATGTCTTTAGAACTCTCTGCCAGCCCTTTCTCTTTCACTATGATCCGGGCTAAGAAAAACGATGGTACGAGTTGACCACCGTAAGATTACCCTACCCGTAGGCAAATCTACTGCACAGGTCCATATCACCACCTATGTCTAATCCCAGAGTGGTCCCCAAAGAAACCCTCAATTGGTATCTACATCCATCTCCCTCCCTTAGTGCACCCAAGCAATTATCAAAATCAGTGAATGGTAGTTCGATGCCAACAGCTCTTTTAAATGAACTGCGATAAAAAATTTTATAAGTGTATTTTTATATTTTCCGCTTAGCATTGATGCAAGTTGATCCCTCACTAATATTAAAACAACTCTCCCCGGATATAAAGTATTAAGAATATACCTATTTTCTTTTTTGCATGGTGTTGATGCAAAGTAACTTCTATTCAATATTGAAACTAAACTGACAATATTAATATTAATATCTATTAATATTAAATAAAATATATATTTTATTCCAATTGGCCTCGATGGGCGCCGATCTTTTGCTAATGTTAAAATTTAATTGATCCCTCTGAGAAGCTCACGTTGGTTAACATTATAAATTTTAGAACATAAAATAATTGCCATTTATCATCGATTTCCACCAGAAAACGTTTGTGTTTACCTTAAAGGTTAAATAAAATGTTTATGAATTACTTATTATAGATGGTGCCACCTCATTGAGAAACCCTTTGGAGAGGGTGTAGAATAGAGTCATCAAATTTCTCTAAAGTGGGTTACTTAGTATTCCAAATTTACCTATCCTTATAACACAATTTGGCAACCACATTTGAATTTAAATCTTAAAGTATTATTTTTAAACTGGGGATTTGCGCCACACATCCTCGCCTTTAATGACGGAAGGCCAAAACAACCAATTACCATTTTTAATCATCCTTAATACCAATAATGAAACAATAACGACCAAAGTACATGTTAAAGCCACCAATCCAGGACTTTGCATGAATACATACAGCGAATGTCCTAAACGCCACCGAACAAGGGTGATCACATCCTATATTAAACGTGCCTTCACCCACTACACTACATGAAAAATACACACAACGAAATTAAGAGAGCCACTAAGTTACTCGTTAACAAAGAATCAAAGAAATACAGACAGCTATAAGAATTAAAATAAACCGATGGTACCTGTCCGAACCCAAGAAGAACCGAAATATAGAGAAGAAAATCATTATAGAAATCTTTTACAAGAACACTAAGAGTACAGAACACCATGCAGACGAGAAAGCAATCAAGGACATTATTAACCAAGAAATAAAACCCACGAATTTTTAAAAAAATATCGCACTAACCATCTACTATCAAAATAGACGGACATCAACTCTTTTCTTGAAAAATACCCCAAACAAAGGAAGCATCTGATATATAAGTAAACATGTACTTTAGGAGACTGTGAGCTCTTACCTAACTCGTATATCGGAGTGACCAAAACCACACTCTCAAGAAGAATATCATACCACCTCAACAATGGTTCACTTAAAAAAACATACGCAAGAAATACATGGAACTTGCCTTAACAGAAAAATAATGGAATAAAACCCAAAACTTTATTCTATGCGCCCAACAGACGCCAATTACTCCTCCTTGAAGCAATATATATTCAAGAAGACCAAGTATAAAGATACAATCTAACTCCCATGAAATCCTTCCAACTGCAAGAAAAGGAAATCGAGAGCCAGGTAAATTTAGGCCATCTGTCTCTAGCCGCTAATCACCTCTGGCAAGAGGCTTACCCTCCCCACTCTCCGGCCACTCACTTAGACTACCTTGATTAGTCCCTACCTACACCACCTCAGGCTGCTAAATTGCCTACACGTGTCTACGTTCCGTCCGTCAGCTTGTTAACACATTTTGTATAATATATAAACTGGAATACACGTATTAATTTTTCATTCTAACTCTGAAGATCATACTTGTAGCGAAACGCGTCAGTATAGTAAAAGAAAGTGCTAAGATGCACTAATTTCATTCCACCTTTTTTCAATTACTAAATAACAGTCTCTAATGAACTTTGGTAGGCTTATCCACGGGTTGAACAATGAAAAAAAGGCGAACATAAGACATATCGAGAAGATTAAAAAAAATAATAAAACGAGACTAGCGGTCGACTTCAATAAAACCTGACATAATGAATATATATATATATATATATATATATATATATATATATATATATATATATATATATATATATATATATGTATTTTTTAAGGCCCAAGGAAATAAAAATTGGTGACACAACCCGGAAAAACACTTAGGAGAATATCACGTGAACCAATCAAAGCTAAAGAAGGAAAATGGGAGACGTAGAGAACAGAAAGAGAGGACAAACTATTTTAACCATTATATGAAAATAAATAAAGAAGTTGAATTCGAGCATCTATCATTAAGCGCTCATCGCTTATATGACTAAGACGGTTATCGTCAGAGCTATCATCCTCAACCCCCAAAAAGGTTGATCAAAGAAGTCTTTTTAACAACGAAGTGTAGGCTTTTATCCAGTGAGAGACAAGACAAGTGTTTAAGTAAGAAGTGGCACGGGCTTATTTTATAAATTTAAAACCACATGACGCGTGATTTTTTATAGATGTATTTTTAAAGGCCCAAGGAAATGAAAATTGGTGACACAACCTGGAAAAACACTTAGGAGAATATCACGTGAACCAATAAAAGATTAAGAAGGCAAATGGGAGACGTAGAGAACGGTTAAAATAGTTTGCCCTATTTTTCCATTCTCTACGTCTCCCATTTTCCTTCTTTAGCTTTGATTACTTCACGTGATATTCTCCTGTGTCTTTCCGGGTTGTGTCACCAATTTTTATTTCCTTGGGCCTTTAAAAATACATCTATAAAAAATCACGCGTCATGTGATCTTCAATTTATATATATATATATATATATATATATATATATATATATATATATATATACTAGCAGACATACCCGTCGTTGCCTGACTAAAATATGAGTTTGTAAATTAAGTAAGGCTTTTTATCCAGGGCGTTGCTCGGCCTAAGAATTCGTGTCGCAAATAAATACAAATGACCATTGTTTGAAGTTCTTATTTTGTGGCACAAAAATTTCTTTACTTCCTGATCATTATTATTATTATTATTTTTTGCGGGGTCAAGGCAGATTCAGGAGAGGAACACACTCACCCTATCATATAATATACATAAAATGAGCAATCGTTTCACTACACGTGTTTGGCAGTTTACGCTCACTCGTGACTGACCGTTAATTATAAGCGAACAACGTCGTGGCCACAGAAAGAGATCGAGCGTCTTATCTTCCATAACTCTATATGTTAAGAATGTTTTTTTCTCTTGATTTGGATGTCCTTTTGTAAGGGAAGAGGGAAAGGAAAGAGATTGGGAATAAGGGGGTCAGGGGAGGGGAAGAGAAGGTGGAGAGGGGGGAAGAGATCTTTTTTCTCTTGTTTTGGATATCTTTTTGTAAGAGGAGAAGAAAGGGAAGAGAGGGGGTAAGCGAAAGATATAAGGGAAATAGAGGGATGGGGAAAAGGGAAGAGGAAGGAGAGAGGAAGGAGAGAGGAAGAGAAGGGGAGAGTAGGGGAGGGGGGAGAGGAGGAGGGGGAGAGAGAAGTGGGGTGAGAATTTCAGGACATAAATTTTTTATTCCTATAAATGAACAGACATACACACACAGAGACAGACTCCATTTTATTATATATATATATATATATATATATATATATATATATATATATAAATATATATATATTAGTGTAGATGGGTAGCAGTCTTTCTTAAATGCAAATTTTGTTAAAGACCATGGTATATTTCGCCTCGATCAATTTTTTTTTGACACGCCTCGAATCTTAAGTCAATCAAAATAGTTTACGAGTTTATCTTCCCAATAAAGACTGCAAGCTTTATAATAACTCTAAATATATTTGAGTGACAACCACCAACCTTTGGAGGTGTTTACTCATGCATTCTCAAATGGAGGGCTTAAAACCATATGGAGAACGCGCATAGCATCAACCTAACTAGAGATATTCAAATTGAAAACACCACACTGAAAAGAAAAGAGGGAAATAAAGCGAGGCTGAACATCTTAGAAACCACCTTAATAAACAAAGAGCTGCCGGCCATCAATACTCAATATCTCCTAACAACCGTTTTCTTTGATTATACCTGATTTTGACTACACTTTACTTCAATGGTAAAGGAGGCAAGAATACATAAAGACGCTCCAAAGATGATCGAATAGATCAAAAGTTTGCCATTTAAGTTTGGTTTTTACCATACGCACTTATATATATATATATATATATATATATATATATATATATATATATATATATATATACGTGTTTGTTAAACTTATGAAGAAGTGCGCGAGCTACAAGGAGCCACAAGGAAAATAAGTACTCTAGAAGACCTTACGGTCCATTCAAAGAGGGTACTTTTGGCGCAATCTTTGAAGGTGTCCGTTGGCACCGTTCGAAGATCACTCGCGAGGATCTTAACGGCGATTTCGCAAGACTTTATCTAGTCTTAACTTGAACTGGTCAACAGATTTACTGTTGACAACTACCGTCGGAAGTGCGTTCCAACTACCGCAGATACTGTAAGTGAAGAATTTCTCACAAAGATCACGGTGGTATCGCTTCAGTTCAAGTTTAAGGCCGTGATTTCTTGTTCTCCCCTCGCTGAGCTAGAAAATATCCCCATAGTCTAGTCTGTCGAAGCCTCGAAGTATTTTGAATACTTCTATAAGCTGACCACGTATTCTCCGGGTCTCCAGCGAGAACATATTTAATTCCCTTAATCTATCTCCCTAACTTTTATGTCTGATAGAAAGAATCAGTTTGGTTGCCCTGGCTTGCACGCCTTCCAATCTCGCGATGTATTTTCGGAATGAAGGACTCCAAAATTGTACTGCATACTCCAGGTGTGGCCAAACGAGGGAGTTGTACAGACAAAGTACTATCTCCCTGTTACGGTATCCAAACTGGCGCTTTATGTAGCCTAACATCCATTTGGCTTTCTTCTCCACCTCAATACACTGTTTTGAGAACTTGAGGTCACTCGTGATAGTTACACCCAAGTCCTTCTCAGTGTCGGTGGATTCAAGAGCTGTGCCCTTAAGGATATACTGAGATTGGGGGTTTATGTGGCCGATATGCATCACTTTGCATTTGTTTACGTTGAGAGGCATTTGCCACGTATCAGACCACTCCCCAATCTTCCGAAGATCCTCCAGCAGGCTTGCAGTATTTCCATCCTTTGCAACGTTCATACCAAGCTTGGTATCGTCGGCAAATTTGGAAATCTTGGCAACCATGTCACCGTCCATGTCGTTGACGTAGATGATGAATAGTAGTGGTCCCAGGACAGAACCTTGAGGCATCCCGCTAGTAAAGGGCACCCACTCAGAAGCCTGTCCATTAACCACCACCCGTTGGCGTCTGCAACTTAGCTAGTTTTTAATCCAGCCGGCTAATTTTTCCGTCTATGCTGAGCGCTCGCACTTTCCGGAGAAGGCGGCGGTGTGGTGCCTTTTAAAGGTTTTCTGAAATTCTAAGTACACCACATCCACCGCCTTGTCCCGATCGTGCTCACTGAAGACAAAGTGGAAGAATTTCAAAAGGTTCGTCAGGCATGACCGTTGCCTTCGGAAGCCGTGCTGGGAACTCGTCAGTAGCAGGCTTGACTCTAAATGCGAAGTCATTTTGTCCACCATCATGCTTTTCATGAGTTTACCAACTATCGAAGTCAGACTGATAGGTCGGTAGTTCTACGGTTGGCTACGGTGTCCTTTCTTGAAAATAGGAGTCACCTCCACCTCACGCCAGTCTCTAGGAACACATTTGGTCCGGATTGACATGTTAAAGATTGCGCTCAGTTGTCGTGACACTTGATCGCGCACTTCTTTCAACACTTCAGGTAGAAACCCATCCGGCCAGGTGACTTATTCGTGATTAGGTCAGTGATCTTGTTTTTGATTTCTCCTTCAGTGAAGTCCATATCCTCCAGCTCTTTCCCCGAGTAGGAATCCGTCGGCTGGGGAATAGGACCACACTCTTTAGTAAACACTGAAGAGAAGTAGTTGTTAGGAGGTTAGCATTTTCTGCATCTGAATGCTTTAATGTCCCCTCCTCATTCCTCAAAGGGCCGATCGTTTGACGGATTGGTTCACGGCTGTTTGCATATCTAAAGATCTCCTTGGGATTCTATTTACAGAGTCTCTCCACTTGGAGTTCCTCAGACCACTTAGCCACCCTTATGCTGGACTTCACTCTCCTTGCTAGCCTGCGGTATTCGTCAAAGTCACCCGAGATCTTCGATTGCAGGTACACAGTTTTCTTCTCCCTAAGCAGTTGGCCAATTTCTCGATTAAACCACTTTGGTTGAACAGAAGACCGACAGGGGCATTTTAGAGGGATGAAACGCTATTGAAGACTCATGAATGTGGTTTTAAAACTATTCCACGAGTCTTCAACAGCATCGCACACTTTTATCCTCGCGTTAGTCAGTCCAGCACGAAGGCTTGCAAAGTTTGCTCTTTTCAAGTCAAGTTTCCTTGATTGACTGGCGACAGACCTTACCTTAGGGATCTTGACGCTACTTTTAACTAGCTGGCGATTACTGCCATCGAGCTCTTCGCCTACAGAAAGATCCTCAACGATATCATGCTCAGAGGTGAAGACCAAGTCAAGGATTTTGTCTCCTCTCGTCGGTTCTTTGACCCATTGAGTGAGGAACTCGTTGTTGGCAAACTCCAGGAGTAGTGCGCTCTCGCCACAGGCTGCTCTGGCTTCCCAGTCAACTTGTCTGTTGAAGTCGCCCATAACGATGCACACTCTGCCTGGAACAAGCTCACCCAGCAGCTGGTACAGTTACCTGTCCTTCTCAACGGGTTGGGAAGGGAGTCTGTAAAGCAGCAGGGTCCTGTATCTGACAGGACCGATCTCTAAGTCAACGCCTAGGAGCTCGTGGTCGGATATCACGTTGGAGTTCGGAGATTCGATTGTATCCTTGACATACAACATTACACCGCCACCCTCTCTGTCTGGCCTATCTTTGTGGCAGACTTAGTAGCCAGGAACCGTAAATTCGCTTTCAAAGTCTCGGTTTGAAGTTTTTATCCACCATTTCGGGTTCTTCCGTCGCTACGAGGCCACAGAGCTCAGAAAACCTGTTCCTGATTGACCTCGCATTGAACAGAAGAACTTTGAGGGATTCCCCTAATGTCGGACCCCCTATACTCTTCCGTTTTCCGGCTTCTTGGTTGTCGCGGTGGCACCATTTTTGACAACCTTTGAGACAGCAGTGATGCAAACATTTTTCGCATGAAAGTTAAGCAAATGCAATATGAGAAGAGATGTACACAACACTGGATTCTTTATAACTTTGTTAGAAAATGAACATCCTATAAATTAATATTCGGCCAAATTTATAAGCCATCTAGAAGATTATTACGTGTAATATCTTTAAATGCTCCTTCATTAGTATCTTTCCGAATATCAATATGTCTTTCTCTCTTCAAATTCGATTCTAGCTTTAAAATGCTTATTATGGTTGAAATAATTTTCCATTATAACCCATAGATATTTTGTTTAATTTTTTTCTTTTTTGTCATACAGGATGTATTTTTTGGACCAACGTATGTTTCTGTCTTGATACATTAATACTACACATTTTATATCATCATTGTCTGTGTTCTTCATCAATCATTTATTGCCCTTTCTATGTGGATATATCCAATGTTAGCTCTTATTCCCCAAATTACCATTTACTCTTTAATATCCCCTCATATATATTAATTGATTCTGGGAAAAATTTCTTACTATTTTCATTGGGAATGAACTAAATAAAATTCGAAAATACATAGGATTCATTTTCAACTTTTTTGTGGGACATTTTTGCATATATGTATATGAATAAAATATTCGTTTGCATGTCGGTGCTGTATGTATTATAATTTATGCTGTAGAAATCTGTGGAGGATTTGTTTCTGGAATGGGAGTATTATTTCTCGGATCCCAGCTGGGAAAAATCCTTGGTATAATCTGAAGCTTCTGGTGATTTAATTTTCAAATTTAATGCAAGCCGATTTCAAGAATTTTGTGAGTTATGATTCTCGGCTGCTCTATCCGTCTGTTATGGAGATTTAAATATTGTTACTTATTTGCAGACTTAATTATGATTATCATAGGCAAATTTAAGTGAGTTAATTTTTATATTTTTTTAAATTATATCCATCATTAGTAATGCATCTTAAACAAATAGGTTTAATGATAACTTCGCAACTTAAAACACTAATATATTGTTAATTCCGCACCTGGTACACAATAAAAGTGATTTTATAATTAAAGTAGGAAAGAATTATGCTGAGCATTTAATACATAATTTATTTACATTTATTTAGCCGCTCTTAGTATACAAAACTGCATATACATTAATTTTTAAGAAATACTTTAATTAAGGTGAGGACTGAGATCATCATAAGAATTCAAATTTAAAGAATTTCAGTTAACTGACTGAGAAAAGTGGATGGAACCATTAGTTCTTTGTTTTCTATTATGTGTTTGCATGATCTTAAGGAGTTTCATTCTCTCAGACAGGATAGCTCTGAAAATACGACCTTATACCGTTTTTCATGGTAAATATAAATTATTCTAAAGATATAGTATGGAGAAAGTAATCATCTATCGTTACCTAAATTCTCTTAATCATAAAAGATCAAGATTTTTTTAACTGCTGGTATTAGCCAGTTTAAATTAATCACCTCTCCCGATAATCGTTGCCCCTACCTTGACTGATTTGTAAAAGAGAATACAAATCCAGAAAAGTTTTGGTAATAGCAAGGGACTTATCTCTTTATAAATCGCAGTTGACAAGTTATCTACGTGCATGAAATTCATCATTAATTCAGGGGTAAAAGCTAACCTTTTTAATATAGTGTTCGCAGAGAATGTGGTGAAGTTCTAACTGCTGGTACTAGCCAGTTTATATAGATCACCTCTCCCGGTAATCGTTAAACCTACCTTGACTGATTTGTAAAATGAATACTAATTCAGAAAAGTTTTGGTAATAGCAAGGGACTCTTCTCTTTATAAATCGCAGTTGACAAGTCTTCTACGTAGATGAAATTTAATCATTAATTCATAGGTCAAAGCTAACCTTTTGTAATAAAGTGTTCGCAGAGGATTGGGTGCAGTTTTAACAAGGAAAGGTAACAATGAATGCATAGAGCCCAAAAAGTCAACAGATGAGTGTACTCCAGATGAATTAGGTCCATCTTCCAGTTTTGACCCCTAGTTTCATTTATTTTGCGTCATGCTGTGGTTTTGCTCCACTCTTCCTAAACTTTTGTCTTTTGTCGATAATTCAATCCACAACCGTCTATTATATTGTTAAACTTCAAAATTAATATAAAAACACTTCTTTTACATCCTAATTTCTTAAATATTAAGAGCGATATGAAGTCTTTATGCGTTAATTAGAGTCAAGATGAGTTTGCAGGTTTACTTTTAAAGGTCTCTCCGTTATTGAGTTCTAATATTAATTTACCGAAACTAACTACATATATTTTAAATAAAATTATTTTTTTTAGAATTTTTACCACCATTATATTAAAATTAGAATTTTTCTTATGACTTTTTAAGGAATTAGGGGACAAATATGAATCATATGAAAATTATTCGAAAATTTAACACAGAATAATATGGCCAATTTACAAACAGGAAATCCATAATGAACAATACAATATTAATTCTTTACCCTATTTTCCAATTTTTTTGCGTTCATCTCCTTTTTTTACTACCAGTTTATTAAAATTATAATTTTTCATTCTGATTTTTTCCGTGATAGGGAAAAAATACGACTGATATGAAAATTATTTGAAAATTTAACAAATAATATGGCCAATTTACAACCATGAAATCCGAAATAAACAATAAATTTTACTTTTTCATCTTCTTAACCAATTTGTACATGTTGATCTCCTTTACTTCTGGATTCTAATAAAAAATATAACAGAATTTCAGATAACCCACTGTTTTAAAGAAATAAAGATGCAGTAGAACCCTCTTTATGTTACGAAGAGCAAATAAGCGCAGATACAGTTTGATATATGAATCAAATGACAATAAAAGTATTTCTTTTTTTCCATTCCAAAATGGTTCCGAATGAGGCAGTTAATTCTTTACAAAATCCTGGTTTTTAAAGCAATATCAAACATAAATTAAAGCCTGTGGCAAAATTTAAGGACTAAGATCAATAAAACAGACAAGGTTAAAAAAATACCGGGTATTACAAAAGTTCTGTTCAACTCGTTACGATGCTCTCAACTAAAGACAAAATTAGTTTTTATCCAGTTAGGCAAGTTTTATTGCTGTAACATAAAAATATGTGTTTATATCGTGATATTAGTCAATGTGGTAGCCCTCGGCTCTTAGCTTACGATCAGGGGAGAACTTAGCCTGCCCATATGATGCTGACACGGTTGTCAGAGGACTTCAGCTTGTAGACGTTGTTGTAGCGCACCCTTGAGGCTTTGACCAAGACATAAGCCCACACAATTTAGTCAAAGGTATTTAACAAATGTTTAAGTTTGACTCCAACCACTCTTACATGGTGGTGGGATGTAAGCTGGGACACCGTCCTGCTAAAAGACTTAGTTCATGTTCTTGGTAATCTTTCTTACACCGGGCCAGGCTTTCATGGCAATGATATCACTGTAATCAACGGGGTAAGCATGTAACCGGCATAAAACAACAAAGTAGGCATTTTCTCGCCATTCGAAGTCACGACGACGATCATCCATCACGAAGGCCAACTGCTTGGTTAAACCTTACAACACGGTGGTTCTGTTGTTGATTTTTGGTTCGACCATGAATGATTTCCACTATACTTCAAGTCACTGAGAAGGTGACGACTGCCTTCCAGATGCTTTTCTTGCAAATGGTCAGGGAGCAAGGGCCTTTACAGGTAAACCAAGCTCTTGCCGCCAACTTTCTTGACGGCTTTGGACACCAAGGACACTGAGATTTTCTTCTTCGTGAGCACCATTATTTTTACCTTCATAGCACTTTCAAATGCCTTTCTCACGGGCAAACGGTTGACAACTTAAGGTCTGTCTGAACGAGGTCGTTCTGTGAGGCTTCCCCGTTATTGAGCTTCTCTGCGACTCTGTGGATAGTCATCCGGCTAATATTGAGCCAGTTGGCGATGTCGAACTTGTTGTGGCCCGCGAGTAAGATAGTATAGATCATAATTCTTTTCACTTTCATCTCGACGCACCATGTAACACAATGTAAAATAAGTTTTAAAGACACGTGGTGAAAAAGTAGAACGTTACGTTTGTTTTAGAGAACATTTTCTATCACAAGCGTAAACTTCTTGAAAGATAAAAAATCAAGTTACAGAACTTTCGCAAAACCAGATAAACATAGGTGACGAACCTAACACAAATGTTGCAAAATAAATCTTAAATCTAATTAAGAATATTGTAGTTAATTGTAATAGAACTAACCTTGTTACTAAAAATCAACCGAACAAAATTCAACCAAAAATAGGATGAGATTAAACTAGCCTGCCAGATTTCAATTATTAATGTCTTTACTAGCCATCGTTGAGTTTGCTTATCTTTGTTTGATTATTTTTACATAATAAAATATATAATAATCTTTTCCTTCAGAAAATTTTTTCTTTCATTTTTTGGATATTTGAAATGTTTAAATCAGATATCTAATTAGTGCAATGTCGCGCATTTCAGGGACAGGTGTTTATTGCTTTTCATATACCAAGTTTAATTGCTATGTTTTACTTTTAGATGGTCTTATATCGCTTTAATTAACGTAATGACTCACTTCTTAATTTATGAAAGCATAATTTTTGCATTTGTCAACTTAACCAATGCGCTTATACAAAATTACATGCACTGATGACCTCCTCTTTGCCTTATTAACGAGCTCCGTGACTTTCATGAGGAGAGTCATTTCATTACAAACATATTATAGTGAATTAAGGGTTGAAATTAGTATTAGGCTAATTTTTATATTTGCGGATGTTTAAGAATATTCATATTTTAGCTTAAAGCAAAGTATTTGAATGGGATAGCGAGAAAAAGAAATTTCTAAACAAATTATAGCATTTTTTAATGTTTTGGAAATGGTTTAACCAAATCAAAGGGGTGCCTTTTCAGATTTTTCTTTTTCAGCATTCCCTACTGACATTTATTCCAAAATATTTTAGGTTTGAACGTTTTAGCGCCCTTTCCTTTTTTCACAGTTAAAGAGGTTTAATTTAGGCATTTTCAAAGTTAACTACGCGAAAAAGAAGCAAAATGAAATTATCTTCTGTTATATATCTGGGGTAACGTAAAAATCGAAGTAAACGCTATGACTGACCAAATATTAACTTAATTTCCACATTTCTGAGATTTGCAAAACAAATTTCTTTTAAGTAAAGGCGTTAATAGATTGCATGAAACTCATATCTTCCAAAAGGAAACTTAAACTGGCTAAAATACCATTTTCTACGAACAGCAAGAAATATACATTTGTCACGTTCGGTGCTTTGAAGCATAACGCGTAACGAAATCACTACTTGACTTTGTTTACCATTGAAAAAGATATCAGTAGTGTCACAATATGACATTTATTAGGTACATTCCTGCTCTAATACCCTTTTTTCAAACCACAAATTTCCGTATTTACAGTTAAATACATATCTAAGGATATTAGACACTAAAGATCGAGCTACTAGCCTTCATTTTTGGTTGTCCTTAATAAGTAGAGTCGAGTCGGTAATTTTCCTGGTTTATCTATTTCCATGGAATATTGCCATATTGCATATACAAATTGAACATGTTTCTTATATATTTCACTAGAACCTGAAATTTGATTTGTTTACCCATCCAAGTGGATGTTGTGTCCATGGGTCCCAGTTTTGTTCCTGATTTTACTGTAAGAGGTTTCTTCATCGTCCAAGTTCCTGCTCTATATGTAGGCCATGGATTGTAATATTATAACAGCATAAGTCTGCTCTCACGTAGTGAATGTGATCGGGCATGTTTTTTGGATTGCCGAATTTTCTTACTTCCTAAAGAAAAATAATAAGTATTTATTTTTTAATATGTCTTTCAATTTATATTTGCAGATCACAGGAATGTGGTAAAACGATTTTTTAAGAAGAGTGAGTTTTTATAAGTTGTGGAAAGTTTATTTCTTTTTATCAGGTACTCAAAACGGTTCGTGAGTTTTTTAAACTAATAAAAGACAAACGAATTTACCAGCGAATATTTTGTTACCATATATAAAGTTATTTCCATTTGTTTCAGAGGTCTTTCATATATCAAATATGTGTTTATCTTTGCTTTTGTATTAAATTACCCTGTCTTTAAAGCAAATAAATGAAGTCTCTCATCATATAATCGTTTATTGAGAAACAGATTTTCTTAAGACCTGCGTATGTTTTAATACGGAGAAGATATATCAGGATAATTTGGTGGATGAGACAGTATTTTTCATATTACACTGGTATTGCTACATCCTACTAGGTGTCTGATATCTGTTAGGGTTTTGTTATATAAAATCCCTCTGTTTTCCGATTAACTAAACCCTAAATTCATCGCAATTAGGAAGCAAACCGTTACTTTTTTATCTCGTAAGAAAATCACTTTTCCAACTTCCTTGGAAAAGTGATTTTCTTACGAGATAAATGCACAAATGATAATGCACAAAAGGAAACGCTTACTGTTTATATTATTTTGGTAGAAGAATATCTGTACAATAGATGTAAACTATATTATGTATGTGTCATGAATTAAATGTTGTCTTTTCATCAAGGAGATGAAATAATCTCTTGAATAAAAAATACATAATTATTTATCAAAATTAGTTTAAACCTTATCCAGAATAATCCACCATGTTAAATTAACTATAGGTTGAATCATTAATTTTTATTTAGGAAATATATAATTTGCTAACTTATTAAACTTTTCCATTTAGCTGATATTTTTACGAGTTAAATAAATGGCTCTCACAGGCTGCAATGTCCGCTGCATATGAAGGCTGGAGAAACGTCTTTTAACCTAAAATTTTAGTATTTAGAGAAAGGTCACTCGTCGGTCCTTGCATTACCATAAAAGAGAAGTAGCTGCTTTAGGTTAAGCAATTAATAACAATTTATTCCACAGCTTCATTTAAACCCAGCATTTGTAACATATATTTATCGTTAGAGATGATGCAATATTCATTTGTTGTAAACCTTATTTCATATGATAATCAACACCAGTTTGTAGCTTAAAATTTGCTTAAGCCTTACTATCAAAAAAAAGTAGGCATAGTTAGTTCAAAATGGTCCTCATAAATTCTCACGCATTACCTAAATTATATATAAACAGTTGCAGCAAATTCGTACAATTTACAAAATCTACAAGATATTTTTATAGTTCTACAAAAACTACATTAATAGTTTTTTTAAGATAAATTCTTTTTTATACCTGTATTTTATTTTAGTAAGTAGGCCAGGTCACAAAAAGCGCAAAACCTTTTGGATAGCTGCAATTTAATATTGCTTCTATGTTTTCAATTACTTAAGTCTTTCCAAGATATTTTGTATATCTTGGCATGAATTTTCCAAGATAGGTACGCATTTCTTTATTTACTAATGGACACCAAACCGTCTATATTCTCTTAAATCATTTCATTTATGCCACATCATTACGATACCTTTTGCTTAAGTTGTTTCACATTTGAACATATTCCTGTCAATATCGATGATGTAACCAGACTGAATGAAAATTTAAGTTTTGTTTAGCTCTAGGCTATCGGAATCCTGATTCTTTATTGAAGTTCATAACATTTAAAGTATTCTTCTGTTTCAAAAAACATAGCTTAAATGACAGTCAAATGTTCTTTTGAAGATCTTGTTTTGGCTTTTATAAGATAAGTACGTGGTAGTAATGAATAGGAAATTTTAATTAATTTAATTATTAGAAGGATAGGCATTACACTTTTAAAGAAAAGCTGAAAATACTACTGACGCATCTGAAAATAACGATATATCTTACAGTTTAAAATGCTCAAAGACAAAAAAAATTAGAATTCATACTCCGCATAATCTTTTAAATCACAAATGCCAAAAAAGGAGCAGAATGAGCTCAAATTATTAAATACTCAAAGAAATGAATTGTATCTAATATATTAGTGAATTATTTTAGAATAAGAAGCAGGTGAGCCCCATTTAGGAACCATTCCGCTTCGGGGGTAAGCCATGTATGGTGAGATAAGTGCATTTCACAAGTCAAACGAGAGATGTGCCCCCGAACCTCTTGGAGTCGACGTCTCAAATAAGACATCTGAGCTGCATCAAAAGTAATTGGAAGGTCATCTAAATACAGCGTAGCAAAGAATCTTACCATGACACTAAGATAACAACGTTAATGGTTTAGACAAAGAGATGGCACTAAGGACAATTTTCATTTCGACGCGCTATTTTTCCACTATTTGAACGGGAGGAAATCACTATAAACCTAAGCGGATTCCAATAGTGCTTAGAAATTCAGATAAAAAAAATGAAAGCAACCCCTTTTCTCTATTGTGTAGAGGTTTGTCGGAACCACATTGCAATATGAAATAAGAGACTCATAAAACCTAGAAAGCTAGCACTTTGAATTGATTGATAAAATCTAATACTAAGTTCATGTCAAACCGAAATAACATTTGATTTAAGGGCATCCGAATGGATAAGTACTCTGGAAGGATCACTGTTCTAGTATAGTAATTTCTCTCTTTTGGAAAATATCCGAATGTAGACATGGTCAAATGACCGGAATTTTTTGTGGTTCCATAAACTGTCGTGAGCTATTCAAGCAAAGCAAACTACAATTAATAAATATGCAAAACTAAAAAAATAATGAAGAGCCCCTAAAGATACTGCCCGACCACTTAAAGAAATGAGTTATCTCGTGCTGGATTTTAGGAACTTTGAAACTCAGAAGTAAAATCAAGGCTCTCCTGAAGTTCAACGCTAGGCACAAAATCAAATAGTAAAATTTATAATAGTAGATGCCATCATTATAATTTATATATTTGCTAACTTAAAAAGAATAAACTGCTTAATTATATTTTTCCAAATTAATGTCATTTTCTTAATTAGCTTCTTATTAATACAGCTAACGCACGTCACTTTAGTACAGCTTTAAAAAGAAACGAACGACTGGAATATAGTAGTTTCGGTTGAATAATTCTAAAAATCTATGTGAAAGATTCTAGGTAATAATTACGATTCAATAGCTTCTATATTTGTAAATTAAATTAATTAGGAATTTTAAAAAAAATTTGTGCTTTGGGCCCTAAAATGAGAGATGAGTTGTCCTTTGCCGAATATTAAAAGGATGATTACAGACGCCACCCCGTCTGCGAAACAAATATTGAAACTTAGCCATTAAATGAATTTAATCTTATAGAAAAACATCTAATTTAATGTCTTGGTTCATTTGTTAAAATTAATAGATCTATAATCACAAATAAACCATATACAATAAACTAAACTCCCCAAAACTTCTATTTAAATCTTTTAAACGCTCTAAGTATAAAATAAATGTATCGATGAAATATTATTATTAATTACTTATGTATAATTAAATAACAATTCTAAGACTCCATAAAAATGTAAAACTTGTCAAAATAAATTAGTATAAGTAGAATGTACAAATTTAAGGTTATTTGGAATTTATATCGAATATACAAAAATCCTTCATATTTAATCTGTTATTTACCGCCGTGTATGCGGTCCATTTAGATAAACGGGGAGAAAGGTTAACTGAATAATAAAAAAACTTTTGCATCTGGTTGCAGATGTAGAAAGTAGAGAATTTGAGTGAAAACCAGCCCGATAGAGTGACCTCCAGCTGGTTTACGAAAAGTAACGTAGCAGCTATTCCTTCAGAAATCTTTGAGGATACTCTCTTTTCAGATCATGTTGAGCAAAGCTAACACAAAGGCATTCTTCGGTCTTCCAAGTCTGGAATCATGGTGTTATGAATACTAGACGAACCTGGGGCTGGGGCTGTATCCGCTCATGAAGCGCGAGTGTAATGGACCTCATCTTGCGTGAAAAGGTATTTGAAGAGTAAGATGCCTCTGTTGCGAAAGTCCAGTAACCAGCTTTCAGCAAGCCCATGATGTGAAAGTAATGCTGGTTTAGAGGCTCCTACGTCTATACTTATAACGTTCTGGAACTTGACAGCTTTTATCATGGACAGCTCCTCTGTGATGTCTTCCAAGATGTAGTCGACTATTTCTCTCGTTTAGACTATTTTTTATCCAGTTCAAGGTGTAGTGCGGGTCACCTGTAGAAGCGATCCTACTAGTCTCCTTAGAGAAGCTACAATTACGACTGGTTTCCGTCCAATAAAAGGGAGCCCTTCAATTCTCTACCTAGAATATTAGTTAATTCCAAGCGCAGATGGAATATTTAGCCTTTGGGAAGCATTTTCAGTCATATGGTGAATAATCAAGAAATGCTTAAAGCCGGCGTGATCAAAGGTGCTTGATCTATTTGGACATACCATTATTTTCCTAGTCTTTCTAAGTCGAAAGGAGAGTCTTTCGTCACCAGAACAATTCGGAATGAGAAGAACCTATATTTTTCACTTTCTTCTTCCTTTTCTCTTTCTATTTAAGAGAGGAGGGCGGAAAATGCCCCCTCTTTTCTCCAGTTTCAGAAGGGGTTCCTACACCAGACGAACCAGCCTCACACATATGATTATCCGATATTGATAAGAACCTAGCACTCTTCTCTTGTGTGCCAATAAAAAAGAATAGTTTATCCTCTCTATATGAGCAGACGTGGACTAGTGTCCCCTTGGCAAAACATCACTTAGTTTTAGTAGTGGTTCTAAAAGAACCCGTGCACTATGTATTCCGATTTACGCTAATCTTTCGAGGCGCTTCGTTTCGTCCCTACCTCCAGAGCAGTGTCGAGGAGCCCGACTGAAGACAAACCAGCCTCATTTCCTTATGAGGCTCGGGAAACAAATAGAGACAGGCAAGCCAGGCCCCAGCAATTTAAGGGGCATAAGTCTATTATATTGAGAAGCACGGCCCATCTAAGAGGTTGTGCCCTATAGAGCCGCTCTGACCAGAAGCGGTCGATTTTGGGCCGCCAACTACCAGCATTACTGACTGGCTTCTGAGAGGCCGCTGCTGTACTTACTGAGGATTCATCCCAGGGCAATTCCAAGATATGTTTTAAGGGGAAAATGCCTCACTTATAAACATAAGAGAGCGGGAAAACACACCCCTGCTACAAAGATGTTAAAGGGGGCCCCATTAAAGGAAATGGAGAGTGGGAACTCATTGTCATAGGGATAGGCCAGACTGGTAGAGGTGAAGCTCCTTTACCGATGCAGTATGGTTAGATGGGAGGCCTTTAACCAGTTGTAGAGATGCCTTCTTTTACTTTTTTTTACCTTGCCCTCACTGGCATCTCGGTAATAGGAGGCGACGCAAGGAGGTTCTCATTTTGTACACGGACACCCACTTTTGCCTCTACTTATCACCAATTTAATGTTGAAAATAGACGAAGACAAATTAAAAACCATGACCTTCAACTGCCTTGGAAAGTAAATATAAAAGTCTTCATATAGTCACAAAAAGCTAAAATGGAGTCTTCAGCCCATGCTTGGCTTTCAGACTCTAGGTGAGATGGGTTTAAAACCTAACCCTCCCTAATAACTACTTCGTTCTGAAGCTTTCAGCCCTAAAGGATGGTGTTAGCATATCCACCTTATATGCTAATTGGAATCGGTGAAAAGTATCAGCAACACCGAAGACCTGCGACTAATACTTACTCCAATGAACGGGAGCGCAGGGTATATTTTGCCACTCGGTTGGGTGGAGGGATAAAACGCACTTGCTTCCATAGCCATCGAAAAAGAGTTAACTTCTCCATAGTGATCCAAAGTCTTTCCTCTTGGAACCTGGGCAAGTGGGACGTACCACTGTTCGGCTACCATGTGTAACAGTTAAGACAGGGTTTCTTACTGAGTGGCAGTGGTTAGCATAAGCAAGAAATTAATTTTTGAAATGGGAGTAAGATTTTATACCGCCCTCCAACATCTGATCATTATTTGTGCACTAGATTTTATTTACTTAATTATATAATTTTTTTACTAATAATTAATCAAGATGCAATTGCACTAATTTAAGGAGAAAATTCGTAGCTTGCACCCTTCCGGAATAATTCTTATTATTTTTTTCAGCATGTCCCTTGTCGTAGGTCAGGTATGAGCTCCCTAAACTTCGCTTGCCTCTCTGGATGCGGGGAAATGAAGCGACAAGAGGGCGCGGGGAATGCCCCTTTTTGTCGTTGGTCACAACGAAATTATATACGATTGCTTATTCTACCTTTGGACGATTTCAGTCAAATGGCTATGTGGTTCTAAGAATCAAACCTGGGAGGAAGCATAAATAATCTTTACTACTATACAAACAATGGGAAATAGTCCTTCCGCACGCACCGCGAGCATGCACAAACGAGTAACCGAGAGAAACCGGGAGGAGAAGATCGTAGATCAATCTTCGATGTCGAATAGCGTCGCGCCTCTTTGAAGTTGTAGAGACAAAACGTAATTTTCTTACAATTTCCAGCTGAGCTGGTTATTGCAGAATAACAAGTCTTTACGTTGCTCGACTCTCGTTAATTCGGAAGAAATGTTTCTTGCTTGCGAGTTCTTGGGGCGCGGGAGTCGCTTGAGAATTTGCGCGTCGTGTATTTGCCTGATTCTGGCGAATACTCGAGAATACTAATTTTCTCATGCTCGTGAGAAGCAATTTTGCTGGATGACGGAAGATGGTCCCACTCCATCTGAAGGGGTGCGGTGGACGAAAACTTCGCACCCTTTAGCTGATCTTTTCCTGGGCTCCAGTTTGGATCGTGTCAGCTAGTATTATCTACTAGGAAGTTTACCCAAAGACGCCGATTAAAGGTCTTCTCGTCTGTGAGATACTCCCTTGGCCTCTGCTTCCACGTGACTCTCTCTCTCTGACATTCTTTAATTTTATATGTAGGAGATTAATTCAATATAAGTTTAGATAGTTCCTTGTTTCTCAAGGACATTTATACACTAAGTGCTGTATTCACTATTTATTAATTATCTATTATAATTTTTCAATAGTCTGCAGATTGTTACATGTAGGAAATTTATTTTTTAAACCTGTCTGTTTTGGTTTTTGATTACAGTCGATTAGTTATAGCTTTAATAAGTAACTATTATAAGAATGTTAATAATTAAAGACTATTAGATGTGTAGTTAGTTTTGTTTCCCTATTGACATTTTCATAATAAAATACATGTGACTCATTGGATCATGTATGACCAAAAAATATTCTTTTCATTCTAAACTTTACTAAACTTGCGATAGATAGAGGGAGAATAAAGATTTATGAATGGAAAAGCTACAAACAAAGACTCCAAAAAATGATGTCCTTTGCCAGTATGTGAATTTGATCCTGAATCTTCTGTAAACGCTTTCACAGGCGAATTGGATAGAGACAATGATAATATTTTGTAACTTTAATTCTCTCAGTTTTAATAACTTATTTAAGAATACCACTGATTATTAAATAATATATGTGACAAGACTTGAAACGCCGTATCTGATAACAATTAAAAAATAGAATCGCCCAGCTGCAATTATAAGTTAAAAAATTATAATGATAATATTTCCTAACTTTAATTCTCTCAGTTTTAATAACTTATTTAAGAATTCGACTGATTATAAAAGACCATCTGTGACAAGACTTGAAACGCTGTATCTGATCACAATTAAAAAATAGAATCGCTTAACTGCAATTATAAGTAAAAAAATAACAACGTGGAAATCATCAAGCCAAGTGCTCTAAATAAAATCTTTCGATCCATTTTGGTCTATAAATCAGCAAAAACTATCGTTTTAACTCATTTTTGTTGACCTCTGTCAATGTATTATCTCAAATAGTAAGGGATAAGGTATCTTGGCGGAATTATCTTAGTTTAATTAACACTAGAATCTAAGATATTTTATCCCTTAGTGGAGACTATACTCGTATGTGAATTGGAATATTCAATGTTGTCATCCTTTTGTCTCAGAATTCAATGTATATTGCGCCATACGCAAGCCTGCGTAAACTGTATGGAGATCCTGAGGTGCTCAGTCGTCAAGATCCTCCTCTCGGCCTCGCCGTTGTCACCCAAAGGAATGCAGAGCAGCACGTTTTACACCAGTTCGGCTGCGTCGGTGCATGAACTGCCGGAGTCAATGAGCACAAAAGGGTCAGTCCGCCTCCGGGGCTCCACTCCTGATTTGGGAGGTTTAGCCCCCTTCTAGAAGCAGCTCCTCGGCCTAGCTGATGGTGCAGTGTAAACACTATCCCCTTTTGTGTTTTAGCTCGCTGCCTGAGGCGGTGTACCGGGTGTGACACTTGGAGCCAGCACGTGAGAGTTTAGGAATTGGAATTATATCCAATTTTTGGAAACCCAAAGAATTACAAATGGTGAAGTTGGAAAAATTTATTTTTTATATATTTTCTATTCTATAACTCTATATTTTAGCAACATGATATTTTTAAAGGGGGGAAATTTAGTTTATAGTTCATTTTTCAAATTATTATGTTTGCGAAGTTCAGAAAATTTATAAAAATTTAACCATGGCTGCTTTTTTTCAGATTTCAAATTTTAATCTTAGTAGCGAAGCTATTTCCTGGTAACACTCTATTTTAAGAAAGCCATTTTTTGGATGGGTTGACTAATGATAGATATTTTTGTATCTTAGTTTGTTTATAAAAACAAAATGGTGAAGTTCAGGAAAAATAAATATGATTATCTAATATTTTTCAATTTTTAAAACCCCAAGAACTACCTTAAAGAGAAGTTCAGAAAATTTATTACAATTTTTCCATGGCTGCCTATTTTTTCCTTTATTTCAAAGTTTTAACGAAGTTATTTCTAAAATAGATTGTTAATTTTAAAATTTATCTGGAGAAAATAGCTATTCCCCCTAAAAGGGAGTTAAGCAAAATGAAATTATTAGAGCCAATATAAATGAAATACAAAAGAATATTGAGGATTGTTTTTCCGTTTATAGAAAGACCGGATAAGATATTGTTTGGCCTTTAGACATGCTGTGCTTTTAGAAGTCCATCGAGGTCGATGAGGACAGATGCTCTCATAGTAGCCTCGATTAGTGGGTGTGCCCGTGGGAGCCGCAGCGGCGTCATCAATCAGGGAACTATAGGTCAAGAGCCGGGATGGTGGGGCTGAAGTGCCCTCTGATGACGCCTATGAAGACGCTTATTTCGCTGTCGCCGTCGTTGCATCTCAACCTGGGTTGCTTCTTGAAGACATGCAGAACGCCATGTGGCTCCTTCGACAGCTACAGCTCTGAGATGGTCTAGGTTGAGGTTAATGTTGAGGGCATCAACCTGCGCTAGGTTTAAACGGGTAGGAATGTGTGCAGTCTTTGGACCCGTATCTTGACCGAGGGGAGAAAGACCCTGGTGGCAGAAAAAGCTTGAGAGGACCAGGCTTCATCCTCAGCTGCAGGGAGCTGCCAAGACACCGGTCTGTTGGTGCTTGCCGACCCTGGTTTGTGATCGAGGTAACCTTCCTCTAGCCTTTGCCTAAACAGGCGGAACCCATAAGGCAGTGGGAGGGTTACAGTTGCTGGTATGCGCCAAGGCGTGTCCACAGACTGGTGGTGCTGCACGCCGTACCACTGTGGCTCCGAGATTCACTGCTGATTTAGCCTGTAGCTACACCTCGGGGCTGCCGGAAGATGTTTTGGCTACACTATACGTGGACTGCAGTAAAGGCATTGTTCAGTTTATCGATAGCTGTTTTAGCTTCCATAAGTAACTATCACTTAGAAGGAAAAGGATCATAAAGATCATTCTACATCATTATTTATAATTGGTCCGAGGCACTTTTCGACCCTAGAAAATATATATTATATGAACGGGGCTTTTTAGGGATAGGTTAAATAATAATAATAATAATAATGAAATAACAAAGAACAAAAAACAAAGAGTACAAAAGTGTCTAACAGTGAATAGAAGCGTTAAAAATCAAATTAAAATCGTAGTGAAATAAACCCCCAGAAGTTACAAAAGTGTCCTAACAGTGAAGATAAGTATTGAAGTTAAAATTAATAGTAAGAAGTCTAACAGTGAATAATATCATAAATAATTCAATTTTAAACAAGCCTTATAAGAGTTAATGGTAAAAAGAAAAATTACCATTGTTAGCAAATGTGGCTAAGATAGCAAAAGAAGTGATTTTATAAAGAGAATAGTTAATAATTAATTTATATATATTTTTAAATGTAAATTAACAGTGACAATTTATAAAAGCGACGACTAAATGCGAGAATATATTGTTAACAATACAACTAAGAGATGTGGAATTTATAAAAACATAGTAACGTAAATTAACATTGTGCAAATAAAAAAAAACTAATAAAAAAAAAAAAATAAATCAATTATGTAGAAACCGAGTTTCATAGAAAGAAAATGATAACAGAACGTAAATTATCCTATTAAAAACATTTTAATAATCAATGGGACAACAATAATATATAATAATCAACTTAACATTTAGCAAAAATGTAATTGTAATTTTTGTAAAGAGTTGACTAGTCCGACCTCCGGGCAACTGTATATCTTCTAATGAATTTAACCTTTAACAAATTTTCATTCCTTTAATTTTTCTAGTTCCTCAACCTAGGAGAGTGGTGGGAGTGGGGCGGCTAAGCTTTCATCTTTCTTATAATAAAGTTAAAGTTATAATAGATATCTTATTTCGCTGAGTTTGGTTATGACTTATGAATATTTTCAGTTTTTTAAAGTTATTTCAGAGTACCATTAGAGTTTGAAAAACAAAATGATTATCGAGTGTTTGTGAATTTTATGAACAAAAAAAATTGTAAATGGTGAAAGAATTTCCTATTTTAAAGGAATTCCAAGGAAAGTTTTTTCTTCTAGCGTTTAGGCATAAAAAAGCAAGCATGGATTTGATTAAAAAGCCGTTGCTAAAGCCGGATAAGCCATAGGCCACAGGATATAGGTGTGCATGCGAAGCGCAAGCTCCTCCTGAAAGAGGGGCGAAGCTGCTCCTCTCGTGTTCATATATCAAATTTGCTTAACCTCATTTAAATCAAAGTCAATATTCCCTTAGCTTGGCAATAGCCAAGCTAAGAGCTTGCGCTTCTCTACTAAAATTAAAATTTAAAATCTAAAAAAAAAAGCAGCTATGGTTAAATATTAATAAATTTCTGAACTTCACCATTTGTAATTCTTTGGGTTTTAAATTTTCACAAAATTTCGATACTTATATTTATTTCTGAACTTCACCATTTTTCTTTTATATTATAAAAGAATTATTAGAAATAACTTCGTTAAAAAAACGTAAGACATAAACCAAACTAAGATAAAATTATTATTCAAATACTCAAAATAATCTCCTTCTTAAATTATAGAGGTAGTGAAGTGATGATGATGATGATGATAATGATGATAAGGAAAAATGTATTCCAAAATATATTTGATCCCATTCCCCTCTCTGTAATTGAGAATCTGATATGAAACTTTCATTCCTACATCTGCCAAATTTAACAAATTAATCAGGCAATTTCTGGTAATAGGAGAAAGCTAAAGTTTTAATTGGATTTGAGAATGGTCTTACAATTGGCCTTAACATATATCTTCATTCAAATGCCCTATATAAAGTAATGCAAGGTAATTAATGTTGAATTTATCGGTTTTCCAACTACTTATCTATGAAAGTCATCTCGATCTGAGGATAATCGCTAAAATTTAGTGATCAAAGTAATTTGTAAGAATACAGCTATTAATATAAGTAAAAGTACATTTATTAATTATATCCCAATTTAATGTAATTTTACGATGAAGTTTAAACAAATAATGGGTGGTAGAGTAATAAAGAACCATAGTTTATTGGTCTTTGCAGTAATTACCGATCGTAGATGAGCAGTAATGGTATAAAAAAAAATGACGGTCGAACTATTTCTCCAAACTGAAATGCCTTCATCTATGTCATTTCAGAGAGGAAATATATCTTTTACACTTAGTTTATCTCCACGAGTCAGCTTGAAATTAAAATTCTGCTTAATTCGAGTATCAATACGACATATTAAATAAGTTTTTTTCCGAGGAGGTGGGATGGTAAAAGTGTATTAAATGGAAACTATAACGAACACGAGTACTTATAAAAGTTGGGAGTAAATTATACCAAGAAAAATAGAAGTAAATGAACGACAGGCAAAGGTACATGCTCTATAAGGAACCAGACAATATTAAAATATATGGTAAGAAGGTATTTGAAATCATCCTCGTATAGAAGAAATAATTATAGAAGTTATTATATACGCAACAGCCTGTTTCTAGATGGCAGCATATTTTCAATTTTATAGTACCATGATACCGCCGAATGATAATAAGGTTCACAAACTAGAAACAAAGAATATAGGGAGAGGATGGAACGAACTAGAAGGTACTATACAGGTAAGAAACGAATACTCTCTCTTGATAAAAGAAGATAAGTCACACATACACACACCAATCACCTGGGATTCTTTATACACCAAAACACTACATGTCATAACAGAAGATAAGAACTATTAATTGAACAATCAAGGTGGAAATGAGATAAGTCGATTATGGTTGACAGAAACTGGACCTGTGAACCGAATAGTAGAATGTATTAAAGCCGAAAAGTTCCAATAGAGATAAAGCATAAGACCCATATGATTAGATTCATGTCCTTTTCTCAAGTTGGTAAATGTTCATTCATTTATTTAAATTTTATTTTTTGTCTATTTTCTAAGTTTGTTTTTATAAGTTTGCTGTGTTTGTTTTCAGACACCGATCGTCCCTACCTCTCCTACGATAACGCCGTGTGCAGCCATATTAACCCTATTCCCATATCGCGAGGCAAGTTTAATCGTCTAAAACGACTCGTTATCATAAATTGTGTTTGCTTAGACTGGTGCCAAAAAATTCATTTGGGGCTGCAAGGCCCTGACGCGTCTATCAGAGCAGCAACTCGGGTATTTTTCCCGAAGCTCACCATCTCTCGAGAAGATTGAAAGCCCACCATTCACTCCGTCCAGACTGCCGCCGTCTGTTGCCCGTGACTTCCCGTAACTCGTCGTCGGACGTCGTTAAAGATCTCTTCAGCAGATCTCCCTTCGCTAAGCTGTGGCCCCTGTTCCGAGGAAGTCTATCGAGCCCCTTTCTTCCCGAAGAGTTGTGTGGCCCTCTCATCTTCACTACCCCTTCAAGATTTCCGTCTTTTGAGACTAAGCCGCTGCCAAGCAGCAGAATCATCTCGAGTTGAGATTACGTATGGTTGGAGCAGAGAAAATCTCATTCTTCATCACGAAGTAATCCAACCCAATCTTTGAGTCTTCCTAGTCAGGATTCCTCAAAGTATCTTCTTAAAGATCCGCGCCGTCTTACACCCCTCATCTAATTACCTCGTTAATCTTCATTTAATTCACTTAACTACCATAAGTAATTTCTCCCCTATATATATATATATATATATATATATATATATATATATATATATATATATTCTTTAACTCTATAATTTAATTTGGTGAATTTTTGAAATTTTTGAAAATGTTTTTTTTTGCTTAGTGGACAAGTAACCTTTCATGTTTTTGAGTTTAAGTTTATTTGAAACTATTATTCGCAGGGCTGTTTTTTGTATGTTTAGAGCTTTTATAAAAGTTCTTTCTAAGAGTTCAGAAAAAAATAAATATAATTATTCGAATGATTTGGAATGAGAAAACATACAAATCGTGAAGTTCAAAAAATGTATTAAAATTAGGGCTTTGGCGCTTTTTTACTATCATTTCGTATATAAAACAAATTTAGATTAAAAGAGATCTGACGAAGGTTTTTCTATATATCGAACCGGGTAAAATAACTTTGAAAAAATGTTTCAGGGTGTCTATGTTGAAAAAAGTGTATGGAAAATTCTCAACTATATATAAATCTTCAAGGGATAAAGACAATATAATAAAAGGTGAAATAACTTTAAAAAAAATGTATCAGGGTATCTACGTCGAAAAAGGATTTCAGGGTGTTAAAATAAAGAGTATAAAGGGGATTAAAAAAAGTGATTTAGAATAGCAAATTGGCCGTAGGCCACACGATGAAGGATTGCCTGTGGAACCAAGTTCCTTCTGTAAGAAAGAATACAAAGTATGGCTTGTATATATATATCAATTGCCCTCCTTTTGTTTATATATATTAAAATTATATTTTCGGGGGTATTGTGTTTATATATCCTTTGAACTGCAACTTAACAAGCCATTAATCTAAACCCGGTCAACCGTAATTCGCACTCTTTATTTATCGTCCAGGCATAACTCAAACGTCCTGTGGCCAGCTGTCTGCCCGTATTTGTGTAAGTTCTGAGCACCAAGCTAGTCTATACAGGTATACCTCGAAAATGTTCAAATCTAGCTAATTCCAGAGGAAAAATTCAAAAAGCTTGATGTTATTTTTAGTCAAAAACTTTGTTATTGATTTTGCTTTGTAATTAGGTGCACAATCCTGTCAAAATACAGTTATCATCATTAAATTGGGCTTATACTGACGTAAAGGTCCTAATGACTACGTTTTGGTACATTTTTGTGTTCATCGCAGTGATTTTACAACATTTTTAGTCTCCCATTTTCCTTAGATGAGAAGCCGCAGCAGAGATAATGAGTGTTCAATGCCTTTATCTTGGGTATGACACAAGACTCTTGAAAGGGCTGCCATTTTCTCCTAAGCAAGAGTCTTCTAGTATCTCCAAATAAGGGAAAGGGAGCTTTATCAAGGAATATTATTACATCTAGTCTAAAACAGTCCATTCCTTATATTTTCTAAGAATTGGAACCTCTTCCTAAGTTTATTTTTAATAAGAAGAGGCTCCTTAGCAGATTTGCTCGACTTAAGACCTATATCGATGTGTCTCCTGACGAAGCGCGCTGTAGCGTTCTCAAAGGCTTTTTTCCAATCCTGAACCAGCTTGCCACTGCAGGAAACTCAATCCTTGATCTGGGCTATTACTAGGAGGCAATCTGGTGTTCATGACAAGCTTTTTTGCGACATTAGATTTGTATATATCTGTGTAAACAGTCTTTTTAAAGTAAGTACTGATTCTATAGATGGTGTTTCTTGATACAATTCTCTCAGCAAATTTGTACTTGCATTTTAGCCAATTTTGGTGCAAAGCAACAATGGTTGCACGCCTTCCTTTGTAAATAAACTTTTATGGAATTGAAGAATTTTAAAACATTTATTTTTATAAAGAAATATTAAGAAAAAGATTATAATTACACATGATTCTTTTAACTCATATTTGACATCATTTTACTCTTTTGGTCAAATACCAGAGCTCCAGGGAGTGAAAAACACCTCCTAGAGGAACAAGGTATGAGCATGATTTTTGGATTCAGCGATTGGATGCACTGTTTCTTATTATTTTTGAAATGCTGACACTTAATAAACCTCCATTAATTTAAATATTATAATAATTATTCCTATCAAGTAAATAAAAAGAAGCGATTGAAAAAATATATTAATCTCAAATCTTTTGGTCTTGATTGTATGTCCATGTCGTAGAATGACCCTTGGCTTTGATCACTATACTCTTTGACACCCTTTTAGTATCGGTATGCTTTAAGGGGCGTGAGTTACTTCTATGATTAAGGAGGCTTTGTTCTAAGAGTGCTATTTTAGTGGTTTAGTTCTTAAGGAAGAGCTATTTTTAAACACATAAGGATAAGAGGAAACACCAGAATCTACCAAAATAAATATGTATTTTAAATTAAATATTACAAACCAACAGTAAACACATTTCTATCTTTGGCCTCAAAGATCTTTCAATGACAAAACATAAACAAATAGGCTTCCAGTAAACATACCAATTGCCAATTAGTATTTTTATCACGACCCTATTTGATTAGCATTAAACATTAAATTAACGTACTCTCATCTACAAACACATATGACCTAGATTCAAGAACAAGGGTTTCTACTCTTCTTTAAAACGTGGGACGTACTAAACTTCTACTATCGCGAAAGAGATATAAATGTTATTGTTAACTTACAGGTAGGTATTAGGGATTGCCGGATGTCGCTGGAGGACTTATCTCTCGCTTTGAAGTGGTGTGGCGGCTGGTTGAAATTTCGTCGGGAAGGGAATGCTTGTCGCCTGTGACGGGGGCTGCTTCTTCAACGTAATTAAAGAACGGGAGCTCGTTGGGGCTGGGTTCTTCTCCTCTCACTCTTACGGTGCTTGAGATGTGAGAATCACTCGAGTGTGAGCGGCTTTGCTTTTCTTCAGTCGGACTTCTTTGCAGACTGAAAAGGCTTCTTCGGTATGGCACCGATATAAAGCTTGACTAATTAGGTTAATACGGCCCTGAAAGGCGGGATCGATTTTCTCAATCTGATCCTATCGTTTCTCACGGAAATAGTCTTGTATGGCTGAAGGATCGATCTTCACGAACTAACCCTTCTTCTGGCGTATCGACTTCTAATCTTCTTGTCTGGCTGAAAGATCGATCTTCACGAACTAATCTTTCTTCTGGCGAATCGACTACTAATAATCTTCTTGTCTGGCCAATGGATCGATCTTCACGAACTAATCCTCCTCTGACGTATCGACTTCTGATAATCATCTTCTCTTTTTTTGCGGGGCTTATTCATAGGCGGATTGCCGCCCCATCTAAAGGGGGAAGTGACCAGGGCCACAGCGGCAAAGGGGGGGGGGAGCGAATGGTGAGTTAGCATCTGGGGAGTTCGAGAATTCCTGAGGTGGCACTGGGGTGCCCAAGTCAGCTCGCAAATTATAGGCTCGCAACCGCACCGCTACTTGGCGTGCCTTCTGACTCGCACCGCTTTTTTTTCCATAACCACGGGTTTATGGGTCTCGTAGGTAATTCGATCGTTAGAGCGTTGTTTAAAGAGCCTTAGGTGGTCGCCTTCAAACAGATGTTAGCTCCAACTGCCCACAGCGGCGGGGAGATTACACATGGTAAGCATTTTCGCCGGCTACCTTTCCCACGCTTTTCCTCATGAGGGGGGGGGGGGCTTTAATGTAGCTATACTCCTCCAGGATGCTTAATGTAGCCATTTTTCCACATTTATCTCCCTCCTTAAGAAAATAACGGGGGGGGGGGTCCAATTCGACGCTTACAATAATATACATGGGTAACTTACGGAACATTATATTATACAATAAATTCTAGTTCACTCGGGAATGCCTCGATAACATTTCACTTGACCTTACATTAATTCCTATATTACTGTGCCAACTTAGGATTTTCTTACCTACCACTAGGGGGTTACTCGTCCCTACTTACTTACAATTCTACTGATTTACACTTAACTTTTCTATAATACAATAGTTGGGCTGCTCCTTAATCGTCGACAGGTTTCCGACTTAACGAGTCGGCCATACAATTGTTGGACCCTTTTATATAGTGAATGGAGTACTGGTACTCCCTCAAGAGTAAACTCCATCTCAGGAGTCTTCCATTCTTACACTTATTTTTACCTAAGTATGACATCGGTTTATGGTCGCATTCCAACTTAAACTCGCGCCCTATTAGATAATATTTGAATTTACCTATGGAGCATATTATGGCCAAAGCTTCAATTTCGATAGTAGCGTAGGCTTTTTCTCTACTCAACAGTTTCCTACTGACATAAGCTATGGGATAGGCTGTTTCGTCATCTTCGTATTGAAGCAATACTCCGCCTAACCCGTCCCGACTAGCGTCCGTGCGAAGGCCGAGGATCTTGTTGGGATTTGGTAAGCGAAGAAGGTGCGCAGTTACGAGTTTTCCTTTTAGAACCTCCAACTGAGTTATTGCATAGGGGTTCCACGTGACAGGGTCTGACGCTCTCTTTTTTAACAAATCATTAAGTGGGGCCGCAATGGAAGCGAAGTGTGGTACAAAACGCCTATAGAACGAGGCCGCTCCCATAAACGATCGGAGCTGTTTCTTTGTTTTCGGCCGGGGCATCTTGACTATGGCGTCCACTTTTTCTTGCTGGGTAGTCAAGTGTTTTTGTCCTATTTTGAATCCCAGGTAGTCAATGGATTCGTAGGCAAAATAACACTTGGTCAGCCCGGCGGTTAGACCTTGCTCCTTCAATTTCTCCAGCAATGAGCGTGAGGCGTGTAAGTGTGACTCCCATGTACGGGTAGCTACGTACACGTTGTCGAAGTAAAACGACACGTCACTTAGTCCAGCGATAATTCGCCTCATCATCCTATTATAATTGCTACCGACTGTAAGTAGTCCGAAGGGTAGCCTGGTAAACTGTAACAGACCTCTCTCGGTCGCAAAAGCCGTCAGTTTTTTGGACTCCTTAGCGAGAGGTATTTGATAGTACGCTTTACACAAATCCAATTCGGTGATGAATTTAGCGTGTTCAAATAAATGGAGATTTTGATCTATTAGTGGGATGGGCTCGGCGTCGAAAACGGTCACTGAATTCAATTTTCGGAAGTCCACGCACATCCGAAATGATTGATCAGGTTTCTTAACCATTACTATGGGGGAGCAATAATCGGACTCCAATGGCTCTAAAATTCCCAATTTTAGTAAATTCCGGACTTCCTTATTGAAGGCTTCTCGTAGGTGGATCGGTAAAGGATATGGTTTGCTCCGAACCACTGAATTAGTTTTTAGTTTTATTTCATGGATAAAATCCTTGGCACATCCTTGGTTTTCAGAAATGACTTCTGGGAATTCCATGAGCAAGTTCAACATTTCCGCTTTTTGTTGAATTTCTAAGTGGGGATTTATCTTCAAATCCACCCGAGGGTCTTCCGGGGTCGGTGAGAGCGAGGGAAGTTCGTATTCCTCGTCTTGTTCCACACACACGGTGTGTATGACTTGCAGGGGCGTACCCGGGTAAACGGCATCCAACGGTTCTTCTTCGTCTAGAAGTGTAATATTCTTTATGCACGCGCGGCGGTGATATTTTTTTAGCATGTTTATGTGATAGGTTCTTCGCCCTGTTGGGGTATCTATCAAGTAATCGACTGGACCCCGTGCCTCGATTACTTCGAACGGTCCCTTCCACTGGGCCCATAACTTATTATTTTCGGTCGGGAGTAATAATAAGACTTCATCTCCTGCCTTTAATTTTCGAGCCTTTGCTTTCATATCGAAGTAGTCCCGATATTTGGCTAAATTTTTCTCGGCGTTCTCTCGAGCTAAGCCAGAGCAGTATTCTAGGCGCTCGCGCATATCCATCACGTAGGCGTAAGACGATTTGATTTCTTGCTCGAGCTTCGCGTTGGAAAATAATTCCTTAAGAATACTCATAGGACCTCGCACATTTCTCCCGTATAATAGCTCAAAGGGCGAGAATCCCAACGTCCGATGAGGTATTGCTCGGCAGGCGAAAAGGGCTGCAGGCAGGTATCTGTGCCACTTTGCAGGGTTGTTTTGACACAACTTCTTCAATATATTTTTGAGAGTCCCGTTTAATTTCTCGCAGATTCCGTTAGCGGATGGATGAAATGGACTCGTAAAAATTGGCTTGACTAACAGTAGTTTATTAAAATACTCCATCAATTCTGAGGTGAATTGGCGCCCTCTATCCGAAAGAATTTCTTTAGGCAGGCCTACTCGTGCAAAAATTGAAATTAATGCTTCCGCTCAGGAAATAGTGTCAATCTTCCGTAGTGCCACGGCATCTGGGAACCGGGTGGCACAATCCACTAGGGTGAGGATATAGGAGTGTCCTCCACTTGAAGGGGGGTGAGTTGGTCCCACCAGATCAATTGCCACTCGAAAGAATGGTTCGGTTATAACGGGCACCTTTTGTAAGGGAGCGGGAGGTACCCGTCCTCTGGAGGGATCCTTCTGACACACGTCGCATGATCGGCAATAGGCCACAATTTCCCTTGCGGCCTGGGGCCAATAAAAGTGTCGGAATATCTGCTGCGCCGTTTTGTTGTGCCCAAAGTGTCCGGCTAATATTCCATCATGCGCGGTATTCAAAATTCTTTGCGTGTATTCTTGAGGTACACACAGTGCTTTCTTGTTCTCCTTATCCTCCTCGCTGATAGTACGATAGAGAAGTGAGTCTTCTACGATATACTGGATAGGCTTCTTTCCTTTCACTTGGAGAATTTCACCTTTAATAGCTTTCTCCCATAGAGGTTTAAGAGTGGGGCATTCCTTCTGAGCACTGGCGAAGGAAGTCAATTTGAACCCATTGTCTTCGAGGGTAATCCTCGGGGTCAACTTAGCAGGTTGCTCTTTCCTCTGGGCTTCTTTTGCCCGGGTGACTACTTTTTGGGCCACTTCTTGCTGGGGAATTAGGGGGTTTTGTCCGATTAGTACTGCGCAGGACTTAATCGGGGCTACTACCACGTCCGTCTAACCGGTAAAATATCTGCATTGTATATGACATCTCACGACGGGGAATCGATTGTCGCGTCCTAAAAAGTAGTGGACGATTGCGAATTTCTTATGGTTAGGGTTTACTGGGGGCAGCAACTTGTCGGATACCACTATGCACGTACATCCGGTGTCTGTGACTAAAGTGGATACTCGGCACCCATTAACAGTGCCCTCTTCAAATTGTAGGCCGCCTGGCGAACTTTTGTTGAATAGGAAGTTTACCTGTTGCTGGGGCCCTTCGGATGTTGGCGCGGGGACGTAGGACGAATCAGCTTGTCCTGCTGGGGTCGCGGCAGTCAGGTTTTGCACCTGTTGTCTCGAGGTCTCCCTCAGTCGGGAGTTCTGTGGGCACTGGAAACTCAGGTGACCTATTATCCCGCAGGTATAACAAGTGACGGGCTTCCTGGGATACGCGCCGGTATTAGGGTATGATCCTGGTGGGATCCTACCTTCTTTTTGATTTTTTTCTCCTCCAAAATTTGATTTATAAGTTCCTTTTGCTGCTGAAAACTTAAAGGGCTTCTTCTGTAAATGCCTGGGTGGCGGCCCATTTTTCTTTGGGGAGGGAGCCTTCTCTTTCTTTTACTTCCTAGGATATAACCGATAATTTACTGCGTGGAGGTCAGCCTCGTCCAGACACTCGTTGAAGGTAGAAGTTTTTCGGTCCTTAACGAATGCACGGATTTCCTGGGGTAGTGTACTTAGTAACTGATCTCTAAGCATGAAGTCGACGACCGCAGCGACTTCGTTCTCTACCCCTTCTGACTCCATCCCAAACTGTAGGCTTCGACGAAGCTCAAAGCCAAAATGTTTGTATGTTTGTCCAGGTCTTATACGAGACTGCCTGAACTTCATCCTATATTCTTCCGGGTTAAGGTTTGTTGCTGAGAGAAGTTCGGCTTTGAGAGTGGAATAGTCCACAGTCGCTTCTGAGGGTAAAGATACGAATATCTCTCTCATCCTACGATTGAGTAGCAGTAACAGTCTGGCGACCCCATCTTCTTGTAGGTCCCAATTATTGACTTCAAATATTTTCTCAATATGGGAGAGATATGAGCATAAATCTTCTTCGTCCTTGTACTCCGGGAGTTTCATGCTGGCCGCTGGTGACACTCCTGTTCTGGATGACACTGACTGCACCTCTAACTGGTCTTTAGTAAGAGCTCTTTCGTGGGCCCTTATCTTCTCTCTTTCATCAGCTTCCATTTTCGTCTTTTCTGCTTCCATTTTCATCTTTTCTCTTCTTTCTTCTCTTTCGTTTCTCTCTTTTTCCTGAATAAACGAACTCAGATCGGTTCCTTAAAGTCCGAGGCTTTGACCTTGCTTCCGATAAATATCAAACAATGCCATCGCGCTTATGTCAGTCATCTACCTTGTTTTTAATCAAGCCTGACCTATTCCACCACCGAAACTTACCACTTGGCCTAACAATTACCTTTAGATGGTATCCACCTCTAACTTCACCAATTTTCCACTCGTCAAATATTCTATTATTCTTGGTGTTCCTTTTATGTGTTAGCTCTTCCTTAAATAGACACTGCTGGGTTCTTTCTAATATAAAACCTCTAGACCTGACACCACTTTTATAATATGTCGTAGAATGACCCTTGGCTTTGATCACTATACTCTTTGACACCCTTTTAGTATCGGTGTGCTTTAAGGGGCGTGAGTTACTTCTATGATGAAGTAGGCTTTGTTCTAAGAGTGATATTTTAGTGGTTTAGTTCTTAAGGAAGAGCTATTTTTAAACACATAAGGATAAGAGGAAACACCAGAATCTACCAAAATAAATATGTATTTTAAATTAAATATTACAAACCAACAGTAAACACATTTCTATCTTTGGCCTCAAAGATCTTTCAATGACAAAACATAAACAAATAGGCTTCCAGTAAACATACCAATTGCCAATTAGTATTTTTATTACGGCCCGATTTGATTAGCATAAAACATTAAATTAACGTACTCTCATCTACAAACACATATGACCTAGATTCAAGAACAAGGGTTTCTACTCTTCTTTAAAACGTGGGACGTACTAAACTTCTACTATCGCGAAAGAGATATAAATGTTATTGTTAACTTACAGGTAGGTATTAGGGATTGCCGGATGTCGCTGGAGGACTTATCTCTCGCTTTGAAGTGGTGTGGCTGCTGGTTGAAATTTCGTCGGGAATGGAATGCTTGTCGCCTGTGACGAGGGCTGCTTCTTCAACGTAATTAAAGAACGGGAGCTCGTTGGGGCTGGGTTCTTCTCCTCTCACTCTTACGGTGCTTGAGATGTGAGAATCACTCGAGTGTGAGCGGCTGTGTTTTTCTTCAGTCGGACTTCTTTGCAGACTGAAAAGGCTTCTTCGGTATGGCACCGATATAAAGCTTGACTATTTAGGTTAATACGGCCCTGAAAGGCGGGATCGATTTTCTTAATCTGATCCTATCGTTTCTCACGGAAATAGTCTTGTATGGCTAAAGGATCGATCTTCACGAACTAACCCTTCTTCTGGCGTATCGACTTCTAATCTTCTTGTCTGGCTGAAAGATCGATCTTCACGAACTAATCTTTCTTCTGGCGAACCGACTACTAATAATCTTCTTGTCTGGCCAATGGATCGATCTTCACGAACTAATCCTCCTCTGGCGTATCGACTTCTGATAATCATCTTCTCTTTTTTTGCGGGGCTTATTTATAGGCGGATTGCCGCCCCATCTAAAGGGGGAAGTGACCAGGCCACATCGGCAAAGGGGGGGGGGAGCGAATGGTGAGTTAGCATCTGGGGAGAGCGAGAATTCCTGAGGTGGCACTGGGGTGCCCAAGTCAGCTCGCAAATTATAGGCTCGCAACCACACCGCTACTTGGCGTGCCTTCTGACTCGCACCGCTTTTTTTTCCATAACCACGGGTTTATGGGTCTCGTAGGTAATTCGATCGTTAGAGCGTTGTTTAAGGACCTTAGGTGGTCGCCTTCAAACAGATGTTAGCTCCAACTGCCCACAGCGGCAGGGAGATCACACATGGTAAGCATTTTCGCTGGCTACCTTTTCCACGCTTCTCCTCATGAGGGGGAGGGATGGCGTTAATGTACCTATACTCTTCCAGGATGCTTAATGTAGCCATTTCTTCACAGTCCATATTGTACATTTTTTCAGATCGATCCATTCATGCCAATCTGTAGGATTCTCAGTTTATCGTCACACATTTTGCTGATTGTCTACTACTTTATAATTTACTTTTATTTAGCTAAATAGTTTTGTAATATATATTGTATTTGCAAGTATCAAACATGTCATTTCCTTTATGTGATCTTCTGGATTGACTTTACTTTGTTCGTTAATTCCTGCGTTTTGTTTTGTTGCGTACGAAAATTTGGTCTTACTTCAGATTTTTTAGTCCTTTTTCTTTCATGTTTAGTATTTCATTTCTTTTGAAGTATGATAGGGATAATATTTTGTAGGGCTCTTTGCAGTTTAAGCATATTTTGACGGTTGAAGTGCCATTCCTTCCAGGAAGGAACTTCTTTAGAACAATCGGAACAGTTCTATCCGTCTTATTTCGGGCGTATTATGGTCGTATATATCTCTCTATTTCGTAACATTTGAAACATATCTGTATATTTATCATTTTTTTTAGGCAGTTTCCTCGGATTCTCATACAATAAAGAAGTATGTCAATAGCTTTTATAATCGCCATTTATTTGGTTTCAAAAGCATTCTTAAAAACGTGTGTATGTTGGTTGAATTTGATTATTTCTTAGAATTTGGTCGAGGTTTGTTTATCTTCGATTTCCTTTTTTAGTTTAGTTGTTGTCTTTTTTGCCATTTATCCTTCACCTTTTCTGCAGATCAGGCTGCGATTTTTTTTAAGAAGAAAAAGAGTTTTTTAATTGATTCCTATTACTATTTGTAAGGTTTCTACTTTTTCTGGGAGGATCTTGTCTATATCTTGTATCTCCCCACAAAGGGCGATGTAAGTATTCGTCTTCGGTAAACATAAATTTGCATATTTTCTGGTTTTATGGTAGTTCTTGTCCTGGAACTACCCGCAGTGTCATCCTCTTCATTTGAATTTACATGATCATAGTTCTGGGAGGAAGGGGAACGTGCCCTCTCCCCCCATTCTTTTCCGGGACCAAATGAGAGGAATATATATTTAAATCTTATTTCCGTGTGTGCCTACTAGTAGGTCTCGGTCTGTCTTCCTTATGTACCAACTCCGTGACTTTGCTACCAACAATAGATTTGCCCTATATGAAGCCTTCTCAAGTTTTGGGCTCGTTCCCTAGGGTATACTTCTTTGCACCGCCTAACGAAACTATCTCCCAGAGTTCACTATTCCTTACTACCAAGAGATTTTGAGCGCTTTGAATTTCACGTTATATTTCGTGAAAGTAAGTGAAAGGTGATATATTCTTAGTTTAAGGGGTTATAAAATTAAATACAGTAGATTTTATATTGTGGAATGATTGTGTAGGCTAAATGTCGAAGCAAGCTAGTCGGTGCCTGAAATACCCTCCGTGCATGGGCTAAGCAATTACGGATAATCATAGAATAAAGCAAGGTTTAGGCAACGCATAAATGATTAGTGCATGCTTGCGTCTGGAGAATATTTTGAGCACTTGGTGTAGCTAAATACATTTTATATACAAGCAATTAGATATGACGTTTTAATTACTTAGATCTCTTATTTGCCTTTCAAAGCCGATTGTTATTAGAATATAAAATATATAATGCTATGAAGTAGATAGATTCTTTTGGGGGACAGTCTGTATAGGGCAACAAATGAAAGAGGATTCAAAATTATATTCACTAAAGTGATTTAGTTCTAATAAAACTAAAAAAATGAACTAACTTTATTGAGATGCTCTATTACACATAAAATCATGAAAATGGAATTTAGGTTCTATTGCACCAGTAGAAAAATAAAGTAAATAAAGAGTTATCTGTATAGGGCAACAAATGAGAAAGGATTCAAAATTATATTCACTAAAGTAATTTAGTTCTAATAAAACTAAAAAAATGAACTAACTTTATTGAGATGCTCTATTACAAATAAAATCATGAAAAAGGAATTTAGGTTCTATTGCACCAGTAGAAAAATAAAGTAAATAAAGAGTTTAAAAGGAAAATGCCATGTCCCCAAAAGATTTCGAATTACTTAAGGAGATATTAAAGAATTTAGTCTCTGAACCAAGAAAAATCGCAATAAATTAGTGATTTTTTCATAACCTTCGTTTTTAGATGACATCGTATTATATGCTTTGACTATCAAATAATTATAGCTAAAGATAAAAAAATTTATACAAGCCAGTCTCTTATTCAGACTGAAAACAACTTTTTTGAATGCAAAAATTATAAATAATTGCTACCAGATGATAGAGCATTAATAACTGGCCGTTAAAACATAGAGGCGGTGCAATAATAGATACATATAACTAAGCCGTATGAAGGTAGCTAGTGAGGCAAGAAAGGAGGAACAACACTGTATACATATGCTAAATATAACCCACAGGAGACAAAAAAGAATGCATGGATAACATCCTAAACACGAGGGACATTTAGATAGACGTATGTCGTATACACACGATAACCATAATGCTGTATGCTTGGGAAACTTATCATCCTCTCTCTTCAAGTATATTTCATCAGAAAATCATTAACTGAAATGAGATGAAGCCAAATATTTCTATCCTCAAATTATAATATTAGGCCACGGTTTTTTGGCTCGCCGCTAATCAATTCCCCTCATAGATTCAAACTTTTCACCCGATACTTTAGCTTCGTGTCTCCCAATGCAACTCAATATCCTCAAACTCTTTTCTCTAATGTCATTCTTACACAATGTTAATCCCTAGGTCATCCTTACAACTTGTTATGCCGTAGGTGGTCGAAACCTGAACTGTTTGTTATCTTAAAAAATTAAAATTATATTAGGGTGGCCACAAATTCCTGACTCACTTAGAAAGCGGAAAGAAAACACCAAAGTTATATGGAGCAACAGCAAAATTAGGTTAGTTTATCATTACTCATTCGACTTCATTTACATAGTTATGTTGCCTTTACTGATTTGACTATATTAGGATAGGTTAGCTATACTCATTTGTCTACATTAGGTTAGGTTACCCTTACTCATTCCACTACTATCCTCTGTACTCTGCTGCTGTTTGTTGTTCGTGTACAGTTTATACAAAATTAATACTAAATAAGGAAAATAATGTAAAAAAAAATAATAGGGAAAACATATATATGGTTGGCCAGAAAGTCCTGCCTCACTGAGAAAGAGGAAAAAAAAACAAAATATTATGGACCAACATCTTTAGCGTTAAAGGTACAACGATATGGAACAAGGTTGAAATGCAGTACCCCTTGCAAAGTCAACCAGAGAGTAAGCCCAACTGATGGAAATGAGTTTAGTAGAAAGTAGAATTATAGTTTTGATACTCTACTGTTAAAAGCGAGAAGTTTCTACGTGAGTTGCTGTGAAGGAATTTGCGATACTGAAGGAGAAGGCACAGTCAGTTAGGCAAAGGTCTAGAGGTGGTACAGTCATTTCAACTACAGGAATCTTACCCTTGACGATCACCCATGCTCCGGCCGATCATCAACCTTTGACAGCGAGGCTTTAGTAGCAGCATTGAAAGTTGGACCTCTTGCAAGCAGCCGTGATCTTGCGAAAGGTGTTGGATTGTCATTCCATCAGACTGTGCTGAACCGATTGCATAGAAGGTGTTGTATTACAACCATTCTATACCATACACTACTCCTATTTTAGGGCGAGGGTGACTTAATCACCTACTGCAACACGAACCGTTGAAGGACAGTCCACAGGGATTAACGGACGACTAAGAGGTCACACTTGATGCGTTGGATTTCAAATCCTTAATAATCAAACACAGTGCAAAAATGGTTATCGAGATTTACTTAAATATGCCGAGAGTATCGTTCAAGGATAGTTAAAGATGAAACAACAAAAATCTAATTTTATTTACAAAGAATAAAATAAGAAAAATAATAGACAAAGGGGAATTATTTAAATTAAAAGAGTCTCTTGATAATTATTTGGAGAAGGGATTTTCAAATGGAATTAATTAGTTAATATAACTAGGCTCAGATCAAAAGGGGGAACTTGACAATAATAATAATGGAGGGGGGTTTCAGTCTTACGGATCGATGACTTCAAGGAAGGTTCTTTTTTTGATGAGGCGAGTGAGGAACGAGCCGATGAGGTAGGAGGTGCACGATCAGAATGAAGCAGGTGGGGCACGATCCAAACCAACCTTCCGATGGAGATAGCCAAACTTCAAAGTTGACGTTAGACGGGGAATGTGAGAATTCTCGTAATTCCACTGAAAGAGGAATCTTCTTTTTCCTCAAGGGTGATGGATGGAGATTTTCTTCGGTTCGATTAGAATAAGGGAGACTATTGTCAAAATTCAAAGGCTTGCCGCTCACAGAAGCTACCAATTGACTTGGGTAGACCCAGTTGAAGAAGTCTGCTGTCTGACGAACGCTCACGGGACGAGACGATAAGGACAGCCTTGAGGTTCGGGATGGACTCTACGAACTACAGAATAACCCAAATATTTGTATGCCCAATTCTGGAGGGGAAGGGGGAGTTTGAAGAAAAACATCACAAGCTTCAAATATCTTTATCCAGAGGCGGAGTCGATTCATCATTTAGCAGCAAGGGCGAGACAGAGCGGCTCTTTCACACCTCGTCACCGGGTGGGGGGGAGGAGTCTTGGGACGAGTTTGAATGATTGGGAAATATTTTCCCAACGTCCTCAGGAGTCGAAAATTCGAGAATGCTAAAAAAACAACGTGACGTCGTCCATGGCAGGAGTGTCAGAGGTTGTTCTTTTACACCCCTCCCTTCCATATAATGGAACCTTTCTGATAGAGAGTGAAGAACAAGGGACATCGCAAATTTGGATAGCAGGAATTATTATTAAGGCGTCAGCCTGATATAATAAAAAGGGGGACCTCACCTATATTCGCAAGCTTACAAAAGGCTATGGAATTGATTAAAACAAAAATTAATGTAAATGGGTAGGCAAAACAATTGCATTTAAATTAAGGAACAATATAAGAACTTTGTCTAAAAAAGTAGTGGAACAACAACACACAAAAAATCCGCCACTATATTAAATAAGTATCTACAGGAACCATAGATTTATATACAGAGTTAAAAAAAAGGAAAATAATAGATACATGATTAGCTTACAGGTTTACAGGCGACCTATAATTTAGTAGATTTGCCAGCATTGTCGGCTAATGGATTCCGGCTAAGATTAGCAGCAATACAATTTTCGGTACCACATATATACCACACTTTAAACTGATATTGTTTGAGTATCAAAGGCCATCGCATTATATGTCCGGTCTTGCTCTTAGTATTTCGGAGGTACCAAAAGGGCGATGGTCAGTCTCGACAATAAACTCTTTCCCTATTGAATACATGCTAAACTTGGCAATTTTCCATAAAATACCTAAGGCTTTTCGTTCTATTACCAAATAATTACGTACATTTTTTCAAAAAAGTTAAATGATTTTGGGGGAGCGCACCAATTTTGAATATGTTGTGAAATAAAAACGCAACTATTTTTCTCGCATACTTAATTAATTTTGTGAACAAAGTGAAGAAGCGCTGCAGGCTGAGCAAAAAAAACGAACGTCTGGCGGATTCGGCAAATTCAAGTAATCAAAGCCTGAGTATCTACAACACTTAACTTAGATGAAGATGATAAATTCTTTCAGCCAGAGTGGAGATGTGTGGTTTCACGATCCATGAATTATATTTTTAATTTTACTTTTCGACGTATTGTCTAAGTTTACTTCTTTTATCATGTTATTCCATTTCACTTAATTTAGCGTAATTTCTAGATAGCAGATGACCTAAATATGCACTCAGATAAGTTCATAACGCGTTCATCTGGCTGATAATTTACCTGGTATTCATGTACATGGCTCAAATATAAACGTATGTGCCCGCACGTAGGTATGTACATAAAATTAGATATTTGCGTGCACTCATATATTTGCACGCACGCTAACAATTACATTATTAGTGTTTTACGTGCACTTGGTGGTTAATAATTTGTCCCCTTTTATTTATAGGAATTTTCCTTCATTTTCCTCTAAATCACGAAGACTTTAATAAAGCAAAAATGACATAGATTACCTCGAATATATATATTTATAGACAATGCCTTTTTTATTAATTAATTAAATAAAATATATCGCTTTTATTTCAGTTATTAAGCCCAGAACTTCACTAAGTCAGGGAATCTCCTTTAAAGTGAATAATTCGCCAGTGAAATCCTGAAATTTGGTACACGCATTAATTACTGGGATAATATGGCATGTAATTACTAATGAACCAATGTAAAATAGAGAGAAATACTTATATCACAACTGTAAAGTTATTAAGAGAAACATGGGATAAGCAAGCGAATAGCTAGAGTTCCTACGCGGTCACACAAACATACAGACACAAGGAAACACCTTCAAGACAAAAAAATTATCGAACATGGTGGGATAGAAATTGAGGCGAGCGCATCTTTTGGGGTGGTACTGTATTGCTTATTATATTAATTAATAAATTTTTATTCAAATATAAATATGTTTGAATAATTGTTTTATTTATGTCCATAAAATAATGACAAACTAAAAAAAATGCAGCTTAAATTATATTGACATAATATTGTCTTTTTTCTTCTCTCTCTCCAACTGTTTTCAGGAGTATTATTTACAGCTTTAGGCTTTCTTTGTCCCTTTGAATATCGTCCAAAATTTCATATATTTTATGATGACTCGGATTGAAGAATTAGCTTTTGCGCCTCTTTTATCGTCAAATTTGTTACGTTATTTGGTCACCCCCTTTGATTATTTGAAGTTCGTGGTTGCAGGCTGCTGCCACTTCAGCACAAAAGAAGAAATACTTTCTTTTAGGATCCTATCAAGACCAAATTTCGTGTGTGCGTATATTCCACTTTCATGGTGACTACGTTAGCGGATACACATATCATCCCACATATTTAGATTAATATAGTAAAGGAACAAAAATTAAAACCAAAAGAATCCTTTACATAAAGACATTTGAATAAATCATGGGTTGTTATGTCTTCTTAAGAGTATCTTTACTTTATTAATCACGATTATGAAAATATTATGGAAGATAATCAGATTATTGTGTGATGATCAGATCTAACATTTACTTCTTATTATTGAGCTCTTTTACGTTTAAAGTATAGCTGTATATATGAATATAAGACAAAAGTTATATATTACTGGAAACCTTGAGGAAAATTCAGCTAGGTTTTAGGGAGGAGTATGAATTTGTATTGGATGGAACTATTACCGTTTGTCTTATGAGCAGTTGGATTCACTCATACCTTTGTAAAAAAATATTGACAGAGTGAAGTTGAAGGCTTAATGAAGGAGAGAGTGGATGTTGAACTCTCTAAAGTGAAATCAATATGAGTACTAATAGTTTTTTTTTATTATTACTCAGCATCTAAGAATAAAACGTTCAGCTAAAAATAAGATTGGTACAATTTTGAGAATATAATTTCAACTGCTTTTTTTGCTCCCAAAAATATCATATTAGTTTCCAAATATCGATTTTAACGGAATTTAATTGACCCAGACAAAATTTCAACATAGTCATAAATAAAAATAGCAAAAAAGGTTAAGCATTACTGTTTATAACAGTAAAAGTCATGCACACGATGCATTCTATAGTTTCACAAGACTTGAATATTGATACATATTAATTACATTCGTGAAACAATTATTGATTCTAAATAAATATTTTTTTAAAAGAATATTTTCAGAATTTCTATATATTCTATCTTTTAAATATGCAAATGCGGCTGAATTGCTTTGATTTTATAAGTTGCTTAATATACTATTATTTTATGTGAAAGTTCTACAATATCTCAAATTCATTTTACAAACTAATAACAAAAAACGTTCGCTATAAGTGAGGAAGCAAATAAGAATAAAGAAGAATCAATGAAATTTACTACAAAATATGGTTTCTAGACTATAAAAATGAAAATCAAATTAAATTATCAAATATATATTTTCAGCGGAAGATTATTTCATTAAGAGTTAGTCTAACCTCTCTCTTTAATGGTATGGTGGAGAAAATAAGCAACAATTTTTAACTCGCTAATCATATTAAAGCTTTTGATGAGGTCTTACCAATCTTTGTAATCAACCCACTTAATTCCTATTAAAATATCAGAACAAAAAACAGTTTATAGAATAAGAAGATGATGTATTTTTGATTTCCAAATAATAAGCAAATTACAAGTCATTTAACCTATTAAATATTTTTTGAGGAGTGAATTTGTAACAGGTTAGATATTCAAGAGAGTAAATAAAAGAATAATACATATTGATTAAATTTCAGAAAAGCAAAATCTCGAGAGTTAAGAATTATATATAAATAAGCAAAACTACAAGACCCAAAAGTTTAGAGATTTTTGATTAAAAAGATTCTTGCAATCAACTAATTCTTTCATCTCCCATTCAAAAACCTACACGTTTATAAAAGTTTGAAAATTTCAGAAAAAAATTAGGATAATTCGTTTTAATTTATCAGGCAAAAACTCTTGAAAAAGAATGAAAATTAATGAAACAGATATTTTTATATAATATTAATACAAAATTTATCGTTCAGATGAATACACAAGCAAAAATTTGGCTCAGTGATGCCAGAGAAGAGGGGCTTCTTAAATTTCTTATCGGAAGCCAATCCTTACAGCTGCTAATCAAAATTAAGGTTATTTTATAATACAGGTGCGTATTGAAAAATGAGACTAATTGTAAGTAAATTAAGTGGTCTGAAAACATCATGAGAGAAGACTCTTCCTTTTATACTATTCATAGATATTTTTCTGGTTGTTTCTGCTTCTTTTTCTTTTATAAGAACTGCAAATGGTTCTTCTCTTTCTTTCTCACTCTCACGTATCTGCTTTTTGGAATTTACCCTTTAAGTTTAAATGAGAAAGTCGTTGTTGTAGGTTTATTCTCTCCGAGTAGATTCTAATAATTTTAGTAGTTAGGCGAGATATACTTGTTCACTTGTATATACTTGTTCATATATAATTACTCCTGGTACCAGGATGAGAGAGATCGATACTGCATTTTCCTTTTCCTATGGATGAGTTCGTGTACATAGCCTTTTAGACTATTTGAGTTCTTGGATGAGGATGACCTTCTTCATTTATTTTTGCTCTCTATTGTCTTGGCCACAATCTCTGACGCCGATGGGGACTGGAGCAGAGCACCTCGATACATTGGAGTGTGCTTCCTTCTTTTTTCATTTGGACTGGTGTTGTGTTTGTAGTTATTTGTCTTTTGCCTTTATTTTTGTATTTGGTTTGTTGGGAGAGACTTAGCTTATTTGTTCTATTTTTTTAATTTATCCTTTTGAAAGAAATAAAAGGGATCTACATGGTTTCAAATTCGGGAATGTGAGCTGAAAATTTGAGTTCTTGGATGAGGATGACCTTCTTCATTTATTTTTGCTCTCTATTGTCTTGGCCACAATCTCTGACGCCGATGGGGACTGGAGCAGAGCACCTCGATACATTGGAGTGTGCTTCCTTCTTTTTTCATTTGGACTGGTGTTGTGTTTGTAGTTATTTGTCTTTTGCCTTTATTTTTGTATTTGGTTTGTTGGGAGAGACTTAGCTTATTTGTTCTATTTTTTTAATTTATCCTTTTGAAAGAAATAAAAGGGATCTACATGGTTTCAAATTCAAGAATGTGAGCTGAAAATTTTCATTATTAAGTTTGTGAATTTTTTGTAATTGTTCAATACACGTTGTTTGCAAATTTAAAATCATGTATTTTGGTCTTCACAAATATATATGCTAGAAACTGTGAAAACTGAAAATGAAGTTAATTTTCTTACTTTTTATAATGAAAGGAATATTTTTTTTTACAAATGTAGAATGTAAGGCTGTGTGATTTATTTTCATTGACACAAATGATGTTTTTAAGTAATACACTAGAAAAATATTCTAGAAAAGTCACAATAACTTATATAATTTTTCAGAATGTCAGATATATTGAAAAACAAGGACAGGCTGTAAAGTTACGTGGTATCTTATAAAATTGCAGAATATAAAGAACCATTTTCTGAAGCGGAATTTTTAAAATCCTCAATTCTTAATGCTGTTAAGGTTGAAGCTATATTTTGGCATGAAAACTGCACTTCGGTGAAATAAACTAGTTCGTAGTAGAATGCTTTAGACCAACTATTTGAGGTCTTTTGAATTACTTTGGGTGGTACTCATTGTCATAACATTTAAACACTGACATAAAATACACAACCAAACTGCTTCATTTATTCAGTGGCAGTAAAATAACTTTGCAATTACAAAAGGGGTTTTGTTAATGGATCATTGAATGAGGCCAAAGATTTGTATGAAAGTTATAAAACAGCTTGAAAGGATCGAGTTTACCTTTGAACAAATGGGCAAATATTTCAACAGATGATGCATCTTTATTAACATAAAAATCATCTAAAATATGCTTAGCGATGAATTGAACGTCAAGAATCGACATTAAACTGTATTACCCGATGAACCAAATTTCCCTTTTTTTTCTTCCTGGGTAAAAAGTAATATTTCCTATTTGTTCGTAAATAAAGTAAATGAAAAAATCTATTTTTGTTAAGGAGACCTTCCCAAACATTCTAGATTTAATGAGATATTTCTAGCACTTAGTACAATTTTAAGAAGTTTCAAGAATGTTTCAGAACTTGCCAGATCAGACCACTTGAAACTGCTAAAACATTCTAGAATATTACTGCAGAAATATTTACCCAGGGATTCACAGGTCTGCTATCAGTTCAGCCTTAGCTACCATAGTAAACACATCAGAATAGAAATTGTATCAAGATGAAATCATTCTCCACGTGCATTCTTTTATATCTGAGGATAGTTCATCAATACAAGAGCAACAAGTTTTGGAGTGACAGCATCTATGAGAATGATTGAAGGTTACAAAGCATACTATAGCATACCAGTTGGGGACCAAGACAAACCATTGGCACCTCATTTTTTATGTAAACTGCAATAAAACTTAGCAGTTAAAAAAATATTTGTTGTAAAGAGTAGAATATTAAATGTCACAAGTATTTATGCTGTTATGTTTCTTTGTAAGCTCAAATAGTAATAAAGTACATTTTATTTTAATTTACAGCCATGTATATTCTAATCCCCAGGATTTCGCATGAACACACTGACCACTCGAAAACAATTGGTGTGCCCCCCGTTGGCTATTGACATGGTTTGGGCGTAGCTTACTCGACTGAATGTTTGTTTGTGCGCGCATGTAGATAGAGAAAATCTTTTTCTCACGTTTTGGGAATAACATTTGTGTTTTGCAGAACTTTAATAATAAATAAAGGTCCGCATCTTTCCTGTCTTCAGTTCGGTGTCAATGAATGCAGCTGTTCGAGGTTTGTTTTTAGAGTCGTGCCTTTTCTCAGAACACTGGTCGAAAAGTCTTGGACAGATATCTCAAGAGGCGGGTAAGTGTATATCCGTGTTAGTGTGTAAGTGTGTAAGCGCATATACGTGTACAAAATTAGTTTTACCTGTACCCCTTTACAAGAACATTATATATTATATATTATTATTTATATGACAAAATTTTATCAATTTTAGATTAATTGTTTGCGCATAATTATGTGCGTGACTATTTCAATCATTTATAGGATTTATATAACAAACATATATGTGGCAATACATATTTGTCTGTTTGTAGTAAATATGTTTTGCAATAAAAGTATTTAGAAAATAACTCCTACGCGCTACAAACAAAAATTGTTACATAGAGTTATCAATCTATTACTAAATTCACTATAAAGTTTATAGAAATATGCGGTAAAGTTCAAACATTCTATTCATCATTTATAAATTAATTAAATTAATCTGAGCAAAGAGATTGAATCACAGATAGTAATGTCTAATGGCCATGTATGTTGGTTAATCCTGGAAATGTTTTGAAAAGAGTGTAGCATCTATATAAGAGAAAAAATTGAGATCTTTCTCAAAACACAGAATATTAGTAACGAATCTTTAGGTTGCATGAAAAAGAGAGACATTGGTTGTGGATTTACTGTTAAAGTTTACATTTTCGACCCCAAAATTTGACTAAATATCAAAAGAACATTTTGCACATGAATGTTTGTTAAAATTAAGCATACATATGTATCATGATATTATAGTTTTACTAAAAATACTTTTGGTTGTGCAGAAAAATGTCTAATTTATGTAAAATAAAACAAATCACTCCACTTTTAAAGATCAAATGAAAAATTGAGTATTTTTTAATCAATAACGAGTAAATTAAATGTACAAAGAAACCATTCGTTGGGAGCAGAAAGCTTATTAAAACACGACTTCTTTTGATAGGTGGTTTAACATATATTGTTAATCAGCTTGAGTTAACGCCCCTTAATTAATGTCAGTTTCCTCTTGTTATATATTACACTATTTCATATTTTTTATCAATTTTCTTTAGCCTACTTCTAAAGACTATATGGGAAACTAATATCCAAACTATTCCCGTTTTAATAAACTTTATGCTTCCAAGCAGTGGTTTCTTTGTACACACAGACATACAGGCAAACAGAAACACACACACACACACACACATATATATATATATATATATATATATATATATGCGGTTAAGTAAGGGAAATAATAAGGTTCTTTAATCGTCTAGAGAAGCTTCTTGGTGTTTCTCAAAAAGTAAATACATAAGAACTTTTTCTGTCTTAATAGATTTTTTAAGCAAAAAGCAAAGCAGAATCACTTCTCAAATTAGATTGCCCTTCTGCGACTCTCAGATTCCTATTCTTCCGAACTATCTTTCTTTTTATTTTTATGTTCATACGATAGAATACAGATCCAAACTTATTATAAGGCCAAATCATCAACGGGCCATTATTTGATGTCTAGACTAAGTACATAGGTCAGAGCTATCATACCGCATTGTATACCCGCGTTGTCTATCATGTTGTCTATTATGCAACTCAGCCCTGCCATCCTCTCTCTTCCTAATTCTAGTAATCTTATACTTCCCACAGATTCTTTCTTTAGAAAGCATGCCAGACTTTCTCAGAATGTGGAATATGATAAAAAATTACTTATGGAGTTACACAATTGAAAGTTTATTAATGCCTCCTTATTTATTACAAGGAATATTGAAAACATACGCTGAAATTCTAAATAGAGGCGAAAGTATAACCCTTTTCTTTGTCAAAGAACCATCTTCATTTATTTCCATATCTGGTGCATCCAAATAATGACATTCATTTTCCTGGTCAAAATATGATTTATACAGAAATCCTGAAAATTAATCATTGCTTTTATGGCTTCGGCGTCTACATGTATATCGGTAATGTATTTTTGTCAGCTTTTTAAACTCAAATCCTCTCCTTTAGTATATCCAGTTTATTTATAGACAATCTTTTCTTTATAGCTAAATGATATTTTCTGATATGACCTTAAAGAATAATTTATAAACCACAATGCTCTCAGTCCGGTATCAGCTCTAGTTCTGCCCAGGACGCCACCCTGAAAGGTACACTCTTTGACAAATTGGCACCAGGCTTCTGCTTCCAAAGATTCCACAGCACCTATACTAGTAAGATCGACCTGTTTCAAGCATACTACGCGTCACGCTGGAATCGTGACAGTGTACACGGCTGGCTTCTATCACATAATGTATCTGCTTTCACGCCGTATCCAATCAATTTTTATCCAACCATCTATACCAGGCGTTACTTTTTTGTTCGCTGCTTAGCTAGTTTCAATACACAGCTTGGTGAGGGAGCTAAGGCGACAGGACAGGTACCGAGACCTGATTCTCAACTACAGCGCTACGAAAAGCGCCCTTAGTGGTCCTTGGGCATTGAAACCCAGCACTACCCTCTTCGTAGTATCCGTAATGATACGGTTGCCGTGAGCTCGGCAGATATCAAAATTATTTTATACCTGGTTCCTGGACCAAAAGAAGTTGCGAAGAATGAGCTCGCTGATGATTGTTTCAAAGATCTGCGAGGATTGGGTGACGAGACAAAGGGTTCACCCTTCCTCACACTGATGATATAATAGGAATCAGGTCAGCCCTCTGCGCTGCCTGGCAAAGAAAATGTGAGATGGTTGATGGGAACATGAAGTTGCATGCCATCGAGCATCGACCGTTTTTGTGGATCTATTACCGATTCTGCGGCGTATCCAGATCTCCTTTTGTCATTTTCGAACGAATTGGATGCACTCACCAATGCAACGCCTATTTGCTTAAGCGTTATTCTGCACCATCCTACAAAGGCTCAGTTGTCCCCCAGATTGTTTAGCACATTATTGTTCAATGTCATATTCTAGGGGATTTTCGCGCACGTTACCTGTCTGGTTGCCGGAACGAGTATGGTCACTACCGCTTTGCCCTTGTACTAGGGATAAGAACGTGTGCACAAACTTGTGGACTCTTTGACTTCTTAGAAGAAGCTGAACACTTGCATTTTATTTTATTTTTTTGGTGTTATTTGCATGCTCCTACAGAGGAGGTGGTCTTCCTCTTCAGATAAAGGACTGTTTTCTTCCTCTGTTTGTTTTTTATTGCTTAATTTTTAGTATTTACTTTGGTTTTGCCTTTATTTCTGAATGAAAACTTGAATTTGCGTTTCATCGCGCTGGGACTATTCCCGGGGACCAAAACCTCAATGCTGCGGCGGATACAAATCGCTTTCGCTTGGCTTTAAATTGGACACACTCACATGACGTACCTCCATTTAGTGGGGCAGTCCTCTGCACCTCACTGAGCATTCTCCTTTGTGCTTAGACTGTTCAACACATTCTTGTTGGATGATCCAGTCTAGAACATCTTTGGGAACGTTTCCTGTTCTGATAACGGTTCGAGTGGGTTCTGTACCGCTGGTCCCTTGTAATCGGGACAAGTTCATGCACACAGACTAATGGTTTTATTTGTTAAGAGAAGCTTATATTATTGACGTAGACATAAAAAATTGTGTTGCTTACTTCTTGGTCAAGTGTTTAATTAAGAAGAACTAAAAAAATAGCAATAGCTTATATTCGTAATGTAAGTCATAAAAAAGATTTTGATTGGCGGTGTTCGGAAATAATGATAAATTGCTCTTAGGTAATAGCATCGTCCTGATATTGAAAGCTGCTGCTGACTCATTATCACATGAACTTTGTGCTACAAAGACTCAAATTAACCAAATATAACTTTCTGTCTTTTTCGCAACGGACTTGATTTGCCTCGCTCATTTTACCTAGAGAGTGATTGCAAAATCACCAACTTATGGATTCATATTCTAAACCCATATCTACAAAGTTTTGTTTTTACAAAAAGAATTACAGAAATGGATTAATGATATATAAATTACCATGAGACATTTCGTTACTGAAGATGCTATTAGCAGGCTCTTCTGGTACCTCTAAAGTTATTTTGGAAGCGCTTGCATTCAGGCAACTAGGCAAAATGATCTTACTTAAATCACTCCACAATTACTACAACTCAGGTTAGTTTAGGACTTTTACTTTCTTACACTCAGTCTTTCACTTTCCTTTACCCAGATACGGCTATAATAGTAATTTAGTCATAATGTAAAATAATTAATTTTACATCAAGTCCAATCTCTAAACTAAAGCAAAATTCATTTTAATGTTTTGCATAATTTAGCTCGATTTGCCACATTTTCTTCCTTTTCCAGTCATCCTTAGATTTTATACATATGTAGGTGGTATAGGATAGAAAATCACACCCTTTTTAAAGAGTTGTGGAAAATTATGTAAGTACTATAAAAAATTAATTTCATGAATAGTTTCCAATCTATTACTACCTGAGTCAGCTTTTAAAATCCAAATATGTTCTAATTGAATTACTTTAATTATACTTCAGAAAATTAATAGATCAAAGTTGAAGTAAAATTGCGTTACCTCAAAAATGAAATATGTTTATCAAAAGTAGAAAATAAGAAGAAGTTGTAAAATTAGCAATCCGTATCTATATAATTTTTGAATGAGAGAAATTAGCAGCTTAGGGGAGGGGGTCTTTAAGATCTTTGATAGACATTTCTGAAATAAATACGACATTTATTGAAGTTAGAGAAAAGAATATAGATTTACAAAAATAGTTACTCGAAATAGAATAAAATTTAAATATTGATGATCATAACACCCAATTTAGTATAGGAGTGAAATATCAATATTATATACATTGACATGGTAATTATATCTTATATCACAAATAATCATAAATCAATTTTTTAGACAAAAACCATTATTAAAGTGCTTATTAATTTGTGAACAACTTGTATATGTAACGCAGCAACATTGTTGATAAATAACACTCCTCTGCTATATCAAGAGCACTAAATAAAGTTATCATTTTCTCACCAAGTTTTATTTTTCTTCAACTTATTTCTATGATACTCTATATTTAGTTTGAAAATGAAAATTTTGTATTTTTTATTTAGAGTTCAACGAAATGTTTTGTGAAGAATGTTAATTAAAGTTATAGGATAAAAGGAATAATAATGATTCCTTTTATTAGAGTTCAATTTTTAATTTAATTGACTTGCGTTGGTATCAAAGCAATAAATTATCCTTTGAACACTTCCAAATGTCAATTTTCAGTGAAATACACACTATCGACTATAAATAATGGCAACCCATTTTTTTATAAAGCTTACACAAATTAACCCATTAAACTGGAAATAAATATAAAAATTTATTATACAGGAACCTTAATGTAAAAAATAATGAACATAACAAAAGATACAGATTTAGAGAAAACTAACATTAGACATTTGACTCATAAATATATCAACCTTTCCGATATATTTAGGTATAGTCAGAAGTGCAAAACATATTCTTTTATCCAATTTACCAAAGAAACAATAAATTCGTGTAAAACTTTATTTCAAATATTCAAACAAACAGTTCATTAGAATTTATACATTTGGTGGTTGTTTGCTTCATTTTCTCTCCAGATAATGCCGCAAGAGATCGAAAGGGTAATCTGTATATAGTTTGTTTGGCCAATAGCTTACACTAAACTCTCCTCCAGCCTTTTGCAACTGTAAATAACTAAAACATATTCTGGACATGTCCTTACGATGATTGTTAGTGCAATATAAAAATTTTGACAGAAAGATAGGTCCAAGATGGGAGAGCATGTGCTTGCAATTAGAAAAAAATACCAACACAAAAGCACACAAAAATTGAATAAATGGCCAGAAAAATAATTACTCACAAAAGATATTAAAATATGAGTTAATATAAAAATTCTAGACGGAAGTACAACCTTAGCAAAAAGTAAAAAGCAACCTTCATAGATTAAAATATTTAACATATTTAATCTAACTCTTTACTGACCTGTTTGAATATTTTGTTAATATGTTAGAATTACTTATTATTTTACTACATTGTGTAATTAATTAAATGGTATGCTTTCTAAAATCGAAATTTAACTAATTAGGTCTACTCAATTATAAATATTGTGTTTTCAATATAGTTCTAAATAAGTAATGTGACTAAACAAGGAATCTACAGAGGCCCAGAGAGCATAAATCCAACTTCCCCATAGCCAAACCATATCACGGCTAAAAATGTTAAAAAAGTAAGATATTCAAGATCTCTTGTCCAAACCACATTAAAACGAGACCGGAAGTTTTGTATGAAGAAAGATGGGTGGGAGAAAACGTCCTACAACACTACTAGAAGAGTGATCTATCATTTGGGTTTCACTCCCAAATCTTAGAAAAATATCTCCTGAACTTGCTGGTCAGTTAAATGAAGCTTCAAGTTAAAGAATATCACCCAGAATAGTTTGTAGAATGATACCCCCTTTTTTCACTACTTTGCAATACTTAGCACGTTGTAGGAACCATGTTGTTAGCCAGAGCCCACGCAGTCGAGAGTCACATGGCGAAGCAAGCCCAGATGGCCCCGCCCCCCCACTCTAACGTACGATCCAAGTAAAGTGTGGAGAACATCCTTTACGCTTCGTAAATTCCAGCAGTTTTTTCCGCGGAGATAGAGAGTGGGGGTAAAAGAACTGTATATCGCGACAGATTGGCTCCTCAGCTGACCCTTAGCCGTCTTGGAACAGCAATAAGAACAATTCTCGCTCGCAAGAAGACAGCCGTCCTCTCAAGTCGGTGTGTACCTAACCGAAGGCTGGCCACGCTTTTCCCGGTAAAGCATCCACGGTCAAACGGAAGCCTCTGCCCCGCCGTCTTCTAAAGCAGTTGCACCGGATTACTTTCTCGAGACGTCGAAGCTCCCAGCACCTTCGATTTTTTCCTGAGGTAGGCATAACTCTCCAGAATATCACCAAGGATTCCAGCTCCCCCCTCGAGCCAACCCCTGAGGTTAGAACTTAAGCCTTCATAGCCCCGTAGGTAAGGTGCCAATCATACCCTTTCTTCCCACTTTTCTCCTGACGAAGATCCTCCTTTGGAGACGCCGAAAAGATCGTCTCGCCGAGCCCCTACTTTTCCGCAAGCCTACTTACAGTCCCTGTCGCCCTGCAAACTGTAAGCCTCCTTTTTCGCACTTTAATCTTGTGAGCCCATTTGGTTCTGAGCAGGTATCTCTAAACTAATTAATAGAAATTAGACTTTCCCTCCGGTAACGATAAATCATTGTCCAACCTATAATTTTTCTATATATCACTTTGATCATTTTTAATTCATAAATAAAATTTATATTTTCTTATGTTTATCTTTAATTAAACTTAACGTAACTCTCGGCATCCTTATTCAAATATCGCCAACCTCGAACAGGACCTGATTAGTTTAACGTATTGACCCCGCGCCTCAACCTGATCTTTCTAATCCGCGCATCTACGTAGCATTTAGTCATTGGGTGGTTCGACAAATATCCTGAGCTCTCCGGCTTCATACTAATAATAGATATTATACTATATGGAGGCTATACAACGACATAGTTAAAAGTGGACTTATAACTCAAGGACGATAAAAAAATGTCAGGCGAGAAAAAAGCCATTGATATCTATCTATCTATATATTTCACACTTCTAGTGAGGTATCCAATGTGAAGCGTGGAGTTTGTTCTAAAAGGGCACGGTGCTGCTTGTCTTAATCATGTTCAGTGCAGATGTTATTATGCTAAAGAAGAAAGTACCCCCCCCCAATTAATTCAACTATGTTGTCACAAGGTTTATTACCATGATTTAGAAAATGCATCTTTTACTTTAAGAAATCTGGGTATATTTAAGCAGAACAAAGGTTTGAGTCTTATGGAGTAACTTCACATTGATTAGACTTAAATCCAATGAACACTTGTGGCAATAGCTTGGAAAAATAAAAAGAAAGCACCTTAAACACAAAAAAAATAGGACTGTATAAAAAATTATACTGAGTGGGGAAAGAATTATGGCTGTATTATAGCCAAATGGCGTCCAAACAAGTAATAAAAAAATAAATATATCTGCTAAATACAAAATTCTAATTACAATATACGAATAATTCCATTGAGTGAGTTATAATTTTGGCCAAGGAGATATTTATTTTCCTATCAATTAATTTTATTAGCAAAATAATCCTAAGGCAAATACTAAATTGCTGGTATTATGCTCAACTGAAGGTTGTTAAGTGGTTTAACTCTGGAACTGGGTGCCAATAATAATATTAAAATTAAATATAAATGAAAGAATTAGTGGGAAACTTTAGAGAGTTTATTATCGAATGCTTGGCTAATCTGGCCTATGGGTAGGCAGACTAGAAACACTGCTTCCCATTTTATCGAAGTTAACACACATCGTTTAGGATAAGTCATTCAATGATCTGCCGACTCAGGTCGTCTTTCCAGTGACTACCATACGCTCTAGATAGCCGTAGTTCAGATCACAATTTAATCAATTTTACTCACTGTTCACTGAGAAATGAAGCCATCTTAAATTAGCCTAGATCGCTGGTAAAACCCCTTACAGTATATATATATATATATATATATATATATATATATATATATATATATATATATATATATATATATATATATATATATATATATATATATATATATGTAATATATGTCGTGGTATAGGAAGGACCGTGTCATGGAAGGTGTTTGCACGTAAGGGTTGTTAACGTACCACACCAAAAAAAACTCCGTGATTAACGTTATGTCTCTCTAAGAGTGCTATATATATTTTTTATTATTATCTTGATTATTACTGATTTAAACTTGGTGAGCTCCTTGTGACATACAGAGCGTTTCGAGGATAGAGTAAAAATAAATTTGTTCAAACAAACTAAAATTTTAATTAAAACAAAAAAATATACATGAACCAAAGAAATACGACACACTAAATACAGAGAAATGACTTCAATAATTTTTAAGTGAGGCTTTCAAAATTGATCTCTCGAAATTATAGTGACGGTTGACCCACCACTCACTTCAATATAAAAAAAATGCTAACTGCCTTTACTGGACGGATACCGGAGTTTAAATACCTTTGTCCCTCTTGCGACTAGTTTGAGTCGGACCTTGAACTCAATAAGCTACATCACCTCAGGAATCTTGTTGTTTTGTTGACGCGTGCCTTGGCCATATGGTTGGTGCGGACGGAAACGTTTTTGAAGCCACAAAGTTTTTTGGCGAGTATGGCAGGTAGGGAGCCACTCGCCCTCGGCAGGAAATGATATACCAACGGATTGTGAAAGAATGTTCCTTTCTACTATTCGGATTACTCTGGGGAATATTTTACACTGGCTAGCGAGTAACCAGGCGGGAATCCTTTGACTCTGGGGAGTGCTGAGGGGAGTTCACTCGGGAGTCTTCCTCAAGAGCGAGGACTATCTCTGTGCTTTGATCTGCACTAGGGTAGGACGGGGGAGGGTTCTCTGATAAGAGTAAATTGAACTTGATTCTTAAATCAAGTTAACGCAAAGTTTGGTGTGATCACCAGGAACTAGCTCGAGGATGAGCTGCTTCTTAATACCTTCTCTTTGTAGCCCGGGCATCTTATCGGAAACTTCGTAGCCTGCTGACTCACGTATTCTACCACGTTTTACCAAAGTCTTTGGTATATATACGTCGTTACCCCACTAGGGAGGGGTAGGAGGGAGAGATTTGGGGACAAACCGCATGAAGGTTCCTCCTACAACGGTTTTTCTCAGGTGGTCGTACGCCTGGCCCTGAGTCAAATTCGGGGTTCAGGGAGCCGCGACCCAAATTTCGCACTTGAGCTAAAATTGAATACCCACTCTTAGGGAAATATCTTGTAGTTTTAATCGTTCTGCTTTACATCGAGCCGAGGGACGAGGGATCTGTGGTTAAGAGTTTGAACCATGGCGTCTATACTGCCAGGATGTTTGTGTTAACGTACCGTGACTGAGCTGAGAAAGGAGAAAGAGTATCGATTTCCCTACAAACCTTCCTTCGAAGAACTTAATGGGGGGAGGGGACTCCAGTGAACTACAAAACAACTAACTCAACCTAGTCGCCAAAAGCAAAGTTGCATGTCTTTAAACATTCTCTTGATTATCACGACTAACTGGGGTCGACCTTCCTCTTACCTTAAGTTTCTCTAAACATGGGCGCACACGCGCGCGCGTACAAAGGCATTGGGTTGAAATAGGCCTCGTGAGCCTACCTGGGGTAATTATACACATCACAATTTAACATACTTGCAACACAATTTAACCTTCAAATAAAATAAAAAGCTAATTCATCGATTACATACAAAAAAAACTAAAAGCAACTACTTCCTTACATTTCTAAACTTTTAAGCCTTAAATCTGAACGATAACTACTAACACACACACAAAAATCAAAACATGGTTTCACGATTACTAGATGCTGAAATAATCCTCGCTGGGGTTTCGACCCAGGTTATAGAGTGGCTTTGCCTTATCGGCCCCTTTGATATCGCTTATGTTAAAATCGTGCTCTATGACCATGACCTTACCCTGCCTGAGTCGGCCATTTTATTTATTGAGTCTAACCAAGTAAGTCAAAAAATGGTAGTGGTAATCCAACCTACGCGAACTACACGTTTCATGGTACTTGGATAATTTTAAACTGAACCTCATGGCTAGAGCGGCCTGTTGCAGTGTCGCATAAATAATGGGAGCGTGAGTCCCATAGTCCGCCTTTAACAAGGTACACTGGGAGATCGTGTCTGGGGTCAATCTCATGGGGTCGGGGACAAGTTTCACTACATGACAATTAATGGGCGTGGTTCTCACGGCGAATTGGGGTTTTAAAGGTAACTCAATGGATGTTCCGTTCTGGAGAAAGACTACTGGGGGTAGGATACTCATAAACCGCGTCTACCATCTGACTTGGTTTACCTGGGTGTACCGCATTTACACTTCTTTCTTTCTTCATTGTTACCCCATTTGGCTGGGTTTTCATTGTAGGTACTTCCTTAGGTACACCTGCTTGTACCTCTTTCCCACTTACTACATCTTCCATCGTTACTCCATTTGGCTGGGTTTTCATCGATGGTAATTTTGTATGTCCAGGGCGGGGTAATGCTTCCTCGACCTCTATCTGTATTCTTCTTTCTTCTACTTCTCTTTTCATCTATATTTTACTTTCTTGTGATTCTTTTTCCCTCTTTATTCTTCTTTCCTTGGCTTCTCTTGCCGCTTGCGCTAGTTCTCTTTCCCTTGTATTCTTCTTTCTTCGTCTTCGCTTTTTATCTTTATTCTTCTTTCTTCGTCTTCTTTTTATCTTTATTCTTCTTTCTTCCGCTTCTCTTTTATCCTTATTCTTAATTCTTCTGCTTCTATTTTCAACTGAATTATTCTTTCGTTTTTTTACTTCCCCTCGGTATTCTTCTTTCTTCGCCTGCAAATTTCCACTGTATTCTTCGATCTTCCATTTTTTTATCAAACTGTATTCTTTTTTCTTCTATTTTGCTATCGATCAGTATTTTGCTTTCTTTGTCTTCTCTTTTCCACTCTCTTCCTCTTTCTTCCATTTTTTCTATCAAACTGTATCCTTTCTTCTATTTTTTCTCTTTTCCACCCTCTACTTTTTTCTTTGAATCCTATTCTCTGTTCTTCCCGGACGTAGTCAGCCATATGTTTGCCTTCTAGTCCCAGAATTTGGCATACTTGGAAGAATTTTTTGAACGAATCTAATTTATGTTTGTCTGTCGACTTTTCACTGCTGTACTCTCAGGTTCTTATGCCAGCACTAACCAGTTAGCGCGCTGCTTAACTTCCCTTAATTCTAATACTATGCTGATTGGAATACCACTCTGACAACAACGTAATTAATAAGCTTGACAGCTAATCGCCACCAATTTATACACCGACCTTGTTATGTTTTAATCTTGCCTTGAACGCTTAGCACACCTTTACTATTCCTGAAGGGAATACAAGAGAACTTCTACTGAGTTCTTCCAATTCCCATAAAACCTGACACCAAATGTTTATGTCGTGGTATCGGAAGCATCCCACACCTGACGTGGTAAAGGAAGGACCGAGTGATGGAAGGAGTTGGTACATATGGGTTGTTTACGTACTACACACAAAATAAAATCCGTGATTAAGGTTATATCTCTCTAATAGTGTTATATATTTTTATTATTAATCTTGATTATTACTGATTTAAACTTGGATGTTTGCTTGTGCCATACTTATCGTTTCAAGGATAAATTAAAAATAATTTGTTAAAACAAACTAAAACTTTAATTAAAAAAAAAAATAAACATGAACCAAAGAAATACGAAACACTAAATACACAGAAAGGACTTCAATAATTTTTTAGTAAGGCTTTCTAAATTGATTTCTCCAAATTATAGTGACGGTTGACCCACCGCTCCCTTCAATATGAAAAATGCTAACTGCCTTTACCGGACGGATACCGGAGTTTAAATACCTCTGTCTCTCTTGCGACGGGTTTGAGTCTGAACGTTGAACTCAATAAGCTACAAACCCTCAGGAATTTTGTTGTTTTGTTGACGCGTCTTGGCCAGATGGTTGGTGAGGACGGAATAGTTTTTAAAGCCACAGAGGACTTTGGCGAGTGTGGCAGATTGGGGAGCCACTTGTCTTCGACAGGAAATGATATCACTACCGGATTGTGAATGAATGTTTCTTTCTCCTATTCGGATTACTCTGAAGAATATTTCGCACTGGCTAGCGATTAGCCAGGCGGGACTCCTTTGACTCAGGGGAGTGCTGGAGGGAGTTCCCTCGGGGGTTTTCCTCAAGGGCGTGGACTATCTCTGTGCTTTGGGCTGCACTAGGATAGGAGGGTTAGTGTGGTTCTCTTACGAGAATAAGTTGAACATAATTCTTAAATCAAGTTAACTTAAAATTCGGTGTGACCACCGGGAACTATCTCGAGGATGAGCTTCTTCTTCTTCTTAGTTACAGTATTCCTTAAAGGCGAGGCTTATCTCGGTGCTTTGTGATACACCAGGATAGGAGGGAGAAGGTCTCTGACGAGAGTAAGTTGAACTTGAAGCTTAAATCAAGTTAACTTAAGGTTCGCTGTGATCATCAGGAACTAGCTCGATGATGAGCTAGTAGCCAGGACCTCTTGCCGAGAACTTCGTAGTCTGCTGACTCACGTATTCTACCACGTTTTTCCAAAGTTTTTGGTATATATACGTCGTTAGCCCACTGAGGGAGGGGTAGTAGGGGGGGGGATTCAGGACAGGCTGCATGAAGGTTCCTCCTCTAACGGTTATTCTCAGGTAATCGTACCTCTGGTCCTAAGAGACATTCGGAGTTCAGGGAGCCGCGTCCTCAATTTTTCCCTTGAGCTGAAATTGAATACCACTCTTAGGGGAATATCTTGCCGTTTTACCCGTTTTTCTTTTCATGGCGACGATTGGCGAAGGCCTGAGGGAGCTGTGGTTTAGAGTTTGAACCATGGCGTCTACACTGCCTGGATGTTTGTGGTCAACGTCCCGTGGCTCAATTGAGAGAGGAGGGAGAGAATCGATTCTCTTACAATATATATATATATATGGAAAAACTTCCAAAGGTGATGAAACAACTGAGCCCAAGTTGTTTTTTTCCATGTATTTAACTTTATGCCCTACCAAAGGAATTAATTGCCTAATATTGATAACTTTGAAGGACCTTCTATGTTATTTCCATATTTCCTTTTTTCTCAAAATATTCACTATTGCATTTTTGTTGCAATTTATTATTCATATTCATATAATTGGTGATTTTGAACTTCTAAAAATGTTTGTTAATTTACTTTTTTATAAAATCATATATGTATTTATCCGCCCAATATCCCAACTTTCCCCTCTTCAGGAAACCACAATTGGTAAATTTCTTCTTAAAATTCTGGTGGGCTTTAAAATAGGCTTCTTTAATTAAACCTACAAAACTCCTGTATTTACGTGACTACAGAGCCTGTGGTATTTTTCCGTTGACTGTGCTAATAAAGGTTAAAATTCACGTCTGTTTTGTTTTGTTGACCTTAATTTCTTTGCTTTCCTATTACATCTCACTTTCCGTCCCTCCACCTCATTCAATGTTCTATAACTGCACAAAGGTTGTGATATCTCCTATTTTGAAGTTAAATTCTCTCTAGCACCAAGAGACTCTGCACAAACCTTAGAAACATTCTTCATTCTTCATATTCTTGTCTAGTGTATAATTAATCATTTGCATATTATAGTTTCAGAATCGTTAGAAATGAGATAATGCAATAATAATTTCGTTAACAAATTTGAGGATTGGAAAATATTGACAAGTGACAGAAGAAGAATAATAAAATAAATATTTTGCCCCAAAATGAGAAAAAAATAAGAATGCTGAAATGGGAAAGAAGAAGAATACAAAAATACATCAAAACAAATACATATATAGATTTTTGTCAATATTTACTATAAAAGTGGGTAATAGTTGATTAGAAAACAATGAAGAAAATTCAAAGTTTTATAGATGTATTTTATAAAAAGGACGTTTATTATAGTATCTTTAGACCAATGCTATAAAAATGATCATAGATGGACGTTTTCTAGTTTATGGTTCGTATTAACTTCAAAGTAAATAAAAATTTAATTTTAGATATAAAGAAAATTAAATTTCTATATATTTATAGATATAATGAATTTTTATATAGATATATTTATAGATATAATGAAAATTTTATATATAGATATAATTTATTCTTTAAAATTTTCGGTTCTTTATCACGTAAAGTATTATATTCTGTTTGGTTCCTAAAATTATGTAAGGATATAAAAATATTGAATGAGAGTGGTAGGCCACTTAATTAATATTGATTAATTAAAAATGAAGCCTGCTCTTATTGTAAGGGAGTCAATAAGGAAAAGATCAAACCAGTGTTTTAAAATCCTGATGGATTTTACCAACGTTGCAATGTAAAGCCTATTTTATTCTGACACGAGAAAAATTAAGATGATGGATTTAGGCCAATATTTCAGGGGCTGATCGAGACTTAGTAGGAATATGACAAGTCCCAGATATTCTATGGCAAGTCAGGCAAATTCTTACCTCCATATGTCTCAACGTTTCCGAACTTGATTGTTCAATCTGCGGCTTATTTTATTCGCATAGATACAACTATAAATTTGTACTCACTTCATAATTATAATCATTTATTAATAAGAAAAAAATTATACCTGAAAAGCAAACTTACTTAATGGCCTGTTATGATTCTAGTGTCAGTTTATCGCTAAAGAATTTCATGGAAATTTGGAAATTCAGTTTTCATTCATTCTATTCAAAATTATGACGGAGGTGAATATGTCGGTAGAATAAATAAGTAGGAAATATCGGTATCGATTAATGTTAAGATATAACATGCCACACAGCAAATGCACAACAAGAAGAATCTAATCGTAAATGACAAACTTTTTCTGAGGGAAATAACTCGAAATGAGTTGATGGAATTGTAGACAAATATCTAGGTGATGAATATTCATTTACTGCTAATAGGTGAAGCAAACATGCGAGAGAGTATATTATATTCTTAATAAATATAGTTTGTTTTTTCAACCAAATAAACAAGAAAATTCAAAATGAAACAGACGACGATTCGTGGCATTTACAAATTCAGGAAGCAGTCGATTTTCAATTGGGGACGAGGTTCCTCAACAGAAAATATAATTGAAATTTAGATCAGAATAACCTTGGCTGTTAATCTAACGATCACTAAAGGCTATTCCTTGTTCGGACAAGGTACAAGAAGCGGAATAGATCTGTTTGGCAACCAGAGAGGGCATGTATGCTAAGACTTTAGGTAGGTTAATGAAGATACAATGATGCTGAGATTCGCTATGTGTTAGGAAATGGTGGATGGTTCTACTCAAGCCCACTCATCTGACTCAATGCATCACTTATAGACGATCAGCTCCTTTAAAACATCTAAATTCTTGTTTCCATCTTGATTTCGATTGAATTCTGCATCTAGCCGTAAAAATCCAGTGCTTTATAAGTTAAAACATTCACTCATCGCTGTAAATTAAAACTTATGTTTAGTTGCACAAATTAATCATTTCACATTTGAAAAATATTTCGGCTAAATTAAGTTCACTTGGATATAAATATTTAGATATTTTTAAATACTCGAATAGTTTTTGATGACAACCACTAGGTCAGCTGTTTTAGATGCCGAGTAATAATACATTTCCTCATAAATTAGCTTATGGAATAAATTATAGCGTTAATGCAAATATATTTATGATATCTATGATTAAAATTAGAATACAAAATATAATAAAAGGGATAGTAAAAAAGGCTACATTTCATAAATGTAGCAACCCTGTTTTGAAAGAAAGATATTTAAAAACGGTGCGTTACTATTGGTAAAATAGTGCAAAAACATAAAAAAATCATAAAATCTAATTAGCTTTTTAGTAAATGTCATATGTAGTATATGTATAATTAAATATATCACAAACACGTGATCTTTCATACCATAATAATATATTAAATGGTCACGGTCTGAAGGAAATTCAGCTTTAATTGTGAAATTACTATTTAGGCCAAATGTACAATACTGGCGGAATTACTATGGATTTTTCCAACTTTGAGTTTTTTCTACAAAAGAAAACAGTGAACCCAATTTTATTGATTGCAAATGGATTTATTTTATGCATCAACACAGAGCAACAATTTAACTTTTATTTACACGACCCTTAGTGAATAACAGACTTTTGGAAACTGGATTGAAATCATATCGCGCTAGAAAGAAGCCCTGACTCACGGAGACAATGATCAAGGTGAGGTATTCCTGGGCAAAGAATCACCTTGAGTAGACTTCAGAAGAATGAGGAAATGTAAGAATGACCCATCTAGTTGCTAGTTACCTGTAATTTATAATAAAAGCAGTAATACAAGCGCTGTGGATAAACTTTTACAAAATAATGTTGAAATTATTCAAATTTCCGACTATACATAATTGCAAATAGACTGCGGCTCAGTGATTAGAATGGTGCGCCTCAAAAGAGAGAAGATGAATTTTTCTTCCTATGAAAGAGAATTCTTTATTCAGTCACAAAATATCTTTCTCAGTACTCATAGGCTGTTTCTATTATTCATCATCACTAACTCTATAATTTAAGAAGGGGATTTTTTAAAGTATTTGAATAATAATTTCATCTTAGTTTGGTTATGACTTGTTTTTTTATCAAAGTTATTTCTAATAATTCTTTTATAATATCAAAAAACAAAATGGTGAAGTTCATAAATAAATATAAGTTTCGAAATTTTGTGAATTTTTTAAAACCCAAAGAATTACAAAAGTTGAGGTTAAGAAAAAAAAATTTATATATCTTCTATAACTATATTTTAGAAACGTGATATTTTGAAAGGGGGGAAATTTAGTTTAGAGTTCCTTATTAAATTACCAGGCAATGGCTTCGCCACTCCATCCTACGGGGGTAGCTTGCGCTTCGCTACTAAGATTAGAATTTTAAATCTAAAAAAGCAGCCATGGTTAAATTTTTATAAATTTTCCGAACTTTGCGAATTATAATAATTTTAAAAAGGAACTCTAAAATAAAGTTCCCTTTTTCAAAATAACACGTCGCTAAAATATAGAGTTATAGAAAATATATAAAAATAAATTTTCTGAATTTCACCATCTGTAATTCTTTGGGTTTTAAAAAGTTCACAAAATTTCGATACTTATATTTATTTCTGAACTTCACCATTTTGTTTTTTGATATTATAAAAGAATTATTAGAAATAACTTTGATAAAAAAATAAGTCATAACTAAACTAAGATAAAATTATTATTCAAATACTAAAAAAATCCCCTTCTTAAATTATAGTTAGTGATGATTATAATTGGCGAAGTTAAGAAAATTTATAAAAAAATAACTATGGCTGCCTTTTTGAAAAATTTTAAATTTAAATCTTAGTAGCGAAGCGCAAGCTCTCCCCGTCGGGGGGGGGAGCGACAAAGCCATTGCCTGGTTTTGTATATATCAATTTTTTAATAGTTTTATTCAAAAGTTCGATTTTCTTTCAAAATTTAGAACCACAAATCATTACCATCTGAGTGCTTTTTAATACAGTGTTTCTATACTCGTGCAGCTCAAAAAATTAGAATATCATCAGAAAGTTCATTTATTTTCGTAATTTAACTATAAAGTAATTTGCATATACTTTATATTCATTACACGTATAATGGAAAGTTTCAAACCTTTTTAATAGTAATCATGAATTTTTTGGCGTATAAGTTACATTATTAGAATATTGCGTCAGATCGATCAGAAAAAACTGTCCATTACAGAAATGTCTATCTTCTAAAAATTATGTTAATTTATACACTTAGTACTTCGTTGCGGGTTCTTTTACCACGATTGATATCTACTTTATATTTCGAGCTCGTTTATTTTTTCTCAAATTTCTCTTGAAAATATCACATAGATTCACTTTGCGGTTAATGTTAGGAGAGTTATCTGGTCAAGGAAACATTTCTTTACATAAGTATTAGTACTGTAGCGGGAATTCATTACTAATTTAAAAGGAAAGCGCCGTCTCTATACAGCTTATCAGCATATCAGCACCCTAAATTAAGAGAGTCTGCAGATGATTTCCACTGAATTTAAAACAGCCTGGACATCGTGACTCCCCAACCTTCATTCACAATTTAGGGCCTTGATTTCCAAATCATATTAAAAATTGTATTTTAAAAGAGAAAGAACTTTGGAGCACAGTCAAAACACATATGTTCTCTTTAGCCCAGCTAAGATGCTTTTAATGGTCTGTGATTCTAGATTGACTTAGTTCTATGTAGAAATGCAACAGTTGTAGCTCTTTTCCTGAAAAAGGTGCTTTATGGTGGTTCTTCATGTACTGATACTAACCTCAGTCAACTCCTTGCAATCTCTCCTTAGCTCTTGAATTGAATTTTTCTATAAAATTCTCTCGGGGCTTCGGTCACCGATGCTGCTCGTCAAATATTTCCTAAAACACTTTCTATTCTCATTCAACTTTCCAATAATATGCTTTGATCCAGCACTCAGTGAAAACCAGCCTTTTCAGTAATTACCTTCTCGGGTTTATTCTCATTGTGAAGGGTGTCTATGTATTGGGAACACATTGCAATATGGAATAAGAGACTCAAAGAAACTTCTAAAATTAACACTTTTAAGTGGCTCATGAAATCTTATAATGGGTTCACGTCGAAACAAAATAACATTTGATATAAGAGAAACCTAATGGACAAATACTCTGAAAAGAGCAATATTTCCCTATAGTGATACCTCTCTTTTGGGAAAAGTCCGTGAGCTTAATTGTGCATGCGATGCAAACTAGAAATAATATAGTTAAAAAAATACAAAATAATAACTAGCGCCTAAAGATAATGCCAAGGCACTTTAAGCAATGAAGAGAGCTCGTACTGGATTTTAGCAACTTTGAAACTAAGACTATAATCAGAGCTCTTCTGAAATTCAAAGTTTGACCCGAAAAGAAATTTGTAAATTTTATAAAAGTAAACACCGTCATCATAATAATATATATATCTCTTAAAGTAAACAGAATAAACAGTTTAATTATATTTGTACAGCGAACATAATCTTTTTTATTTTCCGTTAACTCGAGTAACTTTAGTACCATTTTAAAAGAAAATAAAAAAACAGGAGTAAAATATTTTTGGTTCAAAAATTATAAAAATCTGCGTAAAAAAATAGAAAATAATTGCAATTCAACAGCCGCTATATATTTAATTACACGTCTTTTGAGCAAAAATGAATACTTAGATATGGTGGAATTTGGCAAACATTGAAGGGATGGTACCCAAAACGTCACCATATCCGCTAATTAATTATCGAAACAAATCTCATTAAATGGCTTTCTTCTTATAGAAAAACAATTAATAAAATTTCTTTGCTTTATTTTTGTTAAAATATATAAGCTCACCGGATAAAAAATTAGTCACCTGGGGAGAAAAAACATAATTTAAAATCTGAAGCGTGTAGGACCATAGGCAGCCGAGAGGCGTAGCTTAGTTTACGTCGAAACGTTAGATAGGCTTTATTTGTGTTGTGGACGGCGTGAAGATCTGTAGATAGCAAATCAGCTATACTTAAAATGGGCCGGAAAAGGGACGTCTTGGGATGGCAAAAAGGTGTCATATCATTTGGCCGCGCCAAAGGTAATCATGTGAAGGAAGTGGCGAAATTTGGCATTGTTTTAACGAGTACGGTCATCCGCATTTACAAGCAATGGTAGAACTCCCAAAATTCGATAAACTCTTGCCAGAATTGCTGATGGAACGAGGTGTTGACAGACAGGGACCGTCGTAGAATCTCCATTCTTGTGATCGCAAATCGATTTGCATCGAGGCATGAATTGCTACAAAACGTCAATTCTAGTGTTTTCCCACCCACATCATAAAGCACATTACACAGGGAACTCCATGGCATGACCATATCGAGCAAAGTGGCATGCAAGAGGCCCTTATTATAGTTACAAGTAACTAATTTTTTTGTCCAGGGAGCTTATATGCTTAAATAAAAACAACCTTTTTCCAATAATATAAACTAAAAAAAGCTTCGACTTGAATCTTTTAAACGCTCGTAGCATGAACCCATTTTATAAAAGAACATTAAATAAAATTATCTTATTATAAGGTATGTATAATCAAATAGCAATTTTAAGATTCTATAATAATTTACAACATAATATAATAAATTAATGTAAGTAGAATGTACAAATTTAATGTTATTTGGAACTCAAATCGAATGTGCAAAAATAAATTCCGAATGTAATCTGTTATTTATCACCACTTTTTGCGGACCGTTTACATAAAAGGGAAATTAAAAAGTACCTCAGGACAAAGACACAGAAAAAAAGACATACATTTAAAGACATTCAAAGTTCCCGCCGAATAAGGAATACTGAATCCAGCGGATTTCTTTACCCTTAAACAAATCCTCCATCAAGAAAGCACATAACTCAACCCTTTAATTCAGTGCCCCACGTAAAAGGTACTTTCAGAAGAATCCAATCGGTAGCCACCAAGCTGAGCGGTAAACTGTACGTGGCTACCTAGGAGTGGTACAAAAACTCGGTGAGAGATCACCCTTGGCAACCGAACCACTTACAACTGGGTTACTACACCTATAAATGATCATCTTCTCGTTAAATGTCAAGTCAGCACTCTTTCACATGATTTTGGTTGAATTTACTGAAGTAACTAGGGAAATATACGCGATTTCTAGTGTTTTAAAACTAATTTATACAAAATCAAAATGAATTTCTTATTTTCATGAGCAATAAGCCATAATCATTAATATTAAACATAAAAAGACTAAAAATACTTCCCTTTACGTGTACTGAATATAGAATATATGAAAGTTTACTTTTTTAATTATATTACATAAATATATTATCTTTTCCACTCTGTTTTAATTTTTTGACTTACTCAGTATATTCCGGAAGAAAATGCACTTAATTTGGCCATGTAGGTAGGTACATAAATTCTTCCTGGAGGTTTAAAATTAGGCTCTTTAGCAGTCTCTTTCCTACTTAGCATTTAAAGAAGCTTAAGGGTAATTTATTTATTCGCCATGTCGTCCATTTGTCTTCTCTTTCCGAATTCTATTTCAACTTTTTACAGGGATGATACTCTTTCGATTTGGGTGAAATGGAAATCAGTATACTCAAATTAATATCTACTACATACATAAAATAAAGAGGGTACAATTCAAAATTAGCATGTATAAAAAAGAGGGAACTAAATATAACGGTATAGTAAGAAAAATATTTGGCATTCTCTATAGGTTTGATGCTTTATTTGTTGTTGAAGACTATCTGGTTAGACATACCACGCGAACAAACTCGGGGGCCGATAGATAATCCGAAGAAGGACAATGTGCAAGGCTTGAAAAAATATCAATAGCGAAGAATTTAAGTTACCCTGAAACTTTCAACCTTTATTGGGTGGTAAATTCTGCATCGGAATGGTAAAGTTAGTATAAATCTATTGACCCAATGGTTTTTACGGAGCGTTGCAACCAAACTTCAATACCCTGGGTTCTTTCTCTTTCATTTTTCTCTCTTGTTTCAACATTTCAATGCATTAACTACCGAAAGATTTTTACTTTTTCTGTCCAATGATAGAAGCCGATGAAGAATTGAAATCTATATGCAATTACGTCCACGATAATCGGAATTCGAAGGAATTCCAGATTCATTAAAGGCACAAATGAACAGAGGCATCGAGTGCTCCTTTGTGTTAGACCGGGATTCGAGAACTGTCTATGGCGGACGAAAAATCTAATATATCGGTGCTGTTTAATTTAGTATGAAGATATTGTTTTCAAGTGAATCGCACTTTATTTATATACAATTTTTTGACTCTCCCTCCTTTGGTATGGTCCTGATTCGTTCCTTACTGCAGAAGTGTGAACTAAACAATAAAACTCTCTCTCTCTTTCCCTGCTTTTCTCTCCCTATTTCACTGTTTAACCCTATAGTATCGAACACACTTGGCGTCTTTGTTTAGCTCGTGTACTCTACTCTTTTCCCATTAATTTATTTACCCTGTATGATGAAGTGGCATTTTATTAAAACAAGCGGCACAACTTTTATTACATCTTATTGTACGAGGATAAAAATAATATTGTTTAATACTGACAGCAATTATGACAAATAAATGGACCTAGACGAAATTAAAGAGAATTGCATAGTATGTGTAAAATTAGGATATTGAAAAATTGTGAACAGACAATAATTTTTTTAAATAATGTTACCAAGTTAAACTCATCGACCTTTTGAATGCCACTAAAAATCTGGTTGTTTCAGATATTGAATTAATTGAATTCTTCGGAGAGTAATTGATTTCCTTAATTTTTTAATCTCCATTAAATAAATTTGTCGGATATTAGCCAAAAATACATTTTTAAAATTCATACAACTTAGGGAGAGATATTAGGTAACTGTTAAATTTCTTTATGTTTTATTGTTAGCAAATGCCTAAACCTATTTCGCACTTGAAAGAACCTGTGGTATTTAATAGTCGAAAACGAATATCAGCGATGAAGTTTTTATAAAAGATTCTTTCTACCAGGCTAAAATTTCTTATATTTTTCCTTACCCTTTCCACAATTGGTGCTTCCTTTTCTCCGTATGGGAACAACAAACAAATTTGTTTATCTTCATTAATACGCAAATCATCAATCGTCTACCAATATTTCTCTTCATTTACTCCACCATTATATTTATAATCTTGTTTATTAACATTCAAGGCAATGAACAATGAACATGAGCGAGTTATGCCTTTTGATTAAATAAAAAAAAGTTTTTTTGTTTCTTATTTACTCTATATTAAGGAGTTGTAAGTAACTTGAAACTCTTTGGAGAGATGTATGAGAAAGTTATTAACTCATAAATCCATTACTACTCCACCTATTGGAAGCCTGATTTATTTTATGTAGTCTTAAATCAGTGTTATCTTATTTTCATTTCACATTTTCCGATATCAGATCTCTTAAACCAAATTATTAAATCTAACAAAATTGATTATAAACCTATTTGTGGTATTTACCCTAGAGATATAATTTAGTAATATTATCTACCACTCTAAAATAACTGGGTCTACCTCTGTCTTTTCATTATTATTCTTTAATGTGCACAAGTTTATAATGATACAGCCTGAAGATTCCATAATCACGGAGACATTATGCCAAGTAGGAGAAGATGAGCACTTTTTCTAACTAAAATGTTAGGAACTAGATTCCCGAACGAGTTACAAACTAGATTTGTTACTGAATCTAGAGACCTAGGATCTAGAGAATATACGATCTATAGACTCTTATTCAAAAGACCTAGCATCTAGAGAATATACGATCTAGAGGCTCATATTCTAGAAGATATACAGAGATGCTCAGCAAAGGTTCAGCAGAGTCTTACGAAAAAATCTCAAAAGTAAGATATGAAACAATCCAAGGGTTGTTTGACAGTCTATCACATAGACAATTTTCTTCTACTAATGAAAGGGCTTCATTTGTTTCTTGCACCTCTAGTCTTCTTAGTCTTACTGACGGCTTACCTCAAGATTCCGTTTCTTAAAACTTCACTATAATTCTCTGTCCAGCTCCGTAATTCTACATGGCAAATTATTCTTTAAAGGTAGTCTGCTCCTTTTTGAATAGAATTTCACGAAAAGCATTTACTGTGCTAACTCATTAGCAGGATTAAGGAGCGTTATTATTCTAACCACTGAAATCAGTATATAATTCAGAAATCAATATTATCTCACTCTTAATCTCCATAATAATATTACTTTGTAAAAACTCTTATACAAGGTGTCCCAAAAGTCACCTAGGTATTCAAAAATATCATAATATGCCAGAATTTAGATACATTTTATCTTTTATTTTTTTAGAACTTAGAACACCATAGATAAATTACTTATGAAAAGTTCACAAGTGGTCAAAGAACCAAAATCTTGGATTTTCATTTTAGATTTAACTAATCCATCATACATACATAAGGAGAATACTACTAACACTTCAATGTGAGGAAGCCACAATCGGATTTCCTGATTCACTGGTTGATTCAAGGGTGAAGGAAGGCTTTTTAAGTACGTAACTTGTTACGATGCAAGAGACCACCTATAGTCTGTTCGCAGATGATTCGTGAACATGTGCGCAGATGTGTTGAACAAAAACTAAAAAAATCTACTCGCAGACGTTGTGAACACTTGAGGATATATAAGACGTCTTTGCATTGCATACCAAGAGACGATTTGCATTTGTAGACATGTAAAGTTTACTTGGTACAGTTGTTGCAACCAATGATCATCTATAACCCTTAAATTACTCGTTCTATAATCAGAGGCTAGCTACTGAAGAATAAGGAATTTGTTCATAAGCTGATTATGGGTGACGAATTTCCTTTCTTTTAGAAAGAGGTCTTGTTAATATGCAGAACTGTCGGGTATGGGGAAAATAGAATCCTAGGAATATTCACCATAGGTAGTTCCAACTTATATAATGCATAGTCTGGTGTGGTATAACTTCAGAAAGGATCATTAGATCTATTTATTTTTAGATTAGACATTTACTATTGACCGGTATTGGGTCATGATCGGGACTTATTGCACAGAACAGTATTGAACGAACCTGAGATGTAGTTTCAACAAGATGGAGATACTATTCAAAGCCCCCAGGAAAAGATAGAGCCTCTTAGACAAACTTTAGTACACATAATAATTACAAGAATTTCCGAATTTACTTCGCCACCAAGTTCTCCTTACCTGACGCCTCCTGATTATTTTATTTGGAGATACCTTAAAGAGCGTCTATACATCAATAAACCTTCAGACATTTCAGTACTCAAATTCGAGAGATGTATCCAGATTTACTAACTACCTTTATGGAGAATCCTATCGAAATAGCACGTCTATGGAAGTCGAAAATGGAGGATATTTATATTGTATAACACAGCCCTGCGTTTGAAAAAGAAGTTTTTGCTGTCAAGAGTTTTATGTAAACTAATTTTTATGTATTTGAATCCGCTGAATGCAAATTGAGCATTGTTTTTCCTGCAACAACCATTTAAAAAATATTAATATATCTTATAATTCTAAGTTAATTTTTAAATGTAGAATTTGAATAAAACTGAAAGAGAACACGTTTAATGATACAATTGCCCTGCTGTGTGATAATTTACAATGAAAAATGAGAAAAATAAGGAGGCATTATTTTATTTATATAACAAAAATATATTTTAGAGATTTTCTTTTGTGTTTTTTTACTTTGAATGCATTTTTAAACACCAACAATTGTGAGAGCATGAATGAGAATACGCCGTTATCACACAGCGCAGGTTTGTTTAATTTGGGGTGCTTTATCACCGTCTTTCCCCTAGTTTGATAACCTGTCGCGCTTTTAGGTGGCAGCCGTGTCCATCCTCCCCCTCTTGGAGGAGAAGCAAATCTCTCTTATTTTCCGTTCGCCTCGTCGAAGCCCCGAATTTTGAAGGTTCATGTTTGCTTAAGCCGCGTACGATATCCCTTTGGAATCTCGTTTAATTCACTTTCGCCTCGTCGATGGCCTAAATTATTAAGGTCTATGTTTGCCTAAGCCGCGTCCAATATCCCCGTGGGACGCCTTCGCGCGCGCAACCCTCTTTCGACCATTGCTGTGGCTCCTATTTAAGGTGATATCTGCAAATCCTCAGCAGATAGAGAGAAACCGAGCTTCTTGCCGTCCAAACCCTAGTATTTGGTCCCGTGAAGTGGTCCCCACGCCCGTGTGATCTCTTTAGCAGATCGTCTTCGTGTAATCCTCTATGATCAGATGAAGATTACGGAAACCCGTTTTTACCAAGAAAGATTGTCCTGAGTCTCTCTCGTCTCACTATATTGGTTGAGACTTCCTGCCGTTCGCAGACGAATCTCGATTTCATGATTACTTCTTCCTGGAGCCAAGGTAATCTCAAACCCCTCATTCAGAGTCTCTTTGCCTGCCTTCGCATCGAGACGCCATCGACGAAGACTTGGCTATTGGTCTTCCACATCCCCAGTTTATCCTCCAGTGGTAACCAGGAGTCCTTTCCTCGTAAATCCCACCTCTTCCTTCCCAGTCCTAAGAAGAATTCTCCATTTGGTGTAACGCCAATAGACTTGCTAAATCTTTCATTCAATCCAATTTATAAGATTATTTATATATTTTTTCGGACCTAGTGTCCTTAATTTGGGCCCGTCATTATATTATTCTGTCGTGCTGATTATTATTTAAATTTGCATATTTATCTGTGCCCTTGTTCTTATTATTTGTATTAAATTTGATTTCTCTGTAGGTTTTTATCTTTTGAATAACCCTTGAGACGAGCCTGGCAAACGTATTCCCTTTTAAAGAGCCAACCTAATAATATCGCATTCTAAGAAGAAGGTCCTTACCCTTTACTCAATTCAATTGTACCCGTGGCACATCGCCGATAGTGGATGCCTGGCATATTGGCATACACTAGTGTGTACCTTTAAAGATTTTTTGGTCACGCGCCTTCGTCCCTCGACATATATATATATATATATATATATATATATATATATATATATATATATATATATATATATATATATATATATATATATATTAGGGTGTTTCTCAAAAAATAAATTCAAGCTTCACTCTAATCACCAATTTTTGTTCCATTAGGTATAAAAACAATGATCGTCAAATATCGTGTAATTCAATTAATATTTAGGATGGGGGGCCTGGAAGATTTAACAATAACATTAATATTTATGAGAGAAAACAATGCTTTTTGAAAAGTTTTTGGTTAAAAGCTCGATCTTGCCAAAACTTCGGGGCATAATGGATATTCTAATTATAAAAACGTTTTGTTCTTGTAATTTTTTTTCATTATCTTAACAGGAAATGAGAAATCGTAGAGAAAAATGAAAAAAAGGAGAAAATATTCATTAATGCATTAATATGAATTCAAAAATATTTTGTCTTTTTTTAAATTAATGCATTGCGTTTATTTTTCTTAAGTATTTGTGAATGCAAATAGTCGCTGTGTTAATTAACATGCTATTTGCACGGTTACAATTGATTGTTAAATTGTAAGAGTTCAGCCATAGCAAATTGAATGGCTGCAACATTCAGTTAATTTGCTATGTTACCAGGATACGGGACGTGGACCCACTCTTACTTGTTTCCCACCAACCTCTTTCCCCAACCACCACCTATTGAAAGAGAATGATTATTTGAGACCTAGTGGGCCTGCTCACGGCGGCTTGTAACTGAGTAGCTGTTATACTATTACTGCCTTTCATTAATGCTTGAGCAAGGTTTTCTTCCGGCTGTCAGGGAACTTGAGTCTGTGCTCCAAAACTACTTTAAGCAAAAACTGGATCTGATATTCAGCTCGTATTAAATGGCAATTGTATTCTTGAATTAATGCGATCCCTTGTTTGGCATGGTCATTGACAACCTTAAGGTTAGAAATGACAGACGAGGCTGTCTTAAAATCAATGTTGCTTTCCCAAGTTTCTGGGTCAGAGCGTAAGAAGGAATGTGGCAGTCCTAGCTTTGTGAAAAGGAAAATTGAGTTATTGCTACAGAAATCTTCTAGCTTGAATGATGAAACAGAGTCCTCTTTCAAATCGATCCGCTTTAGGGGTTTGTTTGCACCTTTCTTATTTGATATGGCTTCACCTATGGCTCTCTTTTTCTTTGTTGAGACCAAAGGATCAAACAAATCCATTGCCACCATTTCTTTAGACAGATACCAGAGGTGTTGACTTAACTTTGATGTAGTGGCTTTAGGTATGTTTTTGTTGTGGTAAATAGCCATAGCTTTCAGCACCTCAGGGTCTTGACGGGAGCAACTGGTACCAAAGGAGCCCGTATCCATGCCTTGACATACAGAAGTACAACGAAGATGCAGATCTCATGAAGTCCTTTCTCTTTCACGACGAGTCAACTTGAACTGTGTTTGCAGCATCCACACTCTGAATCAGTAAATTGCTTTACTTATCCATCTTGAATCGTGCATTGCCCTACGAGTTAACAAACGAAGCCCTCGTAGAGGAGTGCCTCCAAGAAGAACAGAAACAACTCTACCAACTCACGGCAGTCGTCTCAAAGACTAAGATTCTGATTCTTGAGAACATATTCAAAGAAAGCTGTTATGTTGTCTTTACTATTAATTAGAAACTGTTTCACCTCGGCACTGTCGGCTCCGGTGCTTATTGAACCTACACCATGAACAATGGTGTGCCGATGTGTTTTAAACCTCTTAAAAAAAGGTACTTCAGGCCCAGACGTTGTCCCATTGAGGCGGTGAACGCTGCCTTAAGGACGAGCTCAAGAACATGGTGGCGACAGGCCAGATGCAAGAGATCTTTTTTTAACTGCTGTTGCAGGATGACACAGGTCCCGGAAAACTTCCCTGTATTGGTGGTTTTGGTATCTAATCCCATCCCTACAATCTGATTTTCCAGGCGGCCCCAGACTCTCAATGCTGATAAGACAGCATTTGCCGCTCGCTAGCTGTTCCACTCCTGAGTTTGGCAACACACAAGAGCTGACTGGTACCAATACCGGTTATCAGAACTGGAAGCCTCTCCACATGCTGATTTCCAGTGAGATCTTTCATCAACTTTCCATCCCAGTGGACGATGAGTGGAACATATTGAAGCTAGTCTATAAGTATGGGTGTAGAATGGGCTTGGGTACGATGTTTTATTCTCTTCCGGTGAATGGAATTCTGATTTATGTTTAAGTCTTCAACATTATAACCTAAGCTGGAAGCTGTCTCTGCAAGAATGAATGTTGCAGCTCTTGAGGCGCAACTGGCACAACAGCTTCGAAGGCCTGCCGATGCCCTGCTTTTGATCAATCTCTGTGGCATTAGACTCATTACCGGATGAGGACGAACTAGTGAGAACCGCTTTGCTCATTAACGCCTCCTTTTCAACTGTTGCTTGCTTACGACAAGGTTCTGCAGCAATGGAACGTGCTTCCGCCTTCTTCTCCTTCTGCGCCAATATTTTGTCAACTAATCCAAGGACGCCTCGCCGATAGTCTTCCCTTTGTGCGAGGAGAAAATCCTTATCCTCTTGGATCTGTATAATTTTCATAGCATTTTGATGGGCGATGTCAAAGAGAATATCAAAACTTTTTCAAAATTCCCTTTCCTTTGCCTTATGAGTTGCAGTTGTCCTTCTTGAGTGTTTTTGGAGCGCTTTCCAGTTAGAAAACCTTTTCTCTTTTTCTTTAGTACATGTTGCTTTGCCTGTACTGGAATATTCGCTTTTGCCTAAAACTCAAGAACGGCCTCGCAGGTGGCTTTTGACGATGTAGGATTTTCCTCTTTTAAGTTGAACTGCCGATGAAAAAGTATGCAATCCCTTGCCTTGTCTTAGGAAGCTTTGCTCCGTCAATCATGGGCTTGTTGTGACCTATCAAATAAAACTCGGTTTTGTGTCTAGTAGAGTTCGTCATCTGCAAACAGATACACGAAAAAATCATAAAGATAGTAAATTTTTGATTTTGAACAAGTTTAAATACATAGAAGATGATCAACTAAATTAGAAATATACAATGTAATAGTGAACATACAAGTGCATAGAATTAGACACCGTGATATTAAACAAGTGCATAGACTTACTGGAGGTATCAGAGAACGCACCGTAGCACAACAACACACCTTCAACGCTGAGAGCAGACTACCCTCGCTAGCCGCAGTGCAGCCGCCTCTACGCCATTCCCTTGTCCCACCTCTTTCAAGTATCAAATGGCTTCAACGGTGGATTCAAGAGAATGGTTTCAATAATGCGTTCATAACTGCTCTCTTTAAGTGTGTTTTTTTGTAGACGATTCCCTTAAATAGTATAAGTCAAATATTCAGGAAAATGGTCCATTTTTCAACCTAGCAAGAGGCACCCTTGAAAATATTATTTTAATTACATCAAATTTTACAAGGAGTGTTTCTGTGGGCATTGAAACAATTCTGGGTGGTTAGAGCTTGTATTATTCCAACTTTAATTTTACACCCCTATACCTGAGGAACACTCTAATATATATATATATATATATATATATATATATATATATATATATATATATATATATATATATTTATATGTATACATTGAACTTAAATAGTGGAAGAGGAGATTAGACTACCTACCTCTAAACCTTAATTCAGGGGTACAAAATTCTGAACCAACTTTATTCGAGATTTTATGTATGTAATGATAATTAGATCTAGCCTGAACAAACCAGGGATAAGGTTGAAAATTCGGCACGCATTAATGGAGATACATTCTAACCTATTTCTCGAAATATAATTACTGCATTTTATGACTGGTTTGGCACTGTTCCAGTTAATGCTATGGTTAAGATTGTACTTATGTAGAAAAAGCGCAGATTATTCACTGTGATTACGTACATTGGCTTGATGTTGCTTATCACGGACATTCAGGTCTCCAGAATGACATTTTTGGCGGTTGTTGCATCCTATCGAATAAATAATGCCAGGTCGGGGGGGATGAGATGAAATTTTGACAAGTATGCGATAAATTGTAGTCTTGGACTTAAAAATAACATTTATATTCATAGGCCTAAGTAAACGAGGTAATTTAATGAAAATATTGTTATAGGGTAAAACTAATAAGTTTTTGTCCTGAAACTAAGGGATATTAGCATTAGTTTGATAATAGCAATGCTTGGCAGACTTATAACAATTGTCGAGAAAGTACAGAGGGTAGCACAAATTTATCCCTATTTTATATATTCTATCGACTTCTTTGTCTAGGTAGACAATTCTAAGGGCACGCAAAAACATAGAGGAGAAAACACTTTTTTTGATGGTCGTGAGAATAAAAATGTGTATAAGAGTCTATGGCTGTGGGTTTTCTATATATTTCATATTTGAAACAATGGTTTGTCCAATGAATTTGAATATCTAGGAAAGGGAGTTTGCGATCATTTTTAACTTCTGAAGCAAATTTAATCGAGGGCACTAAGGTGTTAATTTTAGTAAGAAATGTATTGATATTTAAATTATTAGGCCAAAGGAAAAGCATATCATCAATATATCGCATCCAAGCTATAGGGGTTTCATTAATTTGGGGAAGTATTCTAGATTCGAAAAATTCCATGTATAGGTTTGGGAGTACAGGGGACAAACAATTCCCCATTGCCATTCCAAAGGTTTGCAGATATAATTTTTCATTAAAGATAAATTTGCAATTGTTGATGCAAAGAGCAATGAGTTTAATGAGGTTCTAAGCACGTATAGGGAGAGCAACTGTGTCGAGGTGTTCTTCAATGAAATTCAAGAGATCTCTTGAATTCTAGTAAAGAGGGAACAAACATCTAAACTAACCAGGCTAAAATTTTCAGGGTAGGGTAGCTCATTAGGTTTATTAATGAGGTGCATATTATTGATAATATGTGAATTGGAAATGGTCCCAACCAAATGGCTTAGGACAGAGGCTAACCATTTTGATAATGTATAGGAAACACATTTAACAGGGCTAATGATGGGGCGCATTGGGTTATCAGGTTTATGGGTTTTAATAGCACCAAAAATGTAGGGTAGGGAAGCATTTGAAGATTTAAATTTGCTAAAGCAGGGCGAAGAAAAAATGAAAGAGAAGAAAGAAGAGACAGTGAGCAAAGAGGAGGCGAAGAAAAAAGAGAGCAAAGAAAAGCAAAATAAATGGAAAGAAATCATCAACATGAGCGAGAGCTAAGTAAGAACAACGTAGAAACCCTTTCCGTTAGTTCAAGGAATGAGTTCCCTCAAACCCCTTCGGTTAAATTACCCGGATTCAAGGATGGTGAAGAATTCAATGCCTACCTCGCCCACTTCCAAAAGATTTTCGAAGTCAATTCGTGGGATGTCGAGGAGAATGTAGTCGCACGCTTACTTCCCTTGCTCAACAGTCATCTTCGGGAAATTTTCATAGCTCTTCTTCTCGAGACCACCCTTAATTATTTGACTCTCAAGGCCGAATTGCTATCGACAATCAATATGAATCCCGATTTATATCGGACTAGGTGTTGTCAGGCAAGAATATTACCTGGCCAAACATACCACCAGTTTGACTTCATCCTTCAGGTCTGGCTAGACTCAGCTCAAGTAGGTCGTGAATAGAGAGTCTCTGTTTGATTTCGTTTTACGTGATTAGTTAATGGCTGCGCAGCCATCCGAGATCCGTGCACTTGTAAAAGATAGGCGAGCGTCTACCTTTAAGGAATGCCTGGAAGAAGTGAATGTACACGCGTTCAGCCATAATCTGATATCCGAAGGACTCCAAGAAATCGCATCCCCAATCTTGCAACAGTAAGAGTGATTTCTCTAAGTCCTTCAATAGAAATTCAAAGTCGCTTGTCCCTCCAAACCTAGATTCCCTCCTTCGCAAGAACCGTGGGATATTAAGCCCCCCTAAAACAATCTCTCCCTATTTAATTACCCCCGGCGGCCAATCGTGTGTTTCACGTGCGGAGTGCCCGGATATGTAAAAAGCAACTGCCCCCAAAACTCTCACCTTCACTCTTTCCCCATCCAATAAGTCCATCAAGTCAATGCTTCTCTCTCTCAACCACCGGTTAGCCCAATAACTCAAGCTTCTGCTCCGACTAAGGGTTCCCCAGGACATCACGTTTACTTTTTATTTAATAAAATCTCCCGCGGTGGGCTTGAATTTGAAGAGGGAACTGTGAACGGGTGCTGGGTGGCAACCCTTGTGAGAGACACCGGGTGCACCTGCGTCATATTGTCGGAAAAATTGCTTCCCCCAGTAAGTCCTGACCATGATAGTTATGCAGTAGTCCACGAATACTTGGGGAGCACTTAACGGTTCGCCGTGGTTTACTGCTACCTAGAATGTAAATACTTCACCAGTTGCGTGGAGGCCCTTGCAGCCCCCATTAAGTTCTGCACCATGTTGGTCGGCCAGAATTCCGAAAATCTTCTCTAATCATGTCGCACAGCCCGTCTTTACAAGGGCTCAGGCCTTAAGGGGAGACAACATTCATTTTTCAACTTTTTACTACGCTAGATTATCATATATGAAAATTAAAGCTCATTAAAAGCCCTTTTATTCCCGCCAAATTCTTAATAACCTATGGCGCCGTTTTGGAGATACAGGAGGTTCTTTCAGACCCCCCACCATGAAACATAATATCATATAAATGGCTATAGAATTACTCTAAATGAAGCATTTGAACTCAATTCACGAACAAATGATACATATAAGAGTTAGTTATCATCTGAAATGTGTTTTCTTTAGTTTCATTAAAATTTGTGTTAATGGTGCACTAAAACATATATTTTTCGGACAAGGTCAACAATAGATTTGTTCTCAGTTGGAAAAGGGGGTGTTAGGTGCATAGTATTGATTTTCTGAATGCCCTGGAATTTAGTTAAATCTATATTTGAATGATGCTAAAAATATAAACCAGGTCACAGCAAATATTTTTATTCGCATGATATAATTTTGCGTTTTGTTCACAAATCGTTTTTAAAAATCTACGGATTATTTCCACCACTGTATAAAATTTTGCATTATCTTAATTTTCACTATGTTCTAGTCATTTTGCTAAAAATATTAATTCTACCATAAAAAAGTGCAGAAAATTTGTAAAAAAATGATATACAAAACCAAAAAAATGCGAATTTTAAACAAAAGAAGAATTTGAAACAGACTAATGAACAAATGTGCTATCCCCTAAAAAGAGATTGCAATCCCAGTGCCTTTAGGAACTCCTTATGTGCCTCAATTTAAATTTCTTGATAACACGGAGTTTGCAAGTGAGCAGAAGAAGTGCTTTTCTCTCCAGCTCCTATGGAAAAAAGCCCAGCAGGACAATTAAATCTCTGATTGTGGACCAAGGAAGGTTATATATCTCGTTAAAGATGACCTAGTTTACCGTTCTACCTCGACCAAGGATGGTGTTAAGACTTGCTCCCTTTGCATCTCCCCTTCTTGCGTTCTCCAGGTTCTTTGCCTTGCCCATGATGTGTTATTGGCTGGCCATTTCGCCAAAATAAAACTGCCCAAAGAATATTTCTATATTTCTTTTGGCCCGGCGCTGCCAAAGAGATGGCAAAATTTTGTCGATCCTGTGATATTTGTCAAAACACGACGGCAAAAGGACAGATCACACCTGTCGTAGAATGACCCTTGGCTTTGATCACTTTACGCTTTGACACCCTCTTAGTAACGGTATGCTTTAAGGGGCGTGAGTTACTTCTATGATGAAGTAGGCTTTGTTCTAAGAGTGCTATTTTAGTGGTTTAGTCCTTAAGGAAGAGCTATTTTTAAACACGTAAGGATAAGAGGAAACACCAGAATCTACCAAAAAATAAACATGTATTTTAAATTAAATATTACAAACCAACAGTAAAAGCATTTCTATATTTGGCCTCAAAGAATTTCGAATGACAAAACATAAACAAGTAGGCTTTCAATAAACAAACTAATTGCCAATTAGTATTTTTATCACGACCCTATTTGTTTAGCATAAAACATTAAATTAATGTACTGTCATCTACAAACACCTATGACCTAGGTTCAAGAATAATGGTTTCTACGCTCCTTTAAAACGTGGGACGTACTAAACTTCTACTATCGCAATAGAGATATAAATGTTATTGTTAACTTACAGGTAGGTATTAGGGATTGCCGGATGTCGCTGGAGGACTTATCTCTCGCCTTGAAGTGTGGTGGCCGAAGGTTGAAATTTCGTCGAGGAGGGGGGTGATTCTTCAACGTGATTAAAGAACGGGAGCTCGTTGGGGCTGGGTTCTTCTCCTCTCACTCTTACGGGGCTTGCGATGTAAGAATCACTCGAGTGTGAGCGGCTTTGCTTTTCTTCAGTCGGACTTCTTTGCAGACGGAAAAGGCTTCTTCGGTATGGCACCGATATAAAACTTGACTATTTAGGTTAATACGGCCCTGAAAGGGGGGGATCGATTTTCTCAATCTGATCCTATCGTTTCTCACGGAAATAGTCTTGTAGGGCTGAAGGGTCGATCTTTACGAATTAATCTTTCTTCTGGCGAATCGACTTCTAATAATCTTCTTGTCTAGCCGATGGATCGATCTTCACGACCTAATCCTACTCTGGCGTATCGACTTCAGATAATCCTCTTCTCTTTCTTTGCGGGGCTTATTTATAGGCGGATTGCCGCCCCATCTAAAGGGGGAAGTGACCAGGCCACAGATGCAAAAGGGGGGGAGCGAATGGTGGGTTAGCATCTGGGAAGAGCGAGAATTCCTGAGGTGGCACTGGGATGCCCAAGTCAGCTCGCAAATTATAGGCTCGTAACCACACCGCTCCTTAGCGTGCCTTCTGACTCGCACCGTTTTTTTTTCCTAACCACGGGTTTATGGGTCTCGTAGGTCATACGATCGTTAGAGCGTCGTTTAAGGACCTTAGGTGGTCGCCTTCAAACATATGTTAGCTCCAACTGCCCACAGCGGCGAGGCGATCACACATGGTACACATTTTCGCCGGCTACCTTTCCCACGCTTCTCCTCATGAAGGGAGGGGGGCTTGCATGTGTCTATACTCCTCCAGGAGGCTTAATGTAGCCATTTCTCCACAACACCTGTCCCCATTCAAAAGACTTCCATTATTTAGGAACGCTTTTATAGAGTGGCTTTCGACTTGATTGGCCCAATCCTCCCCCCCTCCCCATAGAGCAAAGTACACTCTTTTAACCTTACGCTCGTGGACTTCGCTACAAGGTTCACTGATGCATTTCCCCGAAAAAGAATCGATAACATAACGTGTGTGAAATTAGTAATAGCTATCTTTTCTAGAGTCGGCATCCCTATAGAGATATTGTCTGACCGAGGTAGACAATTTACGTCCGAACTCATGGAATACGTGGGAAAACTTCTCCTGATAAAACTTCTCTCAACAACCCCTTTCTCCCCGTCGGCTAACGGAGTCTGCAAAAAATTAAACGGGACTTTGAACGCAGTTCTGAAGAAGCTGTGCCACGCTCGGCCTCAAGAGTGGCATCGGTATCTGCCAGTCGCTCTCTATGTGTGCCGTGAGATCCCTCATAGGAATTGAGGGTTCGCCCCGTTTAAACGACTTTATAGGCGAAACGTCCGAGGCCCTATGAGTATTCTCAACGAGATCGCATATAAAATTACTGATCTAAATTTGGAGAAATACCGGACTTATTTCGACGTAAAGGCAAAAGATCCATGCCTCCGACCCGGTGATTAGGTACAGCTCCCTCCACCTCACTGAATCTAATGAGCTCCTTTCTCTGTTTTAGAAACATGATAACCCGTGGAATACCTCAGAAAGACCTCCCCCAGTAATAAGTTATATCACATAAACATGCTTGAGCGATACCACCGCTGCGCGTCTATTAATAACAGTCGCACTTGACGAAGAGACGGTGATGGAAGCAGCTCCAAGCTCTCAATCTATTACTGACAGTTTGCGTCAAGTCAGATAAGAAGCACTCCCTACTTTCACTCTCCGGTTCCAGTGAAGAAACGCCATCGGAACTCGAATTTAAACCGCCAATTGGAACCCCCGCAAAAGGTTCAACTGGCTAAGTTAGTAGCTGAATTTGAGGTGATTTCGGAAAAGCCAGGATGTGCGCGTCATTTCGTACATGATATCTTTCTAAAACACAGGATCCTTTTCGAACTAACCGTAATGACTATTATCAAATTCCTCTCAAGGATAGGCTCATTTCAGCTCCCATTCTAAAACTCCACAATCCGACCATGCCTTTCGGAATCAGGACCGACACGTGCAACGAAAGAGTAGGATGCATGTTGATGAAATACGATGATGATTGCAGCCATCCGATTGCATACGCGAGCCGGAAGCTCTCGTCGCGTGAGAAGAACTACGCGATCATAGAATGTGAAGATCTCGCGATAGTTTTGGGGGGTACAAAAATTTAAAATGTATTTATTGGGAAAGGAGTTCGTGATCGAAACGGAACACCACCCTCTATCATATTTAAAAAATAATAAAATTTAAAACGGTAGACTAATACGATAGAGTTTACTGTTGATGAAGAATCAATTCGCATATTTTATATTAAAGGTTCCGAAAATTTTCAAGGTTCATGTTATCTTAAGCCGCGTCCCTTATCCCTTAGAAATCTCTATTAACTTCGTTTCGCCTCATCTATGCTCGAAATTATCAAGGTCCATGTTTCCTTAAGCTGCGTCCAATATACCCTTGGGACACCCTCGCGCGCGCAGCCCTCTGTCAACCATGGCTGTGGCTTCTATTTAATTCGATAGGGATTAAATTTGTATTCCGATAGGGATTAAATTTTCGCTGTTGTGTTTAATATTTCTTTGTTTTTGGTGTGCATTTCTTTTTTTTCTTGTGGACAAATCTTAGTATAATTAAAAAAAAGAAGAATTCTTCCGTGAGAGCCCATAATATGTGTCGTGTGTTCAGTTTACATTCGAGCTGTTAGAAGCACATGTACTCTCAATGAAGTCGTCCTTTGATAGATTCCACAAACATGGTCAAATCTTGGGATTAACAGGCAAGGATTTAATTGCCTATATGCAGTCAGAACAGTAGACTCATGCGATGGAGCTTACTGTTGATGAAGTACCAATTTCGCATATTTTATATTTAAAGTTCCGAAAATTATCAAGGTTCATGTTCTTTAAGCCACGTCCGATATCCCTTCGGAACTCCTTCGCGCGCGCAGTCCTGTGTCGACCATGGCTGTGGCTCCTATTTAAGGTGATGTCTATAAATCCTCAGCAGATAGAGGGAACCCGAGCTTCTTGCTGTCCAAACCCTAGTATCTGTCTCCCGTGAAGTAGTCGCCTCGCCCTTATGATCTGGTCAGCAGATCGTCTTCGTGTAATCCGCCTTGATCAGAGGAAGATTACACAAACCCCGTTTACGCCTTGGAAGATTGTCCCTGGTCTCTCTTATCTCATTACATTGGTTGAGACTTCCTGCCGTCCGGAGCCGAATCTCGATTTCATGATTACTTCTACATGGAGCCCAGGTAATATTAGCAACAATAGGAGTCTCTGAAGACGCCTTCGCATCGTGACCCCATCGACGAAGACCTGGTCATTGGTCTTCCACATCCCCAGTTCATCCTCCAGAGGTAACCAGGCTTTCTTTCCTCGTAAGTCTCACCTCTTTGTTTTCAGTCCTATGAAGAATTCCCCATTTGGTTTCCGGCCAATAAACTTGCTAAATCTTTCATTCAATCCAACTTATTCGGATCACTTATATATTTTCCCGGACCTAGTTTCCTTAATTTTGGCGTATTGATTATTATTTAGATTTCCATATTTATCTATGCCCATGTTCTTATTATTTGTATTAAAGTTTATTTTTGTAGAGGTGTTCATCTTTCGCATAACCCTTGAGACGAACCCGGCAAACGTATTCCCTTTTAAAGAGCCAACCTTTATATACTTTTTGATCACACGCCTTCTTCCCTCGACAACAATAGTTTACTAGCATATTAATATCCTATCTCTCCTGGTATCTAACCATCATGCACTTAATTACCTAATGGAACCTTTCTTCTTGTTCTTCATTGTAATTTCCAAATTTTTCTGGAAAGTATTCAAGATGCTTTCTTAAAAAGTGGAGTTTTACCTACATTCTCACTCCTAAGATTTTAAAGGTTAGTATTAAATCTTCACCAATGTTTTCATGCTCTGGTTTTTATGATTCTCGAGAAAGTGCTTTTAAAAATTACCAGGCATTTTTTCCTCCCTCAATCATGCTGTTGTGAAACTAGGGTCTTTTATTGGAATCCTCATTTAAGGACCATCAAAACTACCAGCAGTTAATTTTGCATCACTGACTTTTGGAAAAATATTTAACCAAAAAAAGAAATGCTTGGCTTTCTTTATTTAATGTTTTACAAAACTTCTCATTAATCCCAATTTTATGTGAAGGGGCGAAAGTAAATATCTCTTAAGATTGACTATGGGTTTATATATCACCTTATGAGAACCAGGATTAAAAGACTGTGAAGATGGCCACTCTTGGCGCTCATGGTGCCTTTTTTCGGATCTACTATCCTATAAACAAAGAAAGGAGTGATATTTTGTGTAGCCACTTTGCATTCCTAGTATTATACCACCATATAATTTTTTAAAACGGAGAAAACCTTTGGAAAATCTTGGTTTCTGCTGCAGTACGAGTAATAGGTTGTTTCTGGAGCTAGTAAATTATTTTCACCAAGTCATGAACTAAGTAACTGGGCTGACTCTTTGGCTAGAATCATATCTCTAGGCAAGTCGTTTAGTTGGGCTTAATTTAAGAAAATATGTTAGTTTAATTCCAAATTTGAAGGCATAAATGCTGAATAAGAGTCCAATTCTTCATATACTTCATCAATTTCTTTAAAAATATCCAGATTAACTGATGATGATGGTATTATTACGTCTCAGCCGTGAAGAACTGGTCGCCTGGTAAAAGGAAGATTAGGATATACATGTGCTTGTTTTCTATTTTCACTCTTGAAATAAAATGACTTCAGGTTAAAAATCACAGAGTAAAACATAATCATACAATCTATATGGTAAAATAATAAATTAAAATATTATTATGATTCAAAATACAATATAAATCTTACATATTAAGTCAGTGATGCAAAAATAACAATCTTTCACATAAACTTTGCTTTCTCACTTGTCGTAGAATGCCCCCTTTTTGTTCTAAGAGTGCTAAAAGTGCTAATATATTGATATCTTAATATCTTAAAGAACAGAGCCGTTCCGAAACACGTAAGGATATAGAGAAACGCACACTAATTCCCAACATAAACTTATATTTTAACTTTAACAATTGAATACACAACATTTAAACATTAACCACAGCAATACTCTGAATATTATCATAAACAAGAATTAATTAAATTAGTTTGACCCTCAAAAATTGGTTAATTTCTCTACACACAAAATAATACAAGATTTAGGCTTACGGACTCTACTAGAATTTAAATGCCTCAGAAATGTTATTGAATCACGACGCGTGCTGCCTGGCCAAATGTAGATGGGCGAGATGACGGATGTCCTTTTGGCGAGGGTAGCAGCTAGGGGGGTCTACACGGTATTCCGGAGGGGAAGGGGTTCTCCACGGACGAGAACAATTACGGTGCTTTATGCAGCACCAAGGTAGTCGTGGTCTCTCTAGCGAGAGGGAGTCGAACTTGGTCTTAAACCAAGTTAACTTAGAGTGCGGTGTGACCACCGAGTAACGAGCTCGAGGGGGAGCTTTTCTCCTTCGTTACTTAATTCCTCATGGACGAGGACTGAACTCGGGGTGGGTCTTCTTTAAAGGGCGAGGATCGATGCGGGGGGGTTTCTCTGACGAGAATAAGTTACTTAAAGTTCGGTTTGGTAACCAGGAACTAGCTCGAGAATGAGCTTCTTCTTAGTTCAATTCTTCTTCAAGGACGAATATAACGGAGGGGGGTTTCTCTGACGAGAATAAGTTAAACTTGGTTCCTCAACCAAGTTAACTTATGAGTTCGGTGTGGCCACCGAGTAACTTGCTCGAGGGGGAGCCTTTTCCTTTTTCTTTTCTAAATTCCTCAAGGACGAGGTATACCCCTGGTGTTTAAGGTGCACCAGGATATGAGGAGTCTCTCTGGCGAGAGTAAGTTGAACTTAACAAAGTTCACTTATCGTTTGGTTTGATAACCAGGGACTATCTCGAGGATGAGCTGCTTCTTAGCCCCTTAAGGTAAGTAGCCCTGCCTCTCTTGCAGGGTACTTCTTGGTCTGGCGAGCCAAGTACACTACCAATCCAGTCTAGGTAGCTTGGTTTTAATCGAGGACTTCGTCACCTGGAGACTGATGTATATTACCTCGATTTTCCTCAGTGTTCGTTATTTATAAGTTGTCACCCCACTGGGGAGTGCTGAGAGGGGGGGGGAGGCTTGATGATGGCCTCAGGAGGGTTCTTATGCCAAACGGTTTTTCTCACATCGGCTCCTCGTTAGCCTTCGAGCTTGGGAGAAACACGTCTCCAATTTCTTATTTGACGTGAAATTGAATCTCACTCTCCTGGCGGAGATCTGGCATTTTGACCTTTAGGGTCTTTCATGGCGCCGAAAGGTGCAACGCTACGGTTACGCACTTGACCCGCCGATGCCTGAGGCGGATGTCTTTGTGGTAACCGCCTTGTGACTGCACCACGAGTGAACGGAGTGAGGGGGGGAGTGACCATTCCCCTACATCACTACTGCATCGATGTACCAAAGGGTAGTGAATTGATTTTGCCTTTAATCCATCTTCTTAGATTTTCAACCTACGTCTTTTAACAGAGATGAGGAGCAAATATTTTTGTTGATCCCCTAATTTCATCACAAATATACGTAGTAACTTGTAGATAATTAAACCTATTCGACCAGTTTTGCATTTTCTATTGATTTTTAAAATCTTCGGAAATGAATCAAAAATTATTTAAACATTTATAATTCAGAAATAAATTGCCAATAAGGAAGATATTTTTAAAAAATCCTCTTAGAATAGAAAAATGTAAATTTTTACTAAACTAATTAACGAAACTATATAGACTAAAAAAAATGAAAACTACCATTGTTAGGCCAAAATAGATTTTTTAGTAGTCTTAGACATTCACCTTAGATATTTTCATTACTTTTAGTATTTATTTTAAATATACATTCTTGATTACGTCCAGGGGTGGGATTTGGTCGAATACTTATGTCTAAATATAGCACACAATATAATATTTTACACATTAATCATCAATCACAAGACTTAAGAAGAAAAAAAAATTGATAGCAATCATATCAATGGCATTTAGGAATCGAGCTATGATATAAAATACTAATGAGGTAAATACTGCTTTGTTTATCACAGAGAGATGAGCTCTTAATTTACAAACATATTCATGACGACACACTACATCCAGAAAGTTCTAGAATTACCAGATATGATGCAATAAGATGATACAATGCATCATGATTGTTGCATGTTATAGAAATAACATCAAATAATTCTCAAAATTATAATTATATGATCAGGGCCTAGGACATTTCCCTAATTCTAATGAATATATTTCGAAAATAGCACAAAACATGTATAAGTTTTAGTTTTTTAAGGTAAAACTGCCATAGCTAAAAAACTTGACCTGATTAAAAAAAAACAGGCAAAATTTCAATTCAACGCATTGAAATACATAAGAATCAGTTAAAAAAAATTCAAAGCGAAAATTTCACAGACATATTTCGAAAAAAGCACAAAATGAAGTAAACGTTCTGTTTTTTTAGAGAAAAAAAAGGCCATAGCAAAAATTTGACCTTATTAAAAAAAACGATCCCAGATTTGATTTCACCCCATTGAAATACATAAGAATCAGTTGAAAAAACCTTGAAAGCAAAAATATCGCACACCAGTGTACTATCTCATAATTCAATTTGAATATATTTCAAATTTAAAAATTTCCATTTTGTATAAAACCATTTTGGATTAATAAAAATTTCGAAATTATAATATTTCAAACTCTATGTAACTTTTGGAATACCTTGTATTATACCTACTCATTTGACCTGAGGTAATTTTTAAAGTTAAAATAATTCAGTCTTCATACCATAAAGGAAAAAATTATTTTTCTTCTTTTTCTTCTTAAACGTCAGAAATAGTATGTAGACAGTATGGATAATTACAACGTAATTTGAAGTACTGGATTATTTCCTGAAAAGTTATGTAAAGAGTTAAGTACAAAAGGTATGAGGATCAAGTAAACCCGTCCGCCTGTAGAATTAAATTATGTGTGTAATAAAGAAATCATTGCTCTTCTTCTCCCTTGTAAGTGTTTTTTATAAGACTTTGCTGGATTTATTTGCTGAGTCTTTTAACCTATGTATAGAGTGTCTTTGGCAACCATTGCCTCGAAAACATTGACAAAAGCTTGGTATGCGTGGCGCAGAGCCACAAGCGTAGCGATCTGGGCCTGTTCTGCATCCGAAAGAATGAAAGATTCTTTTCAACTCCTAAAACATTTCGTATTTCCATAGTTAGTGGAAGGGTCTTGTCTCCCTACTTTCCGTAGTGTTCAGGTAAGAATGGTTTTATTAACAGAAACAGAAGACTGTCCTCAGAATAATCTCCATCCACAACGTTTTAAGCGAAACCATGATAACTTGTCTCATTTTGAAGCCAAATAAATGGAAAATAGTTAGGCAATTTTTCTTTCTGGGAAAATATCAGAAACAAGAAGCTATTTCTCCTATCAATAATTATCGTTATATACATATAATCTCATTTTGCAAAACTTGTATGTGACACATGACTAGCCGTTGTGTTTGTTATGTGCGCCATGGGGAACGCTTTCGCCTCTACAATGCTAAAGAAAACTATTTTAAAGGAAAGAGTGATAAATAAATGAAAAAAAAATTGAATAAAAAGAGATAGACCATGGAAGTGATTCATAAATTACTGATCAATAGACTTAACAATCACTTATCGCAAGGTTTTCACCAATGTAGAACTGTTTATTTAACACTTCTGAAGGAATAGGCAACGATATCAAAAAAAGGCACGTTGGATTCTCTAGTTATTTAAATGTTACTCAAAGCTCACCTTAAGTCATGATGAGAATAGATATTTGGATAGACAAAATTTATCGAATCACAGTAAAGTAATGCAAAGTGATAAGAACATAAATCTGCCAATCCTGTGTAGCTGAGATAATCGAGATTTTAAATTAAGCAGACTCTGCCTCTCCTTCAAAGATAATACGTTATTTGTAGACGAATAAGTGTTCCAGATCTGCCATTAGTGAAAATCAGCTTGTTTTAAAGTTTTATAAAAGGATAAAAGAAAACATTATTTTAATGCAAGCGGTTGGAATTTACAGAGAGTGAGAAATATTGTTACTTAATTGTGCCAATGGCTGATCTGGTTTCGGCCTGTCATTAAGAAGGAGACTTATATGTCATTGTCCTTCGTGGACGTTACCTACATCAACTAGGAGCTAAGGTTCATAACAAATTGGTTTGAGTCACTACATATCTCCTATAGGTTCTATCAATTTTAATTGTTTTGCAATCTACTTGACATAATAAGTTATCTTGTAGTTAAAATCCTCACATTAAAAACTCTACCTTTTTTCTGGGAGATTTCTTCCTAATTGTGGAATTGTAGGCGAGGGAGAAACGGTTTCGCAATCTCAAAACCCGAAACACTACATTAATTAACCTCATTGGACACTCACCTTCTCTTCTTGTTTACATACATTTCTTTATAGCAAATTTACTGCTTTTTCTGGGAACCCTTTTCAAACATTTCTGGCTAAAATTCCACCGAAATTTTACTATTTTATAAATAAATGTTTCGACCATTCACTTTATACCTATACTTTTCACTGATTTTGACCTTTTTAAAATCTAGATCATACCAGTTCGATTAATGTCGTCTACCCTACTACTGAAACAGTGCCTTTGCACTAGGTCTATTCTGGTATAGAGATATCTAGTTTCAACTCTACGTCTCATTGTGTAGGTAGTTACCCAAGTACGAACCCTACGGCAAATAATGAAACAAAAATAAGATTAGAATGACAATCGTTGGTGAGCCTTATTAGAAGGTTGGTGAAGAAGGTCTTGGGAAGTAATTATGCCTTTCACACCACTTAGCAATCACGTATGATCGTTTATTACCACCGAAAAATGCGAACCCGTTCCATAGAGTGTATGAATGCATATATCTACTCATCTGGAAATTTCTTGGAAAGGCAGAGAGAGTGTGTGTTGTGCTGTGGAAACGTGACCTAAAAGACAGAGAGTTGAGCAAATTATGTGTGCAAAGACATTAGTAATATGTATTACTTAGTCCACCAGACGGTGAGAGCTTCACTTTCATTATATTGTGAAATAGCGCACTTAAGGATTAACACATTGTGAGCGTTTCGAGCTGTACTACTAAAAGCTATTAGCCAGGTTCTTTTATATGCAATCGCCGCCAATATTTTCATTTTAACTGAAAATGTAGATTTGAAGAGCAAGTTTGTTTGGCATCGATCCATGCAATTGGCAAATTTGGATCTGAATTTGCTGAGGTCTTGCAGAATATACCTCCCTTAAGGTATCTACTAGTAAAGTACATTATAAGGGTTGTTTCCTAGAACGCTACTCGCGTTCTACATTTACTCCAGTACAATTATTAAACATCAGGCAGGATGTTTAAAACTTTATAATTTCAAAGATTAAAGTTATATAATAATAACATATGTGGAGATTTTCATTGATATTCAGAGAGAGAAAGAAATATGCAAATAACTTTTGCTTTTCATTCGCGGGCAATTTACATCTCAATATGGTCGTCAGTCGGTCGGTCTCGGTTTTGCTTTTTTTTGTAATAACATTGTAACTATTCGGCCAATTTTAGTCGAAATTTCCAACCATTATGTTCTTTTACATTCTCTTTCGAATGATATAATTGCCAAGGTACTTCCAAGTTTAGTATGGGAATTGTTGTTTTTATAATAACATTAAACTCTTCGGCTGATTCTAACGAAATTTGAAACTCTTTTGTTGTTTTACATTCTCTTTCGAATGAAAGAGTCAGCAAATGCCTTCCAAGGATATTTAGTGAATTATTTTGTTTTGACAATAAAATCATAACGATTCGGCCGGTTCTAAGGAAATTTAAAACACCTATGTTGTTTTACATCCTCTTTCGAACGATATAATTAACAAAGTTCTCCCAATGTGATCTCGGGACTTATGTTGTTTTAGCAATAACATCATAACTGTTTGCCCCATTACGAGGAAATTTAAAAGCCTTATGTTAATTTACATTCTCTTTCGAATGATAAAATTGCCACAGTCCTTCCCAGGTTAGCCAGGGAATTATTTTGATTTGGAAATAACATCATAACTATTTGCCCCATTATGAGGAAATTTAAAAGCCTTATGTTAATTTACATTTTCTTTCGAATGATATAATTGCCACAGTCCTTCCAAGGTTAGCCATGGAATTATTTTGATTTGGAAATAACATCATAACTATTTGCCCCATTATGAGGAAATTTAAAAGCCTTATGTTAATTTACATTTTCTTTCGAATGATATAATTGCCACAGTCCTTCCAAGGTTAGCGAGGGAATTATTTTGATTTGGCAATAACATCATAACTATTTGCCCCATTATGAGGAAATTTAAAAGCCTTGTGTTAATTTACATTCTCTTTCGAATGATATAATTGCCACAGTCCTTCCAAGGTTAGCCAGGGAATTATTTTGATTTGGCAATAACATCATAACTATTTGCCCCATTATGAGGAAATTTAAAAGCCTTGTGTTAATTTACATTCTCTTTCGAATGATATAATTGCCACAGTCCTTCCAAGGTTAGCGAGGGAATTATTTTGATTTGGCAATAACATCATAACTATTTGCCCCATTATGAGGAAATTTAAAAGCCTTGTGTTAATTTACATTCTCTTTCGAATGATATAATTGCCACAGTCCTTCCAAGGTTAGCCAGGGAATTATTTTGATTTGGCAATAACATCATACCTATTTGCCCCATTATGAGGAAATTTCAAAGTCTTATGTTAATTTACATTTTCTTTCGAATGATAAAATTGCCACAGTCCTTCCAAGGTTAGCTAGCGAATTATATTGTTTTTAAATAACATTTTTTAATTTGACCGATTCTAAAGAAATTCAAAACCATTATGTTGTTTTAAATTCTTTTTCCAATAATAAAATTACCAAAGTACTCCAAAGGTTAGCCCTGTAATTATATTGTTTTGGCAATAATATCATAGCTATTTACCGATTCTAACGAACTTCAAATCCCTTGATGTAATTTTACATTCTCTTTCGAATGATATAATTGCCAAAGTCCTCCCAAGATTAGCCAGGAAATTATTTTGTTTTGGCAATAACATCATAACTATTCGCTCCATTCTGACGAAGTTTGAGACCTTATGTTGTTTTACCTCCTCTTTCGAATAAAATAATTGCTAAATCCTCCTAAGGTTAGCCAGGATTTATTTTGATTTTGGCAATAACATCATAACTATTTAGCCGATTCTAAAGCAATTTTAAACCCTTATGTTGTTTCACATTTTCTTTCGAATGTTAGAATTGCCATGGTCATCCCAAGATTACTCCGGGAATTATTAAAAGTTTTAATGTTGCAAGGTCATAAATCAGATAAAAGAGAGGGCGCGACTTTTTGTCAGCAGACCTTTTTTAATTACCAGTAATTAAAAACCTGCCATTATTTTTCCCAAGTCAACATTCCAGAAATATCACCTTGAGACAATCGCTTTAATGAAAAATTTATTACTCTGCATATTTCAATGTAAACATCAACAAACATATTTATTTATTGGTATGCTTTGAAATTTAGACGAAGCGTAAAACGGTTTTTAGTGATTTAAAAGGATTCTTGTACATTCATTTATTGGATGTAATTATTATTCACCCCCACCTTAAGAAATATATAAAAACTATGTTCGACATTTAGAGTGAGTCAATTTTTCGGTTCGAAATTGTATTTTTTGTATGGTCATCTTTTGGAAAAATAAATAAAAAACTTACCTTCCAAACTTTGCAATAGTCATATGTTAACATATTTTTAGATTGTCTTATTTTGCGTTTTCTTACTAATAATTATTAGTTTAACAAAGCCAAAACAAATATACTTGAATATTTTGATACACTAACTAAAAATCTTGCTCTAAAACGAATTTATCTATCTACTAAATCTACTAGTCTTAATCAATATAGAAAATTCAATTTATATATTGTAATGGATTCTAAGCGTACTGTAGGAGATGCGTTAGCAAATTTTTCATTTTCATCGGAAAAATTTATGGTCCTTTTGGGGATACTGTTATGAATAAATTCCTTTCCACAAAATGATGTTTTATTTTGCAGTCCATTCGTGCACCTTTGCTCCCAAGATGAAATTGCTACAGGAGGCCCCATCACACCCGAATTTTCTGTTGCCTTAATGTTAATTTTCTTTTTCATGAACACCTTATATATTATAATTATTATGTAGTAGCAATAATTTTATTAGTTTTCAAGTGCCACATAATTATTACATGAATAACAATAAAAAGCATTAAAAAGTAAGGACTGAACATTAGTTGGCACATCTTGAGCGTTTAAGAATCATATAACTCACCAATATTAATGAGTCCTTATCATTGTTTTTTAGTGTTACCTTTTCCTAAGAAAAAGGTCGGAATTATGAATATGATGCAGCTGTACTCTGAATGAATTAGTTCTTCTACACTCATAATAAAACATCAACATTTAATCCGTGAAAGTATAGGAAAGAGGTAGGGATCCTGAGACATCTATACCGCATGTTGCCTTCCTTAACATTTAATGCCTCCTGAATTAATTCAAATTTTGCACATTTAATCATTTTATTGCTTTTCTAGAGGAAGTCCTTGCAACAGTCTTATGAAGGTTATATAACTATATAATTAATTATTTCTTTCATTTTTAAGCTGAAGCATAGTATCAATAGTTAGGTATATACGAAACAAGAGGAGCAGCTTCACCGTTCCTACTTAGAGAGGGAGCTTGCCCTTCGCTGGCAGATTTTCGGTCTCTGGCCTACGGACTATTATAATTCTTTTTTTTTTCTACATCTAAATTTGCTTTAATAATTTTCATACCAAAATTTTAATTAATTTTATGAACTTCACCTTTTTATTTTTTAGAAATGAATTATAAATGATATTATAATGGAAATAGTAGAAATAACTTAGATAACAATTTTAAATATACTTATCTGACAACCAAACTAAAAGAAAAATCTTATTCAAACTTTCCAAAAAACTCGTTCTTAAAATATAGGGTCATGGATACTGTGCTAACTTGAAGTATATTTGATTGAAATTTTCTGAATGAGCCAACAGCAAAACTAATGTGGCCTTCAACAAAGAAAATGCTCTCCACCCCTGGATAAAAGATCAAATAATTCTTACTTTCAAACATTAAAAATTGCCCCACTACCTCAAGGCATTTACCAGAGGCTAGATAGACAAAATATATATAAAAAGCTCACGGGGCCCTTTCCTTCATGTGATTGCTTTAAATATATCCTAGTAATAGTTAATAGAAGTTAAGGATCGTGGAAATAATTTCTTCAAACGACCAGTTAAATTTGACTCATTTTAGGAATTATTAAGTGCTAGATAACAAGATGGGGCCCAGCTCTCATCTTTTCTGAAAATGGTGGTTGTTTGTCTATTGGTACCGAGGCTTGAGATTCATTGTTGTTCACCAAACCAAATAAATAAATACATCAAGATTATCCTTTCCAAATTCTCATATATATATATATATATATATATATATATATATATATATATATATATATATATATATATATATAAGAGAAAGAAGGTTACCCCTCCCCCCACCTAGAACTCAACGACTACCTGTGGCGCCTGAGAAAAAAATGCACCTGCACACCAAGACCTACGGCATCGAGGACTTTCAAACGAGCCTGTGATGTTCGACGAGAAAATCCGCCCCCCTGGCATGCCAAATCTAATGTGATCCCCGTTTACTTTTAGGGGCCTCCTCGTACCTAAGGCAGAGTTCCCGCCCGAAAGACGATAGACATAACAGGCATATATCACTCAGGTTTCGACTTTGTTCTCGTCTAGAGTACTCCCTCGTTCATTTCTCAGCGAGGTTAAAGAAGAATCAATATTAAAAGTGGAATTATGCAGGTTGTATCCCAAAGCATCCTGTCAAATTATGGTTGACGTAAGTCTCCCCGTTATTTGCACTCTACCCCTTTTCCTGGAAGCAATCACCATAAATGCTCGATTTCAATTAATAAAACAAAGTAACTGGGATCTATATTTCAAATTCTGGCGTACTACCTTTTAAAGTCAATTCTAGGAAAATAGATATATATACAAGCCATCGCTCCGCCACTCCCTCCACCACACGAGGGGAGCTTAGGCTTCACTTCGCTCACTACCAGCTCTTCGGCTTCTTTGATCTTTCAAATCGATTGTGATCACCTCTTCCCACCTCGTCCTCTACCCCTATCACATCACCTAGTCCTCCCGCTACCCCCATTCATTCCCCCCTTCCTCCTCCCTTTCTTCTCTAATCCATTTACTCCTCCTTCTCCCATATATCTCCCCCTCTCAACAGTGGGAGGACAGGGTGAGGGAGGAGCTCATTCATAAATATAGCTAAAATAAAATTCAAAATTACGAAAAAAATCAGGTTCTAAAAATATACACTTTGCTCTCTCTTTCCCGCTCTACACTTCCCATCTCTCCCCATCCCTAAGTATTTCTCCCCTTTGACCCCTTCTATCTTTCCCACTTCCCATTATTTCCCTCTTCAGCGGCTTCCCTCTCCTTCCCTCGCTCTCCTCCTCCGCGTTCTCCCCCCTCTCCTCCTTCGCGTTCTTCCCCCCTCTCTCTAACACTCTACCCTTAGGAGAGAAGAGGGTGAGGGGTAGAGGAGATAGTTAGGTAGAGATGGAGGAGTCGATATGGTGTAAAGAGTTGGGAGAGGGAAGGGGGAGAAGGGGCAAGGGAAAATGGGGAGAAAGGGGGAGGGGGGATATAGGAGGAAAGAGTGGGGGAAAGAGGGTGATAGGGTTGGGAGTAGGTGGAGGGACAAGGGGGGTAGAGAGGGGAAATTCACACCAATTTACTTGTCCAATTTTTAGAAAATATATACAAAAATATTTTAAAAATCACGTTTTAAAAATATATGGTTATGGAGGATGTATACATATATGGATATACTTATTCAGATATCTTGTATGAATAACTCTTTGAAGTAATTCATATCCCTTATTATTCAGTAGATAAAAGTGCTTCTTTATTCCTTTCGATGACCTTTTGACCTGTGATTAATTAAGTAAAGTAAAAAATATTTTTTAGTAGTGCGGATAGATAAAAGTTTAAATTTATTTCTGAAGCCATCTTCTAAACGATCCGGTTAGGAAGAAAATAATCCAACTTGCTACCTTAAACTTTTGTTTACAATAGAAAAAATTAGCCACAATATAAAAAAAATGTTTATCTAAATTAGGAGATAAGGTAAGAGTAAGAAAAGTTCAATTGTGTGAGATGAATGTGAGGTGAGTCAAATGCTTGCTGACAATCCTCACAGGAAACAATCGCCAAAGTTGAATAGGTTTAAAAGAGGATGCGTGACAGGAATAGCCTTTAAATTTGTGAGGGAAAAATGAAGCGGTTGTTGAGTCAGGAAGTGTAAAAAAATCGTAATGATGTTTAGGGAATCTTTAATTTATCATAGATAGAGAAATATTGTAAACCAATTTAGAATAAGAACTATTATCCAATTATGAATGTCTTTCGTACTTCACATATATGATTCAAAATTAAAATTTAGAATAATTGCGAAAAGAGAAAAAAATGCGAGAGCCCTCAATTCTTGTATTCAATGAAGGCAAGATCAAGGGAACGGGTGTATGTATAAAAAGAACAAGAAAATTAAAAAAAATTGACAAAAGCTGGAATAGAAAAGGGCTGCAATCGTAAATACTGAGACAGAGAATCCCTCTGATAAATAAGAAGGATTCGTGAAACCTTCCCGTATATATGCATATTATTGAGATATTTTTGTTGATAATCCATCTAATCATTATGATCCAACTCTATTTCCCATTAAGGTTCTCATACAATTTTCCCATAAGACTTTTCCAGATAGATATAATATTCAACAAATTTTAGGGTTACTATTCCTTCCAAATGGATAGAACATATAGCAACCCCCATAAAATTAAGTAAAATCGGTACTACATCTGGCAACTGCTCACAATTCATATTGCTTCATAACACGAGAAACATTATGCTAGGCATTGTGGCAATAATTACTTTACTTAGAGGTACTTTTCATTATCAGAACTGAATAAAAAACAGCAAAATTAAATCGTGATCTTCAATTACTAGAAAAATTATGTAACTGCAAATAGTCGAGCCGAAATTGTTGTAGCGTTTGTGAAAAGTATGTTACTTCCAATCTTCAGATTACTCTGGGAATAATTCGCACTGACGAGCGATGAGCCAAAGAGTGAATCCTTTGACGAAGGGGAGTGCTTGAGGTAGTTCACTTTGCGGTATTCCTCAATGGCGAGGACTATCTCTGAGTTTGGGGGGTACACCAGGATAGGGGGCTTCTCTGACGAGAGTTAGTTGAACTTGCTTCTCAATCCGAGTTAACTAAAAGTTAATCTCTTCACTCTTTGAATTAATAAATTAAAACAATCACTCATCAATCAAAACCTAACAACCTTCAAAGTAAAAATTTTAACAATTAAACATTACTGTTTCTCCCAGTAATTAAACAAACTCCCATAGTACATAAACACTGTTGTCAGATTTCTCCATTCATCCTTAGAAAGAATGGCTCCTCCTACTTTCAGGAAGGCAGACAAAGAAAGAAAATACTCCAATTACAAGAGGAACAACCGAATTAAACGAACCAGTTAATTTTAATGAACTGCAGACCCATATTTCCTCATCTACGCTACCAGTTGATGCCAAAGACATTATGAACGTTCTCTTGAAGTTTTTTGAATCATCTTTTGCCAAACAAGAACAAAAAATCATCTCTCTCGAAAAATCTAACGAACAAATGAGATCAAAAATCGAAAAATTAGAAGAAAAGGTTGATTCTTCTGACGCTTATGAAAGACGAGATACGATTATATTCTCCGGCAATATACCTGAAGCTACCAATAATGAAAACTGCAGCAATATCATCCGCAAACTTATTAAAGATAACTGCAACATACAAATGCAAGAAGCTGACATCTCTGTTGCTCATCGGCTAGGTCCCAAACCAAAAGTACAAGGTCCCGACAAAAGAAACATAATTGTGAAGTTGCGCAGAAGTGATCTGGACGTGATATCTTCTCAGCATGCAAAGAATTCAAACCTTCATTCTATGTAAACGAAAAACTGACTCCAAATCGCAACGAAATGTTTTTTGTCCTCTGCCAAGGTAATAAGAAATTCTCCACAAAGATCGCAGGCTGTACTACCAGAGATGAATTCATCAACGTCTTCTTGCGATCACTCTCTGGTCGCCGTGACCTACGTATAGTTATCAATACCCGAGCTGCCCTCCAAAAATTTATGTCGGAACACCTCAATTCGAAGCTTGCAGACTTTAATGCTGAGAATCTCTGGAACGATCAGTAATAATACATTCGGCGATATTACTGTTTTAGATGAAAAAAACAAAAACAAACAAACCATGTTTTGACCTAGCATTCACTTACTTCTATTTCAATTGTATTACATACTTTATTCCTTTTTCTCTTATTAAAGTTATCATAAAAACAGTATTTTAACTGTTTATAGATATTTTATACGTAATTTCAATTTGTAACCTTTAATTTTTAAATTATTTTATGTTTGAACAACTCGATCACTTCAATAAATATCAATCTAGACATAAACCATTTTGATGAATTATATCCAAATTTTAAAGAAAATAACGTAAGAAACCAATACTACGATTGTGAGAAATTTAACACTACATTTTCATTTGAAAAAACAGACCTGTCCATTTTAAATCTTAACATTCGATCTTTGCACGCAAACTTTGATGAATTTTCAATATTTTTGTCAACACTTAATTATAAATTTTACGTTTTGGCATTCACAGAGAGCTGGCTAACAAATAATAATAAACACCTCATCAGTGTCCCAAACTATAGCTTTTTTCATTCACTACGCGACGTAAACAAGATAGGGGGAGGTATAAGCGTGTATATATCTGACAGACTAAATACTAAGAAAGTTGACGAAATTAGTATTTCCTATACCTATATAGAAACTTTATTTATCGAAGTAAAATCAAATGGTAAAACAATAATCATTGGAACCGTATATAGACCCCCTTCTGGCGACCAAAAGATGTTTATAGATAAGATTACTGAATTAATCAATTACTTCAATGTAACAAACTATGAAGACATAATAATTACAGTAGATTTTAACCTTGATCTATTAAACTTTGAAAACCACGCATCAACTCAGTCCTTCCTCAATACTTTTTATTCTCATTCCTTACTTCCAATTACAACAAAACCGACAAGAATAACCCCAAACTCAGCAACACTAATTGACAATATTTTCAGAGTTCACCCCGAAAATTACTCTTCCGGTATTCTCCTTTGTGACATGTCAGACCATCTTCCTATATTCATGATCCAAAAGTCTTTTTTCAACTCGAACAATATTCATCAAAACCGTACAATAACCTACCGCATAATTAACGAAAATACCTTATCAAACTTCTATAACTATGTTCTAAATCAGAATCTATATGAAATTTCCTATATAAATGACTTTGATTCTGCTCCCGAAGAGTTAATTTCAAGGCTAGACGATGCTTTTAAACTTAATTCTCCTCTAAAATCTAAAACCATATCATATAAACACAAAACAAAACCTTGGATATCAAACGCAATTATAAATAACATCAAAAATCGTCAAAAATACTTTTCTCTTTATAATAAAAGCTTAGTGATAAAACCTGAAATTAATAAAGGAACAAACCAAATTAAACAAATTATCTTTGACGGTAAACCAGTTGATGACAATAAGCAAAAACCGAATGAATTCAATAAATATTTTGTCAACGTAGGTAAAAAAATCTCAGACTCCTGCAAAATAGTCGATAAATCTTTTCTTTTGTATTTTAACGAGATTAATGTACCAAATTCCTTGTTCTTTTCTCCTGTAAGCTTAGCCGATATAAAAAAATCATTAGTTCACTAAAAAATAAAAAATCAGGTATTAATTCAATCTCCACTAAAATTTTTAAATACATCTCCGATATAGTTGCTCCAATTTTAGCATCAATAATCAATAAATCATTTACGCAGGGTATATTCCCAAGTGTATTAAAAGTTGCTCGGGTAACACCGTTACCAAAGGCCGGAGACCTTACAAACGTTAGCAATTACCGCCCTATTTCATGTCTTACAATGTGCAGTAAAATATTTGAAAAAATAGCATTCAATAAACTTTATAAATTTATGGAATCTAATTCACTGTTGTATAAAAACCAATATGGTTTTAGACGTCAGAAATCAACGATTCACGCGATAATTAACCACTTTCAATATTTATATGATAACATTGAAAAGGGCCACATTGTATTTTCAATTTTTTTCGATTTTAAAAAAGCATTCGATTCTGTCAACCATAATATTCTACTGTCAAAATTAGCTATGTACGGAATTAGAGGCAAATGTCAAAATTAGTTCAAATCATATTTAACTGAAAGAAAGCAATTTGCCTCCGTCAATGGTCATGACTCATCCCACCTTAATATTACAACTGGGGTCCAACAAGGCTCCGTGCTAGGGCCCCTGTTATTTTTAATCTATATTAATGATATTGTTAAATCATCTTCTCTGTTTAAATTTATATTATTCGCGGATGATAGTGGCTTATCAACTTCCTTGCCATATGACAAACCGAGCAACATTGCATCTACAATAAATAAAGAACTCGAAAATGTCTTCAGGTGGCTTAATGTTAATAAACTATCAAGAAATGTAGATAAAACCAAACATATTCTTTTCTGTTACAAAAAATCTATTGAATTGCCCCATATTAAAATGGGCAACGGAATAATCTATGAAACTACTCATATCAATTCCTAGGCATCTTTATTGACAAAAATCGGAGTTTTAAACAACATATTACGCATATCTCAACAAAACTATCAAAATCGATTGCAAAATTATATAAATTAAATAAGTTTCTTCCTTAATCTATTCTCCACTCTTTATATATGACAATGGTGCAACTTTACTTGACATATGGCATAGAGAGTTGGTATGGAAAATATCAAAGTTATCTTAATAAATTAGTCATATTACAGAAAAAAGCAATTCGAGCCATCCATCAACTTGACTACAATGAGCACACTTATCGTTATTTTAAGGAATCCAGAATTCTAAAATTAAATGATATCTTTGTTTTTCGAACATCCTTATTCCTTTACAAAACAATAAACTGTTCCTATAATAGCTATATATTTAATATGTTACAAACAGCTGATAATACCCATAATCACCAAACCCACAATATAACAAAATTTATTTGACCCTTGTATTCAAAATTAAAATCACACTGTAGCTTTCTGTACGAATCTAGCAAAATATGGAATGGCTTGGACGACAATATCAAATCCCAAACCAATTTAGCTCAATTCAAAAAAGCTCTTAAAAACAATATAATTTCGGCTTACTAAATTTCTATTCAGCTTTTGTTATTGTGTATTTATTTGTTACCGTACACTATTATACTGTGTACTACTACTTTGATTTATACATTACAAACATGTTATTATTTATATAAGACTGTTGACTATGTTAACTACAGATCTTTTGAAATTATCGCTGGAAATAAAATAGATTTTAATTTATCTCTAAATTTAAATTATATAATTATTCGTTATTTGCAATCATTACAATGGTTAGGTTCTCAAATGAATATTAAGTTGTTTATATTTGTATAAACATAAGGGAATTGTTAGTCTTGATAATTTTATGCTTAGTCTTAAGTTTCTGCCCTAAAAGTCACTGACTTATTTAGGCCCATAAATAATCCTGTATGTATAAGTACTTATAGTAACTTGTCATTAAGATTTAAAATGTAATATGTTTTTACTGTACATTGGATTAGTATGGAATATATAAACAAATAAATAAATAATAAATAAAACAGGAATTAGCTCAGGATGAGCTTCTTCTAAGTCTCTCTTGTTAGTTTACCGGGCACTTATGCGAGACTTCGCTGTCTCGATGACTCTCACGGTTTACTTCGTTCTTCTGCAGTTATTTGATTATATACTTCGCCACTCCACTGGGGGTAGGAGGAGCAGGAAGAGAGAATGGCGGCATTAAGTCTCCTCCTCTTACGGTTTTTTTCAGAGCGTCTTACAGCTAGCCTTAAAGATCACCTTCTGGCTTTAGGCCGTCGCTCCTCTAATTTCGCATATGAAGTAAAATTAAATATCAACTCTTATGGGAAATATGGCCGGTTTAACCAATGTTAGGCCTCACCGGGGTCAGACATGGGATGATTAGTGCATTATGTTGTTTTAGGCAGCCTTTCTGGTTTTCCTTGAGGCAAGGAGAGAGAGGGGGGAAGGTTAAGTGATCGGGCTACGCCGCCAAAGATGCCAGGATGTTGTGGTTATGGAACAGGGCCTCAGTGGTGAGGGTGGGATATCGATTCCCCTATATATATAAGTAGTCGCATCAAATAATATATAGCCTCAAATAATATACAACTAAATTATTAATCTTATAAAACACAAAATACTTAAGCGAATTTTTTGCTTATAAAATTTAGTTAATTCGGTCAAGTTGTTAAAATGTTCTCTTACAATTTGAAAGTAAGTCAAGGTGCATTGAGTAGCTGATTTACAGCGATCAACAAATTTTGATGCCCTTATTGTTTCATACTTTTGATTAAATGCATTTTAGGGGGGAGGGGGCCTAATTTTGCAGTTCTTGTGATATAAACTATGTATTTTGATATCACCAAAACTAAAAGTAAAGTTTTAGTATAAATAAAGAACGTGGCGGATATCAAATTCTTCTTTTCCTTTTTTTATCCATCAATTATGCAACTTTACATCTAGATTATTCTTGATAACACAACTTACATAAAGTAGTTAGTTATTTATCTTGATCAAAGAATTACTCCTTTTTAATAAACAATTCTAAAATATGAAAAAAACATTAGTAGAACCAGGTCCAGCTTAACCGACTTGTTCCAAACTGCGTTCATGTGAATGGATTTCTTTGAGATTTCACTTCGTTGGATTTAATTTTATATGCAAACCACGCAACAATACCCGTTTGCTTAAAGTATTAAATAACTTTTAACGGCAAAATTATTAATCAAAATATTATTCTATTCTTTGAATAGTGAAATATTATATATGTTCTCTGAAGAGAACTTGGCAAACTTTGTTTGAATGTCTTCAGGACAGGAAACTCTTTATCTGAGGAAAACGATAGTGTTCTTAGAGCTTTGCAAAAAGTGTTTTTTAAATTACATTTTGATTCATAGCAAAGGTTGGTTTAGAATCTGTTGGCGTGTCAAATTACGGGTGACATTTCTCATAGTTTATTGGAAAATAAGCTTTTCAGTTATGAACGTCATTTTTCTGTTTTCCTCTCCTTACTTACTTTGGCTTATGGGTATTTTCGATAATTCATTACCTACCAAACCACACCACACATTTCGACAGTCAAAACAGCCAGCAAAATCGATCTTATTTATGAGTAATACCCTTTGGTAACCAAATTAAACATATATAACTTTTCGTCTCCTAATTTGGCAGTGATTTTAGAACTACCGGTAATGAAATGAATTAAAAGTTTAGTTTAGGTTTAATTATGTGAAATATTTTATTTTCTAATGACTTTTCATTTAAAAATTATATTCTGGTAATATTCAAATCTACCAGCAAAAAATTCATAAAATGCATTACTACTATTTAAATGCACCTAGTTACTCTGTTGAATTTAAGAAAGTGAGTGCTTCGTCTCATAACACTAAAAGATTTAGGGATTTTGTTATGAAAATCGCTCACTTTTTATTCATTATTTTATCATTTATAATTAATACTAAATATTTCATTAAACCTCATTTTTATAATTACATAGTTACAGGGAGCCAGCAAGGACTCCTTACGCCACTCAAAGAACAGTCCAATTCTATACTAATATTCTAGTAGTCCTCCTTTGGCCATTGTTGCCACGATGCTCATTCGCGAGACATTCAATCCACAGCTTGACTGCGTATTTAAATATCATTATTCATAAAATAACTGCCAATTTTGTTTTTTAAACTATTCACACTATTATAGAATGAACTATAGAATCACCAAAATTCCTTTAGTTATTCATATTTTAAAACTTAAGCAATTATTTGAATTACAATTCTGAGAGGATGTGCCAGATAAAAAGATCTAGGAGACAATATTATCTATGATATTTAAGGGATTTCAATCCATTTTCATGTGAGCAGGACTTTATTGATTATAACCGTCCTAATCCCCTTCTAGTTTCCAGAATAAGCTGATATCAGTCCCATTGGAATATTAAGGATCCTTTACGAAATTCTTAGACTGAATTCATCTCAATACCGGCAAAAGATTGAGAGATACAAGCTTTTGTCTCTTGTCACTATTTTATGCAAAAATCCTTTTCATTCGTTGCAATTTGCATCGATAGACGACTGAAAGAAAGATCGGACATCTGTTTCAAGTTTTCTAGGCGCGTTTTGAGATTCAATGTCACAGAAAGTTTTCTAATTCCATTTTATTCGTTAGAATTGAATGAGCAAAGATGCGAAAGAAAAATACTTCATTGTCTTCGTTTTAAAGCAAATTCAACGATCTCTTTCATTGCAAGGTAGAAAAAATAAATTTTATTTAAAATAATTAAGTAAATTATCTCTCTTTCGTTTAGTTAGTCTAAATATTAAATCGAACCTTTTTCATTTCTTTGATTTAAATAAAAGGTGCAACCATTTCTAGAAGCATTTTATCCATAAAATTCTATAAAGATTTGATGATAAATTGAATTCTATGTAAATAGTGTTAAAAAAACTATAGGTTCTACTCGAAAACCCTTAAGCTCCCTCGACGTCAAAAGGAGGGTACCTTTTCTTAGTTTTTCGAGGTTGCTTACAATCCTAGTTAAAATTTAGACTTTTTTAAACTTATGGAAGTTTATATAGTATCGTATACGCACGCCCATCTAAATATCTAATCACTTTCATTTGCTTTCACTTCATTCACGAGCATTTAAAAAGAATTAAGTTGCTTTTCATAATTAAGAGGTCATTAAATATTATAATAAAATGAATATATGATGCATTTATGCTTCCTCTTCACCATCAATCTAACAGGCCACACTGCTAATCAAAAATGCTTAGTAATTATAAAATGATGTAGTTATAAATTTCACAGTTTTATTATATATTCCTAAACGTTCTATGAAAACTTTTGTCCATAATTTGGCCGCCTTTTGGGAAAGTTGGGCAAATTTGTTCCCTCATAAATTTCTTGGGTCATTGTATCTAAAAAGAGTGCCTATAATCTTTCCAACATTCTGCTGTTTACTTTATAAACACATAAGCCCCTCCATTTGAGCACCTTCTTTAAACATTAATGTCTTCCTTTTACATAAAAGGGGCTAAAATTTAGTAATACTTGAAGAGGGATATAAAATATCAACATAGCAAATATCTTACGAATTTTCGCTTTCTAACAATCTCTATGAATCCCTTGTTCAAAAACTCTTCATGAATCTAAAGCATAACGAACTGTCTAAGAAATATTTCCCTTTCTAGCAGATTTGAATTACTGGCTTGGTGGTATTTGTTTACTAGATTATAATCTAGAATGATAATAGCTGCTTTAGTCTTCCTGGATTAACGGTTTGTAATTTTGATGATCTCTTTCTTTAAATTCGAATCCTCAGCCACCGAACGTAAATGAAGTTATATTTTAAAATTAATGAATAGAAGAAAATTTCTCAGGCATCGGGTCCTGATAAAATCTATTAATTACAACATTAGAAAATTAATTTTTAACACTTGTCTACATTTTTCAAATATCAATAAACGATGGAATATAAAGCTCCTATCTAAATAATTTGATCGATTCATTGCATTAAATGAGACGATAAAGCTCGATATTAAGTTTTTCTCGATATATAAAAGGCTTTGAACGCCGTTTAACATAAATGTCTATTGGTAACGCTCAAAATCACGAAAAATAGAGGAGCACTGTACTTAAATGGATTAGAGATTGGTTGAAAAACCGTAAACAGAGACTTGGTTTCAAGCGAAATAATTCTTCATTAGGATCGTTACTGGCGGCAGATCAATGTTCTGTTCTATAAACATAGCTTTTTGAATTAATAAATATAAACAACTTTGATGTAAACCTATTCCTTCAAATTTCACAATTTTTAACTATCATGAAATTCCAGATTAGGTGAAATAGCTGTTACGGTAAAAACTTCCAAACATATTTGTATACAGAAGTCAAAATGTCTGAAGGATGACATAAAATCGTGGCGTAGATTGTAGCTTTCTTTATATTACACTTTAAGTTAAGTGAAAAATATAAAATATTGACGTAATCATCTTTGGTTGAACTATACCATCCGACAGAAGACTCGCGTCTGTTCCAACTAAATAATTATCAGCCAACAGTAAAATCTATCAACAGAAAAGTGAACCAAAATATTATCAGCAATTATTATCAACAATTTACTCTAAATAGACTTACAGGTGGATGTAAGTCTCTTATATTTATTATTAATATTAAGAAAATAATTGATACCATTTTTGACAAGGGAACTTTACACGGGTTTCAGAATATATGAACGTATACAATTTTAAATTGGATGCTGAGACTCGAGTCTGTTCCAAATAAATGATTATCAGCCAACAGTGAAATCTATCAACAGAAAGATGAACCATAATATTATCAGCATCTTACCCTAAATAGAATTACAGGTGAATCTAAGTCTCTTATAATTTTATTAATATTAAGAACATAATTGATACCTTTTGACAAAGGAAATTTACACGGCTTTCAAAATATTTTAAATTATAAAATTTTAAATTCGATGCTAAGAGTTTGAAATAAAAATCCCTTCTTCTAATCTGCTTATATCAGTAATTCAGAAAATATTCATGACTTTCAATATAATAGGAAATATAGTGATTTTCCTAAGTAAGAGGCTAAATAAATATTATTTTTCTAATTATGTGTATATAAAATTGTCTGAGCTCCTTTGGCAGAACTGCAAACAAATGATTCGAGTCTATCAGACCTTCGTAAGTCTTTTCTAATCACGCTAAAACTTCTATATCTTGCAATCATTTCTCTTTCACCCTATTCCGTATTTTTTCGATCCTCTCCTTTTTTATATTTTTATTTTACTACAACACTATTTGGAATCTTCCTTCTACAAAACATTTTTCTAGAATAAAATATAGGATTGAAAACAAATCCACATTAATATTTTTTAATTTTATACTATTGTAGTCCTTAAAATCTAAAAAATTGAAAGACAATCTTTTAATTTTGAAAGAATCATTAATCTATATTTTTTATTGCCTCTATCTACTAGCAATTTCTATCTGCTTTAATTTTATTGGTACGTATTTTATTCTTTTTTCCCACTTTTTAACATTCTTTTCTTCCAGAACTTTTAGTGTGGTCGTCCTTAAGCTATAATTTTTATTGCTCCTATCTACTAGCAATTTCTATCTGCTGTCATTTTATTAGTTAGTAAATTTTCTTTTTCCCCATCATTTTAACATTCTTTTTTTCCATAACTTTTAGTGTGGTCGTCAGGTGACTTGTTTTATATAATTCCAGGTAAATTAAGCTATATTTTTTATTGCTCTTAGCTACTAGCAATTTCTATCTGCTGTCATTTTATTAGAACATAAATTTTCTTTTTCCACATCTTTTAACATTCTTTTCTTCCAGAACTTTTAGTGTGGTCGTCAAGTGACTTGTTTTATATAATTCTCGGTAAATTACGACCCATTGCATTGACAAGACACTTTCTTAGAGTATTACAATATATGTTACCAGGAGGAGACGGATGAAGCTTAGTTAGGCCATAAAATGGCTTTGAATATTTATTAAATTTATAAGAAAGAACTCATGTTTGCTTCATTTATATTTTCTCCATAACATTCATACTATCTAATTAAAATCCAACTTATGCATATTGGTTCTAATAATTTTAGACAGCTTTCCAAAATGCTTCTAATAAATAGAACCTTATTACTATTTCTAGTATTTCTTATTTGTTCCTATACTTTCAACCACAATTGAGCCAAAGTCAATTTCTTACCATACATAGTCCAAAAATTTATAAAAAAGGTAAAATGACATAATAAAAGTTAAATATAATAAAAACAAGTATAATTTAATCATTTAAACGGAAAATTTCCCAAATTTCAAATACTTCTTTTTACCAACCAAGTGAATTGACTTTGAAGGTTTTCAATATTAATTGAATGCGAACTTCTTACTGAAACTCAAAAAATGGACAGTGATTATTTTTTGCGGGGGGGGGGGGACTTTGATAATATTCGTTGCTAAAAAAATTTCAAATGAGGAAATTTTATATTTTTAAATTTAACACTTATAGATGTGTGGGATCTTTGTTCACTGACGATCTATGTAGTAGAATTTTTGATTTGCTGAACTAAAATAGCAGGAGTCTAAATAAATGCCGCATATATCCTTCAAACTATAAAAGTTATTTAGAAGAGAAATATCTAAATCCTTGTACATAGGCTCTAGTGAACAATTTGCAAACAAACCGACTCATCTTTACAATAGCGAATACAATTTTGACAGTTATTGTCGATATATTTTTGTCACTTTATCCCATCATAGTAACTGCTACCCAGTTCAAGTAGTTGCCCTTTCTATTGACTAATTTCACTCTCAACGCACATCTGGTTCTTAATCTTAAGTTCACACGTTATTACCTTACATCAACATGCAATCGTTTCGTTTCTCTTCCATTGCCTGCCCCATTAAATATTCATTCGTATATCAGTTAATTAGATCCTTCATTTAATTAAAGTATTTGATAGAACCTGTAGATGCAAAACCAACTTTTACTACAGATAATTTATGGATATATTTATAAATAAACATTTATTTCTGTTGGATAAATGATAAATAAATTTGGTGAAAAATTACCCATCAAAGAGCATATTTAACTGATTTTATGTTTGTAGTATTTGTAGTAAAAAATTGAAATTAAAAAGACTTTAAAGTAATCATATAATTTGTAAGACAGTAATCCATCTTTATGCAGGAAAGTAGCGCTTCGTAGAAATTCGTAGTCTTATGGAACTAATGATAAAAATATAGCTCATGTTTTGTTTTTTTATATTACACAATATTTCGGTTTTAAAAACTATTTTATTTCTTTGCATTAGACAAAATACAACTCAGCTTTAATTCTTTAATAACTTAGCAGTTTATGTTCTAATAAAATCTTATTGGATTGGTTACTTTCGTCTCACTTTTTGTGTCTTTTAGGGTCAGAATACTGTCGACCAGATTAAGTCATAAAAAAAGAGAGCATGAGATATTCTTTTACCTATAATAAAAAGACAGTTTGTTTGTTAAAACTCAAGCTTTGGTTAAAATCCTTAGAGCAGTTATTGCAGATGCTTGGAGAAAATGTATGAGGATTTTAGACAATATTTTTTTCCTAGAATTAGCAACTTCCTTACCTAGTTTATCAACCATAAGTATTGCCCTGTTGTATCCATAAACAACCTTTGTTATGGGTAACCTAAAGTAACTTTTATTTTTAATAGAAACTTGCTTTTTTAAATATGTGAAAACATGACTAATTTAATTTTCACAGAGAAAGCTTTGTTATTCTTTCATTCAGCCAGAAGAAACTCATTATTTTTATTAAACTGAAAATTACTTTCTTTTCTTTTATAAATAGATGGCGTGGCTCGAAAACTCATTAGCCAATTATCACTATTCTTTATTTTTCTAGCCTATATTGTTTTTGGAGTGTCGATATTTTCTAAGAATATTCAGGTAAAATTTTAATAATTTAAGGTTTCTTTATCACACATGGCATTCCAAACGGTTCTTCTATACCGGGTGTCCCAGAAAAAAGTTAACCGTAATTTGAATTAGTATAACTCCAAAACTATTAGAGATTTTTGAATCTTGCAAAAGGTCTTTTATTTAACAACTATTTATCTGTCGATTCTATAAATTTCATTAAATTTACTTTTATGATTTTGATACACTAATGGGTTTAGTGGAGGCTATCAAAAATATGTTTGCGCAAGGAAGTAAAATAATGAAACGAAGCCTAGGAAGGCTAGGCTACCGTGCCCTTTCAAGAGAAGCGTAGGGAGCCTAGGTAGCCTAAGTCACTGTGCGATTCTTCAAGCAAAGCCTAGGCCATTTTACAGTGTTTTTACAGATACGCTGTGGTATGTTCTTGTCATTATTGCTCACAAGATTCATTTGAACAACGTTTTCCAGGTAGCCACCCACCAAGCAACCCCACAATTTGGAAAAATGTTCGCAAATACCAACATGAAGGAATATGCTTAAATCTAAATAAAGGTAGTTCGAGTCGTATTAGAACCATAAGAACAACAGAAAATATCGAAAATGTTCAGATGACACTTCTTCAAAATCCACATGTATCAGTCGGAAAGAATGGGTTACAATTGTCAAAGTCATCAATTAATCGCATTATTAAACATGACTTAAAATGGCATACCTATAAGATGCATGCAAAACACCAGCTTCTTGAAACTGATTTTCCTCGTCGTAGACAATTTGTCAAATGGCTTCTCCCTAAACCTGCTTGTTTCTCAGAAAACATTTTGATTGGTCACGAGGCAGCCTTTCTCATGAATGGAAAGGTAAATAGCCATAACATTCGGCAATATGCGCCGCTGACCCCCTTTCCCCAGCATTCTACTTTGACACACGTATTTGTCAGCAGAAAGTGTCTCTGTCGATGGAATATGCGGGAATGGCTATCTTGTCGGCCCATTGTTTTACGAGAATAACTTGAATGGTGCTGCCTACCTGAGCATGATCAACACAAGGATCTTCCCGAAACTCCGCCAAATTTACGGCAATCAATTCAATAGACTTTGGTGGATTCAGGACGGCGAACCAGCTAATAGACAGCTTGCTGTAAGAACAAAACTAAGAGAAACGTTTGATAACCTCATGCAATTAACTGGCCCTAAAATCTCCTGACTTAACACTGTGCGATTATTTCATATGAGGATATCTAAAGAATTAAGTGTATTCTACTCCACCACAAAGCATCAACCATTAAGAGATAGTATCACACGTAAAGTCAATAGACTTAAGGAAAATCACAAGTTAATCAAAAATGTTGTTCAATCAATGCGATCAAAGGCGCAACTGTGCTTGCAAAGAAATGGAAGACATGTGAAAGAAAAAGTTGCTTAGAAAATTAAAAAATGAATTTTATTACCCATATAAAGAGGTTTTTTTGTTAAAATGGATTTAAATATATTTGTTTATTTTCAACTTCGAAGTTTCATTATTTTACTTCATTGCGCAAACATAATTTTGATAGCCTTCAGGTAACCCATTAGTGTATCAACATGGCAAAAGGGAATTCAATGAAATTTCTAGAATCGACAGATAAATAGTTGGTAAATTTGATTTGTTTTACAGAACTCAGAAATCTCAAATAGGTTTTGAGTTATACTAATTCAAATTACGGTAAACTTTTTTCTGGGACACTGTATATTAATTTCATTTCCGCAAATGAAGAAAGAAACTGACCAAATATCAATCACTACTGGAAAACTCCCATAATATTTTTCTTATTTATTCTTGCTGGAGGCATACCATAATAGTTGAGATGGAACTAAATAGTAAGCTAATTATTGTCTCATTTTAGACATATTTACATTTCTCAAGTTTAGAATTATCCTTAAAGGAATTAATTTTTTTCATTCATAGAATCTGTATCGAGCCATTATATTTTTCTCCGAATTATTTCAGCTTCAGGTAATTCACCCAACAAATTGTTTTCTAAAGAAGATTGTGATATCAACCCCCAAAAAAATTCAAATGAATATAGTAGTTTGATTTTTATATAAAGGGTGTTCCATAAAGGGCGCCGAATTTGAATTGGGCTACACTTTTGTGTTTTTGAAGTTTAAAGGCATGCTTTTTTCAGATTTGGTATCTCTCTTTACTCTGATTAATAATTATCTTTGTTTCTTTCTCAGAATACGTCTCCGTTGCGCCATAGAACAGTTTACAGCTGAGCAGCGCATTCTAATCTTGAAGACAAATTGTTGGGACGGAATCGTTCTTATCGGACAGAGCAACAAATTGCTGTTGTGTGAGAAAGTGTCACTCTGAGTCGCAGAAAATCTATTCGCCGACGTTTGCAGCAGTTGCACATCCTGACCTCTTCATTACATCAAATTCTGGATAAAAATCTCCGTATGCATGCGTAAAAATTAAAATTACGTGGCATCTTTAGCCACCTGCCCACGGATGGCGGAAGCGATTTGCTAACTGGGGTGGGGAGCGAATTTCAGCCACGAAAACTTTGGCAAAGAAAATCATCTTCAGTTAAGAAGCCCACTTCAACTTGAAGTGGATTTTCCAATAAATAGAACTGCCGAATTCTAGGAAATGAAAATCCTCGAATAATACAAGAGCGTGAAATGCATAAATTGAAAGCGACTGTGTAGTGTGGTTTGGGGCAGGTGGAGTGCTTGGACCGTTCTTCTTTGAATAAAATAAGGGGACCTCAGTTACCATTAATTGAAAACGTTAACGAGACATAGTCTTCGCTCATTTCTGACCAAACTTGAAAGATAAGGAGATTGACGACCTCTGGTTTTAGCAGAGTGGAGCGACCTGCGATACTTCGCGCCAAACGCTTCCATTAATCCATGAAAAAATTCCGTAACGAGTAATATCATTTTATGGTGACAACGACCGGAACAAACAGGAACAAAGGAAGGTCCTCCCCCCCCGCAGGGTGAGGAGGACCTTCCTTTAATTTGAAAAACAAAAGTGAAATTTGGAAAAATTTCGCAAACAAAAACATAAAATATAAGTACAAAAAAGGGCCTCAGAAAAGGCCTATTAACAATGGTCAAGGCTGGATATTAGCGCAAGAGTTAACCACGCAAAGATGTCAGCCAAGAAGAGAGAGGAAGTGAAGAGCCGAAGGATGATGAAGAAAAACACTGGAGGAGCCAGGGGCGGAAGGCGGGAGCAGGTCACACCGGTAGCAAGGCTGATAAACGTCCGTCCCGTCTCGGGGAGTGTGGGACCCTATATAGTCCAGAGGAGGAGCGGGCCCACACATGCCTAGAGACTTCTTGCAAAGTGCCGAGACGGGACGTCAGCCGGATTGTGCCTGCTACGGATATAAGCGAGATTCCGTGATGAGATCCTGAAGGCGGCAGAATAGTCGAGGAGAGACGTAGTAGAAAGAGAGAGGAGGATCGACTCTGGAAGTTTCCCCCGTTTCGCGTTCCAAATCGCGCCGATGTTGTCCCCATAGGTGAGGGCGCGGGGAGCGAAGAGGGTGGAGAGGATAAGACCTAAGGATTCAAGTTCAAAAATCCTCAAGTCACATTGGCGGCAGTCAAGGGCCATAGAGGCGCCCTGTGACCACCAACCAATTCCCCAGGGAAAGGCATTGACCTAGAGTTCCAGGGCGACTCCTTTAGGTGGCCGAAAACGGGTCCACCGACCGTGGATGAGACGGCCTAGTTGAAGAAAGGGGGCCGGGTTCGGGTGGGTGTCCTGCAGGTAGCATAGCTGCACCCAACAGAATGGGAGACGGAGTGCAGGCAGGATGGAGTTAAGCAGGCCCGCAAGGCGCGACCATGCTTTACGGGAGACAGGTCGCGAGGACATGATGCGAAGGGCCGAGCTGGTCTTGTCCCGCATGGAAGTGGTAAGCTGGATACGCTTGAGTTTCAGATCGATGTTGAAGCCCAGGTAAGAGATTTGCTTGACGGGCGTAGTTAATGATTTTCGCCAGTTTGCATTAATTGAGCTCCGCTCAATAGTCCTCATGAATGCCCGAAGGGCACGCTTTTGCCCGATGCAGAGTACGTCGTCTAGGTACGTGTAGACCCTTATGCCGTGACCAGAAGCGAGCTGGTTCATCGTAGTCGAAGTGAGCTTCTGCATTAGGAAGGGGGCGCCGTTGAAGCCCATAGGAAGGCGGGTAAAGCGAAAGGATCGGTTGCCGCATCGGATTCCGAACCAGGGGAGGGCTTTGGGGTGGAGGCGGACGTGGTAAAAACCGTCCTTGAGGTCCAGCTTCATGGCCCAAAGGTGTTCAGTGGCCGAGCTCATGATTTTCTTGATACTCGGCAGGCTGAACTTCGGAGGGTGATAGGCCTCCGCGGCGGGCCGAGCCGTTGGGCTTGGCCACTCCGAAGATCCGATGGGCGCAACGAATGCTGGCCTCCTCTAGTATCCCTCGTTCCACAAGGGTGGTAATCCAAGGAAGGGTGCGGTCATCTGACGGGGCCCAGTTACGGTAAGATTTATTTAAGAAAATCTTAACACCGTTTTGGGCGTTGGCCTTCTGCAAATGGGAAACGGGGGTCCCCGATTCATAGGACCCGGGAGTCTCAACATCCAAGGGTGTGTTGAAGTCGACGCGAGGTGTCTCGGGCTCGAGTGGATCGAGTCCCGGACTTTCCCATTGGTTTCCCTGGTCGTCGTTGTTTCCCTGGTTGTTCCGGTCGTTGTTGCCCTCCTGTTGTTGTCCGTTGTCGTCGTTGTTGTTACCATTGCGTCTTCTCATGATGTCTGGATTTTTGCTTATTGGTGTATGTGAAGTTACGCACAATTCCTAAACTCAAGGCTGAAATCAGGCGTGATTTGAGGCATCAAGTCACACATCTGCGATAGAGTTATCAGAAATTTTGAGAGGCGCATAAATGCAGGGAGATTCAGGTCATGTGAACATATGGCCGAAATTGTATTCCTACCTAAACGGGAGACATAACTCATTAGAAATATGGGATACATAACATGTTTCAAAAAATAGTTTTAATTATGAAACATCCTTTGGGAAAGATTTGATGATTTTTCAACATTGAATATAAATACTCTAAATTTATGTTCTAAAAGAACGTGAAACACAATGTGTCCCAAAATGTTTCCAGTAGTTACCTTATTTAATATATATATATATATATATATATATATATATATATATAATTTCCAATCTATACTGTATTTACTTCTACATTTTTTCTAATGTCAAACCTTCATTCGATAGCATTTCTTTGCTCCGATCTGAATTCCTTAACTACTCACACCATTAAACATATAATTAATTTAATGTAAATATCGATTATTTGAATGAGATGATATCTCATAATGATCTGCAAATTCTGAATTACTTGTGCCTTTAGCATTAATTAATTATTAATTTTATCTATCTCAGTCAGTACTTTAAGAGCTGGAGAAATAATAATATGCTGTTTGTCTAGGACATGAAATATATATAGAATAAGGGTCGTATAAATTCATAAGTAACTAGAAAATGGTAAAGATTACATCTTTCATATTCGTATTATCAGTTATGTTTGGCTCGAAGCGAATATTTTACAGTATTGCAAATCTATTAACTTTGTTTACTTGCAATACATTAATTTTATCATTCACTTGGAATAAGAGTAAAATATATAATTTTAGAATAACACGATAGTAAAAAAAACTTAGAATAAGTTAGCAAACGCTAATATCCTTTTTGTATGACGTAAAATTTAAATTAATGGGCGAGAATGAAGGTTCCTTGCCACCATAAGCCCCGTCGTAACCACAAGGTAAGGCATGAGGTCAGTTCACATGAGAGAGGACGGTGAGAATAGTCAGAATATCAAACTCATTGCGTGATAAGCGAGGGATTGGGAACTCAAACACGCGCTTCTGTCGTCTCCAAGGGAGTTATCAAGAAACCCCCGCGGGCGTAAATCTCTTCCCTAAAGCGCCGTGTTGGTTCGTGGAGAGATTCCTCCGTGCCAACCCTTGGCGGAGGAAGTAAGGGTTCCGGCTGGTCCCTAGATATTGTTGGTCCCAATTGGGAATCGACAGTATAGGCCTGTCCTTTAAAACGAAACACATCATTCTCGATCGCGCTCCCTTTTCTCTACGAGCCGAAGTCTAGAATTATACCGAAGGATCTGAGCCCCAGTCAAATGGCCCATCCTAAGTTTTGGTACATTTCGTTTGGCACGAATACTCCGTCCAGTTAGCGTTCATACTAGAGGTTAATCTCACCGTGGTTGGAGTCCCTTGAATAACCATCCGAATCCCTCCTTTCATTTCTTAAAGCCTCAAACCCGAGCCCGCTGAGACGAATCATCTGTAGCTACCTTCCCAGTCATTCCTGAGTGCGTATGTACAGTGGATCGTATTAAGCTTCCCCCACCCGTAGAGCTCGCACCGAGTCGCTCTGATAGTTCGGTTCTTGTATACATCGAGTATCCATTGCCATTATTCAATTTAATATATTCATTGTGTATAACTGTGTAAATATTAAAGTGTATTTTGTTCCTAACCTTTTCATAAGCCTCATAGCCCGCAGCCTTCATTAATTTAATATCGTCCAACTGCACTCAAACGTCTGTATTTAAACCCTTCACACTTGTTCAGGGAAGTTGGACCCCAACTCCCCCATTTCTATCCTCTCCCATCTCTGTCGTGACCAGGTGACTCGTTGACCTTGAGCGTCCACGCCTATCGGGTAGAAGAGTGACGTATATGTCGAGGTCATTTTACGACATAATATATATATATTAACTGGCGCCAGGTTTATATGGTCTTGGCTATTAAGAAGGTAAGCAGAAATATTCTTGCGAACTATCTTTCCCATTTGTTGTGTGTACCCGCCATTATACATACTGTGTGTAAGTTTTGAGACTGCGCTTCTCATTGATTCCCCCCCCCCCCCCGGAATTTTACTCTTTCATACCAAGAAAACCTCACTCTAGTTTGTTTTCGGTGTTGTGAGCAAAGTTGAAGGCTATCGCGTTAATTCGGGGATTTTTGAGTGTTTAGACGGAAATTATTGATCGCGCCGTGTGTATACCGAGTCAATTTGGATCGACAATGCCGTTACGTAGTTATTTTTAAAAAGTTTTTTTCGAATTCGCGACCATCATGTCTTTATTCGACCAATTGAAATTAAAAGGTGAATCACTTGGTTTTTGCGGAAAGGACCTTCTGTCCTATATACAAGAAGAAGAAGAGAGCGGAAAGAAGAGACAGAAAAGAACGAGAAAAAGAACGAGAGATATCGGAAAGAAAAGAGAAAGAAGAAAGAGAAAAGGAGGAAAGAAAAAGCATCCGACGACACGAACTGGAAATAAGTAGAGCGAGGTTGAAACGCTTTCCACCAACTCACGGATGGACGTCCCACAAACTACGTCAGTGAATCTCCCCATTTACAAAGAAGGAGAAGATTTCAGGTCCTATTTGACACATATTGAAAAGGTCTTCGAGCTAAACAACTGGGACATTGAAACGAATGGTGTCGCTAAACTCCTGCCGTTGTTATGTCTTCGCCGCAAACCACAATTGCTCACCTAATGAAGGAAGAAAGTCTGATCCATCGTCTCCCAAATGTAAAAGTCGCAAAAAAATTTTTACACACAGTGACCCTGGCAGGTTTGTCAAAATAACTGGAACATCCAAGCTCACAATTCTTTCTTCATCGGAAACCCGTGACGTCAAACCATAATGGTCAAATCCTCCTTCGTCATACTTCCCTAGTAGGTCTATTGTGTGTTTCTCCTGCGGTATTGAAGGACATTTGAGAACCAACCGCCATAAGAACTCCCAATTCAGTCCTATTTCTCTCAATCAAGTGCACCAATCTTGTGCTTCTTCTGCGCTAACACGGTGGCAAGTTGAACCACATCCTTTTCCATCTACTCCTCCTACCGCTGGCCATAAAGGTGAACTTCTTGTTCGAGAAGAGCTCCCCAGGCCGCGTGAAGTTTGCGACTAGATCCGTAAACGTCTGCCAGGTCTCCACCCTTGTTCCGAACCATGATAGGTTTGCGGGAGTACATGGCTACCTGGGGCGTGCAAATCGATTTCCCATCGTGAAATGCTCTATTGAATGCCCGTATTATACCGGCTGAGCTAAAATAGTAGCAGTGCCAATAAAGATTTTGCGCTGTTCTGGTCAGACAGTGCCCACGAATTACTTCCACCCTAGGAATTAAAGTTTTTTTGTTACCATTGTGTAACAACTCAGGTTTGAGGCTAACGGTGCTTGCATAGATGAATAGTCTCCATTAATCAGGTAAATGCTCGTTTCCTAGCTGCTTCATGAGGCCATTAACATTAGTAAAGAAAAAAACGCCATCTTCTTCTTAATAGAAGGCAGCTAAGGCCTCATGTAGTTTATGGAAAGTAGATAATTTTGCAACTTCTTCTAGAAGATTCCATTGCTGTAGTCTGGAGCCCAACAGTTCTGCGTTCTCTTTTGACAATGGCAAATCCATCACCAAATCATTCAATCTTTCTTGTTTTATCAACTCCGTCTTCTTTTCCTTAGAATCATCCTCATACATTCATCGTCATTATTATACTCCTCTTCAGGCTATGAATCATCTTCTTTAACTGCACTAGCTAATTTTAGGATCTGTAATTGGCATCTCCATAAAGTTGCCTGGGCTATTTATTTAACCTCGCCGATTCATATTTTTAACTCAATTTGTATATATCCTGTTATATATTTTTGTACAATCTTATTTCATTTACAAATTAATTGAGAGATAAATCTGAAAGGAAAATGCAATTAATCACTGTATGTAAATACCGTTTTAACACCACTACTATAATGGCTAAATTTGACAACGTGATAAAGCAGCAGTGTAATGCAGGAACCAAACACATATAATACATCCTGTCACTACGGTAGCCGAATCAACACTGCTCATATGTGTAACTAAAGACTATGTGTGTAACTCAGGAACCTTACGTGCTAGAACAATTCTGATTACAGATTCGGAATCAGCATACTCGATTTAGTGTAGAAATCATCCCCCGTTCGCAGGTCCTCCTAATATTAAAGACGGCTCATGATAGTAATTTATCTGGTCATTTCATCCATACTAAAACGGCTCAGAAAATTTTTAGGTATTTTCATTGGCCCGGTGCGGCAGATTACATCCTTAATTATTGCCATTCGTGTGATATCTCTCAAACGACAGCTGCAAAAGGACGCGTCAGACCCACTCCGCTGTTGAAGAGACCCATCATATCTGAAAGAAGCTTCACCCCTATTGAAATCAACCTGATTGTCCCTATTCACCCTGAATCTAGTGAATGGCACAGCTTCGTGCTTATCCTCGTTGACTTCGCCACCCGTTTTCCTGAAGCACTCCCCTCGAAGAAAATAGATAGTATCACCTGCGCCGAGGCGCTCATTTCTATCTTTCTTCGAGTTGGAGTACGTAAGGAGATATTATCTGATAGAGGTTGTATATTTTCCTAGGAGTTAATTGAGTACGCCGACAAGCTCATAATGGTAAACCCGCTTTTTACAACCCCCTATCATCCCGCCACAAATGGAATGTGTGAAAGATTCAACGCTTCTTGAAAAAACTGTGCGCAGACCGCCCCCAAGAGTAGCATAGATATCTGCCGATAGCTTTGTTCACATACCGGGAAATCCCGCATCGCACATTAGGATTTGCTTCTTTTGAATTGTTGTATGGTCAGAATGTTCGAGGGCCGCTGAGCATTTTAAATTTACCCAACACTTCCAAATCTCCCCATTGCTCCTGTGCTCATCAGCAGGCGCTGTCCATGACCTCGTTGTTCACACTGGAGTTTGCTTTCTTGGCCTTACAGAAACCTGGCTCGAGTTTGATTCTGGTCCATGCACTTCCCTTGCAACCCTCCGGGTTATTCTTTCCTGCATGTTCCTCGGAACCACCATGAAGGAGGAATTGCACTTATTTCCAAATCATCCTTCTCCCTGAATCTTCTCCCCTCCCCCTCTAGCCGCATTTGAGGCTCTCATTGCTGTCTCACGTGCTGTACCCGCTCTGACTATTGTGATCCTGTACCACCCTCCCAGCTCGTATCCGACCTTATTTCTCGAGGAGTTCAGTAACTTACTCTCCGACCTATCCTCTACCCGTTCTCTCTTTATTCTCGGTGACTTCAATCTTCCTAGCCACAATGAGACTCTTCGCGCATTAATTGACATCATCGACCTCTTGTCTCTCTCTCAAAACATGTCTCATGCCCAACACATATATATGGTAATACCCTTGACTTAGTCATCTCGAACCTCCATATGACTAATCTAACAGTAACTGACCTTTCTAATAAGATTTCCGACCACTTCTTAGTAAATTTTAAATTCTATATTCACGACCAACTACCTACTCGTTCGTCCCCAAGATCCTACTCCTTTCCGGCCACTGTCGTCAATTTATACTACTTCTCTTTTTAACGATGTTATTTCTGCCCTACCTCCTATTGATACTACTGCTTCACCTGACCAAATCTTAAACTCACTGCACCAATGATTACTCGCCTGCCTTAACGTGCACACCCCACTTATCACTTCTTCAAACTGCGATCATGGCACCTCTTGGTTCACCATAGAACTCCTTCGTTTAAGGAGGTTCTTACGTGCCCATAAACGTGCCCTTCGTAAAGCACGCTCCAGTGGTCAGGACACAACCTCCCACTCACTTGCCTATCGCATTGCTACTTCGACAAATTTTTCCAAGTTAAAATCAGCGCGTGAGGCTCATTCAATGAAACTTTTGTCTGAGAGCAAGAATGACCCTCGGACTATATTTCGTCTTCTCTGCCGTCTTTTCTTCTCTAGCCTAATTTCCCCCACCTCTCCTCCCATCAACCCCTCTACTCTTTCTAAACTTTTCCCTGATAAAATTATTAACCACCGTGTCATACTACCCCAGTCATCTGAACAAGCCCATGCTATTCTCCCCAACCATAATCTATTGCCGCTTAACGTTCACACTCGGGCGTCCTCTGAGGAAGTAACTACTCTAAAAACGGTCTAACAAATCTGGATCCCCTAAGGACGTCTTTCAATCCAAACTCATCCACCAAATTCGCCCTGCTGTCCTCCCACTGATTCTTCATCTCTTTAACACATCTCTTGCCACAGGGTTGGTTCCCTCTTCCTTCAAACATGCTCAATTCATCCTATCGTTAAAAAAACACACCATAACCCCTCTGAACCATTTAGCTATCGGCCTATCTCACAGCTTCCAATCCTCTCTAAGATCCTCGAGAGATTGTTTTTTTCTCGCCTTAATGACCATATTAACTGCAATATCGTGAAACGTACCAGTCGGGGTTCAAAGCGAAGCACTCTGCTTAAACCGCTCTTCTTAATGTTTCAGACAGGTACGGAGAGCAGCCGATATGGGTTGTACGTCCATTCTAGTCCTCCTAGACCTCTCTTCTGCTTTCGACACCATTAACCACACTGTCCTCCTTGATCGTCTCCACACCTTCCTTGGTCTCTCAGGCACTGCACTTGATTGGTTTCGTTCATACCTCTTCTCCCGCACTCAGTCGGTTACGCTCAAAAACCTCTCCTCCGAGCCCGCGTCCATTCATTTTGGGTGCTTCAGCGCTCAGTCCTTGGTTCCGTCCTCTTTCGCATCTACTTACTTACTCTTGGCTCCTTTTTTCGCGATTTGGACCTGTCCTTCCACCTCTTTGTTGATGACACTCAGATATACCTTTCCTGATTTCCTGTGTCCCTGGCGCTCAATCAATTATTAAGCTCCTTTCAGCCTACATCTTCATTAACGAATGGCTGTCTGCCAACTTTCTCAAACTTAACCACGATAAAACTGAAGTACTCTTGTTGGTACTGCTTCGATGGTCGAGAAATCTAAAGTTCTCTTCCCCCTCTCCCTCCTTAACCTTGTGGAAACTAATGCTGCCTTCTCTGTTACCGTCAGTAATCTTGGTGTTATTTTCGACGAGCAACTCTCGTTTAAACCGCACATCCATCGTATCTGTAAATCTTCCATCGGTTTCCTCCGAAACTTTTCACGTGTTCGATCCCATTTTGATCGACTTATCTGTTCAGAATTTTCTTCTCTTTCCTGTAAGCTTTCTCTACACTCGCTACACAACCTGCGCCCTGTGAGGCTAACAGCCCTAAAGGGCGCATTATAAATACTTATACTTATTATAGTTGTTTTCTAACCAAGAATAGACCGGAAAATCCAATCTTCCTATGCCTACCTCTTAGAACTTCGGCAGAGGTTAGAAAAGTGTGCTGAAATCGCTTAACAGAACACGGAAGCAAACTTAGATAATTACAAAACTTACTTTTATAAAAAAATTTAAAGAAGGTAGATTCAAAGTAGGCGAGGAAGTTTTATTATTACTCCTCACCGAGAATAATAAACTACCAAATCAATGGGAAGGCGCCTTCCCCGTAATTTAAATTCACGACCTCGTTGACTACCTCATTCGAACTCCGTCTGGGGACAAGCTATATCACGTAAACATGCTTAAGATGTATTTATGCACCGCCAAGCGTGCATCAATAATAAAGTGTCCATTACGAGGAGTCAGCCATGAATGCAGTTTACCCCCTGAACCCGCTAAATGTCATGCAAGTGGTTTGCATTGGACAGGACAAGGAGTACCCCTTGCCCACCGTGCCCAGCGCTACCGAATTCCCGTCATCTGACTTAGAAATTAACATCCAGCTGCAGCAGTTGATGATAACTTAGATTCTCGTCTGTGTCGCTCAGTTTGGGCATGATATTATTTTAATTAGCCTGGATCCTATTCTAAGATGTACCTCCTGCCCATCAACTAAAGAGAGGTATTCAACGCAGAAGTTACTAAATTATTAAATTTAAAGATAATAGAACCCTCCCAATCTAATTACTGCTCCCCTACTGTGTTGGTAAAGAAGTCAGACGGGCTATATAGGTTGTGACTCGATTTCAGAAACTTAATTGGGTGACCTTGTTCGATGATAAGCCTATCCCGTTGATTGACCAAAACCTCCATCTCTTTAAAGGAGCCAATTACATTACCGAATTGGATCCATGTACGGCTTATTATCAAATTCCCCTTAAAGAAGGTGTAAATAGATACACGGTTTTATCTACAGACAAAGGCTTAATGCAGATTCGCCGTCTCCCTTCTGGCTTGGTGACGGCTTGTAGTAATTACAACCGCATGATGCGAAGAATATTAGACGAGTTGGCATACGTCACTTTTTATTTAGATAACATTTACGTTGCAACTCGCGAGTGTTACCATCACGTGATCGCCCTCCAGGCCCTATTGGTCGTCTGCACGAGCACGGACTCATTCGGACCGAGCAAGTGTCATTTTATTTATAGTACGATTAACTACCTTGGCTTTCACATTTAGACCAACCAATTGACACCCAAAAAGACAAAATTCTCGTCATTGTGTAAATGACCCGACCGTCCAATAAGATGTTGCTGAGATCCTTCATGGGATCTTCTTTTTTCCTTCGTCGTTTCGCCACCTATTCTGCTTCTCTCTCGGCCCCTTTGTGTGACTTGGTGAAAAAGAGATTTCCGGAACACTTTGTCTAGTACCCATTAGCTCTCTCCCAATTCGAAAAATTGAAGGGAAAATTAGCTTACGCCCCTTTCCTCCGGCTCCCAAACCGTAAGAATACGTTTAGTATTAGACCGATGCTAGTAATGGAGGGTTAGATTGCGTTTTACTCCATTATACATAGCGCTGATGGCGATAGTTAGCCTGTCGCCTACGCAAGCCTTAAGCTTCTCCCCTGCGAGAAAAATTATACCGTCATTGAAAAGGAGGATTTAGCCACTTTATGGGTCATATAGAAGTTTATAATGTAAAGGATCTTTCAATAAGGTCGCTTGATATTTAAATGTACATAAAACAAGTTGTGTGTGATATTTGCACTCAATTTATTTTAAATTTGAAAGTAAATTTTATGGCATTAAGTGTGAAATACGACCTCGTTCAAATGTCCCCCCCTGCTTCGTTTGGTGGAACGTATTCGGAAGGCCCAATTTTCGATGACTTTTGTCGCATAAATCTGGCTGAATTTGCTAGATGGTGTTCGTTATTTGACTTGGACTACATTAACTGTTTGCAGATTATTCGCATAGCCCTACGATTTAAGGTAGCCCCAAAGAAAGTAGTCTAATGGCGTTAAATCGCAAGTTGACGTCACCACCACGCGAGATGACCCTGTCCTGAAATTGCTGGTGCAACATGTCTATTGTGGCGTGCGCAGTGTGGCATGTAACACCATCCTGTTGGAACCACATGTCGTCAGTATCCATATCAGGCATATAATCCAGTTGATGCCATAAGAAGTTGCTTATCATCGATGATTAGGTCTCACCGTTGACAGTTATGACAATCCCATCCTCGTTCTCAAAAGAATACCTACCGATGATTCCGTTCTCAAAAATCCGCACCAAACAGTGACTTTGTTGGGATGCAATTGGTTCTGCTGTATCTCATGTTGGTTGTTTTCGTCCCAAATCCGACAATTTTGCTTGTTCACATAGCCATTCATCCAAAAATAGGCCTCGTCGCTGAAGATGATTTTTTGGGGGAAATTTGTGGCAACTTCCAACTGCTCTAGAGCCCAATCAGCGAACATACGGCGTTGTATATGGTCGTTTACCTTAAGTTCCTGGGTAAATTGAATTTTGTACAGGTGCAGACCCAAGTCCTGACGCATAATTCGCCAAGGTGAAGTCGCAGAAGGGCCAAGTTCTTGTGAACGACGAGAAATTGACTGCCTCGGATTTTCCCGTACACTCTCATTTACGGCATCGATGTTTTCAGCAGACCTCGCGTTTCGGGGACCTATTGGTGTTGGCTGATTGTTGATCGACACTTTTGCCTGGAATTGGCCACCAAGCGTCAAACAGTAGACTCGGCAGGACGATTGTGCCGAGGATATAAATCAGGTGATGCGCGAACGTTTGTCGAACGGAGCACTGATTTTGATAATAACATTTGATGATTTGCACACGCTGTTCAAGTACTACTGAACAGTTCCCAGTGAGGTTGCCAAATGTCGTTTTAACAACCTGATCACTATCGCCTGACAAAGCTCGAGCGTCCTTGTTGAAAGGCCCTTTATATATTTAGTAAAGAGCTCCTTGTAGAGACGGATCACAAGCCCCTCGCATATTTGCGAAATGTACAAAGTAACAATGGTCGCCTTATGCGCTGGAGTTTATACCTCCATGAATATCAATTTAAAATCAATTATATAAAAGGATCCGAGAATTGTGTTGCGGATAGTTTGAGTAGGAACCGCTTAAAACCTACCCAAACTAATCTAGGATACATTTTATGCTTGTAACTCTTATGTTTAATTTTGTTTCTCTTGTTTAAAATGTATATTCTCTTTTCACAAATCAAGAAAGATCCAGTAAAACTTTGTATTATTCAGAGCAATTAATTCCCTGAGTTTTATATTTCCCTTTTGTATCTTTTTGTATTCTGTTTTTTTATCTTATGTGTGTATTATTTATTTAGTGGGTGTAGCTCTAGGTCGTTATTGCCCTAAAGTGATCGACCCACGTTTGAACTAATGTTAGTTCTTGTAGCCCTTGTGTTCTTGTCGAGTTCATTTATCCCTTGTGTTCCTGGATATTCTTTGTACGTAAATATGCCCGAGCCACCAAAGCGCTACACGTTCAAGGACAGGTATCCCCCATTGAGGTGGGGAAAATTTGAGATTTTTTATACACATCCAACGGTTGTCAGATGTCACTTTTTTTAAAGTAACATCTTGGGGAATGGATGAGTTGTCGAGATTAAGGTTCCTTGCCACCATAAGCCCCGTAGAAACTACGAGACCAGGCACGAAGTCAGTCCACGTAAGCGAGGACCGTGAGAACTGTCAGAATATCAAACTTCTTTCCACGATAAGCAAGGGATTGGAATCTCAAACGTGCGCTTCTGAAGTCCCTAAGGGTGTTATCAAGAAACCCCTGCGGGAGTACTTCCCTTCCCTCAAGCGCCGTGTTGGTTCGTGGAAAGATTCTCCTGCGCCCGACCCTTGGCGGAAGCAGTAACGGTTCATGCTGTTCCCTATATATTGTTGGTCCCAATTGGGCATCAACAGTGTATGCCTACCTTTTACAACGAAACACGTCATTCTCAATCGCGCTCATTTTTCTCAACGAGCCGGAGGCTAGACTTATACCGAAGGACCTGAGCCCCAGTCAATTGGCCCATCCTTGGTTTCAGTACATTTAGTTTGGCACGAATACTCCGTCCAGTTAGTCTCACTAATAGAAGTTAAACTCCCCGTAGTTAAAGTCCCTCGAATAACCATTAGATCCCCCGTTTTATCTCTTAAAGACACAAACTTAAGCAGGGTGAGACAAATCACCTGTGGCTACCTTGCTAGTCATCCCTGTGTGCGTATGTACAGAGGCTCGTATCTCCCTTGCCACCCCTTGTAGAGCTCGCACCATGTATCTCTTTTAGTTTGGTTCTTGTATACATCGATTATACATTGCCATTATTCTATTTAATATATTTATTGTGTTTAACTGTGTAAATATTAAAGTATATTTTGTTCCTACTTTTTCATAAGCCTCATAGCTCCCTGCCTTCATTAGTTTAATATCGTCCAACTGCACTCAAACGTTTATATTGAAACCTTTCGCACTGGTTTAGAGAAGTTGGACCCCCCAACCCATTTCTATCCTCCCCCATCTCTGTTGTGACCAGAGTTGAGTCAAAATCACTCGTTGAGCTTGAGCGTCCACGCCTATCGGGTAGAAGTAACGTATATGTCGGGGTCATTCTACGACATTAATGCTATACCTACTCTTCGCGTATTTTGAAAAAATAATACAAGTCTTATCATTTACGTCTCCATCTAATAATATTTGTCAGGAAAACGATTTACTCATTTCCTTTTAATAGTATTCTTAATCCAACTACCCTTTCAAAAATGAATAAATAATTATTATATATCACATACTCCAAAATCTTGAGGAAAAAATAAAAATAAATTAGAAAAATTACTAAAAATATGTTGTACGATTATTTGATTTATATTATCAATATAAAGGTTTCTTACTAGTGCATCTTTGACAGTTAATAGCAAATTAAAACTAAGATAAATAACTGAATAGTAGTGAAGAAGAATTTTTTAGTGTTTGATAACTCTACTTTTTAAGATACAATTACGCGTCACAACAAGTTCTAACAGGCTTGCAGCAGTGTTTCTTACCCCACTTACCAGTCTCACTCACATTCAGTATTTTTCCATAGGAGGTAGTTGTGCTGTAAAAGTTTATATTTTGATTGGAAAGGTAAGTGAATTTCCTATTCAAACAGTTTTTAAACTTATAATAAGTACTCATTGAGCAAGCTATAGATATGCATGTGAAGCATTTTACATGAATTTTAGTTTCCTACTAAATGATATAAATACTTCTGATAAGTTGTCATGCTATGCATTATATTGATATATTTATGAATAAATGTTTTGTTTATCTTCTAATTGTTTGTTGTTTTCTTACTTCAGAGTGTTTCTTACTAAAATCACAGTCTCACTACATTCATTAATGTTCTACCAATCGTAGAAGGTGGTTGTGCTACGCATAGTTTGAATTTTGAGGTGAAAGGTAGGTAATTTTAATAGTTAAGCACTTTTCAAACTTATAATAAATATTCATTGAGCAAGCTATTAATATGCATGTGAAGAATTTTATATTAATTCTATTTTCCTACTGAATGATATGAATAATTCTGCCAAGCTGCCATGCTCTGTATTATAATGATAAACTATGGATAACTGTTTTGTTTATCTTCTAATAGTTTGTTGTTTTCATCTTTCAGATTCCCCGTACTTGTATGAATAAGGCAGACAATTTCGGCTATATTTGTGGTGGGTTGATGTTTGCCCCACAGATGCGCCATATAATTGCTATCGTTAAAATAGCATATAACCTATATTTTAGATGCAAGTTTGCTGTGCCAATGACGTCGCGGAAGCAAACAGACGTACTCAGAATTGTTATTTCTGCATGGTACCTCCAATACAAAAGGGCACGTTAAAGAAGAAAATGAGTCCATTGAATATCCAAACATTCCCTCCCCTATTTGCCCATTTACACCTAGAGAAATTCTACCTGTTCCTGATGCGTCAACTTCGGTATCCTTTGAGTCAGATGAGGAAATTAGTGAGAAGGAAGCAGAGAAGGATGACAGAGCTGGATTACATAGTGACCAAATTTTGATGCAGCACACTTTTCTAGGCCACATCTCATAACACAAGGGGAACTCCCTGACCTTGTCAAGGATCTGAAACTACCCAAACATAAGGCCGAGCTGCTAGGCTCTCGCCTTCAACAGGGGAATCTCCTAGCAGCTCATACGAAAACTTCAAACTTTTGTGACCGTCAGCAGTAGTTTAACGATTTCTTCTAATGGAAGCTGATTTACTGACCTACCACATATTACTTGTTTGATAAAAGCACTTAGCATCAAATAAGAACCCAGAAACTCTAAGCTATTCAGTCATTCATCAAAAACTAGTCTGGCAGATGTCTCGCCGCACAACGGCAATAGTGAACCATCAGTTCCTGTGGGTTATGCACCAGACATAAAAGAAACTTATTAAAATATAAAGCATAGGTTGCAATGCATAAAATATGATGAACATCAATGGCAGTTCGGTGGTGACTTATAGGTTGTTGCCCTTGTGATTCGTTTGCAGGCCGGATACAACAAGTACTGCTGCTTTATGTGTGGTTGGGACAGCCATGCAAGAGGTTCCCTCTATATCAGGAGAGACTGGCCACCTCGTCAATAATTGGAGCCTGGGATGAAAAATGTTCAACATCTATCTCTCACTGAACCAAACAAAATTTTGCTACTACCACTACACATAAAACTGCGGCTCACGATAAAATTTGTAACAGCTATGAACAAATATGTTCACGGATTCAAGTATTAACATCAAAATTCTCCTCACTAAGCGACGCTAAAACGAAAGAAGGAGTTTTCATTGGTCCTAAGATTCGAAAGCTTTTTAAAGATGGTGACCTTGAATAAGCCCTTCATGGGGATGAGAAAGCTGTTTGGGAAGCATTTAAGCCAGCACCAAATAGATTTCTCGGTAACAGAAGGGAAAGAAACTATGAAGAATTGGTGGAAAACCTCATCAAGGCTTACAAGGCCATGCAATTTAACATGTCACTTAAAATCCACTCTTTGAACTTACATTTAGACTTTTTCGAGCGAACTGTGGCAGATAGTGCAAACATGGTAAGAGGTTTCACTAAGATATTTCAACCATGTAAAGCGGTATCAGCGTAAATGAAGCACAACAATGCTTGCATACTAATGCTAAACATTGGAAAGAGAAGATTCTTCAGCCTGCTCTAAGCGTCAAGATAAAGGGAAGGGAGTGGGTATGGATTAGAGTTTAAAACATAATAATACATACTGTACGTATCTGTAAACTTATAGCCAATAAGCATTTCCCAAGGTAAAATTTGTATTCAGAGCATGAAAATACATAACAATTAACCAATGTCATTTAAAGAACACAAATTATAAAAAATGGTTTGCATATGTTATTTAACTATAAATCAACTAATTATGTATATTAGTAAAGAGATTAAGTAATTTTAAATTATTCAATTAGAGTTTGCATGTGAAAACATATTATGATCCCTCATTTTTTCCTTATAGGGCTCGGGCTCATTAGTCAATCTACATATGAGCCCTGTTTGTTTCCATATGATTCTGCAGGGTATCTTCATATAATTTAATTCTAAGCTCAAGAATTAATTAATTTTGTTTCTACGATGAACGCGCTCTAAGATTGCTTTGCCCATGTGGATATGAAGTGAAGAAAATTCGAACTGCGTCTTCTAAATGAGATCTAATAAGCGCCTTATATAGGGATGGATGATATCTTTTGATTAGCAGAAACTTGAAAAACTCCCATAACACTACTTTTTGCGATCCCAAATACAAAGCTCAATTTTTTTAAAGTCGTACTACATTAAGAAATGCAGTTATTTTACAATAGTAACTACATTTAGATTATAACGACCTCCATTACAAACTTGCTGGTTTTGGTGAAAGAAGTGCAATACTTTTCATTTTTGCACATTAAAGTTCATTTCTACTTCCTTGCCCATTGCACTACTTTATCCAATTCGCTTTTCCAACTTTTGAAGGCGTATTGCTATTTCGCTCCGTTATCTAATTTTTTATCAAAGGAAAAATTTTATTGGAATATATTCTTAAGCTGATTACCATACGCTATTCCTAAAGGGGTTTCAAGATTGGATACCTGAAGGAAGCCACCTGTGACAAATACCGAAATCGAATTATTCGAATTATTCACTTCCCTGTTGCCATTGACTAGGTGGTTTCCAATCCACTTAAAAATTGTGTATCCTAATCTAGTCATTTTAACTTGAGTTAAATTTATTATGCGTTGTTATATCAAAAGATATTTCAATATTCATGTGAACTACATATCTTAACGTTTTTAGCGCTGAGGCCACAAGTCGAAGTTTGTGTGTATTTCATCAACAAAAATCCATAAATTATTCAGAGACTAGCGGTGACGCAAAAGTTCAAGGTCTGTGTGCATTTCATGTTGACAAATTTAGCAAATTATTCAGACAGTAGCGCTGATGCCACAAATCCAAGTTTTGTCTATTTAAGTAACAAAGAGCCAGCAAATTAATCAGACACTAGCGCTGAAGCCACAAGTCGAAGTTTGTGTTAATTTTATGGACAAAAATCCAGCAAAACAATAAGACATGAGCACTGACGCTTCAACCTGAAGGTTTTGTCCATGTCATGAACAAAAATCAACAAATTATTTAAAAATAAGCATTGAGGTGTCACAATTGAGTGTTGGGGTACGAGTTTTAATCTATAGGAACTCAAGTATACTTACAAATTCGGGGGGGGTGTTGCGACCAATCATTTTAAATTTATCGATATTTGTGCAAGCTTCAAACTAAATTTTGCTTTTTCTTATAGCAGTCCTTCGTAAACGAAGATGTGATACTTATCATTTAAATAATTAGTAATTAGATTAAAATTATAGCAATAATAATAACAATAGCAATAGTAACAACGAAATCAATAATAATTATGCTTCAACGCTTATTACATCTTTGGTATAGTAGTTTGGCATCAGTTTTAAGGTATAGTTTCTTTGAAGGTGACTTTTAGGCCAGATTAGAAGGCACGGATCCTATTGCAAGTAGGACAGGGAATTCCTTGTGCGGGGTTAGCAGGACCTCGTGCCATACGTTCATGTCTGCGGTTTTGTCGCTCGATCCTGGTATTCGTCCGAGCGGTTTCAAACACGTCGACATCCCGAGGACTGTTGATCTTCAACTTTCGTGATCAGCGGCCAGAACTTCAGGTTAGTCAACAGAAATGTTGCATTGTTTGAGAGTAGCCTTTATTTAGTTTTAAACCGCTTTTTTGGTCCTCCCGTAAACGGTCGTCATCCCTCAGCTCGCGGTATAGTATTTGACGTGTTAGGTGACATTCAGACATTCTGACAACATGACAGATCCACCGGAGCTGGCGACGTACTATCATTTACTAAATACTGATGGTGGAAGAATTATATAAAATAGTTTCAAGAGGGATTCGGTCACGCCATGTGATGTTAAGGATGGTTTGAAGATAGCGCACATAAACTCTTCAAGTCTTCTGATTTGGGTTTTGTTTATTGCCCATGTTTTGCTGCCAAAAAGTAAAATAGAATAATAGATTGCTTGGTAAGCCTTAACTTTAGTCTCCACAGTTAGATCACAGTTTAGGAGGACGCGATGGATAATTTTTCAAAGTTAGGCACTCCAGTCTGATCCTGGTCTGGATTTTATTTTCCGTGTGGCAGGTTGCTGAGAGAATGCTATCGAGGTACTTGAAAGACACAACGGTTTTTAAGTCTTCACGACCTATGGTAAAGGATGGTATTGGAACGGCGATGTTGTGTTGTCTCGGGAGCACATCAGTTTTGCTTGGATTGATAACCACCCACCTGCAGAGTAGATGATGTTTACCACATCCAGATTTTTGTAAGGAGATTAAGGGTTAGGTGTAGGGTAGGCGACACCATCAACATTTTGCATATCGAAGACATAGGCAGTGTGGAATTTTGTATTAACCTAGAGACGTTAGAGGTTAAACAGGTTACCATCAAGACGGTAGTTGACGGCTACGCTGTCGTTCACGTCAAATTCATGACTGCTGCTAAATATATGTTGAAAAAGGTGGGTACAAGGACACACCTTTGTTTGACACCAACGATAACAGCAAACTGGTCCGATAAATTCCTGCCCATACAGACACGGGCAGTCATGACATCGTGGAAAACCTTGATGATGACCATGAAATTAGGGGGGCATCTAAATTTGACCATTAACGTCCATAATATTTCCCTAGAAATGGTGTCAAAAGCTTTGCAACTTCTACAAATGCTATGAATATATCTGGGTTCTGCTCTCTGTTTTTTTTCCATTAGTTGCGTTGCCATAAACATCATGTCAGTGGTACCTGTCTCTTTTCTGAAGCCACACTGGGATCCAGGAAGGATGGTCTCTGTGACAGAGTCTAGTAGACGGAATAAGAGTATTAGTGCAAATACTTTGCCCGCAACATCGAGCATGAATATTCCCCGATAATTCCCGCCTTCAGATTTTTGGCGTTTTCTTTTGTAGATCATTATGATAAGGGGATCCTTCAGGGATTGAGGGGGGTGTAGCCAGCTTCCCAGAAGATCTCAATCATCAAATGAAGCCGCTGCATGACAATTTGGTCACCAAGGTTGAAAAGCTCTCCCGGAATGCCATCAGGGCCTGGTGCTTTATTGTTTTTTAGGCTCTTGCAAGACTTAAAGTTCTCGATGGAGGACGGTGTTAGTTCCAGATTTTCAAGTAATGGTAAGTTGTGGAGCCAGTCACCAAAGGTAGGATTTATGAGATTGTTTAGGATTAGATGGCTGCTTAGATACTCAACTCAGAGGTCTAGAATTCCTTTTCTATCTTTTATCAGATTTGCTCCATCAGCTGACATTAAAAGAACTAATGTGATTTGTGTTGGCCCATATTTGGCTTTAATGGCAATGTAGAAATTTTAATGGTCGTTTAGTTCAGCATATTGCTGAATTTCAACTTCTTTATTGCACCACCATTGATTTTGTATTCTACAAAGGACCCTTTGTGCCTCCTGTCTCAGTGCTTAAAACTTTTATCTGATCTAGATTGACGCGAGGTTTTTTAGGGCAGCCAAGTATCTATTGTTTTTCCTCCTTAGATCTTGAATGTCTGCTCGACTTTGGTCGAACCAATTTTTTGGGTTGAGAGTCGAGAATCCGAGGGTATCCATTAGGGTGGAGTAGATCGATTCTAAGAAGGTCTTCCAGTCGGACTCGATTTGTTCAGGAGTTGGGGTCAAAGTAATTGGCTCTGGAAGTTGGAAGATGCTGTGGTAGAGTGCCGTTTGGAGTTGCGTCAGCTTATCCTGATTGGGAAGTATTGCTCGGTTTATTTGCCTTTTCTTAGCTTGCTTGCGTATTGGAGGCCGTGTTAGTCTGAGATCTGTCAAATATTTAGCACCTCTAAGGGCTCTGGTAATCAAGAAGTCGTGGATATCAGTCTTAGGTTTTGGAGCAGATTTTCTAGTTGTTCATAGAACCTATCTTTTATCTCTTCTGAAGATGGTAGTATGGGAGTATAACAACTAATAAGTATGACAGATCTTTGTTTCATGAGGGGAATACGTAAAGTCACGAGGCGCTTCTTTACACAAACAAGGGCTTCAGGGAGGCGGTTGAGGAGGGATGTTTTAACTTTGGAGCCCACGCCATAAATTCCCTGGGAATCTTCTGGTAACAGCCGCTTCTTATAGTTTAATGTGGAATGCCCTAGTTGCCACCAAAGAGGATCAAGTTTCAGTTAGCTATTTCTAGTGACCCCCAAAGAGGTTACTCGAAAGAGGCATATTAAACTCAAGATCACTTGCATCTTTTGAGGAGAAATCAGGAAATTAAACATAATTTCTTGGGTATCTAGGCTAAATAATTTTTAACGAATATGGAAAATTATAACAGGTTCGGAAAATGGCTCTTGAGTGAGGCAGAAAAAGGAGTGATAAAACCAACCAACAAACGGTAGTTAAAATTTAGGTAAGTAATAACTCTACTGTACTTAAATCTGCATTAAAGAGTAGGTTTGTAGTGTTTTATACATAATGTTTCAAGGGTTCTTAGACATTAAATGTTGTTATTAGAGTCTAATACATACTTTAAAATTATCAATAGAAATATCGGTCTCAAAATATATGGTGTTTCGTATATAATATAAATATATAAATATATATATATATATATATATATATATATATATATATATATATATATATATAAATAAATATTCGGTTCGTTGAATAATTAGTCACCTAAGTTCAAAAGAAATAAAAATGAGGGTTTATTTTTACAGATATATTTACAAAATTTACCTGTTAAGTCCTAAGGAAAACGCCGTCAGCATCAACCAAGGTCTTCAAATGATGTCAAAACCTGCTGCAGGTCTTTTGGAGACATATGGGTCTTTTTTTCAAATAAGTCCCACAGATAATAGTGCAGATGTCCATTCTAGGGAGTTGAGAGACCAGATGTTCGGATTGTAAAGATCATAAAAATTGTCTGACAACCAATTCTGGGACCTCCTGCTTGTTTGTCTTGGTGCACAGTCTTGCTGCCATACGTACGGCCTTCCAGTGACTGCCTACTAGATCTAGGATAAAACTAACTTCTCCAGGCACTACATAGATTTAGACATCCTTCTTGAGTCTAATGTCCCTCGGGGAGATAATTGGGAACATAACATTGGCTTAGTTAATGACTACCTCAAACAGTATAATTTGGACAGAGAACTTGGTATTTATGACTCTTCCTACATACTTCTGGGACCTCGTTATCTAACTGTTCTTTTACGAGGTTTTAAGCTGTTCATGGGAGAAATCAGTTCGCTTGAGAATAACAAAATCATTCTAGGATTGAGGGGGTGCTTCAATTTGTTCACAGGTTTTGCAATACATTCCCTTCGCTTTTCCTACATTTTTGCTACAGAAACTGACTTTTTATAATCCTGCATGAGTAGAGCCATTTGGGCAATGCAAATTTTCACTTCAATAAACGAAAGCGAAACTTATACACTGAACAAGATAAATAAGCAGAATTTAAAGAAAACAACTCATTGAAGCATATTTCGTTACATGTTAAATATAACTACCAGTGACCCTAAGATTTGTAGAACAGAAGAAAATACTTTATTTGGAGGAGTTAAGCAAGCAGCAGTGAAATGAGACAGGTTGATAAAAATGTTATATAGTGTTCTAACAAATTAGAGGAGGAAAATCGAACTAGGAGAGAAAATCAGATGCAATAAAACGAAAAAGTGGACGCTTGGCACTAGAAAACCATTTAATTCGACGGCAGCCCTCCCTTAGGAAAAAAACTTAAAAACGAACTCCCCTTGGATAAAGTATTGGGTTAACTGACAAGCAAAACCTCTTAAGAACCAAGAAAAGGTACATAAAAAATCCCTACTCAAAGGCAAAGAATAAAATAAGAACAAATACGTCAAGGTATTTTCCTCTAAAGATGCTAAAACTTATTTAACCGGGTCTGAAATATACCTTGGCACCATTGTAACCAAAAAAATGGCCAGCCGACCTCGAACAGAAAAGGATGGTTAAACTAGCCAAATATCTGCTATTATGAGCCTGGGAACTATTTCCCTTTTGAATTTAAACACAAAATAAGGCTCGTATGTTTAAGTAAGGGTGACAATAATAACAGCTGTAAATCCAGTTCACAAAGTTATGTTTTTAAATTTTAAATTATTATAAATGATTAGGCTAGGTTAGGTTAACGAGTTAAATATATGAGTTGAGATTATAAAGAGTTCCTTGATTAGATAATTCAAAATGAAAAAAATCCAATAATTTCTCAAAACAGCGAGTGGGGGCGCATCACTGCGGATGAGTCATTAGTTGTCTTTTACAGCACTAAAAAGGGATAAAATTGGAACCATAGAGAGTATCTTAAAATATACTTGCCGACCAACCTCCCGTAGTGATCCGCATCCCTCATTAGTAGTTTGAGGAGCCCTTCCGTCCGATCCCGGTAGACAGGTTGCATGTAAGCCTAAACATTACGACTAGCAGCGATTCCTGCATACTTCTTTCTAATCATCTTTGAAGGTATCTTTAATGAAAATAACTATCCACAATAATAGTCTGATGTAAACCGACTCGTCTATCTTCAACAAAACATACATAGTAAGGGTTGCAAGCATTCAAAAAAATAAAGAATCTTTGTTTTGGGGGGGCTTGCAAGGGCAAATTTCAGTGAATCTTGTCTTTGTGCATTTTGTTGCATATATTTGTAAGTACCAAGTGATCATATAATCCAATAAAGAACAATTCCCTCATAACCCTATATAAAAATTAAATAGCGCTATATGACCTCAGATTGCCCCTACATAAAAAGTTAGCATAGAAATAATTAGCAAACCCTATTTAATAAATGCAAAAGTTAATTATTCAAGGATAGAATACTGTTAATTCCTTTTCTGAAAATTCTGAGAGGGTAGATCCTAACGTACTGAGATTACCTTCTTCGTATCGCTGCAATCGAGCTCTAAGATAAATATTTTTAGGGCAGATAAGGTAAATCACCATTATAAAGTTACGAAAAAAATAATTAGTTTCTAAGGTCAATATTAGTTGATTTTTAATATAATAATCTTTATATTGATTTAGAGTACTGGTTGAGGCGAAAATCCGTGGTTTCTCCTAGATGCCTTGTCTAAAACAGAGAAAAACTGCCTGAGAAAATTCTTACCTCCCAGCCACGTTACCTGATGAAAATTCAAGAAACCAAATTGCTTGCTTCAAAGATTGGTTCAAGTATTTCTTTATTTAAATAATGTATGTATAAAAATATGCTCACACCCTCATCACCCATCACAGTAATGAATGCTACAATAGTGATTTAAGGAGCACCGACAGTTCCACGCAGGACAATTCAGCGCAACAACAATTCAGCGACACCTCAGTGTAAAGATATAAAATTACTATTTCTTGCGACAATTTATTGAAATACAAAAATTAATACAGTAAACCGTCGATATAACGAACTATATGGGAGGGGGTTCGTTCGTTAAAGCCGAAAGTTCGTTTAAAGCGATGGAAATAACGATGGTTTGTTCGTTAATCTGTATACGTAAATATGTATATAAAGACTATTGCATGGATATGTAATACCTATGTAATTACTAATATTACTAGAAAAGTTAGGTGGACTACATCTAAAATCACGAACTTCGGTTCGTTAAACCTGATGGAGTTCGGCCAGGAAATTTGGTTCGTTATATCCAAAATTCGTTATATTGAAGTTCGTTATATCGAGGGTTTACTGTACTATAATAAAGGTATAAAATAATTAAAAATAAATAATATAAAATAATAATAAATTTTATTTCTGTAGTTCAATCTGGTAAATGATTGCTCTAAGGTAGTCCATTTTATTTTCCATTTGCTTAAACCGTGAAACCAAAGTATTTATAGCTTTGTAAGCCCTGCAGTCTTTAGAGGTCTTTTTCCTATCCATTTGACCAACCGCTAAACGCAGCAAATCTTTCTCCGTGTGGTCCTTCTCTAACCATAAAAATCAATTAATTTATATACGTTAAGATGACAATGGCCTAAATACATTTGGATAGCTCTATGCCATCCTTCTAGAAGGGTTATTGTTTTTTGGTAAGTCTGTAGAACTCTATCATAAATGCTCCATATAAATGCTTAAATTCAAGATTTCTTCTTCCACGCCTGAGTGGGCGCCCTATCGACGTATCCTCAAAGTAATTTACCAATTCTTTCAGAAAGGGGGTATTTCATCTTGATAGGTTTCAAATGTAGTCGCAATTTGACCAAATGGTACAAAATCTAAAGCTACTAGCGTCCTGTAGAACGTACGAATGATTTCATCTTCTAGGTAAAATATCTCATTAAATTGTCGCAAAAACTGTAATTTTATATCTTTACACTGAGGTGTGGCTGAAATCTCGTTGCACGGAACTCTCGGCGCGTGATTGTCCTGCTAGAAACTGTCGTCTCAGGGTGAGTAAGTTATATATTAATCATATCGGAGGTAACGGATATTGCAAAAGTATCGTTACACTCGTTATGAAACACTCAACAATGGACACAAGAATAATTATAATGCATTTAAATACGTTTTTATTGTTTATGACATAAATCTGTTAAAATTGTAATATTAATCAATGTGGCCACACTCGGCAGCGAGAACGCGCTCCAGGTAAAACCTGAATGCTGCACACCTGTTGCGGATGAAGTCCTTCTTTTCTCATGCTGGCCTACACGAGGTTAACAGAGGAATTCAGGTCGTTGACATTGATATTGAGGACCTTGCAGGACTTTTCCTTGAAATGTGCCCACATGCTGTGGTCGAGATGATTGAGGTCGGGCGACTCCAGTGGCCAAATTTCCTTCGACCAGAAATTCATGTTCGATATCAAGCAGTCTTGCATGGCCTTGGGCGTGTGGGCCAGAGCACCGTTGGCCTAAAAAAACATAGTCTCTTTTTCTTCATGATCTTTCACACCCAGGAAGGGAATTTCCTGGCCAAAATATTCCTGTGATTTTTCGCACTGAGCTTGTAACCGACTATCAACTACACCCGCGGCATCTTTTCGCCATTTGAAGCCACAACAGCATGCATCATTACAGAGGCCGAGTGCTTGGTCGTATACACATAGCGGATCGCGGTTGTTCTTCTTGTTGATTTTTGGATCGACTGTGAAGGTTTTATCATCATAAAAATTGCGAATTAGATTCCCATAACTCTTCAAGTTGTCGAGAAGGCGACGACATCACTACCGACGTTGTTCTCGCATACGGCCAATGAGTAGATGCCTTTCCACGTATCTCTATCTCTTTTGGCCCTACATATTGACGGCTCTTGGTACCCTGGCCACCAAAATGTTTTTGTTCGCGAGCACGCTCATTTTGAGCTTCAGAACATTTTCGAAGGCCTTTCTCAGAGTCAAACTCTGTGGTCGGTCATCTGCTGACATTTAAGCGCTTGGTGATTTCGGACTTGTCATGGCCATTGGGCATGGGAGCAAATATCTCGAATCTTTTAACTTCCATCTCAAAACACTCATATACAATAGAAAAGACGTTCTAATGACGCGCACTGGAAAATATCTTTAAATTTGTTTAATGAAACCTTTTCTACCATACACGTAAATCTCTGGAAAGATGAAAATTCGAGTGTAACTGAACTTTTCCAAAACCTGGTAAAATTTCGCAAGCAATCAATGATTGAAAAAATATGTGTGGAAAATACGGTAGGTTTGAAACTTATGTAAATTTAGCGTATCCCACGAACCAGGTAGACCTATAACCTATCAGAACTTGCACGAAATACATAGTTCGTCTTGATTACCAATTGAAATGAGCTCATTCACAGAACCTAGTGCATTTGACTCAATATCAAATGTGGGACCAAATATTCTAAGCCTACTTTTTTGAGGTAAATTCCAGCAGTATTCAGAGGATTGCAATGATCAATGAAATTAAAAAAAGCACATACCTGTGGACAAAACCTTTATCCACCTTACCGTAACAATATGAAAACTAGAATAAAATTAAATGAAAATATGAATTACCAGCAGAAGCCTTCAATTTATTCAATTACTCAAATAGAGGTGAGACCTATAAACTTAAGCCAGTGTCCATGGATGCATACTTCCTAACCTAATGGTGTCAGTGACTTCTGGTCAAGGTAGAATCACAGCAGAACTTGAGAAAAAATCTAGCGTGATTTCTAGTGCTAAAAAAACTAGGAAAAAGAACAGACGTTTATATCAGAGTTTCACGAATATAGTGAAGAAGCGCCACTCATTGTCCTAATCAAGCAAAATAAGAAAATAAAATACAGAAGAGGTAACTAAGAAGAACCGCAGTGGAAAATGAATTTTCTACTCAGAAATTTAGAATCACGATTAAATATTTACGAAATAATTTTCGACACTGGTGAACATACGAAAGACGCCGTAGGTCTATTTTATTTTTTTATTTTGCGGGTCCCTTTCTCCCCATTTGTAACACGATTTGTTTGCGATTTTTCCTCTCAAAGAAGTTCCATTTAATTTTTAAATCCGTGTCAATGTTGTTTCAAGGTTCGCGATCTAACTTTTTGTGTGAGGATAAATAAACGTTTATTAACTTCCTTTTTGCGCATGAACCTATGCAGAAACAGGTTGAGTGTCCAATTATTTGGCAATAAATTCATAACTATTCGGCCGATTCTAACAAAATTTGAAATTCTTATGTTGTTTTACATTCTCTATCGAATGATATAATTTCCAAGGTTCTCTCAATATTTTTCCGGGAATTACTGAAAGTTTTGAAGGTCATAAGGTCATAAATGAAAATAAGCGAGATCAAGCGACTTTTGGTCAGCAGACTTTTTCTCGCGTTGGGCAAGGAAGTGTTCTGAGTGTCACCCTCTTTTTCCTAAGTCTCAAAGGTATCACTTAAATGCTATAGGAAGATGTCTGTGCCACGCTCTACTTAGAAAATATTTCAATGTATTTTGTCAAGGCTTGGATCCCGACATTGAAGCGAGGATTCCAACAGGCTCTGAACCACGTCTTTCGTTATGCCAAGCAAATGCATTTCAGTTTTGTCGTTTCAAAACTAAGGTGTTGTTATCTTTGGCCGCCCACGGCCCCACCCCAAACCGCAGCTGCTCATGAACGGGGCTAGAGTAGACTGAGTGGGCTTACATTGTTTATTTGGTCTTGTTCTTGACCGACGCCTCATCTGGGTGGCACATATTTTCAGCCTTGGTGAGTCTTCTACCTGCGCCATTGCTATCGTTCTTTTTGGTACTTTATCATCTAGTTCCTTATTATAGACAAACCTCTAAAGCTCTATCACTCCTTTCTTCCCTCCAATGTAGACTAGGGTTGCGAGTTTTATTTTTATGCACCCCAAAGTCTAATAGAGAAGGTGGAATTGATCCATTACACCTTTCCCTGCTTGGTGATGATTGCCTTCCACACGACCTCTATTGAGAGCCTCTTTGTCACTGCATGGGAGATGATACTTGTTTTACCTCGTGTATAGTGCGCTATGCGCATGTAATGGGGATTTAGCAACTCCTAAGTTCGGCAACGGAATACATGTCGTCCGTAGTAATCTCTACAGTGCATATGCCCGTGTGGTACTCAAATGATGCTTCAAGCCTTGGGATTTAAAGCTAGGGAAACTCATTCAAGGGTTTAGTGAGTCATTCTGGTGGCGCCGTCGGTTTTGCCCGATGCTTCACCTCGGATGGTAACACGTTTGGGAGTTTGTGTTCTTTTCTAATCTTTTAGTATTTTAGTAAATGTTTAGGTTAACCTGGTATAAATATAGGCTTCTTTTTATTTTGGGCCGTTGCTCTGTTAGTGTGTGACGCCAGAGGCGAGGTTAAAATAAAAGAAAATCAAGGCGAGAGCGAACATAAATCTCTTTGCGCTTATAGGGAGATGCCGCCACTCAGCGGTGAGCGTGTGTGGGCATACTCACTGAAAGCTCTGGTACTTCTAAAGGTACATCTCTCACCAGTAAACAGGACATATGAGGCTTGGGAACATTTTCTATGGGTGATAACACAAGGCTGGTGTGACATTCCGGCCTTAATTCCTGCAGCAGATTCTGTTGCTCAATGTTTTTTACTTATTTTTCTTTCTTTAGCTTCATCACTTTCTTTGCAAATCTCTCTTTACAAACTTTCTGCGCAGAATGCAGAAAATCCACTCGGTGTCCTTCGCTTTAAATTCGAGCGAAAAATTCTGTGAATTCGATATTTCGTCTTTCCGCATACAAAATGCAGTGCTTTTCCGGCCAGGAACATGCCGATGAAATTTCCATAGGCACATTCCTCAGACCAAATGAACGACGCTCCTTTGAGCAAAAGAGATTGGCGTTGCTTTTTGTGGTCATTTTCCCACAAAGAAGGAAAATATCCGTTTGAGCAGAAATAAATAAAAATAAAAATTCTTACCTGATTTTATTCATCGATTATTATAGAGAGATAACGATGCTAACACATTTAATAATCATATAATAATAATAATAATAATAATAATAATAAAAATAATAATATTAATGATGATAATGATAATAATAATAATAATTCTAATAGTAATAATAACAAAAATAATAATAATAATAGAACTTTTATATGGCACTCTTAAACACTAGGAAACCTTCGTAGGGCAGCTGTCCATCGACTAGGAAAAGCCCTGACAGAAGTGGTGGGTTTTCAGACAAAATGAACGAGAGAAACCGAACTGAAGAGGCCACTTTCTTAGCGAATGACTTTGTTATTTGGACAAAGCTAGTGTGGAAGACATGTAATGGATAGTTGGGGTGTTTATGATTTTAAAAATCATAAAGACGACTTTTAAAGTAAATTTCGTAACTTTATGGGTAGGCAGTGAATTTTACGGAACATGGTGTGGCTTCGAGAGAACCGTCCTCGAGACAAACCTCGAGCATCAAAATTCTGGAGAAGTTGAAGGGGATGAATTCTACTCTTGGGAGACCCATTGTGAACAGAAGACTTAGAGTAATCAAAGTAAGAAGTAACGAAGGTATAGATGGCTATCTCGAAACTGTTTTAGCCAAAGTTGCACCGGATACGCCTGAGGTTACGAAGCAAGTCGGGATATGATTTGCTGATATTAGCAATATGAGATTTGAAATCGAGTTGTCAAAAGAGAATACACAAGTATCTAACGTTGTCAGAGAATGCGATCAGGAAGCGACATCTGATGAGGTTTTCATCAAAAGAACTTCAATTTCGTCATGGTTTAGTTTGACGAAGTTATCCTATAGCCATTCAGTAATCGTGTTATATTCAGATAAATGATTAGTGACACTCAGAGCGAGCGATTTGGGGGAAGAAGAGAGAAATATTTGTGTGTCATCAGCATAGAAATCGAAGGATAGACCTAGCCGTTGGAAGTTACAAAGCCGGTTGAAAAGAAAAGAGTGGTCAAAGTTGTCAAATGCTGCCGAGATATCAGGAATCACCAGAAGTCAAAACCTCCTAGCATCGGCGCCGCTATCATTTACATTTAGGAGGGCTGGTTTAGAGCTGTAACCTGCTTGAAGCTGGACTTGATGGTTTCTTTCATGCTAGAGGAGCTCATGTGAATAGGAACGGAAGTTGAGAGATGAAACGATAATTTTTAGGATCATTATAGTCAATATTTAAGGATATGTGTTAATTAATAAACCTATTCCTGTCGACAGTCTCTTTAATCTGATAGTAAGCAAATCTCTAAAAACTGATTCAATAATTGTGCAAAGCTCCAGTTATAACTGACAGATCATAATTTAGTGACCCATAGATATCGAGAAACTAATTCTACACAATATTACGTGTTGTACTCTTAGCATTATGTTAAATCTCAAACAATTTAAAAAAATAATTAGTCCGTCGGTACGAAAATGAAAAAACTATTGGTCATTAGTGTACTTGAAAATGCGGGTGAACTATTTATCTCGGATTTTCGGGCATTGAGAAGATTAACTGGCGTGAACCATTATTGCTAAAATTATCCTACTCAATATTTCGATTTATTAATTTCAATATGTGTTAAAGTTATGGTGCAAATTGCAAGAAAAATTTATTCCCCCAAATAATTTTAGGTATTATTGCTTTTAAACCTATGTAATTTGCCCTCATGTCAACATACTTAAAGATTATTCCATTTTAATTGTCCCTTAAAAAGAATTCTGCGTTCTTTGAATTGCATTACATCCTACCTCCTTTCATTTTCTTCATCTCTCGAGGTGAAATCTTATTCTCTTGAAGTGTTCTTTCGGCTCGTTTAAAAGGTCATGGTCAGAAGGTAGGAAAGATGGGTTAATAAATGACAGAAATTCTTATCATGTCGACCTTGTTTCGTTAAAAAATGCGCCCGAGCATTCTTTTGGTCAGGAATATGCAATTATCTATCTCTTATTGTCTTTCTTTTTTGAATTACATTTAGTTTCAATAACTATCCATAATGAGCCAAGGTACTGTGTTTTTCGCCTTAAAGAAGGTTAATATAGATTGCCTCTTCGTATCCCCAAAACTGATTAGGTCCCTCTGAATAATTTCTCTCTCTTGTATTTCACTTGCCTAAAAGAAGTCTTTGAAAGCTAGAGATTTGATTTAGTTTCATTATCTGGATCTAAGTAATAAATCACATTCTTACCTCCCACATAAAAACTTAGCCCGAAATCTTCTCGGTCGGTTTCAGTTTAGGACAAAACCTTCAATCACGGTTCAGCCGGTTGAGTAAGCCGATCTTTGCGCAACGCCTTTATCATCCATGGAGCATATAGTTTGTGCGGACCTAGATTTTCATTTATGACTAATCAAATATAATAAACAATGGGAAATGAAAACTTCACTACAATTTATCTAAATAGTAATTCTACGGAGGTTTTAATAGTTATAACATTTTTTTATTTGGTCGATGTGAATGGTCTTTCCTTTCTAAATATTTTCAGAGTTCAGATTTTACATATCTTCTTCTCGGCGCTTTATCAACCTCAAAGAATATTTTTGATTGCCTTAAAATTCCAATAAAATTTATAGAAAGATTGAATTATCTTAGAACATTCCATTCATGTTTTGTGAAAGAAATATCATGAGTGACTTGATCTCCACAAATACGTTTTACATGGCTTAAGAAAGGAATTTTTTTTATGATATTACCTCTTTGGAACAATAGAAGAAAAATTGTACTTGAGAAATACCCTGCAACCTCTCATATATCTTAAAGACTAAAGTAAATTTGAGCATGGAAAAAATCTTATCACATTGGGAGAGGAACTCTCGTAACAAAACTTTTGCATCCGAGGTAGGTAGATAACTAACATTCCTTATTATAGCTCCTCAAATTAATTTTCATTAGCTGTAATCCAAATATGTTTATCGACAGCGTTACAGGACCGGATGCCCGGTATTCTGGAACACCGGATACTAATAAATGGCTTGCTTAAATCTATCTAAAATATCATATATGAAATCGAGGTGTCTGAGAATGCAACTAGTTATATTAGCATTCTCTTAATGAATTTATGCTTTTTTAGTTAACTTAAAGTAATGCTAAATTAATATGCCTGTTGTTATAGTCTTTAAGATATGATTGTTTCTATGCTTGCTCATGGGATATAAAACCGCTAAAACTGTAAAGAATATGCATTAAATTTGTAGGACTATTGTACTAATTTTAAAATTTAAAAAGAACCAAACAACCGTTATTAAATAGATCGATGATTATCGAGGTGTCTCCGTTTCTATGGTTAACTATGTGAAAAGAGGAGAGATATTAATTGATTTACACAATATTTTGATTCGGCGATATACAAGGATTGATCAGTTAGAAAAATTATATTTGAATCAACTAGAAAGAAATAGTTCTGCCTAATTAGATCTTATACCTTTATATTATATCAAGGTCTAGTGGAACAGCTGACGTTGAAAAAAGAGTATTCCTTTTTATGAAAGGAATGACCAGGTATTAGAAGTTTGGAATTTTCAACTTAGGTTATAGAAACGTAAAACAAACTATCGGATTCCCTGTGAAATCCGAGCATGTTTTTGAAATTAATAACAATTGTGTTTAATTGGAAGGGAGCTTTATTCTCAGTTGGCTTCATTACCATTCATAGCCATTGCTAATTCATTCCAATAAACAAAGAGATGCGATATATTTTTCAGCCAATATGGTTATTGTAAGTTGGGTATTATTCTCTTTTGCAAAGAGCCTCTTTCCAAACTAAATACGCAGAGAGGAAAAAGTATAAGCCTTCAAAGAGCGCAAGAGACTAACTATATAAGTTTCTTGGTCCTACCCGAGGCAAGAAAAATTGCAACCATTCGTGCTAGTAATATAAGGTTAGACCTTATCCTTGCATTAAAACCTTTTTCTCCTGACAATTATTAATAAATAAAAGTCTAAAATCAATGTGAAAATATTATTTCTTACGCAACTTTCAATAGTTCTAGTGAGAAAATTTCTGTCGGCCTATCTAAGGCTAATAACATTTATATATGTAAATATGAAGATGTAGAGCTGTTCCCAAATAAATACAGGGTCACCCCCCCAAAACAAGCCCCAACTTTCGATAGGCCTCATTTCTAAATTTTCTGCAAGGATCGAAGGAAACTTTGGTGATAACTAGTTTATTGTGTTTAAAAAATCATATCTAAACATGAGACTCTTTAGACATTTCTTTTTATTCTAGAATATGTGTTCGAGATAACCTCCATTTAGATCTGCGCATTTCTTGAGGCACAGCACAAAGTTGTCCATGGCGTTCTTAAAAACCGATCAACTAATGGCTCTCATCAAACCCTGATAGCTTACTTGAGTTCAGTGATGGTCTTGGATCTACCTGCGTATACTCTGTCTTTAAGCTAGTTTCAGAGAAAGAATACTGAGGGGGGGCTAATGTTTGGGCTGTGAGAGGCCTACTCAAAAATAGTCTTGAGACTGATCACACGGCTACTGAAGTTTTCTTTCAGCCAATCTCGGGAGAGGTTTGAGGTGTGAGAGCTTGCTCCATTTTGCTGGAAAAGAGTTTCTCCATAAAGGATGGAAACAGAGTCTGCAGCTCCGTTTTGTAGGTTTTGAGGACATCAACATACCACTCCTTGCTGACTGTCACTCTCGCGCCAGATTCTTCAAAGAACATTTTTCCAATGATGCCTCTCGATGACATTGCAGTCCATACCGTGCACTGAGGGGGGTGTATGGACTTGGTGGTAAACTCATCTAAGCTAAAGGCCCCCCAGAAGACATTTGTCTTTGAGTTTACCTTTCCTGCAAGATAGAAGTGAGGTTCATCTGAGGTCTAAAGGAGGTTACGGAAAGTTGGGGCCTCCTGAATCTTCTGTAGTAGCTTGACTGCCCCGTCTATATTCTGTATGGGTAGTCTTTTACATACATTATAGCACTCACCTGCAAGTCTCACTGGATATACCGAGGGACTGACTTGATTTGCGCATAAAGCGTTTTGGACTCTGATGAACTGACTCTCTCACGCTTTTGACCAGCTCAGCTGTACACTTCCTGGTTGCTTCCTGAATGGCTTGGAGGGTTGATCCTGGCTACTATGAGGTTATCAACTGTCCCATAGTTCTCGAAGTGGTCCACCTAGTCCTAAATTCTGTTCTTGGAAGGGGTTTTTAATATTCGATCTGATGCACGAAAGTGTCCTGCACTTTTCTGAACGAGCCTGTATTGTAGTAATGTTTGACGCAGTATATTCTTTGCTGGAGCTCCCATTAAGATCTAGTTGTGTTTGCAGGCGTTGATTCTGACATGACCTGCAAATTAAGAGTGATTAGTGAATGAATTACATATATCACAACAAAAGTGTTTGCAGTCCCGTTTTGGGGTTGGTGACCCTGTATAGATATAATGTCTGGGAAACGCCAAAAGCATTGCGTTACTAGCATTAAACGCAATAAAGCCGACAAGAATAATTAAACAAAGATGCCCAGTACCTCAAACTATATCGCATGTTCATTATCAAGGAATCTCAGGAAATAACAGAAATCTGTAATGAATAATCAAGAAGGTGAGAAGAGAGAACGCCCCCAACCAAAAATTAAACCAATCAATGAATGAATTGGTGCATTTAGATTAAAAATCGGGGGAGCTGAAGTGACATCAAAATGACAAGTAAATGCAAAATAAGCTCATTAATAACTAGCAGATCCAAATATCTAAAGAATGCCCAGCGGATTAAAAAGAACACAAACATATTATCGATGGAGTTAAGACCAAAATGAGTAATAAAATTGGGAGGTCATGTAAATAAGAAATGGATAAACAGATATTTAAATATATAATAAAACTTACAGACATACATATACAACAACTAGTTTTCAGTTGTTAAGCTGGGTTAAAATCTTTTTAAGCTTTCGAAAAATATCCTTCTATTGTTTTGTTTTCAACTGAACTAAACTGAGCAAAAGACCAATGTTTCCCATGCCCTATATTTTTGAGACGTCTTCCGAATTGCCCGATAGTTATTATGAATAGACATATATAAGTCTTCTCTTTTCTGTTCTTTACTCAGTATTCCTAGGAGATGATTGCAGTCAAGGTAAAATACATCTCGAGAGTATAATCATGGAAAACATTGTTTTTATGTTACGTTCTCTTCAGGCTCGAACAAAGGCTATTTTTCGTAGCCTTAAACGAGCATAGTTTATATATATAAATATATATATATATATATATATATATATATATATATATATATATAATTAGGTAAGAGGCCATGTTGTATACATGCACTGTTCAAGTCTATAGGAGGGCAGCGTTACTGATTAAAACTTGTATTCTCTTTATTTTTATTACAAGTATTTTGTCTGGGTCTTGTAAGCTAGAAAAAATATTCAAAAGAGACATTCTTTATTTCTAGACGTCTTTCGACCGTGTTAGGTCATCTTCAGGGAATAAGCAGAAATGGAATTATTCACGTCTTACGTCTTACGTCTTGAAAAGTTAGAAGTTAAAAGTATATAGTTAGAGTAGAGTGGATAGTAGGTGCTAAGATAAAGTGGTGAAAGGGAATGAGTATGAGATATTGCTGTTTGCTGGGTGACCAGCCATCTCTTGTTCTTTCTTTATTATCGTTTTGCAATTTTTTCCAACGCTTTCACACCTCTATTGTTCTTTGTTGCTGTTTTTTTTTCGTGATTAGTATTCAACGTAAGCATTGTTGCCGGGTTAACTCCAACTATTGGTTTCCCGCTTCGAAAATTTCCCTTATTGTTCCTCAAATGATTAATAGAGATCTCTAATTTTCTATTTTCTTCTCCGTTTAGAAGTTCTTCTCGTTTCCTCCATATTTTCGTAGCCCTTCTGTGAAGAATTGGGTTAATTGGTTCTAAGTTAATTTCTTGGTGTAGATCTTGTTGTGTACGGTGTTCGCTTCGTCTCGTATTTGTAATTAATAACACTCCTTTGTTTTGTGCCCTTTGAAGCTGGACGGCGTTGGTCTTATGTAGAGCATTGAAATGTATTGTAGGATACAATAATACCGATCGGCATAATGCATTATAAATTTTAATTTTGTTTTTTGTGTTCAAACTTCAACAGAAATGGAATGTTTACAGAATGCTACACCATGTATACTTTTCTACTTAAACATACGGGATGTAAAATTGACCAATCACAGTTTAGGAAAATTTTAAGGACAAACTAACTTTCAAAACATAGGCACTGTTTGTTTTTCTATTTTATCATAAAGAACACAAAATTGGCCATTCATAGTTAAGGAAATTTTTTAAGGACAAACTAACGTTTAAATTATAGGCGCTGCAGAATAATTGACTTTTTCAGATGTAAGCGCTGCAAAATGACTAAACAAATTCAAGGAAATTTTTAGTTCATATAATGTTCAACAATAGAGCCAAAGCTAAAGAGAATTGCGATTCAGTACTAAGGGCGGTCGACGCGGAGACACCGATTTGTTGGGTGTATTATTTCGGGCTGGATTTGCACATTAATTGCCGTTTATTAATTTGGATAATGATGGCGTCAGCCATTTGCAATCTTCTATGGTTTTGTAGTCTCTTGATGATGGAGGTGTTCTTATTTATCGTCCTACGGGTTAAGATGGTGCCGTGAGAGTGGGCATGTTTACTAATTGGGTCATCCTGTAGGTGAGCCGTCAGTCGCCTTGAGAGGGTTGTGGAGGTCACGCCAATGTGCTTGGAATTGCAGTGTTCGCTCTAATTAAGCTTGGTAAAGCAGATGCCCGCAATATTTTCTTAAACAATTACCCCAATAAGAAACTTTTTACGACATTAGTCGTGGAAGAAAGAAAACTTTTCACCTTAGATCTCGAAAAGAAAAACTGAAGAAAAGAAGATCCACCATTTTCATTCATATTTCATTTTCATCTATAGACTACTTCACCTTTTTCTCTCACACAGCAAAATTCCTCGTATAAAAGGAAGTTCTGGAAATGAGAGACTATTTTTTTTAAGTTGATCACCATCACAATAATGGCTCCCTAATTACCTTTATCCTGGATCCAATGCATGAGCTAATGAACACTGATGTTTCAACCTCGTCCCAACTATACATTGCATTAAAGATTGTATTATTAGAGGTAAGGAAGGAGGGAAGTTTGAGGACTAACCCACTACCAGATACCCGTACCAGAGGAGCCCTCGGACAATGGACTGGGTTGCAACCTTTGCAGGGGAGTTTAACGACTCCGCCTGTGAGAGGCCACCATGGCCACTGAGGGACACACAACCGTCTCAGTGTATGGTAGGAAGCAACTGCGGTATTTTATTTCCATCGAGGCGGCAGCACTTCCGGCTAGCGACGGTTGATTCTGCGCTAACCAACAAAAGGTCCATCACCGTTCAGCCCTTAAGAAGGGCCCACTCTTGTCCACCCATTTGATCATTCATCCATTCATCATGTCAGCCAAATAAGCATAGGTGGGCCAAGGAACATTGGGGGGAGGGAAACAAACTCGCAAACGCAAACAAGGAGTATCGTAGACTACCTTTACGGACCGAACCAGGAAGAAACAGACCAGAAAGTGGACTACTAATCAGAACCCTGTACAGTGATCTGATAATCGCAATAACGAAGTTGATAGAGGTGCCAAATGGATATGTCGCCCTCTGCCACAAACCAGAAGACGGGGAACGACTGGTGAAATCAGATGGACTCAGAGCCCTGACCATAATAGGCGTTTCTTCAAAACTGCCACCACAATTAATGGCCAACCGCTCTTTTGTGTGCCGGAAATTAGATTTGTATGCCGGCTCACATACGCCAGAGGAAATTAAAAAAGAATTAGAAAAAGGAAATAAATTCTCAAGATCACGGAATTAATCAAATTAGGCTACCACACACACATGTTTAAGGTAGTAAGTGTATGCCTCATCAGACATGGAGAATAAACCACGAACCCATGGAATTAGCTTTCGGTATGCAGATACTTCCGGAAATATAGAAATCGAAAAGTTTACCAAAGTGCAGACTTGCTTTCAATGCTACGGGATTGAAGATCAGGTTACGAGAAACTGCCCCCGAAATGACGCCAAAATCCGTTCGGAGTGAAGCAAAACTGGCCATACTTTCTGTAAATGCTCAGAACAAACAAAACAGTGCATTAACTGCCAGGGCCCGCATAGGACCATAGCCATCAACTAACCAAAGAGGAAACTCGCCAAGGAAAGGAAGGAACAAGAAAAAAAATAAGAAATTTAAAACAACCAAATCAAACATACGGCAGCGCAGCAAAAGCTACGGTAAAGGAGATTAGGGAGTCGCAAGAAAAAAAATAAATAATAAATCTGAATGAGGGAACCGGTCTTGATATTGTGGCGAACATTATATTCGCTCATGTGCACAAAATAGCACAACTGGGGACATTCACTGAAATGCTAAACTTATTATTGGGGGAAAACAGCATAATAAAAATGTAGTTCCCCCATAACCCCCCTTCTGCACTTATTTACGGCGTTAGTGCTGAGAAGAAGCTGCAGCTCAAGGATATGTTGGAAGTTGGGGCCACATTGGCGTAAGTAGAAGAACCAGAGGATTCAGCAGAATCAAATGAATCGAAAGGAAAGGCCACTGACGACCAAGAAAATGAAATCAAAACTACCAATAGAAAGAAATCCAATAACAAAACAAAGAAGCAGAACGAAAGTGAAACCACTGAATTCGAGAACAAAACAGATTCAGAATAAGAAAATGACACGGAAGGCTGCCAGTAGAAGGCAAGAGATTTCAAAGTCAAAATCTTTGTATGAGGTATATCCCCTACCAAAAGGGGCTAAGCCAACGGATATATAAAAAGGCATCGATAGAGGAGCACGCAAATTGACTTACGTCACGGAACATGAATAGTTCTCTATTAAAAAACTAAGAGAAGAGAACCGAATTAGATTTTACCCCAAAGACATAGGACTAATTAAAGAAGAGACCTTCGAGAAGGTAACAACCGGAAAATAGAAATATGCAAGACAAAAACAAGGAGCTACAACAAAAGAATAAATTTAACAACATAGAGCGCACTATAGTAAATTAAAAATTATTCATCTTAACACAGGTAGATGGAAAACAGAATCTATACAATACGGAAACTTCTTTCGCACAATAGACCCAAACATAATAACCATTTCCAGGGACTCAGATATAAAGAACTTATGAAAATAGATAACTATGAAATCATCAAGAAGAATCCCAGCAGGGAAAGATATGATGGCACTGCCATCGCCATTAAAAAGAGGTTGATGAGGCGTACGCTGCTGTGACGCTGCAGATGAAATTCTCACCGCTCCCAATAGCAGAAGCGTACCAACATCCTCGCCACTCATACATGCTTACCCACTGGTTAATGGAAATATTCGGCAAGAATAACCCAACCATACTACTAGGTGACCCAAACGCAAGATTGCCGGACTCTGGGTACAGAACCAAAAACAACGCTGGGAAAAGTTTAGAACTCCTATTGGACCAAGACATCCTAAAACGAGCAGTACCAGACTTCCCAACCTACATTACCCGAAGAGCAGCAACCAAGCTGGACATTTTGCTAACTAGTACCAACTGCTCCTATAACATTGACATAGAACAAGGCCCTGTCCCATCTAGCGATCACATTAGTATTCTGGTTACCGTCAACTAGAATCAAATTCAAATCCCAATGTAACCAAGGAAATCCTACAAAAGAGCAAACTGGGGAGCAAAGAGTGCAATGCTCAAGAGTTATGCTCAGCTGAAACTGGAAGGTAAAAACATCGAAGAACTGGAAGGAATAACGGACTCACTAATTAGAAATATAACAGATGCTGACGAGAGATGTGTGGCAAAAAAATTAAATACAGAATGCTCTTCCATCCAAAAAAGACGGAGGTGATGAAGAGAAAAGCGAGAAATATACAACGAAAGTACTCAGAATTAAGAGAAACTGGCACAAATAGAACAAAAGCTAAAAAAGTATATCAACTAAAAAGCGATATGTTAATAATAATAGAAGAACAACAAAAAGACCAAGGAAACGAGCTTATAAACAAAATATAAAACACAGGAGAACCCCTAAAATCCTGGAAATTCATTAATTTAATAAAAGGTCGACCTCATATGAAAAATATTAAAAGTAGAAACGAAAAAGGAGAATACATCAGAAGCACAGAAGAGACAGCAGACATATTTAGGGGACACTAGAAAAAAGTTTATTCCATCAATGAAGAGGACAACTGACTTTACAACGGTGAAATCGAAGAAAGATTCGATACATTCATACGAATAAACAGCCACAAACTTACTCCAAAAAGAAGAGTGGACAGTAGTAGCAAACAAGACAACTGAAGAGTAGGAATACAGATTACCGAAGAGGAACTAAAAAATACCATAAGCTATTTTAAACAGAAGGCACCAGGGAGCACTGGGCTCATAAAAAACAATTAAGATAAAGCTCCAGGGGACATAATTAAAGCAATAGTCTACCTATTCAATGCATATCTTAACATAGGAGCTTATCCAGAGAAGTTTAAAACAGCAGAGTTGATCTTTCTGCAGAAACAAGGGAAACCATCTCACTTGGTTTCCAGCTTTAGACCGATATCTCTATTGAACTCCCTAGGTAAGGTCCTCGAAAAGGTCCTCCTTAAGAAAAACGGAAAATATAACGAACACTAATTCGAATTCCGATAGGAAAGAGACAGGGTTCCCACAAGAGGGGTGTGTGAACCTAACCCTTTACGCCATCAACACAGCTGATCTCCCGCGCCCCAAAACACCAGGCTGCTTAAACATCCAGTATGCGGATGACATTAGCCAAATAATTCCAACAAGATTCTAGAACTCAAGACCAAAAGAGAAATTAAAAATATAAATGATTATGAAAATAAATGGAAAATCAAAACCCACATTCACAAGTTCACGATCATTCCAATATCGAGACTCAAAAAGGAGCCAAATCACCGTCGATGGTACGAACTATAACAAGGCAACGGAGGGAAGTGCGCTGGGGTTACACATTGGATCAAGGGCTACCACGCTCATACAGAGACGAGAATAACCAAGGATAGAAGTCGCCCTATATTGCTATACTCCTTATGTATAAACATAAATACAAGGAAAGACTAAAACAAGAAAAACTAAACGAGGAGCAATGACAAAGGCATGAATGCCTTAAATAAACAAAAGAAGATATCAGACATGAAAAAAGTAAGAAAGTAATAAGAAGTATCGGATCGGATCAATATATATATATATATATATATATATATATATATATATATATATATATATATATATATATATATATATATATATATATTTATATAGGGTCTTTCAACAAGGACGCTCGAGCTTTTGTCAGGCGATAGTGGCCATGTTGTTAAAATGACGTCTGGCAACCTCACTGTGAACTTTTCAGTAGTACTTGGCAAGTCAAGAAGGTTATAGAGTTGAACAGGGTGTGCAAATCATCAAATGTTATTTTCAAAATCAGTGCTCCGTTCGACAAATGTTCCGCGCATTACGTGATTTCTATCCTCGCCACAGCGACGAGGCCCATCTTTGGATGAATTGATCTGTGAACAAGCAAAATTGTCGGATTTGGGACGAAAAAAATACACATGAGATACACCAGCACCAATTGCAGAAAAACAAAGTTACTGTTCGGTGCGGATTTTCGTCTAACGGAATCATCGGTCCGTAATTTTGGAGAACGAAGATAGGATTGCCACAACCGTCAACGGCGAAACCTACAGATCGATGATAAGCAACTTCTTGTGGCCTCAACTGGATTATATGCCTAATATGGATACTGACGACATGTGGTTCCAACAGGACGGCGCTACGTGCCACACTGTCCACGCCACGATAGACATTTTGCACCAGCAATTTTAGGGCAGGGTCATCTCGCGCGGCGGCGACGTCAACTGGCCACCGAGATCATGCGATTTAAAGCTATTAGACTACTTTCTTTGGGGCTACCTTAAATCGCAGGTCTATACAAATAATCCCCAAACAGTTGATGTCCTTAAAGTCAACATAACGAACACTATCCAACAAATTCAGCCAGATTTATGTGTCAAAGTCATCGAAAATTGGGCCTCCCGAATACGTTCCACCAAGCAAAGCCGTGGCGGACATTTGAACGACGTCATATTCGACACTTAATCCCATAAAATGGACTTTCAAATTTAAAATAAATTGAGTGCATAATATATCACTTAATTTATTTGGTTTACTTTAATTTGAACACGATTCTCAAATGTTTGTGTTGTTTTTTAATTGCGCTAATACCGTCTACTCTTTTTGTTAATTGCCTTAATATCGTTACTCTCATATTTAGTTTTAATAGTATACCTTATTTTATTGTTTTATTTTAGAGCATGTGTTAATAAGCTGCTTTGAGTATTTATTGTTTCAGATATAGATTCATACTTTAAACACTTTGATATCTGTGATTGTAGATTCTATCTTGTTTTGAAGGGGTTGACTGCAACAGAAGTTGATGGTGCAGCTCTTTTTCTGTTGGAGTAGTTCCCACTCAACCTACGGGTCACAATTCTTCTGCATGTTTTTGCATTAACTTTTTCAATATTTTACGTCCTTTCCAATTTGCAGAACATAAAGAAAGCATTTTTTATCGCAATATCGACAAGATCAAAAATCTACTCTAAGGTAATATTTAACCTTTGGCCGATGGTCTATTGTATTGACCCCATCGATATGGGCATTGTAGTACTTAACAACAGCAGGGCATTCAATTTCCTCTTTATCCCTTTTTCCTACGGTACACCTTCAAAACAGGAAATGCCGATATAATTCGACAACATGTGCACTGTTTTATTTTCCATACACTTTAAATAAAAAATACCATTTGATTCAAAACAAGAGATATTCCCTTTTGCATGTCTTTATCAGAAGGTACTTGTGATCTTGGAATATTTTTTCTGTTCATTCTTACGGTTCCTGCACGATTTAGGTTTTCTTGGATAACATGGATTCAAGCGACGGTGAATTGAAAAGGTTATCTTTAAAAATGTTACAACCAATATTTTGATTTTTTCTGTAATTTTTAGAAGAACTCCTTCCCCCAATCCGTATTCTGTTTTTTTCGTTTTTATAGGTCAAATTCGAACGAATATCCTTATTTAGAATTACATCTGCACCACATTTCGAAACCCTACTTGACTGGTTTTCCTTTTACATACTGTCTTAGGATATTATGACCCTTATATTTAACCATGTGCTCGTCAATTGATTGGAATTTACTAGGATTCGTGGCAGATAAAAATGTTTGGTTAAAATAATCTAATACAGGTCTGACTTTATAAGCCCTATCGTTTAATTGATCAGCTCGTGCTTTCATTTGAGCATTTTTGTTAAAGTGTAATAAAGATCTAATTTCTTCAAACCTCTTTAAAGGCATCACGTTAGATATAAATGGAACACCAACATCTAGTTTACTTGACCAATAATCTTTAATTGATGGCAGAATATAATATCCTATTACTATGCTCATTCCAAAAAGCGCTCTTAATTCTTCTAGATTAGTTGTAAAGACACAACCCTTTTGCTGACTATACAATGTAGTTTGAGGAATTACAATTTTATTTAGAAAAACATCAAAATTAGCTACGCTGTTAAATATTTCATAAGAATTTGAATCATCACTCAGAATGATAAGCACTTTTCCGTAACCATAGGCTTCCAAATTATCAGGGTTCTCAGGAGATGTTATTATTTCTTCATTTGATACTCTCTTCCATCTAAAAGTGGCAATCTCACTTAAAGTTTGATGTAAAGTAGCATCAAGTAGGCTACTACTAGACCGAGAATTTTGTTGTATAATCGTGGGTGGATTGCAAGGCTCTATTATTAAATTTATAACTTCAGTCAGCTGGTCATTTTGAGTATCTTCCTAATCTTGTTTTATAAATTCATATCTTCTTCATCAAATACTGCTACATCTCCAGTATCATTGTAATCACATTATGATAATTGCTGGACTTCATTTTCTCGAAGAACAAAGTGTCTACTTCGCTGTGACATCCTGTATCTGTAATATAAGGAAGATTGTCTCATAAAATAATGTAAATTTGTAATATCGGTAAATTCCTAGATTATAGTCGCCTTAGTAATAGGCTACACACACCATATATATATATATATATATATATATATATATATATATATATATATATGTAAACATCTATATATATATAAGCATCTATATATAAAACCAGACAACAATATAATAAGTGGAAAATTCGCTATCCATTGACATAAATATATGTTGGGTGTGCGTAGACTATTACTAAAGCGACCATAATCTAGCAATTTAGCTTAATATTTTTCAAATATTTATATTTGTATAATTTTTGAAAATAATTAATAAAGTATGTATTATAGTAGGAACTAGGTGGGAGACAAAAATAAATAATTGAAATGGAAAATATGGCATTTTTAGGTTATGAGGAATAACTCTACAGAACAAAAAATTTCGACATAGAAAATTTACCCCTAAGGGACAATGGCACTTATGATCATTCTTCCGAATAAGGTAAAAAACAACAACAATTGAGTTTTCAGTTAGTCGTTAAATACCCGTAATATAAACCTGAAATTATAAAATAAAATAGTACTATTTAAAACTTAATATATAAGAATATTATATACAGCGAGTTAAAGTCATGGCACACAGGCGTGCCAGTGAGCCCTAAAGGGTTAACCCTCTCCTCTACTTTAGTTTCCTTCACATAAAAACCTACGCTTGTCATAAGTATCAAAATAAATAGCTAGCAAATATAAAGACTAAGACCTGGCCCATAGCAATCCCATTTAATTATTTGTAGAGGGTATTTGTTAAAAGGAAGAGTCTCCAAATATACTTTTCAAAAAATCGAAGATTTATTTTAAGTTAAAAATATGTCACCCTCTTTGCTCAATAAGCTCATTTAAATATCTTTTTTGTCATTTATTAAAGATTTGAGGAAGATGTACGAAAAGTTTAAACGTTTTGAATAAATTATCCAATAGGTCGTGATCCCTTTATTCTTTGAACAAAATTGTCCAGTTACATTAGCGTAAAAAGGAATCCACATGAGACATTGAGAAAGGGAAAATATACATAACTCATAAATATAAAGGGATAAGTCGTGATCACTTTATTCTTTAAACTAAATTGTCCATTTAGATTAGCGTAAAAAGAAATCCACATGAGACATTGAGAATGGGAAAATAGACATTTCTCATAAATATAAAGTGATAACACATTTATTCTTGAGTTTTACTTTTCACGTTGTTTCGTTCAAAAATTGCATTTGGCGCGTTTAAAACTGTTCCATGCCGACAGTAGGTTCTTATTTTAAGGAACCGGTGGGTTGGGTTTGGTAGGATGACTGATTATATGTACATTAACTTTATTTCTTGGCAACAAATTGTCTGGGCGATTCCAATTACATTCAATTCATACATGAGGTAATAGCCATTATAATATTATTCATTTATTTCATCATTTTGCGATGAATTTACTAGTATTTACGCAAGCAAACTATAAATAAACGTGCGGATTTTATAGTGCTCTAGAAATTTATGTAAAAAAAAAAGATTATGGCTTATAAATGGTAACCAAGTTTAAACTTGAATAAGATGGCTATTAAGCTTACTAAGCCATCAAAATATTCTTTAATAGCATATTGAGTCATAAATCTTTCAAAATATAGTGGAGAGATAAATATGATTGCCTATTACTTTAAAAGAGTATCATAGTTTTCGAGTTTCCTTGCAAATACTCCAACCTATCAATAAAATTACAACTTCAATTACTTTCGATATCTAACCTAGACCATTTAAAACACGTAACGCTCAAAGGAAGAAACCTGGGATTAATGCATCGTTAAATCCTTGAAAATTACGGTTGAGAGATTCTCTTGATATGAGCATATTTGCTGATTCAAGGAAGACAAGAAAATCAAGTTCTTTAAAATTCAGTAAAAATGAAATCATTATAATTATAACGATTAATTGGATTAGTTTTCTTTACTTTAAATTCGTAGAGTAAAAGAACTATATTATTTAAAATTATATATGGAAATATAATTTCCTTTTCGGTATATTACATCTAATTGGTATTTACAAATGGCAATCTTGAGAGAAATATTTCATTGCTTATCTTTTAGGAACCATTTCATATATAATGGAATAAGATTTCGACGAGCTTATGAAACTAATAATTAGTGCTATATATTTACATGACAAACACACACTCCTGACCTACACACAAAACAGCAACAAAGATTAAGATAAAAGGAGGTGAGTTTGAAAAAAGTATATGAAAAGCGTAATTAACAAAGAAAAATAGGACATATATCTCTTTCAATATTCAGCACTTTTTTTACTAACAATTTACCTATTCTCTTGATTGTTAGCTACTTTTTTAGTCTAGTTTACGTCCAATCATATCTGATCGAGTCCAATAGGGTACAGAGCGCCTCAACTTCCCTCATTGTTATAGGTCAAGTGGTATAGTTTACGATTTTTCTGCTTTCTTGCAGCTCCTTTTTACATTCCACTACCCCGAAGTTTAATTTCATTTTACGCGATATTCTCTGTGGTGCATCACGTCTGAGACATTTTCTAACAGAGTAGGAAATTAATGGCCTCGATTTGGACTACATACACTTGCCGTGAAAATGGTTTCCAGGGTGAGTGTGTAACTCTTGCAACTCAAACTATATGTGTCCCAATGCCATATCATTATGTTGGGCTCTACCACATTTGCAGCTAACTTTCCCCTGCACATGAGAAAAAAACAATGACTTATATCCGTTCAAACAAGCTTGATTCCGCTTTTGCTTCTGGAGACCGTACCGCCTACTCTCCAGAATATCCGGAATATAGAGATGAATTCTGCCCATCTACTCTAATCTCACTTTGCCAAAGTTGGGGGAAAATTCGTAAATATTAAGTGTTACTTTGGACGGAATAGCGTCTACAGGGTAGTGTGGTTTATATAGGCTTCACTCGAGATCTGATGCTATGTTCCGGCTATAGTAATAGGTAAGGGAATATTCAATGGGGGAGATATTTTGCATGCAACTTTACCGCTTGGTGATATCGTATAATGGATACCTCCTTTATATGTTAGCATTGGCAAGTCTACTCATTTTTTGCTCGGATTTCATTCTAAAACGTTGATGCCACATATGGTTTGTCTCGTAAAGAGGTTTCATCAGATCATTCTCTTTACCATGCACCAATATTATCACTATTATCTCAGTATAGATAGAATATGTTTTTACCAGCTTTATGTAGATGACATTTCATTCGCGGATGGAACGGTACAGATGACTAAATTAGGATGAGATTCGAACAGATACAGAACTACTTCTCTCTTTATGCCGAAACGCAAGGTTTTCGTTTTATTGGCTAAGAACAATGTTATGCAATTCAGCCGCGTTTATGTAACATGGGCCTCCCGGAACATTTTACGATAAGGTGTTGCTTATACCTAGAACACCAAATCCTTGGATCTATTATGTGAGCGACTGGTACCTTAGAGTCACACATCCAAAGGTTTAGGATCGATTTAACCTGTGTCGTGGAAATTCTTCGTTTTATTGCATTCAAAACGTTGTTTGGTGATGAATCTACTTTCATATATTTTTAATTATCTCTTTTTGGCTTAAATCTGACTACGGGTGGCAGATTTTGTCGAAGGCATTGGAACATCTTTGGCAACGTGAAAAACACTATACACTAGTCACATTTTGTTGACTAGTTGATCTTCGTACAATGTTGATTGAGACGAGTCTCCACTCGCTTTAACCTTAGTGTATGATACGATTGTATAAGAGGGTGCAGCGTCTTTACTAGTCTCTACCAGCTTTTATTATTCTTCGGCCGCTCTTGATTATATGAATGCTGAATAGAGTTGCCAATCGAAACTTAATTACCCATTTTTTGAAAACAATTTTTTGGGGGGTTTAACTATTAATAAACGTCATCATTATAGGCCATTAATTGTAAAACTGCAAAATATGTAAAAAAATAGTTAAATAACCTAAATTATTGCATGTTCTAATATTGGAACACCGGACATGAATGGAGTTATTGGATTTTTTAATTTTTTTTCTCTATTAATGAGAAAGCCTAAAGAACAAATGTAATTAAAAGGCATTTTGAGGTAAATAAATGTATAAAAAAGGTTATTCAAGACTTTAATACATAAAATTGTATGTATATAAACAAGATTATTTCATTTTCTATGTCATAAGGCGTAAAACATACATCATGCAAATTCACTTTACATTTTTGCACACATTTTTTATGTTTTTTTTGCACATGGCACATCGATTTTGCTTATGGACTGGTGGAAATCCCTTGATTAATTCTGTCATACCTAATTTGATCAAAGATCCGAGAGAGAAGCGCCTTAGAACTAGTAGGTCTTCGCCCAGAAGAAGGAGGTGTGCCATATTTTTGCAAGTATGTATATTTGCACAAAATTACTTCGAAACTTAAGAAAGTTTAACTCTTTTTTGTTTCATTTCTTCTATATAATTGCCAAGCATTGTGTGTGGCCCTTTCCAAGCAAAAATGAAACACAAGCCATCACCACTTCTTTGATTTGATCCCCATTCCAAGATTTTCGATATTTTCGTCCATCTTATCAACAACCCCCATGTAACAACAAGGAGTAACAACAAGAAAAGAAGGTACCCTAGGAGACCTTACGGTCCATTCAAAGAGGGTACTCTTGGACTAGCAATTGAACGTGCACAAGGCTGCTCAATTGTTTTGCGTCCCTAAACGGCCACTTTTCAAGACTTTGTCTAGTCTAGACTTGAACTGGTCAACCGATTCACTGTTGACAACTTCCACTGGAAGTGCGTTCCACTTACCGCAGATACTGTAAGTGAAAAAATTTCCACACAGATTGCGGTTGTAACGCTTCAGTTCAAGTTTGAAGCCGTAATTGCGCGTTCTGTTCTCACTCAGTGTGAACATATCCCGGTAGTCAACATTGTCGAACCCTCGAAGTATTTTGAAAACTTCGATGAGCTGACCACGCAGTCTACGGGTTTCTAGCGAGAACAGATCTAATTCCCTTAGTCTATCCTCATAACTTTTATGTCAGATAGAGGGAATCAGCTTGGTTGCCCTGGCTTGTACGCGTTCCAATCTCGCGATGTCCTTTCGCAATGAAGGACTCCAAAATTGTACGGCATACTCCAGGTGTGGTCGGACAAGTGAGTTGTACAGGCACAGTACAATCTCCTGGTTCCGATAACCAAACTGGCGCTTAATATAGCCTAGCATCCTTTAGGGCTTTTTTCTCAGCCTCAATGCACTGTTTCGAGAACTTGAGGTCACTAGTGATTGTTACACCCAAGTCCTTCTCAGTGTCGGTGGATTCCATAGCAGTGCCCTTAAGGATATACTGAGATTGGGGGTTTCTGTGGCCGATATGCATCACTTTGCATTTCCCCACGTTAAAAGGCATTTGCCACGTGTCCGACCACTCCCCAATCTTCCCAAGATCTTCCTGCAGGCGGGCAGTATTTCCCTCCTTTGCAACGTTCATACCAAGGTTGGTATCGTCGGCAAATTTGGAAATCTTGGCAACCATGTCACCGTCCATGTCGTTGACGTAGATGATGAATAGTAGTGGTCCCAGGACAGAACCTTGAGGCACCCCGCCTATAACGGGCACCCACTCAGAAGACTTTCCATTCACCACCACCCGTTGCCGTCTGCAACTTAGCCAGTTCTCGATCCAGCCGGCTACCTTTCCGTCTATGCCTAGCGCTCGCACTTTCTGGAGAAGGCGGTGGTGTGGTACCTTATCAAAGGTTTTCTGAAAGTCTAGGTAGACCACATCCACCGCCTTGTCCCGATCGTGCTCACTGAAAACGAAGTGGAAGAATTCCACAAGGTTCGTCAGGTATGACCGTTGCCTTCGGAAGCAACGCTGATAACTCCTCAGTAGCAGGTTTGACTCTAAATACGACGTCACTTTGTCCACCATGATGCTTTCCATGAGTTTACCGACTATCGAAGTCAGACTGATAGGTCGGTAGTTCGACGGTTGGTTACGGTCTCCTTGCTTGAAGATAGGAGTCACCTCCGCCTCACGCCAGTCTCTAGGAACGCATTCGGTCCAGATTGACATGTTAAAGATAGCGCACAGATGTCGTGATACTTCATCGCACACTTCCTTCAACACTTTAGGTAGAAACCCGTCCGGTCCAGGGGAATTATTCGTCTTTAGATCAGCGATCTTTTTCTTTATTTCTCCTTCGGTGAAGTCCATTGTCTCCAGCTTTTCCCCCCGAGTAGGAATCCGTCGGCTGGGGAATGGGACCACACTCTTCAGTAAACACTGAAGAGAAGTAGTCGTTGAGGAGGTTAGCATTTTCTGCATCTGAATGCTTTAATGTCCCCTCCTCATTCCTCAAAGGGCCAATTGTTCGACGGATTGGTTTATGGCTGTTCACATATCCAAAAAACTCCTTGAGATTCTCTTTACAGAGTCTGGCCACTCGGAGTTCCTCAGACCGCTTAGCCACCCTTATACTGGACTTCACTCTCCTGGCTAGCCTCCGGTATTCGTCAAAGTCACCCGAGATCTTCGATTGCCGGTACACATTTCTCTTCTCCCTAAGCAGTTGCTCGATTTCTCGATTGAACCACTTTGGTTGAACAGAGGACCGACGGGGGCATTTCAGAGGGATAAAACGCGATTGAAGACTCATGAATGTGGTTTTGAAACTGTTCCAAGAGTCTTCAACAGCATCGCACTCTTCTAGCCTCGCGTCAGTCAGTCCAGCGCATAGACCTGCAAAGTCTGCTCTTCTCAAATCGAGTTTCCTTGATTTACTAGTTGCAGGCTCTGCCTTGGGGACTTTGAATACAAATCTAATTAGTCGGTGGTCACTGCCACTGAGCTCTTCGCCAACAGAGAGGTCCTCAACGATGTCATCCTCAGAGGTGAAAACCAAGTCGAGGATATTGTCTCCTCTCGTTGGCTCTCTCACCTACTGAGTGAGGAACTCGTTTTTCGTGAACTCCAGGAGTAGTGCGTTCTCGCCACAGGGTTCTCTGGTTTCCCAGTCAACTTGTGTGTTGAAATCACCCATGACGATACACAGCCTGTCTTCGACAAGTTCTCCTAGCAGCTGGTACAGATCTCTGTCCTTTTAAACGAGTTGGGCAAGAGGTCTATAAAGCACCAGGGTCCTGTATTTGGCAGGACCTATCTCTAGGTCAACACCTAGTAGTTCATGGTCGGATATGATGTTGCAATCCGTCGTGTTGAGAGTATCCTTGACATACAACATCACACCGCCACCCTCTCTGTCTGGCCTATCTTTCTGGAAGAGCTGGAAACCGGGAATCGTGAATTCACCTTCAAAATCTCGGCTTGCGATTTTTATCCACGACTCCATTATGGCCACCATCTCAGGTTCCTCTGTTACTACGAGGCCACAGAGCTCAAGAAACTTATTCCTGATTGACCTCGCATTGAACAGAAGAACTTTGAGGGAGTCCCCTAGTGTAGGACTCCCTACGCTCTTCCGTTTCCCGGCTTCTCTGTTTTCGTGGTCACAACCTTTTTGACGACCTCCGAGAAGGTCGTTCCAGGAGTGACACGGGCATGCTGGCGCACGTCCGCTTTAGCTCTGTTTCGAACGCTCCTTTGGGTGCGTTCCACGACATCTTGAATTAGATTGGCGAGAAAGGCCTTCTCTTTAAAGGAGAGATGTACCCCGTCCCTTTGGTAGAGGTCGTCTCTACCGATAAAGGTACGATAGGGGTCCACGAAGAAGACTCCTTCTGCCATGCAGAGATCCGCCAACCTTTTGTTCACTGCGACGTTTCTTTCGTGAGCGGTTCGGGATGGACCTCTTCTCGGAAGCATCCCAACCACCACACGTTTGCGGGTTTTAAGCCCTATGTCGTCCACGGCTTTCATCACTGTTTGGATGGTCTCACCACTGAGTCCAACCTTACCCCCTCTGAGGTAGAGGTCGTTGCCGCTCACCATCAGAGCAATTGCAGAATTTTCAGAAATCTGAGCTTTCTCTGCCTCTACTCTGATGGTGTGGTTACCCTGTCCTGACAGGCAGCTTACCTTCACGCTAGTGCGAAGGCGGGCCGCTAGCAGCGGCTGCAGATCCCGTGTTTGCGAGTCACCAATGAGGGTGACCTTCGGACACTTGGTCTCTGAAGACAGGGTCTTTCCTTGTGGAACAGGCCTCCCCTTTTCCTCTTTACTCTCCACATTCTTATCTTTTGGGTTCTATTTTGGGTTCTACTTTTGTTTCAACTATCTTTTTTTTCTTTTTTTCTTCATTTCTCCTTTCTTCTTTTTCTCCTTTTCTCTCGCCTCAGCTGGCTTAGCCTCAGATGATGCCGGAATGTCCGCTTCATTACCAGGGGATTCCGAAACGTCAGTGGGCGGCGCCTCTTCTAGGCATCGAACCTGAGTTACGTTAAGGGCTTCGAGCTTCTCCAACTTTCCCTCAAGGACCTTAGCTCTCTCCTCTGAGGCTCTATAGAGGTCTTTTATTTTTTCCACCTCTCGCGTCAATATGCAAGTAGTGCAGATACTTTCAGGGCTGCATTTTGAGTAGCAGCCCTCCGGAAAGTCAACGCACCACTTTTCTAACTGCCATATTGCACAGTTGTGTTCGAGACGAACGGGTTCTTTTTTGCCTGTCATTTTGAGCGCTTTCTCTCTCTCTGAAAACTCGTGACCAATCAATGATAAAAAAGGGAGGTTGGTGAGTTTTCCCAGCGTGAGTCGCTCCCACCTATCGATCGGAGAGGTTTCGGATCTTTCAGAAGGCACGCTCCATGTGCTGCTGTTCGTCCGACCGAGTCGTCAAACCTCGGCGTGCCGTGGCTCCCAACCAAGCAGCACTGGCGGTCCCCGAAGGGGCCATCGATTTCTCACCAGGTGAACAACAACGAAGTACGCCCCGTACTAAACTCCTACTAGTTCCCTTCACAACGGCCAGGATCTCGGAGTAGCGTTCAATGGATATCCCGCCACACCAAGGAACTCGACCCAATGCTTTTTATTGGCCTGGCAACCAACATTAGAACAAAGGGCCGTCACCTCGGACCAATGTTACCATAAGCACCCGTCAACGGGCACTGGGAACGGTCAATAATTACGCGCCAGGGAAGGGGTTAACGAGGCACTACCCTCATCCCATTCATCGTGCCCCACGCCTAGGACACCTCTAGTCCTAGTCTCTCGCAACCAGTGAGTGTCGATTGGCGTTGTTTATAGAGGTTCCAAAGCCTCTCTTCTGACGCATGAGGTAGCTGCCAGGTCCTTATAGGTAGATAGAGGAAGAAAGGGAAAGAGTGACACGATAGGAGTAGGCTTTTTTTTCTTTTTTTTTCTTTTTGTATGAGTGGGAGATAGGATAAAAGTAAAAAAAAGAGAGGGATAGAGTAGAAAAAGGAAGGAATGACGCACTTAGTCTGGAACCTCGTTTCCGACCAAATCGACAAGGGAAGCCCTACCAGGGGTACCCAGAAGAGGTACCTCCCCCGACATAGCTCGAAAAGTCCAAGGTCCACACAAGCTCTCTTCCCGCGACAAGGGGGCGTCACCTCTCCCTCTATTTTCGTTATCAAAAAAAAAGAAAAGAGAGAAAGAAAGTTGTTGTATTGTGCATCTTTTTCTTTTCGCTTGAAATCCAACGATTGCAATTTCCAATTGGAAAAACAGAGTCCCAAATACTAATCATCAAACAACACGATTTTCATACCAGGAAGTGACAGTATATTTACTTTGGTCATCAGTCACAAAAACATATGACCATCGTGTTTTCTTTGTTGATTCTCTGATAGGACAATTATCTATTGTTTTTTTCATGACAGTTCTTGTGAATCCTATTCCTCGTTTGTTCAATTCGTCAACTAAATGAAGAGAAGAGAAAAATTTGTCTGCATAAAATTTAAATTTGGCGTTGGCTGGCAGTTTTGCTGCTAGATTCAAGACTGTTGAGCAACCTACTCCGAGGTTTATCTTTTTTTACCTAGGTATGGATCACATTGGATCAAGTAACTTAATGGTTCACAGAAACACTACATTTTCTATCAGAAATGGTTTGCTTACCTTTTAAAAACCTATTGTCCCATGCTTGCCATAATAGAGCAGCATGCTTTCATCAATGGACATTTTTGCTTTAATGAAGAATATGATATAAACCTTTTATTTATTAGATCAAGCCAAGGTCTAACTTTACCAAATTTATCATTAGGTGTAAACTTTTCTTTGTCGGCGCAATGAAGATTTAGTTTTAATTCCTCAAAGCTATTTCGCCTCATTGCTTGTGCTACATTTTTATTGTAAGTTTCTGTACCAACCTTCCATAACATACTCCATCTAGGAACTTTTACATAGCCTGATAAATAAGGAATGGCAGCAAACAACTTAGATTTGACACAGAAATGTTAAAAGAATCGTGACCTTTTTCTCGAAGAAAGTTCCACACTTCATTGTCAATAAAAGCTCTAGGCAAGAAACAGGGTCTGAGGGAATACCTGAAAATTCCTTTAGAGACAAAAAGGATTCTCTGGAAAATTTGAAATGAGATCTTTTTATATCCATTTTGGTTGATGTTTTTTAACTCTTGAAGAGAAAACAGTAGGCTCTTCATTGTGTCCAAAATTGACCTTAATTCTGAATCCTTTTTTATACAAAACTTTCTTCTGCTTAGGCTAATAATTGTTTAGCTGATAAATTGTTTACATTACTGGTTTGATCTCCATCACCACTATCCTCTGCACTTTCATTTTCATCATCAACTGCATTAGAACAACATCAGCACTGATCAGTCCTTTGTCTTCTTATTCGTCTATATAATTTAGCATTTCTTCCATTGTAAGGAATCTAGTAAAATATTTTTTAATAAAATAAAGGACATAAATAGGTATCTAGCTTGCTTCCTATTGCATGTAGGTATATATATATTTATACAAATATACATAATGTGTTTTAGACGAGTATTAAAAAATATATTGTTAATCAAATTCTATTATATATACTAATTTTGAAGATTTAAAAATATTTAATGAGTTGAAAAATATGTAAACTCAAAATATTATAGAAAAGTTCATGCACTCATTCATGCCCGATGTTCCACAGAAATGAACGTTTTTATCTAATGAGTAAATCGTTCCAAAATTGGAACACCAGGCAAAAATGGTTTAATTAACCTTTCGGATTAAGGGAAACGAAATTCCTTTAAATGTCTAGACTAGTTTTTCGACCGGTACCAATTATGGGTCTACCAATGATGACCACCTCGAGGCTAACGGCATTAAATTTGTGTCTTCAGGCCTCCTCTAGCAAAGCTGTCTCCTCACAACGATTATTGCGTTTGTATTCCTCTTAATGTACACAATATAACATCGAAGCCGTGCCGGTGTAGATTGATGGCTCCAAATGATAAGGGTAATTTGGTTTATTCGTATCTCCTCTTTGTTTTAATTAGACTGAACAAATCTAGGCCTTGCCTGTTTCGAAGAATTCTTTGCATTTACGAGTAACTTCGACTCACAGAGCCCCTAAAGTGAACTTGAAGTATTGGCATCAATATGTCCCCTCGGTCTTCGAATCCGTGACGTGAAAGCTATAGTACGTCACGATGATCATAAAAAATGTCACTGGACAATTGATGCTGGGAAGGAGCATAATGATTGTTAAAGCTAAGGGAACTTAAACTAAATAACAGTGTCGCAGGTCATTGACAGGCAGGCAAAGAGGTGTTTAATTTCTACTGTATTGTCCTCGCCAGGCAATTTATGTCCATTGTAGATTTGAGTGGGATAGTCAAGAATGTAACTTCACTGATAAAATTAAACGACATATGCCAGCAGTGAAAGAGGGTTCATTTATGTTGAAGCAAAGATATTCACCATTTCTGTCCATGGTAGCAATTTAACGCGAAAAAGACCTAGAATTTAAAAAGGTATCAATAGGACGGAAACAAATATGAACGATCTCATAGTGAGTTAGGGTGAGTTTACAATCAACCTCTTTGCCTTGCAAATAGATGTTTGATGGACATTTTGATAAACTTGGTTGAAAATGCTTTTTTCAGAGACTAAATTTTCTTGGCAAGTTAGAATTGGTTAAATTTATTCTTTACCGTGACTTTCAGGGTTATCACATTGTTATGTTAATACCTGCAGTTAATAACGACCAACGTAATTAAATACTTTATATAGGCATGTAGACCTCTTCAATAGAATTGTGCTAAGAAAAAAATAAACAGACTGATAGGGAGCGAATAAAAATGTCAGTTGATGGTCAAGAGTATACCTTGAAGTCCTGCCTTATCTTGCCTGGAAGCCAACTTTTCATTGCCCGGCAGCTTTAGTTGCATGTTTTTAGTAATTAGCAAAAGGGCCCATTATTAATGAGTAATAAAATTTTGAAGTAGATTTTGTACTAATTAAATTAACCTACAGTTGGTAACACTAACCTGCTAGATATTTCGAAACACCTTCCTGCTCACCATAAATCCTATAAAAGTGAAAGATTCTAACTTTTGTAACACGATATTGAAACATGTTTTCTAAACAAATAAGAAAGTCAATCAGAATTTATGATTCCTAAGGAAATAAAAATACTACTATATCTTTGTAAAACCCGAGGATTTAGTGGTAAGATTTAATAATAACGCAAAGAAAGTAAGTAATAGAAATATCAGCTCAAAAATATCGAAAATATTCTAAACTAGTGAAATTAGACACTCTTTAGCTGAGAAAAACAATAATACTCTGCTTTTTATAAGAGATAAAGTTGAAATTATATTGATACTCTGAGTAACAAGAAATTTAAACCTTAGAGGGCTTTGGAAATCCTTGAAAAGGCCTTATTAAGTCGCTTACTGTGATTATAATGAATTTAGATATGATTATGATATAAAATATAATTCTATGTTTTGGCTTTCTCTATTTAGTTCGTTCTTTAAGATTTTGTTTCTTTCTTAACCAGAAATATTGATATTCCAGTTATTTATTTATTGGATATGACTCTGTCAAAATGCCTTTGGGTAAACAAGACTTTCTTTTCATCCACCTATAATTTCGAGAATCAGAAATCTGGAATTTCCAAACAATAACGCAGTCATTTAATTTAATAAAATGAACCATATATCTCTAAGCGTCTGCACATGTTTATAGATGAGTATATGAAGTAAATAATAGAACTTAAGGGGATACCACATTTATTTATTAACTTTATACTATGTTAGATTATCATATATTAAATTAAAGCTCACTAAAGACCCTTTTATTTCTGCCCAAATAATAATAACCTACGGCGCCAATTTGAGGATACAGGGGGTTCTTTCAGCATCCTCTCCTTTGAAACCTGATATCATAGAAATGGCTATAGAATTACTAAAAATTAAGCATTCGATTCAATTCACGACAAAAGATTCACATATGATTTAGTTATCATTTAATATCAGTTGTTTTTTTTAGTTCCATTAAAATCTGTTTTAATGGTGGACTGAAACATATATTTTTCATACATGGTCAACTATAGGCTTTGTTCTCAATTGGATGGAAGGGTGTTATGTGAATAGTTTGGGAGTTCTGAATGCCCTGGAATTTAATTAAATCTATATTTGAATGATTTTAATAATATAAACCAGTTCTCAGGCGCCGTTTTTCTTTAGAAAATATTCAAAATCGCATTGTATAGTTTTTGAGTTTTGTTCACAAATCTACTTTAAAAAACTACAGAGAATTTACACGAATATATAAAATTTGCCTTATCATAATTTTCACTAGGTTCTAGTGATTTCGCTAAAACAAAATATATACTATAAAAAGTGTATAAAATTTGCAATCAAATGATATAAATTCAATGGTGTAGTTTTGTTTGTTTTTCACAAATTAACAATAAATATCTAAGAAACCTTTTCCACGAATGTAAACAATTTTGCACTATCTTAATTTTCACTATGTTCTATTCATGTTGCTAAAACATATTACACTATAAAAATTGCATAACATTAGTAATAAAATAATATGTAAAAGCGAAAAATGCGAATTTTGAACGAAAGAATTTAAAAAGTGACTAATGAAAAAAATGTGGCATGCCCTGAAAATACTCTTTTGAACCCATTCACTTCCAAAATAAACCATTTTAGTCTGTAATCCAAAAAATAATTTTGAAAATTTCCATGGGTATTTAAGAAGAGTTTGGAAATAGTACAGGAAACCTTATGTGAGGAATTTGGCTGAGGCACGGAAATCTCACACACCCCCAAAATTCTTAGTTGCCCTAGTACCTATCAGTTTCCCCCTTCCAAGCTTTCATATCAAAGCTCTTTTTATAATCAATATAATAGAATGCAATTGATAGATTTTACCTTATCACTTTGATTTGAAAGTAATCTAGTGTGGTTCCTAAATAAATGGACTTTTTTGCAATAGGATGTTTCTTTGGTTGAATAAAAAGCCCCTGTACCTTCCCTAATATAATCGTATTTGTACGCAATTATCTACATAGATATATCACTTTTTATATCCTAAATACAGATAAAATTCTACAATTTTGGAAACAGGAACACCTTGATTAAGTAGACGGGAGGATTGCTGATTTCATCAGAAATGTCGCGAGCATTTCTGAAATAAGAAACGAAATCTAAAATATGGAAACACTAAAAATATGCATTATTTGTTATATTATCATCATTTAATTAGCTTTTTACTTAAAAATAATTAAAGTGGTTGACCAACCTATTCTATGTAACTTAATAGTTAAAATACTCACTTTCAAAACAATTGAGCCCGAAAAATGTTTTTACCACGGAATTTAAGTGGTAAATAAATACCAACGAGGGGATCTCCCGAGGACAGTTTGGAAGGGAGATTTGTAAAGAAAATTGTGTGGAAGACATGCCACTACCCATCCTCCTACAGGTAAACGGATTCGGTAGGGAAAATTGCGAGCGTTGACGCCGGAACGGCACACATTCATTCAGATTTCAGCCGGAGCAAGATTATCCAAGAGACATCTGAGTTCTTCTTGCGTGTAAATAAAAGGATATACTAGGAAGATATTGGAAAGGGAGAACAATAGGATGCGAAAATGTTCAGATAAATGCAGGAATATTAAAAATAGCCATTGGAGCAAAGAAAGTGCAAGAATTTGGTATATGAATGCAAACCGTGTTTAGAGTCATCTACCGAAGCTGGTTTTAAGGGATTTTCTGAGCTCAAGAGAGTGCTCGAGCCTTATATCTCCTGGGACATAAAACTGTCTTGTATTGTTAACGTAATCAGAGCGGTGATCACTTTGCTTCATTTCCTTACCTTTGAATATTTTTCTAGCACTTTGATTAAATTTCATTTACATATATATATAATACCTGTTGTGTAACGTTTTAGGATAACTGTGGAAGTAAATTGTATGTTTTAGTTAGTCTTTCATATTTTTTCCCCATTCCTTTACTGTGGTGCAGCCAGCTAGAGAGTAATATTAGAGATAGAGGGTAAGTAGGTACCTTCTAAGTGGGGAGTATCTTCAATGCCCTTGAATTAAACGGGAAAAATAACGGGTTTTATCAAATGGAATTTCGAGTGAGCTTCTTCTGAGCAATAAGAGTGGACCAACGCATTGTCACAATATATATATATATATATATATATATATAGAGAGAGAGAGAGAAAGAGAGAAAGAGAGAGAGAGAGGCCCTAAAACATGTACAATATCTGCTTTATAGCATTATATATTTTATCCTTTTAATGAAAACAAAACTATATTCTTATAGCAATCACCAACTTTTTTATTTGAACACATAACAAATCATGCGTAAGACAATAAATTATCTTTGACCATTATCATTGATTCCTTGTTTCTTTCTTCTTTAAAACGATCTTATCAATAAATGGCACAATACAAAGAGTGAGAGGAGTACGCAAATACATGAAATGCACCGGTTATACAGCTGGGAATTGATAGGAATTGAAGAACCAAACCTACTTAACGGGGCATTAATGAGTCACTTTTATTTCGATTTCTGATGTAGTGGTAGATAATTTATTCAAGTTGAGTGACACTCTGCATTAATTTTAGCAATTTAAGCAAACGTTGTTTTAAACGTATTCCATTAATTAATACAATGATAGAATAACTAAATGATCTATCATCCTACTAATTAACAAGATATGTTTAACTGCAAAGATATCCTCTGCCTCCATTTCTACGAGTCACTTTTACATCTTGTACGTCTTATCCTGCCTATGAAATTAATGTTGAACTGAAATAGACCTTTAATTTGCTTTCGTTTCTCTAACATAAGTCTCCTCTGAAACCTGTCCCTATTTATTCCATAAATATGGTAAAGATTTACAGTTACATGTTCACATGTAGACATTTTATCTCTTAATTAATTGTGAGAGCCTCAATTACATTTAACATTTTAACAATTCTGTTTTCAAGAATATTTTTAGAGTGTGCATAAATTTATTGATAACTCTAATATGACCTTTGGACTCTTTAGCTCCAATCATCATGTTTATGTACCCGAGTCCCCCCCAAAATATTAATGTTTTTTTTTCAACACCCATTAGGCTTCAAGAAGGTAAGACCTCTCACCTCTCTCACTTATAAAACCTCCCTAATGTCTCTCTACTCATTTGCCGTAGTAGTCATTCAGAAAAAAAACAAACGACTTTTGAATTTGATTATTCTTTTTGCCTGTGGGATTCTTTTATGTCATTATCTTGACTCATCTACTTTTTTATGACTTTGTTCGACATATAGGGTTACCCCCCCAAAACGGGCCTGCACACACTTTTTGTGATATATTCTTCATTCATTCACTAATCACTTTTACGTTGCAGAACATGGCAGAAGCAACGTCTATGAACAAAACTAGATCTCAATAAAAGCTCCAACAAAGAATAAACTACGTCAAACATTGCTACAAGTCAGGCTCGTTCAAGAAAGTGCAGGACACTTTCTTGCACCAGGTTAAATGAGAACAATCCTCCAACAAGAGCAGAATTCAGGACTGGGTGGACCACTACGAGAACTATGCGACAGTGGAGTACCTCAATGCGGCCAGGGAAAGCCATCTAAGCCATTCAGAACACCACAGGAGGCGTACAGCTAAGTTGGTCAAAAGCGTGAGAGAGTCTGTTCGTCAGAGTCCAAAACGCTCTGTGCGCAAGCGAAGTCATTCCCTCGGTATATCCCGTGAGACTTGCAGGAGAGTGCTAGTAATGTATGTAAAGGCCTACCAATAGAGAATACAGAAGAAGCAAACCCATACAGCCTCGGAAAATGAGCAGAGAAAGTCTATGGCAGTCAAAATACTGGAGAAGATTCAGGAGACCCCAATTTTCCTTAACCTTCTTTAAACCTCAGATGAAGCTCATTTCCTTATTGAAGAAAAGGTAAACTCAAGTAAAAATATGTTATTGGGGACTTCCAGACCAAATAAGATAGCTCTTAAGCCCCTACACCCCCCTAAGTGCACGATATAAACTGCAATCTCGGCCAGAGGCATCATCGGACAATTCTTCTTCGAGGAATCTAGCGCGACAGTGTCAGTGACCACGAAGCGTTATGCTGAGGTCCTCTAAACCTTCAAGAGGGAGATACAGATTCTATTCCCGTCGCTTATGGGGAAGTTTTGGTTTTAGTATGATAGAGCAAGCTTTCACATCTCAAACCTGTCCCGAGATTGGTTGAAAGAAATCTTTGGTGGCCGTATGATCAGTCTCAAGACTGATTTTGAGTTTGCACCTCACAGCCCAGACATAAGCCGTACAGATTTCTTTCTCTTGTGCTACCTTAAAGACAAAGTGTACGATGGGAGACTCAGGAGCATCACGGAGCTAAAGGAAGCCATCACGGATGAGATCAGAGCCATTAGTCGGTCGGTTTGTAAGGACGTCATGGACAACTTTGTGCTGTGCCTCAAGAATTGCACAGAGCTAAATGGAGGTTTTCTTTACCACATGCTCTAGAATAAAGAATAAAAGTCCAAATACTTTCATATTTTGATATTATGTTTTTAAACTCAATAAACAAATTATCACCAAAGATTCATTCAATCCTTGCAGAAAATTAAGAAATCAGGCCTATCGGATGTTGGGGCCCGTTTTGGGGGGATAACCGTGTATATACTTTATATTTCCATAAGAAGGTTCAATTTATGAGCTCCCCGCCTTTTAAAACAAGGGAGAAGCCTCTTTTACGGATCTAGAGTACTCTCTCTATTCCAATACATCGGAGGCTGAGTTTAAGAACAAAACCCTGTTAAATATTCATTTGAATCAATTAGAAAGTTGGCATTTTAGGTATGGTATTATTTTGAAAAACAAAGGCTAATACCATATTATTATTGGAAGAATATCATTAAAAAAGATAGCTATTTACAGGTCAATAATTCAAATTTGAACATATATTAGGTTCGCACAGTGTGTGGTTGGCGCAATTCAACACTAACATACTTAACTTTCTATATTAACATTTCCATCTCCTATTAAGCACAACACCACCCATAATTTTATTTTCATGTCAAATTCATCTTTCAAACCAATGAGGTGTTATGTGCTGTAGAACTTTTATGTTTATTTCTAAAATTAAAATATTTATTATTTATTTTAACTTAGTATATGATTTATTACTAACAATCTTTTTAATTTATGATATATATTGAAGGCACTCTAAGGATTGAGTGGGTTCTTTCATTGTTCATTATAAAACCAAACTCGTTGGATTGAATTACATTGTAAATAAGGGAAAGACAATAGCCATACGTTCATCTTTATCAAATTCAATGTTAGCGTCTGTAATGCTTTATATTATTTCACTTTCATTTAATATCCATTAAGTAACTCGTTACGCCTCGGCACTGACAAATTAAAAATTTGACCCTTAACATTTTAATTACAGTTAATAAGTTTTCTCATGGTCATTTTGCTTTCATGACATACGGCTATTCTTTTTAATACTAAATTTGTATTTTGTTTATATTCCAGATTTGTTTAAAACCACAAATGACATTATATCTATAGTGTCTAATTTCCTTGACATTTTATCTAGGTTGTTCTGAATTATAGGGCCAGTGGTCGGAAGATCTTGAATGTTTGCATCACTAAATCACGCTGGTTTATCAGAAATGGGTCTTCAATGCACCAAGATGTAATGAACATAGAGCATGATTTATATATGAACCCAAATAATTGGGCTGGTAGAATAATTTAGGCAAGTAGAGGAAGGAAGTTTGGTAAAATCTTAATGAGCCAAAGTGCCTTTTTCTTTGTCAATTTCCCATTTAGAATTGAGACCACGTGCTACTTTTAGCCATGTTTATTACTTTACATAATAATATTAGGGGTAATTTTGTTTAACTCAACTTGAAGTGTGTAATAAAATGTTTACAGTTAAAATGCGTTCCTTTTGGCGAGGCCGATGTATATAAAGGGTGTTTCATTAAGATGGATCGAAGTTAGCAGTAAATAAAACAGTATTATTGGTGAAAATTTATCAATTTCACTATTGGATCATGTTATTTGAGTCATGGCAATTATGTGTGCAAAATAATATTGCCTAAATGTTCGCCAAGGTTTCAGCGGCACACCTCCACTCGATGGTCAAAACATTTGATCACGTCTTTGCATAGTTTCTCCTCGATCTCACCAATATGCCTTATTATCTCATTCTTCTGCTGTTGAATTGTTGTTAGCTTGTTGGCATAGAACATACTTTTGAGATGACCCCAAAGGAAGAAATCTAAAGACGTCAGGTCAGACGATTGTGGTGGCCAATTTACCTCGCTGTTTCGAGAGATGATGCGACCTGGGAACGTCTCATTCAATAAAGCCATTCTTGCATTGGCTGTGTGGCACGTGGTGCTGTCTTGTTAAAACCACAAATCTTCAAGATCCATAGAATTCAATTCAGGCCATAAAAAGTTGGTTATCATGGCACGGTATCGTTCGGCTGTCACCGTAACAGAATTCCAGGCATCATTTTTGAAGAAATACGGCCCAATGATTCCGCTAGCAAACAGTGCACACCAAACAGTGACCTTTTTTGGATGCAGTGGCTTTTAAGCAATCTAACTGGCATTCTCATCAGCCTAAATGCGACAATTCTGCTTATTAACGAATCCATCAAGATGAAAATTGGCTTCATCACTAAAGATGATTTTTTGCGAAAAATCCTTATCCAATTGACCAATGTACGGCGCTTCAAATGGTCAGCAGTCTTTAGTTATTATGTCAATTGAATTTTGTAAGCGTGTAGAGACAAATCTTTTGTCAAAATTCGATGAAATGTTGTTGTGGAGAGGTTCAATTCGTGCGCGCGATCTTCGGGCATATTCTCGCGCACTGCAGCAATGTTTTCAGCTTAACGGCGTAAACGAGCACGCAATGGCATTTTCATATCTGCCACCGACTCCGTTTGTTTGAATTTACGAACAATTTTCCCAATTGCACTCTCGATTGGTTGATTATGTTAACCAAAAAAATCGCAAGTGCCCGAAATGCGTTTCTGTTTGAACGTCCATTTTCGTAATAGGCTTCGATGACTTTAAAACGTTGTTCGATTGTTAATCTTTCCATGGTTGAAATTGCCAATACTAAAGTTGTTATATCTGAAAGAAAAAGAAAAACTCCTTGGACGCTTAAATTTAACTCACATTTAAAATCAGTCCAAGTTATTGGAACACCTTTTAGAAATGAAAAGACGCTATAATTCAGATCATTGTTATACGTACTGGTTCAAATTAGCAATAAGAGAAAAGGAGATAACCCAAGATGACAAGATGATTTGAACCTTTATTTACGTTTCAATTTCACAGACTTTCTTTAAATTCACATTAAAGGTTTGGTCATGTCCGCCTATTTTAAAGGACTTTAAGATACGCAAAACTTCAATAGAATGAACATTATAAATTTAGTTTTTTTTTCCTGTCCTTCTTATTACATTTGGGATATAGAGGGTTAACATTAAAGAAAAAATTCTAACGGAATATTACATTAAATTTACTGATAAAGGGAGGCATCTTATTAACTTACGAGCCAACACTTCGTAGAAAGTAATAACAGATTAGTGATTGACCTAAACTGTAATAAGGCGATAGGAACTATGCAAGAATTGAAAACTTAAGTTAAGCATTTCACTTCGATCTATGCCTTTTCCGACTTATTTGATTCTAAGATAAGAAGAGTAGATTTAAATTATCTTCTATGTTATTCATTATTAACTTAATAATTGATTTTGAATTATGCGTGACTTCGAGATAACTGAGTATAAAATAATGAGATTTGACTGCCATTTTAACTCATGTCCTGAAGTAGCAAAATTTGCAAGGAATAGTTGACTATCAACTACTAAAGAGCTAAACTAATTGATATAGATTTGTATTAGAAGGGCTTCCTCATCACTATTCGACCTAACATGAAAAACGTACTTCTATAGGTTACTCCTAATTACTATATTAAAAAATAACTCTTGGTTATCTTTTATGAGCGTGCGATCACACCAGAGAAATAAAACTAATGGCATATGATTAAGATAGTCACTTGCAAATTTATCTTCCCTCACTCAAAATTCCTTCGAGGGAATCTACATAAAAAGGAACTCGCGATAGCTCATTAATTTCTCTTCATTCATTCGGAGAGATTTGCTCTGCTGCCTTTCATTATTTCGGCCTGTTTCGCCGCTCGTGCCTTTCATCTTTCTCGATGCTTCTTTTCCAATCTCCTTTTTGATCTTCTTGCCCTCAAAAGGCATCCAATAATGTGCAGATGGGATATCGTAAAGGCGGTTTATTGACCCAGGACCGCCCTAGCAAGATATTATAGGTTCTCTTTAATTGCCAGAGGGGGCTATTGTATAGTGGAGTGGAAACTACGTCCGCTGCTTCATTTTTGGGTGAAACTTCGTCTTCTATCGAAGACACCCCATCGTTAGTCCCATACAAGTAGAATCTTCCAGACTCAATGAGAGGAAATGGAAAATTGATGTGGTATCTATGGGATAATATAATAAAATAATGAGAAGAATGTGAATAACTAGAGAACATGAGCGTAAGATCTTTTGAGGAGTCGTCTGGAGGGGATTTTTATGAAAGATTTAATTATAAGCAAAATAGGCTATATTGTCTCTAGAGATATTGTGGTCATATTCCAATCTAGATGAACTCTTTTAGCTAAGCCATTCACTACTATTATTTTAGGTTGTATAATACTCTATTTGGCTTATCGATCGACTCCTGGTACTTTAAAAGTATACACTAACCTCTCTAGATAAGTTCCGAACGTCCCTTGGTATTCACAGCAAAAGAAGAGAGAAATTCTACCAAATACACCAAAATAAAATGCCTAAAATATACTTATAAATGCATTCTACTAATATGTGGTCCTAAAAGAAAAAATGGAAATAAAATTTTATTCTAATGACATTTGTAAAATGACATCATTTGCGCAATATTGAAGCGCGTTTCTTTAACTGTGATTTAACACAAAATGCTCCTGAGTTCAGTCGTTTCAAAATAAAGAATTTCAAGAAAATGTATCAATTTCATTAAACGCCTCAGTAATGTCATTTCCTTCCAAGCTGTATGTTGCATATATTTGCGAAGATGTAGACGTAATTCGCTATAATTTGAATTTGCATTAAAACCCAGGTCAACTTCATGCATTTGGAGTAATATTGTGTGCTATTCTCGTGTTATTTTATGACGTCAATTACTGTTTATTTGATGAAAATGAATAAGCTTTATGGTCAGGTTCTCAGTTTAATTTCCTCACAATGACAATTATTCATAATAATTGCTATTTACTTCGATGCTTATTTAAACCTAAGTGTGGGGTTGGGGTGAGGTTGGTCTGAACTAATGAGTTCATATTGTTTGGGATTCATGAATTAAATAGTACCATTCTGGTCCCCGAACACGGAAATTGGCACGAACCAGAAGGGCAAACGATATTTTCAAGCTAAATTCTTTTTATCTAACCTCGCTTTTATTTTGTTAATTCATACGTCATTTGTCTTTTCCTACAGAATTGATTATGTATTATTATTATTGCCATAAAAATCTTGGTTCAATAAGAATGCATATCGAGTCTGTGATGTGTTCTCTGGTATACGTTTGATCTAATTGGGATATTTGATACCAATGCTTGTTAATGACACGCCCAAGAAGAATTTCTAACACTTTGGTAGTTAAAAAGTAGTAAAATACTCATGTGGTTTCAATAACGCCTAGGTAATTTTTTTCTAATTCTTTAATCTCAAAATTCCATTTTTTTTAACTTCTAACCCATTCGGCCTTTTTTAAAACCTTCCTTAATTCTTGGTCACAAAAATATTCCTGTTTTTATACATCATCTACTGTTTTTCTTATATATTTTTTATTTTGTTATTTTTAATCCTAACCTCATTAAGGTTCTTTGATTGCATAATTCTTTCTTTTGCGGAGCTACAGTAATTTTCGTTCCATTCCTCGATGCTGTAAATAATCTCCACTCCTTTAACCTCACCTGAAGTAATTATAATTTTGTCCATATTACGAGAACTTCCTCCAGATAATGGCCTTAAATATACTCATTAATAGCAAGTTAAATTAGTTAGTTCATTAAAAAATTATAACTCTCAAGAATATAAATTACTTATCATGCAAATAATAAATAGGAATCATTTTTTTATATTTTTCCAAAGAAATATTATAATTACCGGTTTTTGAATGAAGTGTATTTATATAACGGGTGACATAAAAGTTACTTCACATTTTTTAAAATTAATAACACAAAAACTAATTAAGTTATAAAGGTGAATGATATGTAAAATGAAAGAGGAGATCCTTTATTTTTATTATTTAAATATAATATTCGAATGTTCTCCATTATTGTTAAAACAAAGGCGGATTCTGTGCACCATATTTTCCATGACATTTTGCAAAACATCAGGAGTGATTTTGTCGATTTCTTCAATAATGCTTTGTTTCAATTCTTGAAGATTATTAGGTTTATTTACGTATACCTTTTCTTTAAGGTATCCCAAAAGAAAAAATCTGAAGGAGTCAAATCAGGTGACGTGGTGGCCAAGAAAGTTACCTAAGCGTGAAATTAACTTACCAGGGAAGGCTGCTCTTAGTGTTGCTATGGTTTCTCTAGCTGTGTGTGGTGTCGCCCCATCTTTTTGAGACCACATATCGTACGTATCCAAATCTTTTAGTTCTGCCAATAATTAATCTTGTATCATTTATCTGTAAGTTTCCATTGTTACTGTCCCTGTTTGTCCGTAATCATCTTCGAAGAAGTAGGGACCAATGATTCTCGAACTGGTTATGCCGCACCAGACCTTAACCCTCTTTGCATGCGGAGGCTGCTCGTGAATTATCATGAGGTTTTCAGCACACCAGAATCTGCAATTTTGTTTATTAACGTATTCAGTAATGTGAAAATGGGCTTCATCAGACATGATTAGGTGCGAGGTAAAAGTCGGATCATTTGTTAGTCCCAAAAAGCGAGTGCCAAGTTTATTCTTTTTTGATGGTCTGCAATATTTAATTGTTGAGTTATTTGAATTTTGTATAGATGAAGTTTCAATTCTTTTGGTAGGATGCGCCTCAATGATGTTCGAGAAATTCCCAGTTGACTGTAACGTATCCTAGTTGACGTTTGTGGCTGTTGTTAAACACTGGTTAACACACGCTGAATGACACCTGCATTTCGCACAGATCTGGGTCTTCCAGAGCGTTCTTTATCCCCTGTAGAGCCGGATTTACTAAACCTTGATACCATTGCAAAAATGTAATGCCCAGAGGGACTGTTTCGTTGATTAAATGCTGTTCTAAAGTCCCTCTGCACAGTAACAATTGATCCATTATGTTTTAAATAAGTAGTCACAATTCTTGCTTGCTGTTCTTTGCTCTATCTTGGCATTCCGGGTTAAAAATTAGTCGGGTATTATTGTGTATTATATGCTTTATATAGGTATTATAGATACACAATAAAAATGTGAAGTAACTATATATCATCCACTTTTATAACTTAATTAGTTTTCGTGTTATTGATTTTTTAAAATGTCAAGTAACTTTTGGGCCACCCGTTATATTTTCTATAACCTACTAATATTTTAAAATTAAAACATGAAGAAAATACATTAATCCAATTTATATGAATCCCTTAATATTTTTTTAAGTAACATGATAAAAAAATCATGAATATAAAAAAGAAAAAGGTATGATGAACAAAAAATAGTTATAATATTATACTTAGAATGCGGTAAGGTTTTAAATTACAAGTATTACTCCTCTTTACTATCATATGAAATTCGGAATAAATTATTGACAGTGAGCATTCAAAAGTCACGAGAGATGTAAAGAAAATAGCCTTCATCGCACCGTACCATAGGCTTATGGAGATTCCCAGACCTGTTTCAGTTGCGAACTGAAATATCGTGAGTCTGTATAAATACTGGCTAGGATTTGCGTTGTACGGCCACGTGAATTATTAGAGAACCAGGCAATGGCTTTGCTACTAAGACTAAAATTTAAAATCTAAAGAAAAACAGCCATGGTTAAATTTTAATAAATTTTCTGAACTTCGCCAATTATAATAATTTTAAAAAAGAACTGTAAACTAAATTTCCCCCCTTTCAAAAAATCACGTTGCTAAAATATAGTTATAGAAGAAGATATATAAAAAGGAATTTTCTGAACTTCACCATTTGTAATTCTTTGGATTTTAAATTTCGATACTTATATTTATTTCTGAACTTTACTATTTTGTTTTTAGATATTATAAAAAAATTATTAGAAAAAACTTTGCTAAAAAACATGTCATAACCGACCTAAGAAGAAATTTTTATTCAAAATCTCGAAAAAATCCCCTTCTTAAATTATAGAGTTAGTGATGATGATGATGATGATGATGAGAGAATATTCCATTTGTAAAATTGTGCAGACATTCAACATCTCTGAAGCTACTTGGTCATGAAGGTAACCAAAATACTTCGGACTTCGGGGCAGGCATTACCACCCAACTTAAATAGGGCATTGGCTAAACAAGTGTACTTAATGATGGTGGACAGTGGTGTCTGGTTAGAATTATCTATGCAAATGATGGATCTAGTCACATTCATATTCATTAGAGGTGGTACAGAAACGTGTTACTCACCTAAGTGCAGCTACTTTTAGTTTTTTATGGAATATGGGACCAGAAGACCCACTGAGAGACCTTGCTAAAACCATGAAGCTCGATGAAGACCCTCAACTATGCTCTTAACTTTGCCAATCTGATTTTGGTGGACAGTCAATATTTGGCTTAGACCCATAAAATATGGTTTCAGTTGATTTAAAATGATTTAAGGGTTTGGGTGTTGCGTAGAGTCAATAAGGCCATGCACCTTAGTTGTTAATGAGACACTGAACAAGCTGATGGTAGTTATATGCTTAGGGAGGTTATGTTATATTAACGTGGCTTAGGGTAGGTTCTCTAGTACGCCTAAACACGTCAATAAGAAGTAAGCGATACCTTTCCCTACCTGATTAAAATTTACATCCATTCACGGAATTTATGTACCCAAATACGATAGAGAATTCCTGGGAATTAATGCACCATGTAACTGTACATTCTGGAACATTTGCACAGGGTGGTGCTACCACAGATTAATGGATTGGTGTAAGCGACCATCTTCACAAGACGGAACTCAATCAAGCATTATTGGGACGTAGTGGCCAGCTCTATTCTTATTCAAGATCCGGAAACTACAAATATAAAGGAGTTGTGGACTTCTATCACGACAGCAAGGGTCAATATACATTATCCTATAATTCACTGATCTTTGTTAATCGATAAAGGGTGCCAAAAAAAGACCTTAGAGATTATATATGTTCGTTTGTAAGCTGAGAGAATAATCAAAGAAGTCGATTTGCTTGTAAAAAGATTTGGGGATATTGAAAATAATGTCGCTTTTTTAAATTAATATTTTTGGCGATTCTCTGCCATATACGAAAAAATACCCTCTCTTCGGTAAAACGTGAACATGGCATCATATAAATCTACCTATATTTCATACTAAAAAAGAATGCAAAATTAAACGACCATCAGAAACCAATAAACTCTTGTGGAAGATTGGATTAAATTTATTTGCAAAACACTCGTAAATAACGTGAAGAAAAAAAAAATCATTTTCTTCTCCGAAAAACACATAAATTATTTCAATTTAACAGATTTTTATCAATATCAGATTTATGATTTAAATTGATGGCTCTTAAAATTTTCGTATCTTTTCCATAAATCAGATTGAATTGAATTATCGACATTTTGGATGGAGTTTGAGGCATATTGCCTAATTGGTAATTCGGAAGGAGATATAATGTGATAGATTTGTATATTTTAACCTTTGTACACACATTTCGTAGAGAAAGTACAATGGGATAAACCTAGCAGTGTAAATAACAACCTAAATTATCAGATTAGGTTAACTATCATTAAAGTATTATGAATTGATTCGAAATGAAAGGATAACACTATACTCTTGACTAACACATTATCCTCCTAAGAGTAGAATAAGAATAAGAATAAGAATAAGAATAAGAATAAGAATAAGAATAAGAATAAGAATAAGAATAAGAATAAGAATAAGAATAAGAATAAGAATAAGAATAAGAATAAGAATAAGAATAAGAATAAGAATAAGAATAAGAATAAGAATAAGAATAAGAATAAGAATAAGAATAAGAATAAGAATAGGTAAAAGAAATAGAATAAGAATAAGAATAAGAAAGAGAATAATGATAATAATAGTAATAATGATAATAATAAAAATGATAATATTTGTGTTCGTTCATTGATTCTTAACGATTAGGACTCTATTTGGTTTTCCATTCAAATGCAACAGGTAGCTATAGGATGACCTCTTGCTCTATTTCGTTTACCTCAACACTGAGCCCCCTTCCCAGAGTAAACATCAAACCCGTATCCGATTACCTTAACTGTATGAAAAAATTATTGAATCCCTATTTTAATTCACCCCGCTTGATTCTTGATTCGAGGTTCGACTGGTACAAAACTCCTTTCCGTGGGGAACTCGAGGGTCCACAGCTAGAGTTAATGATCAAAATCCAAGGAGAAGTCTCCAGGGGGAGAGGCGAGATTTCTTTATACAGACATAACTTATGCACATAATACGTTTATTTCTTTTTCTCCTCACGATATTTTTATTTAATCTTTGTAACTATCTTACATGAATTAGTAATTTGTAGTTGTATTGCCGCTTGTCTAAACTAACCCTTTCAATTTTGATAGTCCCTAAACTTTTGTATTTAGCGACTGAATTTATAAGGTAGAACGCAAGTTGGTCTAAGCTAAAGGGTCACAGTAAGTGGCTATACTCCAGTTGATGGTAAAATATGACTGCAATAGTTGTTATGATATAAATACAAATCTTCACATTCAGACTTTCATACAGCCATTTTTTATTCAACTCCTCATACAACTACCTTTTAAATATCGAGTTAAGAAGAAAGAAGGATTAAATAATTTTATATATATAATTTGTAAGACGTACGGATTAAATTCACATATAGTTTTATCTATATTTGTAAATTCATTCTTATCCCTTTTATTGTACATTTTATTATTCCTAATTCTTTTTCTTCGACATCCTACATTGCATTGCCGTCCTCTTTTCGTGCGCTTTTTGTGTAAGGTTGTGTTCTACTACCAACCTTCATTATATTTTTTCGCTAAATTCAAATTTATATTGTGTGTAATATTTAATCTAAAATCTTTGGGGCAATGACCTCTTAATCAAACCTACAATGTGCTATGTAACTGCAAAGTCACATTGTTCTAATTAAGTAGAGAAGAAAATTAGCTTTTGTACACCCGCGTGTGACGCTGTTTCTCTGGGAATGGAAGTCGTTACCAAAAAGATGAAATAAAGCTTATTTCCAATCCGTCTCTGTTTACATATATTTTCAAAATCAATTAGTTTTTTCCTAGTTACGAGTATATGTCTTACCAGATTTACATGTTTTATGGGGAATAACTTTCAGGAATAAGACTAGATTATTATGACCGGAAAAGGGAAATTAGAAATACAAGTTTGGTATATATCTCAAGCATTATAAAACACTTGATACCTTACAGGGTTAAAGCAGAAAACATTGAAGTTAAAATTTAACCGCCTCAGATAAACGAATAATAATTTAACTGTGGAAATTTCCCAAAGACAGAGGCTGTTTACTTTATTCATCAAACATTATATAAGATACTTTAGCAAAATTGTTACTAAAGATAAAGATTTACGGAAAAGATATTCATATTAAAGAGAAAAAAACATTTACTAAACATCAACGTATTCTCAAAGGCGTATAAAATAAATTTGGATAGGTAACTTAGGAGAGAAGAACAATATATCGAAATTAAAGCAAATAAATTTAGTCACGAGTGCCACATATACTTAATTAGAACAAGAAAATAATCGAAAAATTACACTTTACAGTTTTTGCCAGGCTGAGACAAAATGATTACGAATTCTGATGGATTTCCTTTTAATGAAAGGTAAATTTATTCTTATGATTATCATGCCAAGAATTCCTCAAATTTCGTCTTTGTGCAAATATAGTCTCATTTCTTAAAAATACAAAGTACCAAGAAATTCTACGACAGTCTTTGAGTTGAAATAGCAAGAAATTGTCAATTTTTACCGAATCTTTCATATTTAAATGCAACGGCATTTGCTCAAATAAATCACATAAAAAATTTTGATCTAACAAAAGATCTAGGTCAATATGATGTAAGATCTAGCATAGTAATGATTTATTCGCTCTTTATTATAAGCTACAATCGACATTTGCTCACGATTCAAAGTGATTATAACTTTCGCCAAAAAGCATCGCTCCTCAGTATCCTGAATGGAGCTTGACAGGAACATAAACATCAAAAGACCTTTAAAGCTAACCTGCGTTATGGCACGAAGTGGCATTCTCCTTTGAGATATTAGTTTTTTAAATAGGAACATGTCAATTAAACATAAAACATAACTTTTTATGGTATAAACCTTTTCATCTCAAGAAATGAAATTGAACATGAAACTACATTTTTTCATGCATTCATTTTTTCAGTACGATTTATCTATAAATGGGTTTACTGTATTGCAAAAGTATCAGTCGTATATCGTAATCGAAAAACTAGACTAACTTGGGATTTACTCAGAAATGGACTAATTACTATGAACTCAAATTAAACTGAGATTTATGTACCGAGGATTACGTGGATAAAAAATGTAGTTGCAATATTTAGCCATCTTTTCCAACATAAATATAAATTAAGTAAAAAAACAAAATGTTAGTTCATAATCTGCAATGAGAACTTGATGTATTACTATGACATAAACAGTTAGAAATATTTTTAAAAAGATCGAACAATTGAGCGTAAAATATTACAAAGGTGTTAAAAACTTTTCACCACACTCCTCTTAACTGAAGACCTCATTAGTCGGAATTGATCATAATATTGTTAATATCAATATTACATTTATGATATACACTGAGAAGACCTGAAAAGTGTGATAACTATACTTAATTCCTTATCCAAAATAATATTTCAAAGTTAAAATACTCTGAGGTAATTCTACCTTCCATAATTTAAAATGCGAAACATGTTTTTGGGTTAGTGAATTCAAGCGATCGTCCATTATTTGTGTTGAACCAAATTTTGAGAGGTGATTCAAGGATAGCTATCAATTGGATTCGCTTTTAGAGACGTACAACCTCAGTGTTTTCAAGGTTTGTAAAGAGTAAATAAGACTCAATTCTCTTTTGAAAGAGAAAATGTTTATTAGCAGAGCAAACGCTTTTCCATTTAAATCGATATATAGGTGTAAGACCTTCATGAGTAAATACCACGAACGAAAAAACCACCTGGAGAAAAGTTTCGAATGCTTAATCAAAAATTCTTAGAGAAAAACTTTATTTATCTGTGAAAAACGAGCATCCTCAAGAGAATTTTTTCGGTTTATCAGTCTCTGGTCTCTCAGAAAGTCTCCTAATACTAACCTCACTCTGAATTCTGAAATTAAGTTTGGTTCCCTATCCACTGCAGTGATCATATTAAGAGACCGATATATTTTAGACAAATGCATCAATAATGGGTGAAAAATATTTGAATTTAGATGGAATCTTAGCAGATTTTCGCTAATTATTGAAATTCTTTTTTACTTGAAATTAGGATACTAATGGCTCCTAAAATAACAATACTAATAGGATGAAAAGATATTAGAGGAGCAAGTATAGAGGCAATTCAAATAATAAAGCAGATTTGAAAAAAAATATTTTAGTGTAACGGATGGCGAGTAGAAAATAGTGAGTTCCCTTAAAGCTTTGCTTGAATCAAGTCTCATTGACCGAAGGATAGTCAATTGAAACATGGCCTCATTTACCTTGTATTCAGAGATATGAAGAGTAATTAATCTTAAACTAGGCACTCCTCTGAGGATTTCGATATTTTTCATGTACTGCTTTCTGTATCTTCCTCTTTAACCACCTAGAAATTTCACTAGAATAAATCCCTATCAACAATTGTGGATCGAAAACATAGGTTAGCGATGCAGTATAGTTATATTATATTTAGTCCAATTTACTAGAAAAGTTAGTTTTCATAGAGTGCAACTTTTAATAATACCATCAATCTGACCTTTCATATTTTAATTCAGTCGTCTATAAATATTTGTGGAAAAGTAAGCAACCCTCAATTTATGAAGCTGGGTAAATACTTATAAATTATGAGCAAAACAGGACCAAGTTAGTATTTCGTTGCGAGAAATCTCAGAAATACCAAAATTCAATTATTTATGCAATTTTTCTCTCTAGAATATAGGGTCTAGTTCATTGTTCCATAAACCATGGAAACAAGATTACAGTAGATTTCCATTTGCGACTGCGGGAATAGAGGGGGATCATTTATGATATTAATTTCTTTTAAGCGACCATTGTTGAAGTTTGACTGAAAGAAATGGACAGAAATTTGGAAAGAATAGACAAGATAATGGGAAGAAGATTATTCCATTATCAAATGCATGGGACGTCCCTGTATAACAAAGCTACTTAAACTATGTATACTTGCAACAAGCTTACCCACCAAATTCTGGTAATATGTTTTATGAATACTATACTGATTTCTGGTTTGGGTGTAATATATACTTCACCATCATTTTCTCGGTCGTTACTTTGTCACGGTCGAGAAGCTCGTGTTCTCCAACGAACCCTAAAGCATCCTCAGTTTATTTGAGCACCTGGTCGATGGTGAGGATCCAGACCAAGAACGAACATCCACCTCAAATCCTCCAACGACCAAGCAGGAAGATGAGATGACGCTTTCTGGATTTCAATAACTGCAAGGGCGGATGAGAGGTTACAATTGTGGAAAGGACCCAGTCGTCACGGTATCGTGTTCTACTGGTCATCAATCTCCGCGGTGAAGATCGTACGTGTAATGTTCGTGCGCCAGTTCATCCATGCTAAGAAATTCTCGTACAGGCGTACCCGGAGAGAAATCGCCGACGCAAACCTCAAAGATAGAACCCGGGGCACAAGCTATACTCGTCCGCGAGTGGTGGCATGATGATAATACTTCACCATTCGTGTCGCTGCATTAATGGATCGAGTAATATTTGCTACATTTCCTATTGATAGTTAATTTTTATACTGTAGTTATTTTGTGTGCCCTGTTTTTTTAATTAATATTGTCTCTTTTCCATTTTTTTATTCTTTGGAAATAAAATATTTTCAAAATTTCATGGGCAGCTTAACATAGCTCTTTCGGGGACGGGGAGAGATTGGGATACAGCCACAAGTCAGACTTCTTTAACATTTCAGTTATCTTTCCTTATTTTGCGTAGTTCTTTGTATGAAAAACATTTTGATCTGTAATCCTAACACTATCTTTTAATACGAGGCAATGGCTTCGCCACTACCCCCTACAGGGATAGCTTGCGCTTTGCTACTAAGATTTAAATTTAAATTTTTTTTTAATTTTCTAAACTTCGCCAATTCTAAAAAATTTCAAAAGAAGCTCTAAACTAAATTTCCCCCCCTTTCAAAATATCACGTTGCTAAAATCTAGTTATAGAATAAGATAAATAAAAATAAATTTTCTGAACTTCACCATTTGTAATTCTTTGGATTTAAAAAATATCACAAAATTTAGATACTTATATTTATTTCTGAACTTCACCATTTTATTTTTGATATTATAAAAGAATTACTAGAAATAATTTTAATAAAAGAACTAAGATGAAATTATTATTTAAATACTAAAAAAAAATTCACCTTCTTAAATTATAGAGTTAGTGAAAGATATTTTTTCTCTTAGTTCGGTTATGACTTTGGTATATTTTAAGTTTTTATTGCTCTTATGTCAAAGAGTTCCGTTTGAGTTTGGAACACAAAATGGTGAAGTTCGGAATAAATAAATATGATTATTGAATGTTTTAAACTTTTTAAAAACGAAAAGAATTATATTTGGTAAAGTTTAGAAATTTTAAGGAGTATATTCGAAGTTATTTCTGGGGGAACTCTTAGAAATAACCTTGCTAAAATTTGAAAAATATTTAACTAATAGAAATTCTTGAATTTAGGCATAGAAAATAGATATGGATTTGAGAAAGAATATATCAAGAGAAAATTATTAGGAAATATGTATTGGAAATAGTTAAAATTATTAGCAGACAAAAAATCCCGTTGATAGAGGGAGATAGGCCGTAGGACACAGACCGAAGATCTGCCTGAGAAGCGCAAGCTCCTTCTGTAAGTAGTAGTGGTGAAGCCGCTCCTCTTGTTCCCTTTAAAATTTTGTCCTTTGGTGGATATTTTTTTAATTTCTATCACTTAATCCAAAATTTAGTTACCAATGTTTGTAGTCCCTTCTAGGAGTTTTATCTTAACAGAAAATAGGTTAGTTTAAATCATTCATCAATTATTATTGTGTTTTAAACTTTAAAAAGGTTTTAATTTCATTTCTCATAAAAAGTAAAAAAGTAAATTATTAAAAGGCATTGATTGGCGTAAATTTTTAACTTAATACCAAAAAATATCTCACTTTAAATGGAAATGGAAAATAGAAAATATTTCTAGATGTTTCCTAGACTCAATGAGTGATGTCGATAAGTTGAATAGGTGAAATGAAGCAAAAAAAAATGTCAAATTCAAATGCAATGATTACAAAGGCAGAAAAAAGGCTGAAAAATTTTCCACAGAAAATTTATATAACAAAAATATATTAGAAAACATTGATTCTGACGTCATGAATTTTATTAATGCTTTTAGAATTCTTCATAAATATAAGTTAGATTTGGAAGCAATTTGAACATTAGCAAGACAAATGAAGTTGAAGTTTGCACGAGGAATAAAGGACAGAAATGATCATGAAAAAGAGATTTTCCGAAAATATCAGGAAAAGAGATGACCTCCAATTTGATGATTTTACTCTCTCACCATAAAACATTTCTTAGGATTTATTCTTTGAGAGGATGATAATTGGAAAGTCTAAATATACAATGGTTTCAGTTTGATCACTAACTTATTACCTTTTTAATAAAATTGCCCTTTCGAAAACAAATCCATCCCCGCCCCCAAATATCCATTAGGATTAATTAAACCTATATTAAGTCAAAAGATTTCGAAAGATCTAATGTGAAACAAATTTGTTTGTTTAGTATAATAACATGTCTTCTGCACCTTGTTATCCACTTAACTTCTTGGCAAAGTTAAGATAAAAGATGATACAGGGAATTTCGTAAGTGGATTCATTCATAGTGAAAAAATTAATTACCGGCTAAGTAAAATTCTTTCTTCATAAGACATTTGAAAAAATCATACCTCTGCTATAGAATGTTCTTTCGATAACATAGAACTTTCAACCTGAAAGCTTTAATAAATAATTATAAGAAAGTCACTCCATTCGCATCAGCTCCATCCTGAAAGACAGAATCTTTTCAGGTAAACAGTAAGTGAGATTTTTTTAACAACTTCCCTTTGGTTTAAATAAATATTTATTTAAAATTACTTCAATCGCATATTCCGCATAATTTAATAAATTGTTTTGAAGTATAGTCTGTGTGAGATTTTCATTCTGACTTAATTTTGGCTTTGATATCGCAACTTGATTTAAATTCCTAATTTTGGACACTTCCCTTTTATCAATCTGATTTGCCAAAATGAATGAAGATACCCGATGGAACGATTCATTAAATATAAGAGAGATTAGATTATTTCTGGTAACTTTGAAGCTTTTGGATTCTTCCTATCATATCTATTCATTCGTTTGTATTGTGTCTATCCTCCAATTCTTTTCTTTTCATTTTAGCGTAATTACCGGATTAAGTTAGACGTCTATGTATATCTTTGCGCGGCTCAGATTGATCCCCCACATGACTGCTACACTTATAGCTTGAGCAGCTGCAGCTCCTAGTGCTTCGGGTATCCCACTTAGTCTCAAACTAGTTTGATTGGCCCAAGAATTTATTTAATATAACAACGCTATTTTACCCTCTATTTAACCCCTCGCGTTGCAAACCTCGTATTCCCTCTCTATTTGCCTAGTAGCTAATTTATAGGCTATTTGCTGACGCTTTTCATTCATTCAGCCCTAGTCATGGCAGGAGTTGATATTTGGGTTTACCGTTCATTATTGCCTTCGGTGTGATGGTGTGTTTTCACACGTCTCCATCTTCTCATCCTTTTCTCCTACTCTCTTCCACCTTTCTTATTCTTATCTATCCTGTTAAGAAGCAGCATCGGGATGAAAGGTGTAACATCGTCATTATGCTGATAATATACTTATGTAATCATAGACATATTTTTGGAGTGTAGATAGATAACTCTTAAATCGGAGAGCTGTTTGGACACAATATACATAAATAGCATTAATAAAAGTTAATTAAATTTATATAACATTTCGTAATAAATACCATAAAATTAGATAGCCGGAAATATATCAGGGAATTGAAACATCTTCAACGAAATCAGTTTTTTAGCAAATTATAAATGATACAATTTTTTTATTTAAGTTTAAATAGAATTTACAGACATTCACAAATGAAATATAAATGGGGTATATTATGAATAGGAATCTAAATAGGCAAAAGAGAACATCAATTTTTTATAAGAGAGGAAGGAATTTCTATTAATCTACACAGAGGGGTCCGGTGAATCACCTTTCATTTTCATCACAGGAGAACAGCGATAAATAAGCTGTCCTAATTTTACAATTAGAGAATTATAAAGGGAAAATTGCTCTAATCTTTTAATTAAGTTAGTTATTCTACTAGATTTGTTGAAGGGTAGGTTAATGTTACTATTAAATATCAAATTATGGGGAAAAAACTCGTTTTGCACAAAAGAGAGCCAGGAAGTACGCAAATGGCCATACATGGATGCAAAGGTAAATGTATTTGCAATTCTTTATACAAAATAGTTGATTTATCAAATCATACAATATGTTTAACAGTCGAGGACTATAATAGGAGCCGAGAACTCCATTTCCTAAAGTTTTCTTCGGTTCCTTTTCCCTCAATTTTGACTGGACATATGAAAATGAACAAGGTTATAAAAAAGGAGAGAAAAATGACATAAAAAGATAATTGAGAATAAAAGAGACATCTGCGTTGTCTCCCAGTAAACCACTAACTTTAATTTAATGAACATTTTTATGAATAAAAGAGGGAAGTTATTTTTATAATATTTTCATTAGGTTCCTTCTGACATGAAAAAGGTATCATCTCAAAGACTCAGTCACTTTTGAGTATGAGTTTGTGTATTCCTCTCTTTCCAAAGTTCTCTACCTAAATTGTTATTTTGACGTGCTTGAAGGGATGACATATAAACAACAATTAACTAATTAATTTTTTACATAACTTATATGAGCCCAGAATGCAAATATTTTAAAATATTCATTCCCTTAATCACGTATTTTACTGTATCAGATTGTAAATGACGCGTATGAGGCTTCTAGATTTAGTTTGCTCTGGCCTGAACCAGTTTCATATTCATTTAGATTTTTATCGCAGCTTTCGTACTCACTTATAATTTACACCAACTAACATGTTTATGAAATTATTCATTTGATTCACCGAAAAAGTTTGCACACTTCTTATGAATATGATCCAGTTTCATATTCATTTAAATTTTTATCGCAGCTTTCGTACTCACTTATCATTTACACCAACAAACAGGATTATGAGATTATTCATTTGATTCACCGAAAAAAATTGCACATTTCTTATGGATGATCATGTAACTTATTCATTTGCTTTTAAGAATAATAAGAAACTTTGAACTTAAAAAAACAGGAGTCCAATGTAGACGAATACAAGTCAGAAAGAGAGGTCAATCTTTTATGAAAACCTGGCTCAGGTTCTTATCTTGACTAACAGATTTCATTATTAGGACTCTATAATTATTTATCTTTTAAGATCTTCTTTACTTAAATGGAAACAAGAAAATTAACCATGATATTATACTTTCAAGTAATTTATTCTCGTCATTTGAGTATAAAATGAAGCTTTATCAAATCGAAAACGCTATCAATCATTTTTTTGTAATATCTACAGAATATTTAGCATCATCGCACAGTTTATTGATACCATGAAACCACTCATTTATATTTATTCTTTAATACTATTGGAAATCAAGAGAAATTGATTTAAAAAATATGTAATGAAAATTTTTAGACTTGGTAATTAGTTTTTAAAGTGAAAAATTTGACAGCTCACCATTATCATCATTCAAATGAGGATTGATTCTAATTTGGACTTTATGTTACTCAACATATACACACGTTAGTATCACTTTTAATGAATATTTGAGTAAAGTTGTCCATGCATATAATTTCATCAAAACATCTTGAATAATAACAAGCATTCTTAAGTGTACAAGCATATTCAATAAAGGTAACTAGAAGGTAGAGCTATGGTATATCTTTAGATTTTGCATAGCTCTTGACTAAATTGGGGCAGATATGTTTCTTCCTTCGCCAAATCTTGAATCTTAGTCAGGTTAATTAAGATTCTAGAACAATATCTCAAGAAATAAATATGTAATGTATAATATATTTCAAATTCTTATTTATCCTTGAAATTAAAAACAGAACCAAAAGTTCCGAATAATATTTTTCTAAATATATTTTCTCATAATTTGATTTTTATATATTAAATTTTCAAAAATGCTAATAATAATCATGATAAAATAACGTTTAAGAATATTGATATGCCAGTTAAAATTCTTACTTATCCTTAAAATTAAAAACAGAACCAAATGTTCCGAATGGATATGGATCTTGAATAATATTTTGTAAGTATTTTTTTTCATAATTTAATGTTTATTAATAAATTTTGTCAAAAATGCTGATAATAATTATGATAAAATAATGTTATAGAATATTGATATGCCAGTTAAAAATTTCTACTTATCCTTGAAATTAAAAACAGAACCAAATGTCCCGAATAGATATGGATCTTGAATAATACTTTTTAAATAGTTTTTTTATAATTTGATGTTTATGAATTAAATTTGTCAAAAATGCTAATAATAATTATGATAAAATAATGTTATAGAATATTGATATGCCAGTTAAAATTTCTACTTATCCTTGAAATTAAAAACAGAAACAAATGTCCCGAATGGATATGGATCTTGAATAATATTTTTTAAATATTTTTTTTATAATTTGATGTTTATGAATTAAATTTGTCAAAAATGCTAATAATAATTATGATAAAATAATGTTATAGAATATTGATATGCCAGTTAAAATTTCTACTTATCCTTGAAATTAAAAACAGAACCAAATGTTCCGAATGGATATGGATCTTGAATAATATTTTTTAAATATTTTTTTTATAATTTGATGTTTATGAATTAAATTTGTCAAAAATGCTAATAATAATTATGATAAAATAATGTTATAGAATATTGATATGCCAGTTAAAATTTCTACTTATCCTTGAAATTAAAAACAGAACCAAATGTTCCGAATGGATATGGATCTTGAATAATATTTTTTAAATATTCTTTTCATAATTTGATGTTTATAAATTAAATTTGTCAAAAATGCTAATAATAATAATGATAAAATAACGTTTTAAATATTGATATGCCAGTTAAGCTCGAGTAATTTGTAAAAAATAAGAATCTAAATGGTTCCAAGGAAAGGTGAATTAACAAAATTAAGCATAGAATTTCAATCTATGTCCCGACACGACAAATTCTATGACATTGTTATGGTGCATATAAATTAAACCATTCCTGGATTACCAAGGAGAAAATAGCAGTTTCTAAAGAATCCCACTTTTGCTAAAAATTGCCTCCAATATAATAGAAGCAAGGTGAAATTTAACCGTACTTGGTGAAGTTGAAGTGGTAAAATTGGAATCTTTTATGTTTTGGGGTAGTTTCCCTGAAGCCTCTAAGGTTTTGATGATGACACTTATCTTGTACCAAACAATAAGAAGTCTGTCTAATTTTTTTTATTTTTTTTAAATATTTATCAAATTATGCAACATCAAATCGTAAAAACTACTGATTGCCAAAGAGGAAGGTAAAGAAGCGGAAATCACACTTAGGAACCAAAAGTTATATATCTGGCATAGCATCTACATTTTTGATGATTTACTATGTCTGTATGTGGAAATAATATTTCTAGATTATATTCTTGGATATATTTACTAAGGTGATTTCCATGGTTGTAACAGTAAGTTATTCTATACTTGAGTAACCTTACAACGGGAAAATTCTCTTCGAGTGCAGTGTTAAAATATTAAAACCATTATTGATTAAAAGACAAATAGTGTATATTATTAAAGCTTAAACTATTTTAAAGAATTTAAATACGTGTCCGTGGAGACTATGATTATTTAGAGACAGTTGATTAAGATTCTTTCTTCTCGCCCCGTATTCTTTAATTCAAAGCTCGTGAATAAATTTTGACTCTCGACGAGGCAATCGCTCATAAAGTTGCTAAACCAATGTACCCACAAGGAGACCAAAATTGAATTGCGTACTTTAAATTTTTAATTTTATTGCAAAACTTTTAGGTACATACCTTAGAACTCTGCGCTTTTTTAAGATACCACAATACAATTCTTAGAAGTTTTTAGGTCACTCAAAATCAAGACTCAAATCATTTTCATTATTAACCATACTTAGATTATAATTACACTTTTGTTCGCCTACATGATTTTTACTGACGTAAGTGCATTACTTTCCACGATTCAGTCAATTGCAATATTCTATCCAAGGTTTGATCAATATTCTGCTCTATTATCTCCTGACCGATAGCTAACTCGAGGTAATCCAATTAATCACTCACTGTGTGCGATACACTAACCACGTTTCAATCCACCTAAGTATCTTGCTCCTTATCTCGTGTGTTTTTACCTCTAGTAAATGTTTTTTTTATTTGTACCTCTTTATGCAATATATTATGAGCTGCCTTTTATCTCTATATGAACTATATGGAAACATTTATTTTAGGCGGAGGGTGTAAACCTTTTGTTAAAAATCCAACAAGTACTAACCATGAGCGCTGAGAGATGCAACTATGCTGGGTATCATTTACTAGGTTTGGAGATTCAAATTCCTCCAGAATTCGGTTACTAATAATAGACTCAAGAATTTTTCGTACAAGTCAATTTACTGAAATTGGCTGATAATGAAGAAAATTAGTTTTAATCTCTTATTGTAAATTAAATTTACATTAGTTCCTATAAACTCTTTAGAATTCGACCTCGACTTATTGATCGAATAAAAATGGCACAATGGGGAATTCTTAATGTGATTTCTATTCCCCTAAGATAAATTGGATTGGTATTTTTTTAGGTCCATGCGTTTTAAATATTTCCATTTTACTTATATAGTAGCTTATAGAGTTTCAGTTTCACTAAAATTAAAAAAAAATATGCCATTATTAAAATAATTACGTGCAAAATTACAAAAAAATTCGTTGAATCTTTGACTTTGGGGGCATTTGCAAATTTTTGTGTTTTAGACAATCATCACAATTCACAAAGGGACCCAACGCATTCACTGAAAGCAGTAAAATAATCTTTATTTTCAATATACTATTACGGTACATATATAAATTGAGTATAAAATCTGCGTTTGTAATGCATGAGCTAATTTCTTATAGAAATATTCAATGCCAATGTAAAATAAATATTTCCTAGCAGTTATCATCGGATCAAACCTTATTCAAATCAACAGGTTGCAAGGGAGAACGAAAAGGCATAAGGTAACAAATTTGAAACTCAGAAATTGATGGACAGCTATAAATTACAGTCCTAGGAATATTTGCATTCAAATAACTAATCCAATGATAGCTGAATTCAATGTTCAACAAATTTGAATATTCCTGAACAACCTACCAGATGTATTCAATGGTATATTCAAAGAATTATGTTTAAGTGGCAAATATAAAACTATTTAACCTGACACTTATTCTCCTGTCCTCGTTAAATTAAGCTGAAATCAAGTTTAACGTTTTACACGCAAAGACTTAATTTGTCTATAAAATACTCAAGACAAAGTATAAAAATGTTGAATTAGCAAACTAAATAAAACCAAATCAAACAAGATATTCACAGATTTCTTTAGAATGTGATAATCCAGTAAAAAGCCATTTAGACGAATCAATTCATGTTGCAAATGCGGAAATTAGTAATTTTGGGAGGACTACTTTCTATTTTGAGTTTTCTTTTCCACATTTCACCCTATCTTTTAGTCGAGGGTCAAAAATCTATTTATTATAGATATCCTAATGCGATAAAAATCTTCCGCGCCGTGACATTAAATTCGCCTGTTTTTTGATAATTGGAATTATTTTCCTCGACCTTTTTACGATTCTCCATTGATATATAGAGAGAGATAAAGAGAGAAAAAGAGATACGAAAGAGAGAGGGAGCTAATTTAAATAACAAAAGGAAGAAAAATAAGGAATTAGAGAATAACAATAACAATATATACATTGATATTCACATATCTACAAAGTTAAATTTAGATTCATAGGGATACAAATAATATCACACATATGTACATTGAATATATACGAGTATATATATACACTAGTTGAAATCAAATAAATCTCATATTTTGCAAGAAATACACGAAATAAACACTAGGCAAATTGAACCCTCTCACCCACGCAGGAATGAATCTAAAGAGCCTGTACCACATTATGAAGTACTTGTACCATATTTACCGTTTCGATATTTTCTGAAATTCGGAAGCATCAAATGAAATCAAACAAGGTTTGCTCTAAAGGAATATTTTTGGCAATCAATAGATTTTGGCACTTAACGGCACAATTAAATTTTTCTATCTATAATATTTGGATAAATCTTCCTGCACTGGAAAATCGTCATTTCGTGATTGTTGAACCTGGAAAGAAAAAGAGTTTAAATTTCTATCACTCAAAATATGAAAAAAAGGAGTGATTTAAATAAAACCGCCTAGGAATCTTTGAAATTGGCATACAAGACCATGGAAAGTTTAATAAGAACTTGATAGAAAAGTCGTAGTAAAATATTAAGGAGAATTAAAAGATATTATTAGTGAATAATCATGGTTTAATATGGAAATATTAATATTTGTTTAAGTATATATGTATCTACACGGAATATTTACCTTTTATTGCGTGTGAGGAAGAAGAATTGAAGAAATTTGAAGGAAAATAGATTAAAAGGTGAATGAATGAGTGAAGATAACAAAAAAGGCAATATCGTGTCAAAGTGTGATAAGACAGACTGTAATAGAGCAAATAAAAAATATTCTTGAGTATAGAAAAAACGGTTATATCGCAGCCTGAATTAAGAGAGAAAATGAGTTAAATATCAATTATTTACTTTATAATATATACCATGAATTGAAAAAACTCACGATGATTAAATATAAATAATGATTATATAGAGAAGTAAAAACATATAACCAAATAGATTTATTAAATTTTGTTATGTAAGTCAAGCAAAAAAAGGTAGTCACAAATTTTAAAATAAATATCCTAAACTAAGATCTATAGAAATGTTAAATTTTATGACCTTAAAAAGAATATGTAGGCGATTGAAGTCGATAGGCGAATACTAAAAGTTGTTATCTTTTTCACAAAAGGCACCAAAAATCACTATAGGAGTTTTATGTTATTTTGGCTATTGAAATGTAAAATGAGACAAATTTATGTTACTTAAGATAAATGACGGAAATGATTACACTAAAGAAATATGGATTTTACCACCAATTCTTGCTACCGGTGCGTCTTTAAAGAGGTCGCAATTTAACATGTGTTCTGAATCATGAGTGACTGCAACATATGGCTGGTGCCGCAAATTTGACCTCATTTTCGCCTTCCCTTTTACGCGGAGGTCAATAAATCTGGTGGTGGAAGGCCTAATAAATCTGTCTTTCGGAAAAAGTTATTAAGATAAGGAATCGCCATACTCGCTACCTACCACCGACTGTGGTATAAAAGGAAAGGAAAGTTAACTCTAGGGACACATTATAGCAGCTTCTTGCCTTTATTTCTTACCTAAATGCTCTTGGTCATAAACTAGCTCAGGTAAATATATTTATCATCATGGTATCACAAATTCTTTAAACTACCTTAAAGTACTTTTTCTTCTTAATTAACTTTTACTTTACAAAAACAAAAGAAGAAGAATAAAAGAAAGTGTAGAAAATATTAAATGAAGACTACTTTTTGTACAACATATTCGACCACAGCTAATAATATGAACCTATTTAACGTAATAAATAACGCAGGAAATCTAAATGTTTTGTTTAAATATTTGAAATAATTTAGAATTTATTAAGATAAATCAGAGCTGAAGTTGCTTAAAAATGATAGAATGAATATTGAGGAGCAGAAAAGAGGCGTTTTTAAATGGGCTTTTAAAGAATTCCTATAACTCGTGTCATGTGAACTCATAAGATTGGTTTAAAACAATTTTGGATTCCTAACACGATTGGCGCGGCATTCGACTGATGGGGTCCGCATGGTTCCGAAACATGGCAGCCTCCTGCCGTTCGAAGACTACGTAATCTGGACGCAAGGGAATAATATTAATTGTCTTACACACAACGCTCGCTGACACACTTACTCTACGCCAAGTTCTAGTTTTCAATCAACCTCCAAGAAGCTCTGTCACCACGCGAGCTGCCAGCCACTTGAACTTGTTAATAAATATAATCTGTGAGTGTGCTTCTATAAGCACCCGCTTCTCCATGCATTAACCCCAAATTCAGGTGGAAACGATTAAGCAAAAACAGAAACGCAAAAATTGGAGAAGCTAAGCAAAAATTGAATATAGTTAGTGCCACGATGTCGGTCAGATCTTTGTTGCGTGTCATATGTCGTTTAATTCACGGTAAAGATTTAACATTAAAGCTTCCGAATAAAAAAATATAAATTGGTATCTAAACCAATACCAACTTAATAAGGTCCGATAGGTTTTAAAGCTTAAGGCAAAACAATCTCCTTACATTTCTTTCAGCGTTAATCTACTTATTTTACATAAAAATTATTGATATACTCTCTATTGATTATGTGATTGATAATCATACTCACATTGAAGAGCAGTTCTGCAAATGCAGAAGTAGTAGTATGAAACCTGCTATACACAGAACTGTAATCGAATAAAAATAGAATTACTTTTTTTGTTAAGCATGTTAATTTAATTACTCATTTAATTATGTAACAAGTTATATTCAATTTCTTCATAAAAACTATCAAATTCCATCCGAATTGTTTAATTTTATTATTATTATTTTTCTTTTACCTATTAATAAATCCCTCATCGAAAGATACACACGAGAATTAATAAAATCGAGGGAAAATCTTTTAATAATATGGGCGACGTGTACAAAGAATCGTATGGAAAGCTTTATCGTCCCCTTTAGTTTACTTTGCAGGATCAAATAGGTGTAATTTTAAATTTAAGATAAACAAATATACCCTTAAGAGGTACCAATTTATATTATAGCAAAAACTAAATCCAGTAAATTACTCTGCCTCCAATGCACAGGTGGTAAAATAGTAAGTTCAGTGTTGATAACCGTTTGATTAAATGCGAGAACTATTAATGAAATAAGGAATGAAGGATCATGAGAAGACAACAATAGGGAGAACATATGTTCTCCCTATTGTTGTCTAACAAATTGACTAATAAATTATTAAAGCCATATCCATCCAACATAGCGTAGTAAACTAAGGCCAAAATCTCAAAACATATCTCCAAAATAAAGATTTTAATATGTTAACAGGAGAAAGCTTACCAGATTCCAATTTTAAGGTTGAAGTGAAATGAATTTTATCTTCAAACATTGTTCAAACTCTGCGGAATTATTCACCCTTTTGATAATAAATTTTCTATCCCAATCTTTTTTTTTTCAATAAACAAATTTAAATTCCTTCAAAGTAAATTCGTACGATTTCGTTTTAAGAAGTTTAAAAGATCTCAGGAACAAATTCAATAAAGAGCACAGATACACAAAAGTGAAATTTCACTTTAGGCAAATGTGTGAATTTTTTAAAGAGATTAAGAATACCCTACTCAAAATGAGGTTTATGCTCTCTTTATTTTAGGATATTTAGAGTCAGCTCTCTATCATTTAATGTAGCATATTATTTTATAAAATTAATTAATAAAATACATTATTATATTTAAAAATCGATTTCGTCCTATTTCCAGAACAAATTTGCTCATACCCTACCTCTTACGCTATTATGACAGCAGGCCGTCGTATTTGGTAAACTTGGTAACCTTACAGCTCCTTCTTCAGGTGGGATATTTTTACTGGTTGTGTAGGAGAGTTTTTCCGTAGAGTGTATTGGAATATCTGAAAGAAAAGAAGCACCATGGATTTTAATGGTATGAAATAATAAATATCTAATATTAAATTAAATCCAGCCACAAAAGCCTAGGTTAACTTTCAAACATATTGAATTAATGTTTTATTCGCATTTATTTTGCTCTGTATCCTAAGTAAGGCAATTTTAAATGCAATATTTGGACACGTATTTTGCCTCGCTTCTATCTCTTGCATTCGGTTTCTCGATTTTCAGGAATCAGAATTGCTTAAACGTATTGATCCAATTACCTCTTTGTTAAAGGTACCAAATAACACATAATTTAAAATAGAGTTGTATACCTATTTTTTTTCCAACTTTATGATCTAAACTATTACCTGTGGTTATAAAGGAATAGAGAAACGAATTAAAATCACTAAATAGAGTAAAAGAAACGGAATATTTATAAGATTGCTAAACAGCAATTTTTATATCAGCAAACAGCAACACGGACACTGGCTCCAATACACACCAAGTAAATTAAGGGAGATTTATGATTTAAAATTGCGACCTCAAGGTCTCCCCCTGGATAAGAAGGGAATACAAAATTTAACAATTTCTTCTTAAATTGACGGGAAACTTATACAATGAACTGAAGAAACTTTATAACGGGTAAAGTAGTAAATGTAACGAAAACTAAAAGTAACTACTTCCAATAGATCAAGCTGAGATGGCATAAACTAATAAAAAATCACAGCGTAGTTAACTAGCTAAAAATATGGACTTCACTGAAGGGGAAATAAAAAAAAAGATCACTGACCTAAGGAAGAATAAGTCACCTGGCCCGAATGGGTTTCTACCTTAAGCGTTAAAAGAAGTGAGCGATCAAGGTTCACGACACCTGAGCGCAATCTTTAACATGTCAATCTGGACCGAATGCGTTCCTAGGGACTGGCGTGAAGCGGAGGTGACTCACATCTTCAAGAAAGGAGACCGTAGCCAACCGTCGAACTACCGACCTATCAGTCTGACTTCGATAGTCGGTAAACTCATGGAAAGCATGATGGTGGACAAAATGACGTCGTATTTAGAGTCAAACCTGCTAGAGGGGAGTTCTTCTCAGCACGGCTTCCGAAGGCAACGGTCATGCCTGACGAACCTTGTGAAATTCTTCCACTTGGTTTTCAGTGAGCACGATCGGGACAAGGATGTGGTCTACTTAGACTTTCAGAAAGCCTTTGATAAGGTACCACACCGCCACCTTCTCCGGAAAGTGCGAGCGCTGGGCATAGACGGAAAAGTAGCCGGCTGGATCGAGAACTGGCTAAGTGGCAGACGGCAACGGGTGGTGGTAAATGGACAGGCTTCTAAGTGGGTGTCCGTTACTAGCGGGGTGCCTCAAGGTTTTGTCCTGGGACGACTACTATTCATCATCTACGTCAACAACATGGACGGTGACATGGTTGCCAAGATTTCCAAATTTGCCGAGGATACCAAGCTTGGTATGAACGTTGCAAAGTATGGAGATACTGCCCACCTGCAGGAAGATCTTGGGAAGATTGGAGAGTGGTCGGATGCGTGTCAAATGCCTTTTAACGTGAACAAATGCAAAGTGATGCATATCGGCAACAGAAACCCCCAATCTCATTTTATCCTTAAAGGTACTGCTCTTAAATCGAGGGACACTGAGAAGGACTTGGGTGTAACAATCACTAGTGCCTTTAAGTTCTCGAAACAGTGCATTGAGGCCGAGAAAAAGGTCCAAAGGATGCTAGGTTATATAAAGCCCCAGTTTGGATATCGGTACAAGGAGATTGTACTGTGTTTGTACAACTCACTTTTCCGACCGCACCTGGAGTATGCCGTACAATTTTGGAGTCCTTCATTTCGAAAGGACATCGCGAGATTGAAACGCGTACAGGCTAGAGCAACCAAGCTGATTCCCTCTATCCGACATAAAAGTTATGAGGATGGACGAAGGGAATTAGATCTGTTCTAGCTGGAAACCCGTAGAAAGCGTGGTCAGCTCATCGAAGTTTTTAAAATACTTCGAGGGTTTGACAATGTTGACTACCGGGATATTTTCACACTGAGTGAGAACAGAACGCGCAAGCCCGGCTTTAAACCTGAACTGAAGCGTTACAACTGCAATCTGTGTGGAAATATTTTCACTTACAGTATCTGGGGTAAGTGGAACGCACTCCCAGTGGAAGTTGTCAACAGTGAATCTCTTGACCAGTTCAAGTCTAGACTAGACAAAGTCTTGAAAAGTGGCCGTTTAGGGACGCAAAACATTTGAGCAGCCATGTGCCCACTCGATTACTAGTCAAAAGGTACCCTCCTTGAATTGACGGTAAGGTCTCCTAGGGTACCTTCTTTCCTTGTTGTTACTCCTTGTTGTTACCTGTTTATTGCTTTAAAAAAAATTACGATTTTCATCTAAGTGTAAATGGTCAATTCCGATGAAGAATTTTAGCGCACGATTCTAACTCCCTAAACGAAACCATCACGATGCGGAAGATCTCACGTTTACAACTACTCTATACTTTAATTAAGTGCTGGTTTCTAAGCTAACTCATTTTCACACAATTTATTGAAAGAATGGTAGTTATATAAGCTTCTTTGGTAAGAACAAGTGAAGACGATCACATTCATTTTTCTTGTATGTTGGTTATTAGTTAGATCTTCATTATTATCAAGTGGTCACTTCGTGAAAAAGGTCGTAGGGCGAATATTAGAAATGAGCATAGTAAAATTCTTATTCGCCGGCCCTACAGTTTGCCGATTAAAGACGCAAAGGAAATAGGACCAAGGAAAAGATAAAAAAGGCAACTAAGAAACATTAACTAGAACCCGAAGATTAAAATCGGTTCATATGAAAGAAGAATAGCGAATTTCTTGTATTTTCCCTCTTCATTCATTTTTTTTTTCTTATTTTTAGGCGTGGGCGAATCTAGTTGCGGGTGACTCTAAATCTCACTTTGTCAGTCGGTCGGTCACCGGTCGGTCGGTCGTAGGTCGGTCGCGCCGTTTTGCTTTTTTTGGTTTTAGTAATAACATTGTGACTATTCGGCCGATTCTAATGAAATCTGAAATCCTTATGTTGTTTTATATTTTCCTTCGAATGATATAATTTTCAAAGTGATCCCAAGAATAGCCCATGAATTATTGGGGTAAGAAAATAACATCCTAACTATTCGGCCGATTCTAACGAAATTTGAAACCCTCGTGTTGTTTTACATTTTCTTTCGAATGGTATAACTTCCACGGTTCTTCTAAAGTTAGTCTTTGAATTATTTAAAGTTTTAAAGGTCATAAGCTCATAAATCAGAATGAGTGAGAACACGTGACTTTTTGGTCAGCAGACTTTGTTTTAATTGAAAGGTTGTTTGTGCATTTATTTATTTTCGTTCTCTTTTTACTTTTTGGCTTCCCACTATTTAGTAATTAGCATATTAAATATAAATGCTCGAAATTAGTGATTAAATTGCTATAGAGGTGAACTTATGAACATAAAAACATCAAAATGTTGAAATAAATATTCAATTAACCTCAATTCGCGTCGATGACAAGATGTAGTCTATGTATGACATAAGCTCAAGTGTTAAGTAGGAATTCTGCTGATATTTTCCCCAAGTATTTTTCAAGTTTGTACTTGAGAACTTAGAGGCTTGATGACATTTGGTACAGGATTTTTGTGCAAGCATCGACCACACTAAAATTTCCATGGGAATCAAATCTCACGAACTGGTAACTGGTAACTGGTAGGCCAAACTTTCTTTCGCTGCCTTAGTTGGCACGGTTCAAATCCCATCCCTGTACGAAATTTTGTCGAATTAGAGAAATAACATTACCAAAGAAAAATTATCCTGTTTTTCTGTTTCATGCGGTTTGCTGGATTAATTTCATCATTCTTTTACGTTCATAAAGATGACCTAACATAGTCGAAAGAAGTCTAGAAATAAAGAATGTCATTCGCGGATGTTTTTTCTCGCATAGAAGACCCTGTTAAAAAAGTTGTAAGAAATATTAATAAAATACAAGTTAAAATTATTAACGCTGCCTCAGCTGTGCACTTAGATAGAACATGCCTATATATATATATATATATATATATATATATATATATATATATATATATATATATATATATATATCCAATGATTCATGTATCCAGTGATTCATGAGGTTCTCCCAATACTCTAATGTGAGCATAACTCTGAAAGAGGGTAAACCTAGATTCATCGGACCACATGACACAGTTCCAATCCTCTACACTCCAGTTTTTAAGTTCTTTGGCAAGTAAAGCCTGTTTTCGATGTGTTACAGTCACAAGTAGCTTCCTGATTGAAACGCAGCTGCGTACATGCATTTCTTTCAGTTTACGACGCATAGCTCTCGTTGAACTCGTTTTTGGACCTTCACAGAACATGTAGGTTCAATGTTATGTCGAGCAAGGCCGATTTTTCTTGACCAAACGCTTCAAGGAGCGCCTGTCTCTTTCGTCAAGAATTTGATGCCTACCACATTTGATAGGAGATGAACCGGTTTCACCATCTTGTTTCCAGCATGCAATTATTCTCTATATAGTCATCATCCCTATACATGTTGTTGTAGAATTATTAGGTATTGATTTGCAGCATTCATGGAAGACGACTATGCTTCCTTTATCAAATAGTGTAATGTATTTTTCACGCTTCTTCATTCTTGCAGCTCGGGTAAAAATTAGGACAGTTATAACATTTATACCAGGTGGTTGCTACGTCCAGGCACTACTGAAGGTTATCATATAGGTTCAATCTAAACTAAAGGATTCTGAAACAAATTAATTGCAAAAACATACAATGTATCAAAACTCAATGAACGACCTTTATTTTGGCCAGGCAGTGTATATATATATATATATATATATATATATATATATATATATATATATATATATATATATTATATATATATATATATATATATATATATATATATATATATATATATATGAGAATGACAGGGGCAAGTAAAAACACGGAAAGTACACTGAAGTTCTTTATTGACGTTTCGCCTGATGGCTTCTTCAGAATGGAACTAAACGAAAAACTCCACATCGCTCCATATATACGAATCAGATTTATCCCCGGTTACTCTGGCTCGACCCGCGTAGTCTTCTCTGGTTGGATTTCTCCAGCCTTAATCTTTCCGCTTCGTGTCTGATAAACCGATCCCCTTTTTTGTGGGTTTTTGGAAGCCCCCTCATTCTTGTGGGTCTCGGATTTTCCTCAATGAGTTTGATCAGTTTTTTTACCCCGCTCGGTTTTTTAAAGTATTTTTCTCACCCGTTTTTTGAATAAAGTGGCCTCCCTATCGGCACTACTTAGGCATCTCTTCTCGTACGTACTACAGTCTATCAGCTTATTTAGAAAAAATGAACGAAAGGATCAGGTACTTGTCTGTTCCATACTCTAGAGCCGCATGTACGATTAACGGATCTCTTCAGGAAGGCAGGTATTTTGGTAGCCAATTCTGCGGGGACTAGAATTAGAGATTTAATATAGCACAAGAATTCGACAGCTAAAACAGATAATACCCTGTGGGGGTGCGACCAAAGTTACTATGGTGAATTCGGTAGAGACATTAAAACCAGGATTAGTTAACATATATATATATATATATATATATATATATATATATATATATATATATATATATATATATATGTGTGTTTGTCAATAAAGAACTTCAGTGCACTTTCCAGGTTTTTACTTCTCCCTCCCATTCTCACCTATACGTCGTGATATTCCTACAATATACGAGTATATATATATATATATATATATATATATATATATATATATATATATGTATATATATATATATATATATTTATATATATATATATATATATATATGTGTGTGTGTGTGTGTGCGCGTATATATTAGGGTATCCATGAATGAGTTTAAAGAAATAACTTTAAATCTATCAAAATCTTGTTAGATAATTTTGCTAGTTGTTTAGATATGCAATGTGGTATTTTAGATTTTAAAATTGCCCTGTATTATCTCATACCTCAAGAGCAATAATGTTGATAAAGTTATAAATATCCGTTTATAGTAATATTTTCCACTTTCTTTATCATTTAAGATGTTACTCTTTATAAATTAAAAAAACAACAATATAAAACTTTAGTATCCATTTGTGAAATAATAATAATTTGTAACTATTTCACTATTTGCTGTTATTTAAGAAAAATTCTTTTGAAAAGAAAATCCGCTTAATACTTTTTATAATTCACAAAATTATTTTGCATTTGAACTCGTATATTGACTCTTTGTCAGAACAGATTTTATTTAACTAATTGTTCTCTTTAATGTTGATTTAAAGGTTTTGTCGTTGATTGTTTGTTTGAGAAAAAGTTTAAAGAACGAGGATGTTTTTGCTTTTGATGGTTTAATTGGCCATTCGATTTCATGGGCTCTTTATAAATTAGTGCTAGATGAGGTCATTGATTCTGCTCTAGACTTTCCTCAACTACTATCTAATTATATAATTTTTCTAGGCTTTAACTTATTTTCTTTCTTCTTCTGTTTGCTGCAAAGACTGTAGTTGTAATACCAATGGGCAATTCTTAAGATATCTTTTGTCCTTCATAGCATATAATATCTTCAGGTCCGTCTTTTAGTTTTGAGAATTTTATATACCAAAGTACATTGAGTTTTTCGTTTTCACATTTGTTTGCTTTAGCCTCTACAGTGTATTCTTTTGTTATATTTTATTTTTTAAGGTATTTGGTACTCACTCTTTTTAACTTTTCAATTCAATTTCTTAGTATTATAGTTGGTATATTTACACGTCTCTATATCGTTTTGCTGAAATAATGAATGAAAATTATAAAATATATTTTCTGACCCCTTTAAATTATTTCTAAAAATAGTAGTATTTTAAATATTATTTTGTATAAATATTCTCAAAATGGATACAAAACTTAATTGGGTTCTTCTTTTAACAGAAAGTAAAAGAGTCGACTGAATACTTCTTTGAATGTTGGTAATATCATTATTTCTAAATGGAATAACTAAATAAAGGGCGAGGCAGAAATTTTGCACTGTCTAATCTCTTTCGTTAATTTTAGCAATAAATATATAATTTGTGTGGGGGTTTAATGTAATTATATATATATATATATATATATATATATATATATATATATATATATATATCAATATCTTCAAGAGCTAAAGTATATAAATAAATAAATTACCCATATATTTTGAATATCAAATACTAAAACATCCTTTCAAAACTATATATTAAATATTATTAATTTTAAGTTTAAAAGTATAAATTAAAAAAATAATAATTTAAAACAATTACTTCTTTACACGAACCTAAATAATATATCTACAGACTGAAACTTTACATTTGAGATCAACTTTTACAAAATCTTAGAGTAGAGAACTTTGATGGATTTCAGTTTTTGCTAGATTCCTTTCATTTTTCCTGGAGAAGCTAGCAAATGTCAAGCAGACAGTGAAACATTTTTCCTGGAGAAGCTAGCAAATGTCAAGCAGACAGTGAAACATTCTTCTTGGAGAAGCTAGCAAATGTCAAGCAGACAGTGAAACATTTTTCCTGGAGAAGCTAGCAAATGTCAAGCAGACAGTGAAACATTTTTCCTGGAGAAGCTAGCAAATGTCAAGCAGACAAGCAGACAGTGAAACATTTTTCCTGGAGAAGCTAGCAAATGTCAAGCAGACAGTGAAACATTTTTCCTGGAGAAGCTAGCAAATGTCAAGCAGACAGTGAAACATTCTTCTTGGAGAAGCTAGCAAATGTCAAGCAGACAGTGAAACATTTTTCCTGGAGAAGCTAGCAAATGTCAAGCAGACAGTGAAACACTTTTCCTGGAGAAGCTAGCAAATGTCAAGCAGACAGTGAAACATTTTTCTTGGAGAAGCTAGCAAATGTCAAGCAGACAGTGAAACATTTTTCCTGGAAAAGCTAGCAAATGTCAAGCAGACAGTGAAACATTTTTCCTGGAGAAGCTAGCAAATGTCAAGCAGACAGTGAAACATTTTTCCTGGAGAAGCTAGCAAATGTCAAGCAGACAAGCAGACAGTGAAACATTTTTCCTGGAGAAGCTAGCAAATGTCAAGCAGACAGTGAAACATTTTTCCTGGAGAAGCTAGCAAATGTCAAGCAGACAGTGAAACATTTTTCCTGGAGAAGCTAGCAAATGTCAAGCAGACAGTGAAACATTTTGCCTGGAGAAGCTAGCAAATGTCAAGCAGACAGTGAAACATTTTCTACTAATTAATTTAAGGTTAAAAGAGAGCGCCAGTTATAGGTAGAGTTTTTCTAACTTCTTCTCGAATATTGCATATTTTTATCTACAACTCCAATGTAAATATAAAGCCTCCCTTGGAAAGCTGAGGCACATAACTAAAGATTATTATTCGACAGTAAAGGAAATTTATGTGGATAAAAAACGAGAAATATTTTGAAATGTTGATTGAAAGGAAATAAAATCAAATACAGAAAATAGAATCGTGATAGGGATTGTCGGTGAAGACTTGGTGTAGTAAAAATTTAAATTTTGCTGTAAAGATGATGAACAAGTTTAATAGTTTCAGGCAGCTTCAGGCAGTTGAAGTTATTTAAAATGAAGTTTTTTAACTTAATCTTTGATCGGATAAACTATATTAAAGCTAGTTATTGCTAAAAGGTGATTATGTGATATGGCAGAAAGTTCCCATAATGTATGCTGCCTCTAAATTTACTGTATGAGAAAAGGACTAGTGTTTAGAATCATGAGGGTTTAGAGATATTAAACTGTATAAATAGAGATTTTGAAAAGCATTTTGGCTTTTAAGATAGATATAAAAGGAAGGAATAAGAGATTATATGTAATATGAGAAAATGGGTGACTTTAGGCTGCTAGTAGGATTGTTTCAAGAGCCATAAGCACATGATTAGAATGGATTTGATAGATATGTTATGGGATTACATACGAGGTAAATTAATGTTTGCTTATATACATGAATGTTTTGAATGAAGAGGTTAATCAGGGTGATATGTATTATAGTACGCATGGCAAAGATTTAAGATGGTACTGGTTGTGACTCCCTATCCAGTGATGCATCCTTTAATCTTAATTCGTCTCTCATATCTCCTTCAACACATATACCCTTGACATTCTACCCACCCAATAGCTTCACATATTAATGCAAATTACCTGTTTGACTTGTCTGCAGGATGTTCTCCGCGATAGCGACCAAAATGACAGCCATTAAATCTCGGGCTCGCAGAACTAAAACATTCGGCTTCGCGGGTTTCCCGAACAATTCGACATAACCATAATACTAAGTTTCCATTTTACATTTGACAGAAGATGGTATGAGAATTATTCATCTCACACATTTAAACATTAATAATAAAAAAGCTGTTAAGATATGGTGTTTATAAAATTCGTTGTCTTTCATAATACTACATTGTTATACACGGTCGTGCTATTTTAAACCCTTTAATACCACATTGTTTTTTCTCCGATTTTAGTTAGTAACTCTATAAGTAAAAACATTGCCAAAACACAAATTTAACTAATCTTCCTGAGTTTACATTTTAACCTGAAATGATGTAAAAAATGGAAGAATTGCTGAAATTAGAGACGGCATTACTTCAAAATTTAACTAATGAAAAAACTTTACATAAGAAAATATACATTGTAAAAAAATATATATGCTGTTGGCTAAATAGAAATTCACATGAGTAATTTTTTAAATAGAATTAAACACTTTAGTAAAATGTATGGCAGTAGAATTTTAATTTAATGGTAAGTGATCGAACGTTCATGGTGGTTTTATGCAAATGTAAGGAACTCTTCTAGTAATCAAATAGAAAGGCGGTGAATATTTTTCAATTTTATGTTTTTTTTTATATATATGAAATCTAATTCAAACACGAACAAATGAAAAAATATCCTTTAGAAAAACAAGGACAATTTTTTAGAATTCAAATTTTATTACCTACTGTCTCGGTCCACTTTATTTTAATTACTAGAATGAGAACTAGTTGAAAAGAGTTTGCGTTTTCATTAGCTTCCCTTACTTCAACCTATGACTTCTACGAAACCCGTATATGTTTATAAAAAGTGTGAAGTTTTAAGGGACTTCTTAGAAATACTTGTTAATTTTTATGCCATTTAATTAATTTCTATGAATCTCTCTACCTCTATTATCTATTTTATGCGTTTCCAAAATTTTATTGTGCCTTTATATCTCTCCTTTTCCTGTTAAATTGCTTCATCGAAGAACAGATCTCTTCTCTTAGATGAATAAAAGACAGTCTTAGGTTCGTTCCGCCAAGCTTGCTTCTAGTTCTCGTAAACTGACTGTTGAGGTTTAGGAGATAAACATACTCGCGAAATTAACAAAAGAAGCTTTTCATTAATTTAAAATAAAAATTTTTAATGCAAAAAGAGCATCTTCGCTAAGTTGGAAAATAATGTGAAGGGAAAGGAGAAGTATAATTAGAAAAGAGGAAATATAGCGATAAAAGTAATGTTAAAAACTAAAAATATATATACCAATATGTATTTATTATCGTTGATAACAGTGTCCCTAACTCCACAGGCATAATGGGATTGCCAAATCGGCTCAAAATCGGACATAAAAATAAGATATCCGTAGATAAATGGCGAATCCCCTTGACTTGGGTTAGCGCGTTGGATTAGAGGCATGCTCATCGTGAGACATTAAAATACATACTTACAGTCATTTGGGAAAACCTTTAATTCTATTCTACTCCGTTTCCTATCTACCTCTCACAATTACTCTCAAGGACATAAAATAGTTCAAACACTCTTTACAGACAGGCTTCAGGCAGTTGAAGTTATTTAAAATAAAGTTTTTTAACTTAATCTTTTTATTTTTTTACTCCTACACTCTCTCAGTTTGCATCCCCTATATATTGCTTTTCTTATGAAAGAATTGTGTGTACCCATTGGAGAAAATGGAATTATCTTTTCTATTAGCATTATCTCTGTCAATATTACTATTCAAGGGAAGTGTAAAGGGGCCTTGTGGTCAAATGGTCTAAAAAGTTCTTTATGACTGAGATTGTACTACCATATGGTAGTATTAAACATTGAATAAAACTTATGTTTTGGTTACCTTATTACTGAAGACTAAGAAACATAGGAAGTTGCTAGTGTTTCTCGTAGCAAGCTTCAATGTCATAGGCAACTTTCAATTATGACCAAAAGTCGTACAGAGCTAATTTTCAATTAGGTCCAAAGTAGATCCGAAAAAACAATGAAGGGTAGCGGAAGATTCCCTGTGACTAACACCTTCAAACTATCCATAAGCGTTTAGGTGGTGTTTTCTGAAATATATAATGAAGTTCTTGGACATCACCAAAATATAAAAGGGCCCTTGCATTGTTAGCTCCTTCAAACTTGTCGAATCAAGACCTGTGGGGGATCATTGAGAAAACGGCTAAGAACCAAGGCCTGAAATTATAGTAACCTCATCCATTCCTAAGCCTAGATTGGCAAGGCCCCCTTAAAGATCTCCTGAAGATAATATCCAACCAGAGCCTATCCAACAAATTATTCACTTATATTTATTTTGCTATTGATCACGAAGCTTTTGAAACTTTTATACGAGTATTTATCACCTTGGTTTCAACGTCTTTTCTGCAATATTTGTTATTTTGATACTAATTAAATACCGGAAGCCTATATGCGGTCTCCACTCCAACCATTTATTGCTGATTGGCTATCTAATAGCTTTCGTGGTAAATCCATCCTGAAGTTTGAACTCCTCTTATCTCTTGTTTATTCTTTCCCATAGATATACATCGCTCTTGGATAGAGGGTGATTTCCACTCCTAAACTTATTTTTAAGGTTATATAATTGACTAATCAGGTGAAATATACGAATTGTAAACCTCTGTCTGAAATACATCAAGTTAATAGAGAACCCAGGAGAAGTTTTTTAAAATGACTCATTTAAGTTAAAAAAAAAGACAGCAAACAGTGTGATAGAACGGGTTGAGGCAGCGTTAGTTTCAACTCCTATCACATATTATTTAAAACCACGATGCTCCCACGTGCATCTTCGCTTCGAAGCTTGGCGCCTTATCGCAGCCACCGGATGTCAATGTTTAAACAAGGAGGTTATCGTCCACCTACTTCAAAGCTCTTTGGGTTATCCTTTTAATTTTGATTATTCTCTATTTACGGCTCCCAGGATAACTAAAGCGGTTGCGAACTTTCCTTTATTCCTGAAATTCTCTACCCAAAGTTAAATTAAAGTTGTACCTCGAACAACTGCTGTTCAGAATAATAAACTTAATTACTCGTACTATAACTATGGTCTACAGTTTTTCATAGCCTAATTGTTATTACACGATATAATTATCCCCCCACCAATAAAAAATTGTAGCTTCTCTGTTCAAAAAGCAGAAATGCAAGTTTTACATAGATATTGGATTCCCTTTTCTAGTTATTCTAACTTGACTAACCTTCTTAGATATCTTATTCCATAGTCTAAGTTTCTTTTAATCTAACAGTGATTTTCGATTTTCCTTAATTTGAACACGACGCAGCAAGTAACTGATGGAGACCTGAGGCGGTTCTAGACCTAATAAATCTGGACGCATAAATTAACTAGTAGGTCAGCTAGACGTTCAACCACACCATTTATAAGGTCGATTGTTATTCTACCTGTCCATTTGTTAGGCCTTAAAGAGCATGCGAATTTCTTTCCCACTTTATTGGTGTCTTCTTCTCATTTATTAATAAGTTGGCAAATATTAAATAGTCGTCTTTTAATATATATTTCATGCTAGAGTTATTTACAACCTGCCTTTTTATCGCCATTGGCTGCCTCTCATAGGTTAGGTTTTTGATAATTTATGTAAATTTCAAAATGTAAAATAGTTTCTCTTATATTATTCATAGTTTTTAATGGGATTTTATTTGTCTGATCACATCTTCATTAAAATATTTAGGTAGCGAAACGTGAAGGTATTTATTAAGTCTTAAGTTTCAATTTTAAATTGGTGTGTCATAAGTTTGGCTTTCTTATATGTTTTATATCTATTTTGATCTTACACACCTTACGCTGAAAGAGCTAATAACCCATATTTCGCTGGTAAAACATTTTTTTTAGCGTACATAATCGATATCATTTTTAGCCGCGTGTGAGTCTAATCGCTAGCGACCTATATCTCACTATGTCGGTCGGTCTGCCGGTACCCGTTTTGCTTTTTTTTTTGTATCAACATCATAACTACTCAGCCGATTCTGACGAAATTTGAAAGCCTATGTTGTTTTACATTTTCTTTCGAATGATATAATTGCCTAAGTCCTCCCAAGTTACCCAGGGAATTATTTTGGTTGAGTCAATAACATATTAACTATTCGGCCGATTCTAACAAAATTTGCAACCCTTATGTTGTTTTAAATTCCCTTTCAATTGATGTAATTGCCAAGGCCTTCCCAAAGTTAGCCCGGGAATTATTACGTTTTGGCAATAACACCATAACTATTCAGTCAATACTCTGCTAGACTATACTAGGCTATAATATGCTAGGCTATTATAGGCTAGGCAATATGTGCTAAGGTATATTAAGATATAATATACTAAGCTAAGATATACTATACTAATTCAGGCTATAAAATGCGATGCTAGGATAGCATATACTATATTAGGCTAAACAATAATAAGCTATGTTTGACTAGGGTATAATAGGATAGTATAGGCTATACTTGTCTAGGATAGTTAATGATAAGCTAGGTTCTATTATCCTAGGCTAGGCTAAGCTATGCTAAGCTATACTAGGCAGGACAGGGGTATAATATGCTATGCTAGGGTACGCTAAAGTATAATAACCTAGGGAGGGCTATGCTCTGCTATGCTAGGCTATGTTAGGCTATGCTAGGTAATACTATGTTAGGCTACGATAGGCTAGCTAACAAAGGCTATAATAGGCGAAGCTATGCAAGGTTATTCTAGTCTTGGGTATGGTATGCTATACTACTCTAGGATATACTAGGCTAGGTTTTAATACGATACGCTTGGTTATATTATGTTAGGTGTGGTTATGCTAGGATAGGCTCTATAGGCAACGCTAGGCTAGGCTCTGGCATGCAATGCTAAGCCATACCTCGTTAGGTAGGCTAGGCTATAGAAAGCTAGGCTACGCTAGGCAACGCTATACTAGTCTATGCTAATCTAGGCTATACTATAATATGCTAGGTTAGACTAGGGTTTACTAAGCTAGGCCAGGCTATACTAAGCTAAGGTAGGATAAATTAAGATATACTATGCGACTAAGATTATACTAAGCTATGCTAGGTTAGTCCCGGCACAGCTAGACTATTCTATTTTATGTTAAGATATCCTATGTTTGGCTAGGCTTGGCTATACTAGGCTAAAACATAAGAGGTTTTACTATACTATGCTTGGCTATGATATACTATGCTATACTAGGCTAAAACATGGTAGGTTTTACTATACTATGCTTGGCTATGATATACTATACTATACTAAGCAAGCTTAGGCTGGGCTATTCTAGTATATACTAGTCTATGCTATGCTAGACAATACTACGCTATGCTAGGATAGGCTATTCTGTACTATGCGATGCTAAAGTATGTGGCTATACTATTCTCTTATAGGCTAGGCTAGACTAAACTATGCTATGCTATACTATTCTGTGCTATGCTGTCCTATACTATGCTATGTTATATTCTGTTATGTATACTATTCTGTGTTATATTATACAATGCTGTGCTATGCTATACCATAATATACAATAATATTCAATAAAGTGATGGCACGCGACCTTTTGGTCAGCAGACCTTGTTTATTGCATTGTTTATTCGCCCATATTTATCTTTAACTGTTAGTTCGATTGTTTACAAAATTAAGTTCATGAGTACTGCATAAAAATCCTGAACTTCCTAATAATTTAATTTATTTCGACAATTTTAAACTCTTCATAAGTAGTCTAAAATCTACTGACCTTCAATATTAGGATACTAATTTATTTTCAAACAAACACCATTTCCTTTCTAAAGTATGCCATAGTCATTCTTATAAATCTTTACTTGTATCCTCTAATTATCCTAAGATATTACTAGTTATTTATTCACTATGATATAAGTTAATTGATAATTTTTCTTTCTATTCTAGTGTCCAGGATGAGGCTCGGTTCGACTTCTTTTATCAAAGAAAATCAATATTTACACACTCTTCATATTTTTCGGTCTATTTTATTAAAGCATTGTTGCATTAATATATATTTTACTTAAATATTCCCATTAAAAAATTAGTAATATTTAATTACCTATCAATAACTCTTCTACGAAATTCATTAAAACTGAAGATTCCAATGTATATATATTTATGACACAATAATTATAAAAAAATAGATAAAACAAAGAAAAAAAGAGTCCTTAATCATAATGCATCCTTGTAATGCTAATATCCTAGTGCCTTCCCAGCTTCTATAAACACCCCTTTAGGACGAATGCGTTAAGGAAACGATAGGAGCCGGAGTACTGATCAATCGGCTCTCGAAAACGCGCTATTCTCAAGATAACAGAGTTAGTCAGCGACTTCTATGGGCGAATGTAATCTACTTAAATGCACTGATGACTTGATATGGTTTAAAGGAAACCTATCAGGAAGGATTTGAAATGAGGCAGCCTCAGCTAACGTGCTCCTCTCAGTCTGGTTGAGATTACATGAAGATATGAACTCGTATCAAAATGGAAATGGAATGAATAATGCGCCAGTGCAATCATATTTATCCAAATATATACGTACATACACTTTGAAGCTCTACCTGTTTGAAAGTCAGTCTTATTGTATCTCCGCTTGTTGTTTATTTTATGTTTGGCTGCCATTTTCTCTACAGAGAACAAGATATGTATATATATATATATATATATATATATATATATATATATATATATATGTGTGTGTGTGTGTGTGTGTGTATGTCTCGTTGCAATTTGTCTTCTTTCGATTTGCTGTGGGTGTTCGCAAATTTGTAAATGGTTGTTTTCGCACATTCTCTCGTTTCTTCTTATATCAATATATTTATATCTGTATCATTTAATTTATATCTTATTTTTCTCATTAGATTGAATCCCAAGAGGTTACCTTATATATGTTTTTAAAGAAAACAGCTTGACGACTCTATTTTTCCTATGTGTACCTAAAATATTTCAGAAATAAATAAATTCTCCTGCTGTTTTCCTTGTGAGAAGATGTTCACTATGAATACCTACCGAATTAAGGATATATATCACGTATACTCTTCTCTATTTTTCTGTCTTCTTGCCTTACTCTGATTTTTTTGTCTCTTCGGTTCTATAGAGATATTAAATTAACATTTTACGGAGTGACTTCTAATTCATGCCTGATTTCGAGGTGGTTAAAATCATTGCTTTAAATGTATTTTTAATAAATTTAAAATTAAATAAATGAAGAATAAACTATAGAAACATTTGATGGGCGTTATTTAGATATAGTTCTGCTTATAATTTATTTCATAAGTGATCTTTCTATTTAAATAATAAACATGGGATAAGAAAAAATATTTCTTATATAAATATACAAAAATATATAAATATATACATATATAATGACAGTGATGATGTCTCAAACTCAAATAAATGATTTGTCATCATCATCATCAGCATGGTCATTATCACTGTGGAGAAATGGCTACATTAAGCCACCTGGAGGAGTATAGGTACATTCAAGCCCCCCTCCCTTCATGAGGAGAAGCGTGGGAAAGGTAGCCGGCGAAAATGCTTACCATGTGTGATCTCCCCGCCGCTGTGGGCAGTTGGAGCTAACATATGTTTGAAGGCGACCACCTAAGGTCCTTAAACGACGCTCTAACGACCGTATTACCTACGAGACCCATAAACCCGTGGTTAGAAAAAAAAACGGTGCGAGTCAGAAGGCCCACCAAGTAGCGGTGCGGTTGCGAGCCTATAATTTGCGAGCTGACTTGGGCACCCCAGTGCCACCTCAGGAATTCTCGCTCTCCCCAGATGCTAACTCTCCATTCGCTCCCCCTTCCCTTTTTGCATTTGTGGCCTGGTCACTTCCCCCTTTAGATGGGGCGGCAATCCGCCTATATATAAGCCCCGCAAAGAAAGAGAAGAGGATTATCAGAAGTCGATACGCTAGAGGTGGATTAGTTCGTGAAGATCGATCCATCGGCTAGACAAGAAGATTATTAGAAGTCGATTCGCAGAAGAAAGATTAGTTCGTAAAGATCGATCCTTCAGCCATACAAGACTATTTCCGTGAAAAACGATAGGATCAGATTAAGAAAATCGATCCCCCCCCCTTTCAGGGCCGTATTAACCTAATTAGTCAAGTTTTATATCGGTGCCATACCGAAGAAGCCTTTTCCGTCTGCAAAGAAGTCCGACTGAAGAAAAGTAAAGCCGCTCACACTCGAGTGATTCTCACATCTCAAGCCCTGTAAGAGTGAGAGGAGAAGAACCCTGCCCCAACGAGCTCCCGTTCTTTAATTACGTTGCAGAATCAGCCCCCGTCACAGGCGACAAGCAATCCCTCCTCGAAAATTTCAACCAGCGGCCACACCACTTCAAAGCGAGAGATAAGTCCTCCAGCGACATCCGGCAATCCCTAATACCTACCTGTAAGTTAACAATAACATTTATATCTCTATTGCGATAGTAGAAGTTTAGTACGTCCCACGTTTTAAAGGAGAGTAGAAACCATTATTCTTGAACCTAGGTCATATGTGTTTGTAGATGACAGTACATTAATTTAATGTTTTATGCTAAACAAATAGGGTCGTGATAAAAATACTAATTGGCAATTGGTTTGTTTATTGGAAGCCTACTTGTTTATGTTTTGTCATTGAAAAATCTTGGAGGCCAAATATAGAAATGCTTTTACTGTTGGTTTGTAATATTTAATTTAAAATACATGTTTATTTTTGGTAGATTCTGGTGTTTCCTCTTATCCTTATGTGTTTAAAAATAGCTCTTCCTTAAGGACTAAACCACTAAAATAGCACTCTTAGAACAAAGCCTACTTCATCATAGAAGTAACTCACGCCCCTTAAAGCATACCGCTACTAAAAGGGTGTCAAAGCGTAGAGTGATCAAAGCCAATGGTCATTCTACGACAATCACTAACTCTATAATTTAAGAAGGGGATTTTTTTGAGTATTTGAATAATAATTTCATCTTAGTTTGGTTATGATTTATTTGGTTTTATCAAATTTTATTGTAATAATTCTTTTATAATATCATAAAACAAAATGGTGAAGTTCAGAAATAAATATAGGTATCGAAATTTTGTGATTTTTAAACCCAAAGAATTATAAATGGTGAAGGTCAGAAAATTTATTTTTATATATCTTCTATTTTCTATAACTCTATATTTTAGCAACGTGATATTTTGAAAAGGGGAAAACTTTGTTTAGAGTTCCTTTTTAATCTTAAGGCAAAGAAGATTAATTCTTTGAAAAACCCTCTTAATTATTCAAACCCAGACACACTACCAATCGTTCTCAGTCCATTTAAATCCATAGATACAATTTGAATTGTAACTTTTGTGGAATAATAACAATCTATGTATTGTCGCAAATTTACGCGACATTTTAATTACCTAAGGATTTCGCTAAGACGAACCAACCGTCGCTTTTCCCATTTTCCCTTTCGGATGGGACGAGAAAAGAAGTTTCTGAAGGCTTTCCACTCTATTATTAATTTTGGTATCATTCGTTTGTCGACGCTCTAGGATTAGCGGGGTTTTTTTATAACTAATATAATAAATTAAATCTATTAATTATATCTTTGTCGCTAAGTCGTCTCGATCCAAATATAAATATCGTTGTTAAATTTTGGGAGTAGTAATTTCCATTTGGTGGTTGCACCAAATATAACTATTAATTCATAACAATCTAGCATTGAAAGATGTTCATAGTATATATATCTATATATATATATATATATATATATATATATATATATATATATATATATATAATTGTATTTAAATATAAGGTCAAAGAAATTGAATGTAAATAAATAAGGTGTCAATATTGTAAATATAGTTAGAACAAGGCAATGGTTTTGCCAATCCCCCCTTATAGGGAGAGTTTGCGCTTCGCTACTAATATTAAAATTTAAAATCTAAAAAAAAGCAGCCATGGTTAAAGTTTTAGAAATTTTCTGAACTTCTCCAATTATAATAATTTTAAAAAGATACTCTAAACTTAATTTCCCCCCTTTCAAAATATTCCGTTACTAAAATATAGTTATAGAAGTAATATAAAAATAAATTTTCTGAACTTCATTTGTACTTCTTTAGGTTTTAAAATTTCACAAAATTTCGATACTTATATTTATTTCTGAACTTCACCATTTTGTTTTTTGACATTATAAAAGAATTATTAGAAATAACTTTGAAAAAAAAACATAAGTCATAACCAAACTATGATGAAATTATTATTCAAATACTAAAAAAAATCCCCTTCTTAGTTTATAGAGTTAGTAAAAATTGAGCACCTTCTCTTGCATTGGCTTCTAATATCAAAGCCAAATGGCGGTACGTTAATGTAATAGGAAGAAAATTTTTTTTGCATGTCTCTCATTTCCAAACCAGTTTCCATTATTCTAGAAAATAAGCTGCAATAATGCAGTTTATTTGTGATGCGGCTATTATTATATGTTGCCCTAGCACACTTTATTAAAGCAGCGGTGGTGTAGAATATGTAATAAATGAGTAATCTCTCCATTAATTATGCTTGGGGCACGATAGGAGGACGTTTCTTATCCATACCAAGGACTTTACAAGGATTTACATCCACCCGAGTGGGGCACGGTATGTATATATTTCTTTAAAGTCTTCCGTGCCACAGATGCGTGAAAACGAATTCGTGTCTGTACGGCAAAAGTGAAAGTTTGAATAGATCATTTGAAAGAATCCTTTGGGGGGGACTGTCATATTGTTCTATTGGATACAACCACTTGTTTGGTGTAAATTCAATTCAATTCAAATCTTTATTGATTAAAAACATTAGAAAAAAAAAATAATTATAAAAAATTACGTCACAGGAATAGATAGGTAACGCTTCTAATCAAGCCCATGAGGAGCAAAGCTCTTGGGAATTGTCCCCCTAATTTTCCCGAATCAGAATCAATGGGGATATAAATTGATCTCGTTCGATCAGGTTTCCATTTTTTACCAAATTTGCGTCAATGCTGTTTTGTTGAAGTGTACTAGCGCACTATATAATAAAATGCCACATAGACAAACATAATCATCAGTAACTTCTTCCCTTTGAGTTTTTGAATATTTTTCATCATTGTTTATTATAGCATGAATTTCGTCTTCCTAGCAATATCTTCACTTGAACTATTTTCTTTTTATTTTTTTAACTTTGCACTTTTATAGCAATACCACTTCCTCTAACTAGGCCATTCACCCAAAAGATTTAATTTTAAAACTGACCTCATTAAGTCCTCGTGTTTAGTCGTTTTAAAAAAATGTGAATGTATGCTACGAATATCACTGCCATTCACTTTCTGTACCGAGCATACCCATATTCTAAAGGTTATCATTATTATATGTTTCTTTCTTACAAGCGTCAACCGATAGCCAGGAAACTCATCTCCTCTCAAGGTAAGGTCTCGGATAACCTGTTTCATATTTTCAAAATTTCGGCAGCCACTTCATGGAAAAGTGATTTCAGCACTTGAATACTTTATGTACTTGCAATAAGACTCTTTTCCAGTATAAGACACTTTTAACTTGTTCTTAACTCTCGAGATTCAAAGGTTATACACATTAAGTCAAGCTTACTGCCGGTTATAGAATCACAGCACTTAGGACTCTGGAATTCACATCTATTGTGGTTAGTTATTTACTGTCTGAAAGAACGATTCATCACCGTACGCTGTAGCAACCCGTGAAGCATACGCAAAGTTAAAGTATTGCTCTTCTGTGCATCAAGTTCTTTAAAAAAGAGCGAATTTTTAATATAACCACAAAAGAAACCATTAGAGATTTCGCTAACCAAGTAACGACGCCTTTGGATTACTGAAGTAGAGGCCATGGTTCAATCACAGATAGGCCGGACAGAAAAGTTTATGTGGTCACATGAGATACTCACCCATTGGGCAGATACGTTGATACTCAGCGCTGCGAACTAAGTAGCGCCTACGAATTAACATGAACATAACTAATTACCACGAAGTTATCATTTCCCAAAGCACAACATTCCCATTCTCTTCTCTGCTCCAGAAATAGGTCGATAGAGTAGTTGTGCCCCTTAATAGGGAACTCACATACACTTGAGTCCTCTAGACTGAGGTAACCTTAACGACCAGCATAGCTTTCTGGTCTGAGTTACTATAGGGGAATGTGCCCTGTACAAACTAGAAACCAAATATACATAGGGACTCCACGTCCTCAAGCCCTGAGTAAAATAAGGAAGGCCTCGTTACTAGGTTGATTTGAACTCGTTGACGAGTCCTGGGAAGCTTCTACCTTTCTCTTCTTCCCTCTCAGCTTCCAACCTTTTGTCTACGTGTATCCCTTCAATTCTTTCTCTTTCTGCAAGAAGGTTGATGGTGTACTGCGATCAGAATTGCCTGGTAATAATTAAACCTGGAGGACAAACACGACTTAACCTTCTTACTGCGCTGCAGGCAAGTACTCTGTTCAGAATGTTTGTACTTTGTAGTTGAAGGAGTATCGAATTTTCTAACCCGATCGCACACAAGAAAATTACTCGATGATCAAAAAGAACTCCACTCTGGAGCGAGACCTGGTAAAGATGGTGAGTTCCCACGGTCCTTTTATGCACCCTTTCCTCTAATACTCTCCCTTTATTTACACATTTCACTGTCCCTATCTCGTCCTGCCGTCTCTTTGTTTTCTTCATTTGATTCCTACGATACTGGATATGGTGTGGGGTGAATCTGTCTTCTCATAGATCAGTCACTAATCCTCTGTAGTATTTGGTCTGGGGTTCCCAATTTTTGACTGAGTAAGCGCATATTGCACATTCTAGTGTCATAAACAAGGTAAAGCAAGAGGCCCACCAGGACGATATTTTGTCGAGCTCAAAGTAGCGCTCCCAAGGACAAGGGCAGGAACAACGCCATTACGGAAATGAGCCACTATATTTTCATTGAAAAAACGTGCAACCTTGGTATTGTGTTGATTGAGGAAAGTTACAAGGACACGCCTTCGAATGATGAAGAAGTTCTTCTTTCACCATTTAACATTGGTAAAAAGGATTTCCTTTACAACTCTTAGAGTCACTCTCGGGCATCGCTACCTCTTTTGTGTGGTGTTTGTTTTTCTCCTTTAGACACGAGTTTGAGTGTTCCTCTTTCCCCTATTTTGGAGAGTTGCGTCCAGACGAACTAGTTTGTTCATATTAGAGAGGTAAGTATGCCGTCGGTAGCTGGGCCTTGCCAAATCACTTTGTAGACTCAAAGTTCGTGACTTTAATGGAAGCCTGCATGCCTTATCCCTGTTTTTCCAATGGAAGTTAGCATTGCGACATTAATGATATGTGTGAGGGTCCATAAGCACTTGGATTCCCCTGTAATGATAACAGAGACCTTGGCTGGATGGGAATTTGGAGGCTCCCTCCTGAGATGGATATAATCCAGGATGTTGCCCTACCCCAGATAGTAGGGTCTTCCATAGAGTCAGAAAGACACTCGGTGAGAGATAACATCAAGCCTGAGTACGTCTCTGTGCCAGCAAGGGACCACGAGGACTCTTGAAGACATAAGGTAGCATTTGGTGTTTTCTTCTTAACCATGGACTTCCACATTTCGGCAAAGGACTTGGTTGAGGTAGGTTTGTCTGCCTGAGGAGCCCCTTTCGGCGATCAAGATTAGTCAGCTCACTTCCACCCACCACCCCCTCACCCCCACTACTAAAAAGAATTCTAGAACGTAATCTCCTAACGCGTATGTCCAGAGATAGATGGGTTATCAACCGTTTGGGCATGTGATCAGACCAAAACTGGCACGTCCGGCACCAATACATTCCCGAGTGTGAAGGATAAGTTAAAGATGGAAGTTCAAGATAGGCTCAATGAAATTAGGGTCATCTCATCAATAGACTGCCTTAAGTTTACGAGCAAATTGCTTTCGAACCTTATTAGTTATTAGCTCCTCTGATGGTATGATTTTGGCCAAAGGTATCATGTTCCACCAGATAATAGCAATATCTAGGATAATTGTTAATGAGCCAAAGTATTACCCATTTCTCGGATGCGAGCGTTCTGGGAAGAACGGCGTCCCATTCCCAGGAGGCCATTATTGGTGATTTCTAGACATTAGGTGACTCTCCTGTGCAGGTAGTACGACATTCTACCATAAATTCAATCAAATGGGTGTTTTATGCGAGGATGTTAGTGGAATATTCCTCAGATAACATCAACAAAGCACTGGGCACCAAATGAGCGATCAAGGCCGAACTTCTGTTGGGAAAGAAGGTCGAGAGCCTCAAGAGCAAACCCAACACTTCGTCAACTTCGAGCGTAAGTGGGTGCTTGATTTGATACATAAAGCTTGATATCACAAACCATTTTATGGCAGTGGCGGTGCAAATACACATATTTCAGAGGTATGATTTTATTTCTACGTAAGGAGAATAAGTCTCTATATAAAAAGAAGTATTATGATCATTGAATATTCATGGTAACTACTAAAATCTCACTTAGAGGCAATGATCACGTTTGCAAAGGAGCACGTTCACCGTTATTAAACATTTGAAAGAGTGGTTTTCAACTATGATAGAAAAAGATAACTCCTTAATTTTACTTGCATAGTGCATGCATTTCTGGCTGAAAGCTTGAAAGTACTACTTCCAATGAACAACATGAAAACGCTAAGGCACGGTGGAAAAAAAACATTATAAATATCGTGCATATGCCGGTAATTATTCAGGAATTCTTAATATATTCGCCGCAGCGGGATATGTTGCAATGTCTCGAAAGATCAGAACGAAAGACATAGAGTAATATGAGGAAATGGGGTTAGACAGGAAGGCAGGCAGCTGATCTGTGGAGCTATGGCAACAGTGGGGGAACACCTGTGATGGTGATTATCGTACCACCATCGTCCATTTCTCGCTGCGGCGAGTATAGGTTGATCGAGGCGGGAAAATAAGAGATTATGTGGCTATTTTGAATGAACAACTTTTACCAACAGCAAAAGAACTTAAACTAGGTAGGTAGATTATTTCAACATAACAATAACAATAACCTAAAAAAATATTCATTCCAACTATCTGCAATTAATTAAAAAGCGTAAATCCGGGAAGAACACTCAACGAATAAGGATGTTTTTGATATAGTAAAAAAAACTGGCCTGCACACACTTTTTGTGATATATCCTTTATTCATTCACTAATCACCCTTACTTTGCAGGACATGACAGAAGCAACGCCTGTGAATACAACTAGATCTTAATGGGAACTCAGGCAAATAAGATACTGCGTCAAACATTACTACAATAGAGGCTCGTTCAAGAAAGTGTAGGACATTTTTGTGAATCAGTTCGAATGTAAAAAAGCCATTCTATGGGACAGTGGAGAACCTCAATGCAGCCAGTGAAAACCATCCAAGCCATTCAGGACGCCCCAGGAAGCGTAAGGCTGAGCTGGTCGAAAGCGTAAGGGAGTCAGTTCAGCAGAGTTTGAAACGCTCTGTGGTCAAGCAAAGTCAGACGCATCGGTAAATCCCGTAATACTTGCAGGAGAGTGCTAGTAATGGATGTAAAGGCCTCCCCATACAGAATAAAGAAGAAGCAGACCCTTATAGGCTCAGACAAGGAGCAGAGAAAGGCTATGGCAGTCAAGATATTGGAGAAGATTCAGGAGACCCCAACTTTCCTTAACCTCCTTTGGACCTCAGATGAAGCTCACTTCTATATTGGAGAAAAGGTAAACTTAAGGATAAATGTCATCTGGATGACTTCCAGACCAAATGAGGTAGCCAACGAACCCCTACACTCCCATAAGTGCATGGTATGGACTGTAATCTAAGCCAGAGGCATCATCGGACCATTCTACTTCGAGGAATCTGGCGCAACAGTGACAGTGCCTAAGGAGCGGTATGTTGAGATCCTCTTACCTTCAAGATGGAGCTTAAGACTCTGTTCCCGTCACTTATAGGGAACTTTTGGTTTCAGGAAGATAGAGCAAGCTCTCACACCTCAAGCCTTTACCGAGATTGGCTATATGAGAAATTTCGTGGCCGTGTGATCAGTCTCAAGACTGATTTTGAGTGGGCACCTCACAGCCCAGAACTTAGCCTCTCATATTTCTTTCTCTGGGGCTACCTTAAAGACAGAGTGCACGCAGTGAGACCCATGACAGTCACGGACCCCTAAGGAAGCCATCATGAAGGAGAGCAGAACCATTAGTCGGTCGGTTTGTAAGGACGTCATGGACAACTTTGTGCTGCGCCTCAAGAAATGCACAGAGCTAAATGGAGGTCATCTCCAACACGTGCTCTAGAATAAAGAAGAAAAGTGCAAATACGAGTACCCTCTTTTTTGATATGGTGTTTTAAACACAATAAACTAGTTATCACCAAAGTTTCATTCAATGCTTCCGGGAAATTAAGAAATCAGACCTATCGAAAGTTGGTGCCCGATTTTTCGGGGGGGGGGGCGGGGGGAAGGGTTATCCTGTATAGGAAGAATTGTGGAAATCTCCTGGTAAAGATGAATCGGTTTGGAACATTAATCGGCAAGAATTCTAATGCAGCAAGTTATTAATTATTTTTTTCTTGTTGCATGACAACATTTGTTCACTGTTCAATTTACAGTGTTGCTGACATAGAACCTTTTGCTTTCAACACCACTTTCGATTGGCTTTTTTCAATGGAAAATTATACAACGTTTGCTCTTTCAAAGGAATATTTTAAAATACTACTATTTTAAAAGTCTCCAACAATGTATGTAGTGAACATAAACGCATTTCTACAGTTACATATGTCCATGTTCACTTCTACATGAATAAATGTGCGTATATAAAATGCTGCCCATAAGAAACATGCAATATATAATGCGTAAAAATATTATTCATATTTTTTTAGAACTTTCAATTAATTTAGCATTTGTGTAAAATTCTTTTCCATAAATTTCAAAATGAAAATCACTGTACTCGAGAGGCTCCCTTGTTGGTGGTGGGTGAATTTATCTGATTACAGATACATCTAAATATTGTGATGAATATAAAAAAATGGGATCGTATATTTGATTATTTCCAGCTTCAGATCTAAACCATTTACAAGTTTCTGGTTTATCTTTCATAACAATAAAATGGTTCCTTTATTTTTCATAGAGTTTTGGGTTCCAGCTGCATAAAAAACATGATGAATGACCTACGTAATGAGTTTGGTATCATATCAACTCAAGGAGTAAATCTTTTCAGATGGCTACCTGTCAGTCAAGGTTTGTCATAATTTGCGGGGCATCCACTTATCAGCCTATCATTTTAAATAACAAACTCAAGCTTTTATTTGGATTATAATCTAGGGAGTTTTCAGGCCATAGTAAGGTAGGGATCGAACCAGTTCTTCACTTGGGTCGGACCAATTTAAAATTCTTATTTATTTAAACCTTTAACTTTAAACTACAGAAAGCCCTAAATTTATAGAAAAAAAATTGGGCAATAATCTCTCGGATTAGATTCTTGTCGAATAATGAAAATTCAAACCACCAAAATATTGAATTCGGAAAAAATACGTTCAATGTTGGATGCCATAGCAACGCTCAGTAAAAGTGTTTTTCAGGTTACAAAAGTATATTATAATATAAAAACGTAAGTTTCTGTTAATGTAACTCTTATTTTGAAGGATTTATTATAGTGAATATTTACCATTTAACATTCGCAGGATTTGGGTATGAACCGTATTCAAGTGCTTTTTCGATCACCCAAGGATATAGGTGCCGAAATACCTCCTTAGGGGCACCACAACGAAAGAGCACCTATAAATAATGTTGTAGGGATATAATTTTAACCTCTAAGTCTCTATGCATGATTGTCCCGTTCAGTTATCTACAAATCTATCGAAGTGGGTTAGCAGGAAACTGCCACTACAGAAGCCAAATGTTCGGTAGTGTGGGACTTTACATAAAACAAGGTCAATAGACCTAAATTACGTTCTCTCAATTAATCTTACTTATGACCTTCTGACAATATGATCTTAACACCATATGACCTTCTAAACTTTCAAAATCTCATTGAAGAGTAAAATGGTTACCATCTGACCGTCGACCTACGGACAAGTATAGTAAATTTAAGAGTCGCGTGAACGAGTGAAAATTAAATACTAATTAAAAAGTAGAAAATTGGGAGATGAAATTAATTTATTTATTTTTGGAGGAAGAAAATCTATAAGGCAAATAACTTTAACAAAGAATAAAATTTTTAATCGAAAATAAAGTGATTTTTTATTTTTTCTTTACATTCAGGTATGAATTCCACCTATGGCAACTCAGTCAAGTTTATTAGGATTAAATCGAGATTAAATTAATTAGCGTTGATGAAAAAAGCAGATAAAACTTAAGAAATAAATAAAAAACACAAATAAACCTTTAGATAAGGATCTATCATTCACTCCCTGTAAACAAATTTATATCAAATTGAGGAAATTTATGATTTTATTTTCCCTAAAACAGAAAAAACCATTAGTCAACCAGAATAGGTTGGTTTCAAGAACCAACACGCAAGTAAAAAAGCCCACATATAGTTGTTTTTTGTATATTATTAAAAAGTAAACTAAACAACAAAAATTGGAATAAACATGGAATAAACTTATAAAAAGTAAACGGATAAGAGAGAAAGAAAGAATTAGCTTGTGAGGAATTGAGTTATCGTAGTACTCTGTCTGAACCCCATACGCAGCTACGAAATAAATATATTCGTTACACTTATGTGTAGGCAGTATAATTGCTAAACTTATTAACTAAAAAAACACTTTACAACTAATCAAAGAAAAGTGGACAGATGATTATCATGTTCCTTCTGGGTGAGCTTTAGGTAAAGATCCGTCTAACTTTGCGTAAGGGAGCCGAATGAGCTGAGATGCCCGGCTTTATCGACACACTGGTGGCAGCTTAATATCATAGACCCTATTTTAAGATTTGCTATGCTGGGCTCTCTCGATAACACGGTTTGAAGTGTAGTATCTTAGACTCAACTTAAATACTGTCTTTGCTAGGCTCTCTCAACAGCACCATGGGAAGTGTAGTATCATGTACCCGACCTAAAATTTGTTTGGTTGGTTCTCTCGACAGCACTGCTGGATGTGTGTTATCATAGACTCAACCTAAAGACATAATTTGCTCGGCTCTCTACAACACTGCAGTAAGTGTAGTATCATAGACTTAACTTAAAGACATCAGTTGCTGGCCTCTCTGCACAGTGGTTTTCATAAGGTCAGTTTAATTTCAACCGGAATGACACCAGGAACGACAGATCATTTTTCTGGCCTTAAGATGAAACTACTTTCGTATCCAATGAACTGCTCACAAAAGATTCAGCTTTTTTAATATTTTTGGTAAAGCAGAATTATTTTGCATATATACTTATTTTTTACGGTTAATACATAGATAGTATTTTAGACATCTAAACTCCAGAGTATTTATTTCACTTTAGATCCATTACTCGTTTCCTCATTGTTTTGTTGTTAGAGATTGTCAAAATTGTCTTTCAGTCACTAATCATGTCGAAAAATTGACATTAACTAAAACAAAAATTATTAATTATTTTGCTAAAGAAATAAAATTTAGACCTAATGTAATATAAATTATTTGAAAATAAATCGTGAAATCTTTAACGCACATTAAAGGTTGATTAATTTATGCAATCGTTCTTACCTTTCCGCTAATTCAAAGCAATTAGCAGCTATCTCAATAAATATTTTATGTGTTCTAATAATTCAGAATGTTGTAAAAAAATGTTTTTTCCATATTGCTAAGATAATTTTTACATAATAATTGTAATAAAGTACAAATCAAACTTAGCTGCTTCATTAATTTTTTTTTAAATAAAGGGGTGCTGATGACCGAACGTTCGATAATATTGTTGGACTCATCAGGCTTCTTGAAATCAGTTAAATAGGTTTTAACAAAGTGCAATATCAATACCTGACAGATAACCTATGTTATATATTACAGTATGTTAATTCGTTTTACAATAATTTATGAAAATTTGGACTTGATTTGTTACTTTAAGAAGATAGGCGATAACAAACTGTGAAATTATACTAAATAAATTTGTAGTAGAGTCACGATGAGAACGAAGCTATACCGACAAGCAATCAGAGAATCCTTCAAGGCTAAGATTATAATTACACGTTCCACACATGGGAGAGAGAATTTAAAACCCCTTTGGGATGTTCCAAGGCCTTATACGAGGTGTGTTGTAGTAATGAGGAAAGAAAAAATGAAGATACACCAGTTTTGTAAACAGTAAAGTGTATAAATGGAGCTAATATTCATTATTTCCATATGAATTTGGAAACTAGTTGTGTCCAGCCACCTTAGAAAAAAAGAAAAAGCGATATCACAAAGAAAGGATGGAGTTATGACAACCAAATGAATCAATCAAAAGATCATATTTTCTATCGGTTAAATCTATTGTTATAGTGGTACATTTTCCCGAATAGGTCACTTTTTGCAAAGTATCTTTCCATTATTTTCCCATGCAGTAAGAGATGAAACTTTGGAGGGAGGGGGAGGGGGGTATTCTGGACTCATTCCTGTGTATACAGTTTTTTATTATTGTATATTGTTGGGTGATTTCGATTTGGATGAGTCATGATGTTTTTAACACATTTCTCTGGATGGTTCTAATTGTATATTGTAGATGCATGATCCGATACAATCCTATTGATTTTTAAATTGCATATTGTAGATGCATGATCTGACACAATCCTATGGATTGTTTAAATTGTATATTGTAGATGCATGATCTGACACAATCCTATGGATTGTTTAAATTGCATATTGTAGAGGCATGAAATGACACAATCCTATTGATTGTTTAAATTGTATATTGTAGATGCATGATCTGACACGATCCTATGGATGCATTTTGTGGGTGGATGTTGACAGATTCGGAGGACCTTTAAAAGAGGCCTTGTGGCTTTTGTCATCCGTGAAATTATGTTGTGTTATGTTCAACTTTATATTATGAGAATATTATAAACTCTCAGACATCCAAAATTTACTCCTTAACTAACAAGATATATAAATAAATCTAGGTTAGTTAATACCATACAATTTGATTAAATAAAGACGCAACCAGGCAACCATATATTTTTTTATTTAGTAAAACCTGAACATCACGAATCATTTGTTTCTCTCAAAACCTGCAACCAATCTTCTCTTATCATATACTTAATCGCCCTCAGCGTCGGATTGTCTTCATTGCTTTTCAATGCAGAAATTCCGACGCTGAAGTCGATCAAGTATATGATAATGGAAGATTGGTTGCAGGTCCTGAGAAAAACAATGACCCTTAATTTTGGTACCCTGCTGGCTCTATTGAGAATTTATACCGCAGAATTGACCAAGATGGTTCCCTACGCTCTCTTCCCGAGATACTTAACTCATGTCTTGATGTGATCCGGCTCTACAAAAAACTCTTTACATAATAAATACATTCTAACTTCTTTACAGCCCATATAATGGCTTAAGCCTCCTTTTCAATGTTGTGATAATTTTTTTAGCGCGGGAGAAGCTTATGGCTAGCGTAAGCGCCGGAGTAACTATCGCCATCATCGCAACCTAACCCTTCATTGCTGGCATCGGTTCTGATACCAAAAGTCTTCATCGGGTTGGGGAACCGGAGGATAGGGGCAGAAGCTAATTTTCACTTCAGTTGTTCGAAGTGGGAAAGAGCTGAAAGGGGCCAGACAAGGTTTTCCGGGAACTTCTTTTCAGCAAGTCACACAAAGGGGCCGAGAGAGAAGCAAAATGGGGAACGAAACAACGGTAGAAAAAAAGCAGATCCCATCAAATATCTCAGCCAATTCTTATTGGACGGATGGAGCATTTCCACAATGGCACTGATTTTGTGTTCCTTGGAGGCTAAATGGTTGTTCTTAATTTGAAAGTCAAAGTATTCGATGTTACTATAAGAAAAATGTCACTTGCTCGGGCCGAATGTGAGTCCGTGCTCGCGCAGGCTACGCAGCAGGGCCTGGAGGGCGATCACGCGATGGTCCCACTCGCGAGTTGAAACCTAACTTATCGAAATAAAAGTCACGTTTGCCAACCTGTCTAATATTCTTCGCATTATGCAATTCTAATTAGTACAGGCAGCCGCCAAGCCGAATGGTAAACGGCGAAACTGCATTAAGCCTTTGTCTAGGTAGAAAACCATGTATCTCTTTCCAACTTCTTCAAGGGAAATTTGATAATAAGCCTTACATAGGTCAAATTCGGTAATGTAATTTGCCTCTTCAAAGAGAAGGAGGTTTTGCTAGATCAAGGGGATAGGCTCAGAATCGAACAAGGTCATCGAACTAAGTTGCCGAAAATCGACGCACAACCTGTATAACCCGTCAGACTTCTTTACCAAAACAGTGGGAGGGGGTTATTCCTCTCTCATAGCCAACTTCTCGTCAAGCGCCACGATATTATTGATCCACACTCAGCTGTGGTACCTGTTGAGCATGTTTACTTGATATAGCTTGTCCTCAGACGGAGTTTAAATGAGGTACTCAACGGGGCCGCGAATTTCGTTGACGGGGAAGAGGCCCTTCGATTGAGTTAGAAGTTTATTATGCTCGGTGGGGAGTAATAATAAAACTTCCTCCCCGGGTATGAATCTACGATCCATAGATTTGTTAGCAAAATACGTTTTGGATTTATCTAAGTTCACGTCCGCGTTCTGAAAAGCGATTTAAGCACACTTTTTTAACCTCTGCCAAAGTTCTAAGAGGTAGGCGTAGGAAGATTGGATTTTCCAGGCTAATTTCTGGTTTGAAAACAACACTTTTAACATGCTCAGCGGGCCTCTGACCTTCCGACTATACAACAATTCAAAAGGGGAAAATCCTAGTGTGCGATGCGGAATTACTGGGTAAGCGAACAAAGCTACTGAGAATATCTGTGCCCCTACCGGGGAGGGTCTGCGCACAACTTCAGGATGGATTTCCGCGAAGCGTTGAATCTTTCACACATTCCATTAGCGATGAGGTGATAGGGGTGGAAAAAAGTGGCTTTACCATTAGGAGCTTGCCGACCCACTCTATTCTTTCAGAGTTAAATAGACGACATCGATCAGGTAATATCTCCTTAGATTCTCCGACTCAAGAGAAGATAGAAATGAGTGCCTCAGCGCAGGTGATACTATCATCTTCAGCAAAGGGACTGCTTCAGGAAAACGCGTAGCAAAATCGACTAGGGTAAGCAAGAAGCTGTGCCATTCACTGGACGGGGGATGAATGGAGCCAATCAAGTCGATTGCCACACGCGTCATTTTGCGGCTGTCCTTCGACAGATATCACACGAACGGCAATAATTAAGGATGTCACCTGTCGCACCGGGACAATAAAAATCCTTAAAAAATCTCTAAACCGTTTTGGCATGGGTGAAATGGCCAAAAAAAAGACTATCGTGTGCCGCCTTTAATATGAGGGGGACCTGCAAACGGGAGAATGCATAGCGCATGGTCCTCGGAACAATTGCTTTCCTAGCGGGTGCGGTACAGGAGGTCGTTCTTCAAGACGTACGAAACGAATTTATTACGGCGGGTGGACTCCTGAATCTTATCATGAACTTTGGTCCAAAGTTGGCGGAGTAAATCGAAGTCCTTTTGCTCTTTAGCGAGTTCATTGTTCAAAAGGCCGCTAAAATCGGAGTCGCAGCAGGTGCCTTTGCTTCTTTTTTTAGTCTGGGAACACGGTAGATTGGGTTGAACCACAGGGTTGGGAATAACCTGTGGGCACTGTCCTACCAGAGCAGCGCAGAGCTTCATTGGGGCCGCTACTACTTCAGCCCAGCCGGTATAATACAAGCATTCAATAAAGCAATTCACGATGGGGAATCGATTTGCATTCCCAAGGTAGTCATGTACTACCCCAAACTTATCGTGGTTCGTAGCGATCGGGGGAAGCAGCTCGTCCTACACCATAATACATGTACACCCTGTATCCTGAACAAGGGTGGAGACCCGGGAGCCGTTTACTGATCCGGTCTCAAACTTCAAGCTTCGTGGGGATCTCTTCTCAAACAAAAAGTTCACCTGATGGCCACCGGCGTAAGGAGTAGACGGAGAGGGATGCCGTTCAATTTGCTACGGTGGGAGCGCGGGGAAATGACAAATTTGGTGCACTTGATTGAGAGAAATAAGAGTGAATCTGGAGTTCTTAGGGCAGTTGGTTCTCAAATGTCCTTCATTACCGCAGGAAAAACACACGATGGGCCTCCAAGGGGAGTATGACGAAGGGGGATTCGACCAGAATTGCCTGACGTCACGGGGTTCCGATGAAGAAAAATTTCTGTGCTTGGAGAGGCAAGTTATTTTGACAAACTTGCTAGGGTAACCGGGTGTAAATTTTTGTTTGCCACCTTTACCTTTGGGGGACGAAGGATCAGACTTTCTTCCTTTATTAAGGTAGAAATTGTGGCTCGCGGCGAATAGATCGGCTTCTTCGATGCATTCTCTGAATGTAGAACACCTCCGGTTATTCACAAAGGATCGAATTTCAAAAGAAAGCGAAGCCATAAGCTAGTCCTCCAGAATGGAGTTGACTAACGCTTCATACTCTAAGGGAACTTTCGAAGAATCGAGCAAGAAGTTGAAAAGTCTCGGAATCGAATATCTAAACTGTCGAAAAGCTTGGTTGGGATCTATACGGCGTGACAAAATTTAACGCAGTAGAAATCGGATGTCATGTTATACGCGGTTAACAATTCCCATTTCAACGTCGAATAATCGTTCATTGCTTTCGGCAAGAAGGATATGAAAATATATCGGAGCTTAGAAAATAACAATGGTAGGAGTTCGGCGACAACATCGGCTTCAATCTCCCAGTTGTTTAACTCAAAGATCTTTTCAATATGCGTCAAATAGGACTCGAAAATCCTCTACTTCCTTGTGAATGGGGAGCTTTACTGATGCAGTTTGAAGGACGTTATTTCGCGAGTTGATGGAGAGCGTTTAGATCCTTGCTCTATTCATTTCCAGTTCATGTGGTCGGATGCGTTCTCTTTCTTCTCTCTCAAGTTCTTCCATGTCTCTTATTTCCGCTCTCTCTCTCTAGTTCTTCTTTCTTTTTCTCGAACTAATCTGTCCTTTCTTTACGCTCTCTCGGCTCTCGCTCCTTTTTGTATATAGGACAGAAGGTCCTTTTAAGATATACTAAGAGGTTCACCTTGTAATTTAAGTTGGTCGAATGAAGATATGATGGTCACGAATTCGAACTACACTTTTTTAAATAAAAACGTAACTGGATTTTCGACCCAAATTAACTCTGTATACACACAACCCAATTAATAATTTTCGCCTGAGCACTCGGAAATTCCCGAATTAGCGATGAGCCTTTAACTTAGACTACAACCCCGAGAACAAAACTATACTGAGCCTTTTTTAATATAAAGCGTAAAACTTTGCTGGGGAGAATAAGTGATAAGAACGGTCTCAAAACTTACACACGGTGTGTATAAAGGCGAGTATACAAAAAGAACGGGAAAACTAGTTTGCAAGAATATTTCTGCTTACTTTCTCAATAGCCAAGCTTACAGCCTCAAAACCTTTAAAAGACCTTAAAAGGAAAATTTGGAAGACCCTATAAACTTGACGCCACTTAATATAAATATATATACGAAGGGTGGTCAATAGGTTTTGCGAATTGGTAGGGCAAAACAGAGGAAGGGGGATCGTCAGTCACAAAGTTTTCAACAATGGAAAAGGTTAAGCACCGCCCAGTGATCAAATTTTGACCAAGGAAGGCAAGAATGCAAAAGAAATCCATGAACGTATGGTTGTAGTGTACAGCGACACTGCCCCTTCCTATGCAACCATTGCTCGCTAGAATAGGGAGTTCCGTCATGGTCGTGAGTCCATTGAAGATGATCCCCGTCTAAGACGCCCGTCAGACGTGACGAACGATGACAATGTGGCCCGTGTTGAGAGGATGATCTTCGAAAATCGACGGGTGAAGGTCGAAGAAATCGAGCGATAACTTGGAATATCACATGGAAGTGTTATCAAAATCATTCACGACAATTTGGCCATGACAAAGTTCTCTGCCCGTTGGGTCCCTAGAAACCTCACGCCCCATGATTAACATCAACGTCGTCAAACTCCATAAGGTCAGAGTTGCACAAGCTGCCCTGCGCGAGTGCGGATTCCTGGAGCTCAACCATCCCCCCTACAGTCCAGATCTGGCCCCTAGCGACTACTTTTTATTCCGCCAGCTCAAGGCCGCACTGCGTGGACGCCGGTTTGGGGACGATGAAGATATCCAGCTCGCCGTCCAGGAGTGGATTGAACAGCAGTCGGGCGATTTCTAGTTGTCGGGAATTCGAAGCCTCAGGGACAAGTGGCGCAAGTGCATTGAAGTCGAGGGTAGTTATATTGAAAAATAATAAAACACTTTTCCTCATATCTCGTTTCCTTATATCCGAATTGCAAAACTTATTGACCGCCCCTCGTATTATGTCGAAAATAACCCTAAAATATACGTTACTTATACCCATTAGGCGTGGTCGCTCAAGGTCATCGCATGACCTTGATTTTATTATGGTCACCACAGAGACGGGCGATAGACGTGAGGGGAGAGGAACGATTCGAAGCCTCAGGGACAAGTGGCGCAAGTGCATTGAAGTCGAGGGTAGTTATATTGAAAAATAATAAAACACTTTTCCTCATATCTCGTTTCCTTATATCCGAATTGCAAAACTTATTGACCGCCCCTCGTATTATGTCGAAAATAACCCTAAAATATACGTTACTTATACCCATTAGGCGTGGTCGCTCAAGGTCATCGCATGACCTTGATTTTATTATGGTCACCACAGAGACGGGCGATAGACGTGAGGGGAGAGGAACGATTGCGAATGATTTTAAATTTAAAAGATTGAGTGCAGTTAGCCGATATTAAACTAATGAAGGCTCCGGCTATGATGCTTATGAAATAGTAGGTACAAAAATAAACTTTAATATATACACAGTTATACACACTAAATATATTAAATGAAATAATGGCAATAAATACTCTATTATACAAGAACCAAACGTATCAGAGCTTTTCGGAGCGAGCTCAGGGGGGAAAGGTTCTGTGTTCGAGAGGCGATAAGGGCCTCTGTACATACACACACTTGGATGACTGGTCGAATAGCCACATATCTTTTATCTTACCCTGGCTTGGGTTCGAAGCTTTAAGAGATGAAGGGGGGGACCGGATGGTTATTCTAGGGACTCTAACCACGGAAAGCTTATCCTCTAGTAGTAATAGTAAATGAAGGGAGTATTCATGCAAATAAAATGTAACGAAAATAAGGATGGGCTAATTCACTGGGGCTTAGAACCTTCGGTTTAATTCTACCCTTAGGCTCGTCGAGAAAAGGGAGAGCGAACGAGAATGACGTGTTTCGTTGTAAAAGGCAGGCTTATACTGCCGATGCCCTATTGGGACCAACAATATATAGGGAGCATCCAGATCCGTTACTGCTTCCGCCAACGGGTGGGCGTGGAAAAATTTCTTCACGAACCAATACGGCGCTTAAGGGGGTTTCTTGATAACACCCTGGGAGACGACAGAAGCGCGCGTGGAGATTCCAATCCCTCGCTTATCGCAAAAAGCAGTTCGATATTCTGACTGTTCTCACGGTCCCCGCTCACGTGGACTGACCTCGATCCTGACCTCGTGGTTTCGACGGGTCAGATGGCAGCAAGGAGTCAATATTCTCGACACTGGTGTTCTAGGATAATAATTTAACCACGCCGCAATCTTTCAAAATATAACCGGCAAGCTCTCGACCGATCTCTAAACATCGATTGCTTCCTAAATTCCTTGTAATCGTATCGTCAACCATAAATTTTCATTCCATGGCCTTATTACCAATGGTGGAATCCGCTATCCTAAATGTAACTTGCTTGGTATATCAAGTGGCTGATGTTGTTCGGGCTTCCATTCATGGAGGTCTATTTTTCTCGGCGGTCTAAGATACCATAAATACCATTGTTCATCTTTCATTAATTCCTGGATGATTCTCGAATTAACCTTGAATGATATAGCGCTGATGTATTATCTTCGATCTTATTTTTGTCATATTCTATGTGAGATAATTAGACCAACAATGATGCATTTGGGTGGGCATAAGACTTAGTTGTTGTAAGCTCCTTTTTCGTATCTTATTCTTTCTCTTAACAATCTTTTGCCTCTCATCTCTTTATATTTTAATTTCTATGTTATAAAGATCTACCACTTTTTCTCTCATGCCTCGTTTGCTGAGACCTTTATGTCTTTTTTCCGAGTACAACATGATAAGTAAATGGCTTTCAAAGAAACTTAAAATGGTGCCCATGTGCCTTACTTAAAACATGTCTCGCTTTAAATCACTACCACTGTTTGTTAACATTTATAGTTCTCATTTACATCACTAGTAAACATATAGGCGTCACATTTGATGGTTTTATAAAAACTTAGCTCCCTGATATCTGCGAGTTTCCTCTGTTTCATCCGTAATCTTAGCTGTTTCTGCTCCAGCTCTGCCTAAAAGGTTCCAGATCGCCATCTACATTTTCAGTAAATACCACTTTAACTACAATACTTCCCTGTTGCTAAATTATGTGCTAGTCTCCGAGCCTTTTAACATATTTAAACTTTTGAACTAGTGTTTCAAGCAGCGGACCTTTCACTCATCCATCCACCATCTTCTATAATAGGTACAGGTTACCCAAATCATAAGTATCACTTTGAAGCATATACTAACTACAAGACCACAAATTCTAAGCGTTTCTCTAGATCTATTCATTAGGGAACTTATGCCGGGCTCTTAGTGCGTTAAGTTGTGGCTCTGCTCATTTTATGCTTATATTTACTTCTTTACCTCCTTTAATGCATTCAAGCATGTATTGAGGACAAAGTTATTCTGTCAGGCATTTTCTTTGTTATTAAAAGGCTTGTAATCAAGACTCCGAAAATTGAAGTGAAATATTAAAAATGCTTGATATTATTATCATATTATGATTGGTATAATGTTTTGTTTGCTCATTTCACCCTCCCAAAGGGGTTAAGGTGAAGCGTGTAAGGTCTATGGCAAGACAACCTATTCTCGTTTTTAATATAGTGTTATATATGCTTTGATAGGATTTTTCGTAGAAGGGAAAGTTGTTGGAGACAAATTCAAGACGAGAAATTAGGTTTGAAAAGAAGCTAATAAAATATCCAACGAGCTCCGCACTTGTTAAAAACAAGCTTGGCAGTTAATGAACCATAACATACTTTTCACAAAATTTGAGAAAATTGAGGCATAAAAAGAAAGATAATGCCCAAAGTCAAGTGAGACCAATATTCCCGAAAGAGTCTCGAAGTAGCAAATCGTTTGAGAGAGTTATCTCTAAGGTAGTAGGCATTCATATTGATTTGCTTTTTACCCAGGAAAAATGTTAGTTCCATCCACAAAACCGACTCAAGTAGGCGGCGATGCTCTTTAATCTCTGCAGAAGTAATTCCAAATTTAGAAACGCTTTGATGCCGCATTAAAAGCTTCTGCTATATGTTTACCCCTCATGTTTTACAAAAGGGATCTGTCCAGAGCCTAAAGTAGTTTATTATCATTAGCGTGCATGTTTGGTTAAGGGAGCGATGAATAGATGGAACAACATCTTGGTTTTCATTCTAACATCTCAGGGAATTTAGGCGTAAAAAAGAGATTAATTCTTTTCTAGTGTTCCGGGTGCTCAAATAGTCCTTCTCTTTCATCTTAATTAGGCTTCCGCGACTACTAATCAAGAAAATCCATCAGCAAAACGCTATATGCTTAATTAGGTTCAACACAAAAGGCAGGGTAAGTAAGTCGAAAGGGACATGACACTGCTAATAAATAATTTCACTGTTCTCTACAAGTTATGGAAAAAAATCAGGATAAGGCTTCCTTTCCTCTTTTTCGGGCTTCCCGTTCATTAATCTCGGAGAAATTCTCCTTTTACAGTTCTGAATTTCCTTTAATGCAGGGGACGCAAGCTTTTCAGAGTGAGGGCCATATGAGTCTTTTGGGAGCAGGCTGCGGGCCAGAGTGACAAACAAAATCCCCAAAGTGACCATATATATATGATTTGTATATTTTTCAATAAAATTCTTGCATAATGTATTCTAGTATATATATATATATATATATATATATATATATATATATATATATATATATATATATATATATATATATATATTTAGGTCATATATATATATATATATATATATATATATATATATATATATATATATATATATATACTAGAATACATTATGCAAGAATTTTATTGAAAAATATACAAATCAGTGAGACGGCTGGTGCTGCTTGCAATGAAGAAGTGTTTCAATGTCCAGCTCGATGGATGAGGTAGACAACAGAAGAATATCATTGAGGTGGCGATCCAAGAGTTGGGAGCGAAGATGAGACTTCGTGTACTTCATTTTGGAAAAAAGCTGTTCGCAAAGGGAGGTGCTGCCAAACATGGCCACGATGCGTTGAACATGCGCAATGTAATTTGGAAAATTGCAAGAGGGAAGGGCGATGTTGCAGAATAAGAACAGTGGAGAAAAGGTGGCGGGCGAGACGGTAGGCCTTCGAGGGCTGGAGGTTGCCCGCCCCTGGTTTAATGGAATAGTTTTCTTATGAATCTCTTTGTAAAGCCTTCTGATAGAGATATTCTTAGTTTTGGTAAAGAAGATATAGAATATTTTCGGCGTTCTCTTTTTTAGTTTCTTCTCTCACTATTCGTTATTTTATTTGTATGCCAATGTTGATCCTCACGTTTAGGAAATAAAAAAATTCTCAAAACACGATTTAGTTTGAGATCTACAGATTTAATATACGTGATTTAAATAATATAGGTAATGAAATAATAAAACAAGGGATTGTGATCAACACAAATGCACTAAAATATCGTCTAATTCATTCGAAGACCTTGAAATACATATATAAGGGAAAGACCGTAAGAAAAGGTTTACGCTGCAGGGTATGGATTCAGACAAGAGGTTTATCTCTGCATTCATTCCATAAACAGGTAATATTTTGCTTTTTTTCCATCTGTGCTGTTTTACATTATAGAATGATACATACTTATAAAACAAGAGACCAAACATATCCTAGTTGCAAAGGTTTCCGCAAACACTTCAACATAACAGACGGCAAAACAGAAATTAAAGGAATATCCGTTAATGTCAAACTAATGACACAATATTTTATAAATAAATATTTATATTTTAGTCCCTCAAAGTACAACTATAACAACAAACACAAAGAAGCTTAAGAAATTTAGACTTAACTCATGTATGTACAAACACAACTCATCCGTTTAAGATGATAATGGAGGACTTCAGTGCATAGTTTGGATAAGGAATTCACCTAATGTGATGGGAAAGATCGTCGTAAAACGCGGTTTGTTGAGTTTACGAGAGAAAGAAACCTTTATATTAAAGCAGACTAAAGGATAGCCATGGTTGGGCTCAAACCTCCCTAAACAAGAGGGAGAGTCCCTTCAATGACCTGTGGGGTTTTGTGATAAGAAGATAAATGTTTATTGCATTGGTGGTTTCCCATGGTTCAAATCACTTACAAGTGACGTTGAATGGCTCAATGAGGCTTCTGCCGCTAGATGGTGGCATCCAGCGCCAAATCTGATTGCAGATTTGAAATCTCCGAGGTGAATAACCATATGTCCCATGGTCATTTAGGTCATTTCATGTCTTTAAATGGGTACAATTGAACTTACGCCCCTTGCAAAAGCGACGCCTAGATCTGGCACTTCGCTGCAGGTAAAAAGAGAACGAAGACACTAAATTTAGAACCTGAAGTAAAATAAATATCTTCCTAATTAAGATAGGAAATGACTGTAATAAAATAAATGATTTGGTGAAAAAAATCCTCATACGGAACGGCAACACTAATATATATATGCTATTTGAAAATGTATAACTTTGGCCAACAGTGACATAAGATTATCCAAATAGAAAAATGAGCCAGGAGCATACATCTTGTAGATTAAAATCGCAAAGGGAGAAGTAATGAAATAATTTGATAAAAAATCGAAATTATATAAATAAACAAGATTATTAAAATAATTATAATATAAGATAGAGCATGTAATTCATTTTCATTATAGAAATTTCAGGAAAAAATCCAGTAAAACAGATGAAACTACTCCTAACAATTGGTAGAGAGCAAACAATAGGCCTATAGGTTTAAAAAGAGGATGAATATATTTCCTGAATAAAAAATTCTTGAAAGAATTGAAGATTAAATTAGAAACTAATCGATAACAATGCTCACTATACAGCCGAAGAGAACTTATTAATAAATGAGCTGGAAGCCTCACCAGTAATGAAGAATCTAATTTTTAAAGCACTTAGAGCTGTGAAAATGGTAAAGTTGGGCAGCAGACGTAACGATTGACCTTATAAGAACTGTTGGGAAAGATTTTGATGTACTAGGTACTTTCGTAACAATATTTAAGAGAAAGGAGGGTTCCTTTTGTATTGTACAATGCTTCTGTTTTATTTTTTTAATCAAAGAGGCAACAGGAAAGAATTTCCAAAACTACCAGCCAATCAGGATTATATAAGAAAAGTACATATTATTTAAAAATTTAAATAACAATCATGTTTACACAAAACTTGTCTATTAAGGTCTAGATTGATAATAAACTATTCAAAGAAGATATAAATGAATACGTTTGCAGAACATGAGGATAATGAATTGAAGATATTTTTATAGAAGGTACATGGATACGTAGGCTTAGGGCCACTTTTGATTCATTACGCGGTTATAGAGTATAAACTAATATAAGAAATTCCCAAAGCCGAAATGATGTACAAGAACTTACCTAGATATTCAAAAGCGACATGCCTCTGCAAAAGTACTCAATTGTGATTTAAGAATAAAAAATTTGAGGAAATGAGGCCAGAAGCCGCTGATGAACAGTTTGCGTCAGTGAGGCCGTGATGTATGCTCCACGGGACATCAAGAGAGTGTGAAATTTAGAATGCATTGTGCTAAACGTAAAGCACGGTGGGAGTTCTGTTTGTGTATAGGGATGTATTCAATTTCAGGGATGAGTTGTCTCACCGTTTGTGATAGCACCATAAATTCAGAAAAGTACTAAGCTCTCATGAGCGATAACATGTTGCCTACAGTCAGAAACCTCGCACAGACAGTGCTTCGGGGACATAGATATGATGACGATGGGCTGGCTACGTATGTATTCAAATATGAATCAAGTGGAAAACCTCTGTCTGCATCTGAAAGAGAGCATAAGTTGTTCGTCACCCTTCTCTGAACAACACAAGGCAGTCCTCACCGAAGAAGAGGAGAGATTCATACCCTTCAGGTGTCGCACCCTCATGGAGAGCATAGCTCCAAGAATAAATTACATCATCCCTGCCAATGGACTCTCGATACGCTACTGAGCTCCACGTATCAGTCAGTCTGCTGAAGCTGTAATTTTCAGTTTTATCAGCTTATCTGTTATATGTAGCTGATGTCGCATGTTTTGGCAAATTTTGTATTATTTTCATTCTTATTTCTCCATATTTCCGTTATATTCATATTCATATGAAAATATAAACTTTAAGAGACTACCATTATCTAATTTCCTAAAACTCACGAGGTGTCCAAATGTTTTGTAGTCTGTCCTCAAAATATAACCAAACCTTTCTGGACCGCACGCTTTGGCCTGTTAAATTACTTATTTATGAATATGGCACCACTTACTAATTGATACACCTTCACATACCTCTGAATTTCTATTCAACTTTTCTTCTCGTCTTGGTCTCCATCTTGCTATTGTTACTTCTAACTACTCTTCTTCTCATTTATTACTCTTTACATCTGCCTATCACAGTTTTCCATTGAATTTCAATTGATTATTCTTTATCTTAAAGGAAAGCCTATTAGCTATTATTTTTTTTAATATGTTACATTTTTCATATCATATATAATTATACCCTTCCGAAGCTATCTTCAGTTGTATCGCGAGATTTTAGGCAGAGGTTAAACTTTAGTGCTCTAGGTGATAGCAAGATTATACCTTTGTTACAACATGGTCACCGAAATACTTCAAATAAAGAAATATAAATAACTATTAATTAGTTTTTATCCATTAATCAATCAATACTTATTAGTTAGCAATTAGTATATTAGGAACAACCATTGTTATCTAAACTATAATATTAATCTTTGAATGATTGAGTTACTCTATTAGAATTCCTATTTATCACCTAAATTAATAATAATAACGATAAAGTTTGTAATAATTGAATCAATGAAGCAGGAGTGAGAGTGATACATGTTAATAATAATATAAATAATGATGATAAGTCTGTAAGGGGTAATAGGATGAAAATGGTTATAATAACAATAATATATAATTCAACCAACATTTCACAATGCTTATCGGATAATGAAAAATGCTTGTGAATTCTAAAGTAATACATAAGACGGCCGAAGGTGAATGAGCCACCCGGACCACTGATGTTGGTAAAATTCCTGTATTCTTTCCTCTATTCAATTGCGGTTCAGACAGGCTCTACGCTTCGACCTTACAATGAGGGAGATACGAATTACATTTTACTATCACTCTCTCTAACAAAATTATCATACAAAAATGATTAGTTCCAGAGACTAGTAGAGTAGTTGCTATATGCCAAACCATGAATACAAAACCACTGGTCTATCGCATTCGGACCGAAATTTATTTTCAAGTGTTCAGTCAGATACTCGTAATAATAGTAACGGCAGAAATTATCTTCCTTGATTTAGACTTAAATCCAGAAGGTTCAGTTCCATCATTTAATTAGGGCCGAGGTCTTAAGGAAAGCACTGAAGAAAACTTGTTACTGGTTCTTTTCCGATACCCTTTGAACTCTTTAATTTGTTCAAAATTATGTGTAACTCGAGTTTTCCGCCTAGGATGATTTATTCGTGCAATTCCTTTGCTCCAAGAATAAGACTTGGTTAGAGGGATTTTAACTACACCTCCTTCTCTCACAACTCCTCTTCACTAAACCTCGCCAGAATCCATGCTTCTGTTCTACCTCTTTATTCGTTTATTCGTAAAACTATGTGTTTCTTCTTTCTTGTTTCCTTCAATCTTTCTTTGAAAACCTAACTCTTATTCTTAATCTACTTTTATTGCAAGCGCTCTGTTGTCTATTTCTAAATTTTTGAGAAGAGCAAGTCTCTACTTTATTAACGTCTTAACAATTATCATGTCAACCATATCTTTTCTGGTTTCATTTTATTTAAAAATTGAGACCTTTCTTATATAGAAAATTCATTCTTTGCCCCACCTTTGGATAGAAATCTTTGCGATGTTGTTAATATGGGTTTTGTTTTGATGTGATTAGAGAATATATTGCGTTATTTCTGTACTAGCATATTTTATCACATATACTTGTCCATTTTTATTTTGTACCTCTTTGAAGCTACTATGCCCTCATATGCTAATATTTTGGAGATACATTGATAATATTTAAGCATATGTCTTAGATTCAAGTATAGAAGCCTAATTTTTTTGAAAAAAGGTATTTTCACTTGCTCTAGCAATAACCGCAACACTATTTCTAAATTATATGAGCTCAATTATGTTTCATTTATTGTATAATTTCAGTAATAAGTAAAACAAATCATATATTGAATAGTATTGTGATTAGACCTAGTGATGGCGATGAAAACTCTGATATCTTAAACGTGACCTCAATATTAGAGATACAACCGAACATTGAATTGGCGGCAGCATTTTATTTACGATTCTCACTTAGGAGAATAAGCAAATCAATTTGACCTCATAAATAAAGGCCTTTTGTGCTTCAGTTGTTTTTGGTAAACTTGATTTCATTTCATTTCAATAATCCATCTCCTCAGGTTAACAAGGAATTCACATGCTATGAGATTGAAAGGGATCTTAAAAGACACGGAAAACATACAAAATTATAAACATATAAACCTGGGGTCCTGAAACCTTTTAACCCAATGAACTCTTCATGGAATCTTTAAATCCTCATCAACCCCAAGGTATGTCCTTGCAAATATATCAATGAAAATTAAGTTCATGTGCATATTCCGATGTACATCAATAAGGAAAACTGAATACCAAATCCCACGAAACTGTTGTTTTGTGCCCCACTCCGTTGTAAATATCTCCCATTAAATATCTTATTGTGAAATTCATGGAAAATTAGCAAAATTGTGAACGTAATGATGAAATTTACCCATAGAGGTGTTCAGACATATAGAAGTACGTGGAAATACAGTATGATAAATAAAGATGTCGTATAAAGTATTACAATGGGTAATAAAAATGGGAGAAGGTGTTTGCACTTATTTTGCGACTAATATTAAATACATTAAAAATACATTAACATACTTTTTATTGAATTAGTTGACATCATTAATGAGAAGCATGTGCTTGATGAGTAGCTGAAAGATTATTGATATTCTGTAGAATATTGGTACGTTTTAGTAGCAAATCAGCCTATTTCTCTGCTTTGATAAAACTGCATTTGCGTGGCAAAAACTAGCTTAAACCATGTATGAACTAGGGAATACAAGTAAATAAGGTTCAGCCACTTCTTTAAGCTTGGTGTATTTAGTAGCAGTATTTACATTTTTCAATAATGTCTGATGCTCTTAGTTTTGAACAACGATTTAGCTTCTAAATTCACACCTATTTCAACAGGTTCATCTTCTATGTAAGATACAATGTCGTCATTTTCTATTTTTATATCAATCAGTGTAACAATCCAGTTGGATACATGCATTTATTCAAGATCCTAGATACTTATTTTGAAGTCTTTCCTTAATTTTTAAAGGTGGCCTATATATATCTCCAAATCACAATCTGAAATGCCTTCCTTTTCCTCCAATTTTGGCAAATATTCAAAATCTCTACGTGCCAGTGAAGGTTTAAATAGATCTATTTTGATTTCGAAGCCTTTTAAGATTTTTAGAGCTTTAATAATTGTAACATTTTTACTTTGCAAACGTTTCTGTACTTCATTGAATTTTGAATAGAGGTCTGCCAATAGAAAAATGGTTCTTACACATTTTTAATTCATCACATAATGATGTGTTCACCTTCCAAGAGACTCTACAATTGAGCCATGTAAGTCAACAAGTCTTTGCAAGCTATCCCCTCTTGACAACCACCTTATCTCAGGTGCAAAAGCAATTTGTTGAAAGTTTCATCATTTTTAACACATAAGATTGCAAACAGTTGCGAATTGAGAGGATGAGTTTTAATTTTATTTATTGACCTGATACATATTTTTTAAGTCATTATGCAGTTCACCATTGAGTTTCTTGGCTATAAGATGGTTTCTGTGTAAAACATAGTGAACAATAAGTACTTCAGAAAGATGACAAATCGTCTGTAACGGCCAACCATTACTGGTGTACCATCAGTAACCAATGCAGTAATATTCCCGAGGGAACCAGTATCTTTCTTCAAATAATCTTCTGAACATAGAGAAATTGTCTACCTTTTGCCTCACCTTTAAGATATTTAGCAAATAAGAATTCGTCAACAATGCAGTTCAGGCTTAGACTATGATATTTGAACTGCCAAAAGTTGATTCATCGATTTGAACAGAAAACTTGCAATGATGAAGCTCAGAGGTTTAAGTTATCTTTCCATCATCGGCCATCTCCTCAATGCGTTGTTGCACTGTATTTGCACTTAATGGTAGACATTTTAGAACAGGTTGAGAATATTATTCCATTAACCGCATCTTTCATTGCTGCTATTATGATTTCTCAACCATAGTATACTTTTTTTTCTTTCTTTTCTATATTAAGATATATATTGTATGATGTCTTTAGTTCTCCTTCTCAATTAGCACTGGCATATGCTTTAAAATAATTCTTTAAATTTGGCTGAGTTCTAAATTTCTCTTTCAGTATTTAAAAATAATCAAAATCTTGGTTTTTCTTATCAAAATGAATCCTTTTAAGGTGTTCCTTAATTTTCGCTGGTATCATTGCATCATTACTGAGAGCCTTTTCTCATAAAAAAACACAGAGGAATTGTTTCATTAGTAAGCGAAGGTACGAAACCAAATTTCAAATACTCCTGTGAATATTGTATGCACTTCTTCTTAACAATAGTGGCCATCACTGTGCCTCATAGAAATAGCCAAATTTAAATTGTAAACGATACAGCTATAAGTTAGCAGCACCATACTGATAGATAAGAACGTTAAGTATACACTAGGTATCTTCACTGGACTCAGAACGAAAACGAAACAGGTTCATTACTGAAAATACTACAATAGCTGCTTTCGACAGGCATTATAATTTGCAAATTTGCTTAATTACCAATTTATGTTATACCTTATTATGATAATAAAAAAGATGATTAAAATATCTTTAAAAGTAGATTTCGAATGGAATTTAAAAATTAAACAAAATTGAGTTTAGTGCATTTTCTACTCTCAAATGTGAGACGTAAGTTATCAGATGTTAGTGTGTTTTTTTTTTACATTTCTGCAAATTTAAATACCTATAGCGGAAAGTTTATCAAAAGGACAGTAGTCACGCCTAGCCTTTTTCGGAGGATAGAGCTTGTGTTTTTGTGCAAATTCTTTATTATTTATATATGTTTATAAATTAAATAATGTCATATCATACGTCTGGAAGCATTGCATAACTGTGTGGGAGAACTATTATGCAATAATGTGTGGGTTGCGTACAAATACGTACAACGGCACAGGTCAAAAACAAGTAACAACTAGGAAGCCACTCACGGCAGTGCCACAGCGTTTTGTAGAGGTTCGAAAGGAGAGGATGTTTGTTCCGCTTGGTCTTTCATGTCCTCCTCCCCCTCTCCCCCTCCCGCATACACTAAAAGCATTAAGAGCTTGACAGTTTTAGTCAAAATCTTGTGAATTTCAATTAAAAATTAACACAGCTTAGGATGGTCAGCAATTGATTCTATCAGTCTTAAATTCTTATACGCATGTCAGCTTTTGACCCCAAAAAGCTCATTTGACTTTTCTTAGTATCAATCGAATCCATGTACTCATCGATTCCAGAGGGTCGATATTGATCGCTTTGGAGACGACTGTTATAAACAAATAAATAAGTTGAATTTGTTTACGACATAATCTTAGTTCACGCAATTGATCCCAGCTTATTGAATTGTTTGTAACAGTGCACCAAGTGACCACTAATTTTTGACCCTTAATCGAAATTTACTTTATTTACCTTTACGGCTCTTACTTGCTATAGATACCAACTATCAATATGGTATACGAATCATAGCTGATAAGTGAAAAAATAATAGCATTATTTTATCAGTTGTATTAATATACTCCATTATTATTCCTCACTTCTTTCTAATATTCCAGATGTTTATTTGTCAATAAAATTTCGAGCAAAAAAACGAATTTAAAATTTGCTAATTCGCTTTTAAAGATTAGAGGAATTTAAATACGAACCATGAGATTTTGATGCTTGATATACAGTATTAATTAATTCTGATTGAATATCGAAAGGTAAAATTTCTTTTTCACAACAATCTGGTGTAGTTTAGAGAATTTTAAATGAGGTAGGAGATAAAGCAAAAAAAATCTCTCATTTACACTGCAAAATAAATAGTGGGAAGAAATTTTTGCTCATTAATATTAATTTAAATAGATTCACATTAGGGAATGGTAAATTATTTAATAAAACTAATTTTCTCGGTTCTAAATAGTCGTTTATGTGTGCATATTCAACTAAATTTAGAGATATTTTCCCGAAAGGTGGGCCCAAATAAAACCGCGGAAATTAATACATTATATCTGATAGAAATAATCAAACTCTTTTTAGAATGTTTGGACAATGATGCTTAAAATATAATTAAATAAAATTTACTTTGAAGAGGAAAAAAAAGCACAACTTTGAAAGTCAGTCAAAAACAACGTCATATGAAATTAAAAAATAAATATCAGATTAGTATAAATATATGTATAGTAGTAACACTGCCAATATCCGCTCTATGGACGTTTTTTGCTAAGCTTAAGGCGCTTGTTCCCTTCGCTCACAAAATTAAGAAAATGTGCGAGAAAAAAAGGTTTTCTTTTATTTCACAACACATTCTAAATTGGTGTGTAAGAAAAAAATCATTCCACATTTTTTTTTAGTGCATAAGCTGACACAAACTGCGCGGGCGCACCTGCCCACGCTAGGATCATTATAATAAGATATTCTGACACAGTTGAATATTAATATATGAAGTAGGAAGCTCATGTGATCCTTTTTTAACTGTACATTGATTAAAAGACAAATGGCGATATAATTTTGGTTTGATATTCATACGATTTAGATCTGTTTGTTGGACTATTTTGGAAGAAATTAACAAATGGAAATTTTATTTGATTTAGGAAGGAATCTTCTATATTTTATCTTAGGAGAAAAAAAAACTCTTTGATTTTTTAGACATTTGGAGTAGGGGGTTAATCAATAACTTTTTAAAGAGAATTTACTTCTAATCCAATTTCAAATATGAATATATCAGATATATTTATAGCAGAGTAGTCCTTTAAATCCTATCATATTTACATACATAAGAATTATTTATTTGATTTTGCAATTGAAATATCGAGTCAAAGAATGGAGAACATTAAAATCCTGGAAAAATATTTCCAATGTTTGAGGTTGGAATGAAAATTGCAATCGGAAATTCTTTTTACGAAATTCAAACCAATAGACATAATTACACAAACCATTTTTCCTCTGTTTATATATCTCACACATAGGTACGAGAAAATATTACATACTAAAGAGAAATTTAAGTATTTGATCAATTTTTACTAGAGAAAGTGCTATAAAGAAGTATTTGATCAAATTTTTCTAGAAAAAGTGCTATAAAGGCGCCAAATATTTCTATCATTTAATTTAGCATTAATCAAAATGGTATAAACCATTCTATGATATCCTATTATTTACCATAACAGTGTCTAATGACAATCGAAATAGATTTGGTGGAAAGGTTATGCAATGGAAGCAATTCGACCGATAACAAGTACCTAAGTTTGTGATTACCCCTTCCTTTGTTGAGGTAAGGTTGCTTCCAAAGTAACGATAACTACTGGATCCTTGTAGAGAAATCTTTCAATATAAGCCATACACGAGTGATGAAATGATCAAAACATGAAAAGTATATGCTTTGTATACTATGAGAAATTTCGAGATATATTGAAAAGATAAATCTTACCTGGGTGATAAATTTCCTCTCTCTTTTCATGATAAGAAGTGCCTGCAATTACTATGGAACATCCAATAGTTGATTCGCGACTCGTAGCTGCGTAAACGACGAGACCCCAGCTTTGGGAGGAAAAGTGTCCCTTTTTAGACGATTTCTCATCTATTCGTCCCTGATTAGCAATGGCATGTCTGAAAAGGAAATCCTCTTCATTTTTCTTACAAAAATTTAGTGAACCAAAAACGTTGGACTAATTAAAGGTGGACCTAATGACGAGAAAGGGAACAAAAGAGAATGCATGGTTAAAGCTCAATAGATATGAAAAAACGAGAAGATGTAGAGATAAAAAGTATAGGTGGATAAGGAATTCAATATACCTTAAATAAACACTCGATATGATATATTGAAGGATTCGAGGAGCTAATCTGCCTCTAGGAACTCGTGCAAATTGATTTTCAGGTCTTTCCCTTTCGCATGGATATCAGATTTCGCCTTGAAAAGGAAATTATTGAAGAACTGCGCGCTCCCAAGGTAAAATAAATCAAAAATGTTTCCCTTCGTGTGTGTACCACCTAACGCAAATTCTTTCGCACTAACTGCACCACTTTCTTTAGGATCTTCTCGGCTGAATTTTACGTTAACTTAAATGCTACCGGTGGTTTTTGGTTATATTAAGAGCTACCAGATCGGTGTCAATAGAAAAGTTATCATGGTTGATATATGGTTTAACTTCTTCCAAAAAGAAAAACAAAGGGCAATCTGACAGAAAGAGTAGTAAGTTGAGGAAGTAAGTGGTGTAGGAAGGTCAAGTGATAAAATAAAGAGCTTAAACTAATAAAGGCATTTCTAGAAAGGTTTAAAAAGAATTAGACAAAAAAATTGACGAAGAGATCGAAAATTGGAGCATTCCAACATGACCGAAACTCACGCAAATAAGGAGTGCAACAGACGAATAAAATACAATAAATACTAGATAATAACGGAAAACCTTAAACAGCGGAAAAAGAAGACCATAAAATTGATCAAATTTATTGTAAATAAATAAAATAAAATCAAGTAACCAACGGGTGAATTTTCACCCAATGTAGACGAAGCAGCAAAAAAAAAAATGTTAAAAAGAGTAAAAATAAGAGCAAAGACTTTTAAGGAGAATGGCTGCCATGTTAACCCAACTCAACCACCTAACTAGGGTCAGAAAGTGGTCTTACATACATTCAAGAGGAAGAAAAAGACCAAGCACACGAACAAGAATAAGTTCGTAAGTTTAGGACTTAAGCAATATGGATAATTATTCTGACCGTATATTACACTGGTTAACAAAAAACAAAAAGTTTTTTAACAGGGGGAGTTAGAGCTGTTATAGACTGATTTTTTTGGGGGGGTGATAAATTCAAATCTGATCTCAGATTTCCTCTATCACATCACATTTTTGTGCTATCGATGCACCTCATTTTCATGGATTTTATCATTAATATTTCCCTTTCATTACGCATAAATTCATGTTGTTTCTACACTGCTGAATTTTTATGCTTTTATATTACTATTTATATTTATTAAATATTATATATTACTTTTATTACTATTTTTGGAGATATGCTGAGATATTTAGTGGGGTGATATCTGGTATCTCTGTCATTAATTAATAGCATACAAATATAATTTCAGGCACTTAAAGATTGGCCTGCATTGTGAAAGAGAGGTAATTATCTTTTTGCGGATAGGCATTGATTACAATTGTTTTATTGTTAGAGTGACAAAGCTATTGCTACATCATCACAAAGAAGGACATGCTGTAATTAACCAAACATATTTTGCTACATCTGTTGCGACTTAACTTTGAGGTCTTAAAGGCACAACATAAGTAACTTTGTCAGGAAAGTAGATCTTGCCTACTTCAAAGTACCACTTATAGATAAGGACAAAAGCTGGGCTCCTCACTAAGTATGCAAAGCCTGCGTTGAAACCTTGCAACCATGGTGTCAAGGAAAGAATACCAAGCTCAAGTTTGGGGTGACAATGGTTTTGAGAGAACCAACGAACCATTTTGATAACTGTTATTTCTGCCTTGTCAATCTAAAATGTTTCAATAAGAAAAGCAAACATCACTTGCAATACCCAGATATCCCTTCTGCCATTCGACCAGTTGCGCACTGCGATAAAATACCTGTACTAGTATTTACTGAACTACCAGAAATTGTAGACGAAGCCATCAGTACAACTGTTTCTACAGATGATGAAGATAACCAGATTGATACTTTTGAGGCAACTGATACAGATTGTGATAAACCTTATCTGTTTAGTCAGCCTGAATTAAATGATCTAGTCAGAGATTTGCATTTGCCAAAGATGTCTGTTGAATTGTTGGCTTCCAAGTTGAAAGAAAAAAAAAACCTGCTGAAACGTCGCACTAGTGTCTCCTTTTATCGTTACAAAGGAGCAGAACTGCGTAAATATTTCCATTCTGATGATCAACTTGTTTATTGTAGTGATGTTCAAGGACTTCTGTTCACTATGGGACTGCCTGCATATGATTCAAATGAGTGGTGACTTTTTATTGACAGTTCCAAAAGGAGTTTAAAATGTGTTTCACTTCAGAATGAAAACATGTATGGTTCAATCCCGTTAGGGCACTCGGTAAAGATGAGAGGAGAATATAACAGCATCAAAATTGTTTTGGAGACGTTGGAATATCATTTACATGGATGGGTAATATGTATTGATTTGAAAATGGTGAATTTTCTCCTGGGCTATCATGCAGGTTGCACAAAATACCCCTGTTTCTTGTGCTATTGGGACAATAGAGAGCATACCACTAGATGAAAAAAGAATAGCCACCAAGAACCAGTTTTATGCCTGGTGACAAGAACATCATTAATGATCCTCTGGTTGATAGGAGAAAATCGCCTTTCCCCCACTGCGCATAAAACTTGGTATGATGAAGCAATTTGTCAAACTCCTTGATCACAGTGGCGACTGCTTCCCCCACATATGTTTAACCTTTCCAAGCCCGAAAGACGAGAAGAAAAGGCAGGAATATTTGATGGACCTCAGATAAGAGCACTCCTAAGAGATGCCCAATTTGTTAAAACAATGAGTGCGGCAGAGGCTAGAGCTTGGAACGCTTTCTCGAATGTGGTGCCAAATTTCCTTGGGAACAAGAAAGCTGCAAAAGACAAGGAGATCGTAAGGAAACGGATCTTGAGTTTTCAATTACTTAGGCGAATTTCCAAAGAACCAGGGTAATGTTAATGACAAGCAAGGTGAACGTTTTCATAAAGATATTAAAGTAATTGAAGAAGATCGTATATTTATAATCAGCACCTAAAATTACATATAAATCGACGGGAAAACCTTAGACCAGTGTTATCAGTATTATTAAATTTATTATTAATATAAAACAAAGGTATAAAGTGGAGACCTAAAGGACATCCCCGCCAGAAGCTATTAAATCAGATAGTTAATATTGTGGTTAAGTTCGTGGAAATGAAAGTGAGTAGAAAGCATTTACTCGAGTAGGCTAGATAGGAGACTAATTATGGTATCCGAGATAAAGATTGCACAAAAGTCTTCTGAAAGTGTCCAATATTTTTAAATAAGGCAGAGTTGCCTTGATGTGTTAATTAGCAGGGGAAGGAATTATAGGCACTGCTTTTGGTTTGGTTAACTCAGAAAATAACAACAGCATGGCATGCTCGGGGTGAATTTAGAGTACGTTAAATGGATACTCTTTATTCTGGAGGATTGCAAGGAAAGATGTTGGATTTTATATTAAATATGAGTGTCGAGGTATGTCTGTGAAGACTCGCTCAGCGCAAGGGCGCATACACAAGCACGGTATATTGCTGACCCGAAGCCGCCTGCGATATGCTTTGGAGCAATTAAAAGACTGGAGGACCGCCTCCTTGATTTTTATACAGAGTACGATTTACGGTTGACCGGGATTTATCCAATGGCTTGCCAAGTTGCAGTTCAATGGATATATAGAGAACAAGACCCTAAAATATAATTCTATTATACATATATAATAAAAGGGGCAATATATATATACAAAAAAAAGGGAAACAAATTACTCTATAAAGATAGTAAATTGGATTGTGACAATTTAGGATATGACAGAGTTAAGCGGAAGGAGCAAAATTAATGTTGAATCGAACAAGAGATATTAATTTCGATTGAGAGGTAAGTCAATTCAAAATGGAGGCGCATGAAGATTGATGCGGTGTAATCAGGGGATTACAACATAAGATCTCTTTACATTGAATCGTGATGGTGGTCTGAGGGGGAAGAGAGACCAACACCGCAAGTTTTTGAGAAGATACTTTGGGGATTCCTAACGAGGAGGACGCGTAGATGGGGGTTTTGAGTATTGCTTGTTGAAGGACAAGATTTTCTTTTGCTCCAGAGAGATGGAATCTCAAATACGAAATGGTTCTGCGGCTCGGCAGGGAGTCTCAGACACGAAGAAATAGGAGTCTTGAAGGGGGTCCGAGATGAAGGGGGCCGCAGAGTTCTCCGGGAAGAAGGTGGATCGATAGCTTTCCTCTGAACAGTCTCCAAAGCTTCACGAAGGGAGATCTGCTGGTGATATCTTAACGACGAGGTACGACTCGAAAGGGTTTGCGAGACTTCGCTGGGGAACAGACAAAACGGAGTGAAAGGAAGGACTGGCATACTTTCAATCTCCTCGAGGAATGGCGGACTTAAAGTTAAATAGCCAGGTGACTGGACCGATAGATAGCCCCAGGGCATGGCCGTCCCTAAAAAGATTCTCAACGTCAGCCTATGAAAACTTACTTTGAGATAACGAGTCAGATCGGACAGCCAAATTTGCCTCATGATATGGGAGTAGGGTTAGTAAGGCTGCGCTCCTGGAGAAATAGACATGCCTGGGAATCATTGAGGTAAGATCTCAACGTTATTGTGGGGGAAGGGATGGCGAGGAGCTTCCGGAAGCAAATAAGCTGGGTCGGGTGACTCAGCGTGGGACTATTTCGTCTCCAAGATTCTAAACTTCCCACACCAAGGAGAACGTGGTTTAGAGCAAAGGGGCTGAAAGGGATATTGCGATAGGGGCTTCCTTTCACGCTGGTCCTTCGAGGGTATCCCTTCACACGCCTCCCTTTCCAAAGATGACATTATCCTAATATGTACAGGAGGAAAAGGGCATCCCCAAACCTGGGAGTAGTCGTGTATGGAAAAATTTTGACGTGGATCTACAGGTGTAAAATAAAAACGGGCATTTAAATTTGAGTCAACACAGCGGTCACCAAATGAAAGAATAGTTTTTGATTAATTCCTGACGCAGGGTATATTTAAAAGTGTATCGTCTTTTACCAGCGAACAAAAAAACAATAAAAATAAATAGTTAAATGTGAGTCGCAGGAAAATTTAATTTAAATAAAGATTCATTCAAGAAAAGGGTAGTGAAACCATATTCAATGCAAAAATAAAAGAAAAATACAATGCGAATAAAAAAATAGAGGAAGGAAAAATGTGTACAAAAACAAACAATTTTTTATAGCGAAACCATGGAGCATAAATGTACACAGTTAGGAAGGAGTTATATCATCATTAAAAAGGGGCGAGTACACACAATCGATTATATAAACGGGAGTACAAGGCTTAACACAATTTACTTTACAGGGAAACGATCATCAACCGGATGCCTACTTAGACAGTCTGCAACAAAGTTTTCTGTCCCTTTTATGTACAATATTCAGAACTGGTATTATTCCATTAGAAGTAAACTCCAATGCATAAGCCTTCCATTCTGGCTTTTACAAAGTTTTAAATAAGCCAATGGGCGATGATCGGTTTCTATCAAGAACTCTTTACCTAACAAATATGTTTTGAATTTCTGCACGCTTAACACTATCGCTAGAGCCTCAAGTTCTTTTTCCGCGTAGTTCCTTTCACGTAACGAGAGCTTCCCGCTGGCGTACGCAATGGGGTAACTATTGCCATCTTCTTTATACTGGAGCAAAACGCAACCGATGCCTTCAATACAAGCATCCGTTCGTATTCCAAATGGTTTGCTCGTGTTCGAGAGTCGCAGTATGGGAGCTGACGTTAGTTTTGCCTTCAGCTGATGGAAGTCGGTGGTCGCCTTGGAGTTCCATACGAGGGGGTCCGGGAAACGTTTCTTTGGCAGGAAGCTAAGGGGGGACGCTAAAGCAGCGAAATTTGGGCCAAAGCGTCTGTAAAAATATGTCGATCGGAGAAAAGAGGGTAATTGGTTTTTAGTACGTGGAAGTGGAATGTCGGTGATAGCCTTTAACTCTTCTTGCTGGGGTGCCATTTAATTTTCACCAATGTGGAAACCAAGGTATTTAATGGTGCCTTATGCAAAATAGCACTTGCTGGGGCCTATAGTGAGGCCGTGTTCACGAAGCCTATTGAGAAAGGAGCGTAAGGAGATTAGATGTTGGTCCTATGTGCGGGTGGCCACATGAATGTTATCAAAGTAAAAGGAAATTTTATTCAGCCGATACAGTATCCGGCGCATCATGCAATTGTAGATACTGCAGGCAGTAACTAAACCTAAAAGAAGATACATAACTGTATAAGGCCTTTTTCTGTGGGAAATGTGGTGTATTTCCGGGCACTAGCCTTAAGTGATATTTGATAGTAGGCCTTACATAAGTCTATCTCTGTAATAAACTTTGCCTCTTCAAATATAGGTAGGCTCTGGTCTATCAAAGGGATAGGCTCAGCGTCAAAAACTCTTACGGCGTTTATTTTTCTAAAGTCTTCACAAATGCGAAAAGACTGATCTGGCTTTCTGACCATAGCAATGGAGGAACAATAATCCGACGTGGAAGGTTCAATGATCCCTAATTTTAGTAAGTTTTCTACTTCGGCGTTAAAAGTAGGGCGCAAGTGAACGGGCAAGGGGCATGGTTTAGAGCGAAAAGGCTCCTGGGTGGTTAGGGCTATATCATGCTCAAAATATAAAGAGCAACTTGGCTTCTCAGAAATTACATCGGGGAATTCAATGAACTAAAGAGCCAATTGCGTCTTCTGAGGAGGTTCCAACTGGGGGTTTAAATCGAGTTCGGGGGCGGAGCTTTCTCGGGAACCGGGAAGAAAAGGGAGAGACTAGTTGTTATCAGACTCGACACATACGGTTTGAATGAAATTAAGAGGCTCAGAGGGATAAGAGGCTTCAATTATGGTCTCTTCGTCAAGGGCAAATATATTATTAATGCATGCGAGCCCCCCTGAGAGGCTCTGTATTACGTAATCCATGGGGCCGTGTGATTCTAGGATTGGAAATTGGCTTTTCCATTGAGACAAGACTTTATTTGTCTCCGTTGATAGGAGGAGGATCACCTCGTTACCGGGTTTGAATCGCTTTTCTTTCAACTTAACATCAAAATAAGGCCCTATACCTTTCTAAGTTTACGTCCATATTTTTGTAAGCTACATCGGCGCATTCTTCCAAGCGGTTCCTAAGGTTTAACACATAAGAATACGAGGATTTGATCTCATCCAGAGGGAGATTTGAAAAAAGTTCGATCAAAATGAGGTTGGAGTAGTCGAGGGTGGCTTCAGCGGGGACGAAATAAAAATTTCCAGCAGGTGGGTATTGAGGAGGGGGAGTAGTCGAGTGGCTCTATCGGCTTCAATGTCATAGTGGTTCACTTCGAAAATTTTCTAAAAGTGAGTTAAGTAGGCGCTCAAATCCTCGCCCTCCTTAAACACTGGCAACTTTACTGATGGGCTAAAGGAAAGGGTTTCCAAATGATTTCTCTTAAGCTCACGCTCATTCTGACGAATTTATTCTCTTTCTCTTTCCTTTACCTATTGATTTCTTTCTTCCTCTTGAATATAGGCAACTAGATCTTTGCCTGACAACACAAGGTTCTCTCCTTGCTGTCTGCAACGTTCAAATGACGAGATCTTGCTGGTGTAAATGCGCGTATGGCCGCTCGTCGCGTCCAAGGAACTCACGGAAAAGATTATGGGGCTCTTACGATTGTACCAATTATAACAGAGTTATAATTACACACTGATTGTACGCAATAAATAATGAAAAGAAAATAAGTAATAATTAAAAATTGATCCCTATATGACCATTAATTATAGGCCTTTTAATCCTGCACGGGGATTAGTAGGGGTTTGGGGGGTAGAGCGTCTCCCCCCAAAACCCACACACAACGTAAAAAAGCTTGAAAAAAACGATGACCACAAAAAAAATTCATCAATCAAAGGAAAACAAAATAAGAATTTGTTCCACTATCTTTGGATATCCTTAAACGAACTTGGCAAACTGGTTACTGAACAACTTAATTGGAGGGAAAACTTGAAAATAAAAAGGGCTCCTTTAATACAAAATAACCCAAATTTACCTGACCCCAGATTTTAATATAAGGATAATGATATATATATATATATATATATATATATATATATATATATATATATATATATATATATATATATATAGTTTATATATAAATATATGTTGAGGTATGCCTTTGAAGTCAGACACGAAGGAACGGGAGTCATAAAAGGGGTCCGAGATAAGGGGGGACACACAGTTCTCCTGGAAGAAGGTGGCTCGATAGATTTTCTCTGAACAGGGTCCAAAGGGAGATCTATTTGTGAAGTCTTACCGACGAGGTAGGACTTGAAAGGGGTTGCAGTTCTTTAAGGGGGAACAGACAAAATAGTCTGAACGGAGGGAAGGGCAGACTCTCAATCTCTTTGAGGAATGGCAGACTCAGGGATAAATAGCCAGGTGGCAGGTCCAATAGATAGCTGCAGGGCATGGCCGTCCCCAGAGGATTCTCGGTGTCAGTCTATGTAAACTTACTTCGAGATAACGAGTCCGATCGGTCAGTGAAATTTGCCTCATGATTTGAGAAAAGGTTAGCACGGCTGCGCTCGTGGGGTATAGTCATGCCTGGTAAGCATAGGATGAGAACTCGGTTTTATCGTAGGGGAGGGGGAGCAACGAGCGTCCGAAAGCAATTGATTCCTGGGTTTTGGTAACTCAGCGCGGGACTGCTTCCTTCTCGAAGATTTTAAACTTCCTACGCCAAGGAGCACGTCGTTTAGAGCGAAGGACCTGAAAAGGGTATTCCGAGGGGGCTTCCTTTCACGCTGGTCCTTCTAGTGCATCCCCTCACAATAAGAAATATAATAAAAATATGTAATTTTTCACATTAATGTGAATTGTTAAAAAAAAGTAATTTGCTTCAATTTAACTTAATTTATTCGCTTCACTTTAAGCTCTGTGATAATGCTAATTATATGTAAATTTATTATATGTTTTCCGCATTATGTTAAAGTTCAAGAACATGCGCACTTAACTGGTCTTTGAGTTCAGTGAATTTAAAGTAAAAGCGAGTGGATATACTTTCCAGGCAGAGCGGGAAATAGGTTTTAAGGCGATTCACTTAACGATTAATAAAGGATTGGAGTGGTTAGTGGCAACCAACGACCTTAAAATACCGCGAAAATCGGTTAGCAGAAGACCGTTATCATGGATACCAGCGAGAGATGTGAAACCCATCTTAGAGGAAGGCTAGTCTTCTTCGTTCTTAAATGATGTAGATTAACACTTGCTCGATTCTCTTTCCTTCTCCTCAACAAGCTGGTTATATCACCCCCCCCCCCCCCGATTGAGGAAATCTGGCAGGTTCCACATGATTGAAAAAGAAGTTAGTTTGCAAGCAAGCAATTTCGGTGTATAAGCGAAAGGGAATAACAACACTGCTATCCGACGCAGCGCATATTCTTTGTCATTCAAATGGAAGAAGCAGGCGGAACCTCGACAGGTAGTTTCCCTTGGTTGTGCGGGAAGGCCCGTTTATGTGGGTGGTGTAAGTCATGTGCGAAAAGCTGTGGTTAGCGTTCATTACAGAATAAACCAACGTCGTTTGAAAAGTACATACTTAAATAACGAGAAATTGAAAGGTTAATACCTACAAAGAGTACTTTAATCATTTATAGCCGTGAGATATCCTATTATACCTTTAATAATCTCTTTTTAGGCTGTTATATGGTGTACGTGTCTTCAAATCTACGATAATGAATTTTAAGATGATTTAGTTGCCAAGAAAGGATTTTATCATCCCCAAAATATTTCAAATATGAACCGACCCATGGCTACCGACCTTCTCATTACAATTTACAGATTATTCTTTGTTTTTCACTGCTTGCCTTTATTCCATAATCTCAAAAGTTAGGCGCTCTTCAATAAGTCTATCTGAATAATTCAGAGATTCTATATATGTGAACAGAATATATACTATAATACTTTAAAGTAGTTTTTAAATATGGCCTTATATAGAAGAGATCGCTGATAGAAGTCCAAATCTTGAATAGAACATCATGATAGAAAGGCTCATCCGGCTAATTGTGACATTCACTGAAGTTATCTGGAAAGTAGTCTAGATGGTCAAGTGATTCAGGCCATACCAGTTTCTTCGCCAAAACTGAAAGCGTAGAGTGGGTAATTCTGACTCCAAATTACGGAAGATGGAACTGTTAGCCCTATAAGGTAATCTATCGAGGAGAAGGGCCCTCCAATGTAACATGGACATTTCTTGGACCATTCTGTAACCGTCATAGTCTTCTTAGAAATGACAGAGGAATCTAAGGTGTAAGAGGTGTAGCCATTCGTGCCTAAACTACACTCCACGTAAACATTCCATTTTGCAGGCGCAACAAGAATATTATCTCATCAAAGACCATCAACCATCACCAGATGTCTGCTGCCCTTCCTGGATATACAGCGTTCATCAGGTTGTTCATTTCTTCGCGAATTCAAACCTGGCCGATCTTTCGCACAAAAGAAGATGTACAGTAAATAGGACCATTACACCACTGCAAAACCAAGGCCAATGTTTCTTATGGAAATACTGGTTATAAATTGTAATGAAATAAAAAAAAAATATTATGTCATAAGGAGTGATCGAGTTGACACTAATAGAAGTAAGATTTATTTTGAGCTCTGATAAAATTTAGGCCCATAAATATACACTATGCAGACAGAAAAGCTCGTGCATGCAGGCACAAATCCTTCCCTGGTAATAAAATTTTGTTTTCATACTGGTTATATGTTGGAATGAAAGGAAGAAATTTTGATTGTAAATGGTTCCTGTATCTAAAAACCAATTACATTTGTGAGGTAAGCAATAATCTAATTGCCCTTAATAGACGGGTGATTGATTTTGAGCTGTACAAAAAACACTCATATAAATATAGACTAGGCAAAGAAAGGCCCGTGTTCGTCGATATAAATCGTGTGGGAAAAACCGGCAATGGCTTTCCCCTCAGAATGAACGAAAATTGTGGGAAAAGTTTGAAGGAAAATAGAGAGATCTAAATAATAGAGACGAAAATGATAAGAATTCCAAACCATGAATACTAAAGAATTTGTATTGGTTCGTATTATAAATAATATTGAACTATTTCCATCCCTGTATTATTCCTTAAGAATTAAAACAGAGTATGTAAAAAGACTTAATATGATTAATTTTAAAAAAATAAGAGCATGGAAGTGCAGTGTAGTGGAGTGCAATGCAGGTACATAGCAATATCATTAAAAAGAGATATTTCAGGATGCAAAGGACTAGATTGCAAGGGAACTACTTTAAAGCTTCTAGTCTATCAGAATATAGTAACTAAATGAAATACATAATAAATGCATAAAAATGCTACAGAAAAAGAGAAACTATATTTTTTTAATATTTAGTAGCTTTTAGGCTTTATAAAGTTAATTTGAAAAACTGCAATGGCTTTAGATTATAAAGAAAGGATTAAATGAGGTGGAAAGTAGGATGAAGTAGGATGCCCTCATTAGTTCATTTTTAAAGTTCATCATAGTTCTATAGCACCATAAAGTTGTGGATCAATCTTTTGGGGCCTCTCACAAAGTGTTGAAAGTGTGTTGTAGCATCACATTTTGATAGTCTCACGTAAAGTTTCGAAAGAATGTGTTAAAGCATCATCTAAGGTTTTAAACAAATTGTTCCGGCATAATAATAAGTTTTACAACGATTTGTTGTAATATAACATGAACTTTCGAAACAATGCGTTGAAGCATCACATAGAGCGAATAGAAATTTGGGTTGCATAGCCATCGCGTATAGCCATCGCTTAAATGCTTAAATCGGTGTATATTATTCAACCATTATACAAATAATTTTCAAATGTCATTTACAATATGTGGTTCGATTTTGTCTGTCTTCATCTACGAAAAACTCTTAATCCTAGGAACTCGTTCAATCTAAATCAACGAAATTAATCTCTGACTTAGAAGTAAATTAATTGATATCAGATTCCGGTATCTTAATTTTTTTTTAATGTTAAGTCTTGTTTGTACTGCTAATTCATCGAAAGAATTAAAATACTAAACTGCTTCCACTATTATAAATAATGAAGTTATAATTCGGTTAGATGACCATTCTGCCTCTAGAAATAAAAAGAGAGAGCAGTAACATTTCTCGTGTGAAAGTAATCAGATAGAAAATACGCTCGCAGGTGTTTCAAAGTACCCCAGATAATACATTAAGAAGAAAATTACAAATATTAGTTTGGGTAACGTAAAAAAAAGACTAAAAATAACATTACACTGTCGCTTTCATCCTAGGAAGGACCTGCTCTGTAATATAATGATTCTGTAGTGTATATATATATATATATATATATATATATATATATATATATATATATAAATATATAATTGCAGTAGGAAGGATACGACCATCAGTGACATTCTTATTTATTCCAAGCAACGTTTTGGATTACCCAATCCATCATCAGGCTAAAGGGATAACACAATTTGTGAGAAGAACAAATGTTAACATAAACTAGATACAAATCAAAATTAAAATAATTTAGATAGTGAACCTATAAAAGTAAAAGTATTAATAATTGCAAGTACATATACAGATAAGGAAAGGAACAAATTCATACCTGCTGTCAGCGAGTCCGGGGAATAACTAAGGAGTTTACCCCAAATCGGACACGATTATGGGTAGTTTGTTGTCGTTAAAATATTAACAGGTCTGAAGCTGGTTGGTTGTGGCTATTACCGATAATGGGTGGCAAGTCAAGTCTGAATTTAACGTGGGCGAATGTGTTTTTATGAAGAGAGATTCCAGAATTCTGAGCTGGGTGATGTTAGGATTAGAGCCCAGAATCTCAAAATTATTGATGTTTGCATCAATTTTACACTTTATAATGTGTTCTCTGATTGGCGAGACTTACTTACTAGAGAGAGACTTTCCTGTTCGGCAACTAATGCCTAGGCGGGCGCAAACCCTCGAGTGTAACGAGCGAATAGTACTACCAATATATGTTTCCTGGGAACATCGAGGGCAAAAAAATTTGTATACAATAATATTGCGCAAATAAGCCGGGGTTAAATCTTTGGTACGGAAGAAATTATCTATTTTTAAATTATTTATATTATTTATATTATTTATATTATTATTTATTACCAACTATGTCAGCTTGCAATTCTTCTTAATTGACTCATGTCAAGTAGCTTATACCTCACGTGGATGGAGAGCTTGTTGGAAGTTAAATGAAAGTCACCACTTTGCGTTGGGCGAGGGTGGCAGTAAGCGCTGTGTTTAAATGACAGCTGGTAATTAATTTGTTTTCCACGTGCCCGCCAGCTGATTAGTCCTTAAATGCTGTGAGAATAGCAGATATCGTCATCATGGGGTTAGCAAAGATCGCTGGCTGCCGGATGTTGCCACGACTGAGAAAAAGATTCCATAGCACGCTAATTAGACCCCGCAATCACTGGCTAAGACGTAGCGATCGACCAGTCTAGTAGCTGAGATAGAAAGTACCTTCATGGAACTGTTAAACATTAATTTAACAATCCTACCTGAAGTGTACTACCAACATCTTCCATGTTTAAAATGATCCTTAGATCAAATACATAAATAAGTAGGGAACAGTAAAGGGGGAATTCTGATTCACCATAATGTCCATCTTCTTGAAGCCTAACAAGAACGACACTAAGAAGAACGTAGTTCGAGGTGAATAATGAGATTTTCTCCTATTTGGCATCAAAACCTAAATAATTTTATAGACGAAGCATCAAATAATATTGCCACAGAATTAGATCATCAAAAGAAATCGATAATATATTGATTAATTGACTTTGTTTATGCTACTCATTTTAATTACAAAATATATGATAGCATCGGACTGAGGTTTCTTTAGACAGTGTCCCACGAAAGAGCGAAACCAAATTTAAGTGATTATGATTGATAAAGTATCCATATTATTGACTTGACTTGGTTTAAGGGCGCAGGTCATAACGACCCCTTGCTTTGCCTCTGCCTGCAGGCTCTATCCCCTAGTCCACTCTGTCTCGAGCCAGCTGTTCACACTCATTTAAAGGAAGCTCAACATCCACAGGAATCTAGTCGCCTCCCATCTCTTGGGTGGTCTAACTCTTGGTTTCCTACATTGAAAGCTGCCTGTATAGGCTTGTTGTACAGAACTTCTGGCGGTCTTCTATTAACATTTCCAAACCACTTGATTCTCTTCCTTCTGATTAGATCCATAATGGTCTCTTCCATATTATTTTGTATTGTGTAAACGCGATTTTATGGATTGAATTAATTAAATATAATCTTGGAATCGAAAAGAAACTTTATTCAAATCAAAGGATCTATAAATTCCATTGCACATAAAACTCTATTCCTAGGGAGAGACTCTTTCTGAATGCCTCCCACTTCTCTCCTATTTTATTCCTATTTCACAGTTGAGTTTTATATCTCACTGGCGCTCACCTTCATTCTAGTAATTGACTTCATGCGTTATTCTTTCTCTCAATTAGTTTAAGAATATGAAACGGTTTCGAATGCCATACTTACCTCTACTGCGGCCATGACTTCACGTTGTGGGAGAAAAAGATTTGCTTGAAGCTTTCTAATATGTGTATTGCTAGAGTGATTAGTATTGAGGTTATACTTTTTTTCACTGAAGTCATGTTAGTTATGTGAGAATGGTGCAATTGGTTTGATTTTACAAAGTATTCGTTTTAATAGAAATCTCTCAATGGTTAAGAGAGGCGAAGTGGTTCGGGCTTAATTTATTTTGGAGATGGGAATGCTGTGTGGGGGTTTTCAGATGGGAGATGATGTTCTTTAACCAGCAATAGTTAAAGAATTCTATGAAGGCTGATAGGGTTGTGTGGGCTGATATATGTCAGGTATATGTTTAAGATGTGGTTTTAGTTTTCAGCTTGTAAAATTCTGAGTGTTTTAATGATTTATCTATTAACATAGGGGAAAAAGTGTTTAGCAAAAGTGGTCTATATTTCCAGTTTGCGGAGGCTTTTAAGTGTTCATTAGTTGTTACTGCTGATGTGTAGCTGAAAGATATATATATATATATATATATATATATATATATATATATATATATATATATATATATATATATATATATATATATATATATATATATATATTATATTATATTAAAAAACAGAAGGGTTGCGTGTTACTAGGCGTATAAGTATCTTCAGGATAAGAAAGAAGGCTGCATTTGGGATGTTTATTATTGTATTTCAAAACCATGGTACCGACGTTTCGGATAGGAGCCAATTTTCAAGGATATAAAATTAAAAATATACAAACATAATAAAGTACAGAATAGTTAGCAGAATAAATAAATCATATGAGGAACGTGAAGCAGCAGAGGTGGCAGTATTCCAATTTAAAATATGTAGGGGGTTTAACTGAGAGGGAATGGAAAATATGCCTTTTTTGTTTTTTGTTTTATAATCTGTCTTCCATTTCTTGAGTGAATTTCATATTTGGATGAAATTGGTTTATGTAATCTAGGCATGTATCAGATGAATTTTGGAGAGAAAAGGGCGATCGTGTCGTCTACGTATCTCATGTAAAAGATAGGAATCAATTATAATGGGGAGTCCCATTTCGAGGCTATCAATTTAGTGAAACATTTTTCCGTTAAATGACAAATAATTTTCATGAAAGATTGTAAGTAGTATTTTCTGAATTTTTTTCTCATTAAAACCGTGAAAAATGGAGTTGGGTTAAGGGCTGGCGCGAGAAAAAAAATATTAATGGTTTGTAAAAGTGGGACACTGGTGTATAGGGAGGATATGTCAAAACTATCCATATATAAGCTGAGATTTTGTTTTGTAAGTTCTCCTTTTAGGTGTATTGATTTGTGTCAAGAGAGTTAGTAACGTGGAGGAGGCAATGAATATGGTGGTTTTCATAATTAGAGAGGTTATAGCTTGCTAGAATAGGTCGAAGAGAGACATTAATGTTATGGATTTTAGGGACACCGTAGAGTTGGCAGTAGGTAGAACCTGTAGAGTGGGGCTGTTTGTATATGCCTTCGTCAAGAGAGTGTGATTTATTGATGGGGGGAAGAAGCCTATTTACTTGGTATTCAAGTCAGTGGGAGATACGTAGACAACAGGATCACCCTATTCTGCTCCAAAAGTTCATCTGATTAATTCCTAGAGTACAGAAGCCGTTACATGCAAATATTAAATTCACTCAGGAAAAGGAAAATAGGTTAATCTTAGTTTTTATTTAAAGAAAACATATTTTTTTCTATTCCTTATTAGTTAAACTCCCTGCATTTTTTTATTTAATATTGCAACCTCTGCTGCTTTGCATTCCCTATATGATTTATTTAATCTGATAATTATTCTGCAACTTTATTATGTTTGTATATTTTTAATTTTATTTCCTTGAAAATGAGTTTCAACGTAGAACACAATCCAAAATGAGCTCTCAACAGGAGGCCCTATTAGGCCTCTAGAATTATATATATATATATATATATATATATATATATATATATATATATATATATATATTACAAAAGAAAGATAAATGTGACGTGAATGAGCAATGTGACAAGAAACAGGAGATTTTGAAGAAAATAATTTGGGATATTGGAAGAATACAAGGATCCAAGAGAGCAAAGTACAGCACCAATGAAGGCAATCCATAATGAGAAGACAGAAATAACACCATGGGAAAAAAAAAAAATTATCCTGCTTTGTTAGTTTTATTTACAGAATCATAGTTTGGAAAATAGAAGTTACGCCCTAAAACTTTCAAAGTTTTTTCTAATTATAATGAAATTGTCTCTGGAGTCCTCATTCACGACTTAAATAAATTTAACCCTCTTTTCATCCCTGTATATCATGCAAAAGTAGTCACGAGAACAACTTTTAAAGTCAAAACTGATATCCGATAGATACGGGATGTGCCGTTTTAATCTCATCTTTATCCCTCGCGGTATAGAATGTCCTAAATCAAAGATTTAATCTGCAAATTATGCTCATATAATTAATAGGTATTTTCCTCTAAGCATAGTTTTCCTTGTGACTGATGACAGTTTTTGTCATTCAGGAACATAACTCATCAGGAAACAAGTTTTATAATAACTTCTTCATATATGTATAATTAACACATAAAGCAAGAAAATATTAGGGGAATAAATCAATAGCGTTAACTTATTACATTATTCGGCACAATATTTCTTGAAGATAGAGTAATTTAATAGAATGGTAATGGTCGCTTTTAAAAAATTAAATAATCTGTTTTCTTGAAGTTATGATTTATTCTAATAGTGAATATAAGTGATGCATCTTTGACTCTATTCTTTATTCATTCTTATTTAAAGGTTAAGATTACTAAAAATCTTGAAAATATCTTTTGGCGAAATTTTAGTTTTATTAAATATCTTACCATTCACTTTGTGGAAGAAGGTTATTGTATTCATCCATGTGGATTATACACTTGAACCAAGGCTGGATGTTACTCTCCAACATTTTGCAAGAGCTTTTGAAATATTCTCGGTGATGAAGTCATTTTTTTATCACCAATCCATCGCAATCGAAGTTATTGTGCTTTACTTAAATAATCGAATTGCTGTCATAGTCATTAATTTTCATAAGGTTTTCGAGAAGGTTCACCATTTAGAATTTTAGTTTGTACTGTAGTGTGTAAACTTTGTTTTTTCAAACGCAAAAATATGGTTTATAGGTGGTTATTACATGAAATTAAATAATATTCATGGTCAAATTTCTCCTAGTACGGTCGTGTCCCTTTTGTTTCAGGACCAATTATTAATGTTTATGACAATTGTTCTTTTACTGTTCTCTTCCTTAACATTTTCAATATTTGTGTTCACTATATTATAGAGAAAAAAATAATGATAGTCAGAGATAGGTAAGAGCACATACTTGAGTCATCTAGAAGATCACGATCAGATTAGCAGAAAAATGTGATATTAAAGATCCAGATCAAAATCGTGATTTCGATGATGACTTTTCAAGATCACTTTTTAGGATCACTTTAATCTAAATTGAAAAAGGTTTTAATTTTGTAGAGTAAACAAAAACAAATTATTTTGTCAATTACTTCTGAAAAGGATCACTCCTAAACTCCCCTGAAGGCTGGGAAATAAAAGTATCGGATCATATCCATATACTCTGTATTAAATAGATTTAGTTGATGAAAATGATCCATATAAGTTTAACACTTCAAGTACAATTGATCACAACTACAAGATGTATAAGCCTTACTCTCATTCTAATCAACGTAAACCTTTTTTACAGTAAAAACATAGATAGGTGGAATAGTCTTTCTGAATCAGTGGTCAATTCTCATAAGCTAAACACTTTTAAGAATAATCTTAACAATTACATGATAAATAAATCAGAATTTAATTAAAGTAAATAAAAATAGTATTTAATTAAAGTTCATATATGCCGAATGTTAATAAAATTAAATTAAGCAGTTTAATAATAGTGATTTTAAACATGTTATCGATTTCTAACTGATTTCTTGAAATTTAAAAAAAATAAGTGATATCCGAGATATTTTATTGTATTTTTCATGATCGCATAAATGGTTTGTGTCATTGATTAAGGTCAGCGGGTGATTCGTGTCGTTGGCTCTCACTTCTTATTGTAGCTACACGTTCAAAGGTTGGAGAGATGTGTATTGACGCTGTCATTGTCGTTGTTGGGTTGCTCTGGATTCTATCGTCATTTTCTCGTTCAAGTTCTTCAAAGTCGTCATGTGTAACCCTTGTTAAGCATTTGCCTCGTCTTCGCCATAGTCGTATCTTCGCTCTCATCCTATCTTCGATGTTCTCGCATATTTGACATTGTCACATACAAATGCAAAGAGGTCACATCACTGCAGGCAATCTAAAACAAGCTATCGCCATTTTCAAACCTTTTATTTCTCCATCGTTAATTATTTGACCTCGACACATCACCACCATAATCTTTTTGAGGTCCTTTCTTTTTTATTGTTTTGTATCTTTATTTCATTTTCATTTATATTATATATATTCGTTAGAATCCTTCTGGCACGGAAGGCAATGGAAAGTAAGCCATGAAAGTCAGTCTATGGTGGAACTGCAGCACCGGCTGAGATTGTAAAGGCTGATATAGCAGCGCTGGAGTGACCTCTGCATAGCGCAGGCCTGGACGAAATGTATGGAGATTTTGGATTGCCCAGTCGTCAAGAACCCTTTCTCGGCCTCGACGTTGTCATCCAAAGGGATGCAGAGCAGCACGTTTGGCGCCAGTTTGGCTGCAGGAGCTGCCAGAGTCAGTGGGAACAGCGCACTGGTCCGCCTTCTGGTCTCCACTCCTGATTTGGAAGGTTTACTCGCCTACACTTAGCCGTTGGATAAATGATGAAGAAACGCAGGCATAAATGATGGCGGAACTCAGGCATAATGGGAGTGATTCTTTTTGCCGAAGGAAAGTATAGACAGCAAGAGGATTAGAACTAATTAGGAGAAACTTGCATCAGGGAAAGTATTTATTAAGAGTCGAGAGTAAAGCTTTGTTGAATTTTGTGTCAAGTGGAAGATAAGGCAGTTTTAAGAATAGTTTTTGTTTGGGGACAGTTATTAGAGGGTATTTGAGAGAGAACATTTTAAATAAGAAATTAGAAGTAAGTTTGTCAAAAAGATGGTCTGGGAAAAAATTAAAATGAAAAAAGCTCCTAAGATATATATATATATATATATATATATATATATATATATATATATACACGCAACTTTTGATTACCTTTTAGATTTTTTGGTTTTAATCTTTGTTATGTTATGTGGTATTTAAAATAAGATTAATTATATTACGCGCAAAAGGGCAAAAATGCTACAACAATTAGACTAAAGCATAAAAAAACAAAATGTAGCGATCGCAAAATGACGATGTTTTGATTTCAGAACACTGCCTATCGCTTCGTCATCGTCAGATCTTTGGCATATTCTGTTCTTCCTCTCCTTCACGTCTTCGCCATCATCAAATCTTTGCCATTGTTGTCTTCTCCATCGTCATGTCTTTACCATCGACACATCTTCACCATCGTCATGTTAGTTAGTTGGTTAGCGCCAATCCTTCTATGATACTGGGAGGATCCCAGACCGGATAATAAAATTTATACAAGATCAGTATGACAATCGCTGGTCGGCCCGAGGGCTCCAGGACCCGGTCCTCTTTTGGGGAGAGATGCTAGGAAGTATGATGTTTTTGACACAAAACAGCGTTCAGGTGGAAGCCTTCGACACCTCGGGGGTGTGGTACCTGTTCCGCGTCAGAGGTACGTGGATATAGATACCCATCGGTAGGATTCCTTGGAACAGTGAGTGTATGTTCGTGTTGTGCTGTGAAGGCGGGAGAGGAAGAAAAGCTGTGTTGCGATTGGCTATGTGTGAGGTGAGAGGTGTAAGATCTACCCACCCGAAAACGGCGTAGGCACAACGCGTCCACCAGTCGGTAGCCAGATCTCTCCTTGCGCTGACGTTTGTGTCCATTCATGCCGGGATTCGGAATCGAACCCGGTACCGCGACGTTGGGAGGCCAAAGATAGCATGAGCTCTGCCATCGTCATTTCTTCACCATCGACGTATCTTCACCATCGTCATTTTACGATCCTTGTTGGATTTTTTAGTCTTTTGTTGTATTTTCTATATATAGTTGCAACTTTTATAACCTTTTAGCTTTTTTGCTTTTAAATATGTTCTTTTAGATCAGCTGATCTGAACAATAGGAGTAAAATTCCCCCTGACTGTTTTTTAGGAGGTAAACTTAGAAAATAGAACTATCATATATACTCGTGTCAGCCAAGTAAAACTAGTAAATAACCTACATATAGTTTATAGTTCTATTTTTATCAATTCCTATTTAACCAGGTTTATAACACATAACATATGGTCAGCATATATAGGTATACACTTTTTACATATAATTTAATTTTACAGTTTAACTGCTGTAAACATTTACCCTTTTCAAAACCAATTGTGCAAAGTTAACATCCGAGAGACGACTTCGTTTGAGGCTATGAGTCATGTCAACAAACGAAAACAACCGTTTTAGTTGTACAAATGAAGGTATCGTGATGTTACACCTCTTGAACATCTTCTTAACAGCAGAACACCTATCTAAAGAGTCGAGGGTGATACTGGTATCCTTCAAATAATTGAGAACTTCCAAGTCTTCCTTGTTGTTAGGAAGAGAATATGAGCCTTCTATACATTTGAAGAAATCTTCTTTAGATGATGAATCTAAGTTCCGCGAACTATTATCGCTGCTGTCATAATTACAATTTTTACAGCCATTTACAGCTTCCTGATTACCGAAATTAGGCATTAGCGAATTTTATATCTATCTAAGTTTGAAATATGGAAGATATAATCAGGCCAAAACGGAAGTAGTTACCTCGGGGCTCAACTAAATAAATGACAAAATATAGCATTGAATCTAGAAAACAACTTCTGGCAGTAATGTTATTCAATGTCTCAATCGCTACTCGCTTGTTTGGATAGGCTCCAATCTTGCGATACATTATTGACACTATAGGATTCTTGGAAGAATGAAACCGTAGTAGCATTTTTCTCTGCCTGTAATTTTTTGAGGGTTGCTGTAATTGTACTTAGAAGAGATAAATATTCTGGAATAAATTATAATATCAGTTCTTTAAGAGCTAAATTTACGTCTTTTACTTATATATTTGGCCTAATGACTTGTACATTAGGCGATGCATGGGTACCTAAATCTGACGACACTTATTTCCTGTAGTTTTCCTGCTGACTTGGATTTTCCAGCAACATTCCACAGCGCTGAACATTTTTCCATTCCATAATGCTTTATCTTCTTAAGTCCAAGTGAATGCAGTATTTTGTCTGTATTTGTTGCTGCTACTTAGTTCAATATATGGGAAGCACATCTAATATGGAGGGATCGTTTCACTGAATCCTCTCCATGCTCTTCTGAATGTTCAGGAAAGTTGCTGATGATAACCTCCTTATCTGAATCTTTTCAGCATAATCATCTATCTAATCTTCATCAATTTCGTCAGTACAATTCTGAATAAAAAAACGAATACTTCGAGGCATTTCACCATGTTCGATGCATTGTAGATGACTTTAGATACAATTTTTCTATAAGATAAACCATTCTCCGAGTTGATTCTTTCCAATATTCCAGCAATTTTATTAATGCTTTGTGTTCAATCAAATTTTCGTCATGCGCGGCAGCTGATTCTCATAACAAATCATCTTTGATCTGTAATGTAAGAATATAAAATTAATGTTTCTATGAGCATTTTTTAAACTTAATGGGATATCAGATTTATTTTTTCAACTTTATACTACGTTAGATTAGCATATATAAAGTTAAAGCTCATTAAAAGCCATTTTTTCTGGCCTAAATCATAATAACTTTTTTAGCCGTTGTTGAGATACAGGAGGACCTTTTAGACCCCCCCTTTCCCTCTCGAAACCTGATATCATATAAATGGCTATAGAATTACTAAAATTAAGTAATCGAACATTGAAAAGAAAAACTATGTGATATAAAAGAGGCAATTCAGCGATGAGAAAACTAGCATACCACCACTAGTGCATAATCTATTCATATCTGAAGTACACCATGTATTCAACTGGACGTCTATGTGAATGTAGCATTAGTTTAGTATGTCATCAGTTACTTTAAATATGACTCTAACTATTATGTTACTGTTGCCACTTAAAAATAGTTCCTAATTAGTACTAACCCTGAGGGGCCACAACAGATTGCTTGTTGAGTCGAGGCCAGCAGATAGAAAGATCGAGGTTGGACGTGCCATCCTTGGCCTGGTCTCCGACCGGATTGGCGTGGGACCCGTTGAGAATAATAGTCGAGGCCAGCAAATATAAAGACTAATAGTCGAGGCCAACATAGAAAGAATAATAGTTTTCTTTGTACACTGCATACAAAACTTTGCTATTGTTTCCATTTTTTTCGACAATTCAAAACGAGTTCCTGTTCAATAAAGTGAATTGAACCTTATTACGACATTTTTATATAAATATATTAAATACTGTTCTGGTGACAACCTAGGAGGAACATTTAGTTCCTTTGGTTGTCAAATTGCCCTTGTTATTTAAAAAAATCAATCTGTAAAGAGAACATGTTAAGAATTAATTTAGAATGAATGTGGAACCAGTGGCAATATCTTATGCCTATATAATATTATACGTGAACATACTATATTTTGTTAATACATATTAAAAAGAGTAAAATTTTAAAATATTAGCGAATTTTTTTCAGTAATAACGTTAGCTACATACGAGTATACATATTATCTGACGTATTGAAAATGTGCATAATGTTCAATTATAAAAATAATTAACTATAATTTAAATATGATTTAAAAAACATTATAGATGCTTATATATAATCTTTACCATTTTGTGAAAGAAAAATCTACTACATCAGTTATGTGACATCATAATTTGTTTAAATAGAAAACTTGTGAACACTCTGAAATAGAACGGTCTGAAGCCGCTTTAATTCAGCCTCTATCACATGTTAACCATGCTTACCCACATACTTACCCAAGTGCATCTTGCCTGCGAGAGGAAGCAGAAGGCGTTATCTCCCATCATAGCCAATGTTTAATCAAGGAGGTTCACTCCCCCGTTTCGCCTCCATACGTCGATCTCGCCAGATTAAATTAGGCTTATGGGCAGATAAGGTATTTTCCCAGGCGCCACCGGGACATTCCCCCAAAGTCCCCTACTTAATTATCCCCTACGCCACGGAGATGGCTCCGGGTATTTATACCATAGCTTTTCCCAATTGGAGCAGATCCAGATTATCTTCGCGAGGCATCAAGCTAATCCGCTGTCCCTTGTGCACCCAGGAACTCTGCCGAGAAACCCCTTATTGTCCAGAAGGGGACAATATTCCTTGAGTGCCAAGGTTCGTGCCTTCGAGACGCCAAGTCAACAAGGCCCTCCTGTTGTTCAGAAATAGAACAACGTTAGAACAGCCATTGTTCTTCAAGCCCGTTCGTCAAGAAACGGTTCTCGTTCCCAAGACATCACGTCCGGGTAATTTAATTCCCCCTTTTTAACGTTCTTCAAGAGAACGCTTGGTTTCCACAATAACCTCTATTGTTAATCTAGAACATCCCTGATTTGCTGTCACAAGGATCGCTTGTGCTTCGAAGCCCCACTTCGCTCTCACTCCTTAAAGACCGACTTTTCCCCTCACTGAGGACAACCCCCCCTGAAGAACCCACCTGCTGGAAATCGCCAGTTAAACCGAAGATTCCTTCGCATCGTCTTCCTCTGCACAACAACTTTGTAATTACGTAAGCTGAGCATTAACTTTAATCATTTAACCTTTTTTCAACGCAACCCTGTGCTTTAAAAGGTTTAGCGAACCATTCCCCCCTATATTTTTTTGTTTGTTTACCTTTTTAAATCTCTCCAATCTTTATCCTCAGATTAGTCAGATATTCCCACGACCCTTTTTCATCCCCCGTTTATGTAAACATTTTCTGTGTGTGTGTTGTTGATAGTTTAATTAATAAAACTCTATTTTATTAATGGTAGCCATATTATTTATCCTTGTGCTCCTTTTCACTTCTTAAGCATATTAAAGATAAATAAGCCTATCCAGCCCCCCTCCTTTTAAAACTAACCTCGGTCAATCAGATTACCACGCACTTGAAATATTAGAATAATTCTCTCAACGAATAGTTATATATGGTATATCGTCGAGATCCTATTCTTCAACACACTCGTTAAAGAAAACATAAACATTCACTGCCACCAGATGACGCTTGAGCAAAAAAAAAAATGATATTCGCAGAGCAGCATATTTAAAAATCTGAAATTAAAGTGATCTTGTGGGATGAAGTGATCATCAAGACCAAGATAACTAGAAATTAAGTGATCTTAGGTTAATAGAAAGATCATCATAATATAATTGATTTTCAAGATCAAGATCAGATTTGGATATTGATCTTCAAGATCAAGATTAGATTTGGATATTGATCTTCAAGATTAAGATCAGATTTGGATATTGATCTTCAAGTTCACGATCTGATCTTCAAGATTAAGATCTTGTCCATCTGTCCGGACTGTGATTACATTACTTTCATTCTTTGAAATAATAGAAATATGATCCAAATATATTAGGAAGAGACACTCTTGATCTTCAATAAAGTTTCCAATTCATATAAGCCAAATATTACATATACATCGAAATAAATTCATATTTAGATGTATAATGTTTTATTACATTACAATATGCATCTCAGCCTCAACCGATCATGCAGGAAAGGACTCAACATAGGTGATGATGCAATAATACAATTATTAGAATGAATAAGAGGTACATTTGTAGCACTGGGTTTATTAAAAATAGAATGGGAGGTGAGCGAGACTGCGGACAGCATTTCGACGTGGACACAGCGAGTTAATAATAAACAGGCCTTGTCTGCCAGAACAAGAGAGACGAAGCATACATTTTACCGTTTGTTATGGCCTTGCTCTGATCTTACACACTACCTTCGATACTTACAGTAGATAGGAGAAAATTATTAACAGATATAAAATAATTTAATGTAAAAGTTTAGGTATAAGATTGCTTCTTACCTTCTTCCATTGGTGTCCATTAAATAAAAACGAAACGTTGGCTTAGGAGAAACTTCGAAGGCGGAGCATGTTATGTTTATAAAGTACTCCGATGGCCTCCAATAGTGAAGTTTGATTGTTTTGGGTGGAGCTGAATGAAAAAAAAAGAAAAAAAAGAAAGCATGAGATTTAAAGTGAACAAAATGCAATATAATGTAAACGATAATACATACATGAAACGAAAGAATAGTAAGCCTTGCCAAATCTGTACTGGACCTGTAATGGAATATATATATATATATATATATATATATATATATATATATATATATACATATACATATATCATACAGAAGAGGAAGACCTGAAAAAGACGCAGTGGAACTAGCAACCTATGATAAATATAAAAGTTTTTCACAACCTTATTTGAATATGGAATTAATCTTACATCAACTGTCGTGGAAAAAATACTGCCTTGATCATCCATGATTGAGATTTTTTGTTTTTTGAATTTAGAAACACATCTGGCATCTGACCCGCCCATGATTCAGATAAAAAAGACATTAATATTATACTAGTATCGGTAATAGTATAAGTAGTACATTTAGATGACAAATGAGGCAATTAGGAGCCTAGAAATACGTATTTTTACTAATACTTTCAAATTTCGCATTAGATGCCGATTCCTTTGGATAGATGTATCAAAATCATGGGGACATCTTTAAAGGAATTAGAATATCATCATTAGAATAAAAGAGGAAAGAAACTCACATAAAAAGATAAGATAAAGAATGAAAGAATCAAAATTAGGATATTGAAAGATAAGTTTATTATTCATAAATAACGAGATATTTAGGAATCATTTAAATCTATTTAGAGATAAATTCGTACAATGGACATAGGCTATTAAATGTATGAAATTGAATTGATTATGTGTCGGTTTATTGGCAAGCGTTGCTTTTGGCATCTGATGTAGTAACGCAGACAGTGAAGAGAAATAAATAAAGAAAGAAAGAAATATAAGTGTAACGCTCGCCCTAAAAATATTATCCATAATCTACACTTAATAGAATTAAAAAAGTGCCTTTAAATTATCAAGATCTACGTAATTAAGTATGTAATATTTAGAAATAAATAACAAAATATGGTGATTTCTCTACTAAAACCTTGCTTCTATTGGATCATTGACAGGATTTTTCTTCTGTTTATTCCTTTGTTTTATAACATTTTTCATAAAAGAAAGGAGAGAGGGAGAAGAAACTGGATGTTTTGCACGGAAAAGATTCCTGCTATGTGTTTGAGCACGGACGGGCCTTGGACAGCAAACAGTGTTTTTAGCGAATGTGTTTGGTAGCTATATGCTCTCATCGTGTTTTTCTCAAAATCCTAACCTAAAAATAAAGTTTTAGTTTCCACTGCAAACAAATACAAGACCTCAATTATTTTTAGCATAAACCTACCCGAAACTAAAATGAAATATACTCTTAGTGGTTTTCAAACTTTTATGTCGGCGATCCCTTTACGAAATCTTAACACGTATCGCGACACTTTTGTTGGAAATGCAGATAATTTAAAATCAAAATATACTTAAAATACAAAGATTTAATTTCAAATACAAATATACTTAAAATTGAAAGATTTAGTTGTTTTAGAGATATTTAGAAAAAATGAAGAGATTTAAATCCTATGCTGGTTTCATGAATGTAGAGAAAGCGTTTGGACGCGTAGGTAAGGAGGCATTATGACAGTGGTTGTGAATGCATGGAGTAATAGTAAACTAGTGGTTTGTGTGAAAAGTAATTCCGTTCAAAGTAAGGGCTGTGAAATACGGGAAGGTGTATGAAAAGGTTTTGGATGATATGATATATGTTTGACATCATCATAGAGGGTGTACTGATGTGAATTAGGGATGAGAAGGAGGGAAAGAGATAGTGATAGGTTATATTTAGGTTGGTATACGGAGATGATCAAATCTTGGTAGGTAAGTGAGAGAGATATGGAAATTTTACATTGTAGATGATAGTGGGATCGATAAAGAAGATTACAACCCGGTTCTAAATAGTATGAAAGAGTATGAGGAATCTAGAACGTTAATAAATTGCTAGGCTTTGAGTGTGAAATGTGCGAAAAATTTGCATGAAAATATACTATTGCCAACATTGTTGTATCGGAGAGAGAATATTTGTGGAAGGCGAAGGAAAGATCTCATGATAGGGAGGTGGATTAGACAACTTGCATATTCTTAGAAACGATCTGGTAAACAATGTTTATGGTGTAAATTCGAGTATAATTGATTGTCTGACTGAAAGACTTCTAAGGTGATAAGATAATAGGAACATAATGGCTGGACCTTAAATTTTAAAGAGAATATACGGGAGTGAGAGAGTGTCAGAAGGCTTGTAAAACCGCCTGAAAGATGAGTTAAATATGTGAATTAATGTTTGAGAGATAACGGTCTCACTGAGGAAGAATTGTATGTATCTTGTTTGATAGGTATGTTTGCAGGAGTTATATGAAGGAGCTTTGTGAATAGAAGTCAACCCTACATGGTTAACCTTGCATTTTATGAATAGCCAGTTTGGCATGGAAAAATCAAGGGTGGCCTAGTACTTAATCGAACCGAAAGGTGGTGGAAATTGGATGAGGTTGCAATCTAAAGGGAGAAACTTTTAAAAAATGTCATAAATTCTACGGTATTAAAAATTTTAATGTTATGGGTAGAATTGATTTTGAGACAATTTTTTTCCAGGCCGGCTCCCAACGATTATTCCACCCCTCGTACTTTCTCAATAATAAGTCCAGTACAATATTTCTATTTTAAAACCTCAGGCACCTAGGATCCCTTACTTACACAAATAAGATGCAACAAATGGTAAGATCATTTGCATTGCCCTTTTAATAATCCATCTTTATTTCCCCTTTGACAGTAACCCAAATTTTATAAGTGTTTCATTTGGAAAGTTCCATATTAGAGTTGTGTCGTATGAGACGCCTATTAATTCTTCTTGCTCAGGAATCGAAAAATTCAACTTATCAATTATCAGCTTAAAGTATCTGCGAAGTGTTTGTTGCCCATTTAAGTTCTCTTGCATCCAATGATTTTAAACATCCTAACTTCTCTTTTAAATCATTTTTAAATGCTTAATAATTAAAGTTTGTTTAGTTTTATGTTATTTGATGAACTAAGAGTATTCTTTTTTAAATTTGTGATCCGCATTAGTTCTATTTTCTTTCTGAATGCAGTTAGTTAAATTCTAGTTAAGTTTGATAAGGTGAAAATTTAGACCTTGTAAGATGGATGAAAAATTTTCAGTTCCCGAAAATATTAGCATTATAAGCAAATATATAAAGAAATACTTATATTTGAAGGATTTTGATAGTTCGATATGATGAGCATCCAGGAAAATTTAGATTTCTTGTTTAATCATAAAAACTTTCAAATGCCTCGGGTTATACTCCAATATGTATTACTTTAGCTCAGTTATTTTATATAAATAGATATATCTAATAATAAATTAAAAATAACATGTAGTTCTTCACTTATAGCTTATGATATAAGTATCTGCCTATTAAAAATGCAGTAAGTCCACATTAAGGTACGAGTAGTGCATTGCTATTCCTAAAGATTGTAAACCAACTTTTAGAACTGACATTGCCTGAGCTTCATCAATGAAAAACCCAATGTAATTGATCAACATTATATCCTTTTCGTAATCAAATTTAAGTTTAATATTTCTTTTCCTGTTACATTTACATAAATGGGCTTGAAAAATAACAAGTTTCAATGCTATCAGTTTTTGGAAGGTAGTATATATAAGCCATTAAAAGACTTTCTTTAGCCTTAACAGTTATTCATCAACGTGTAGACAAAATGCGAAAGTTTAAGGTTTTTAGTCAATAGATAAGAAATCTATTCTTCAGACATGACCGCGATTGTCTTTGCTAGAAGTAAAAGTTAATGAAATTACTTTGCATACAATGTCTCGAACATTGTAAGTTATAACAAAGCTTCTCTAATTAGATGAAGATTTCTACCTTTATCAATCCTGTAAGAAACTTGCTCTGTTGCTGAATTAGAATTAAAAAGTTTTCCTCATGTTCACTCTAACTACTTAATTTTCTTAGAATAAATTCCGGTGGTTGAGAAACACAAGTTAAATTATAAGTTTCTATGCCCTTTTATTTTACATGGTTTTATGCTTTTTGTAGCTTAACACAATAACAAATTAAACGCTTGTTCTTCAAAAAGAATTTTTGGGGGAAATCACAAAAAGAAGTAAATTCTAACATACTTTCTTTTTATTAAATTATTACTTCTATTTTCCACTTTCAGTTAAACACTTAAGCCAAAATTAGGCATTGGTGTATAGGCATTAGATTTTTTTAGTCTTTTTTAAAATTCTTATTTATTTATCCCTATCGATAAAGGGGTTGATGACTATTTCCAGCTGTAAAAGAGCATATGTTAAAGAGCATATATATATATATATATGTGTGTGTATGTGGGTGTGTCGTGGTATAGCAAGGACCGAGTCATGGTGTAGGTACGTACTTCAAAACTCCGTGATTAATTTTTCTCTCTAAGAGAGCTCTATTTGATTAAAATGATTATTATTATTACGTTATTTTTAATCTTGGACGGTTTCTAGTGCCATGCTCAGCGTTTCAAGGATTGAATTAAATGCTTCTAAGAAAAATAAAACTTTAATTGCAACATAAACAAATATTGAACTCTAACAAACAAACTACACAGTTTTGAATTAAACAAGATTAAGTGGGGCTTACTAAATTACACAATTGAATATACAGTAATGGTTGACCCACAGCTCACTTTAATATTGAACGCTAATTGACCTTCCAAAAAAACAGATGATGGAATTCATTTACGTTTAAAAACCACACGGAAATCGGGTTTGAGACTGACCTTGGCCTCAATTTTTATGTCGCCTCAAGAATGTTGTTTTCGGTCAGGCGCGTGGACTGCCGTTCCAGATGTTTTCCGGTGGGGGATAGCTTTAAAGCCACAGAGGATTTCGGTGCGTGCGACTCATGGCGTTAAGTACCTTGTCTTGGTAGAATGATTTCACCACGGGACAGGGAAAGTATGCTTCTTCCAATCTTCGGGTTAATCTGGGAATAATTTGCACTGACGAGCGATGAGCAAACAAGGGTATCCTTTGACGAAGGGGAGTGCTTGAGGGAGTTCAATTCGCTGTATTCCTCAATGGAGAGGAATATCTCTGTGTTTTGGGATACAACAGGCTAAGGGGTTTCTCTGACGAGATATAGTTAAGCTTGTTTCTCAAATCAAGTTACCTTAAAGTTCGGTGTGATCACCAGGAACTGTCTCAGCATGAGCTCCTTCTGTGTTCCCTTCGTAGGGTTGCCGGGCACTCGCCAGATTTCGTTGTCTCGATCGCAAACTCGATCTTTTTGGGACAAGATGCTTAATTTTCGGTGTGACCACCAAGAACTGGCTCAGGATGAGCTTCTTCTGCGTCCCTTTCATTGATTTGCCGGGCACTTATGCCGGACTTCACTGTCTCGATGACTGTCACAAACTTCCTCGTTATTCTGCAGTTATTCGATTTTATAGTTCTCCACCCCACTGGGGGTAGGGCAAGGGCGGGGAGGGGGGGATGAGAACGGCGAAATTAAGTCTCTTCCTCTAACAGCTTTTCCCAGAGCGTCTTTCACCTAGCCCTAACGGCACCTTCTAGCATTTGGTTGTCGCTCCTCTAATTTCACATATGAAGTGAAATTAAATATCAACTTTTAGGGGAAATATTGCAAGTTTAAACTATGTTAGGCTCACCGGGGTAAAAATATGATGATTAGTGCATTAGTTGGTTTTTGGCGGCGTTTCTGGTTATCCTCGAGGCGAGGGGAAAGATGGAAATAGGGTAAGTGGTATCGGGCTACACCGCCAAAATGGCAGGACCTTGTGGTTAAGGATATCGATTTCCCTACAAAATATATATATATATATATATATATATATATATATATATATATATATATATATATATATATATATAATAAAGGTTGTCCATAAAGTCTCTTTACAATGAAAAAAAATTATTACAAAGACAATTGATAAGATATCTTAATCAGACTTGTTCTATTGTACTCAGTGGTTTTCAAAGTGTATTAAATGAGGTAAAAAAACTTTGATATCTACTGAGTACAATAGATTAAGTCTGATTAAGATATCTAATCATTTTTTTTGGTAATATTATTTTAAAGTAAAGAAACTTTATGAACACCGATATGTGGGACAGGGAGATAAATAAGAATTGAGGAGAAAGTCGTCTCCTACTGTGTGTGTAATAATTACCAAAGTGAGAGAGTATATATTGGCTGTAAGGGTCGAATCATGGCCGAGATTCGTTAAAGGTTATTTAAATAGTGCTGCAAAATAACTTTTAATAACAAAAAAGGGAACTATAAATATATACAAAAGAGGTTTAAGTGAGATACGTAATCAATAAAGTAATGAACACACTCGGTGTCAGAAAGTGGCAAATCCAAGGAATTAAAGTGTTTAATTACTTGACTCGGATCGGAGTCTTAAAAAGGGGCTACAATAAGCCGAAATGTAAATAATATCAATGGGTTTGGGAAGACCGGAATAAAATGCGGTCCGTGGCGTCGACGTCTGGTGCTGGGTAAGTGTCAAAATGAAGGTAACTCGGGGAGACGAAGATGCAACAAGCGACTATGTTTTACCTCAGAGTTCTCGAGGGGGGGGGGAGGTTCTCGTTCTACCTCAGGATGCTGATCAAGGAGGACTGGTTTTCCCTTAGGGTACTTGATGAGGAAGTACTGGCGCCCATTTACGGAAAAATGGCCTATGTAAGAAGCTGCCAATTGACTAGGGAGAAGCCCACGGCGGTGAAATTCTAGCTATCGGTACCCGAATAAACAATAGAGGATCCTATTCTAGAACGTAACGTGTCTCCGTGCGCGCTAGCTGTACTATCCGTACTATCCGTCGGAAAACCTCCGGTTATATAGCTGGTCAGCGAGGCGACAAAATTGCCCCGGGCCACGGCGTGCTCTCCTGTGATTTGGAGGCTCCGGCTTTCGGCTAGGGGAATGGGGTGTCCGAGATAAGGAGACGGTCGAATAACCATTTGAGTTCTTTCTCGCGTCGCGAGTATGAAAGATGAGATGAAATCGACCCCAGGTGCAAGATATAGGCCTCATAAGGTAAACATAGATGGTCTGATAAATCCGTGATCGCCCGATTCTTTCCTTGTTTCTCAAGCTCATAGTTTCAAGGTTGTGGCTACATGGCTCTTCGAAGGATTCAAAGTGGACCTCCAGATCCTATTGACTCTATTTGTCCACAGTTTCGATACTCTTGTGGTTAAAAATGTGATCATTAAATTTTTCGTGTTTGCTAGTGATTTATTATTTTGAGTAGTTAAATCCTTCCTTTTAAAGATATGTCACAAAATAAAATGGAGATGAAAACTTGAACAACGAATGTTATCAACATTGCTCAAAAATATATACGAGAAGCGGTCAATAAGTTTTGCAATTCGGATATATGGAAACGAGATCTAAGGAAAAGTGTTTTATTATTTTTCAATATAATTACCCTCGACTTCAATGCACTTGCGCCACTTGTCCCTGAGGCTTCGAATTCCCAACAACCAGAAATCTCCCAACTGCTGGACGGCGAGCTGGACATCTTCATCGTCCCCAAACCGGAACCACGCAGTCATCCTTAAGCTGGCGGGATAAAAAGTAGTCGCTAGGGGCCAGATCTGGACTGTAGGGGGGATGGTTGAACTACTCGAGTCCGCCTTGTGGACAGAGGCATTGTTGTGGAGGAGCAGGACACCGCGAGGCAACTTGCCGCGCCGCTTCTGACGGATGCACTTCTTTAACCCAGCCAGTTCCTTGGCGTAATATTGGCTTGTGATGGTCCTTCCATGAGGCGCATAGTCCACCATCAACACTCCCTCAGAATCCCAGAAGATGGTGGCCATGATCTTCACAGCTGAGAGTTTGGTCCAGAACTTGATGGGGGTCGGAGAGCCCCTGTGCTTCCAGGCCATGCTTTCGAGCTTGGTCTCGAGATCCAAGTGATGGACCCATGTTTCATTATCTGTCACTATGCTTGACTCGAATCCCGCCGCGTCTTGGTTGTACAGGAGCAGCAGCTCCTCCGAATTTTGACGACGTTAAACTTGATCATGGGGCGTGAGGTTTCGTGAGGTTTCTAGGGACCCAACGAGCAGAGAACTTGGTCATCGCCAAATTGTCGCGGATGATGTTGATAACACTTCCATGTGATATTCCAAGTTCTCGCTCGATTTCTTCGACCTTCACCCGTTGATTTTCGAGGATCATCCTCTCCACACGGGCCACATTGTCCTTGTTGGTCACGTCTGACGGGCGTCCTGGACGGGGGTCATCTTCAAGGGACTCACGACCATGGCGGAACTCCCTATTCCAGCGAAAAAATGATTGCATAGGAAGGGGCGGTGTCGGTGTACACTGCAACCCTGCGTTCATGGATCTCTTTTGCATTCTTGCCTTCCTTTGTCAAAAATTTGATCACTGTTGAAAAATTTGTGAGTGACGATTTGCGATCAGCTACTGCTTCTTAAATAGATAAGGCAGGAGCGTGCGGCTGCAGGACCTGACTTGTCATAACTTGTCCTAACACCCCCACAAATAACCATCCCCCTTCCTCAGTTTTGCCTTACCGATTCTCAAAACTTATTGACCTCCCCTCGTACATTTCATGATTTTAGTAATTTGATTCTACAGTACTGAAAACCACATTTAGTAAAATAGAAAAAAAGTTAAACTAATTAAGTGCTTCTTTTTTTAGCCATTACAGGTTTTACTTATAACAAGGTGTTGAAACTGAGGCTTGCCCTATTAGTTACTATCGTAACATTTTTTTATTATTCAAAATTACTGATGGTTTTAAAAATTGAAACTAGTTAGCTTTTCAAAAGATTGTATCGTTAAATTATAGTGAAACTTAAATCTATTCCCTTTATGGAAAAATATGTTTCACTGGCCAAGAATGATAGACATTCTCTTGACCTTCCTTTATGTAAATCTCATCCTACTGAAACCTCTTTCACGATTTATATGCGACAAGTGGCTTAATAAGCCATCTAGCCATAGTGAATCTTGTGTAACTACCTTCATTGACGGTCTAGCTCATAACAACGAAGAGGGGGATTTTGTTTTATAGTACGCGAGAACCATCTGTCAAAGTTGTGAAATTCTCAAGACATTCCTTTATAAAAGAGGGATATAATTGCCCCATTGCTAAATCTTAGGAAAAAATGGAACCAAAAATAGGGATTCAATTCCCCTCAATGTTTAAATCGGTTGAAATAAAATAGAACAAAAAATACGAATAAAATTTCCTCCTGTGTATAGGTTTGTGAAATGAAATAAAGTAAAAAATAGGGATAGAATTGCCCTCATTGTTTAGATTTATTGAAATACAATAGAACAAAAAATCTTGATCACTCCAAAATTCAATTGAAATGGATTTCTAGCTCAGTACTTCCATGAGCTTAGTTAGATTAGTAACGTTCAAATCAACTACACAACATACTTTAATACCCAATGTGAGACCAAGACATGCACTTGGCTTGTAATGTAACTTGTTAGCCATATGTCAACTACTTAACTGTTTCTTCCCTGTATGCAGAATCAAGGGTCTTCAGTAAATACTCGAATTCAAATCAAGTAACCCAACCGTGCATCCGCAATTCGACCAGTGCCATATAGTTATGAACTACTGATTCCAGGTCTAAGAGTTACTCAAGAGTACAATAAAGAAAGTGATAAATTCGAAGCCGAAAACAAAGCTGTGGTGAATAGATGATGACTCTCAAAGCACAGAAGCAAAACTGCACAGTCACAAATATCTGTATTAACTAATTAGCGACCTTGATCTACTGAAAGTAAAAGCTGAGCTGCTTGTATCTCGGCTAAAACTACTGAATTTACTGCATCATGGTGCGCAAATCACAGAAACCAGGAACATTCGACATTCTACAAAATGGGTTGGCAGCTTTGTTACTAAGACAAAGATCATGCATTGATGACAGACCTCTGCAAATAGGCCCATACTGACCAGAAGAATAAAAACTTTCCATAGTTTCGGAAATAATACATTAAAATCAGTTTTTCTGAACACGGGCCATCAACTTCAGACGGTTCCTATAACGCATGGTTACAGAATGGCTGGAAGCCATTCTGTAACTATGCCAGTTAACCATGCCAAACAGTGGGTGATTTGCGTAGACGTGAAATCCATAAGCCTACTCACGAGTAATTAAAGAGGTTATACGAAGCTCCTATGCTTCCTTTGCTTATGAAATAGAAGCTAATGAAAAACTATACATGCCTGCAAAGTAAATACGAGTAGCAACTGCATTCACAATCAGCTAGATGATCCACAGAAGTTTTTCATATCAACACCGCATTTGAAACTATGCCTTGTAAAGAATTTTATTAAGGCAATGAACCTAGCTAATCCAGGTTTTCAATACCTAATAACGAAATTCAAAAGTGTAGCAACTGGAAGAAAAATTGAAAGAGAGTGTATTTAATGGTCCTAAAGTTTGTTTACTCATTGAGGACAGTAAATTCTTGGAGCCCTAAATAAGACTCAATAGAATCCTTGGCTTGCTTTCTCTGATGGCATAGGTAATTTCTCGAGCAATCACCGTGCAGAAAACTATGCGGACATCGTGTACCGCATAATGCAGATATACCAAGCTCTTGGAGCCAGAATGTTTCTAAAGTTATATTGTAGCGTGCGAGAAGTTCAGGCGAACGGCTTAAATGCTTTGCTGGAATAATTCTTTTTTGAACTCAGGATGGCCAAGTGGTTTAAGGCTCTCGCTAACGGCTGTCCAACGACGCGGGAAGCGTTTTCGAAACTCTTTTCGCTATTTTTCTTTCTTTACTCTTCTTTGTGCCCCTTTCTTACTCTAAGCTATCTACAATACTTCATTCACTCGCACCCGGACATTTATTCTCTAAACCTCGAAGATTTCAGTAATAAACATGAATAAAGATTTCACAAGAAGATAGCAAACATGGGGTCACGTTACCAAGCCGGCTTTGACCCTATTATTAAGGATGATTACTGATAGACTCTGACGTGTGAAACCGAGGATAATCACAGACGTAAAGTCAAAGGGAAGAATTAATTTTGATTGAAATATCATCAAATTCGATTGAAATAGATATCAAACATAATAAATTGCTTTCTTTGTGAGATGGTCATGTCCAAATTAAATGTTGTATGCACTTAAATCTTTAATTATGACACTTGTTCAGGTACAAATTTAATAAACACGAAATTGACAATAAGCAAATCTCCAAAACTGTACTTATTTAGAAAAACATATGTGAGATTTAAAATCACCTCGATTGAATTAGTAAAAGTATTTCAAAATTATATCAGAACCAACCAAAGTGATAATTTAGGCAAGTATATGAATAAAAACTATTATTTTTATCGAAATGAATGTGTATTGCTCTGCTATGATTACATAAGCGTATGAGAGTTTCGTGCCATAACGACCAGAAAAGCTCCTAGTTAGTAGTCAACTTGTGGTATGGTTTTACAATTTTTCACATCTCTGAATTCATCACATCCTTTTCCGCTAGTTTTAAAAATATATCTTCATAGGGATTCTTCCGTTGAATCTGATTTTATTTCAAAGAGATTCTGCCGTTGATTTTGGTTTTATTTCTTCTATTATCTCTAAATCTCCCCCTCCCCTGAAATCTCCAAAATACAGCTCTTTCATTGCTAGAGTTCCGTGTAGCTTGGGAAGGATTAATACACTAACATACCATAATTACGAAGCAAATAAATTTGTAGGCGTTTTAACACCCAAATGGATTCGTATTGTAACCTTTAAAATTAGAGTGGAGATAAAATGTTTGGCGTGGGATTCGAACTGTGAAGGCGACTCGAAAAGAACAGTCAGAAACTTACCTTACCTGATATAGTTTAATATTACTATAGGAATCTTTGTTCCCACTGTGGTAACACTTGCCCTCTATGTGGTCTTTAAACAAAGCGAGAAGGGTAGAGGAAACTGAATTAAGGCCCCAACTTAAAAAGCCATCACTAATGATATAAAACAGGAAGAAACAATTCAAGCGAAGTGAGATCAAGCGGGCTTAAAGCTTAAAATGATTCCTTTATCTTATTGGCATCTTGCCTAATTACTTATGAGTTTTATAAAGGCAATTTATAATTAAATCCAAGATAGGAATGGCAAATATTAGCATATATCTAGATATTCTAAATAGATTCATTGACAATGAACTTTAATATTTATTTAACCCTGCATTAACCTTTAAATAAGTGGTGAAATTTATTAATTGCACTTCTTTTTACCATTAACCTTTTGGAATATAATGGTAAAAATATTTTCTAAAGTTTTCTATTTCTTTCTTCCCTCAAAGTACATTATTTAACTCAATCCGTTATTTATGTTTCAATTAATTTATCTTACGTCTAAAATTTTTACCTACTTTCTCAATGAATCACTCCTCACCACTTCAAACATTCATAACAACTGCTTTATTTGCAATATTTCCGCTTTATTATCCTAAATCTATATTGCAAGTCAAATTTGTCGGTGGAATCTATTTCAGTCTTGGAGCTTTGTTTGCACACTTTAATAATTTCTTCAGTTTTCTGAGGAAAATATTGAATTCTCAAGTTCAAATACGCGATATTAAATTTTTCCCCTCGCAATTTTAGAGCTTAGGTCTCAAATATTATTATAATGTATGGAAGTAATGTCCTTACATTTCATAATACATTTATAGGGTAATGAGAAATCGCATATGAAATTTCGGTGTTTGAAGTGGTTCTTTTCAGGAAATTTATGATTATTTGATCCAAGTCCTATTAATATTTAACCACTGCTCCTTAAATGGGCCATTACTTTAATACAAATAGAACAAAGAAGGAGAACGTATGGCGAAGAATAATAGAAAATAGCAATGGTGATTTGGGAACTATGATAGGTTACATGGTACAGAACGTGAATGGTGATGAACGAACTCCGATTCTTTGAATTAAATTATTGTTTTCAGAAAACAAGGTGCGAACACCTTGAACAACATAGGTCACTTTTGCACCAGACTTGAACAGAGTAATGCAGATTATATTTTCATCGACAATCATGGTCGTTGGTGAACTAGTGTCAGCCTACTTCTTCCCTGAGGGCCTCAAGCTGAAGAAAGAGAGCTACATTCGCGTTCTAATCAAGGTGTTGAAGCGCTGGATTAACCATTTAGCTGCAGTGAGTTCTTATGTGTGTCAGCAAGACACTTTGTCCTGCCACACCAGCCAGCAGAAGACCCAGACCTTGCTGTCGGAAAATGTCTTCCACCACACAGCATCCTAAAAGGGGAGATACAGACGAAGGCCAGTAGCCGGTTTCGAGGTCGCCCTGAAGGTTTTCGTCGACACCACAGGGAGGTTCATAGAGTGAAAAGGACAGAACATTTCCTTACAACAAACAACCAAATTTGAACAATACTGGGGTTCCTTGGAGTACACGGAGGATAAGGCCTCGAAATCTGAACTCACAGGAAAAGACCTTGCGAACAAGCATGTTTTGATTTTCTATGAAAATTTTACGGGAAACTAAATAATTTTTAATTTTCATGGATAACTATATTAAATTATTTTTTTTTAGGTCATATTAGGGAAAAATTTATGCAGACTTATTTTAGAAAAGGATGTTGGGAGTGAAATTTAATATTTGTCTTGGATAATAGCATCTCTCAGATATTATAATATTAAATTTACTCAAATATCTCTGTAGAGAGTTAACATTTTCACTTCCAGCTTCTCTATGGAGATGCACATTTTTTAAAAATGAACCATTGTTTGAAACTATCAGTGTCTGTTTCCGTCATTCCTGTTTTATTTATTCGTACATTGCCATTGATTTACTTTGTATTCAACAAAGGGTAATCGGTGCACTCTTTCTTCTTTGTTTGGGAATCCTGTTTAACAAGTGTAATTCGGTAGTGTGTATCACTCAATTCCGATGGGGCGATATCTTTACAACCATGTCTGATGATACATATTTAGAAACTTCAATTATTTTATGTTCTTTTTCTTTATTGTTCTCTATCTAGATTATGCTAAATTCATAGATTTAAAGACAACCATTATTCTCATTCCGTTTTACAATTTATTAATTACTTCAATTTTCACATTTAAATTTAAATTCTTTTAACTCCAGATGTAAATTATGCTGTTTTTGCTTGTTTTACTTTATAGTTGCTGCTTTTCAATTTAGGGGCAATTTCAACTTAACAGATCGTTATATCTTGGTAAAAGACAACGCACTACACAAGCGACTACTGGTTATAGACTGCAGCTATTCATATCCATATGAATATTGGAAGAATGAAAAGACGAGAAAGATGCAAATTGTATGAGTAATTAGCTTTTAGTAATAATGCATCGTTTCCAAAAATTCTCCGCACAGAGCAAATTGCGCGTACTAAAACGACGCCTTCTAGGAGGACCGCCTCTATATCTCAAAAAAACAAATCACATATTTTTCTGAGATAGTCATTATGCGAACGAATACCGACTGCACCCTTTATAATGAAAAAGGAGTAAAAATAGGAAATGAACTCAAAATTGTAAATAAAGCTTCCTTTCAAATTACAAGCAGGTTAAGGGCTTACAACTTCTCCTTATCAATAACATCACGAGTTATTTTCCACCTGAGTCCGTCGAGTTATGTAATATTTTACACATTCTTCCCGTCGTAAATTTCTTTACTTTTTTAACTTTCTTATGAGAGATTATGTGGTAATAATTTTGTAAGCTTTACTATCTCTTCTTATAATTACGAGCAGCATTTCTTCCCATTAACCAAGGCGCCCAGTAATTATGTAATACTAGTAAATCATTTCGGTTTAGCATCCAATAAGAAGGGAGAGACAGGAGCAAAAAACATTGGGGATAACATAGGTAAATTTAATTTTAAACCTCAATAAATTTTAATGGTTGCATATTCAAAGGCTAATTATTTATTTTATTCAAGATATAGCATACTGAGGTGTCCAAAACAGAACGTTTTTAAAAAAGTCTTAAGATCGCTCTGTACCAGAGCGAAGCACATCTCTCCTAAACTCATTTCATCATTTTTCTTAATCAGAGAAGGTAGGTAAATGATTGTGGTTTGTTCTAAATAGGCGGTAATTCAATTTCATCATTCAAATTTACTAATACTAAAATAATAAATACAGCTAAATGTTAAATTGGAAACATCAACATTATCCTTTCGTTTAGGTGGAATATTACTAAATTCCAAAGCTAAACGTCATCATGTCTTTAAAGTGGAATATTACTAAATTCCAAAGCTAAACGTCATCACGTCGTTTAAATGGAATATTACTAAATTCCAAAGCTAAACGTCATGTCTTTAAAGTGGGATATTACTAAATGCCAAAGTTAAACGTTATCATGTCGTTAAACTGGAATATTGCTAAATAAAAATTTAAACAATAATGTAAACTTTACCCCAGACGAGCATCTTGGCCGAATCTGTGTCTTCAGTCTCAAAGGTAGCCACAGTACAACTGTAAGTTCCGGAGAGTCCAGGGTCTGGTTTTAGGATTTTTAGAGCGCGATGCTCTTCCCAGGGATCTGACGATGCACGATATCTGGTATCCAACCTGCCACGTAGGGTTCCTAGTACTTGAGGAGGTCTTGGAGGTATCCACTGATAAACCAGGTTTACGGAGTTAATATACCTATAAAGAAAAACCAAAGTATTAAATAATAAATATCGATTCTAAAAAAAAACAACTATATATGATGTTTTCTAAAGAAGAATATTTACTTTTATGTGCTGAATACAAAACAGCTAATAGATAATTTACAATATATCTACTTCATTTAACTTCAACTTATATAAAAAGATTGAAAAAAATTATGATGGAATTTCTATGATTTTATTATTAAATAAAAAGAAAAACTTATAAAATTGAAATAAAGAGAAAGTAATTTTCTTATATGATCTATATACAAGCTGGACTAATTTTACGGCTTAGAAGGAAAGTTTGTGAGCTAAAGTTTCGTTTGGAAAAACAAGTTGGGTGAGAAAATAAAAAGTTCCGTCAACATAGGATTAAAATAATTAAGTATATACATAAATAATTATTGCAGAAGTTAGTCGAAGAAGTAATAGGTGAAAGTAGAGACCAATCAAACAAAATGACAACAATGGTTGAATTTTCTAGGAGAGTATTCCATATCAGCGAATACTAGTGAAGAGTTAGAATACCAGACCTATTTTTTAACTTCACCATTTTGTTTTTTTATATTATACAAGAATTATTAGAAATAACTTTGATAAAAACAACATAATTCATAACCAAACTGAGATGAAATTATTATTCAAATACTCAAAGAAAAACCCCTTCTCAAATTATAGTTAGTGAAAAAACACGACCAAGTTTCACTCAAAAGTTAAATATTTAGTTATATTAAAATTATTTGATTATGACAAAGTAAAATGTATCAATATTAATTCCTCTCTAGTCCTGTTTAAAAATAAACTGAATTGAGTTTTCTAGTTGATAATTTCAGTTTTAGTTCTAGGGAGGAGTTACTCAAGAGCAGGGATGGGGAACGATTTAAATGTGAATTAATAATAAAGTAATTTTTTATAATTTGCTGCAAGTTTTTCTCAAGTGCTAACTGAATTTGGGAGAAAGAGGGATAGATATATTATTGAGTTGATTTTAAAAAATTTAGGGAACCTTTTATTATAATTAAAACTCACACTGAGGAGGTAAAATTCATTTGCAGAATATTAACTTAAAGATCGTTTTACCCTATCGATAGCGTGGATATATTTTAAGCCTTTAAGTTTATTCTATCTGCCATATACAGTTGCACAGTGGAAAAAAACGTTAAAAGTATAAAAGAATACAAAATAAATTTCATTTTTTTCTTTCCTTTTCCAATATAAAATCATTCAGCCAAAATTTTTCAAGTTTTCCCAATACATTACAGTGATCAATCTCATAATTGCTTTATTTGACTAAATTTGCACAATAATAGTAAATAAAGGATATTCCTTACATATTGGTTCTTAATTCCTTTAAGATTAATATAGAAACTTAAGAGAAATAATAATATTTTAAACATAATAGTTTTATTTATTTTTTAACTGAAAATATCAGCTGGAACTAGAATAGGAAAATATTGCGTAAGTTCTATTTATTTAGCATCAATGAGCCATGACGAAATCACTGATGAGAGATCATTTGTATTTGATTTATATTTTCCGTCCTTTTGAGATATGGATGGTCTACTAGTTCATCTGTAAGCTTACTCCTTTAACAAGACCTTCAAGGTTCATCACTATGAACAAATTTTCCAAAAAATATCTAGATAAAACTTTGGATATTAATGATGTTGCAAAGATTTTGAAGAGGAAAAAATTCTGGAATTGTATTCCTAGACCTGAATACTTCGTATTCTATACTGGCGTTGGTTACTTGCTTCCCTAATACATTTTTTTAATACATATATTCCAAGTTAGCTCTGAGGTCAACAAATTTCTGATCGTAAAATTAGCAACTTTAAAAATCAATCAGTTTTATTTTAAATTCATCTATATGTATCCAAGAAAACATATACAAGTTTAGTTGATTCCCTTTTATAATGTCTGGATGTTAAATTAATTTTGCAGAAAACTGCTTAACAATTTACTCCATGATATATAAAAATTTCTTTAGTAGGTATTATTGAACTGTTATGTCATTCATTTGGAGATTATTAATGTTTCTTTTTAGATGTGGCTAATATATACCCCCCAGCCTTAGTCTACATCCTTCTTAAAGTAAAAACCCCTAGTTTCATTTCAAATGCCTTTATGTCATCTAATAACATTAGGATAATTACAAAAGCGTGTTCATTCTCTTTGATCTTAAAATATGAACAAACCAAAAACTAACTGGGAGAAAGTGTGATCCAAAATATCGGAGAAAGATTGCTTGAACTACAAACTTTGTAAAAGAAGAAAGTTGAAGATGTCATTAGCAACAATTGGTATTCTCAAAATATAATATAAAATATGACTAATTTTTTTTTTTACTTTTGAGTGTATCATTATCACTAACTCTACTATTTAAGAAGGGGATTTTTTGAGTATTTGAATAATAATTTCATCTTAGTTTGGTTATGTTTTTTTATCAAAGTTATTTCTAATAATTCTTTTATAATATCAATAAACAAAATGGTGAAGTTTATAAATAAATATAAGTATCGAAATTCTGTAATTTTTTAAAAACCAAGAATTATAAATGGTGAAGCTCAGAAAATTTATTTTTATATATCTTCTTTTATAACTATTTTAGCCACGTGATATTTTAAAAGGGGGAAAAGTTAGTTTAGAATTCATTTTTAAAATGATTATAATTGGCGAAGCTCAAAAAATGTATAAAAATTTAACCATAGCTCATTTTTATTTTAAATTTTAATCTTAGTAGCGAAGCGCAAGCTTCCCCCGTAGGGGCGATTGGCGAAGCCATTCCCTTGTGTTATATAAATAATTTTATAAAGGACAGCACTCTAAATTATATCTTACAAATCTATAGGAAATAAATATCTAAATGATTTTTTAATATTTTGAAGATATTAAAAAATAAGTTTTTAGAGAGGTGATTACAAAAATTAATTACCATTTAAGTGAAAAATAATTTTAGCAATTTACATTCATGGCCAAAGATTTGAAAATACTATATATTCTTATTTTTCATTTACGTGATATGAGTAACTATTCTACTATTTCAATTATTGTAGGTTTTCTAAATAGTCAGAATTTTAATAAATAATAAGAAAAAACAATGCATTAATCCTTTGAATTCAAAATCGCACTCTAGTCCAGTTACTGTAGGAAGTGAATTACTCCCACCATATCTGCAGGACATTCATGGAAGGGAAACAAGAAGAGGCAAGGAATTGCTACAATCCAGAAAGTGCAGAACCAATAGATATAAGAGGTCCACAATACCCTTATATAGTAAAGAAACTCAACGACAATATTACAGTTTGGATCATGAACTTTACTAATAGCCAAAATTTTTGGTCCATATATATATATATATATATATATATATATATATATATATATATATATATATATATATATATATATATAAATATATGTATATATCTCTTAAAGTAGCAGGAGAGAATGATGAAAATGAATCCATTAAACCACATTGAAAGAGAAAACGGAATAATTTTTCCTTGCAGTAATATTTTTATTACCTTTTTTCGAAAAATTCCGTTAGGGAAGCGATTCTAACCAGGCACACTGAGGCAGCGAGCACCGCTTTGATCACAGTTAAAAGTATGCCGTTAGTACACTACGCTACGCAGAGTACCAAAGTAATAAAAGTATTACTGCAAGGAAAAATTATTCCGTTTTCTCTTTTAATGTGGTTTAATGGATTCATATATATATATATATATCTATATATATATATATATATATATATATATATATATATATATATCACTAATTTATTCGATTCAATTTCGCTAAAGAATAGAAAAATAAATGTATTTTTTGTGCATTATATCTTTTAACTTAATTAAGACTTTGTAAACCGAGACATCATGTTTTGCACTATGTATATTATTTTGTAAAACTTTCTCGGTTCAATAAACCTTAAATTATTATTTTTTTTTAATTATTTATTCTCAGTTCCTGGAGCTTTGCTATTCGATCGAACGAGTAAACGGGTCAAATGAATTATTTTGTGTAATTATAATCTATTTCTTAATATTTCTTCAAAAAATATTTTTTTTAATCTTTTTCAGTTCCAGAAGTGCTTCTTTCTAAAATAAATCGTGCATCCATGGTTTTTCTGTAACAAAGTAGCTTGAAATACCATGAAATAGTTACTAAAGTTATTGAATCAAGTAGTACCATCTCTAGGATCATTAATGACTTTAAAAATACAGGTTACACTCCTATGAAGAGGTCTTCTGGATGCCCAAGAGCTTCCAATGAACGCCAATATCGCTCATAGATCGAGTTTCCTCTTGTTCTAAGCTTGCTCTCGATTGGAAAGAAACAGGTGCGAACACTTCAGAGCCCATATTGTACAAAAAAGGGAGCGCTTTCACATGATGTGTGTCGGACTCACGGTGAAGTATCGAGACAGTGTTTATGTCTCAGGCTGCTTGATCTCCCAGAGAATTGGAGCATTAGTGATGAATAATTGACATCAATATAAATATTGATTGCGTGCAAGATTTTACTTTATTTATTAACAAAATGTGATCGGGCTGCAATTTTTACTATATTTCACCCTCAAACTTTGAGGCAAACGTAATAAAAAAATGCAACGAGTATTTAATAAATAGCTAAGAAAAGAAAACGGAGAGCAAACTTCCTTCAGGGAATCAGATACTTGGGTACTTTCTCTAACTTTATCTTTCTTTAAAAGAGGAAATCCTAATTTTAAAAGCTAATTATACAATTAACTAACTGAAGCTTAGTTTTTTTTTTAAAAGAATCGCACTAAGCATCGTTAAGATTTTATTAAGAAAGTTGAGAAACTTTTCTTGAATGAAAAAATTTGAAGATGAATAAAAATCAAACTCAAACACAGTAAAATAATCAATATAAGTTTTAGAAACAACTGAACTTTTTGACATATTGTATGTAAATAATGTTGTTGTTTAATGCTCTCGGGAGCAGATAGTATCTCTCTATGACATGGAAATGAAAATTGAGGAATATGTCAAATTTCGGGGGGAATATCAGGGGAGGAAATTAAGTATAGTTTTTATTTGTAAATTTGACAAAATCGCACTCAAGAAATAAACAATGCAATCTGAATAAACATATGATGAGGCTTCAAGGTTTACTATGTGATAAAGAAATCTTATGTGAAGCCTCTATATTGGCAAGCAGCACGAGTATTGAATTAAAAAAAAAATAGGCACTTACCCCCAAAATATGTGCGAGCTCAAAAAAAGGTTATTGTTTCTGAGCCAACAGCAACGCTTGAACGGAGTAGTTTTAGCGACAGAGCAGCCACAATGATAATTTTGAAACTTCAAAACTTAATTCAACTAAGGATCATTTATTTAGCTGGACAAGTATTCAATGTGAATATCAACAACATCATGAAATACGTGAGCAGACTTCCTAATCTGTTCTCACAAATTGATAAAAAACAGTTACTAGAAATTCCCTGATTATACTGTAGAATAAATTATAGCCCTGAAACTATATTTAGTGATATAAGCAATTAGAATATCCCCAAAATTGTGTCCCTGAGGTATTGGTTTTTCCCAAGACTAATCCATTGTCTAGAACGTTAAATATTATTGTTCATAGCAATTTTTTCGTATCATGTAACAATATTTCTCGTAAATGCTTCACTTTTTAGTCGAGAAAGAAGAGCTGAACTAATGGTGATTTTTGTTGCGTTTCTATCTCTTGAAGACATAAGGAATTCATTGCCGCAATCGTGAAACTTTTTCTATCTCTTTTAAATGAAGGTTCACAAAGAAATGTGTCGAATGCATTTTTTCAGCTAATATGGGGGCAGATATAAGTGGATTATCTTTCAATTTTATTTCTAAAAGATCATAACCCAATTACACCGGTTCTCTTGAACTGAGTTTCTTTTTGAGACTAGCCTTTCCAGAGTGAAAATTTTGAAACCATCTTTTTTAACCTGTGAAAACGAACAGCTTTGCAGCCCCTCGTCCTCTGTATCGCCTACCCACGTGGAGGAGGGTGGTGTAGAAAGTAGAGGATCTAGCCTCCGGCCGACTCGATCCTAGAGAGATTCTCCACACTTCTGATTTTTATCAAAATGTGAACCGAGAAAAATTGTGCAGTAAGGGCGCCCGGATCAATGTTTCAGAGGTGCATAGTATGAGAAGAAAAAATCAAAAATATAAAGTTAAATCTTAAGAAGGAGCTAGGATGGGCAACCACAGGAGTCATAGGTGAAAAAAGAATAGCTCCCATGCCCAAAGGTCATTGGCGACCTACTGACTAATGTGGAATCCGAATCATCGTACTTTATTTACACTTAATTCTTACGTTCCTTTCTGACACCCGTATTATCTAAGTTCCTCTAGCTGTTAGTGTTCGCGAGGTCGACTATTTTTTTGCTCCTATATAATTATAGCGATTTTTATAATCTTAAATATGTAATGGTATTCATGTCTCTTAATTATCTTTATTTAGGTATCTCTGTTGTTTTAGTGTGTTTTATTACCTTGCTTTTAGTTTTCTTGTTCGCTATTTTGTGCTTTTTAGCGGGTGTCGTTTGCGGTTCTCATATTTAAGTTTCTTTCCAGTATCCGATTTTGTGATTTTGCTTTGTTCAGTTTGTTATCATAATCACTTTATGCTCGTAATTCGTGTTATATTTTGGCTTTCTTCAGCTTTTGGAGCTCTTTTCGCCTTTTTGCCTTTTTAAACTTTATTGTTTGTTTTAATTATTCAATTCTTCTCTGTGTTTATTATTATTTTTGGTTTTTATTCTCTCTCTTTTTTTCTTCTTCTTTCTGAATTCTTCACGAATATATGGGCTCCTTTCCCCTCCCCCTCCATCTGATATTTTGAGCTTTGGAATTGATATTGATTGAGTTGATCGTACGGAATATAAATTTGTTCTACAAATACTTCGTGGAGGTTGTTTATTTTTCTCTGAGGACCTTATTTAATGGTTTTAATCTGGCCTATTCATGTAGGTCAATTATTTTCTATTCTTTTCTCATTTTCTTCTTTTGGTAATTTAGCTTAGCACGGGAATTATTTGATTTGAAGCTGTAAGAGGTATGAGGCTATCGAACATCCTAGGTATTGAGGGGTATGCTAGTGTTGTCTTCTCTAGGCCCTTATATATTTTTTCTTTTGAAGAAATTTTTTGTATTGAATATAGTGGTTGCAATGTTGGAGTCTTTCTCTAAACCAAATTTGGTACTAGCTAACACTAATTTTCCATCACTCTATACTCTAAACAAATTTCCTGCGTTCTAACTTATCATTGTTGCCATTTCTAAACTCAAAAACATTATGATGCGAATCACCTCTTTTGACCATTTCATAATATTTATCATTTGACCAAACGGCGCATTAAATTAAGATATATCTAAATGTAGTTCTTGACTTTTCCTGATATCGAGCTAGCTAGGACCCTGTTTAAGATATTAGAATTGTAAACAAATAAATCTGCTTTCGAATTTTTAGCTTCATAAAATAATGTAAAACATGAAAAATACCGCTTTAATGATGATATGACCTAATAGAATTGTCTTCTCATACTCACAAAACAAAAATGACTATTTACATAAGCGTTTTTGATTAAATAACATATCTCAATCCCTATATCAATAAATAAGGGATTTATAAGTCAAAATCTAAAGAATGGTATCTATCATAATTAGACCAACATTAATTTCTGTAATTATAACCGTCATAAGAAGTGAATCGGAGCGTTAATATACTTAACAAAACGAAGAAGAGAGAAGATAGACTTTAGTAGTGTATCAAAAGCATAGGCTGATATCTCCTGATGCGAACCACTCGTGTTAAAGGTGTTTGATGGAATATTTGTTTTACATAAAATTAGGATTCGAGCACAGATTCTATGTCAATTTCTTGCATGGATCTGGTCACATTAAATAGAGGTCTACAATGCAAAGCTAAAACCGCGGGTGACATATATTTATTCCTTAAATCTTAATTGTTTTTTCATCGGTGGTAATCTTAAAAGCAATTGTCCACCTCCAGGAAACGGATATTATCGCGTAGTAAATGTAGATAATCATGTATAAATTCTGAGCTACGCATCCGGAAGAGACAACATATAAGAAATGCCGAGTGTGTATATATGGTATAAGGATTTTTCTAAAAAAGCATGTGATTGGCCTAGTTTTATGGATATAAATGATGTTATGATGTTTTCTTATTTTTAGCTCTATAATGTTGGTATTAAGGCAATGAAAGCATTATATTAAAAAGGAAATTGAAGCTTTGACAAGAACAACTTCTATGATATGTGTACCAAACCTGTTTCGGAGCATCAATCTCAAATTTCTAGTTGTTTAAAGAAGAACAGCCTATTGCAATAAGCGACTATTTATATAAAAATAAGAAAAATAAACAATAACAAAAGTAAAAAAATATGTCTCACAAAATATATTAATGCCCAAAAGAATGTGAGTTCCAAGGAGATATATCTTCAAAATGGTGTTATCAAGTGATTGCTGAGATGTAATTAGCTACCTAAATTTTTCGGTTAAAAATGAAATTGCCCTTTGACAGATTAAAACCCTGTATGGGATTGATTAATGTAGCTCTCATTACATTTCATTATTTCCAGTCGCCTAATATGCAGGGTGACCACCCTAAAACGAGCCCCAAATTTTGATAGGCCTCATTTCTTAATTTTCTGCCAGGATTGAATGAAACTTCGGTGATAGATAGTTTATTGTGTTTAAAAACATCATATCAAAACATGTGAGTCTTTGGACTTTTCTTCTTCATTCTAGAGCAGGTGTTCGAGATGACCTCCATTTAGCTCTGTGCATTTCATGAGGTGCAGCACAAAGTTGTCCATGACGTCCTTACAAACCCACCGGCTAATAGCTTCCTTGAGTTCCGTGATGGTCTGGGTCTCCGTGCGTACACTCTCTCTTTAAGGTAGCCCCAGAGAAAGAAATCTGGGGCTTAAGGTCTGGGCTGTGAGGGGCCCACTCAAAATCAGTCTTAAGACTAAGCACACGGCCACCGAAGTTCTCCTCCAGCCAATTTCGGGACAAGCTTGAGGTGTGAGAGCTTGTCAATCTTGTTGAAACCAAAACCTCCCCATAAGCGACGTTAACATGGTCTAGAGCTCCCTCTGGAAGGTTTTGAGGAGCTCAACATGCCGCTCATTGGCCACTGTCACTGTAGAGCCAGATTCCTCGAAGAAGATTGGTCCGATGATGCCTCTGGCTGAGAATGCAGTTCATAACGTGCAGTTAGGGGAGTTTAGGGGCTTGGTGGTTACCTCATTTGGTCTGGATGTCCACCAGAAGACATTTATCTTCGAGTTTACCTTTCCTTCAAGATGGAAATGAGCTTCATCTTAAGTCCAATGGTGGTTAAGGAAAGTTGAGGTCTCTGGCTGAGAATGCAGTTCATAACGTGCAGTTAGGGGAGTTTAGGGGCTTGGTGGTTACCTCATTTGGTCTGGATGTCCACCAGAAGACATTTATCTTCGAGTTTACCTTTCCTTCAAGATGGAAATGAGCTTAATCTGAAGTCCAATGGTGGTTAAGGAAAGTTGAGGTCTCCAAAATTTTCTCCAGTATCTTAACTGCCATAGCCTTTCTCTACTCCTAGTCTGAGACTGTAAGGGTCTGCTTCGTCTGTATTCTGTATGGGTAGGCCTTTACATTCATTACTAGTACTCTCTTGCAAGTCTTACGGGATATACCGAAGGACTGACTTCGCTTGCGCACAGAGCGTTTTGAACTCTACTGAAATAACTCTCCCACGATCTCGACCAGCTCAGTTCTACGCTTCCTGGGGCAGTCTGAATGGCTTGGACGGTTGCTACTGGCTGCATTAAGGGTCTTCCCTCTCCGATAGTTCTCGAATTGGACCATCCAGTCCTTAATTCTGCTCTTGGGGCGGGATTTTTCACATTCGAACTGATACACGAAAGTGTCCTGCACTTTCTTGAACGAGCCTGTATTGTAGTAATGTTTGACACAGTATATGCTTTGTTGTAGCTCCCATTGAGATCTAGTTGTGTTCACAGGCGTTCCTTCTGTCATGTCCTGCAAAGTAAGGGTGATTAGTGAATGAATGTAGGATACATCACATAAATGTGTGCAGGCCCGTTTTGGGGGGATCAACCAAACGAGGCTGTAATCTACTCAGTAAGGAAGGATGGGAAATGAGTCAAGCGCCTTCTTTCATTAGGCCGCTAATCGAATCCCAGTTTAAATCATTTGATCACTAGGTTTTTCAATATTCCCTCCACGCGTTTCTCATTAACTTGGGCAGTAATGCTTTTAATTGGGGGGGCTCATATTGTCAGTTATTCTTTTTTAGAATATAAATAGTCGAAAAGCTTAATATATTATCAGTATTTGTATAGCCAAAGATGGAAGATAATGCTTTGAAACCGGTTATCTTTATATATCATTGAAAGTCGTTCTCATAAAAAAATGCTTTACATTTTAGGTCTTGGTATCAATCGTTATGGAGCATATTTCATTCCTATAAGAACTAAGCAAAGTTTTCTATGAAAAGCGTATTTTAAAATTTCCTTCGAGCCAAAGTAACATTTTTAAACCACTTTAAAGAAGATGAAGAATGAAATGCAGTGAAAGACCACAACAGAGGTGAATACAAGTCCAAATCTATGAGATTTTCCTCCATTAGGGTTTTGGCATTTGGGTTAAGACTACTTTCGTCACATCTCCATGTATACTTTTTATTTACAGTCTACAGGGAATCTTAGGTAAACTTTTGATAGCGAAATGCCCAAAACTTTCCATTTCAAAGCAAGTAACCATGCAAACCTCAACATCAACCCACCTGAAAGAAATAGTTCATAACTGCAGCCCACGTCATGGACTTTGCCGTGAAGGACTTTGCAATGCCCACCTCTTGGTTAAGGGCATTCTATCTAGTTCTAAGTTCTTCAGAGAGCTTTGCAATAGTTCATTCGATCTATTGAAACATACTCTTGTATTTTCTCTGGAATTTTCTCGATCTTAGCCGTTTACTCAGAAATGGACTCACACTTCCTCTTCAGTGCCACATGAAATATTTGCAAATTGTACCGCTAAGTTTCATTGATTTCTGTAACGGATCCTATTACTTAATTCTTCATTGTGTCCTAAATTACATCAGAAAAGCGATCCCGATTGATGGCTTATCAATACTGATGTCCATAGATCGAGGAAAAAAAGACATATGCATCTTATATACAGAAATTCTTTGAAGGAATGCTTAGAGTAGATTACATTTATTTAACATAAAAACCTCCGTTACTAACGTTCCTATCTCACCATATGCTTTCCTAATCTAACACTCAAAAATTTGTGTCTGAAACCTACGCCTATATAAGTTCCTAGTGTTTGTTTCATACGGTTCACTATTATTTTGGCAAAGTCCTTTGGTATCTTTACTCTAACTTCTTTCATTACTATCTATGCTATTCATAACTGTATTGGCAGATATTTTCACTTTAATGCCTGTATGCTTAGATCTTCTCGATTAAGCCATAAATCAAACTAAGCTTTAAAAAGCAAAGTATCATCTCTTAACACCCCGAATCCCTTAATTAAATCCTCTATCATAGGGCAATCGACACCAGTAGCATCCAAACCTAGCAACATGGACATTATTTGAGTCTCGATCATACCCTTATCTGCATTCTAATTACTATTCACCAATTTTTAACCTTTTTAATATCTCTTTAACTTACGAAAATTTAAGAAGTAACCAATAAATTACAATTAAACATTTTACCATACAAATCGAATTTGATCAATCCTTCCATGTTAAAGGTATCCATTAGCACCTTTGGTCATATTCAGGTCTCTAAAACTCTTTGAGTTTCACTTAAGACCTCTAAGCCCAATATTGGTGTCCAAATTGTGTCACAGCAGAATAACGAGGATGAAAAAGGGAAACAAGGTAGATATAAGAAAGGAGGTGCATGAAAGAAAAATGAAAGAAGAGGGTCGACCGAGACAGAATGAAGAGTGAGGATATTTAAGCGTCGATAGCTTTCCTAGAAACAACCTTATTGGCGCAAAAATCTCCCTACCTATTTGCAAATCAAAAATAAAAAAAATCTAAATCTATTTGTCTCTTCACAGCCTTTTTTTCTCTTGCCTGCTCTGAACTAACCTGGGTACCTAACAAATAAATCATGTACACTAAAGCCAATCGCTGCTACTCCCACACTCTCATTTGCTCCAATACCTGTAATGACAATAAATAAGCCCTAAGGAGACAAAACTAAAGAATATAGATGTCTATTTACAATCGAAAGGAATACAACTATTTTCCATTCGAGATCTTAAACATACGTAAATAATGCTATTTCCAAAAGGATCTTATACACAATTCACAATAGTTTTCTCCTCTGCTAATTTAAGGAGCAGGAAGAGTTACTTTTTTATCAGGTTTGCTATAAGGATTTTTAATTTTAAATTATAATTAATGTATTACCAGGCCTTATGTTGTGAAGATAAGTTATGAGGGACTATACCAAATAGCTTTATTCTAGAAATTCAATATAGTTCTGAAATATTGTGTGATCGCGCTTGGTAGCACAAGAGTTGGGTGGTATTACTTACACCGACGCTAATAAAGCCTTTAAAGGGAGTAGTGATAGTTTATTTCTATCTACACCCACAATCAATTTAAACTAGCCACGTATAAATACCAGATCATATCAATTGTTTTAACTCTATCTCAATACAGTATTTCGATACAAGCGTATTTATAAGGTATTCTTTGTTCTATCAAAAAAAAATCCGAAAAGTTACTACTTCAGGACATTACCAAGATTACATTGGAAAGATTATACGTAAGAGAATAAACACAGTCCCTTTAGTAAATATATCACTTAAAGGACTTACAGCAAATACACCTCAGGGACGCTCGATAAAAGGATTTCAGTTGAACTTACATTTCGTCCTAGGAAAGGACTATATTTCAATTCGAAAACTCCTGCATTTATATGGGAACGAAGTATTTTGATTTAAATATAATTGCATATCTGATTTCCCGGTACGTTCCAACCCTAAGCTTTATAATTGTTATCATTTATATAAGTGCTCCCGTAGGACATAAAAACTGGGTGGTTTAAGGAGGGAATTTTATATGATAAATAGTAAATGTAACTTCGTTTGCATTTGTTTTTGCTAGATCGTTATCTACGACAGAAGAGTCACCTCTGGTATCGTAAATAGATTGAAGAAGATATTTTGCAAATTTTGCAATGAATGGTGTTAAATAATAAAATATATATACATATGTAATTCTATAAATCAAAACATACACTACATAAAAATATCAGAGTTGATATTTATAGAGGACCTGAGTCAAAATATAATCAAGGTAAACTATAAAGAAATGTGATTTGAGTTAGAGGAAGAAGAAAGGTGATTGAAAAATGCTTATAAGAGAAATTAAGAGAAGAAGTTTAAAGGAGCAATTGTTCCCTAAGATAAGATTTTCTGTCTTTTCTATAGAAAATGAATAGGAATATCATTTACTATAAAACACCCAGGGGCACCTACAGATATTTCTTTCCATAGCGTTCTAAGAGCTTAAATACAGTTTTGTTTGCACAAAGACGTCTTTCGTTAATACAGATGAGTAATTATTCCTAATTAGTCCAGTAAATGCAGAATCCTATTGGCACCTATAGGTGGGCAGCGGTAAGTGAGGAACACCATGGCGTGTGATCTGTTTCAGCAGCACCACGTCACATTGCAATATCTTTACTGTATTTCTATTACTTTCGCATTTATGTATACCATTAATGATATTTGTAATGCAGCTAACAAATTTAGCTTTTATTTAGTATTTTTATAATAAATAAAGCCACGGCTATGAGAAGGAACCGATCCTTAGAATTTCGCTAGTTCTTTCATACCTCTACTTAATTGCAAATCTACGAAAATGATGAAATTGCTAAGCTTTCAGATAACTATTTTTTATTGAACAAATTTTTCTTCATAATTTTCAAAATGTTAATTAACTTGAAATATCATTCGACGAAATGATACAAAGCTACCATATTATGAGGGGGCTTAGTTGCAAGCAAGACATTTAAGGGAAACCAATCAGATTTGGTTATAAATTGTGGTCTATTTGCACTTCTTAAAATTATCTAATTCCATTCATTCTCTATCAAAATTTAAATGTATATCAGTTTTAGGAAAAAATAAATGTGCAAGCATAAAGCTATAGTTGTTCTGCGCCTTCTTTTCACTTTGCATTTTGGAAGTTGTAGAATAAGAGAATCGCATAAAAACTATTCATTTGCAGGTAAAAAAAATGAAGAAATGAAATGGTGCATTGTCTAGAAAAAAATTGCATTTTAAATCGTTAATTGGAAGGACAGTAACCTTCACCTCAAATGCCTATAGTATTCATCCAATCGCTTCTGTCAATCGCGTTCTTTAGTCGATAAAAAAGAACAAAATTAATGTCCGTCGTTATCAGGTATCTTTCATGTATAATAAATTCCTGGATGATGTGAACAGGTTCGAAGAAAATATTGGCAGTCAAAGACTATCTCAAATAGTGGAAAAATGGTAGTTTTCTCTGTTTTTTTTAGCATTTATACTGCATATAGAATGCATAAAAATATATCAAGTCATAAGCGATAAAAAGCATACCTAACAAAATATAAGACACCCTCTAAAAAATTAACAGCTTGTGGATCTACAGAAAGTTCTTAGCTTCATCCATTGGTACTCGCTTACAAAAACTGAATGAACAATTAAAAAAATGCAATAATGAACATTGTCCTAAACAAACCAGAAACCAATGCAGGAAATTTAACTTTCCTCTCCAAATTAGCTGCCTGCATATATTTTACAACAAATCTTTTTAGAAAGTTTACGGCAATTCTTTATTTCTGTTGTTCATTACGTGCCCGGTGGTACGCATATATTCCAGCTTTTTATTTTTTTTAAATATTAGTTTTGAAATAAACCTATAAATCAAGTTTGTTAATAATTGTATTTTATATAATTCTTAACATTTTATCAAATCTGATGCACAAACTATTGTATGAACGTTAATAGATAGAATGCATCGGTATGCTGTAGAATGTAGCTGAAATGGAACGATCCGTAAATCTATTATTATAAGTATTAAGTTTCTATCTGATTTAATTTGGTTATTTCTATGCATTGGTTTTTCAATTTTCGAAATATATTTTGGGAGTTTATTTCAATTTGAGCAAGATTAATTTGGATAGGAATAGACAGTAAGCTTTTAGCTTATACACGATTTTATTAAATTTTATCCCTCTTTCATTACCTTATAACACATTCATTAAAAAGAGAATTGTAAATATATATACAAAGTTTCATCTGATAAATCCCTTTATTATAAGAACAGGTTAAATCTTTTGCCCTCATTTTTACTACATTTTTGCTCCCTTTCTGATGAGATTGTAAAGAATGACCCAGGCTTAGTGGTAATCACGGCATATAGAACAGTGTTAAGTTGATTGTTTGACCAATTTAGTGATCATCGATGATTTTACTGTTATATTAAAGGGATTTTATTTTGGTAGTAAACATAAATACTCCTTTTTTTATTTACGTAGCAATAGTAAAAATATGTGCAAAAGGATGTCACGCTTGGAGTTCCATTACACCATGAGGAGAAATTCATATATAATCAACGTCTATTAACGATCTATTTTTAGGATATGATTTAGATCCCAACTCTTCAATGGTATTGACCAAATAAATACCTAATTTATATTGCATTTGTTCAACGCCTCGTCATTATTTTAGTCGCTGACGAACTAACTCAGAGAAAAGTTTATTACCAGTTATTTTTATCCGATTTTCTCTGCTGGCTAATTCTTAACGATCTAAGCTGATACATAATTTATCAGGCACCGATGGCCTACTTATGACGAATTTACCTCACGTTAATTATCATGTTCGGCTCTGTGGCTCAAGAGAAGAACTTGTTGAATTTCTTTTGTGTATTCTATCGTTTTCCTTGTGATAATTTGTGTATGTTTGGAGGTTTTATTGTAGCCTTAAGTTTGTTTTTGTGTTTAATGTAATTAAGATGGGGAGATGGTCAGAAGAGAGAGCGTGTATCGTGTTCCAGGTGAGTTGTCTTTGTAGGGTGTTTGTTGAAGTGGTGATGTCTGGTGAATTTTGTTGTTTGTCTCAAGAGAAGATTCCTATCTTGCTATTTTTTTAATGTCATATTTCTTCTGCGAGTAACCCACGCTAATTTTCTCTCCCCATTGGATTGCACTTCTACTGTCTAAAAAGCTACTTGACCAACACTATCCCCGCCGGCGTTGTGGAACACTCACTTCCATTTCCATATTTTCATTATCGACCATCACTTTCCTGTACGTTAATTAATATTTTTTACTGCAAACTAAACGGTTTCGCATATACTCTCTGCGGATAACCCATTAATTTGTGTAATTCATATGATGAGTACTAATGCGAAGCTTGTTGTATATCTCGCTTTCAATCGATATACTTCATTAATCTGTTAGAGTTTTAGCAAGTGCATTTAGTGGTATCGTTGGTTCTGCTACTATACATAGATATCCCTCCCTTAATTACTTCAAGCGTGACATAAAGGTACACATTTTCTATCCTACCATCACATCTGTTACATAACGGATCTTGTAACGCGTGAGTCCTTTTAAAATTGTTTTTAATATTAGTATTGCTGCTGGTTGACGACTATAAGAAAAATTGGTACAAATTCTTTGTTATACTTCACATATACTTTATATTTGCTATAATAAATCCTACAAAAGTTATATGATGAAAGTACCAGTGAGAAAGAAACCTCTAAGAACATCCTCAGTTTGCCTTATTTTAGTGGTTTTAAAACCATAAAATCATTGACATCTCTTAATGTAAACCTTGTATCTTCCTATAATAATACACTAAAAGGAATGTTAATAAAAAATAGCCCTAATGAAAGCAACAACATAATATATAATATTCCTTGTTTGGATTGTCCCTCTTTTTATTTCGGTCAATCTAGCAAAGATTTGCAAGTACGTATTAAACAACATAAGTATTCTGTAAATACTGAGCAAACATCAAATGCAATATTTATTCATTTGAGTGAAAACTCTTATCGGATAAATTGGACCGAGAGTCTTGTGATCGCCAGATCGAAAGATTTCTTTTCACGAACCTTTTAGAATCTACGATTATACAGCTTACTTCTCATTGTAATTTTAACCTCATCCCCGGCATGTATTTTTTTGACCCTTGTATTAGAAAAATGTTCAAGAATGACCTTAAAGAGAAAAACACTGACCTAATTAATAATTCGTTTCCTCTTTTTCTCCTTTTGTTATATACTTTTCTATTTAGTCCTATGGTTAATGTATTTTCTGTTTTATTCATGATAATGTTCACCTCTTAGAAATTGTTATTGCTTAGTTATTTTTTACTTTTTTATGGTCACCAGTTGGTTCGGCAAGCTTATTTCTTCCTATAATCTTCATTGGTCATATATGCGCGTTTATATGATTTTCTAGTTATTTCTATGTTTAATATATTTTCGGTTTTATTCGTGATAATTTGCTCCTCTTATAAATTGTTATTGCTTCTCAAATAGAAGGATTATGAAAATGTAATATTATAATTTAGTTTTGACGGTTTGAGTCCCACTTCTCTCTTTTGTAAACCCTTTTTCAAAGGTTACCTCTTGTTTCGGCAGGCTTAATTCTTTAATATGGTTGGTTTTCAGGTACCCTTTAATACTCTTATAATCCTAAGAGTCCCTATCTGTCATAAAAATGCGTGCGTCTTCTTTGTAAAAATTTCTTCTTGTGTTTCCTTCAGTGTCAGTCTGCTTTGTAAAGGACGATTAGTCGAAAGACCTCGCAGATCTCCCGTGTTTCATTTTCCTTTGTGGCTGATGAATTTATATATATATATATATATATATATATATATTAATGTAGTTGGGTAGCAGTCTTTCTTGAATGCAAATTTTGTTGAAGACCATTGTGTATTTTGCCTTAATTAATTTCCTTTGGCAACTTTCTTTTTTTCTAACTATCTTTTTTATTCCATCTTGTAGATGGTGGATTACTTGTCTAGTATTCATCTCTTTTTTAAATGAATGTGTTGGTAAAAACCAAACTAAATTGCTAAGCTTTCGATCTTATTCGATCATCTTCGGAGCGTTTTGAAATGTTCTTGCCTCCTTTACCTATGTAAAGAGTGGAGTGAGGATCTGGCAGAAAGTGAAGTGCAAGAAAACGATTTTTAAGGGGTATTTATTTGCTTTGGTTAAACGTAACGTTAGAGGAAATAGGCTACTATTGTGCGTGAAATTTTTAAAATAGTTTAAATATACGATTCCAGCTTGTCGCTTAGGTGTTGATAGCCGGCTTATCTTCATTTATGAATATGGCTTCTAAGATGTTAAGCCTCACATTATTAACCTCTTTTCTTTTTAATAATGGTGTTATCAATGAAAATATCTCTCGTTAGGTTAATATTAAGTACACTCTCCATATGTTTTTTCGTGGAGAGTGTACATAATATTAACCTAACGAGAGATATGCTCGTTGATAACATAATTATTAAAAGAAAAGAGGTTAATAAAGAGTGGCTTAACATCTTAGAAGCCGAATTAGTAAATGAAGATAAGCCGGCCATCAACAGTCAAGCGACAAGCTGGAATCGTACATTAAAACTATTTTAAAAATTCCACGCACAAGAGTTGCTTATTTCCTCTAACGTTACGTTTAGCCAAGGGGAATAAATACCCCTTGAAAATCGTTTTGTTTCACTTGAAGACTCCTTTACAATTAGACCCTTCAATGAACCTGGACCTTGTGATGTGTGTTATACACGAACACTTTGTTAACATCGCAGAGCCGGGAAGTTACGCTACCGAGTTAAATCGTATGTTGACGCAGAATGGGATGATACCAATGTGTTTTCCTGATAATTCCCCCTTAACGAACTGTACCAAACCCAGACAGGAAGTAAGCCTACGGTTACGGCAAGAAAACGTTCAAGATCTAGAGATCCAAGACTGAACAAACCCAGCACATCTGATACCCCTACAATAATGGAAACCGCCTAATCTGAACGAGAGGATATTGATTCCCCAAAGGCGAGCAAAAAACCCATGAGCCCCAAGAAGACCAAACAATCCTTGCTAACTTACAAGTCTACCGACCTAAACCTACGAGTATATGCCTCCCCATCAGCCCCACTGCCAAGAACGGCAAAAGTCAAAGACATCATTGAAGGAATGATCAAGGGAAAATACAAATGGGATTAAGATTTTGACATCAGTGAGCAAGAAATGATTTCAGCACTCAGGCAAGGCAGGATCGAGATCTGTGGCAAATCATGTCTCAACCTATCCCACGATCAATTTAAAAAGAAGAGATCCACCAGAGTGAGGTCGCCCACACGAGCTGAGCCAGCAAAAGTATCAAACTTTAACGGGGAGTAATATGAACTACGCGACGAGATACATCAATAAACTGAAGATCTTTTCTCTAAACGTTAATGGCTGGATGGGTAAAAAATTCATTTACTACAATATAATCCGTGAGATAGACCCAGATATCGTCCTCATTTCTGAACACCGAATTAATGCAGAAACTAACCCTATAAAACTATATTACTACGTCGCCATCACAACTAGCCACTCTAATGAAATATATGATGGCGTCGCTCTTGCAGTTCGAAAGGGCATCAAATTAAAGGAGATAAGTAACTTAGAAGAATTGTACCTAGCGATAATAATTAGTACGCTTATCGACGATCTAGTTATAGCAGTAGGGTACCAGCCACCAATAAGATCATATTTGCCGAACCTAATTTCTTCCGCTTATTCAGAAGGAACTGTTCAGTAATTCTTATCGGTGACCAAAATGCTCATTGCAGGTAATCAGGCTACACCATGGCATTTTAACGAGGCAGGTACCTGCCTTAGGCTTCTTATTGAACGCGGCGTGGTAAATATAGCAGGTCCAGATTTCGCCACATACCTAACGAGGAGATCCTCTACTACTCCCGACATCATACTAACAAATAACAATTTCGCTCTGAACCAAAATACCGTCCCTGGCCCTTATTCTCCATCTGATCACCTTAGTATGATTACCACAATCTCATTCTCACCTATCCAGGTCAAAATCCCCTACCGCAAATGCTTGCCCAAGGCAGACTAGATCGAATACAAGAGAGTCCTCCAAGAATATTGGGTAGAACCGCTGGATGCGTCCACCCTCGAAGACATAGATCAGCACTTCGAAGACCTTATCACTAAGATTAAGGAAGCAGATAGAATAGCTATCCTAAGGGTTAAATACAAAACTCTCCCTACTCCACGATGGAATAAAGAGATTACGTCAAGGAAAGATAGACTGGAGGAACTTATTACTGAAATAAACGAGAACGGGAACACGGCGGAATGATACCGTGAACTTAGAAACCTGCGCATGGAAATTAAATATCTTAGCAGCGAGGAATCTAAGACAATCTGGGATGGCATAATTGATAAAATAGACCTGGAAACCGACCCCCAAAATTCTGCTCTTAGATTAGAAGATTAAGTGGCACTAAGCAAAATAAGACTAATATTATCATCACAGCTGAGGGAAGAACAATCACCGAGGACCAAGAGATAGAAAACCACTTCAGAGAGCACTGGAAGAGAAAATTTGACATCACGGAGGAGGAAAACGATGATTTTGACTGGGAATATGAGGAAAGAGTCTTGTCATACCTGGAAGAGCAAGAACCAACTATAACACCATATCACATCGTCTATAACACTCATCGAGCAGAAGCCGAAGGAAAACCATTCACTAATGAAGAGTTTAAGACAGCTTTAAAGAACTTCAAGCAGAGGGCCCCTGGCATATCAAGTATCACCAAGGCGCACTTAGTGAATACCCCACCGAACATCATTGAAGCCATACTAAGTCTCTTTAATGACTATTTAAACGTTGGCTAATTCCCAGTTCTACTTAAAAGGGGCAGAATGATCTTTATTTTAAAACCAGGGAAGCCAAAAAGGAAGTAAAAAGTTACAGACCCATATTCCTTCTAGAATTCATTGAGAAACTTTTAGAAAAACTTCTGAATGACAGAATAAAAAACCTCCTAAAAACAAGAAACGGATACAACATGCAACAACATGGTTTCCGTAGACACCTCGGTACGGAAACTGCCCGTGCCCTTATGACAGAGTACATTGCAAGTGCAAAGGACTAAATTATGAGGGTGGACGTCGTACTCAGAGACGTGGCCACTGCATTCCACAAGGTCTTGTTGCCCGGATTAAAGAACAAATAATGTGACCTTGAGATGTAAACTAATATCAACAGAATCCTTTGCGATTATTTAGAGGATAGAGAGGCAACCATAAAGATCAATGATCACGAAGGAAACCCTTTTCGATGAACGCAGAGGTGCCTCATGGGGGATGTCTGAGCCCAACGTTGTATAATATCTACACGAGTAACCTCCCTTTTCCTACTCAAGATTACGCTATATATGTCCAGATTGCCGACGCATAACTCAAATTATCACAAGCGACTACCCAGCTCCTGTATACGTCGCAAATAGGACAGCTGGGGAAATCAACAATCTCAACCTCTATGAGAAAAGAAACAAGATTCGCACCAATATAGATAAGTTCAAGATTCTCCCTATCGGATGTATCAAAACGGCCGACATTAGAGCAAATGGCGAATACTAACCATATACCCGAGAAGCCCGAGTTCTGGAATTGAAGATCACAGCAAATGGGTATAATGAACATATCAAGGAGAAGGTCTCGGAAGCCAAGATCAGACTTAGACAACTTTATAAGTTCAGAAGACCCTCCTTCCGCAACAAGAAAAAGTTACATTTGGTCTTAGTCCGACCAATCTTGCTATACCTTGCCGTCCCATTACATCTGGCAAGCAAGACACAAACTTGATCTCAGCTTACTGGACATGATCCCATTGATTAGACTACACGATCTCGCAGGGATCGACCCCCTGAATGTGACTATGCACAGAAGATCAACAGAAATATGGAGGAACATACATGAATACTTACCAGAAAGAGTCATGCAGAACATAGGAATACCCGAAATTGACAACCCGAATAGACGCTAGCGACAAGGATTTGCCAGCAGCCAACAGCGGTTGCAAGAATACATAGAACCAATTTATAGATAACTAGTTCTCACCTGAAAAACGCTAAATATTAATATCTGAGTAATTGGGATGTTAAACTAAATCTTACAAAAAAAAAAGTAAATAAAAAAAAAGATCCGTAGTGGACAAAATAATCAATACAATAGAAAAGATCCGCAGTGGATAAAAATACTTCAAAATAACAATAGATAATTAAGAAACCGAGATAGCTCTATCTACAAAAAGGGCAAAAATATGAAAACAAATTCTTGAATGTTTAAAACAACATGCACGGAAGCATCAGAAAAGTGCATGGAAAGCCATAGCCATACATACTGGCACAACATTCTCCTACTAGAATAACACTTTTTCTATATTTTACCTCTCTTACTATCACCCCCATTTTTCCCATCTTTTATTATCCTTGAATCCTTCTTTCACTTTACTTTCTGCCAGATCCTCACTTGACTCAGTACATCGGTAGAAGAGGCAAGAAATTCCATAACACTCCGAAGATGATCGAATCTGATCAAAAGATTAGCAATTACTTGTAAGTTTGGTTTATACTAAAAACATTCATTTAAAAAGAAGATGAATACTGGACAAGTAATCAACCAAAGGAAATTAATTAAGGCAAAATACACAATGGTCTTCGACAAAATTTGTATAAATATATATATATATATATATATATATATATATATATATATATATATATATATGGGAAATGGGAAGCAGCAGAGTTGGAAATATTCAAATTACAAAAATGCAGGGCCTTTTACTATTAGGAAATGGGAAATATGTTTTTATTTATCAAATTGAAACTGAAATTAATCACTTTTGGGTCTCTTCCTTGAAAAACAGGGAAGATGAAGGAAATATTGAAACAATATGGGTTGTTTTTTGTGGGAGTGGTTTTGGCGTGTGTGATACGTGGGTGTTTATATAATATTTTTTTTAAATAGTTATCAGATATTTACAAATTAATTATATGAGAAATGGGTTCAGCAGAGGTGGAAATATTCAAATTATAAAAATGCAGAACTTTTAACTTTTAAGGAATGGGAAATATGAAAATATATATATATATATATATATTAATGTATATATATATATATATATATATATATATATATATATATCAGAATAATCATTAAATCCAATGACAGATTCGAAATATGTTAATAAAACCACTTTTGAGGACCGTAGTATTTATTATCTCGAGACCAGTTTGGCATGGAGTTTATCATGCCATCCTCAGTCGAACACTCAGAATACATGCAGTCCCACCAAGCGTAAAATATATATATATATATATATATATATATATATATATATATATATATATATAGTTTACAGTGATCCAATTGGAGTTCTTAATTAGGGAGAGTGAATTTAAGTTCAATTAAGGATATCTTTTAAGATTAGATATTGCCCATCCGAAAGGTTAAAGTTAGGGATTTCATCGAAAAGGTTGGATTCAATGACCTTTCTTTTACAGAGGTCCTTACACGGGTAGATTAGTTTGGCCTGTGGGAAGTCTATCGGGTGGTTAAAGTTATTGGTGTGTGTGAAAAGACTTATCAAGATTTCTTCCTGTTTCGCCTATGTAAAATAAAGGGCAGTTAATTTCTTTACAGGGGATTAAATAGACCCCTGCTTTGTTGGTTTATTTTATAGATTTGGCGGTAGGGAATGATTTTTTAGTGGTCGAAGGGTATTTAAAAGTGGTGTGGTTAGGGGAAAGGAAAGTAGCAAAAGTAATTTCAATACCCAAACCAAACAAAGACATAAACAAAGGAGACTCCTACATATCAATAGCGCTGCTTTTCCTCAATAGCCAAAACACTAGACAAATCATACTACCCTACATCACATCCAACATCCCAAACACACCACGCCAACATGGGTTCAAACCCATGCACTTAACCACTACAGCATTACACACAATAAACAACATAATCACCAATGGATTCAACAAGAAAATTCCACCACATAGAACAATATCAGTTTCCCTTGACATAAGCAAAGCATTCGACACAGTAGACCTACACAAACTAATCAACAAGCTCCACAAACTCACCATACCCACCAACCCCATCAAGTACTTAGCAAACTACATCAAGGAACGACTCCAATACACCCAAATACAAAACAAAAAATCTAAACACAGACACACAAAATCTGGAGTTCTCCTAGGAGGAGTACTTTTTCCACCACTTCAACATCTACACCTCAGATATACCAACTCCCCCACAAAGAGTAAAAATTGTCAGCTACGCAGACGGCATCACCATAATTTCATCACACAACAAACCAGAAGCTGCTGCACAAGAGATACAATCTTACCTCAACAGAATACACACATGGACAATAGAAAACTCACTAAAGCTAAACGCCACCAAAACAATGATTATTCTCTTCACGCCAGACCCTGCGGAATACAACACAACCCTAAATCTAAACATAGAAAACATACGACTACCTACCGCAAAGAAACCGAAGATCTTTGGCCTCACTTTTCACCCAAAACTCACATACTCAAAACACATACAAAACACAATAGTTAAGGCCACGAAAACACTCAAAGTCTTAAAGGCACTCACAACTACACACATGGAAAAAACCAAGAAAACGCTCATTAACACATACAAGACAATCACAAGACCAGCACTAGAATACGCCAACACAATCTGGTCTTCAATCATTTCAGAAACCAACCCCAAAACCTAGAAAATAAAAATCACAGCCCTCCACACTGCCAAAGGATTCACTCTTGACACAAACAACCAACATCTACAAGATGAGACGAACATCATGCCAATCAAAAATCACCTAAAACTACATGCATCACAACTTCCAAATCATTTCATCCACTACATCACCAGACAACCTTCCAATCACCGAAACAAAAAAAATACAATTTTCGATAACAACAACAACTACACCACCAACTTAGACACAGACACTAACACAACAACAGAAGACACACTCAAGCTAAACAAGAAAACAATTCGCTCTCAGATCTTACAACAATACTAGACAAACAGAACCCACAACAAAATATTAAGTCCACCACCTCCAAACATACACAACTCAAAACAAACACTCACAAAGCAGATCAGAAGAACACTAGCACAGATACGAACAAACAAATCCCCCCTCGTGACGTCATACATGGACAAAATATCTCCCACCACCTATACAACACCAAACTGCCCCAAATTCTTAACACAAATACACGACACCACACATCTCTTCAACTGCCCACAGATACACACAGACCTGGGCCCGGTGGATCTCTGGGAGAGACCCGAGAGACGGTGGGTCGGCTCCTGCGATGGTCTTGGGAGCTGGTGTAGGGCCTGGAATAGGTGTGAGGGTCCCCGACCCACTGTCGGGCCGGAAACGGGTAGCCACGACCACAAGATTCATTAAAAAAATCCCATCGTTTATTTAGTGTTCGACGATGGCAGTGTCACGCCTGCCATTCCCTTGGTTTAACTGAGTGTTGGATTAGTGTTTAGTAAATGAATGGTTTACAATGTGGCGGTAGTGCCCTTAGTTATACAAACACTCCCAACTCTTTGCAACTTTATTTTAAATAGTTAATTTTATTGTGTTTTCGTTTTAGCTCAAATTGTGAGATGCAATGGGTGTTTGGTCCTTAAAGCGTCGCGTGGACCAAAAGATCCCGAGCATACAACCGCGGCTCGGATCAATTGGCCCTTATATGGTTTTAGGCCTATGGAAAATTCCATTAAATTCTTAATGGTATTTTTTTCCGACGCTAATGGGTTCCTCGTTTCTTACCGTGGCAGTTTAAGGGCTAGAGAAAGTAGACTTTTGAACGGAGGCGAGATTGACTCAAGGTCACTGCCGAGGAAAATAAATAACAGCAATCTTAGCTCATATTCGGCACTTCTAAGTCATGATGTGTTAATGCTAATCTTCTCGACGAAATTGACTTCGTATAATTCTCATCTATTCAACTTCCATTGTACTCCTTGTTTAGATCAAATATATTCTTAAAATCTTTTATGGAAACATGAATCATTTCTTTCTCTCGGTATACTAGTTAGCATCTTCTTAAAAATATTTAACTGCTTCATATTTCAATGCATTCCATTTATTTACATTTCAGAACATTCTTTTTAGTTTTTCTTGTTTGAATTTTTATTAAATGCACTTTCTAAACTATCCTTACGGTATGACTCTCCTAATTACTACCGAAACTTTTTATAATTCATTGTGTAGGTTTCACTAACACACAATAGAACAAGTTAACCTTCTTCGTATTTTTATTTTACGTCGAAACATCCATGCTTCTTAGTACTGAAAATGTAGGACAGATTACTTATCGCCTATCAATTTAACTTCGTATATAATTCTCTTTGTGTTACTTTGAGAAGTTATCCTTTATTTTAATTTAAACCTTTTATTTCAGGATTAGTTCATTATTAAAGTTACATTTTAGACGAGCTTTAAGATTAATATGCTAAGATTTGTTATAATTAAGTGGATTACTTTACAAATTAAGCATATCAATAAGATATTGTCAGCAAAAATTAGATATTATAGATGAGTATTTTCTAGTAATGCAAAACTCGTTTATTTCTAGTCAGGAGTTTCAGATATCTGTTTTAGTATAAATTTTTATCCTTTTTCGTAACTAAACCGTGAAAGATGTGATTGTTCGTAGTCATTTAGTTTTTATAGGTCAATTATAAAATTGTTTTTCATTGAAATCTAACCTATATGTTATTTAGTATATTTTAGAGCATTCATTAGCATAGGTATTTTTCTGGTTACTAAATTCGGTTTGATATGAACTAGTTTTGCAGATACAATGCATTGGATAAACTGAGATATAATCTTTTTTACATGAACGGTTATATGTTTTTTTGTTTCAAGTATCTTCTGGGTTTCCTTTTAGAGAAATATTCGTAATGCATATTACATAAACGTCATTATATTTTTACGGAAAGTTGCCTTAGTTTCTGCATTTTCTACTATTTTTTAATCCTTATTACTTTAAAGACGAGTTATATAAATATATCTGTATTTACCTCGCGTGTTTATCTTTTAAGAGCTTTTCAAGAACATTTTAACACATCATCATAGTCTGTTATATTAACATAAAATATTTTTAAGCTTATAAAGTGAGAATCGACACCTTTATCAGAGAATGTACATTGTATACTACCTTATTGAAAGGTATAAAGTTTTACTATGAAAATTTCCTATTTATCTTCCACCAATGCTTTTTATATTAATAGGAAGATTACCAAACTGTCAAAATAATTGATATAACTGTTTGATATATCTGACTCTTTTTCTGTGCAAAATCGGAAAAGAAAGATGTTGAAAAAATTGAACTAATATGATAAAAGCTAAGTAATTGCCTGTTTAATTTTTCATCGCCCTTTTAGATAAGATATCTATTCTCGCTTCAAATTTCTTAATATTTGAACACTAACATAGATTGACCTGACAGTAATAGACCACACGAAGTAAATCCAGAGATAAAATGTCTTATTAATATTTTGTGGAAATAAACGAAAGACCAGGTAGATATTTACACAGCTAAAATTTTCGATTAGATTGAATTAAAAATAGTAGGAATCAAATAAGGATTTCAATGGAATTATATGACAAAGATGAAAGATTGTAAGAGGCAAAGGTTAATTAAACTAATTTCGGAATTTAGTTCTTAATCTTTTAACCTACCTTAATGACATTAAAAAAAAGTAAATAAAGTTATTATTATATTTTAATCACTGGAGGAGGAAAAACATGCACTACAACAAACTATTTTACAAGGAAAGATACATAAAACTTACTAAACGATCAATAGGAAAAATATAAAACCCTGAATGCAGGAAGAGTGAAAATCAAGAATTCTAAAGAATGTGGGTATGTTTAAACCTTGGAGATTGCGATTTGATGGTTCTTTACAAAATTACCAAAAAGGGGGGAAAAAGCGCAACAGCTTTAAAGAATGTAACTGTTCTTCCATCTGCTATAGAATGATGTAAAGCTTAGGAATGTGAGAAAGATCAAACAATCTGTTTATGTTTAGAAGATAATCAAGTCATCCTGTCACAGCATTGATATTAGCTTCTTCAACATATCTCCACACTTCCTAACTTAAATCTGTTGCTTACAAATTCCTCTGAAAAATCTTACAGTGACGAACTATCGTATTTAGTTTATTGCTAAAAAATATATTATCGTAAAGAACATGATCTTTAGTGCACCGGCTGTGTTGTATTATGGTGATTGTATGTAAACTTACAATCCCACTTTCAGTTGAGAGGCCAGTAACTTTCTGCACTTGAGAACATCGGCAATACATATCGTTCATATTTTAATACAGTATGTTACTGTTGAAAGTACAGTAAAAGCTATAAAAATACACTAGCATGCAATATTTCTGTATATTTCAATGCAGTATGTGACTGCAAAATATTCAACAATATTATGCATAATAATATGGTAGCATGATCATCTATTTATACATTAACAATATATAGAAATATGTTATCAAATAGTTGTAACTTTTATACATTGCATTAACAGTAAATATTACGGTAATATACTGTAAAATAAAGTAAGCTGTTAGTTAGTTGCAAGTAAACTAGTGTAAAATAATGTGCTTTATCGACAGCGTATTGACTAGATTTTTTCAAAAAATAATATATATTTACAATGTGTGTAACAATTATACAATTCATTGCAAAATTGAAATAATATCTCTTAGTTAATATAAAAAGTCTTTGCATTCACTTTGCAAACAAATTTAAAGTTAAGGGATAAAAAATGAAATAATTAATGTTGAAAGTATCCAATACATTTAGAAAAAAAAAACTTTCCGCAAGCTTCCAGAGTAGAAGTGATCGAACTACAACTCTAGCACATCTAGATGCTTAAATATTCATACGAGAGGTTTAGGATATAAGTAAATTCCAGAATAATTAAAAATACGGCCTTGATCTGGAGCGATAACAATTTGTTGTTTTAATTCGTATCTGTTGACCATTAATGTAACTCCGTTTTGGGCATCCTTCTAAAATGTATTATGCGGCTAAATCTATTGTCCGAGAAGCTATGAATAAACTGTAGTGGGAAATAAAAGTCATATGATCAAGTCTAAGATAGATTTTCATGAATGTATCGGATATTTTGATGTTGCCATTTTTAGGTTTTTCATTGTTTCCTTAATTTTTATTTTTTGCAAATTGAATACTTACACTTATGCTATTTGGAATATATGATTGCAATTTGGTATGTTTCGAGCAATTATACATGACTGTGTTAAATAAAACTTTTGTAATATTTAAGAGAATTTAGTTTGTTTTTTACCAAACACATTTATTTAAAAAAGAGATGAATACTGGACAAGGGATTCACCATCTACAAAATGGAATAAAAAAGATAGAAAAAGAGAAAGTTGCCAAAGGAAATTAATTAAGGCAAAATACATAATGGTCTTCAACAAAATTTGCATTCAAGAAAGACTGCTACCCAACTACACTAATATATATATATATATATATATATATATATATATATATATATATATATATATATATATATATATATATATATATATATATATATATATATATATATATATATATATATATATATATATATATATATATATATATATATATATATATATATATATATATATATATATATATATATATATATATATATATATATATATATATATATATTACTTTTGTAGTTGGACATCGTAAAAACATTTAGCCCTCTGGTGGAAGTCGCCAATTAAGTGATACTAAATTAATGATATGTTCACATTAGTTCAAAAAACATTTACGAAATTTCCCCAATAAAGGAAATTGACAAATTCTATTTCTTATAATCTCAGTTATGTGGAAGGAATCAATGGCTTGAAAACAATAAAAATAAATGGAGTCTGCATTGGTACAACGAGAGAATGAAGTAAAATGAAAGCCTACCAGCGTATACCATGACAAAGATGATTTCTAACATGGCCAAGTTTATGCCTCATAGACATAGAAATGAACATTTTTAAACAAGAGCATAAATAATGAAATATATAATTACACGGGAGAGTAAGTCCTGTAATTATGTTGAGTTCTAAACCACTTCAAATAAATAATATGGGAGATAAAACAATAGAAAAAAAAATGATATAAAGGTTTAATTAAAATTGGAAGAAATGATTTTTATACCAATTATGTAAGTTTTAATGTGGTATTTTGTTGTCTAGGAGGATTAGGTGTTATTTTCTGTGTGTGAGTTTCTTGTGTGAGTCTGCACTAGAAGGTATTTTTTACACTCGTTTGGGATTGGAAGACCACTTAATATGTGAAATTGATTGGTGAGAAACCAGGCTCCTGGTTGCAGAGCAATTTTAAGTGCAACAGCAAACATACCAGTAATATTGATCGATAATTATAATTTAATGATGCCTTAATATCATCATTCATATTTATAATTTTGTATATTTCTAATATAAGATTGGTTTATCTATTTAAATATATACTTTTTATGCAAATATTTTGTTTGATGATTTGGCATAGGTTATAAAATTAAAGATCTGAAAATAACCTAAAAGAATTCCATTAATTTAATTTTATTGGTAGATTTATTTTGTATATTTATGGATCAATTTGCCACAGCCACTCCATTCCATCTCTCATCAATTTCGCGGATGAAATTCAGTGTAAAATGTCGTAACTATACTTTCTCTTCTGCTATTTTTAATTTATTATTAAGGCAGTTATTACTATTTAATTTTTCCTCATATGATAACAAAAGAAAAATATATGATAAAGGTTTCAATCTACTACAAGGCTAATAAATCGATATTTATGATTTGTATGATTATAGATTACAAAAATTGGTTGAAGAAAATGCGTATAGATTATATCTATATTGTTGTTAGCTCTGCGAAATAATGGAATATATTTAGGACCTGTATGAACTATTCAACTGTTTAATGATTGATAAACATAGAATTTCTGAATTTTCTGAAAGAATAAATATAAAAGAGTATGAAAAGAAGATTAATCATATGGAATTTTGTTTGGCCACCCTCATTTGACAAGAAGTGTAGTGTAGTGTAGTGTGGAGATTAGCCGCAACAAAGATGATTTTTATAGGTGACCGGTACTTGCTTGAAGCACATTCGTGAAGGCTCTCTACTTGGGACCAAGGTGCTCTAACCAAAACCAATTTTAAGCAAACCACTCATGTCTTTGGTTGAACTAGTGCTGGAGTGAAAACATATGATGTTGATAGGGAAAATAGTGATTGATTCAAAATTAGTAATAGTTATTATGGCGTTTCCTTGATTCCATTTTAACTGCTGCGGTGTTTGGTCATGAAAACACACCCAAATTATGTAATATATTATTTATTATTTACAAGGAGAGGTAAGGATTTTTCTTTATTGTTCAAGTCAAATGTCTGCCGCTTGCGGGAATGGAGAGTTTGTAGCTAGATGGTGTAAGTTGGTCCTTTGTGTGGAGCGAGGGTGGCAGCAAGTGACGAGGCGATGAAAACACTCTCTAGGATTTGTATTTCTCCTAGTATGACTAAAATACGCTCGCTGAGTGTGATACCAGGTGTCACCATCATGGGAATGCAGGGGTCGATGGCTACGCCACTGGTGGGTGTTCCAATTCTAATCACTTCACTGTGGTGTCATACATAGTATATACCCTTTTGAGAAAAGATCCACGTTTAAAGTGTAGTTAGGCATTAACTAAAGAAAATAGCTTAAAAGGAATGAAGATTAAAATCTAAATTTAATATTTACGAGAAATTATTTAAATTCTCCTTGAAGCTAGACTTAATTACGAGGAGCGGTCAATATGTTTTGCGAATCGGTAGAGCAAAATAGAGGAAGGGAGATGGCTATTTGAGGGGGTGTTAGGACAAGTTATACCAAGTCAGGATGCGCAGCTGCACGCTCCTGTCTCGTCTATTTAAGAAGCAGTAGCTGATCGCAGATCGTCAGTCACAAATTTTTCAACAATGGAGAAGGTTGAGCACCACGCAGTGATCAAATTTTTGACCAAGGCAGGCAATAATGCTAAAGAGATCCATGAATGCATGGTTGCAGTGTACACTGACACTGCCCCTTCCTATGCAACCATTGCTCGCTGGAATAGAGAGTTCCGCCATGGTCGTGAGTCCCTTGAAGTTGACTTCTTTTCAGGACGCCCGTCAGATGTGACCAACGAGGACAATGTTGCCCGTGTGAAGAGGATGATCTTCGAAAATCGACGGTGGAGGTCGAAGAAATCGAGCGAAAACTTGGAATATCACATGGAAGTGTTATCAACATAATCCACGATAATTTGGCCATGACCAAGGTCTGTGCCCGTTGGGTCCCTAGACACTTCACGCCCTATGATCGACTCCAACGTCGTCAAAGTCCATAAGGCCAGAGTTGCACAAGCTGCCCTGCGCGAGTGCGGATTTTAGGAGCTCAACTATCCCCCCTACAGTCCAGATCTGGCCCCTAGCGACTACTTCTTATTCCGCCAGCTCAAGGCTGCACTGCATGGACGCCGGTTTAGTGACGATGAAGATGTCCAGCTCGCCGTCTACGAGTGGATTGAACAGCAGTCAGGAGATTTATGGTTTTCGGAAATTCGAAGCCTCAGGGACAAGTGGCGCAAGTGCATTGAAGTTGAGGGTAGTTATATTAAAAAATAAAAAACACTTTTCCTCATATCTCGTTTCCTTATTTTCGAATTGCAAAACTTATTGACCGCCCCTTGTATATTTAAAGAACCTATGATTGACCTAAAAACAAAAGGTAAAAGTCTATATATTCGTTACTAAGTTAACATAAGCTATTTTTAAGAATAATATAAGCTAAAAATGTGCATCAGGTAACATTTAAGTAAATCACTAGCTACTGTAGCTTTATACCAACATAAGCTATTTTTACGAATAATATAAGATAAAAATGTGCATCAGGTAACATTTAAGTAAATCACTAGCTACTGTAGCTTTATACCAGCCAGAATTTTATATACTCAACATGCAGAAGTTTGTGTCCAGAGGATGAAGTGTTATCAAAGTGAATTCGATATTCTGATGCATATGTTTAATTCACACCTCAAAATTATTAAATGGATAACATTCAGTAATGTTTTTATGACGGTTTCTGCATCGGGATGTGGTTTGGTAGTCATGTGAGAAGACAATGGTAGACACAAATTCACAGAAAACTATGTATTTAACAGTAAAATGCACAATAATGATGAAACATATATTTACTGCAAAATTTACAGTATTATACACCATTTCTAAAGCAATATATTAAAATTGCGATTTGTTTTACCATTTCTTCATTCCAGTGAGTTTAAAGCACTTCTAAGAACAGCTACTTATAAGTATTTCATCGAAATCATAATCAGTATTAGTAGCGTATAATTTGTCGTGTCTTGTCTCTTTTTATAGTAAGAATAATTTAATAACATAATATATGAAAAACACGTCGTTTTGATTCTGTTTTTAGACTAAGATGTGAAAATACTATCGAACATTGTGGCATCAAATTTACCTGCCATGTATATTCTTAGTCTTCCGTTTGGTATGGCATTACCCTTTGAAATTCATTTTTAATATTCTACGCAACGCAAATAGAATGGAATTTATACTGAGAAATTCGCCTTTCTTCTCTACTCTATGAATTTCCAATCTAAGTTACGGAAGATGAAGCCGTTCCTTTTGACTGAAATATTTAGCAAATGTGTGGGAAGCGTTCTGTAAGCGGAAAAGGAGTCAATTCGTAAGCCTGGCATAGAAGATCTCTATTGAAAAGTGGCATCAAATATGAAAGGAAATTACCTCCTTTTTTAGAAAGAGTGTGTTTGTTGAGGAAGATATTTCGTAGAGAAATGAGTTTAGTGGATTGGTGCTTATTCAAACTTAGAGAAAAAATAATGGGGTGAAATGGACTTGATTTATCGAAGGATAAAGTCGAGAATTTTGGAAAGAATCGAGGGGAATATTGTAGGGAGGTGAGCCCGGCATACGATGGATAGAATGGGTATGATGATGATAAAACACTACGGCATTTGGCAATTGTCATGAATTATGATGGCCCCCTAAATCATGAGGCGTACCATAACCGGTACGCTCACTCTTGTCATCATGGTAGTATTGCCCGGTGACACTAGGCCATGATTTGGGGGAATAATTTAACAACTAAAAAATCGTTTATTACTTTAAGATTCTCTCCATGTTAAATGTATTCCTTTCCTAAGGTTTAGCGGATAATGTCTGATTTTAATGAGCAACATAACGATAATGTTTAAAAATTAGTTTGACATCAATGTTTGTTAAAGAAACAAAGGTTGAGCCTGTCCTTAATTTTCAAACTGCCATTTATTTATCTAGAGAGAAAATAAGGATAGATATGGCAACATTACATGCCTCTCAACTTCATTAATTAGCATTTGCCATAACGAAAGTGTAATATTAGACTATATCCTAAGATACAGATTGATTTTTACAAATAATTCACAAAAATAAAAGAAAAAATATAAAATTTAAGGAAAGGCGACAAATACATATATCACAGCATACAAAACTGCAATCGGGAAACAACTAAATTGACAGATGTAAATTTCTCAAAGCCATTTTAAGAATGTATTGCATTGCAATTCTTGGCCTCATAAACCATTTAAAATGTCTCTTTGGCCTATTATTACACAGGTAAGTAATAGCAGGACGCTTTCTAACTACTTACCATTTGAGGACGAAACCGTTTTGTTTTTCCCATTCTTCCACCTTGTAGTCACAGTCTAGAATGACATCCGTAGCATTAGCCTGAATTGCTTTTGGGACATTTAGCCTTTGGATATAAAGACCCGATGCCAGACCTGAAGAATGGATAGGTGAGTATTAGTAAAGTGATTTTAAGTTTCCAATTGACTAGAAACAGATATCTAACAAGACTATCTGAGTTGAGGGACTAAAACCTGGGGAAAATTTATATAAATATAATGAGGGACAAAGAACACCTCTCCTTATATAAGTTGAATGTATTAATGGAAAAACGTACACTTTTACAAATCAAGACTATTTAACCTCAATTAGGCCAAAAGGGCCGACTGTTAAGTCCTAAGAACACGTTTGTTGAAAACACACAGGCAGTCAATAATATTAACACGAACCACATCAGGAGATATGAAACTAAACCGTACGTATGTGTACATAGATATTTGATTCCTATGCCTGGCTCCAACGTAAAAGGGCAGCGCCTAGTGGGCAGGCGAGACAAAGGGAGTCTTGATATACCAAGAACCCGGTAGCCCGATGCAACCAGCCTGGTCGAAACCGCATGTCGCGTAGCCACACGCCCAAAACAAATTCCTTATCGACTGGCATTCTTTCTTCCTTCGAGGAGAGCGGATAACTGACGACGAAACCGATCTGAAGCCAATGACGACAACTCTAATTATCCATTTCTATCCATAGAACCATTTGAATAATAATTTATAATTACTCCTTTGGACTATTTTCAAGACAATTGAATCCATTCAATCACTCATGAATTAGCCTGGCAGATAAAAAATATTGTTCTCTAAGACCATTCCTTACTTATTTTTGAGTCGACATTTTGAGCATTATTTACATTTGATTTGATATCACTGTCTGTGAAGATTTCTTATAAGTTTGACTTAATTTGTGTTGATTAACAAAGCTTTAGTAGATAGTATGCCCTTAAAGAACTTTTAACAAAGATTTACCATTATTATTAGCAACTAGAATTACGCCCGTAAATAAAGTCTACGGGTTATCTCTCATTAATAAAGAAAATATACATAGCTACAAAATACATTAGAAACACCATTGATTTATTGCATTTCTTAATCTTAGAGTTAGGTTCTTACTCAATCAAATGTAGAGAGTGTTAAGATACTTAGTGAGTGTAATTACACATTGAAGTTAATTATAATTTAATTGTGGAATAAATGTAAGTTAATTTTAGAGAGATCATACATTTCACGGATTAATTTTCGAGTTAGGTTGGATATACGATGGCATTAATAATGGTTTATTTCTACTTACTTAATTGAAATTGAACTTGCAAACGCAATTCAATCCATATTTTGTACATTATTATGACGAATAGTTGAAAGTTCTTCGTTTTTATTCAGTTTTGTTCTGTATCTTTTAAAAATAGATGGTGTATTTAATGGGGGGGGTTATTTCTAATAGTTTATTCTTTATCTAATTTTAGATTATTTATAAGCTTTAGTTAGATCAACTATACACAACTACTCTCAACTGCCACTAGTTAAGATGACTGGTTACATAAGTAACGAAGTAAGGATAATCGCACCCTAAATTTGTCCAGTAAAGTTCAATACATTCTCTTAGTGAATGAAAATAAAAAGCAATTGTTCAAAACGTCTTTATTGAAAGAAAAGCTACAAAAAAATCACTTTATTGAAAGAAATCTGAAAAATGTTTTAATAAAAGTAAGTATCATTATTTTATTAATGAAAATTGAAAAAGGTACATTATTTTAACTAAGCATTGCAAATGAATATTCCTTAAGAAAGTGATACGTAACATGTCTGGTTGTTTATTTCCTTGTTTAACCTAACATTCTTGGGCAAATTCTAATAAAAAATTGCTTGAAACTTTAAGCGAAAAGGATAATTGAAATAAAGTTTAGAATCAATACTGAAAGTAAATTCCTAATCGCTGCTCAATTCCTTGTATGGCGGAGTCATTAGTTTTAGTTTTAACGACCACTAGTTTAAAAAAATACTCCTACGACATCGAGTTGGAATAAGAAATTAAATAAGTCAACTTTTAAAAATACTTCCCTGACGATCCCTACTAAACATGAGTACTTCCGAACTAATTAAGTAAAGATAAGAACTCTTTTATGTCATTCGCTTTATTTGAGAGCATGTGCCTTATTTATTCCATCCAAATATATCTGGTAAATCGTGAATACAGCTAGTCTAGAGAGTAACTGTCCTTATTCAATTCTGGTCCCTCTAAGATGATCACGTTTGCCCAACACCTGTCTCTTGTAAAACGGCCATAGATGCACAGTGACAGATGGGAAAAGACTACCAATTTCTAATTGGCCAAAGATGGCTTTATTTCTTAAGTTCTTGCGACAAAGAGAAATATTTCATTGCTCTATTTTTCCTCAGAGAATTTTCAGAAAATAAAAATTTTAAGTATAATTCGGATTATACCCTTTAGATGGAATGAAAGATATAAATGGATAAAGGAGAGAGGAGATGTATGAATAGTTTTATTATTCGGATTGTGGCTTTAGAAGGGAAATGTAGTTAGCTAATTTATTTACATTCGATCTGATATCACTGTCCGTGGAGATTTCTTATACGCTTTCCTTAATTTGTGTCGATTAACAATGACTTATTAGCAAGTATTCCCTTAAAGTATTTAAAACCAAGGTTTTATTAGCAACTAGAATTACGACCGTAAAATAAAGTCTATGGATTTTTGTTCTTTAATAAAGAAAAATATGCATAGCTACCAAATATGTACATTAGAAAAACCATTAATTTATTGCATTGCTTAATGCTAGAATTAGGTTCTTAATCACTCAAATGGAGAGGGTGTTAATATACTTAGTAAGTGTAATTAAACAGCGAAGTTAATTATAATTTTAATTGTTGAATTAATGTAGATTATATTAGAAAGATCATGCGTATCACGGATTAATTTTCGAGTTGGTGTGGATTTTCCATGGCGCTAATGATGGTTTACTTCTACTTAGTTAATTTAAATTAAACTTGCAAACGCAAATTCAATTTCCACGTTATTTTCTATTTCATAAAAGCCTAGGATACCTGGTATTTTTATGGGTTCCTAGAAGAATGTTGATTACAAATACTCGTCTGGTGAGCTATCGGCACCCTGTAGTTGAAGAGAAGGGTGTCTCCAAAGTAAACCTCTTTTCTATAAGCAGCAAATCTATCAAATGAATACTAGCAAAAGTTGTTTTTGTCACACTCTACTCAAACAACATTTTTATCTCTTTGAGAATAGTTCAGATGTCTACTCTGATGCATTATATGTAAGAGAGGCTAACCCATCAATCTAATTGCATCGAAACGCAGAGGTTTCGGTTTTCTTTGGCTGTAACCAAAGTGTACACTTTGCCGTCATCATAAGCACCACCGCGAATAGAACCTTGTTCTAAATAGTATTTCACTGAACATAATAGACTAAGCGATTCTCTTCTGTTGTTTGGACCAATGCTTTGCCAGCGAAGACAACATTCACATTCTTACATATTATTAAACACAAGCCAGGTATTTTTATTCCCCTGCTCTTTGGCACCAGGCTACCAATAGGACTACTATATTAGTTGTAAACGCGACTTTGTTACCTCAAACCTGCTTACAGGTTCTAAAATCATTACTTTACTCTGCAATTTGTGTTCGGTACCTGTGCACATTACCTATAGAGAGCCGTTTTGTTGGCGCTGTAAAGATGCTATTCGATTTACGTAGGCAAAGTGTTGATTCCCTTTCCTATGCTCAAACAACGTCTCTGGCATCAATGTTGCTATTCTAGACGGTATCCATACTGATGAGATACGTCATTTGTGCCCTAAAACTTTCGAGTTCAGGGATGCAAACTTCCTTCGAAAGTTCTGGGTAATCCTCGAACCAATAACCCCGGTGTTTCTGTACAAGACAAGATCTTGGAAGATAGCATCACTAAAAGTTTGTCTCACTAATCTGCTTCTAAAGCCTTTGTAGTATTGGTTTTAAAGCAAACCGGGCTCTTCCTTTTACTGCCTCTGACTTCAAGGTCTAGCTGACACAAAATAATACTCCATAGTAGAGATTACCGATCGTATCCTATTAGGGGATTGTCTTGTATTCCATTGCAAGTAAAGGAACGAGCCAAGTTGCATTGAGACAATTAAATCTTTTCATCTCTTTGTTCGTCGTATCCTGGACATCACGGTGGCTTTACGCTGGAAGGTGATGAGGTTGTCATCTGTTGGCTTTCTAAAAATGTAGATGTTTCTTGGCCCAAGCGCACTAATAATAGTACAGGCTGTCTGCATAGATTGCCCAACTAAACCGCCACTTTGCGCTTCCTGTCACTGATAAAGGGGATACCACATTCATCTTTTCAACCTTTTACTACGTTAGATTATTATATATGAAATTAATGTTAATTAAAAGTCCTTTTATTCCTGCAAAAATCATAATAACCTACAGAGCCGTTTTGGAGATGAAGGAGGGCCTTTCAGGACCCCCCCCCCCTTGAAACTAGATATCATATAAATGGCTATAGAATTACTAAAAATTAAGCTATCAATCTCAATTCACAAGAAAAATATGCAAATAGGATTTACTTATCATTTAAAATCAGTTTTCTTTATTCCATGAAAATCTGTTTTAATGGTGGACTGAAAAATATATTTTTCCTACATGGTCAAGTATAAGCTTTGTTCTCGGTTAGAAAGAGGGGTCTTAGGTGAATAGTAAGGGTGTTCTGAATGCCGTGGAATTTAGGTGAATCTATATTCGAATGATGTTAAAAATATAAACCATTTCTCACTTGCCGTTTTTTTTAGCAAATATTTAAAAACGCATTGTGCAGTTTTGTGTTGTGTTCACAAATTAACGTTAAAAGTCTACGGAGAATTTCCATGAATTTATACAATTTGCATTATCATAATTTTAACTATGTTCTAGTCATGTTGCTCAAACAAAATATATACTATAAAAAAGTGCATAAAATTTGCAATAAAACGATTAAAAATCAATGGTGTAGTTTTTATTCCTAAATTAACTTTAAATATATAAGAAAACTTTTCCACTAATGTATGCAATTTTGCATTATTTTAATTTTCACTATGTTCTAGTCATCTTTCTAAAAAAATAATTATACCATAAAAAGGTGCATAAAATTTGCAATAAATTGATATACTAAACCAAAAATGCGAATTTTGAACGACACAACATGAAAATTAACTCAAGAAAAAATGTGGTATCCCCTTAAATAGCAGGAATCGGGAGAGCCATAAGTACTACATAAAATTAAATTATAAAGGCTGAATAAGAATTTTCAATTGTGTGCTAAAGTGCAAAAACATTTCTATGAAGCTATCAAATCGCTTTTATTGTCTCCAATAACCTAAACTCGGCATTCCTTAATGATAATTTAATTTGAGTTTTTTTGACGTATTGCATTTTCATTCTTTTATTTGGCTTTGCTTCATGGATATTTTATTTATATCATGTGTATAAGTTTGAGTATTGTCTTAGGTATTGCTAAAGGATTAATAGCTGTGTATTGCACTGCCTATTCACGTATTTGTTGCCGCTAAAGGAGTATCTTAAAATATAAATAAAACAAGTATGATGTCATAGTTTTTTCAAGTAGGGAATTAGTTTGCTTACATATTTCTCCATGTGTATTGTCGTTTTATAAAATGAAATAAAACGCCATGGTAGTTTTTTAGTATTTTGCATAATGTTGTGTAGTCAAAATTTATGCTAATTATTATGTAACTAAAGTCGCTTCCTTTATAATTCAGTAAATTTTCTATCTTATTTTAAAGAGGTATCGAGCATTAGAGGGGTTGCATAAAATCCCTGGAATAATTAAAAGAGCTAAATTAAATTTCTTCCCGGAGTAATCGAGTGTTAATACATATTTTAGCTTTCCTATCTAATTCTTTCCTGATGTTCTCCATTGAGAGGAAAGAGAATTTCGTAGTATTATCTATTTTTATGATCAGTTTTTATATATATTATCCCCTGGTGTGTAAATCTGTCTTTTTTAGGATTATATTATCATAAATATTTCTGTAAATTTCTCTTGCTGACATATATGTATATGGTTGTGTTATATCACGATATAACGGGATAGTGTCTTTTAACTTTGTGTTACCAAGAGAAGCTCACTGAAGCTTTACATCATTCCAACGAGGATTGATGATCCATCTTTAGTCTCAGGTTCAAGCAGCAAGCAAATCGTTTGCCTTACCTTGTACTATACCTTAATTTCCCCTAATCTGATTAACTTCGATTTTCTTTAATTAATACACTGTTTTTTTCCGTTTATCAAACTTTTCATTCCTGTATATATGAAAACAAAACTAGTAGAAGTTATAACAATAATTAATGCCCCCTTAACCCTCTCTTACTTGCAATTTTAACTGTGTTTGAGGTGCTTTTTGACATGGTTTAACAGCTTAAATGTTCGGTTGACCAATTATCACATTTCTTACCATATTTACACTATTTTCTTGTGCCATATTTTGATTCGCATGCATGCAAACTACTGAATTTGACAATTTTACTAGGTACACTCGAATTAAAGCTGTCAATCCTAAATATAGATTTCAAACTTAACTAAAGCTTATGATCCACAAACATAGGTAGCGTCGAGATACTTAAGCGTCTTTTCAAACTCTCACGCTAATTGTTAATCTCTTTACCTAATTCTTATATGTACCTTCTTTAGAGTAACATTTTACAACTATTTCAGATGCTATTCCACCATATTTGTCTTTTATTATTCTGGATAAAGGGGATCCCCCGTCAATAAAAGATATAGATTCAGTCCTCGGATGCAAATGTGGAACATGATTAGGAATGTATATAATCTAGTTTTTCTACAAACACGCAGCAACTTAATCATTTTACTAATGTATGGCCAGTAGTAGAAAATCGGCATCGGACACCATTATATTCTATTCTCTGTCTTCTGGAATTTATTGAGTTTACTTAGTTTTACATTAACTCTCTTGGAGTGTCTGTTATTTTTATATCTCTTTTTCTTCCTCTTTCTCTCCTCTGTTATCATATATTGAGTTTTACTGCTAGTTTTTCCTTCATGTTAAATTACTATCTCTTTTCAAGCGAGGAAGTCCTTTTAACATTTCTTGGTATCCAATACCATATCCTTCTTCAAAAGCATTTAAATGTATTTGAATAATGCATTTTAAATTAGAAAGGACACTTTAACTTGTTTTTATATTAAATCCCAATTTTTAGGAGGGGAAACTCGTAAATTTGTTTTTTCATTTATTTAACCCACAAATGTTCTTATGAGGTTATAAAACGTGATATTTCGCTAACTCTCAGAATAACTTGTTTCAGCGACGGTACAAAAGAGCAAAATACCAGTCAGTGTCATATTAATGTAATATAAACCTTTAATTTAAGGAAAATTCAGCCTTTTTGGTGAACATTTAGCGTCTTAAGGGGTATAGTAAATTCGCTAACTATCCTAGGGGTATCTTTCATTCATATTTAATTAATAATAAAAACATAATTTCTTTCTTATCCTTCAGCTTAACTATGTTATTGAGTTCGAAATGGCCAATAACTCCGGATGATTTGGAAGAATACCTCTTCTCGTAATAGCTAAATGTAAGGAAAGAATATTCTTTGTTGTCCCTTTTCTATTCATTTGTTGTATTTCTTTTTTACTTCTTTTTTTTACCGTTTCACTACTCAGTGTTTCTGCGTTAAATGAGCCGAGATTCCATTTCCTTCCTATTGACAAATATTTCTTTTTTTTAACTATAAAAAGGGTTGCCTTAGTTTTGAGTTAGATAGCATGATGGAAAGAATGTTATAAAAGTGTGGGGTGAGAATTTCTGAAAGGACCCAGCCGAGTTATAAATGGATTTGTGACTTGAGGTTCATCTAAGTTTGGTGGTAGATATAAATGGATTAAAAAGTAGGATAGGAGATAGTCTCTTGTAGAAAATCACACCTTTTTAAGTCTAACCTGTTCCTTGAGCAAAATAATCTGCATAAGTGAAAGGACTCAAGGAAAAAAAAGGAAAAATCTGTATAACTACGAGTTTGATTTTCTCGCACCAAGAAAAAAGTGTTATGAATTTTTTTAGCAGTATGGAATTATTTTACTACATAATTGTGCTGTGTAAGGTTAAACAGGTTAAATTATAAATGATAAGACACTAGGAATGTAGAGAGTAGGGCATAATCAAAGGTAAAGGGCTTTTTAATCAAAGGCAGATGGAATAATATATGTGAATAATTGAGAGCACGAAAGAGGAACCGATTTAAGGAAATAATATCGTGCCATGTATGGGCTGTTGTATTTAGATGCACTAAAATTAGTATAAAGCGGAATAATGATTGTTGGAATGCTAATTAAGATACAACCCATGACCTCCATGAAGAAACATGGGAGGATGAACATTCCAAGATATTTAAGAATGCATAACAAAATAAGAAAAAGAGGAAGGAAACAATTCTCCTAACAATGCAGCTTTGAAGCTTTCAGGATGAAAACTAATGGCAATCGTTTTGGACCAAGACGTTCTTTTGCAAGAAAATGCAAACGTTTTGACGGACGATGAAGCCAACGTGAATATGATTAAACGACACTAGTAAATAATGTTGCTGGATTATGAAATAGAACAGGAAAGTGTGTGGCTTAGAATTGGTAGTCTGTCGGAAATCTGTAAAATGGAAAGGTAGCAAGGGTAGATAATATATTAGCCGATATGTAAATCTATGGAATTGACTCTTTTAAGGAAGGGATTGATGGTTGATCTTATATCGAACTGGCATTTCATACAAAATTAGGTACAGGATTTCTGCATGCTCATTTATAAACGTGCAATTGCAAACATCATAAGCATTGTATGTATTGTTATTGTGATTACCCCGGGCACCTTTTCTAAAAGTGCAGTGACTTCAGCAAATATCATGCTCCTGGCCTCTTGGTTAAAAAAACAGTAGCCAGAAGCTTGATTCTCCACGAAGACACTACAGTTGAACGGTTCTCTTTATAGGGCTTTATTCGGCAGAGATACATTAGCCTTATAAGAATGACGATGATTAAAAAGAAAATTTTTGCATCTTAATTATTTTTTTTATTATAGGTGAAAGGATCTACCTTGATAGGTTCATTCTTTCACCTTTTTTATTCCAAGACATTAAATACATCGTGGCATTGTGTAGCCTCCTTCAATTAGTGTGTGTAGGGGTTATTATGAGTGGAAAATGGGGAAAATAATAACAATCCAAGGGGCTAAAGGGAGCCTATTAGTTTGGGTTTATACATACTTTAGTTTTTTTATTTGTTGTACAATTATTTAACATTAGCTATCGAAGCTATAAACCTATCTCGCTTCTTTTTACTCCACTCTCCGCCTGAAGGCGTCAGGTAGAGCCTAGATAAGAGTTATCCTCCCGGCTTCAATGCTCACTCGAGAAACTTCGGCTAAACCTCTCATATATATTCACTTCTTTTATATCGCTACTTTTTTACAGAGCTCCAAATTCAATTTCTCTTTGATATGCTTTCTGGTTTTTTTCAACGCGCTAACTAACAAAAAAGCTTTGCCCATCTTGATATAATCAATTTATTCTTAAAATGAATATAATGTGTTTTACACACTCTGCCTAATTTTTAATATAATTTACATCCAAAGTAACCTTTACACGTATCAAGTATCATAATCATGTTATGTTAAGCAGTTCAAAATCTTTTTTCCCAGATGCCTACTAAATAAGGAAAGAGCAGAATGAATGGAACAGGAGCTGCCAAGTGTAGGCTATGAATGGTCTTTTGCAGTCTCCTTCTTTTCTTATGTTCTTATGTTCTTAAATTAGCCGAACCAACATAAGAACTTTTCGTATGCAAACAATTTATATCTAAATTTCTGGTGGTTTTATCATTTCTTGTTGATTGTCTTTAAATTACCTCCTCTTTATATTTTGTCTACTTCTACTTTGTATTGAGAAAAGGCCGGTGAGCTATTTTATGATATATGAGAAGCTCAGTAACAGAGTAACGTAAGCACCAAAAACTAAAAGTGGAGAAAAATGCAGTTAAAGTTTGGCAATATTCAGAACAGTGGCGGCTCGTGGCTAAAATTATTGGGAGTGCTGCTTTTTGTAAGATCACTGTCTTACAAGAATCTGGTAAGGTGTATGTGTGTGTGTGTGAGTGTGTGGGTGTATGTGTGTGTGCGCGCGCGTGGGATAGACTATATATGTAGCTATTAATAGGTGAATAGGAGTTGTCACTCGGGCAATCACTATGTCGAGTAGCTAATTATATATTTTTCGTTAATCTTTACGTTAGCGCAGCGCCCTATATTTACAAATATATAGAATAGATATGGTACTTTATATCATAAGAGAACCAAAACTTCCGCTAAAAGTAAATTATTAATTATGTTTACTATCAATACTCATGGCTTTCTCACATCTCTCCCTGATTAGTTTGTTTATTAGACTAATAAGACTAATTGTAACTCTGTGGAACCTTCGTTGTGTTTTGTATAAGTTGGCTTGTGGAGAATTTTAGTCACGTGTGAGTCTATATCTCACCCTGTCAGTATGTCGGTTGGTCAGTCTATCGGTCCGTCCGTCAGTCCCTGTTTTGTTTTTATTTCTTTGGAAATAACATTTAAACTATTCAGCCGATTTTAACAGAATGTGATACCCTCATATTGTTTCACATTCTCATTTTGAATGATATATTTTTTTAGGTCCTCCTAATGTAAGCACGAGAATTATTTTGTTTTGTCAATAACATCATAACTATTCGGCACATTCTAAAAAAATTTGAAACCCTAATGTTGTTCTACATTCTCTTTCGAATGATATAATTGCAAAGATCCTCCCAAGGTTAGTCTGAGAATTATTGAAAGTTTTAAAGGTCATAAGGTCATAAATCAATTTAAGTGAGAGCACGTGACTTTGTTTAGTAAATATTTCATGGTCCGAATGAGTCCTTAACAAGTAATTCTACATTGACCTAACTCATTGTTTGTTAATTTTGGTCTAGGAATCTTACCTGAGATCCGCGTTGCAGCGGCAGCAAATTCTGTGTAAGGGTATCGTACTGTTTCTTCGCCAGTTGAAACCCTGCAGCGACAGGGCGTTGGTATATTTGTCTTTTATCACCACTCGTTGGTGAATAAGGCATTGTGGGTGGCTTGGTGATGTGTATTCCGGAGTTCGAGGAAGTCACGGTCAAAATGTTCCCTTAACGTACCTGAAACCTTTTAATCGTAAATACAACTGAATCGTCATGATCGTGGCTTTATGGGTAATGGGGCTACGATATCACGTGATTTAAGCCTCATTGCGTTAAAAAGTTATCAATTGAGAGGTTCTATCAGTACGTAAGTGTAGACGGACGCATAGGTCACTGAATGAATTTCATGTAGTACTAAAAAAATCCACAGACTCGGACTCAAATGATAAGTCAGTGACTTCTTCGGACTCATCGTTTTTTGATGCTGGCTGGGCTATAGTATTTGGCAGGTCCCGTTCACCATGACATTTTCTTGATGATGAAATTAGTTCGGAGCTACCTTACAGTTTGCCGGCCGTGGTGTTTTGTGATTTCTATAACACGATGTACGTTCGGCAAGTGTGTCAGTACGTAAAGTTAAGTTGTAGATGTAACGACCAGGCATATCACAATAAGCCCAAGCTCTTCGCCCTGGTACACTACGTTACTCTCCTTATATTAGAGCATAATTGTTTGTCGCTATGACTGCAGTTCGCTCGAAAGCATTGAATCACGTACTTAACACTTATAACTACGAGGGGGTTTATCAAGACCCTCTCATATCCCGTCCAACAACATATCAGCTCCCCTTTTTATTACCACACCTCATACGTGCAAGCTGTATTCTTTGTTCCGATGGTGACATCCTCTCGTGTTGGCCTGTCAACATCTTGCTCTGAATACGACGTCTGGGATGACAAGTCTTAGCCCTTGGTCACAGGGCTATGTATTTATACCATACGACCTTCTTCATACCTTGTAGACGTGGGTTCTCGATTACTTCTAACTTTATAGCTCTTCAGAATTTAGGAAAAACGCTCGAGGATCAATTTCAAAGGTGAAGTTTGGCCGCCTATGAGGTAGCGATCGAGATCCATAGTCGATTAGTCACTACATCACAGGATCTTGCTCCTAAAGAAGGGCCTAAATATATTGTATATAAGTTAAGTATCGGTTTGGGGCACTATTTTGAGTGACAAGTTAAGTGTTTTAACACGAGTTCCTTGAATTGAGCCTCCGTCACTCAAATTGCTGCCATGTTATGAGCTGAATTCTACAGGAAGGTGCACAAAGGACTTATGAAGGAGCGTAGGACCTCTGCTGACTCGTGTATGTGCGGGTTAAATTCAGCTAACCTATTTAACAGACCGAGAAACGATCGCATGTCAGTGATCATTAATTAATTATGGAACAAGGTCATGGCTGCGATACCGTTTATAGACAACCCATAGACACAAAAGCTTAACTTATGGGACACAAAGACAAACATTTTGGAATCGAGTGTGATGTTCTCTGCCCATCGAGTTTATAAGTACTTCGTGGATACGTTTCAGTTGCGTCGTTTTGTCCATACCTTCTATTGCTTTGCCTACTCTGCAATAAAGCCCATTGGGCCAAGGCCAAACTGGTTACGGTCGTATGGAGTAATAAAGGTGTTAAGGTGCTTGTCCTTTTCATCAACTTCGGTCTGCAATTCTCCGTTGAACTTGGTGATGTATATCATTATCATTAGACCATTCTTTGCTTTGGCCACTGGTACAATGGAGTAGCACAATTGTGATCGTTCATGCGCTGCAGGTGCGATGAAATCCCAGTTCCCATTAGATACGTGCTTTCTCTTGACGTATTACCAATCTAGCACAAGGACAGATGATGTAAACACTATGTATAGCTTACCGTGTTCCCAGAGTGTATAAATATTAGGGGGAAGGATAAAACAGCTACCTCAGTAATGCGCCCTAGCAAATATCTTGCTTCGTCATCATGACTTTACGGAACTGCTGCCGCAAGATCCTCTTCACTTTGTCAAGTAATGTTATGAACTGTGGGTAGCATGGCGGGCGCGGAGATGCATTAATCTGGCAAGCGAAGAGACACCATGGTATGATGTATCTTAGTGTGGGAGGTATCACCTCCTTAGCTCCCTTTCTCTATCTCTCCTGTTTTCAAAATTTATAGCGGGTAGAAATTAGGTGTTATACAAAGCTCTCATCGGTAGTTCATGACATAGGAGGTCAGAGAAGAGGGTCTAGCTCATTGCCCCGACATTGCATCGTGATCTTGTTTATGTCATGTCAGCGTACAACGATCCGAGCACCTTAAATGCCATTGGATTACCTTCGAGGTTATTCAATCCAAGTCATAACATTGATCTAGGTTGTCGGAAGTCATCCCTATCAAGTAACAAGACCTAACTAATTACGGTCTTGCTGGCCCCGGGTTCGGAAATGCAGTTCACACAATCTCTCTTATCACCTGCCTTTACCTGTAAAATTATTGAAGGATTCGAGGGCCCGACGAGCAACTCTAAGTAAACCGCTCTACTCGAGTGTAGGTTTCCTCCGAACACAGAAGCCATGGAATAATAATACGACAGGTTCAGCATACAACTCTTTTGTATTTGCCTAGAAGGTTCAGCAATAGAAGTAGCAGAAGTAACCAGCCCAAAGTAAAGAACAGGAACCAGCTAATACCAAACAACTGAGCCGAAGCATTCTGGTGAACACTGCTTTAGGTTTGGCTACACTCTATATGCCAAAGATAAGTGCACGGGTATCATAAACCAGTGTTTGCTACTGCAAGGAGGTGGCCAAGTCGTGATAATGTGATTTACGCTTATCTTACCAACCTGTCGACTTGGCCTCTACCTTGCGGCTGCAAACACTGGTTAATCATCCCCATACACTTATCTTTGGCATATAGAGTGTTGCCAAGCCTAAAGCAGTTTTTATCAGAATCCTGCGGGTCAATTGTGTGGTATTAGCGGGTTGTGGTTCTTTACTTTGGTCTCGTTACTTCTGCTACTTCTATTGCTGAACCTTCGAGGCAAATACAAAAGAGTTGCAGGCTGAACCTGTCCTATTATTATGCAATGGTTTCCGTGTTCGAAAGAGACCTACATTCGTGTAGAAGTTGGTTTAGGGAAGGGCCAGACTTTAATTTGATCAGTTTTTTTTTTGCTCCTATTATCGCTGCTCAATGAGGATGGCATGGTTTCTTTGGGGTCACTGAATGTTTCATCCTTACACATGCACAAATTCAATCCATCCACACGGTGCTTTAATTATGCAAATAATAATCTGTGAATTTCTATCCTTACGCCTTATTGTAAGAAATCACAATGCTCGTTCCTATGCACGTGCACGAACTAGTAAAGGTGATATATCACTTCTGCAGGGAAAAATGTAGCTTAAAGTAATGTTTTGGCTGATACAGGAGTCATTTCAACCATATATGTTGTTTCGCTTTGTTTCGAACCTTTTAACTCTTGAAGACTGGTGCCTTGTGAGAAATGTAGTGGAGCTTGGAAGGCAACTATGGTTACTGGAGTGACCAATGTGACACTGCAGATATTTGGGGGGCTTGGGGGGTGCCTAGTGATGCATGCGTTTGTGACCCAGAGTAGCCACAATAGTGCTTAACTTGTGTGGGGAAAATATCGCGAGGAGCTATTAATTTTTTTCTGCCTTATTTAAGTCTCTCTTCGTTACAGTTTGATGCTTAAATAGTCAAAATTTCTGCAGAATAAGCTGAGGTAACCAAACTAACGCTTATGTGATGACGGAAAGTGTGAAAGGGGCTTCCAGTTCTTTTTATTTGAGGTCATGTTTATGGCATCGGAATTATATGTGATATGAAAGCTGATAAATCGGGTTGAGTCTGCTGAGGTTAGTGAAACACTCGAGGGTTTACTCACATTGTTTTCATAACTTTGTCCTTTCAATTTTAACACCTGATATTTGCTGAGACATGTCATCATCATTCTCTTATTATTGCTTTACATTTCGGTCTCCTTTATTTTTCCTCTAGTTCTATTTTTTTCTATATAAAGTAGCTAGGTGCTGTTGTGTTACCGAGTATTGCAAAAGTCCTGCTACACTCGTTATGACTCCCTGAACAAAGGATGTCTTGGACAACTTTGTGCTGTGACTCAACAAATACACGGAGCTAAATTGAAGTCATCTCGAACACTTGCTCTAGAATGAAGGTTATTATTTGATGTTCTGAACACTATAAAATATTTTAACTGAAGTTTCATTTAATCCTGACATGTATTACCTGTAAAGGTAATTATACAAGTGCACACACGTGTGCAAAGTACTGTATTGCGTGACAAACTAATAGCATGTGTAGCTGATCTGCCACAATTTAATTAATATGGTGAATGGCCAATTAGTTAAATTGCCTCTAAGCACTGCTTTGCATTGAAACAATTATATAATACTTACGTTAAATTATATCATGTGTGAATCAATATTTACTTTACGTACATCATTATACAAGTTTTATATCAAGTTACGTGGTTATCTCACATATAAAGCATGCAATATCAAAATAAAATTACTGTATTTTGGGTTTCAGTGCAGTATTTCGTACTGTTATATTCTATTCACCGTTTGTTTTTCTTAATTTCAAATTTAGGATTCCCCTTAACACCCGCAATATATTCGAAACACTTCTTTTACTATTTTATAGAAGGAAATAAAAATAAGGAAATAAATTTAAACAAAACCCCTTTTGCTTTTCATTATTTGGGCAGAAAAAGATTCAGCAAGATCCACCACATTGTCATTGATAAAAAAGAAATTTGGAAAATTCGTGGGTAAGAAATCCGATTGTCTATGTACAACTGCCGAGACTGTATACCGATAAATGGTTGCCAATATGCAACTGTCTTTCAAATAATAAAGTACATACATTTCACGTTAATTGAGCATTGATGTAGAAGAAGACGAGGGTAGTTGTCGGAAAATTTTACAAAATTACTCATTTCTGGCCTTGAATTTAAATATATGTTAAATATAATTTTTACAGTCATATTTTGAGTTGAAAATAGCCGTGGAGAGAAAATTACCTAAACGATTAGGCGGCCAGTCACTAATGGAATAGTGAATTTTTGCGTTATTTTATGTATAAATGTAATAGTGTTTGACCTTAAGTCCCATTTGACGGCTTTTTATGATCGTGGGGCAGAAACTTGTAGGTTTGTTGTGTTGTCGGATGATTGATTAGGGAGGATGGAGGTTTTAAGTTTCCTATAATTGTCTGTATTTTTCGCTTGGTTCTTTTTATATTTAAGCATGTTTTATCCTATGTATTACTACATAACTTCCTCCAATGAATTAAGTCTAACTGAAAAAACCTGATGCATTCGCTTTTACTACTGAATGTGGAGTGAAAATTAATGAAACATATGGGAATGATGTTTCAGTTATTTTCGAACATTAAGAAAAAAGAAATTCTTGAAAAATATTTAGGTTAGACTAAAGAATTTTGATAGAAGGTGAGTAATGATAAAAGGACTTCTGGTCTCATTAAAAAAACGTAACAAATTAACTATGGGAAAAGACCTCTATTGGTCAAATAACGTTTCTTATTGCTTTATTTATACTCATGGGTTTTATTAATAGGCCATCATTGATATAACATTTTTTTAAAGACCCAAAGCTACACACATCTTTCTTTTATAAAACTATGAAAATGATAGATTTCTACTCCTGGTGAAATTTATTCTTTTCTTAAGTGATTAAAAGAAGATGGAGAAGTTATATAAAATAAAAGATCTACGTTTCAATATATAAAAGTAGTTTTCAAGAAAAATGTTCCTTAAAATATATTTCAATTGATGAAAGCTTATTACTTTGGAAAGGACGTCTCAGCTGTAAAAAGGTATATCCTCTAGCAAAGAGCTCGTTCCAAAATTGACGGATACTTCTTGTTCGATTCTGAAAGTGACTATGTTTACAAAAGGAAAGGAAACATATCTTTTTCTACAAAACTGAGGCTTCCAGCTGAACCATTTAACCCATATTAAATGGAAGATTCCATAGAAAAAGGATATCTCCTGTGAATAGATAATTATTATTCATCACCTTTTTTTTACAATTTAGCCTTTCAAAAGACTGATGTAGTAGGAACTTTGCAAAAGAACAGAAAAACAATTCCAAAAAATCAAAAGGAAAAATTAAATAAATTACAAGATATAACCGCATAAATGCAAGTCAATTATCATGCATTGGAGAAATAAGTATGTCGAGCACATGATAAGCACATTAGATGATGCAGAGAGAGTCCTGTTAAAAGAAGGGCCTATAGAAATAACTAAGCCCTTCATATGCATTGATTATATGAAACTCATGTGTGAAGTATACCTCGTGGATCAGGTTATATCTCCATATAATGCAGCTAAATGCTACATGACAAAAATAATAAAAGAAGATCTATTTACAATTCCTGGATATTGCAGTCTTCAACTCTCATTTGATCTATAAAGGACTAGAGGGAAAAATTCCCTCACTTGAAGTCAAAATCGAAACTTATTGACAAGATAGTTTGCAAATATGGTACTCAAAGACAAGTTGGAAGATCAAGGAACAGTTCGCAAAGTTTGTTCAGCAAAATTAAAAAGAAAAGAAACAGCATTCATGTGTAAAGAGTGCAATGTGACACTTTGTGTATTTCTCTGCTTTGAGGAGATTCATACAAAGATAATTTTTCTAAATAATACCAAAATCAAATTCATATTTTTATAATGATCTATTTTGTCTTTATAAATAATTTAAAACTCTAAAACAAAATTAATAACAACCGCCGTTGTAAAGGGTTGGACAAGTGTGGTGGCGGAAAGGAAATGGTAGAGTCGATGGTTTCTAACACCACTCATGTTTAACTAGTCTGTGTACTCGAGTAGCTACTGCCTCCTTAAGTAAGATATATGTCGCTTTCATGTCCTTACCGAGTTCCTATGGATGTTCGTTGCTACTTAAATTACTAAATTTTGGCTCGTTCTCTCGAACGTGCGAGCAGCAGCAAGTTGGCAGATGATGCAGTAGATTTTTGTTGCCCTGTTTTTCATTGACGCTATATTTTGATGGAACCTTTCTTCATGTTTATTACTCAGATATATTCCATTCTCTGGAAAAAAAGATATATAAAAATGAAGAAACTGTATCTCTAGTGACATATTGCATCCGAGATCTTGGTAGCACCTGATAAGGCTCTCCACTATATGCTCTCGCTGGGCACCTTGCTGCTTTCCAAAAAGTTTTTTACATGCATCTTTGAATGCATGCCAGGGTGCTAGGTCAGTTTCATCCAGTTTTATTTCAGGTAAAATGTTTTGTGGTAGTGGAAACATGGCTTTTCATGTCGCAGTGCTTTGGTAAGTTGCTTTATTGGGCCTAGTTTTATATGCAGTGGTGGCAAAATTATATTCTCCTTCTTAACTATACCTTATGAATTACATTATAGCATCCAGGCTTCATAGTTTGCCGAGGTGACCATTCTGAGCGTACATACGAGTAATATTTTGATCTTGCCCTACTGTCCTACCCTCAAAGGAAGCACATAAACTTGGTATATCCAGTTTGTAGCCCATTAAGTAAGACTACTACTTTCAAGTCAGGACAAATTAGCCACTCATGATCCTTGTAATTCATGCAGTCTAGAATAAAAGCAAGGTTCTCATATTTATTTATTAAAATGACAAAGTGACGAACTAGAACTGAAGCAGGATGTTCTTAATGTGCAATAGAGCCGCTTTAATGCTCTAAATGGTTGCATCTATGAATAACCTCCACTCATTTGGTTCATAGGTTAGCTCAATGGCATTAAATAGGCCTCTAATATCATTACAATAAGTCAAGTTGTTTTCATAAGAGAAGAATTGCTGTAGATCTGCAGAACGCTTCCTAAATACTGTAATTCAAACAGGTTCATCTAACATGTTCTATCATTGTAGACGTGAGGCCAAGAATTCACTCTGTTGTTTAATAAGTGTTAGATCACGAACTAGATCATTTATTTCCGGTTGGGTGATGAGGTGTGGTTTCTTGTCCGATTTAAGCTGTGCCACATATATTGTATCTTAAGATTCTGAATCGTCCGAGTTGCTTGGGTCATCGCTTGGTAGTTCAGAGGGCGGCTGTGGTATAGGAATAGCGCTTGAATGTCGAACTCGGCGAATAGCCGACTGAATATCTGGATACATGATAATTTTTTTGCCTTTTCTGTTGCGATCTGCATTGAAATTAAATAAAACCAGATAAAAAATCGATATTAGTAGCAGTGATCACTTGCAGAAATAGTAGAAGTACAACATAGTATGTATTTAGATCTTTTTAATTGATATATCTATTTAAAATATATTAAAGACCAGGAAAGTAAACACAGTGAATTCTCACCTTTAATATCTATTAAACAGAAGTAGCAATGTGTTGGATGGTCCTTTGACTCTCTCCAGACCATCGGAACGCTAAACATGAGGCCAGGCCCTTTACTTTTCATCCAGCCAGAAAAGAAACTTGTACACATAGTACAACATATGTAAGGTACCCAGCGTTTGTCCTGATCGCCCACTTTACAACTAAAGTACAGCTCATAAACTTTCTTCACATGTTTAGTCAACTGTACATTGTATTGTTTTAACCCTTGAACACGGGCTACCCTTTTCTCTCCTCCAAATTTATTTGTTCTTATAGAACTTGACAATTTTGATCTAAAAGTGAAAATAATGCATGTTTTTTTTCAATGTTGCTCTTCCAATAAGGAAATATGTCACGCCTATTTAAATGGGCTCTATGGATCACTTCTTCTTAGTGTGACTTAATTTTCATCATTGTGCATTGATATAATAAAATCTATTAATGGATCTAGAATAAATGAAAGAATTATGTGTTGAACTATCTCATTTAAAATATATTTGTCTTAGAGAGAGTATTTTTAGCAAAATATTTTATTGAGAAGGAAATTATTACAAGAATCTGTCTTATAAATATAAAGTAGCAGTCTATAATAATTTTCATACTAATTAAATAAAAATTCCAGGAAAACTTACTCATATATCTTTTAAAGCATAAATTTATGAAACTAAAATATTATGAATGTATATTATATACATGCAATAATAAAAGGTTTGACATAAGCTTTTACATCGGTTGACTTAAAAATAAACATTCCTCTTTCTTTGTGAGATACTCAACAAAGCAATGGATGCGCAGTGCTACATCACACTTGGAGCACTTAGGTATCACATTCTTCTTCACACACCACACCGCCATTGAGCAACTTCCATCACAACATAATGATCCGTTCTGTAGGAGCGTAAATGCTCGGGTGAAGTTATGGGGACAAATCTACAAGGTTTCTCTGCTGGTTTTGACAAAACATTGAAAATTTCCCTCAGAAACTCTAGTTGTGACACCTTGTGACTTTTTCTGTAGAGAATCCGCCCATTTACAATTTAACCATTCAAATGAAGGCGGGAAAAGGAAAGTTCCACACTCGCTTCCGATATGAAACTCAATACTTTTTCCAAAACTAATCAAACAGATCTACACCTCCCATTCCTTTATTCTAAAGCTTCACAGTGTTTTGCTGAGGGATTAATACCACTTTTTTTTTCTTTGATCACCGTTTGCATATGCCGATTGAAAGAGATGCACTTTCAGTTTTTTTTTCGCCACCCTACGATCGTGGTTGTCATTCCATGCGCAAATTCGCAATTTTCTTTTCTTTTTCCTGAAACAGCTCAGCCCCCCCTCTCGTTCTTTTTCTTAATGTCTAACACTGGGATATCCTTGACTCTGTCCTTACGAATTGTACCTACCAGACTAATATTAACTTCGTGGAAAGACTGGAGAAGAGGCACTGTTGTAAAACTGTTGTCAAGATATCCACTGCAACCCTTAGTTACTGTTCCCTTGATCAAAGCATGGTTTCATGTGGTAATGGTTGAGAGATAAGTAAATAATACTGTCAATTATATTTACAATGTGACGGGATTTTATTGTTTCGTGCATTGGGCCTTTTAACTAAGCATGAAATTTGAGTAGAAGAGATGTGCTGGCAGATATCATCCTATCGCGATCAACTGCTGATGAAATCGTAAAATTTCGAGTGTATTTCGTTTTATAGGACATAAAGAGCTTAGGTAGGCTGGTGTGTCTCTATAGCTAGTTGGATGGGGCTAATCAGCCTCATAGCTTACTTGCATTTATAATTGCTAGCCTCTCGTTGTAAAATATGGAGAAAAGTCTACAAGTTCATTTTCGTCTCTCGGAAGGAACGATAGAACTGATGAATTATAGAGAAAATGCCGATCACAGTTGGTTTGGAAAGAAATCAAAACTCTCTATAATGACTCCAAGTTTTATTTTCTATTCCTCCTTAGATAATAATTAGAAATTAAATAATTCCTTCCTCTGCTTGAATGATACCGCTGGATTAGGCACTAACCTTGACTTTTGGCACATATACGACAGTAAAAAATGCAAAACCTCCAAATTGCGAAACTAAGGCAGAACCCGAACTGATGCAGTAAAAGTGTGATCAGATAGTGGAGAGACAGAGAGTAAAGGGCGGTGGAGTTTATGGCTGGAAAATTGGAAGCTTCCTGTTTGAGGAACTGGACCGCTCTCCTTAAATTCTTCTGTACACCCCACGCCGTTCTAATCTGGTAACCACAAGAGTGGGCTCCAGGAACACACCGAAATGACCAGGCAAGGACACACAGCAGCCACCTCACTGCTACACACACAAGCAAAGACACGGCAAAAAAGCAATATATTCCTGAAGCTGAAGTCGGTTTCGTCATGGTCGCAATGAAAATGCAAAATTCTATAAATAAAACAATCAACCAATGCAATTGTAAACAGAACAAATAAAGGAGGGCCGAAATTAAATCATACAGATTTGAACCTACAAGAGATTTACAGACACGAATGAAGGAACAGTAGAGCGAATCGATAAACTGTCTTAGCTGCCAAACTGGGACCGAAAAGAGGAATGATGAAAAAAAAGTAAGGGGGGGATGGCAAAATGGAAAATTCGACTTATCTATAGAGAAACTTTTGCCAACTCCAAAGAAGCTTACGAATTTTTCATTTATCTCTATGAGAAAATGAGACCCAGCTTCTAGGAAATCTTTTATTCAGAAGACAAGATACGGAAGTGACGGACTCCCCTATTCAGGCCGAAAATAATGAGAAAAAATAGGAAGCAAAATCAGATGGAGAGAAGAGATGCGAAAGTAGACAAAACAGAAAAATATAGGGAGAAATCAGAAAAAATACGAAGTTCAGATAGATATGTAAGACATCTTTCTTTCTTTTTTTTCGTTTTGCTGTTTATCTTGCAACCTTTGATTTATAAAATGTTTTTCTGGTTATTTTCAGATGGGTATGCATAAATTGTTTGAGTGCTTTTCCTAGTTGGTAAATTTAGTTCAGCAGCAGTTCTTGTTTCCCGAGTCTTACTTTGTTCATTTCCATCATTACATGAATATATCTTCCTTTTCTGATCTTATTATAATTAACTTGTAATTAATAATTAAATAATTAATATAGGTCGATGCAACTTTCCTTTCCTATTAAGTATTTTGTTAGTTTTTGTTTTCTCGGGGCTATTTTTCACCCTTTCCTTATTCGTTTCCATCTTCTTTTATTTGGTCTCGCTTGAAATCTAATTTACCGCCATCGATAACTTTAGGCTCTTGTGTCTATAGCTAGAGTAGAGAGTGAGGAGCAGAGTTGACAATTAGTTCAAACGTGTAATTACAGAGCAGTTTTCAAGAATTTGGTAAAATGTAGTGACATCATCTTAGACTTCATTCCACACGCCCTACCGTAACAAATGCTTGCGGTACCACAAAACAAACATAATCATTCATATGTTTTCCTAGGATTTGCCCCTTACCTTTATATAATTAAAATTACTGTCTTGGTATTTTTGTTCTTGAATCGGATATTTTGTGGATTCTGTAGGTTGCTGTCTATGAGGTGTTCGAGTAGTCTTTTTTCATTATTTTTTTTAGTGTTTTTCCCAATACTTCATGCAAGTATTAAGTTGAGGAATAAGTTCTTGCGTTTTTTTAATGTTGTGTTGATTTAAGATTTGTTGACGTGATTTGTGCACATATTAACAGCGTATACTATTAGGCTTTTGCTTAGGCTACGTTTTGAAGTTTAGTAATAAGTCATTGCGGTTTATTTAAAAGTTGTGGTAATTTAATTTTTGTTCTGTCCCCTCAAAATGGAATGTCACGTTGAAAGAAAGGCGCATTTTCCACCTTTGTTGTTATTCATTTTCAATCGAGACGGGAAGAATGAAAACGCAGCCAAAGCTCGTCGCGATATTTGTGCTGTGTACGGAGAAAATTCATTATCAGAAAGGACAGCTTAATGGGGGTTTTCACGATTCAAAAACGATCATTTTAATCTTAACGAAGAAGAACGTTCTGGTCGTATCATTAAGTTGGATGAAGATCGATTTAACGACCTTCTTCATAAAAATCCTCGTCAATCGATTAGAGAATTGGCTGTACAATTGGCGTGTGATCAGAAAAATGTAGTGAATCACCTTCATTCGATGGGAAAAGTTCAAAAACTCGGTGCATGGGTTCCGCACGCTTTGAAAGAAAGCAACAAACTTTAAAGCTCCACGATTACCGCAGGTTTGCTTGCTCGTCACAAGACTACTCGTGGATATAAGGACAGATTTCCTTACCGCATCAACACTGGCGACGAAAAGTGGTGTGTTTATGACAACATGAACCATCAAAAACAATGGCTTAGCCCTAATAATAAAACACTTCCGCGATTAAAGCAAGGACTACATCCACGAAAGACGATGCTGTGTGTGTGGTGGGATTATGAAGGCATCATTCTTTATGAGTTCTTTGCGAACAACAAGATTGTCAATGCAGAACTCTACGTTCAACAAATGTATCGACTCGCCGAAGCTATTTGTGAAAAGCGACCTCATCGACGTTATGGAGTCCTTCTGCAATGTTCGTCCTCACATCGCCAATATGACAAAAGACGCCATCCAAACGCTTAATTGGGAAATCCTGCCACATACTCCATATTCGCCAGACTTAGCTCCATCGGATTTCCATCTGTTCCGATCGCTCTCCAACAATTTGCGCGACGTTTCGTTCAATACTGATGTAGAATTAAGAATCTGGTTTGACGAATTCTTCAAGTCAGAATCCAGAGATTTTTATTGCAGAAGCATCTAAAAATGAGTTTAACGTTGGGAAGAAGTCGTAAATAACAGCGGAGACTACATTATTGATTAAATTGCATATTGTTATCAATTAAAAATGAAGTTTTTCTAAAATTGTTAATGGTAATGAATATATTTGATAAAACCGCAAGAAATTATTCCTCAACCCAATATATAAGACCAAGAACGTCGTCCTTTTGTTTTGATTACTATGCGTTGGACTTGAATACATGTTTTCTGAAGCTGGCAGGTAAATATCGAGTGTTGTTACAGGCTTCATTCGGGATTTTGCTAGTTTGTTGATTGTAGTAGCCTTTTCATAATTTAACATCTTTAATAAGTTTTGACCATTGAATTATTTTCCATATTGGTTATAGATGTAGCGACTCATCGCTTGAGTTGTTCGAGTAGTCTTTTTTATTAGTTTTAGCAGATTGGAGGTAGTTATAGATAAAAACAGTTTTCTGCAGTTTATATTAGTTAAATAATAACTAAAGTTAAACCTCTCGCATTAGATTCTGTTCTATTTTTACGAATTAGCTGTTATTACCTCTGTTAATGCGATTATTTGGCTACAGAATTCTTTGTCATTAATTTTAGATATCATGTTTGGCGCGAAGCAATTATTACCATAAACACAAAACCAAACCTAAATCACAATGGATATATCATACAAATATTTATGGGTTTTCTCTAATGCTACTAATTTTTAAACTAGATGGATCACTTTTTAAACCAGATGGAATATTTACTCAAGGAGTTTATTTGTCTATTTAAAAAGATAGAATTCTACCATTAGTAGAAAACATAAGGTGGATAGGCAGTTTTTCTTCAAACTAGATAGCGATCCCATACATAGGCATCATAACTCTGTATTAACAAATCGTTTGAAACCTTTTGATTTAGCGTTTTGAATGCAGTAGGCCAATACAGCCTCTCAGTAAATATGAAGATGCCTAAAAAGAAAACTATAATATTTTTTGGACAGCTACGATAGCTAATTTCTGTGCAAATGTTCAACACTCTATTATTGTTGAAATAACTTGTTTCAGGCTCTTTAATACTTTAGATTAGATTTTTTTATCAGCCTTTTAATTAATAAACATTTATTTTATCACCGAAATTATTATAATATTAAACTATTTATTTTTTTAAAAGCCTAACCCATCCATATGTATTAAAAAATCCGGTCTAAACTGAATGTTTAGGCGGCCTGGTCTCTAAATTTTCATTAACTGCAGATTGTGATTCCATGATCCTACTTGCTGAAAGGGATTATTGCGTTTAGTTCAAATAATAAGTGGGAGTATTATTAGTTAGAATAATAAGTGGGAGTGCATACTTGGCACATACTGAACCAATTTTCAAGCAATTCGAAATTCTAAAAGTAAATAACCTGCACAAATATCACTGTCAGATTTTCATGTACAAAACTCTCAAGCTTGTTAGATATCCTCTCTTACGTGCTCCTATAATTAACATACAATCCTTGCATAATTACACGACTAGAAATAGTTACCTTAAATTGCCCTATGCTAGATGTGACCTTTGTAGAAATTCTCTATTGTCCTAAGGTATTGCTTCCTGGAATTCACTCCCTAGTTATCTAAAGCATACTGTTTCGTTACCTCTCTTCAAAAGAAGCTGTAAGCTACTTCATATCAACAATGTACCATGAATTGCCATACCATATTGATAATATTATCAATATCTGAACTATGCCCCGACTTAATCAATGTAATAGGCCATTTATCCCTCTTATAATACCGATTTTCTCTTGAATTTATGGCTCCTTTATAACCCTATTTACTAGAAAAATATCAATGGGTACTTTATTTTGACCAACTAAATTTTTATTTGATTGTTCCTAGGTATTTATTGATGCTTTTATATTTTTTATTCCAACATCCTGTAGTATCTGTATTGTATTTCTGTAGTTTTTTTTTATGTGATTCATTCATAATTCATTCCACTGGATATATTCCCTAGTAATTTAAATATTTTAATCTGTTAACTTAAGGATTACCCCAAGAGCTTTGCTCCTCATGGGCTTGATTCGAAGCGTTACCTTTATATTCCTTGACGTAATTTTGTATAATTATTTTTACTTTGTAATGTTTTTAATCAATAAAGATTTGAATTCTAAGAGCAACAACCATTTTACTAACTTAAATAAGTAAATACACAAAAATAAAGCATGAGTATCATTTTGACATATTAAATGGAAGTCATCGCATTTATCTAGCGCCTTGGGCTCAGGCAATCTATGGGGTTTGTCAGAACCGAGCAAAGCCTTTAACTTCGCTAATCGGTCTAGAAATGTAGACATCTTTTGCGAACAAAACAAACAATACACAAAAAAGAGATAACGCACTACCCCAAAGGGGCTACTTTATGGGTGGACATAGTTTCTTCGTCAGTATGTTTATCTCTGTTTCTTTGTCCCATCCAATCATCAGCTCGTTTTCAATGTTTAATGATAAATCCTTAGGTAATAGACTAATTTAAGGGTGAAATTCTATGAAGGATTATGTATTGTCCAACCAGATTGGGATATCTATATAGGATCATTGGATTTAGTTAGCTTCATATACAGGAAAACGGTATGGAAATAGAGGAAAATATATTTACGCTTAAAATATAATTATCCTCAATTATATTTTTAATAGAATGTAATTTTACACATTAAAGAGATCTTTGCAAAAACCATAAGATAAAATCTCACATTCCTATTTTATTATATTTTCCCCTTTACGAACTCCACTTTTTGAAGTAAAGTGAGTTCAAATGAAAGGTGATAACGTTGCAGTAATAAAATTCAGCAACCTTAAGTACTGTTAGGAGATGGCGTACTGATATGCCTTAGTGAAAGATGCACATTAGCTTATAATCACATACCTCCTCTCGTTTTTTATTACCACTTAATTTATTCTATTTTCTAATTCACTTTAGATTACGCATAGGAAACTTACCTCAGTCTTTGGGGCAATAATCCCATTGGCAGTGAATGTTAAAGACGTAAAATTACAGACTTGTTTGTTCCTGGCACTTAGGTGCGTGTGATATTTCCAAAGAAACAAGCAGATAAGTCTAAAATTGACAATTTTACTTCCTAACTTGCCTGGAAAGAGTCAATTAAAAGTTCATAATGGGTTGAAAAAAGGGAAAAATATTTTCTTAGACTTTTTCTACTCGAAATATCAAAAGCTAGAAAACAATAGTCATTTAGCCTCACTTCGGTTGCATGAAATTGTCTCAAGATATTTACCAAGAGGATAACAGGATAGCAAAATACCAATCCATAACGCTTGTTTTAAGAAGACATAATAATGTTTATGAGAGTTGTTTAATTATTTCCAAATTGGTTTCAAGCTCTTTAAAGATATATATAATAATGCCTAAGCCTTTTTGTGCTGTAGTATTGCAGGGCATTTTATAAGCTATATAATTATCCTTTAGATGCCACATGAACTGTCTATAAGACATGGATATACGCGTGAATATTGTATAATTATTATTGGGTAGAAATGACCAAGAGCTTTTAGACAGAGTTCCTAAATGGAAATAAATAATGTGTTCTTTACTGCAATGGTAAAAGCAAAATCTATGGCCTGGTTGCAAATAAAATCTTTGTCCTTCTTCTAGACGTATTCTACAACAATAGAAACCAATGCCTTGCATTTGTTGATATGTAAAATGAGTCATTGATTAATAACTTTTCAATAATAAGCAATCAGTTAGCGAAGAAATATATGTTGGAAAGATTATTTTTGCAGTAGTATAATTTTTGTGTTTGAAATAACGTTAAATATATGTTCAACAATTCAATTTTTAAATGAAGCTCTTGATAAAAATGTCCCTTATTGGTACACCGATGGGGTGTTTCTTCACTAATTACACTGCGAGCTTACACGTGGCAGGTTTGATAGAAGAAATAACATTATATACCATTTTTTTTTCTTGGGTAATAAGTGTTATTTCAAGAATGAGCAAGTATGTAATTAAGTTTAAGCGTGAGCTTTGCAAGCCGTGAACTACTCATTTATAAATTTATTAAACTCTGAATGCTCCACGATCTTACCTATAACACTGTAGTCCCGAAACTTAGAGAAATGGGCCGAATGTTTCCAGGATCAGTCTCAATTTCTTTTTTGAAAATTGATATTATTTTTACTGCGTTAAACTAATGAGAAACGACCACCTCACTAATGGATTTTTGTAAACTAAGCAAAGTGGTTTTAATAGTTCACTTTCTACCACTTTAATCAGGAGTGGATATATTTTCCAGGGACGCCACAGTTTGGAAATTTTCATTTTTTAAATAGAAATAGTCATTTTATTTCATTCATGTCAAAATATAAAACTATAGATGCTTCATTGAATTTGATCACGTCATATATTGGTAGGAAATTTAATTGTATCTCCTATAATAAAAATATTTTGCATGATTAAAACGACTCTGCTGATTTTGGCGGTGGGGAGAGGGTATATTAAAACTGTTTTTGCTTTCTTTTTAAAAATATTACCCTCTTGCTAATAAAATTATAAGGCGATAATTTCTAGTCATTGATTACCTAACAAATATGATAAAACCTTCATTTCGATTTCAAATAGCTACATATAAAAGCACAAATTAAGTCACCCATTAATGAGAAAATAATTAACCAAAAATGATAACGAACAAGTAACAAAATGGAAATCTCAGGCAATTTGTCACGTTTATGTACAATGTACATGTGAATTCGATACGCACGGGAAAAGAAGAAACTTCTCAAGAATCTACACGCGCAAAAAACACCATCTCTATTTTTCTGGGATTATTGGCTGCAAAGTGATCTTTTTAAAAGATAACAATAAGGAACCTTTTTACAGAGAATGATGAAATCGTCGTAGGAATAAAACGAAACCAATGAAGGAAGTGCCACATTCAAATTACGACGATGTTATCGCTATATTTTGCGACTTCACTCGATTGGTAAGCACACTCGTCAGAGAGAGCATAAGTAGAAACCGGTAGAAGAAAAATTATAGTAAGTATTTTATAAAAATCACACTCCCAATCTATATGTGATTAAACGCAAAAGTGTGTGTAGTAGACTTCAAGAGAGGCAAGAAACAATCGGTTTGTTGAAACTAAGACGATAGTGACTATAAATACTGCACCCAAAGGAAGGAAGCGTGATTGATTTGCCAATGTTTGTAAATAGACTTATGCTGCCGCTCTGGCGATGTGGGTCACACTAAACTCAGATAAAAGTAGGCAAAAGAAAGCGTATTCATGAAAACGCTAATGCCAGAGATTATGAAGAAGTGTGTGTTTGTTTTAAATGCCTTAAGAGTAACGGAGGAAATTGTCTTGGGTATGTTTTGCATCAAATATACAGGAGGCTACGCTTTCGTCCCCATGATAAGATCTGAGCCCAGGGGGGGGTGAACGAAAGCGCCCATGGAGTCATGATTGCCCACCTGCATGTATGCATAATTCTGAGTACTATAGCTTGATACAGGGTGTAAAGTTTTGATCTGGCGAGGATGAAACCTACCCGTGATGATGCCTTTTCGACTTTAGTCTATATAGTATAGATATTTGAAGGATAAAGGAATGAGGCTGGGGACATCGTAGCCGACAAATGTCTTTTCCCCATTTTTGGATACATTCGCTTGCGAAATATCCTCAGGTCGAGATATTTGCGCATGGTGCGAGGTTCCGTCTTGTTGTCTTACGAATTTGAGAACGATCACGATAGATACAAACCTTATACGTCGATATCGACTGATACCTTCAACTTGCCAGACATCAATTGAGTTATCTTGAGGAAACATGTTGAAGAGTCTAATCGACAAAAGGTTTCCACATGATTGCTCAATTTCCACTTTTCTTTTTCCCTACTTCGCTCTCTCTTATTAGAGGTTATATGCACACAATGATAAATATTAGAATGAAAAGCTTGATCTTTACTTCACTAGTTTCTCACCTCTCTTTGGATAATTGTTTACTGACACGCTCGTAGGTTGAGTCTATTGAGAATATTAGTTAATACATGGTCGCTATATTTTAAACTTAATCTATTAATTTAAATAATAATTTTATTACCTGATAATCATCAAAAGGGAGAAGGCTCATCATATTTAGGCATCTTGCCCGTTCCTAATATTGAAAGTAGTTTCCTCTTTAGGCAACTCTGTCATTGTAGCTTCTATACATTTCAACTTCACATAACTACATGGCATTTTGAAAATAGTCTATCAAACACTAACTATTTTGCTCCATCGGTTTTAGCGCTAGTTAAAAAGTAAAATAATATATGTTTCGCCAGGAAATCGCTACTTCAAGTGAATATATAAAAGAATTTTGGTTATCAGGCCCCACACCCTTCATAAATTAAAATTGACGCTCGTAAAACATTAATTTTCATCCTTAAAAACTCATTAACCTTCTCTCGTGCGCTGCATTTTTTTTTTACTCAAATCCATAGGAAAACAATCCGTTTAGAAAAAATTTATGATTTCCTAAACAACTTTTTTTTCTAGGCTACATCTTATAAAATAATCCTTGGCCTATTTAAATAATGCCTATTTACTCAACTTTCCTCCATCCACTAAGAGGTTTCCTCTAGTTTTAAAAAATTCCTATTTTCTACGAGAAATTTTAAACCAAAATTAGTCAACTTCTTAAAAAAACAGCATATTTTGCCGACAGATTTTAAATTAGTTTTCCATAATAGGGAATCGCTTTGTACTTACTTTTCTTAGCAGAAAAAAATCTGTAAGCAGAGAACGGTGTATGTGCAGATATTGAATATGTACACTTGTCCTTAAGTTTTAAAGTATAATTTTCTCTTTCAATTGTAAATCGATGATAAAATAAGTGAGAAAATACCAGAAAAATGTTATGCATGTAATAATCATTAAGTTTTGAAGCGTGGATTATAAAGCAACTAGAATAAATCCGTAGAAAAGGGAGAAAAACACAGACTTAGCAATTCTACTTTACTTAAGCGGAAGTTTATTGAAACTCCATGAAGAAGCTCCGATTATTAATTTAGGAGTGTTTAAAACGTTTTCTTTTTTCTCATCCTGCGAGAAAAGGAATAGGTCTATTGATAAAAATCCTCTCCAACATTCAGTGCATTTTAATATCAAAATAATCTCACTTACAAGTCTTAAAATTCAACGTTCTTGTCAATCTTACATTCCACCATGTTTTTTATTAGGTAAGGATGTTTCCATTCAATCTTTGAGTGTTTTTGCTTAATTAATCGGGACGTGATAAAAAAAGACAAAGAAAGAAAACATAAGGATAAATTAGCAAAAAAAAGAAACGATAATGTCTCATATAAACTTTGAAATGGATTACTAAGGCAAAATTCATAAACTCGAAATGGAAAGGAGAATTTGAACTAACTTGTACAAAGAGCTTTTGTACTCATAAATTTTATTCCTTTTCCATTCATCTGGAATTAAAATTATAACGTGTCTTCAAAATATTTGCAAGCATTATACTAAAATAACCCAGTTTAATAAATAAACGAAGCAAAATATCGTCAATGATAGTGCCCAAAAGACAATTTATCAATTCGCTGAAGATTTATAATGTGTTGGTGTTAACAAAATTACCAATTGTTGAAGGATAACTTTGTCATAAGTGCGAGGTTAGTCTACTGAATTACAGAATTATTACCTAAGATTGCGATTCACCTATACAAATAATTCTTTTATTTTTACGTTCGAAAAGTTGAAAGAATTAATTTGTTTAATTTGTGAAATCAAAAATATCTTTAAAATTTTGTGAAAAAATTTGTTTCAAGTGTTTAAACAAATTGGATCCATCCTTATATTACTAATTATTTATTCGTCATCTTCGCGATGTAACTTGCATTAGTAAATAATTAGGTTGGGTCATTCGTCCTTCACTTCGAGCACCGTGACTGTTCCCATTGACTTACCCCCCCAATGCCACGAAGGCTTAAGGTTGCTTTCTGTCATCTCCGAATTGGGCACACTCGCGTGACGCACCGCCATTTGATGGAGCACTCGCCTGCGCCATATTGTAATGCCTGCGTTGTCCCCCAGAGTGTTTGGCAGATTCTTGTTGAATGCCCAATCTGGATGATCTTCGCGCAAGCTACCTGTCCCGGTACCGAGATAAGCTGGGTCACTACTGCATGTTCCTTGTACTCGGGATGGTTCGTGCACACTGACTTGTGGACTTTCACTTTATTTAACCTTTTCTGTTGTTTTTTTTTTGTAGGTTGAAGGAAACACGCCAGGGCGTGCTTCCTGCTTGTTGCCCTTTTCTTTATTTTTATTATTATTGTTTTTGTCTTTTTGTTTTGCATATTGTTATTTTAATGTAGCTTAGTAATGGGCTGTCGCCATTACGGCGACTTATGCCTAGGAAGGCAGTCTCTAGATGGGATCCTAAAATTTAAAAAAAACCACCTCGAGGAGGAGATACCCGAACGGATAAGAAAATTCATCTAACAATCAGTATAACAATTGCTACTGACTCCGAAATAGGTACCGGGCATAATTAAGGGAATGGAGAAGATGGTCATTTAAGAGGAGAGGGAGAAGACTGCTTCATCGTTAGGGGTATCAACTAATTCTACCAACATAGAAGACATTACTATCTCATCGACAAAGATCCGCTAGAAAGGAAAAAGTAGATATTGCTCTGTGAACAGGGGTATGGAAATGATAGCAGTATCGTGAGACAATGCTCTGATGACTGACCTCTGCATGACCTGCCCCTAACGACGATAAGAATAAAGCTTTTCATAGGTGCGGAAAGATTACAAAGAAATACATTCTTCTGCACAATAGCCATCAACTCCAGACAGTTCCTATCCCACAGGCATACGGAATGACAGAAAGCTAAGAAGCATGAAAACACTTCTTGGTGTTATCAACAATGAAGCCAATCAGTGGGTGATGTGCGCATAACTCAAAGTCATATACTTACTACTGGATCTTTAAAGTCATTATATGAAGTATATATACTCTATTTATGGAAGAGCAAAGCCAATGAAAAGACAGAGATAAATGCAAAGTGAATGGATATGGAGACGTAAAGATACCCACCGTAGATTCAACTGCCTTCACAATCAGCTAGTTGATCCACAAAAGGTTTTCCTATCACCAGTCCTTCTGAAACTAAGCCTTGTGAAGAATTTATTAGGTAAAGGAACCCAGTCAATCCGGTTTTTCAATAGCTAACAACGAAATTCCAAGGTGTGTTAACTTAAGAACAATTGCAATACTGCAATCACCGTGCAAACTAATGCGAAGACATCGTGAACCACATGCTACAGTTACCAAGCTCTTAGAGCCAGGATGTCCTTGTTACACCTTTACTCGCACCTGGACTTATTTCTTACAAAAGACGGAGAAAGATTTTCCCAGTAAATTGGAAAGATGGAGTCCTTTTACCCACGCCGATCCAGCCACAAAATGATGGGTGATCATTGGTGGATGATAACGCATGAAACTGAGAACAATCACGACGTATCAACAAAGTACAAATACACCTTTGATTGAAATATCATCTTAAATAAACACAACATTGAAAATGAAAAGTAAATCTGAACAACTACATGATTGAGAAAATGAAATGATGTCAGATTCATTGGGAGGAACTTGGAAATTATACCATTCGAAAGAGAATATACAACTACATAAGGTTTCAAATTTCGTTAAAATCGGCCAAATAGTTATGATGTCATTGCCAAAAGAATATAATTCCCTAACTAACCTTGGGAGAACTTTGGCAATTAAATCATTTAAAGGAAAATGGAAAAGAACATAAATGTTTCAAAGTTCGTTAGAATCAGCCGAATAATTATGATGTTATCGCCAAAATAAAATAGTTACCGGGCTAACATTGGAAAGGCTTTGGCAATTATATCATTAGAAAGCGAATATAAAACAAAATATGTTTTTTTAAATTTCGTTAGAAGGGACTTAGTTATAATGTTATTGTCAAAACAAAATAATTCCTGGGCTAATCTTGGGAGGACTTTGTCAATTATATTACTCGAAATAGAATGTAAAACAAAATAAGGGTTTTAAATTTCCTTAGAATTGGCCGAATAGTTATGATGCTAGAGCCCGACAAAATAATTCCCGGGCTAACTTTGGAAAGACCTTGGCACTTATATCATTCGACAGAGAATTTAAAACAACATAAGGGTTTCATATTTCGCTAGAATCGGCCAAATAGTTACAATGCTGTTACAAAAACAGAAAAAAACAAAGCGGGGACCGATCAACCGACCAACTGACCGACCGACCGACTGACTCACCGACATAGTGAGATGTAGAGTTGCCCGTGACTAAAAATCCTTACGTGTGAAACACAATTCTGAGTTCAGATTCAGAATCAGCTTACTACATATAGTTTTGTCCAAAACCAGTGTCTGGTTAGCAGACAAAATTTGAGAGGGGGTTGCCCAGTGTTCTAAGAGTCAGTCAATTACGAGAGAGTTATGCAAATATCAGAGTCGATCAATTATCAGAGTTGACCAGTTCTGAAAGGGTTGACCAATTATGATAAAGTTACCCAATTATAAGACACAACAAATTATAAAATATTCCGCCAATTATTTTATTAGAATTAGACAATTATCAGGATATGGTCAATTATATGATTTAACCAATTATCAGAAAATTAAGTAATTATAAAAGAGCTTATCAATTATCAGAGAGTTAACCAATTATCAGAGAGTTTACAAATTATAATATAGATAATTAATGATTAGAAAGTTCACTATTCACCACAGACTTAACCAACTATTACAATTAACTACTTAACAAAGGGTTAATTAATTATCAGATCGTGAAGCAATTACAAGAGAGTTGACAAATTATCAAAGAATTAATAATTTATTTGACAGCTTGAAAACTATTAGAATATTAATCAACTATCAGAAAGTTAAGCAATTTTCAGATAGTTGATCAATAATCAAATAGTTTTCCAATTATGAGAGTTAACGAATGATCAGAGTAGAGGAATGATCAGAGAGTTAGGAAATTTTCAGAGTTAATGAATTATCAGAGAGTTGGCCAATTATCAGAGTGATAGAGGTAAAGTTTGTTAATTCCACTGTTTTATTGATATAATTTTTATAGTAATTATTCTGTTCTTTATTCTTTCGCTTTTTTTCTAAAGAGTTGGTGTGCCATCATTAAGATGAATCACACAAGTTGTAGTTTAATTTTGAAAAAACAGTGTATGTAACATTAAGTACAGATGGGTAATTAAAGATGTTTAGTAACACGATCTGCTGGCGATTTTTTCCTGTCAATCTGCATAATTAACAAAACCAATTTATGTTTAGATAACCTGCTACCCTTAAACTTATTCATCGCTGCTCAGAACTTTGTTCTCCAGAATTTGGCCTTGTCTATTTTCACCGTTTTTCCTGAGCAGCCTTCTTTTCAAGCTCTGGTGAAAATAATGAACTATCACCTTCCGATAAAAACTAAACCAATCCAACTAGGTTCTGCTCGTGGAATTTTTTAAACCGGCACCTCTATTTTTTTCTGAACATCGGAATACTTCTAAACTAGTTTCTGTTCGTACATATTTTCCATTCTCTTTCGTATTCTTTAATCCTCTTTATCTCTTCCGCTGTGAATCTTGTTTGAATATCGCCATTCCTGTATGGCCATACTACGATTTTTTGCGTGACGTCATCAGCGAAGTGGATGTTAAAGCACCATTCAGCGATGAGTTTTGAATGTATGAAGTGTACACTGATTATAAAGATGGGCTCAGATACCTTCCATGCCGAAGGGCATCCTTAAGTTTAACTCTTTCTCCTTGACAGTTTCTTACCTCAATGAAAGCGTATCCATCACATATTCGCAGAGTTGTATTTCTAATTTGTTGTTTATTCGTATTTATAGGATGATTTTACATTTTAATCGCCCTGTCCAAACTTTGTCGACTGCCTTCGATACGAACCTTCAAACGATTTTAAACTATCCTTTTCCTTTATAGCTTTAGCGATTTACTGTGATGACAATGGAGGTCATCTCTGTTCTACTTTTCTTTCTGAATCCAAATTCGTACTGGCTTAAGAGTTTATTAACCTCCAACTGCTTACTTAGCCGCTGGTTATTTTGTTCAAATACCTTCCCGATGAAGTCAAGTAGAGAGATAGGTCTGTAGCTCTCAAGTTGAGTTTGTAGTTTTCTCGGTTTGGGAATAAAGCTCATCTCTGCGACCTTTAGTTCACCTTGAAACTAATCTCTATCAATATAAGCATTCAGTATCTTTTTTTATTCCATTTATTATATAATCTGGCGATTTCTAATAATTATTCTTGATGAGTTCTGATCTTAGTGGTGCTTTAAGCTTGAAGAGCGATATTGTGGTCTTCACCTTGTGCTTGGTGGCCTTTGCGTAGATTCTGCCTTAGGTATCTCTACTTGCATCTAAAAAGTAGTGGTGATGTGTTCTATCTATTTCCTTGTTAAACAAGTCTATGATATCGTCCCAAAATCGATGTCAAATTCTTTAGTTTCTTCTGAGCTTATGTCAAAATCCTCTTTTAATATTCACTGAATATCTGTTTAATCTTAATCTCTCTTCTTTCTTTTATTTCTTTGATTTTATTGTATTTTTATTTTTATTTTTCATGCTTTGCCTTCCATTTGATTAATTTTCTCCAAAATTCCTTTACAGGTGCATCATTATCAATCCTTCGTATTGTTTTGTTCCAATGTTCACTTTGCTCTTGTGTTATTTTCATTATCACTTCTCATTTTTCTTTATCTCCGCGTGTATTTCCCTAGTCGTGCCGTTCCGTCTTATTTCTTCCGAGATTTCACCTAATCTTTTGTTCTTTTGAACCACTTTGAAAGTCCAGGTAAAGTTTTTAATCGTCTGGTAGCCGCTGTCTGGTATTGCTATTTTGTCAGCTGCTTCCATTGTGCACCTTATCTTTTCCAATTCTGTATCTATATCTTTTAACGTTGCTCTTTCTAGAGCCTTTTGTTTATACTTATTTCATTATCTTCTGTATATCGCTCAGTCCGCTCTGTGGTATGCTTTTTTACCTTTGTATGGATCTTTATTGGTCTTTGGCTGATGGTAAGGAGAGTCGCTGTAATGTTGTGTGCACACTATATCGTAGGGCTGCATGCTGTTGTCGTAAGGGAGATTATTATTGCCAAGGCAGATTTCCGGGTTTGAGACAGTGAGCTCTGTTACGGAATTTTGGGAATCAGGTCCCATTCGATGTTAGAAGCTTATTGCGAACACTGTTTTTAGGTGCTTTCCTGTTGTGTTTTTATATCTATATCCATTCACTGCACAATGGGCATTTAAACGACCTAAAAATTTTACCGGGTTTGTATTATTAAACATGCTCATAAAGGTACTGGTCGATATCCTGTAACTATTATAATATCAGTTATCTTCAGTTTTAATCTCTACAGCGATATAAGACTCGTCTAGTTCTTCATGAGTTCTGTAGTCGGTGCCCTTCTTGATCTCGATAAAAGCTCCGTCGTGTAGTCATAATTCTAAATTTGTACCTCGTCGTTGTTCATGTTGACTCCGTGTTCCAAAATTAAGATGATGTTTGGAACTATTTTGCTAAAAATGTTTCTATATAGCTCTTTTTTTCTCTCATCCGTTTGTATCTAATTGTCTTATTCATTATGTTTGAGATATTTCTTTAAACGTTGCCGGTTCATTTGGTTCTCTTTTCTACCCTTAGATATATAGCTATTTCTTCCGGTTTCGGGGATGTTTCTTGTTCTTCCTTTCTTGTCCGTCTTTGCTCTGAGCTGGGAAAGTAGGGCTGAGAAAATTTGCTTTTAGGATCGTGATCCTACCAGACTTGGATTCCTTTTTCCTTTAAAATAAAATTACATTAATATTAACATTAAAACAAACGCACAGGCATAACTAAAGCATTCTCATGGCATTTCAAGATGGCGTCGTGGAAGAATTCTTACATTGCAGAATAAGCCTGAAATATTTCCTTTTTTGTCATATAATAAAGGATGATAGGCCCTCTGTCCCATCGAAATATTATTTCTAGGGCACTATTACAATGTTACAAAGAGGTTTTAGTCGCCTAAAACGTGTGCACTCATTTTATTCAATATTACCACATTTTCCTAGGTACCTATATAGAGGTTTCAAATTTTTCAATCCGCTGAGGGTAATAAAACTACATTTGTATTTATAAACCCTCTATTTCGTCGTTACTGGCAGTTGTGCAAAGCGACCTCGCGCCGCGATTTTAAGCAATATTTGGAATTTATGTTAATTTTCTTATCAAATCTTTGTCCCAAGTCCTACGACAACTAACATCAAACATTATTATCCAATATGGTGAGATTGGTATGGTCCTTTTTATTCCCCGTGCCTAATTAAAACCTCAAGAACATGTTTTTAAGTCTACTATTAAATCCTTTTGTTGGAATAATTATTCATTAGATCTAAGCCTCAAAAAATGCTGGTGGCAGATATTAATGTTATGGAAGATATTTTACCGAGAAAAAGTTCAGCGGTAGGTGCAATCATGGTGTAAGGAAGAATGCAGACGATAAAAAATATTTCGAGAATTGCATTTTAAATTTTTCTATACTTTTATAAAGATAGGAAAATGTATAGGACTAGAGGAATTGTTGGGGTTTATGAAAAAGTGATATAAATATAAATAGGTGAAGTAAATTTTAAACCTAATTCGACCAAAAATAAAGTATTTCTTATGATTTATTTATTAGCCAAAACAGGAGTAAAGAGAGAAATAATCGAGGAGTAAAAAATATATTCGGAAAAGCAATTGACACATATACTTAAAATGATAACCATCTTGTAATGAGCTTTTCAAAAGAGATAACCAACATAAACGCAATATATTGAAAAAGGCAACCAGTATTTATCCAACCACACAAAGAGAAAAAGAACTAATGTATATATTGAAAGAGAAAATTAGAAATGAGGAAATCTATTAAACGATATAAGCACCCTGGCTGCATCAAGTGAAAAGTTAACAATACAATACTAGAGCGAAAATCCTGAAGCAACTAACAACTCTTAAACAAATCTACTGAAGGAAATTTCTATATATTGAACGAGATGCCACACTGGAGTGAATCTACTGAAACAGACTACCATCTAGGAATGAAATTGAATAAATAACCAAAGAAGATGAAAGCTATTGAATTACAAAACCATGACTAAATTAATCCTATAAAAGAGATAGCCATCCTCCAGCAGAAAATCAAATGAATTAGATAACTGATGTGGATTAAATGTATTGAACGAGATAAGCCTACTAAATTTAAATGAATTAAGAGAGATTACTAAACCGATGGGAATTTATTGAAAAAGATAACCAAGGTGGAGTGAATCTACTGGAAGACGCAAGCAACAAGGATAGAAGTTACAAGGACTCGAAAGGAAGAAGGGAAACCTCAATGCCTTATGGCCTACTCGAGGGAATTTTGATGTTTGTTTACTTATTTGTATATATACAAGTTATCCAAATATTTTTACAGCAAAGTTGTAAAGCAATAGGGTGTGTTTAATTTTGTCTAAACCTATTTTTCAACAAGTCGACGTTTGACTTTTAACATGTTTGGGTAGTCGATTCCATGCGTTGTAACCGATACTGAGAGGTCTGGGCACCGTAGAGTGAAAATAGTGAAAGAAACAATTCCATATAGCATATAGCTAGAGTGAAAATAGTGAAAGAAACAATTCCATATAGCATATAGCTAGAGTGAAAATAGTGAAAGAAACAATTCCATATAGCATATAGCTAGAGTGAAAATAGTGAAAGAAACAATTCCATATAGCATATAGCTAGAGTGAAAATAGTGAAAGAAACAATTCCATATAGCATATAGCTAGAGTGAAAATAGTGAAAGAAACAATTCCATATAGCGAACTTCCTTAACGAAAATACTCTCTAGATTGATTATAAACAAAAGCATACTAGCGCTTTAGTAAAAGTACTGATCGAGATAATGTTCCTTTAGTGAATTTAATAATTAGAATGGTACCTATACTAGTGTAAATATGGTAGAAAATGTTAAATAGATAAAAGAGAAATTAAAGATGAAATAGAAAATCCGTTAAGCAAACCTAATGAAAGGAATAAGTAAGCTGGAGTGAATTTAAGTAGAGGGATAGCCACTATGCTCAGAAGCTAATATAACCTTTATTTGAGAGAGATATTCAACTTGGATTGAATATAGTAAAAATTCTATTAAAAAGATAACATTAAAATTAAAAACAAGTTTGACGTGAATAGATTGAAATATAGCTACCTCCTTGTCAATTTTTTGAAAGTGATTCCATACTAGAGTGAAAATAAACAGATATATCTATCAATATTAATCTACTAAAAGATATTTCAAACCTTGAAAGAAGCTACTCTCGATTACATTAAATAAAGAGATAATTCCCTTGAACGAATCTGATGAAAAATATAACTATCTTAAATTTTACCTATTGAAAGAAATAACCACTGTGAAGTAAAAACTTCTCAAACAAATAAATATTTTATAGTGAGGCTACTGAATGAGATAACCTCTCAGCAGTCTATCTTCTCAAACAAATATACATTCAAGAGTGAATCGACTGAATGAGATAAACTCCCATCAACCGATCTTCTTCAACAAATAAGCATTTGAGAGTACATCTACTGAATGAGATAACCTCTCATCACTCAATTTTACTAAACAAATAAGCATAATAGACTGAGGTTAATGAATGAAATAACCTTTCAACAGTCGATCTTCTCAAACTATGAACTATTATAAAATGAATCTAGTGATTTAGATAATCTCTGAGCAGCCAATTTTATTATACAAATAAACTATCTACAATGAATCTACTGAAAGAGATAACCACACAGCAGCCAATCTTCTAAAAAATATGCATTCTATAATGAATTTATGAATAAAATGTTCTCTCAGCAGCCAATCTTCACAAACAAATAAGCATTCGAGACTGAATCTACAGAATAAAATAACATGTCATAAGTCAATTTTCTCAAACAAATAAGCATCATAGAATGAATCTAATAAATGAAATAACATCTCAGTAGCCAATCTTCTCAAAAAACTATTCATTCTATAATTAATCTAGTGAATTAGATAACTTATCAGCAGCCAATTTTCGCAAAGAAATTAGCATTTTAGATTGAATCTAATAAATCATATAATCTCTCCGCAGCCAATCTTCTTAAACAAAAAAAATATTCTAAAATAAATCTACTGAATGAGATCACGCCTCAGCAGACAATTCTTCAAACAAATAAGCTTGCTAGAATAAAGTTACTCGTAGCTTAAGAGATAATTACCCTAGATTTGATCCACTGAAAGAGATAACCACCTGGGCATGAATTTACCTGAAATAGTGAACAACCACTTTTGAGTAACTATATGGAACGAGAGAGTCACACACGAGTAAGTGTACTGATAGTCTTAAGAACCCAAGAGTCACTATATGGAAGGATAGTTTCACTTTAGAAGGAAAATACTAAAAATGATAGCTACTCTTTTTTGAATATACTGTAAAAGTTAACCTCCTTTGACTTAATAGAAATAGAGCGATTTTCCCCCTTGAACGATCATTATAAAGCAGATAATTTTGTTCAGAATAAATTTAATGTGTAAAGAACACTACTGTATTTACCGTACGGCCTAACCACTTGGAATTGATTATATGTAACTAGGTAAACAAATTTGGCTAATACGATCTAACCATTGGAAAAAATATAAACATTAGTAATTATCACATCATTATGGATCTAACTGTCTCTTTAAGGATATAATTTTTCTCAAAACTATGAAGACGAACAAGTGATAAATATATTTGCATTTAAGTGGTAGACAGCTATGCTAATACAATGTAACACAAAACTTATTCTTATTTTCAATCGCATATTACTGTCATTATTAAAGCTTCATAAATAAAATTAAAAAAAACATTTGAAAGAGAGCATTCTAAAGTTTTTAAAATATTTTCGAAATCCCGGATACGAAATCTGTACTTAAAAAAACATCTTAGGTAATTATTTGTAGATATGCAACGTGTTTTCATCGCAAAAGGAGATGATCAAACATGACTTACTAGTTGCTACCAAACAGTCTCTTAGACTGCAATACGATCAGCAAAAGACTACAGATCCAAAGACAATTTGCAAAATAGAAACATCATGGCTAATCATGTACATTCATAGAGGCAATTCCGGGTGCAGCAAAAGTCTGTAAAACGGAAAACATTGATTCAGTCGCAAATCAGGTTGAATCTGTGAGACGACTATCCGCTATGACAGGATTGAAACGGGCGAGCATTCGGAAACTAATTACGTTGACAATGAAAATGAAGCCATTTGAAAATTATGTGTTTGCAACAGCTTAGCGAACAAGACTAACATCGTCGTTTGGTGATTTTTGAACGCATTGTAACAATAATTTAACAACCAGATAAAATTATGTGAGATAATATTCAGTGATGAATGCCGCATCTATTTAATTGGGAACAGCAACAGACAGAATTACCGGTATTGATCACAAAATAAGCCAAATCTACACTTGGAGAAACCTCTACATTCACAAAAATTTACTGTATGGTGTGGTTGAGTAGCAGAAAGTTATAGGTCTTATTCTTTTGAGGACCAAGAGGCAAGTGTTTTGACAAATGCTAAACACGGTTTGTGAACAGGAAAGTTGCAGTAAAAGTTGGTTACAGCATGACGGAGCAATATACTAAAAAAAATATACAATCACTGAAATGTGATTGTCTATCGAAGAATTCAGGCAAGCGGGGGTAGAGAGTGTACAGTACATTGAAAGCAATGTTTGGGAAAAGGGAATAAAAAACTTCGTTTACCTTTGTTTGAAATGTAAGAATGTATAGGGCCGTACGTCAGTTTGAACACATGCAGGATATATTGAAACTTTAAATCGTTGTCTTTCTAATGTTTATTATTGCACTTTTGAAGGTGTAATAATACAGTGGGAGCACGAAAAGTGCTGCTGTTTTTAATTGCTTATTAAAGCGATTAAAAACAGGGGCAGTTTTCGTGCTCACACTCTATTTCTTTTAATATATAAATTTCACATATAAACTTAAGATTCTTTTTAAAATATACCAAAACTCATCTCAATAATTCTCGCCAAATATGTAGAAAGAAATATTCCAGAAGAAAGGGCTGATAATAGGTACAGTCAAAATAAATAGGTGTGAAATAGTATTCATGAACTATTTATGGCCAAAATAACAGAAAAATAACTTTCGTTGTCCTCCTTATAGGTTGTTGTTAACTAAATTTGCTATAAATATTTTTCGAGGTGATTTGTAACACGAAACTCTTATAAAAACCCTACTCTAACCGCAATATGGCACGAGCAATTAACTCTGGTTAACGATGAATCAGATTAAGTCGTCTTTCTAAATATAGAGACCGAAGATCATTCTTAGAGTGGGATTGACTCAATAACTAACCATTTCTAAAACTCAATACTACCTATGACTTATTTTATATCAAAAAATACCTCAGCCTCCGAAAATAAGTTGAAACGAAAAACTTCGAGTAAAAATTCCTTCTAAAATTCTTTCATGGTAAAAGTTTGATCTCTTGAGAGATTTCGTTAAATTATGTGGGAAAGGATTCTAAAGAATCATCATCTCTGGTGTTCAGAAGTGCATGGTCGCAGATGAGGTTGAACAATTGATTATAATCAATCGCTCAACGTTAAGCGGGAGGGTGGTTAGGATAGACAGCAAAACAAATGCATATAAGAGACTTGGTTCCTGTAATAGGAACTAATTGATAGCCTTTAAACAAGCCACACAAAACATGTAAGATGGAAAATATCGTGAAAAAAGTTATTTGGAAGATTTCACACTTTTATTGTTACATTGTTTGTCTTTGTCAAATGATTCAAAAATTTTAAAATATCATAACAATGTAAATAAATTTTACTAATTTCTCAAATTTGTTTTTATTTTTACGTCTTCACTAATTCTATGCAATAATTTTATGCTACACTTGAAAAGTCGTGTTCTTTTAATTTACTCAATCCTTTTGCCCTACATATGTGTTATATATTTGTAAATGAAAATAATTTAGCATATGGATGCCTTTTCATAAGGTCATTTAGTATATAATGAATTTAATATAGTTGACCTGTTAACCGGTACCTTTTTGAACCGTGGTTACATCCAAGTTGTCAACTTTTCTCTAAACGATTTCCCCCCAAAAAAATCACAGTATATTTGTAAGTGCGTTTTTCCTATTTACTTTAAAGTTATGTATATTTGCATGAAAAAAAATGAAGGATATATTAGACATAAAATAACTGAAAATTTTATTGACATACCATAATATTAACTAGAATTTTATTTATTTGTGTGGCCTCCTTTAAAGCAAGGTGCAAGATTAAACAGAAATCAACGATCTTTGCACCAAAATTAAGTTCACTTTGAGTAATTTTGATTTCGGCAATGAGCATATTTTTATAATGGCTTTACGTCCTCTACAGAAGGTTAGCAATAATCAAGAAAATTTCAAACATTTAGTCTAGAAAGTTTGGTGAAAAAGTTCGCTGCCCTTCTCCCGTGTAAACTTAAAGTAGTGAGTAGGGTCCTTTCTTTGATTATAAGGTTTTCAGCAAGGGTTAAATTACATAAGTCAATTATCTTCACTATACCTCCTAGCTCTTTATAGGTTACATAAGAATTAAGAAGTGATATATCTAAAGAAACGCCTGAACATTTTTTGGTAGAAAGATTTTATTCGATTTCGGGCAGTAGTGAAATGAGCTATCAAATTATCGGATAGAACAACGCCACGCATATTTGCCTTTAAGTTGTCTATTGCGTTTGGTTTCATCCTCTCTTTTCCTCTTATTGCACCCAGCGAAAGATTTGAATGTCATGAATTGTTCTCAAAATAGTGACACATACATGTCTTTTCATTTTAAGATCAGGGTCGTTCGCCTAAAAGCTGACACTATTTTACCGCGTCCAAATTTGTTTTTTTTACCAACTTTGGTAGTTCTTTTCTGTTCAGTTGCAAAGTTCCAATTCAATCAGTTTGCTCTTGAATCAAAGCATTTATTAAACTGAGACTTATATAAAAATTAGCTATATACAAGCACTATCCTTGTTTAGCACTGAATCACCTAGTATGGACACAATTCCAGATCAAATTGGAAGATCACTGTATTGTTCATGATACTTTGCGTCAACTCTTGTATAAACCAAAAATCCGAATATAACCAGAATCGCTTTCACAAAGCTCTTACAAGTTCAAACCGAGACGCATCCATATTTTTTGGCATTGGCTGCACCCATGAAACTCTGCCTTTCCACCCGAGTAAAGATTCATCAACACTAATGCATCTTTTCGGAATATATGTAATTTTTGATAAAATTTAGCAATATATAGATAAAAACAAGGATTTACCTTTGCTAACGTTTATTCTTCACTGCCTGGTTTTGGGTTACTTGTTTTACTAACTAAATGAAAGAATTTTTTAATCAATTTAAATATGTGGCCACTCATTAATTTGCAGAAAAAGTAACTAAGAACATTTCCAAGTGTTGAAAAATACATAGCATTTGTATATTTAGAGTAATTTTTTATCAAATTTAGCAATATATAGATAAAAACAAGGATTTATCTTTGCTAACTTTTTGCCTTCACTCACTGTTTTTGGATCACTTGTACTAACTAAATGAAATAATTTTTTAATTAATTTAAATATGTGGCGACTCATTAATTTGCAGAAAAAGTAACTAAGAACATTTCCAAGTGTTGAAAAATACATAGCATTTGTATATTTAGAGTCAACACGTTGGAATATTAGTAAAGCAGTAAACATTTTCATCTCGTTAATAATAGTATCATTCCACTTGTGCACGTGAGACTCCTTTGATAAAGTTTCACAATTTTCATTTATAAATTGTTTTTCAAATTAGTTGGTTTCTATTTCCTTACTGATTTTTTTTTAACTGTAGACAGTAAGCGTCCTGCTGGCACAGCCTGTTGGCAACCAATATTTTCTCAGCTGGTACAAATTATGCGGAATATTACAAAAATATGGTGCAAAAAGATAAAGGCTTAATAAAACAGAAAAAAAACTGTTTCTATTCAACATAAAAGTTTCGTTCCAAAGTTTTATTAACCCAAAATAAATTTGAAGCTATTATTGCTTCACAACATATTTTCCATAAATCAACATATTTTAGAAGGTGGTGTTTTCATCTACCAATTCCGTCCCCGGAGAATTTAGGCGGCCTTCTTAGAATTTCACAACACCCTATCTTTATATTTTATTTTATTTGTTGACTGAAATCTAGTTATTTTAAAGGTCTTTTTTTAAGATTTGCGAATAAATAAAGTCTAAATGAGCAAGATAATTAGCTTATAGCCTTAAAAAATGAACTAAGCATTAGATTGGTGGAAAAGATATTCCATAATGCAACATTCTGTCTTTTCTTTGTTAATATCGCATTCAAATTTGCCAATACACCTTCAGAATAATCGAATGTGGATTTTCCTTCAAGAAAATTAGTTATTTAAATCATTTATCTATGTATTATCACTCAACCTATCAGTATTACTTACCTTTTCTGATTTCTTTGTCTTTTAGGTGACTAGTACCGATGAATTACGTATATGTCAATCTCAGTTTACATTTCGTTGACTAAAATCGTTTTTATAAAGTCAATTATTTGGAAAAAGCCGACGGAAATGGATGAGAAGAAAGAGATGCACGTTTTATTATATGACAAAGGGAGGATTAAGCAATGATTAATCGTGTAACATACTGAACAGTTGGAACGTTTCTTCGTGCGAAAAAGAAATTGGTAGTCAATTCGGATTAGTTAAGTAATTTAGTGTGATGAGCTAAGTAGTCAGAATTAGATTTTGTGAGTTATGGAAAGCACAAAAAAGAACAAATTAGTGGAAGAGAATATTGAAAAGAAAACGTCGTGAATTACCATAGAAGGGAACTAACTTTAGAGAAGACTAAAAAAGGATCCATAACTCATTAAATCCGATTCTATACCGAAAAGAAAGAAGAAATTTGTATATATCACAGAAATGATTGACAAAATTGAGGTTTTCATTATAAGTTAGTCAAAACAGTAAAATGCCTCAACCACTTACAAGATTTCGAGACAAATTATTGGGCTATTTTTCAATTGATTTCTCCAGGCATAAACCGAAGTGTTAGGTGTAAAAACCACCAAATTTGAAAAAAAAGAACCTCATGCAAAAAGGATTCGAGGTAAATGCGAAAATTTCCAAAATAAAATTATATTTTTAATTCTCGTCGCGATAAGAAAACTGAGCACCGAGGGAGGATTTGCCCGCAAAATGAACTTCATTGAAATTCTGTGAAAGTTTGACGATTCAGGATGTGCTAGAATGTAGAAATGAAGAGTCATTGGCTATTCTATTCTGTTCTTTCTCACTCTCTCTCTCTATCTCCATATCTCTCTATCTATTTCTCTCTTTCTTTACCTCTTTGGACCTTTCCATTTCTTTCTGACATCTCTCTAGATCTTTTGTTCTCTATTTTTCTATATTTATCTCTCCTTATCTATATATTCATCTTTATCTCTCACTATTTATTTCTATATATCTTTGTGTATCTTGTTCTCTATCGATTTTAAAACCCTTTGTTTATCTTTCTTTATCACCATTTCTCTGTATAATTTTCTCTCTTTAAGGAATATCACTCTCTCTTTAACTCAATCTCTCTACCTCTATAACCCTCTCTATCTTTAGCAATCTTTCTTTATTTCTCTATCTCTATTTATATCCTTTGTTTCTCTCTTTCCTTCGTTCTCTCTTTCTTTTTCTCTTTCTATCTTTCTCTCTTTCTCTATTTATTTCATTCTCTCTTTCAATCTTTCTCACTCTCTCTCATTTTCTCTTTCTCTCTTTCATCCTTTCTCTCTCTTTCTCTTATTCTAAGGCTAAGGCTATTGATGAAAATTAGAGCTATTGGAGTGAGGGATAAATAGCGCGTGATCACTGTGGGACCCAGTCACTAGCCGGATTACATAGGGGTCGCTCCTTGGTCCATTATTATTTATTATTTACATTAACAACCTTGTTAATGGAGTGATTAGTAGGATCTCTAAATATGCGGAGGATAGGAAGCTAGGAAGCTGAGCCCTTTCTAGATCCGATGTAGAGCAAATGCAGAGAGACGTTGATAAAATTGTAGAATGGCCGGACAAATGGCAAATGGGCCTCAACGTAGATAAATGCGAGGTCATGCATTTAAGGGATTTAAATATAAAAGGACCCTAAATTATCTAAACAATACGTAGAAGCTTGTAATAAAGTTAACCGAACGCTAGGATATATCACTCGAAATTTCTCTTTTAAATCGAGAGATTTAAAAAAAAGCACTAATGCGCCCTCACCTTGAGCATGCGATTTAATTTGGGACTCCCTCCCTAAACAACGATATAGTGCAGTTAAAAAGACTCCAACGTCAGGCTACTTAACTAGTTCCTGGAAGTAGAAACAAACTGTACGATTAGAGACTCCGCTCATTAAACCTATTATCCTTTTAAAGTAGACAATTAAGTTGACAGTAGATTGAGGTATTTAAAATCTTAAAAGGATTTACTAATATAAATTACAGAATAATACTCGAGACGGATGAAAGGGCTGAAACGGTTTCAAATTAGTGAAGAAACGCTTTAACTCGCTTATAGCTCAAAATTACCTCACTTTTAAGATCACGCTAATGTGGAATAGCCTTTTCCACCGTGTAGTAGAAAGCAAGTCAGTAAATATGTTCAAAAACTGACTTAATTAATACTTGAATATTGTAAATATAACATAGCAAGAAGAGAGATGAAAACGTCATACATAATAAGTTAAGGAATAAAATGAAATGATCAATAAAAAGATGCCAACGACGTTTCCCTGCATGGCATGGATTGAATAATGTGTATTTGCTCTTTCCTTTTCTATCTGTAGTAGAAAAGGATGCGGGGAGAATGGGGTACTACCCTTTCACCCACCCCCCTCTCTGTCTGGAGGAGCGTGTACGTTTATCTGAGGAATAACTAAGCCTGTATGTCAAAGGGTACACGTGTAGATAAGTGTGTACCGTAGAATTGAAATAGTAAAAAAAAAACAGCATGTTAATAAAAACAATAAAAACTTAATAAGCTAGCATTAGATAGTGGTAGCTTAACACGGTCTATTTAAGCGGACTAGCCTTGAGTGGACCTCAGGGTCTTTGCTGCTCCTTGTTTCTTTAGTTCTGTAATGATTCTCTTTTCCTCTCTTAATCTCTCTTTCCAGATTCATCGTTTAAACCAAATTGGCATTTACATAATCAACAAAGCCAAGATTAGAGCAATTTTAATCTTCTTTAAGGAACTTCAAAGCCTACTATTTATTTACCTTTTATTTATGAACACTAAAAATATATTAAACGATACGATTGAAAGAAATGAATAAACATTTACATTGATAATGATGTTCTCTTATGAAGCTTCTTTCAGCTTGTTTAGAACTTCTGTACTATTCATCGTTAGGTGGAAGAGAAAAACGAGTGCTTTCATGAGTCATTTAACGTTCCTACACTGAAGCATTCGGACACTCTCCATGTCTGGAACTAATTCTCTATTAAAAGAACTGGAACAATTACAATTTTGCCGAGGAACACAATTATGAACTCAAATTGTACCAAAGCGTGCCTTATTTTCACCTTTTTTCAAAGGTTCCGGATCAATTTTGGGATAATATCAGTAACTTTCTGCATGCTGGCACACCTTGTAACAAAGCAGCAGCAATACCAACGTTCGTGCATAAAAATAAAATTTCACCTTTGTCATCTTTGTCCTGGAGTTCGTTAGAATTCTACCCAAATTGAGAATTGGGGGGGATAATCAAACTAGAGTTTGATAAACAGAATCCACTTATACAAAAATGGAGCAATTCCGTTAAAATGTCATCATAAATTAGGTCTTCAGCTTGCTAAAACTAATTGAAGCATTTCTAGTTATGCAGTGAATCTTTTTGTATATTTCAAATTCAAATTTTAATACAAAAATACTAAAACAAAATGAACGTTTGATCAGTTGCATCATCATCACTAACTATAATTTAAGAAGGCGATTTTCTTTTGAGTATTTTAATAATAATTTCATCTTAGTTTGGTTATGACTTAGGTTTTTTATCAAAGTTATTTCTAATAATTATATTTATTCAGAAATATGTAAATATAAGTATCGAAATTTTGTGACTTTTTTAAAACCCAAAGAATTACAAGGGTTGAAGTTCAGAAAATTTATTTTTATATATCTTTTATAACTATATTTTAGCAACGTGATATTTTGAAAGGGGGGAAATTTAGTTTAGAGTTCCTTTCAAAAATTATTATAATTGGCGAAGTTAAGAAAATTTGTAAAAATTTATCCATGGCTGCTTTTTTTAGATTTTAAATTTTAATCTTAGTAGCGAAGTGCAAGTTATTGCCTGATTTTCTAATATAAAAGATATAGGAGTCTCAAAACCTTTGGCCATATATATATATATATATATATATATATATATATATATATATATATATAAGCTAAGTCAACAATAAACATAATTTTATGAATTGTTAATTCTGATAGCAAAATCACAATGTAATTATCGTTCTCTGTTTCATTTGACTTCGTAGATACACTGGAAATAATAACGTTTCTTCTAATGTTTAAGATGAGTAATTTATTCCTGTTAATTAATATTTTACCATCAATCTTTCTTTATGTTTTCTCTTCTGAAAATGTTCTACACTCTTTTGAAATGTTTAACTTGCCGATTTTTTTTAATAATCTATCTGCTCTCTTCTTTTTCAATTATTTCATCTAGGTTAGTGATGTTCTGCTATTCATACCAAGGTAATGATGGTTTTATTACCCCAAAAACATATTAAACTGATATATTATTGATGGCATTTAAAGTTTGAGGGTAAAATTTGCACTGAAATTTGCTTGTAATTCGAATTTGTCAGATTTATTAAATCCTTTATTTTCATTGCTCACCTTCAATTATTTTAGATGATGTTTAACGTTTCCATTTCACTCCCATAGGAGCTCATTTTAAACTTGCCCTTTGACCCCATGTGACAACAGGATCAGCCTTCTCTTATCCTTTAAAAGGCAAACTCTGACCTGGAGGATATCGCCTCTTTCATCATCTTGAGCACTCAAGAAGGCAAGAAACAAGCGAAGCGGAAATTAATTGAAAGGATATATGAGAAAATGATTTTGGCTTCAAGGTACTTGAATTATTCAGGCAAAATCAAAGGCAAGATTTGAATCTTCATTGGATCTTATTTTTAGTAATACATATTTGTTTATAACGAGTCTACATTGATATAACTGCAATGAATGCGATTTATTTTGAAAGGTTTCATTTTGAAAGTTATTAAATAGGTAAAATTAAGGGAGAAAACAAACATCATCCCTGAGACAGATTTTGAAGGCAGGATTTCGTCATACCAATTTAAAACATTATAAAAGTTAAGTACAGTACTTTTAGATGATTGAATTTACAGTAAAAGTTATATAATATTATAAAGGGAGATGCGAATGAATATGAATTCCAAACGTGATAGAATGAGGGTTTCCTTTTATACCAATTTTATGTTAAATAGTCCTGTCAAAAAAAACACCATTCCAATGGTCAGTGGTTGATTAAATAGATCCACAATGGAGGTAATAATGTGGCAATATAATAGTTGAATAACTATTCAAAATTATTTGAAAACCAGGCATCGGATTCGCCCATCCCCCCAACGCGGAAAGCTTGCGCTTCACTACTAAGATTAAAATTTCTAATGTAAAAAAAAGCAAAAATGGTTAAATCTTATAAATTTTCTGAACTTCGCCAATAATAATAATTTTAAAAAGGAACACTAAACTAAAATGTTCCCCCTTTCAAAATATCATGTTGATAAAATACAGAATTATAGAAGAAGAAGATATAAATTTTCTGAACTTCAATATTTGTAATTTTGGGGGTTTAAAAAATTCACAAAATTTCGATACTTATATTTATTTCTGAACTTGACTATCTTGTTTTTTGATATTATAACAGAATTATTAGAATTAACCTTAATTTAAAACCTAAGTCATAACCAAACTAAGATGAAATTATTATTCAAATACTCAAAAAAATCCCCTTTTTAAATTATAGAGTTAGTGATGATGATGATGATCATGATTAATAGAGCTACATAAATAAAAAGATATCCCATCTTCTTTGGAGCAGATCACATCGAGCAAATAGCTGTAACTTAAGGCTAGACTGTTTTAATTAGTACCTACCTACCCTACCAACGAAGAGTATTGTTCTATTAATTACCTTGTAGTAGACATAATAATTGCTTGTCTGGAATAGAGAGTCTTTGTCAAGATGTTTTTCGGCCTAAACGCTTGTTTGTCTTATCAAAACTTGGTAACGTCGGCGTAATCCATAGATCACAGAATAACTTTTCTATTTTATTGAATTCCGAGTATGTATTGCCTAAATTACTTCGACATTTAATAAAAGACTCTAATTACACAAAAAAACATATACTAACTTTATCGAAGACTTTCATTCAATATGATCGCAATTGGTTTCAGAAATGAGCTTCTCTTTCAAATGAATTCATTTCTTTTTTTAAGAAATTATTTCCTTATTCTATTGCATTATATCCTTTAAATGCCTAAACAGGTGCATCACTCTTTAGTCTGAGCTTCTGTTGAGAGAATTTTCATTGTTATGGACGTTCCCTCAATGTTATATTGTCCAAAGAAATAGGATGAACGGTATCTTTGATCGAAAAGGCTGATTTTTAATATCTTTTAACACCACCAGTCTTAACTAATTTGCCTTCGTCTAGTTCCGTTTTAGAATCATCGTAGACAAGGCTGGCTTAAAATGCTTTCATTTTGACTTCCCTATGTATCAGGAGGGAAGTAAACCTAAAATGGTGGGAAAATAATTAAGCGTAGTGTGTAGTAATAAGGTGGATCATTAAGATCGGGATACATTAGGAACCAATAAAACTATTAGGTATCTACCATTGAAATTCCTTCACATCGAAAAACAAGCCTTGTGCCATCAAAACTACATGAACAAATGTCTGCCCAAGGTTTTCTCTGCTCTTAAAGCTTCCCAAAACGAAATTTGGTTGATGAAAATTAATTAAGGAATTAAATATGAAATCATCGTCAGCTTTGGGTAAAGAATACAATGTAAAATATTTACTGTAGTATTTACAATAATTGATTAGAAGTTAAGAGGTCAGTAATTTACTATACATATTTCTTAGAGCAAATATGCATTTTTTTAATTTTAAACAGTGTCTTTAGAAATTAGAATAATACACTATAAAATAAGGTGAAGTGTATGCTACTGAATTTTAATAGAGTTAGTTACAGTAATGACTAAAATAAAAACACTAATAAAAGGTAGTAACATGCCATACTGCATTTTTTATCAAGTCTGCTGCTGTATATCGAGAGTATCATATTTATTTCTCTAAAAATATGTGACGCACTGCATGAAAATATACAGTAACATATATTGCAGTAAAAAATACAAGTTACTGTGTGCATATTTGTCAGTAAGGTACTGTAAATTTACAGAGCATGTGCTTTACCGAGTGCTAATACAACTCAAATTTGTTGAATAATTTCATTAGCTGTAAGGCTTATGTGATATTACTATTCATGATTATACAGTCGACGTTTCGAAACCAGCCTCATCACTAAGATACGTTATAACAGAATGAAACTCGTTTACATAAAAATATCTTTAAAAATATTAAATTCTATTAATACAGGGAGATTTTGGGGGGGTTAAATTTAAATTTTATTACGTAGAAAGCATTTAATATGTATAACATACCCTTGCGGGAAAAACTTCTGCATTCTTTCTTTCTCTGATATTTTCTTATTGGAAATACTTCAAGACGCTGGTTTCGTCAAAATGACTTAAAGTATAATACATCTTCACATACCAATCTCTCAAGTGCCCAAGTGGGTAGTCGCCAAATAGGCTTCATAAAATTTAGAAAAAAACAACCTCTCAAACTCTTGCTCTAGCACAGAAATGGGCCTATTTGCATTCAAGCTCGGAATACTTCCATAGTTGAAATTCCATTTCCATTCGCCTTCAAGAAATATTTGCAACAGTTATTACTTAAAATCTATTCATCATCTATCGCAATTAGAATAGGGAATTCTGAAGTAAAGAATAGAAGTGAATATAAAGTCGGAACGAATAATAACAGTTTGAATAAGGACACTTTCAAATTAATGATTTGTAATAATGAAAGGTGAAAGAAGGATTTGAATGTATAACCTTGTAGTTTTGATGAAGAGGCAGAAATCTAATGAAACTAGGCCAATAGACCTAAGTCGTGAGCTCTCAATTATTCTGACCTTTGACCTTACCACCTTCAAAACTTTTATTAATTGCAAAACTAACCTTAGGAGGGCCTGGGCAATCAGACCACTCGAAAGAAAACGTAAAACAACATAACGGTTTCAAATTTCGTTAGAATCGGCCGAATATTATGATGTTATTGCCCAAAATAATAATTTATGGGCTAACATTTAGAGGACCTTGGCAATTATATCATTTTAAAGAGAATGTAAAACAACATAAGAATTTCAAATTTTGTTAGAATCTGCGAATAGTTACGAATTTATTGCCAAATAATCCCCGGACTAACCTTGGGACGACCTTGGCAATTATATCAGTCGAAAGAGAATGTAAAACAACATCAGGGTTTCAAATTTCGTTATAATCGACCGAATACTTATGATGTTATTGCCAGAAAACTCATTAAAAAGGAAAATGGTTGTCACCCGACCATTTGACCTACATACCGACATAGTAACATATACAGTCGCGTATACGCGACTAAAAAAGCCAATATAAAAATAAATCAACCATATAAGATAGGAACCCTATTTTTCCTATTTCCAGCTGACAAATGAATAAGTGTTGAATTTGAGTTCGTGGATTTATCTCAATTTGCTCTACTTAAGAATTATTTCGTCCGCAGATTTTAATTTGGAGCCTATTAATTTAGGAATATCTTCGAAATAAAGATTTCTTGAATATCAATCACGCTTTCGATATTATTTCTTTCTTGTTTTGTGTATTTACAAATGAACCATTAATTTCCCTTTTCATTGTACAAAAGATTTTCAAGATTTTAAAAATCGTGGATTATTTCATCCCTAAACTAACTTGTTCGAATTTCGAATGAATACAATTTTGGTCTTTACAGTCTTGATCCACAAGACTTATGTTCGAACGATGACGCGAAATCTTCTTGCTTTTATTAGCTCTTCATTAGAGCACAGGAATTGAGAGACATTTGAAAATGAAATTATATAGATTAATAAAGGTATGCATATAAAGAAAATATATCACATAAAATTTATAGAAAACTTAAGTATAGCACATTATACACGACATACAATAAACACATGATGATTTCAAACAGTCGAAGCATTCTGTAGCTTTAATTAATATATTCTTTTTTAATTTATTTTATTCACCAAGGAATTAAGAATACCGTAATGGTTGGACGATCTCGTGTTTCCTAGTGCCTTTTTTTTTTTTAATTTTACTTGCTCGTTAACTCTATAACTCCTGAATTATTTTCCCATCATTAGGTAAAATAAATAATGGTTTGTTTTTAGCAATATTGGTGTTGTTGACATCGTGTGTATAATCTTTCTTGCAGAACTTATATAGTATAGATTTTACACAAACGTGACTAAATAGTCACATTCGTCCATCGAGAAATAAAATGCCAATTTTCCTTCAGATAAAATTTTCTTCTTTATTCATATTATTTATACTAAATGCATATGCATTTATAACAAAAGATCTAAGAAAGTAAGAGTGTTTATTTCACCACTGCACTGATAGATGTACTTGCCACTTATTTCAGTAGTACACTGGAGCAGCTTTACAGTTTGGATTCTTGCATCTGCCACTTCCCTTTAACATTGGATAGTGGTTGTAGCTATCTGTTCTGATAATATCCTCGGCAATGGTATTTGTGTCAGTGGAAGTCTTAGTATTTTTTTAAATCCTGAATCAATTGATGAAGCAGAGGAAGGGCGAACTCTCTTTCTTACAGCATGAATTTTTCCTTCAAGAAGAAATGATTCTGCTACATACATGTTAAACTCCTGGACCATCATAATTTTCTTGTTTGGGGTAGCAAAGTCTGCACAGTCTCTTCGGCACAGCAAACAGTTAACAAGACTAACATAAATAAAACGAAAGATTAGCTTATGATAGTATTTCTTGGACCTGGCGTGGATTCTGTAAAGGGCTAAGAATGAGCCCATCAAATCTCCTCCACCCGTAAACTGATTATATTCTTTCACAACTGCAGGACATGGATCATGATGATATTTTTATTCGTTTTTTCATGACGTTTGCACTCATTTGGTGGTTGTGCTGAAGCAAATGCTGATAGCAGGTAGACAGATCTGCATTACATTCATTTCGCCACCCGTACTTCAACATCATCTACCAGGGCTCTCTTTTATTGAGGTGAACCTCTCCCTTTCTTTAGAGGTTTCTTGTCACTGTCAAAGGAAATACCTGGAGGTCGAGTGAGTCTAATGGTTCTCAAGCAGTAAATCTGTTTGTTTGCTAGGTAGGTCATCAGTGGAAGTGAGGAGAACCAATTATAGAAATATAGCAAGTGGTTGATATCTTCAGGAATACATTTTGCTAAGTGCAAAACTAAATTGGAACTAGTTGCTAAATCTGATTCGCCATCCAAGGGTAGGATTTTGCAAGCATAAATCATGAAGTCATACATGATACCATCTACTCCACAAATCGTGTGAATCTTATATCCTTATTTGTGGGATTTGCTTGGTAAATATTGTTTCAATTGAGGAACCCCCTTGGAGGAAACAATCTGTTCATCCCCACAAACTCTCTGAGGTTTGGGTATGTCACGAAGTTTTTCGGAATCATGAGTGATCAGAGGTGTAACTTTGAAGAGCAGGTCGCAGTTGATATCATCTCTGGGCAAATATTTAGTGTTATCATTGAAGTGAAGGTTACCTTTGATCTTCTCCCATCTATCTCGGTTTGAAAACCAATAGAGTAGTGAACTTCACAGCTTCACTCACAACATGGCAAATAATGATCTAAAGAATAGAGTCGTAAACTTCACGGCTTCACTTAGGACATGGCAAATAATGATCTAAAGAATTGCTCTAATTCGGGGACACTCAAAGACAAATTTTGTTGTTTTGTGTTGCATTTAAATTACTTCGTGACGCAATGTGACTCATAATATCAGAAGACAAGAAACCTCTAAAGTATTCCACAGCATCCTTGATTGATGAGGAGGGTTCCATTGAGCCTAAGCACTCGGGCTTATCTACAGCTGAATTCATCTCATAATCCACTTGCCGCCAGAGAGAAGCTTATCTACGTTTACGTAGTTAGGTCAATATTTTACCCGACTAATTCGTCATTGAAGGGGCTGTCTTGGTTATAGCTCCTCTAGCTCTTGAATAAGCTGTGTGCTTTCAACCACTTCTCCATCACTAGGCATATAATCACTCCCGATAAAGAAAAAGAAATAATTATAATAACTCTCTCTCTCTCTCTCCCTCACTCTTTATATATATATATATATATATATATATATATTTATATATATATATATATATATATATATATATATATATATAAAGAGTGAAGGAACAAGCACGTGATGGCAAAAATAAAGTTAATTTTAAGCATTGCCTCCACGGGATGGACCTCTTTGTCGCTTAGAACAATTTTCCAAGCTCAAAAGTGTGAGAAACAACAGGAGCGGGTTGTTGGAATTGTGCCCTTATCAATCCGAGTATTAGGACAAGGAGTTTTCCCCACATCCCCCCCCCCTTCCAGCCACGCTGGGATCGCCGCGGTCGCACTACTCAAAAGATGGACGATAGTCCTCCCCGCCTTTTATGGGGTAAGCTCCCTCACTCCAGGCGTAGATATATACCCGTATCGCCAGGAATCGAGAAGATTGTGTGCGAAAAAAGCTCACGGGAGCAGACTACCTTACTCCTCCTCGATTCAGATTGTCATACGCCGAAGGCAAGGGAATTTGGAGGGATAAAACCGAATATCCCTCCATGGATAAAACAAATATCCACCCTGGATTAGTCAAAAATCCTCTCACTGTAAGAATACTCGTCTGACTCCGAGCAACGTCTCCATCTCCAAAGAAGAACCCAAGTCTTGTCTGAAGATTAATCTATCTTTGCGTAGTACCTCCTCAATTACGCGTAGGCTTTTAAACAACCCGTCTGACGTCTCAGAGACACTCCCCCTCCGTTTTCTTCGAAGGGATTTCACCCGAAGAATTCAGAATTCGCAGCCTCCACTCTCGAAGGCTCGGCCCCTCCTCCCCTCCGTCATCTCAAAGGGAGTACTTCAACATCGAGCAAGTTGATCGTGAACCCCGTCGAAGTGACTCAACCTCTATCCCCACTTCACAGGAAACGACCATCTTCTCCCCCTCCATTTTCGTTCAGGGTATTGTAACGAATATTTTAGCTTCCCAAAATTTTTAATTTCCGCCTACCGTCTCCTCCCCCCCCTCCCTATTTTCATTGTGTGCTGACTATATCCGTGCTTACTATGTCCGTACTTACTATGCCACCTTGTAAAGCCCTATTTTAATTCCATTCAGCTTACCATTTGTTTTATTGCATTTTAAATACCTAATCTTATTACTGGTCCGTTGACCACTGTAACTATTTGTATTATCATATTTATTTTATTGTTCTACCATTTAACCTAAGTTATTAATATGTATTAAAGTCTATTTTTGGCGACTTCTTTACTTTCAACCTTTGAGCGCATCATAGCCGTGTAATATCCCTGTAACCAAGTAAGACTTAAACACTCAACCATTACTGAGAATCAAAGTAGCTCTATTGTACCAGCCCTTCCTTACGAGAATGTGACCTCGTAATCGGACTCGACCGACCCAACGGTATTAAAAAGGAAACCCCGCGCACTCTAAAATCAAATATAATAGATATATGTATGCTGTATAGGAACCTATACCACGATATATATATATATATATATATATATATATATATATATATATATATATATATATACATTGGTGATGGAGTCGTTCCTTGGGAACCTTATTCGTAGTAGGAATCTGAAGACAATGCGATGGTTACGAACATTTAATTTTTCGGACGTTTCGGTCATTAACGATGACCATCATCAGCGAATTCTAAATACAAGGAATTATTTTTATAAGAATAACTAAATACAGCAATAAAAACAAAACAGGACAGGAATCGAAAATGCTAACCGAGAGTAAGAAGTTAAAATGAAATATATAATCCTAAGCCATTGAAAGCAAAGGGGTGAAAATCTATTGATAAGAATTTGATTAATATCGTAAAAATAACTAAATTAAATAATAATCCCATGAGTATAAAATAGGCATAATAAACGAGTTAAATTATTATTGGAATACAAAAATTATAACCTATATCAATAAAGTCGAAAGCAAGGGATGAAGAAATCAATTAATAAGAGTGACAAAAAGAATGATTAAATAATCCCATGAGCATCAAATTTGAATAATAAACATAAATTAAAGTTTAAGCCGAATACAAAAAATTCAATATAAACTATAGCAAGAAGGAATTATAAGGGCAGGGCGAATAATCCACAATAAGTTAGATCAGGGGCTATGTAATCAAAGTGGATATTAATAGATGGAGCAAAGCAAGTAATTTAATCAAGTTAAAATTTAAGTGATTGAACGTTTATAAATATAAGTAAACTAACGCACGAAAGTTTAAATATTGAATAAGCAATAATGGAGAGGGCGAAGAGGACAACTAAAAGATTAAATTAAGGAAAAGTTATTTTTAAACTAGATCATTTGGATATAAACGGGACAAACTAAAATAAAAATACAAATTTCTCTGCACGAGCACTAACCTTATTTCATTGTAGCTGGGAGTATCAACTGATATACGGACAGAACTAGGCAGAAGGAAAACTATTAAGGGGGATGTGGTTGGTTGTACCTTTTTTTATATAGTGAATAATTTGAGGGATGATGAATAATCATTGAGTTCCGGGTTTATTTGTTTAATGAAAAGTGATTCAAGAATTTTTAAATCCAGATAAGAGGAGATAGAAGAGAGTATACTAAATTAATCAGGGTCAAGCAGGTCGTTATGTTTTAGTGAATGTTCTCGTATAGAGGAGTGTTTGGGTTTGGAGATAGGAATGTTTGTTCTATATGATACTCCGACATGCTTAGCGATCCTACATCTTAATTGGAGACTTTTTTGGCCTACATAGCGACTTTGACAGGTCGCACAATTGAATTAACAAATAATTGAGGAATGCAGGCATAATGGGAGCGATTCTTTGTGTCGAAGGAAAGTATAAACACCAGGAGGATTAGAATTAATTAGGAAAAACTTGCATTAGGGAAAGTATTTATTAGGAGTCGAGAGTAAAGCTTTGTTGAATTTGGTGTTATCAAGTTGGAGAGAAGGCAGTTTAAAGAATTTTTTTTGTTTAGGGATAGTTATTTATTGCGTTTTGCGAGAGAACTTTTTAGATAAGAAATTGGAAGTAGGTCTGTCAAAAAGGTGGTCTGGGAAAAAATTAGAATGAAAAATGCTCCTAAGATATTCAATTTCAGAATGAAAGTGAAACCAATTTGAACTGATTTTGTAAGCTTTGTGTATACATTCAAATGCAAGAAAGACAGACTACTTCGGTGGGCTATAGCCCTAAAGGCCTAGCAGTTTAGGGTTGTTCACATCGCTGGAAAGGACGACTTAGGGGCTGACCTTTTAAGTAGGTCCCCTATGTAATTATTGCATATATTTCCGCTTGTATATACTTTACCCTTCCTTTTTTTATTTACTCTTCAGTTGATTTCTGTCCCGAGGGTGGTGTAAAGGGTAGACACTCTGATTCCCATGCTTTCCCTTTCTCATCATAGCTTATGGTGTTTATCGCAGGTTGACCCGCTGTAAGGCTACCATTTTTGGCCTAAAATTTTGCAACCTACCAGTCTAATTTGCGCGTAGGGAAATCGGCTCACCCCCTCCCACTTTATGCCCCACTTCCCTTTCCTCCCTTTGGTCTGAAGGATACAAATTGGGCTGTGAGCCCTTTTAAGCTATTTTGTTGTGAGGATTCTGCCTGATTGTTCCGCTGAATCGTTGTCCGTAACTTACTTTGACGTTCATTTTGGAGACCCATACTGGATTTCTTCATGCAGCGAGGATTTTCTGCCATTGATTCCTGCCAGCGTTGTCGCTGCACCTCTGTCGGCCGCATCGATTTGTGCTCTTCCAGCTACGTTTGCAAGTATTCTTCTTTGGGAAGCTGTTCACACTGGGCACGTGAAAGCTCTTCCCCAGTCACCTCGCCATCTCTTCTTTGGGGAATTCTGTCATCTAGAAATCCTTCTCTCAGATCATCGTTCCCAGTGGTCTTGACGCCTTTCGCTACGATATCACCGTCCGTGGGTTTCTCCACGCCGAAGACCGCCCTCGCCTTCACCCCTGTCGACTGGGGTCGAATTCTGTCATCATTGCCGAGCCGCTGTCACCTGGGTTCCCGACGTGGGTTATTGCTTGACTGCTCTGCTATTCGATATTTTTGAGTATCTCTTTCTTCTTACGTCCATATTACCCCGTAAGGAGCGCGACGCCATCCTGGCTGCCGTGCTGACGGGATCCAGCGCTCCGTCCGGCCCCAGCTTAGCCTCTCTTCCTTCATTCAGATAGCCTGTATTTCTCCCCTACTTAGTCGCTTTTCATGCAACCTCTCCCACAACTTTCTCTGGTCAGCCTCTAATTTCACAGGGTAGATGATGACCTTCTTCTTAGCCAACCGTCCCGCATCGGGGCTAAGGGGGAAGGGGACAACGTTCCTTAACCCCTGAGCTTCAGTTCTGGAGTGTTTTTTTGTTAACAACCTGCTTCATCACGACCCATACCTTCCTCACATCCCTTTTCCTTTGCTCTTCACACTCTATCAAATTTACGCCGCGTTCAAGGAGGAGCCGCCATGGCGATAGGCTGCCAGGCCACCAGGCGGGAGCGGTCGTCCTGAATGGCGGCACCTCTTGCAGTGCGGGCAACTGCAAGAGTGATGAGCTATTGCGGCCCGTAGAAAATTTAGGGTCACCATGCCCAATGATGCAAAAAATCAAAATCTCCCCTGAATTTCCCCTAAAACATCAACGGAGCCACCCTCGGACAGCTCCAAAGAAAAAAATGGAGGCCCCCTTGTGCTTGCAAAGGGGACCCTCCATATTTCTTTGACCGGAAAGGAGGCTTAATCCTCTCCTACGCCTACGGGTGTAGGGTACTCCCCCTCACTGCCTTCTCTGGAGGTGCTTTCGGGCACCTCCCTGCTTCCAGCGGCAGTCCCCTCTTTTCTTTTTAAGGAGACTGCCAAGAAAGCCAGCAGGCATCTCATTGCCGACCGCCTCCCATTTAAGACATGACCCTTGAAGCAACCCAGCCTCAGAGGGTAGGGCCTTCCATCAGGGGGGAATCCGGGCTCGGTGCCAAGCACCGAATCCGAATCCGCCCCTATGCAAAGTCCTCCTGAAACGGCGAGGGTTACCGAAGCAGTACAAGGAGGGGAGAGATCTCCTCCGACCGGTGCCCCTGCGACCACCAACACCTTCTCGATTTTGGAGAAGGACCTGGCTGAGGCCGGTCCATCTGGCCTAGGAGCTTCTGCCGGCGGAGGTGAGAAGCGGGTTCATTCCCCGCCCTCCTCTCCTAAAAAGAAGAAGAAAAAGACTAAAAAGACTCGGGGCTCCTCTCCATCCACGGGGGCTACGGGGATGGATGGGTCTGCTGCCACTTTGGCAAGCGACCCAGACAAGATCGGCACATCCAGCCGCCCTGCCCCACCTGATCCAGAGCCCCTGACTAAGAACAAAAGTGCACAGGGCGGACCCTCGATAACATCGGTGCCCTTCATTCAGAGGTTACCTGGCGTTTTTAAGCCCGCTGACTTCAAACGCTTCCTCGTTATTCGGTCCACTAATGTCACCATGTTTCTCGAAAAGAAGGCTCCCCGCCTCCGAAGCCACAATGCATACCTAAGGTTTCGAGGCAGAGGGAGGAAAAGACTCGCATGGCGAGCCCAACCTCCCCCAATAAGTCCTCGGAGGCGACAGCGCCTTCAGCGCTTTGAAAGGCCAACAGTGCCCAGGGTTATGCTTCTGGGAAGCGTACGGCCATTCTTGTGAGGGGCTTCTGTTCGAAGAGGGCCCACGCGTCTCCTTCGAGCTAGGCCTGGAGGGCATATTCCTTTAATGTAATTGCCGTTGACTCCGGGCCAAATGGGAGAGGCTGCGGAGGCACGTCTCGTCTCGTTCCCCTTAGCTATTTTTCTGCAGGAGACCATGCTAGGCACGTGCCCCCTGCCTGCCCTCCCAGGGTATAAGGATCTTGCGACCCCACCACCGCGGGATGGCCGGGCTGGGGGATTGCTAAGTTACACCTGGCATAATGTCTCCGTTCTTTCTTTCACTTTAGATACCTCCTTTCAGGCAGTGGCTGTGCAACTTCACCTGGATACGAGGTATAATATCATTTCTGCGTACATTACAGCGTCAGCTGACTTCGACGCGGGGGACTTCCACCGCGTCGTAGGACAGTTGCCGAGGCCCTTTTTCTTGCTTGGAAATCTGAACGGCAGGCATCCTCTCTGTGGATATTACTCAATAAATCCCAAGGGACAAGTGCTTGCCGATCTGATCGATGAGTTTACGCATCACTGTCGATAACCGCTTCATTTTCTTGCCTTGACCTATCTTTGTGCTCTTCGGATGCACAGCCTGATTGTGATTGGGGGTTGTCGATGACCTCCATGGTAGTGATCACTTCATCATTCAAATATCATTTTCAGGGCAACTGCCGCCTGAGAGCCCACCTCGGTGGTGCTTGGCGCGGGCGCGGTGGCCTACATTTCAGGAAATGACTGAATTCCCTATCTCAGTCCAGGAGTTTAGGTCGGTAGATGAGGCCGTTGAGTTCTTCTCCGGCAACCTCATCGCCGCGAGCCTGACTACTATTCCTAGAACAACTGGACGTTTTGCACGCCGACCACTCCCTTGGTGGTCGGCCGAGTGTGAGACAGACCTCAAACAGAAGCGTTATGCCTACATGCGCTATAAGCGCCGCCCGTACGATTTCACTGTCGGTGAATTTCGTCGGGCTAGGGCTTGGTTCCAGTATATTTCGAAGCACGCCAGCCTCTCTTCTTGGCGGGCATACGTGTCTTCACTTAACGGGAAGACCCTTCTAGCAGAGGTGTGAAAGCGAGTAAAAAAGGATTCGGGGCAAGTTGTCGCAGGACCCCCCTCTCGTTCTTCAGGAGAATGGGACCGCAATCTCGGACCACGCGTCCGTAGCGGAATCCATTGCGACCGCTTTTTCTGCATGCTCTAGCCGGGATGCTGCTCTGCCAGCATTTAATGCATGTCATGGTGTCGCGGAAGGCCGCCTGCTGGACTTTACCTCCAGAGGCGTAGAACCCTTGATGAACGACAGGTATACTGTGAGTGAGTTGCGTTCCGCTCTCGCCTTGTGCGCGGACACCGCCCATGGTCCGATCGATGTCACGTACGTGTGGCGGGAGCCCTCTCCCGCCCAAAGGAGCAGGAAGAGGGTGTCCCGCAGGGAAGTGTCCTCAGTGTAACACTCTTTGCCCTGATCATCAACGGCATCACCTCGGTGCTGCCGGAAGATGTTCTCGCTACGCTCTACGTGGACGATCTTTCGATCTCTTTTGGCGCGGTCTAGATGCCAACTCTGGAGCGTCGACTCCAACAGGCATTGAACCGCGTCTCTCGCTATGCCAAAGCGCACAGGTTTCGGTTTTCTTTGGCCAAGACTAAGGTGGTGCACTTCTGCTGCTATTCTCGGCTACACCTCGACCCTAGATTTGTTTCTTAATGGGGTACGCCTGGATGTCGTTGAATCGCACCGTTTCCTTGGTCTTGTATTCGACCGACGACTCACCCGGGAGGCTCATATTCGCAGCCTCAGGGTCTCTTGTACCCGCTCTATGGATATTCTCCGTTCCGTGAGACGGTCAGCGCTTGGGGTGCTGATAGGGCCACTGCCTTACTTTTTTATCGATCCTTTGTTGATTCGAAGCTTGACTACGGATGCGAGTTTTATGCATCCGCAGCTGAGCGTTTATTGCGAAAGGTGGACTCGATCCACCCCACTGGCCTTCACCCTGCGACTGGTTCCTTCCGCACTTCTCCCATTGAGAGCCTGTTGGTCAATGCTGGGGAGATTCCACTCGCTTTATACCGCATGCAGTGCATCACTTGCCTGTACGCGCGCGCCCGGCGCCTCCCTCAGTCGCCAACAGCTCTCACTGCATCTGCAGCTGATCTCGATGGTGCCTTTCTGCCGAGAGACGCCAGTCATACCCCTTCGAGAGCTAGGTATAGCTTTCTGGCCGGTGGCACCCCTGGTTTTGCCCAGGATGCCACCCTGGAGGGTACCACATTTAGCTATTTGTCGCCACGCTTCTGCTCTCAAAGCTTGTACGGCGCCGGGAGTATTGCTTTTGACCTTTTTTGGAGCACACCTCGTGTCACGCTGGAACCGTGCCTGTGTATACGGATGGCTCCAATTCCCAACAGGAAGTCAGCTTCCACGCTGTTTCCCCTCTGTTTAAAGTCAGCGGGGCTCTGCCAAGCGCTGCGTCTGTCTTCACGGCCGAGCTGGTGGTAATACATCACTTGTTACGGGAGATTACGCGACGTGTCTGGTTCGGAGACCGAATTGTGATCTATAGCGACTCACAAAGCGCCCTGAGTGCTCTGAGGGCCTTTGAATCTCCTCATTCCCTGGTTCGCAATATCCGTGACGCCACGGTTTTGGCGAGCCGGGTGGATGTCGAGATTATCTTCGGCTGGGTTCCTAGACATGTAAGAATTGCGGGGAATGAGCGCGCCGATGAGGACGCCAAAGAGTCCGCGAAGACTCTGCGACCGGACCAGCGTTTCAATCTTCCTCACACCGACTACATGGCAGAAATACGGGCAGCTTTTCGGACTGCTTGGCAAAGAAAATGGGAGACGGTCGAAGGGAACTCAAAGTTGCGTGTCATTGCACCGCGACTGTTCCCATGGATCTATCCCCCAATGCCGCGACGGCTTCAGGTCGCTTTCTGTCGTCTCCGAATCGGGCACACTCGTGTGACGCATCGCTATCTGATGGAGCACTCGCCAGCGCCCTATTGTGACGACTGCGTCGTCCCCCAGACTGTTCGGCACATTCGTGTCAAATGTCCCACTCTGGGTGATCTTCACGCACGATACCTGTCCCGGTACCCGGATGGGCGGGGTCGCTACCGCCTGTCCCTTGTACTTGGGACGTGTTTGTGCACATTAACTTGTGGACTTGTTGACTTTGGAGGGGGCTTCTCCCCTTTATTTAAGTAGTTTTTTTATTATTCTTTTCTTTGTAGGTTACACGCTCCTGCGCCGGGGTGAGGGGGACCTTTCCCCCACGCAGGAGATTGTTTCTTAATTGTTACGTTTTTCCCATTTTTATCATTGTTATTCTTATTTTAAAGTAGCCTAGTGCTAGGCTGTCGTGATTCCGGCTACTTATGCCTAAGTGGCAGTCGCCAGATGTGCTGCTAAAAAAAAAAAATACGTCCATATTTAATTAATTAAGTTTTATTCATGTAACTTTGGGCCTTCGGGTAAGGGACGTAAGACAGGAAGGTAATTCCAGGAAAACCTGTCACTACAGTAGCGAAGCCGTTTTCATCTTCAACGGCACTTGTCGTTTCGGCTTTAAACAATTTATCCATAGAACTCTTTTATTTGTATGCGTGAATATCCTTTTGGTTAAAACGACTTGTGGTTGTTCGATGGTGATAAGCCTTTTTGACTTTTCTCATTGTGTGATGACCCCCGTATATTTTGTTAAGTTAATTTATTTCATTTTAATTTTGTTGTAAATAAATAATACTGTAAATACTTTTGCGTGTGTATTTACTTAACCCCTTGCGGATACCTCGTAATTTAGCACCGTTGCGATAAATTCTGGTGAACTTCTGATAGGCCTTTAGATCCCTTGTCTTCTATAAATTATATGTGTGTATTTTCCTTTGGGCCGTGTGAACTGGGTTCCGCGATAGCCTTTACACGGCTGCAAAGGGAAATTTTTAGCATCACGGACGAAGTTAACTTAATAGTTACGTTTAAACCATCACAAGAAAATACAGTTATTTCAAATTACTTTAGTCAACCATGATACCTATACAATCAGTATGATGTTATTGTCACTGTATAATTTTACATAGCATGTAGCTTACCAGGCTAACTAGTAATAAACAGCTGACAACTGATAAACAAGGAGGCACAGATATCAGATAGCACTACCATCACACACATATGCTCAGTAGATCGTAACGATAACGTTACATTCGCCTGATGTTTCCATAGGCTCTGTAATTTCTGTCTAATACCCAAGGTCATTCAAGCTTAACTAAATAGTTGCAGTCGTCGGTTAAGGGTTTATTCCTCCTTAAAATTATTTTCTCTTTCCTTTTTAACACATTTCGAAGATTCATTGGTGAACTTTCGAAGTCTTTGCAATTATTTTTTAATTATAGCTTTGACAGTTCCCCCCAAAACTTTTTAACGACCCAAATTCACTGGGACTACCTTTTACTTCTTTTTATCCTGCATCCGCGAGCATTCACTACCCGATACATAAAAGAGTTGGACTTCCAACGTCTAGGCTCCCAATTGAAGCCTAGCGAAAGTGGGTACAATGTTTCTGCGTACGCGAAGAAGGGGGCTACCAATTTGACGGGGTGTTTCACCACCACCACTGTGCTAGCTATCTCATTATGTATGCCATTACGTAAATAACTAAACACAAATACATTTAACCTTCTTTTCACGTCTTCCCCCCGCAAATTCCCTACTCTCCACTTCGTTCCAGAACCTACCGAAGGGATATTTAAACTCATGACGAGAACTGGTTCTCTGCTCACTGGATGCTGTCAAATTATAGTACTCCACTGTACCTTTCCCCAGGAGTACCACTCACTGATACCCTGTGTTTTCCTAGCAATTGTTCCTTGACCTTTATGCCAATTTATTTATCGTACTTGGAAACTATAACTCATGATTATAAAAGGAAAGCGTGAAGTCTCTCACAACCCCGGATCTGATTGACTATGTTATATTCCTTTATATTTATTTCTTAACTTACTCTTCTTGTGGTATCAGTAGTAACTTATTCAATGATTATTACCGATATACTTACTCTTAGTAAGCTAAAATTATACGTTCATTCTTGGTAAACGCTTGAATAATAGTATCGACCTTAATACCTTATTCACTCCCATATTTTTTAATATATATCTATTTTCCAAATATATCAGTATCTGAATGCGTCTTTTGTGTTCGTACAATTAGGACTGTATATGAGCCCGGCTTTTCTAGGAATGGAGGAAATTAATGCTTTTGTAATTGTCCTCCGTTCTGGAATTCAACAGATGATAATCACTCTTTTGTAAAAAACCTTTCTACATTGAAATGCCTTTCTTTTAAACTATAAAAAGATGGAAAAATGTATCTATCTCAAAATAAATGTGACATTATTCTCATATTGTTGCTGTTCTTTGAGCTTCGTTATTGAAATTCCACTTTTTAATCAGCAAAAAACAGTACTTGATAACGTAAGGTAACTAGGAAATTACCTGAGATTATTTCCTTTTGTCTCCTCTTCTAAAGGACCAAACGGGGAATAAAGTGCTTGAAATTCGATAGACTTTCTCGTAGATGGTGATTGTAGCAATAAAACTATGACCTCCATGAAAAATGCCAATAAGAATCGAGATTAAGCCATATCATTATGATTTCACTAAATATTCACCGCTAAAAGAAAGAATTTGTTAAAATGCTCAAAAACAGCAGGATAGAGAAAAAAGAACTAAACAAACACGGAATATTTTTGCACTTAAAATCTCATCAATTTTCAATTATTAGACCCAAAGGGTGGATACAAAGACTCCCAAAACAAAACCCCGTCATGGAATCTCCTCTAATTTTAGAATAAAGTCAAGTTTGGGAGGAATTATGGCTGGTTCAATCCTTTAGACCACAAGTGGTCTTTTTGGGGTCTTCCCTCCTGGACTAAGTAGCTTACTTTCCTTTTTTTATGAGTTGAATGCACTTGAGTGAAATACTTCTCGATAAGTGTTGTGCCCGCTTGAATCAAAATAGTTTAAAGCAGAAGAAACGTGATTACCTTAACTTCCCTAAGCTTAAATACGAGCCCATATAAGCTTTTGAGTGTGGTTAAAGTTGGCTGTATAAGGGAGCCCTGCTGCAGTGTTTAGTGTTGTGTTTCTTTTGAGTAACTCCATAATTTTATTTTTTACAAACCACTTGTCACTTATATTGTTTTGTTTCCTCTCTAACGCAGGCCATATTTGCCATATTCCTCCTTCTAGCTATATTGATGAAACAGACTTTTCGGATATCCTTCGTTTCACTTTACTTTCTAAGGATCATTATAACACCCAAGACAGATTTATCCACAAGTTTTAGTGCACTCAAACAGAAAAAGCAGGCTACCACACAAATGGTACCAGAATATGCGTATTAAGAGTTAAAACCATGGTTCTTCCTTAGTTATGTTTGATCATGGAATAAAATTGAGGCCAAAGCGCTTTAGAGAACGAATTGATATGGGATTAACATAAGAAAATAAAAAAATAGGACCCTAGATGATAAAATTCCTTATTAAACATTATTCATTTCTAACTTCATGAAACCGATTTGGTAATAAAACCCTGTGGACAGTTTTGCATACCAGAAGGTCCAAGAAAGGTATTCGGCCTTTTGGAAATTATTCTAAAAGGAAAATTCTGAGATTTGGCATTCTCGAGGTAAAATTTAAGTAAAATTACCTTAGTTTAAGTCTGATTGATTAGGGTGACTCATATATATCAAACCTAACATCGGAACTCAATTTATTATTTTTTTAAAAATCTTGCTTCGCAGAGATAAGATTATATGTATGTAGTTAAAAAGCTTCTTTCTAATTTCTCTAGTTACTCTTAGTAGGAATCCCTCCAAATTTCACGTAAAACTAGCTTCATTATAGTAGTAGGTTAGATCCTTTTAGAAGTATACTGAGATTTATAATGTCTTTCAAATTTTGACTAATGGTGTATGCCATTAAAAAGGGGGAAAGGATATAAAGAAACCAGGAACTCCTAATATGATTTATTTAAGCCATTTTCTTTTATTCCTATTAGTGGTACTGTTAAGAAATGGAGGTGTGCTACTCTCTTAATATTACATAAAGATGAATATTAATTCTGAAAAGAAAATTAGCTCTTTTGAACAATCTTTTACTTTCTCTGAAATTATTCTCATAAATCATTATTAAGATTTTAAGGGTAAGAACGAATTACACCATTTTTAAATTTTTATTCTTCCCGTGGCTTAACTCAAGGGAAGTTTAGGAATTTCATTATCTTTTAGTTTTCATTTTCTCCTCTATTTCTTAAGACCTTTTAATTATATGTTTCTCAAAACTTTCATTTCACTGATCCTGAAGTAATTTTCCCCAGGAAATTCATGAACTTTCTTAACTCTTTTAAGGATGTCCTCGTATAACATCAATAATTAAAATCTACGCAGTTTTTTCTCAAAATATAATAAAACGATTAGCTTCCAGTTTTTTATTATTAATAAAGACAAATCAGAGAGCAATGCGCTTAAGCTCGCATAATTAGTATTGGCAAGTTAGTTGTAATCCAAAGAGAAGAAACCAACTAGCCCTACACCCGCGGAAATACCTGACTGCAAAACATAAATCACAAAATTGTCGGTCTTTCCACTTCACATGTTGATTGGCCTTTCTCTTATGAAGTCCTGTAATAGGCAAGTTCCAACCACTTAATCTTCTTTCGTCTGTCAGATACCATCATTAGTTCCTCGATGAATAGGTGCTTCTAATAAGCCTGACTGATGATGTTGCCGCAGATTGGACTCATTACTCTTCTGTTTTAGTCAACTGTGCAAATGTTTATTCCTTTTGTGATTCACTTTAGCTCTGAAAAGTGAAAGAAACTGAATCATCAAACCTCAATTTGAGGTTTTAATTCCATAGATTTCCGAAATATCGCCTTCTTGATTATATTTTGTGGTCTGCTGCAATTAATTGAGGTCCAGTTAACTTGGGGGATTCAATTACGGTCTTTCTTTAACGGGGCAATTTTTTATTTAAGGCAACCATAAACTCGTTGATATTAATTTAGCTTTATTTTTATTTCACCTTAGAGAGAAAACAACCTTATAAATGGTGCCTAAACAATCTCTATCATCACATAATCCGCCTTGTCCTGTGGTTGAGCTAGCCGTTTTCAGGTGGTTCGATCCCTAGTATTTTCCATTAGGTGGATTAAGAATGTTATCCAGCCGATGTCTTTGATAGAGGGTGGGATTTTTTACGGATAGAAATCACATGAGGTTTATGATGGATCATATTTTTTGGTTCGTTATTTACGTGTTTTCTCTTTTCAGATAATGAATATTTGGTTACAGAAAATATTAATTAAAAAATAAAAATAAATAGGACTCCCAGGGTGACCTAGGTAATATATTGAATACGTCTGGTGTATTTTCAGAGCCATGTGATATGAGTGAAGGTGGGGAAGAGGAAAAGAAGATAACTGGGAATTCGATGTATTCTTATGATAGTAATTTAGCCCAAAATTATGTCTCGTAACCTGATTTACAATAGTGATGATTTTAGTGGTAGTGATTCCCAAGATGACTACCGGCAGGAAAACAACGGTATACGTCAAACCCCTCCAAACTCCGTGCTCTCTATCCATCTGCTGCTTCTGCGTCTGCTTCTTTCGCTGCGTTTACGTCTGTTGTTCATTAACCTATACATCTTCTACCTTCTCTGCTGATCAGGCGGTCTCTCCTACGGCCAACACTAGCTCGGATCTTTTTCGCAATCTATACTCTAGGTTTAATAGAGACAACACAGAGTGCTGACAACCCAGATAAATCCTTTACATTGTTATTTCTGACCGAATTATTGACGAGATTTTGAATGGACAAAAAAGAAAATTATTCTACAGGTTGACGCATATGCCCCCCAACAGAACAAAACCAGCAGAAGTGCGTTGACTACTATAGGTTCTGATCCTCAATGGATGCCAGAGAGACGGCCATCTATCAATCGCAGAAAGTGTATACAAATTTAAACATTCTTTTGCTATAATTGCACATACGATACGTTTAAAAAGGATAAAAACCCAGGGAAAGTGCAAAGTGTATTAAAATAGATTGACGTGTTGCTGTAAAAGAGTGGACAGACACTTTTTTTTAATGAAATTAGTTCCAATTTGGCATCTGTTAACAATGGCGTTCCTCATGACTCTATTACTCGGAATTTTGCTTTTTTAATATATATAACACCTATTTCCTTGGACCTTAATGTAAAATTTCAATATTTATTGATGATACCACCTTGGTAATATGTAAAAATACCATAGTGACTGTAAAAACCTGAAAAAATATTGGATAGGTTGCAATTCAACTATGAAATGTGTAAGCTATTGCATTTATGTCAGAATAATTTACAAAGAGATTACAATATGTGTGGACATATTTTAAATACAGTCTAAATGGAAAAAAATTAAAGTACATTAATTTTAAGTGAACTCAAATTTTAAAAACACTATCTTCGTTTCTGAAAGAGCAAATAAGGTTCTAGACTACATAGCTAAATATCTTTCGTTTCGATCAAAATTCTGTTCTTTCCTTATATAATGCACTTGTAAGACCTCGTATGTAGTAGGCTCTACATTTATGGTTGTCATAGATGAGGAAGGACAATGTACTACTGGCAAGCGTATAACAAACAGCAAGAAAATCAAGCCAAGAGGAATTTATAAATTGATCGTATGTAAACAGATTTAGGCACTTCTATATACTTTCATTTATTGAAATATTCATAAAACTAAACGACTTTATTAATCAAAGATATAACTAAATATGAGAACTTGATAAAGAGTGCCAACCAGAAATAACGGTAATTAGATGGAAACAAAAGATTTATCATTGTAATAGCACATAACTTTCTTATAAAATAACTCCATATAATAATGTCGTTTACAGCACCTAATCAATAAGTTTAGGATTAGAATTAATAGATATTGGTCGAAATTCTTAATATACAAACAAAAGATGTTAATTTTATTAATTTGCATATCCTCTGTATCTTTTGAGTTTCCATCACCTATATATTTACTATCCTCGATTGGACCTTAATGTCTTTGGTAGTTCCTATTTCTGTAATTTCTAACCTTAACAGCTCAACTATTCTTTCCTATAAATAATGTACAACTATATATTTCTTCGTTTGTTCAAGAATACAATTTTTAACCCAGTAAACAAAGGGAAGCAATTTTAAACATAATTCTGTTAAGTTTGATTTTCCAATTGCTATAGATTAAAATTGATATTTGATTTCAAAACTATAGTCAGTTTTCTTCTTTCACGTCAAGTTATTTATGACAAGTTTACTGCATGAATAAGCACAATTATATTCATTGTCCTTAAATAATAGGGGTGGTCAGCTGAGTGATTTTATTTTTTATTATGGGTTTATTGCTCATCACAAATATTGGAAATAAAAAACTAAAATAACTAATGTATTAATTTAATTTATTAAATCTTTGACCGTGAATTATAAAAGAGGTGCTACTAGTTAATGGCCACAACTTGTAAGTTCTCTATTCAGTTACATCTCAGACAGTGTAGTAAGATGTAATGTTCCGCTCAATACAGGTGATTAATATCGTATTCTGCAAACAATGCATAACATTCTGCATGCAAGAGGTTAGCAAACATTACGTAAGTTTTTCTAAGCTTGTGACTGTTCAATCAATTTTTATTCACATACTTCTTCCTTTTTATTATATCAGTGCAAATATTTGATCAACTATCCTCTTTTAAAGATATAGATCCTGATAAGGAACTCAGTTAAAGCAAGAATGCATATTTTGTAATTGCAGGTGACTCAGCTCGTAAGGGAATTAATCAGAATGAGTTGAATGATTTTGCACGAGATTTGGGACTATCACAAACATAATTGGATCATCTATGTTCACATTAAAATGGCTTGCTACCTTCTTAGCCATCAACGGGCGTACACTAATTATCCCTGCTTTCTCTGCAATTAGGACAGCATAGCTCTAGAAAATCTACACGAGTCATATTTGTTGACAGAAATAAAACTAATTTCCCCCCTTTGTATTTCAAACTGGCATGAAGCAATTGGTAAAAGCATTGTCAACTGAAGGTGTCTGTTTCAAGTACCTACTTTTGACAATTACTGGCCTGTCAATTGGAAAAAAAACAAGGCCGGTGTGTTTGGTGGTCCACAGATTTGGTAGTTTTTAGAGACAAACGAGCAAAGAATTACGCCAAAGTTTTCCAGAAACTAGTGGAGAGTTATAAGACGCTAGTTTCGACTGTAAGTATCAAGTTACATTTTCTGCATACCCATCTTGCTAAAGTCTCAGAAAACCTTGGTAAAGTCAGTGATGAGCAAGGTGGATGTTTTTACAATGTTTTGAAGTTGCAGTATTGAACATTCCATAAAATAGGGGAAATTTTACTAACAGGAACGATAATCTTTGTAAAACGAAAATTAATTTGTACAAACAATACATTCAAACAATGTATTATTTTCCAGTGTATGTAAATTTCTAAAACATTCTAGAAAATTACCAAAATAAGTTAGATACGGTATTTACACGGGGTTTTATACAAAGTTAAGGTATCCTGTAGCTTAAAGTTTGATGAGATATAGAAAAACTGGGGTGTCTGGATTCAGAAGCCAAAAGATAGTAAACTCCACACTATCCGGTTGTCAAGTTTGTGATTCTCTATTGAGCCTTTGTATTTTGGATATGATCATTGCAATTTTTCTCTTTCTTAGGACTTTAAACAGTATAAAAAAGAATTAATGTGATCACGTAAAGTATAGCCTGATTAAATAGCGGGATTCGGCATAAAAAATAAAGAAAATAGCCCTATAATTTGTGTGACGAACATAAATTCGTTTAATTTTGTTGGAAAACAGCCACGTAAGACTCAATTACCTTGAACAAAATCAGGAAACATATTTCCAAGTAAGCTACAAATGATGGAGTTTGCCCCATTTAATCTACAATAAAACGTTATAAAAGAACCCGAAATTTCAAGAAAATCTACTCTCTTGGAAAAGACATAAGAAAACTAGAACATTGCGCTCGCTTTTCAAATATAGATAACAAAAGGATTATAAAGAGTAAAATAGAATTTATTCTTTATTTCAGAGTTAAGAGACGTGGTTATTCCTGAAATGAGTATTTTCTTAGGAATGGCTAAGGGAAAACTTCTAGATATAAAAATGTTATTTCTTCCATTTAAGGATCATAGGATAGAGATATAAAAATGCAGTCAACCTTGTTTTTCGAAAGTGAATTTGGTACTTGTTTGTTTTTTGCAGCTTTAGGTAACTAAATTAACATACTTCAAGTCCTTTCATATGCTAATTTATGCTAAAAATGATTTACTATTAAATTGAACTTTTTATGCAATTTATTACTTTTAATAAAAGATTGTTTCAGCACCCTATCCTGAAACAATTAAGAAGATATTCTGTTTTATCTAACTCTACCGTGAATAAGGCTTATTGATTTTAATATATATCACCCCAATTGTCTTAACGCAAAATTTAGTATTAGTTTTTTATAGAGTTCAGGAAAAAAAACAAGTAATTACCGGCAGTAATTATCAATTGAGAGATTTTTCTCTTGATGGTTTATAGACTTAACGGCAGTCATTAGGAAGTATCTAAACCTTATACATTTTAACTACGCTAAACTAGCGTTCGAGTGGTAATGGCTTTCTAACTATTCGAACCGGTTAAAAGTGATTTTCTCCCTTCTAGTTAGCTAAATCAACTGATAAATATTGAGGGTTTTAGCTGAACTTTATTACAAATTTCTAAGGAATAAAAAGCAAGAATTGAGTTCCATTTTACTAAAACTATTCTAAAATTTAAATTATTTCCTATTTGAATATTTAATAACGAGAGAAACGAACCAACCATTTCTTTATACATAGGAACAACTTTCTGTTATTGAGAAATAAATGTTCTATTTTATTTCGTATTTCTGTGAGATATTTATTTATACATAACTATATCAATCCCAAAACGCCTTTGTTATAAAATAAGAAGAGATAAATAAATAATCAGTTAATTGAATATGTTAATTGGAAGAAATTAGATCCTAAATTTTTGGAGAGTGCTAGACTGTTTGTTGCAACACAAAGACTAACCCAACCTAACCTAACCTAACCTAACCTAACCAAACCTAATTCTCCTAACCTCCCTATCCTAACCTACCCTAACCTAACCTAACTCCCCTAACGTAACCCAACCTAGCCTAACCTAACCTAACCTAAACGATATTTTTTTGTATTAATGGCTTTAAGTACACTATTTCTCATCGTCGCTACTAATTAACACATCAATTACTCCACTTTACAGAATACTCAGTTTATATCACTTGCACTGATTTTCACATTCCCCATTTTCAACATTTTTACCCGCAACTCTCTTCCCCAGCCTTTTGGGAGGTGCTGCCTTCGGTAAGGCCCGACCTCCCAAGTAGATGCAACCATACTAATAATAGTGCTTAAAATCAAGATTTAAACCTCTTTTTCATGATGATTTTAATCATAGTCAATTGAAGAAAGTGATTTAAAGGTTTTTATATTTATTAATAATTCTAAAATTGAGAATAAATTGGTAATCATCTCAAATTTCAGAATAAATCATTAACGATCATAAAATTCATAATGAATCATTAATGATCTTAAGATTCCTAATAAATCATTAATTCTCCTATAATTCAGAATAAATCATTAATTCTCCTATATAATAAATAAATCATTAATGAACTTAAAATTCATAATAAATCATCAATTCTGCTATAAATTAAAATAAATCATTAATAATCCTATAATTCAAAATAAATCATTAATCATCCTAAAATTCAGAATAAATTATTAATGATAAGATAATTTACAATAAATCATTGATGATTTATTTATTATATAGGAGAATTAATGATTTATTCTGGATTATAGGAGAATTAATGATTTATACTGAATTATAGGAGAATTAATGATTTATTTGGAATCTTAAGATCGTTAATGATTCATTGTGAATTTTATGATCGTTAATGATTTATTCTGAAATTTCAGAATAAAACTTTTATAATCGTAAATTCAGAATAAATCATTAATGATTCTAAAATTACGAATAAATATTAATGATACATAATTCAAAATAAATCATTAATAACTAAAATTCAGTAAAAAATGATTTAGCCTCCTCAAACTGAGAATAAATTATTAATTATCATAAAATTCTGAATAACTAATTAAGGATCCTACATTTAAGAAGAAATTATTTATGATCCTAAAATTCAGAATAAATCATTAATGCTCCTAAATTTAGAACTCATTAATAATCCTAAAGTTCATAAATATTAAAAAATGAGTGAAAATTTAAGAATCAATCATTAATTTTTCTAAAGTTCAGAACAAAAATAATGAAAGATCCTAAAATTCCTAATAATTCATATGTTCCTAAATTTTAGAATATATCATTATTGATCTTAAAATTAAAAATAAATCATTGATGATCATAAAATTAAGTATAAATCATTAATGATCATAAAATTATAAATTTGTCATTAATTATCGGAAAATTCAGAATAAATCATCAAAATAAATATTAATGATTCTAAAATTAAGAATAAATCATTAATGATATTAAAAGCCAGAGTAAATATTAATCATCCTAAAACTGAAAATAACTCATTCATGATCCTGAAATTCTGCATAAGTCAATAATAATCTTAAAATTCCAAATAAATCATTAATCAGCATAAAATCAGAATTAATTATTATTGATCCTGCACTCTTAATAACTTATTAATGGTACTAATATTCAGGATAATAGATTCCTTACACTATGTGAAAAAATAACACTTATACTCTTCTTTGCCTAAGTTTTCATTCCCAGAATTTGGGTTGGACCCAGTGCACACTCAAACATCTACCACTTTTGGATAGTAGACCCTTCCAAACGTTGAAGTGGCAAAAATGCACTTCCAATATCCTATCCCTATCTTACAGCCTATATTACAACCGTACCACACAGTGCTGATCTTTCTATAGTTCCCGCTCCACAACCAAATAAGCCACACTTAGAAGGAACAACAATTCAGAAGCTGAACAAAACAGTGAACATGTAGACTACAATCTAAGAGATATTTGAAATGGATCCTTTCTCTCCAAACTAAAGAGACCACAACGAACATGTCAAGAGATCTTGGCCTGTCAAAGATAAATGCTGATCTTTTGATTTCTAGGCTCAAAGAGTGGGATTTACACATAATCGAGACAGGTGTAGGCTCATTATTGACCGCTCTTCAAGGATAATTAAAGCTGTACTTCTCCATAATTAGTATAACACTCATCTTTTTTCATAGCTCATTTTGTATATCTCATGGAGGGCTACATCTGTGTCAAGCTCCTACCACAAAATTTGAATTATGAAGAATATGACTGTGAGGTGATGGAGACTTCAAAGTTGTGACATTATTGATGAGTCACCAGTAACGTTTTACCACACCATATTTCTACTTTTCCACTGGCCACCAAGGACAAAGTTCTCTGTGGGAGGGCATAATGTCTAGCATGAACAATTGATAGAATCTCAAAATGTGTTGTTCCTTCCATTTCACTTAAAAATAGGTGTCATGAAGCTGTTTGTTAGAGCCGCAACAAATAGCTTGCGGCTTCAAATATCTTCAAAATTTCTTTGTCAAACTCTCTGAGGCAAAGGGGAAAGGTGATGATTTATTGAACCAGAAATCAGGAAAATCATAAGGTTCAGAATTTCCTGAAATTCCGACTAAAGTGAAAAAGGAAGCCTGGAAGAGAACTTAGTGAAAATCTATAAACAAATGAGCTGCAGGATGTTTCTAAAGTAGCGCATCCATGGTGCCTTTCTTGACAAATTCAAGAAGAATATGGGGGCTTAATCAGAGGATCAAGAGGAGCAGGTTTATCAAGATATACTGAGCTTTTAACATAGATAACAAAGAGTATACAATGAAAACATGATGGGAGACTTATGCATATGAATGTTTGTACGAGAAAGTAATTTATATAACAATGTTTAATAAATTTGTATAAATTTAACTGTGGTTTTGTCTTTAGGCCTACAATGCATGAGATAAAAATAGCCTATTTTAAATAATGATTTCATCATACAAACAATATAAGCCAAATTTTTAAACAAACAATGGCTATTTTCTATTGTTTTTGCAATAAAAAAGGTGGAAAAAAGAAACTAAGCGGCCAAAAAAAATGTTTTAGAGTATTATCATATTATTTAATTATTAATGATAATAATATTCATAATAACTATGATTGCGGATTATTTTATAGAACAAGCGGGACGATGAAACGTTATTGCTGTGATTAAACCCTGAAATAAAATTTATTATATAAAATAACTGAACACACACATATATATATATATATATATATATATATATATATATACACTGATGGGCTTGGCCGACTAGCTGGTGGGAGGAGTTAATGTAAGGGGAGAAACCCGTCCCCCAGTACGTAGGTTTTAACTATCAAAGTAAGCAAGTGCACATTGGCGCTAAATACTGAGCTAAGGCTGAGTGCAGTTCTTGTAATTTAAAGAAGGCGATAAAAATAATATTTAACATAAAAAGGAAATATTACATATCTACAAAAGTGGGTTTAAATGAAAATATTTGGTCAGATGAAAAATGACACTCAATGTGGGTCGAAGGGACAAGTTATAGCGGGTTAATGACCTAACTCGCAAAGTAGTCTTTAAAGGGGCCACGTTAAGCCGAAATACAAACAAAAAATATTAATATGGAAATCCGGATTATAATAAGATACGTGGGCGACTTGCAATGCTGAAGCTTAAAGCGACGAAGGCTAAATTCAATTCGGAAGGCGAGAATTGCAAAAAGTGTAGGTTTTACCTCAGGGTTCTTGGTGATTGAGTACTTGCGCCAATTCCCGAAAGAACGGCCGTTGCGGGGAGCTTGCCAATCGTCTGGGGCAGAGTCCAACTGGAGGAGAGTTCTAGGCTTGGGTGCTTGAATAAATCAAGGGGGATCTGAATCGAAAATCGTGACGTGTGTATGGCGAGCGGGTATTAACTCGATCCAGCCAAATCCTGGGTTAAATAGTGGTTGACGAGAGAGAGAAATAGCCTCAGGCCACGGCGTGCTCTCCTTAGACAAACATGGAGCTCAAAGAATATCCGGTTCCAGCTGAGAAATTCAAGATAAGGATGCCTATAGAATATTCTCTCGAGTTCATTCTTGCTTCGAGGGTAGGGGCTTGAGAGATAAAATTGCCTCATGCGCGGGGGATAGGTCTTCTTGAGTAAACACAGCTGTGCTTAATAAAGCCGCGTTGATCCGATTCCTGCCTCGTTCAACCTTGCTCCTTACGCTCTTTGTTTTAAGTTTAAAGCCACGTGTATTTCTGAGTGTCGAGGGGGACCTCGAGAGTCTATTCTTCCACAATATATATAAGTCACCGGTTGGAGTTCGTATTCGGTTATCTTACGCGATGGCTGCCATGCACTGTATATTTTCGTAGTTTGGATCCACCTGTAAAAATTTATAGTTTCTGACTGGCAAAGAAAAGGCATCTTAATTGAGTCCAGATCCTAACCGCACCCATTTTTTTTTTACCTTTTCAAGATGTATTAATACAACATAAACCTTTTATTTAATTATATCAACTCTGTCTAAATCCTCGTTATTTCTTGTTCTAAAAAGACAATTGCTCCACTAAGAAAGAGGTTCTTAGGTATAATTTTAAACCACATGTTGTAGAATGGCCCTGCCATATATATCACTTCTACCCAATAAGCGTGGTCGCTCAAAGTCAACGCGTGACCTTGATTCTACTCTAGGCACGACAAATATGGAGAATTGAAGTAAGGAGGAAGGGGTAACGAGTGCGAAGGATTTTAAATTCCAAAGATTGAGTGCAGTTGACCGATATTAACTAATGAGAGCTGCGGTTATGTGGCTTATGAAAAAGTAGGAACAAAATATACTTTAATATTGACACAGTTATACACAATAAATAGATTAAATAAAATAATCGCAATAGATACTCGATGAATACAAGAACCGAGCTTAACAGAGCTACTCAGTGCGAGCTCTATGGGGGGGTGCGAAAGCTGATACGAGCCTCTGTACAAACCTACACAGGAAGGATTGGCCGGAATAGCCACAGATGCTTCTTCTCGGCCTGGCTTTAGTTCGAGGCTTTAAGAGATGAAACGGGGGATCAAATGCTTTTTCAATGGCTTTAACCACGGGGATTTTAACCTCTAGTAGTAACACTAACTGGAGGAATATTCGCGCCAAACGAAATGTATAGAAAATAAGGATGGGCCAATTGACTAGGGCTCAGATACTTCGGTATAATTCTAGCCTTCCGATCGTCGAGAAAAAGGAGCGCGGGTTAGAATGACGTGTTTCGTTGTAAAAGGCAGGCCTATACTGTATACGCCCTATTGGGACCAACAATATATAGGGAACAGCCGGATCCGTTACTTCTTCCGCCAAGGGGGGGGGCGTGGGGAATCTTTTCACGAACCAACAAGGCGCGTTAGGGATGGGAGACACTTCCCCTTGGGGTTTTTTGATAAGACTCTGAGAGACGAAAGAAGCACGCGTTTGAGATTCCAATCACTCGGTAATCGCGGAAGGCCGTTCGATATTCTGACTCTTCTCACAGTCCTCGCTCACTTGAACTGACCTCGAACCTTTTTTCGTGGTTTCGATGAGGCGCAAGGAACCTCTATTCTCGACACCACAAATGCTAAAAATATTATTTTTACAATGAATTTTAAGGAAATAATAATTGAATATTTGTAAAATTATATTTAAAGGACGGATTTTTTGTGACAAAGAGGTTAAATATGAAAAAATGTGTATATGTAAATACATTATACAAATTATTCATCTTAAAATGTTTGAGTTATGCATTAATTTTCTTTTGTTTGGCATAGGATCATTTCATTTGAGCATCCAACAGTAATCAGCAAGCATTTAGCACATTTTTGTCCTTTGTACCTGTTTTACATAGCAAAAATGTCTGGGTGGAAATGCTGTCCTCGTTGATCCCTGAAGGAATGAAGATTTTTACAAAAAGAAATTCAAGAGCAGTCGAAGAAATGAGCTTTGAGGGATATATGTACTAACTGAAGAAGTACATCCCACAGAACTCCTAATTCTTAACTGCCCTAAATGCCCTTTGACGGATATACTATATGAAGAGGTACATCCCACAGATATCTTAACTGAAGCCAATGAGTTAAATGGTATATAATTGATCGGTATATAACCCGACGATACGGGAAAGCTATTATTGAAGCAAGTGGCCATCACCTACTCTACTGTAAAAGAAAATAACATTAAAGGCAGCATTAGTTGGGATTCCTGACTCAAAGAGTGCTCAAATAAATGTTATGGCGGTCAAGCGCGGATCCAGGTAGGTCTGAAGGAGCTGAAGACCCCCAACCAAAATTTCAGACCCGTCTATCTTTTTTTTTATTTTTTAAGCCATAGTCGTATTATGGTATTCAGAAAAAGTTATGGAATAATAAAGAATATATATAAAAACAGTTATTTAAACCGTCACAAACGAAAGTATATGATACGTGTATAAAATGCAGGTAAATCTAAAAAAAAACATTATTAAATTCAGGATTTTGTCGTTGCTGGCGTCCATAACTACAATTCATAGTTTTCTTATGTGTAGAAAAAATTTGAATCTGATAGAGTTAGTGCTCACTCCCGTGTGAGATACTGTTATTTACTATCAATCATGTGTAAGATAACATTATTAATGTTCAATGCCAACTCAGACTCCTCAGAGGGTGGAATTCCGGATAACCACTCAATACCTTTTTATCTGGATCTGCCACTGATTACGGCATATCGGAATTAGTAGTACCTTTCGTAACTCTAAATTTAAAATTTACAAATTTAAAATGTGCAAGTGTACTCATAGGCATCTGCTAGAACAGAAGATGACTTAAATTATATGATTACATCAGGGGTAGCCTAAACAAAAACAAAGCCCATTTCAACATCGTTGTTTTTGACTTCAGTTCAAATATTGGATAAGCTAATGAATCATGCATTGAAAGGATGTCATTAAATGGTTGAATGAAATCGAAGGGGACAATATTTGTTTGAGTTTACACTGGTCCAAGAATTCAAAATTGTTAACTGTAAGTTCAAGAGAAAGCAGCTAAAATGGAATTTGAAAAGCACCAAAGTATTCGATATGCAATGAAATTCATTAAAATTTGGTCGACAAAATAGGACACAATAATTTCCAAATTATTATTAAAACCAAAATTACTGACCAAAATGATGATCAGATGTAGATTAATAATTAACATACAGAATGGAAGAAGAAAGATATTCCATTCAATATATAAGCCGATTAAGATCGAGGAAAATCTCATTCCAGAATTACACAGCCATTTGCATTAAGAATACACAAGGAATCTTCTCGACCATAGCAACACCAGCAATATACAAGCAATGAGCCATAACTTGATGAAACAAAAAAAACAAGACAAACGCCGGTAAATTACAAGGAAACCCAGAATAACAACAAAATCTCAGAAGAAAGCCTAAATTTAATGAAAGAGCGCAAAGACCTTAAACCAATAAAGACCAACTAATAAAACCAACTAATGTCCCAGTTGCTTTCAAAACACAAATCAAAATTGCGATCAAACAAATAAAGAGCCAGAAAACACCTGGTCTGCATAGCATTGATTCAGCCTTCTCTCGTGTGCTTATAAACTCTTCATAACAACATTTACCAACAGACTGCAAAACCAGCTGGGTGACTATCAAGCGAGGGAAAATGCTGGTATGAAAAAGGGGTCCCCAACGATTGACCACCTATAAACTGTCAACCAGCTTATTGAGAAAACTTCAAAGTACAATATAGGTATATACTTGGTTTTGGTAGATTATCAAAAACCATTTAATTTAATAGAAACACCACCGATCATAATAGCCTTGAGGAATCAAAGTATAACTGTAATTATAAGATTAAGACATCTAAAATTTTACGAACGTTGTAACACAAGGAGATAATTTCTCTACGAAATTGTTCACGTCCTGTCTAAAAATAATCTTCAGGAGGCTTATCTGGAAAAACAAAGGCATCGAGATAGATGAGGAATACCAATATCACCTGAGATTCGTTGATCATATTGCACTCATAGTTTATAACATAGAAGTGTTTCAAACATTGCCTATTCATGATAAAGATTGCAATTGACAACTAGCAAACATTACAATATCACCGGTAAAAGTTTAAGAAATGCAATGAATTTCTATAGCAAAATACACAGGGGCATGAGGGGACAAACAGTTATCAAACTGCTATTCCCATCTATAACATTTGCAACAGAAACTTTAAACCAGAAAAAATTAGTTGCATTATAACATAGATCAACAAAAAAGAGTCCATAAACGCCATTAGCGTGTCAGAAAATCAGCTATTTTGGAATGTTGAAAAACAAACTTCAGGAACTAATAAAAGCAATAAGAAAACTAAGATAGAGCTGGGTAGGTCATGTGACGAGATTCAAAAACAATAGATTTACCAGAAAATTACTAATTGACTCAAGTTTATAAAAGAGAAGCGAAAAGAAGATCTAGACAAGAAAGAGATCTTAAAATTTGTAGCAAAAAATTGAAACTAATTACACTAGATCCACAAAAATTCAGAAAGATCAGAAAGACTCTATTTCAAGAGTGAGAAGCACATGTTTGAAATGATGATGGTTATACCCCATAACTTCGAATAATTGTAGGAATTCACTTAATGTCCCAGCACTTCGGGGCTTTTGTTTCCCCCCGCAAAGTGTTTTAACACTTTGAAGTAAACTCTACGTTAATTTTTCAACATTGGCTTAATATAATTTCAAATTTTTAAACTGCAAACAATGATCTTATTTGTGCCTCTTGATCAGAACAGCAAATAGAAGAGGAAATTGTTCCTTCACATACTGAAACCCAGTATCGTTATTATTCATCGCATCTGCAAACTTTTGAAAAGCCCTAACTTTATATGAATTGTAGGTAGAAGTATCATGTCAGTACTACAAATTACAGTAGTACAACATCGTAAAGATGAGTAAGTTCACATTTTGTTTATTTTTCTCAAGATAATTATTTTACTTTTACCTACTATCCCATTCTCTTAGAAAGCATTAAAATTAAGTATACCCACGCTACATACACCATTCATAGGGTAAACGTCTTTTTTATGGGAAGAGAGAGTCGATTTCCCATTGTAAAATTTAATTTTTTCCAACATGATTATAATGTTTCCTTCATGTCCATTAAATTCGGTTAATGCCTAAAGAGAAAGATATTTTTATCAAAAGGCCACTCTCAAACATCGAGTTTATGAAGTGTCATGGCGCATTCTCCAGTCTGATTTTTTTGTCTACACAATAAAACGCATCAATCACAGCGTAAATAATGTTATAATAAACTAATTAATTTCTTATCTTGATCACCCACTTGACAGCATATATTTAGCTCGTAACATTTCATAACAAGTGTAGTAAAACTTCCTGGTTGAGCTTTGAGCACATCCTGACATATCCTAAGCATATTTACTAAATATCTAACACACAAACTTCCTGAGCATATTTATTTGATATATAACACACAAACTTAAAAGTACTGTAAATTAACAAACAAAATAAAACCCATTACATACACAGCGAATACTGGCCTGTATATCACGCATCACTCTCGACATCTCATCATTCTGCTCTCTCGCACCAGCAAAAGGATACCCGTGTAAGCTGTTACATCAGGCACAAGGATAAAAGGAGGCCTTAAGGGTTCAATTCTACTTGCATTCTCAAAAAATATTTAGCCTATCTGGTCTTGTATACCTCTAAGAGATTTCAATTTTATTACCCAAGGGACACACTCTTTTTACACTTTTTATCTCTTATTTATTGTCCCTCCTCTTCTTAAGCTTGTTATCTCCTATTTATTTTCCCTCCTCTAATATCTCAGGGTAGGTGGCTACTCCTTTGTGCATTTAACCCTGGCTAAGGCAGAGTTGGGGAGAGGGGTTCCCTCTGTTTCGTGGCTGGGGTTAGGTTGGTGTTTTTTAACATGTCTGGATTTCTCCCATCCTTTTCTCTTTCTTTCCATTCCTCTTCTTCTATTTCCTTATTTATCCTTTTATGCACGTGAAAGTGGTTGCCAAGTGAGGCATGGACAAAGATGCTGCGTCTGAAATATAAAAGAGTGAGTTCCTTCCCCCGCAATGGAATCACTTTTTCCTCTCCACCCAATTTCTGGACGGGGAATTGGGGCTGTCTTACACACATTTACACTCTAACCTGCTTCACCACTCTATAGATCTTTAAGAAGTTTATGGCCTACGCCTTTGTTGGTAATTGTCTAGAAAATGGAAATTTAAGATAAATATTCAGAGGAAATCAGCTTGACAATCAAGGAAAAGTATAAGTGATAGAAAACTTCTTAAAATCGTCTAAAGAAGGAGATAGACCGAAGAAAATTGTTAGGCAGTGTTGTGACACATCCATATGACAAAACACTAAAACAGGAAATGTTTGGGTGAGAGAAATTTCGAGTGAATCTTTAAGTGTGAACTTTTTTATTAGAAACGCCCCCTTTTCTCTTTATTCAAAAATTCGTGTTGATCAGTAAAAAATTAAGTCATCTAGATAGTGCCAAGATCATCATCAATGCTGTAAAGAACTTTTTAGTAAATATTTTTATATTTGGTCCGCGAAGGACGAAGGACTGCTCTCTTGATCATTTATTAGCATGAATATCGACGAATTCCTGAGTACACAAGCTTTATATTCCTAAAGATGGAAGTATTGATGAATTAACTATTACAAATACTCAGAAAAACATTAAATTGCCAAAAGAGCAAATATTTGAGAGAGAAGAACATCACTCGAGTTATTTACCTTACTTGCTGTGAAAGGCAGGATAATTTATAGCAGATTTTCCTCATTTCTAAGTTTATCATCAAAAATAAAAATGAAATATTTTGAGATATTCTGACTTTTAAGGAAGTCGAATATAAGCACGTTTCTAATTAACTTGAATGTATTTTATTTTAATATATCCTAGCTTCATTCACGTTCGTTAGTCTTTTCAAAATGGAAAATTATAAACACCAACATTTAATTTACTATTCGCAGCGACATTTGACTCACTACCACTTAACGACTTGACGCACGACTCCGTGTAATTTTTTGTCTCTCTGAGCCATAGCAGGAGTCAGTATACAAGTAAGAGACCATCGCCATCCTGAGAGGCGAAGAGTCATTCATTCCTTCAAGACTCTCTCTCCCTCTTTTTCGCTTTTTCCTCACTCAAGTATCCATTAAAGCAGCTTGAAACCGGTGTAAGTAAAACTAAATTGATCTAATTTGTCTCTATAGTCAAGAGCACCGTTATGTCAAATTTTATGTAACTCTGCAATGAGATTTAAATCTGTATTTTTTAGAGCTTTTTCTCTTAGCATATACCTATTCCTCGATCTTCGATAAAATCTAGAGGGCAAGTATATTTGCAAGTCATTATATTCTAGATGTTTGTGAACGAATGGGATCTTTACCTTAACCTACTAAACAAGTGTGAGGCAATGCTAGCTAATTTTCATGCGTCTTTTCTTTACTTTTAAATATGGTGATAACGGAAGGGAAATTAACAAAGTGATCGCAAATGAAAGTAGACCTGCCTTTAAACGTATGCATTACTCACTGTAAGACCACATATGAGACCATGGAGAACAAGATAAGTCGAATCTCTGTGTCACCCGGTCGAGGAATCCCCTAAGACAGTAGCAATTCAATAACAGGTTTGTTTCCGCCTCGGAGAGATGCACTTCTAAAAGGTATACGCTTCCCATTTTAAACCTTTACAGGAGCCAATCCAGGTCCATCCTAGTGGAGAGAGATTTTCCCTATATCCTTTGGTGAGTGGCGTTTCTCCTTTACCTCTCCCTTGGTGTCGTCTCCAGCCTGACCTCTATTTTTACAGCCAGAGGATCCTCGTTTCCCCCGAGGTCCGCCAAGAATAGAAAGGACACTTAGACGCAGCCCGCAATGTTATGCGCTCCTTTTGAGGATAATTATTTTTTCTCTACTTTTTCATGAGCAGATTTTACGACTACGACCAAAACCATAGTCGAATAAAGTAAATTAGACTAAAGACTAGGCTTAGGCTACCTTATATAAAACAAGGGAAGAAACCCACCATAAAAGAAAAAGAAGCAAAAACCAGCAAAGTCCCCCAAGAAAGATACAATTATAAAAGGGGAAGCAGGTGGTCCCCGTCCAGGACCTAAGCATGCGCGCAACACCTAAAATGGTCAAATAATGCCTAGCTTGCGCCTAGCTTGCAGCAACTCTCGCCTTACAAATCCGTGAACCATGAAGTGCATATATAGCAATGCTCCGAAAGCACTCAGAGTGCATTATCATTCACTATAAATAACGATCCGGTCTCTGAATCAAGCACAACGCCTTGTCTTCCTTAACGAAGGTGCGATGCAACCAGATCTACCATGAAGATAGTGACAGAGCATGGTACATTTCCATTACCTTCAAACTGAGGGGGTACAGCAGTTAAGCCGTGAAATGTAATGTGCTTCAATAAGGTCTAACGCAATACTCCCGTCGCTGTCGAAGCGTTGAAAGCAGAGGCGTGATGATAAATAGTCAAAACTGGTACCCTCCATAGTGGCGAACTGGCCAGAACCAGACGGATCACTTGCCTGATCTATCATCCATAGTCAAGCTTTGAATGAACAAAGTGTCGCTAGAAAAGCAAGGTTATATAAAGCCTTATAGGCTCACCAAGTCCTGAACTTCACTGAACGAAGAATGTAACGGAGCAATTATCGAAATCACTAGGACTGCGGATATGGTCCTTCCAGGAGAGGCGACTTTCGTAAAAAAGTCCGATTAGTCGGTACAAATCTACCACTTCGAGGCAAACTCCAGTTTGGGAGAAGTCGGATCGTGGTGGAGCCTTGGATGGCGGACAGAAGTGCATTAACTTAGCCAAGGGAAACTGAAACCTTTGCCTTTCGTCGCTCTACAGAATAACTTAGCTAAATCTCATTAAGATGGGACATGTGGTTTATTGGAAACATGCTAATATCGTTTGAATAATTCGATCTGCGCAATGGCTTTACATGACTACGTCTAGGGATTGCGGCGAGAAAGCAATTTATCTTCGAAGCAATTTAAATCATATCTACTAAGGAAAGAGAGTTCTGGGTGTTCATGCTGCTGACCGAATTGCTTTGGTGAGGACGAGAAGAAGGAAATTGTCCCTCACGCTCTGCGCGACTTAAGAATTCACATACCTCTCATGGCAAAGAAACCTACTATGCTTCTGGCCCCTAAAAGAGTATCAGCACCCTAGTCACCACGCCAATTCAGAAATATTTGCGATTCTACTTCCTGAAGGTGCCACTGTGGTATTGCAGATTTCTGGTCGGACTCAAACCGAGGCTTAGACTAGCACTCCCCAATAACCCTTACCTAACCCCTTCGCGTAAGGCATAGTGGCCGCACGCATTAAAGATGGTCGTGAGAAATTCACCGCTGTATTATGATTATACGTTAGAAATTAGGGCAGGAACTAGGCTCCCTCGCCCCTGTTCAAGTTTCGACGGAACGCCTCAGACTCTCAGGAAACTCCAAAAGATGTGAGAACCCTGAATCTGAAATGGTAACGCGTGTCAATAAAGACATCGTAATCTCCTTCCTTTACTTCTTAATTACCCCTTCGCCAGATAAAACCTATCGACTCGTCTCAGAGCTGAGCTCGCTGTTGCACACAGTAACGAATCTTAGTCTTAACTAAATGCCACCATGTTCCTGCTGTGTCTCTTTTGGTGGGGCCCCTTCAGAGTTAGAGAAGATATGGGTAAAAATCTGTCTTCCTCATCTAAAATAGACAAAAATCCATAAAGAGGAAGAAATCTCCTATCTTCCTAGGAGCCTGGGAACGGAAAAGTTCTGCATTAAGCTGACGAGGCATCCGCCCGTGGCCCCGTATATTGTGCATCCGGCCTCCTTAAGATTAAGAAGCGGGAAATGAAATGGAACAAATCTCAATCCTTTAACCCCAAACCCAATGAAATTGGAGTGGAGCTGTAGAAAAACCCCTCACCGAGAGATTTCACCATATTTTCGAGTACACAGACTTAATATGACCCGCGCCTCATTAGCAAAGGCCATTAGCTAAGCTTATTGGTAAAGGAAAGAAGGGCCCTCTTTCTCGGAAGGAATCCTTCTAGTTAACAGGCAGAATCTTTAGCAAGTGGTAATACTGATTAACTTCGGAAGCTCGATAACTTAACCATGCAGGTAACGCCAAGATCTAGCATGAACCTTGTCAAAGGGTAAGCAATGCAGGATAATAGCTGAACTACTGCAAAAAAACCCAGTTATTTCTGCCAAGTAGGTCAGCATAGAAGATGCCATCTCTAAACGCTTGTCAACATTGCTATGTTACAAAATATTTGATCGAACTAAAGTATTGCTGTTGTATCTCTCTTCGATCAAATATTATATCACACTCTCGCCGTTTAGGCGTACAAGGATGGCTCAAATTTAAAAAGTTAATGGATTTCATGCTCTATCTCTAACCAATTTGAGGCAGGCAGGGCTTTCTATTGCGCTGCCTCACTCGATACTGGTGATTACTTGCTCTACCCGATTCACAGAGCGAGTATTAATTTAATGTAACTCACGGAACTAGTTTAGTTCCCTTGATAAATTGTAATCCCTAAAACTAGTTGTTGTTTTTATCCAAGAGAACATGACTAGTATGAGTCTCGAGGGTTGCGGGAAGTGAGAGCGCGGACCAGGTTGCAAGACTCTATACACTGACAGCAAGCGAAGTTGCCCCTTTTTTTTTACCAAAACTGACTACCTGGCATGAATCGTGTCGTCTCTTCATGCTGTATGACAACCGAGATAAGGGACGTAGGATAGTAATTAAAAGTTGTACTATAGCGCCTCGATTTTCTTGTGGACCTATTCCCAATAGTACTACGATATTAGGTCCGAGTCGGACACAATTGCCGAACTCAGTTTCAGTTGGTGGAGCCTATCCAGACCGTAGGAAAACTTTCGGTTAAATGTCTTAGTTAGTGAGAGGTACCTGTTTTAGTACCACGAAAGGTAAGGTTCCTACTGGAGAATCTCTTAACTGGACTCCTACACACTAGAATGCCATGTGATTGAGATTGTTTTTTTTTAGTTTGCGTGCCTCTTCCATATTATTTAACTGTTAAACCGATGAAGCATGCTCAGATCGATGAGAGAAGATCGTCTCTTTTCCCTCAAATTGGTTTCCCCTCTGGATGTTTCTTCATTGATAAATGTTGCCAATTGATTCTCTCTTTATTTCTTTATACTGGCGTTCATATTTGTTTTTCTTTATACTGGCGTTCATATTTGTTTTTCTTTATACTGGCGTTTATATTTGTTTTTCTTTATACTGGCGTTTATATTTGTTTTTCTTTATACTGGCGTTTATATTTGTTTTTCTTTATACTGGCGTTTATATTTGTTTTTCTTTATACTGGCGTTCATATTTGTTTTTCTTTATACTGGCGTTCATATTTGTTTTTCTTTATACTAGCGTTTATATTTGTTTTTCTTTATACTGGCGTTTATATTTGTTTTTCTTTATACTGGCGTTCATATTTGTTTTTCTTTATACTGGCGTTTATATTTGTTTTTCTTTATACTGGCGTTTATATTTGTTTTTCTTTATACTGGCGTTTATATTTGTTTTTCTTTATACTGGCGTTCATATTTGTTTTTCTTTATACTGGCGTTTATATTTGTTTTTCTTTATACTGGCGTTTATATTTGTTTTTCTTTATACTGGCGTTTATATTTGTTTTTGTTCTAGTTGGGAGTTTCTTGCGCTAGAGATTTCTTTTTGTGGATTTCCGTGGTAACACCTTGACTAGCAGCAGAAAGTTGGGAGGCTATATGTTATTTAACAAGGCTTAAGTAATCTTAATATGAATTTTTATTTATAGGGTCTAAATATCAAGCTTATAGTAATATTTGGAATTATATAATTTTAAGAGTCCGATCCTTCTTTCTTCCCGTCTCTTGTATTAATGATAATTTTTGTATGTGTTGTATTACCTTATTTCACTACATTAATATCGTTTTTTTCTTAAGCTAAAATATTAGGTTTAGCATAAAATGTAGCTTTGTTGACTTACAAAGTAATAATTTAATAATGCAATGTAGCTGTAGTTACCTTAATGGATCTTGCGTTGATGTTTTAGTATCAAGGCATTTTCGATCCTAGCCAGTGAAGATACCAAGTTGTAGGCGGAGTGACAAACTAAAGCCTAGTAGCGGATTCGCTGAAATTTACTTCCGCGTAGTTAAGTAGTTCCTTGCGCATATCCACACACAGAACCAACCACAAGATTCTTCTTAGTCCCTTTCTATTTTCACAGCACATCATACCCATACTCTCCTTCCTTCAGAAACTGACCCCTATCGTACTTTGATTCCTTATATTCACATACTACTGAAGCAGACTCAGGTAGAGCTCTATTATGGCTCACTTGTATAAAAAAAATACTATCCGTTATCTACTTCACCATACCCAACGGCCATCCCCCCGATAGTCATTTCTCTCTCCGGTTGAGGTAACCTAGCTTACTGATACAAATTGATTTCTTTTAACATATTCTATGTAAATATAGTAGACTTTGTGTTCTTATAGTCCTTAGCCCTTTTCATCAGCAATGGTATTGTGGTACAAACACTCTATACCATACACGACTCCTATATTATGTGTGTGAGGGAAGGTGACTTAATCACCTACTGCAACGAGAACCGTTGAAAGACTGTTTGCAGAGATTAACAACCAACTAGGAGGTCAAACATGAGGCGTTGGGTTTCAAATCCATAATAATCAAACAGAGTGGATGAATGGTTGGCGAGATTTACTTGAATAGGCCGAGAGTATCATTCAAGGTTAGTCAAAGATGAAACAACAAAAATATAATTTTATTTACAAAGATTAAAATAAGAATAATAATAATAGGCAAAGAGGAATTATTTAAATTAAAAGAGTCTCTTGATAATTATTGTGAGAAGGGAATAAATGATTAATGTAACTAGGCTCAGCTCAAAAAGGGGAAACTTGACAATACTAATAATGGAAGGGGTTTTAGTCTTACGGATCGATGACTTCGAGGAAGGTCCTTCTCGCGATGGGGCGACTGGGGAATGATCCGATGAGGCAAGTGGGGCACGATCCGAATGAGGTAGGTTCGACACGATCTGAACTAACCTTCCGATGAAGATAGCCAAACTTCAAAGCTGACGTTCGACGTGGAATGTGAGAATTCTCGTAATTCCACTAAAAGAGGAATCTTTTTTCCTCAAAGATAATCGATGGAGATTTTCTTCGGTTCGATTAAACGAAGGGAGACTGTTGTGCAAATTCAAAGTCCTGCCGTTCACAGAAGCTACTAATTTACTTAGGTAGAATCACGGCTGAAGAATGCTGCTGTCTGACGAACACTCACGAGACCAAACGATAAAGACTGCCCTGAGTTGCGGGCTAGACTCTTCAAACTACAGAATAACCCGAGTATTTGTATACCAGATTCTGGAGGGGAAGGAGGAATTTGGAAAAAGGAGTCACAAGCTCCAGACATCTTAATCCGGTGGCGCAGTCGATTCATCATTTAGCAGCAAGGGGTGAGACAGAGCGGTTCTTTCACACCTCGTCAACGGGAGATGAGGGGGTGAAGAGGCTTGGGACGAGTTCGCAGGTTTGGGAAATATTTTCCCAACGTACTCAGAAATCAAAAATTCTAGAATGTTCGAACATGAAACGACGTTGTCCATGGTGCGATACCATAGCACGTGGTCTCCGCTAAATTGAAGGAAAAAAGGTTGTTGATTTACAGTTATCTACCCACAAAATTAATAATTTTAAAGTAGGAATTAAATTAAAATATTACTTTTCAAGGTGCTGTTCCATCACTAAAGCAATTGAATGAACAACACTACAATCAAAACTGCTCATCGGTGTTTCATTGACTTTAGATATTGAAACTAACACAAATATTAAACTTCGAAGAATGACAAAATCTGTTTATAATGAAAAATTCTAGATGAAAATTTGCAATTACCCAAGAATAACAGTTCTATCATTTATTTGAAGGTTTCAGGAGTTGAGCACATAACGTTACCTCAAAGCAAAGGGAAACCTTTAAAAAAATGAGCAGTTCCTTCCACAGAACTAAAATGAAATTAAAAAAGGGGCAACGTCTTAAAATCTGTTTATCTATTGTTGTGTGTGAGACTAAGGATGGATTTTTATAAGAATCGTGACTATTTATGTAAATTGAATCCTATACATTAACAAAACGCTATGAAACAATGAAAAGTTCATATGTCAAAACTGAAGTTAACCCCAAAAATGTTAATGTGGAAGAATAAGGAGAGAGAAAACAAATTCTTTTTTCTCTTCCCACCTTCTCCAGGTATTTTGGTTCTTCTCCCCCCCCCCCCACCCCATGACTTTCCTAGTTCGCCGTTGAGTCTCTGCCCAAAGCAATTCGCGCTAGGGCGAAACGCAATTGTCGCAGACGAATTTCTGCGAAAATTAGAACAATGGAAATACCATTAATGGGGTATTGCGACTTCCCGCTATGGACCCTTATCAGGACCAAAGGCAATTAAGGAAGTCTGTTGGCGATAAATCTCTCTGCCCGTCTAGATAATTTCGGAGTATATATTCTATACTTCGGAGTTCACAGGCAGATTGTGTCTGAAGCCGCCGTCCACTATGTTAGTCGTTAACCTCTTTGTTAGTCGAGAGACAATCGACTACATTCTCGTCCAGACAAGAATTGAGTGATTTTCGAAGAGTCAAGGTAGAGCTAGTCGTCACTAAGTGTTGTTCGTCGAGATAATTTTAGGCGCGCTTCAACCCGTTTCACTACGACTTCGGATTTTAAGGATCAGTAAAGCCACCGCCAAAGCATCCTCTGTTTGCCTCTTAAGCATAAGAGACCCCATCTTCAATTTCGTGAACTTACCTCCCTCGTCCTACTTGCCGCACATCAATGTTAAAGGGATTTAACCCCCGCTTCGTCATGCTCCATCTACCTTTACCGCGTCGAACCTCAAGGACCCCCTTTGCTGTATTATTACTAATTATTTTTCGGTTCAAACTTGATTGATAGTGTCAATTATCTTAGCCGTTAACTGTCAATATTTAATTGCCTTACCATTTAACATGCACTATATGTGTATGTAATCTTTAGTCCCATTAAAGTATAATCTTATAGCCGTGTTTGAATATTCCCTGGCCTAGCAACTGTGTATTTAAAGCACTCTTAGAGCCATCCCCAGGTGGAGCCTTAATTTCGGTCAGCCAGTAGTCCAGTGCAAGTATAACAGCGTACACCTGGTCATACCACGCCATATATTATAGTCACACTATGGTAAAATATGAAGCATTTATTTATTTTTTATGTTTGTAACAATAGGAAACAATAACAGCCAATTTTAATGTCGACAGAGGGCTGAAGTACATTAATAATTGGTCAATAAACAGCCTGCTCTGGTCAATCAACATGGATCAGTAATACTATATGACAATGTCACAGGCCACCACAAACAGCTATTGTCCAACATTAATAATTTATATATGAATATTTTCACTATCTTCCTTATATACCTGACATTTCCCTACTAATTACTATTTTTTTTTAATGACCTTGACCTTAATATTGGCAATAAAAGTGTAAAAAATGTGGAAGACATAATTCATGTTATTAGTGAATTTGCCACCAAGAGATCTAGAACATTATATAGAAATTATATTTTATCTTTAAAGAATCGTTATCAAAATTTAATTGAAGCAAGTAAATTGGATTTTAATTTAATATTCGTTATATTTATATGCAAACTTCATCTTCTATTAAAAAACAACACTAGAAACGTGAAACAACCTAATATATTTCTAAGTTTTTGCCGTGTATTTTCTGAAGACGTTATTAATTCTACAATTACTATAAAATCACTGGTAAAATTTTAACAGTAAAAAAACTTAAAGTTACTCAAGAACAGTTTAATCAGCTTATCTCATCGCTTTTAAAATATAACATCTGTGGTAGGAGATTAAACATAACACCAACTTTATGTTGGTGTTGTCGTAAATCATTTATCTTCTCCACTTTTTGTCCATCTTTGAACAATAACGAAGGTCGACGCTCAGATATGGTGCATTAAGCACTTGAGATATTACAAGAATTTTTTGCTTCTTTATTTTTTATGGAGTTATTTTTATTGGTAATTAATTTTTTTATGAGGACTGTATAAAAACAAGGCTCTACTGGTTCGTAATATTGAATCCTCAGTATTTTAGCTCATAGTTTTCTGGCCTTTTGAAATATCTTTTCTTATTTGGCATCTATCTTCAACATACTCTTTTCTGCATTTCTTTTGTGTTCTTTTTTTATTTTTAGTCAAGCGAACGCAGCTCAATAAGTTACTATGCCGGTGTGTCTGTTGGATGGTAACCATATGCCTTTTCAATGAGGTTTTGAAGGTTTTGAAGGTCTGTTGACCTCTTTGATTCAGGGTGTATGCAGTTCCTTTTAATTCGGTCGCTTCACAACAGAAAACTAATACACTTTAGTAAGTGCAACTAATCAACTGCCAAAGTGCAAAATTTTTGTCTTTTATAATAAATAATCAAATTAGTAACAATAAAACGCTCCCTGCGTTGATGCATTATAATAATAGGAACAAACAAAGATGGAACTTCTTATCGTCCATTAGTAAAATTATTCCATAAAATGACAGTCCATAAAAACACTTTCTTGCAACCAATTTCTTTCATAAAAGAACTGAGGTAAAACAAATTTACTTTACAATTTTTTAAATGAGTATTGTCCAATCGATATTGCGATATTAACTCATAATTGGATTGAAAATTAATTAAAAATATTCATTTTTGCCTTTTACAAGCCTCATACATTGTTGTGGGTAAGAGATTTAAAATTATCTCTTGAATCAATTATCTGTCAATTCTTACAGACATATCTTGCGATCATCTAAGGATATATTTGTTGCCTCTCATAAAAAATATCATCCAGCTAGTATCTCGGTCTTCCGTCATTACTCTCAACACTCAACACAGAATTAACGCACGTTTTATGCGGTCTTTCAACACTTACCCGCACAATCTGACACTTCTCTCGCCTATACTATATAAACTCTGTATGAATCCAGTCTTCTTTCCCGCCCATACGACCACGTAAGTGTTGTTCCTCCAAAGTAATCTTCCTTTTACCTATTTATCCATCACGTTACTCTTTTTCCATTTTAACCATAAATATTCTCTCAAAATCTTCATTTATACCAATCTTTCATTCTCCTTCCATACCATTATCTCACTTCAATACGTTAACTTTAGTACCCATAGACTCTACTTTATCTTTCACGCAAAATATTTGCATCATTAACGCTTTGGTCATCTCTTGCAACATCTCCATCCTTCAGTCTTGTCATCGCAATCTATCTCATCTCGTTTATTCGAAGGCTGCAGTATTATTAATTCTAAGTTTACCATACTCTGTGTTTTACCTTTTAAACATCATTACGTTATTCCTTTCTGCAATTAAATTTAGGCCACTACATACAGATAGATGATCAAATGTTTTGGTCATACATTTCAAAGTACTTTCACTTTTAACCAGTAACACCAGGTCATTCGCATACTCCAACCTGCAACAATTATCCCTCATCCTTTCTTATTAATCTCACACAAAGTCCATCACTCCCCCACGTATTTCTCTCAGTATTCCATATATGGAATATTAGACTTCCGTATTGACATCACACACATACACATAATTTAGCTCCTCCTCTACATATATCACTCGTGCTACACGGTCATCCTTCACCTGAACTAGGCCAAGTTTCCAATACAAAAGTTTCACCCATCCAGTACTTTTTATTCCAAAATCCAAAAATTCCTATAACTTGCTATAATGCCTCTCTATCCATAGGAATATAAGCTACCTGCCGTATGCAAATTAAATGCTTATAGACAAAATTCCCCGCCAAAAAAGGCCTACTGACAAAATGGCTCCCAGAAAAAAATGCCTCCCGAAAAAAGTGGCTATTGACAAAATATCTCCCGACAAAATGCATACCGATAAAATGCCTAATGGTCAAACGGTCTATCTGAAAAAAATGGCTAATAAAATGTTTTCTATTATTTAATATACGAAGGTATATACAAATAGGTTAAACGAAAATAAATATTAAGTGAAATAAATTACGTTAATGTAAAAAAATTTTAATAAGAGTATAAAGTAAAATTTTTAATAGGGTTAAAAGGCAGATGATAAATTTTAAAAGTAAGCATAAAACTTATTTTTTATTTTAAATTAGGTGCCATTGGAATTAGATCAGATATGTCTTTATTCATATTTTAACAGGCTTGAACTTTTTATTCAATCATTAGATCGACTCTATTTCTTATTACTTCTCGTAATATCTGCGCCTAAAGCCAACTGTTCAAGAACCACTTCGGCGTTTGCTTGTTTATCTTTGAATTTTTTCACAAGATTTTCGAGAGTTAGGTGTTTTATTGCAACTCTCTTATTAAAGGTTTGGTGCCAACTTTCAAACATAATTGTTAGTTCTAGGTAAATACGATTCAATTCTGTTGTACACATTCCACATTTCGATATAAAAAATGATCGTTTTCGTCAAACTTGCAAATGATACCAAACCAAATTATTTCAAAATATTTTAAGAAATCGATTAAGATTTTATCTATTTCTGGATCAAATGATTGCATAAGATTTGTAAGAAGGTCAGCAATATCTTCACTTCGATTAAATGCTGATGCTTTTATTTGTTTAATTATGAGAGCATTTCTAGCTTTGCTTACCAACATTACACACCACCGTTTTGAATTTTACGCCAGAGAAACTGGGGGCCTTAGGAAAATTTTCTTAAACCTTTGATTGCTGCTTGCTCAAAATCGACAATTACCGATGCAGGATAGACGTTTATCTCTTAAAGCAACGCAACTATTACTTCGTAGGTTTCTTCATCTTTATTAGATATAAAACAATATACTAGTGGTGATGTTTTACTTGTAACAACAACGCAATGGATCGTATACAGTTGTTTTTAACAGGCCCACAGCTAAAGGTATTATCACTTAACCAATTTCACTGTTTTTTAGTACTCCTAAATTCTTTATAGTTTTGTAAATATTGATACATTCTGACTCATAAATGAAACAAATATTCACCTCTTGTATTAATAATTGTCTTCATTTGCAATTAAATGCAATCTTACACGGTATAAACATCTAGATAAGGTTCATCTGGGCAACATACCACATATGCTTAAAGGTAAATTTATGTAGAGAGTGATTAATCACAAAATGTGAGCTCATTAGATTTAGGTGCGGGGTTTTTTCACGCTTACCTTTACTTTCAAAGCACAGATGCGAGCTTCATCAGTCAGATGCTAATGACTCTTGAAGATGTTTTTAATAATATTATCACTTGTAATCATACTTGCACTACACGATGCCTGTTCTTTACTCATCCAGTATATCTATTCCTATTGTTTTCAGTTTACAACCTATGCCAAGCTTTGACATAACAAATTATTTACACCTTTATTGCTATTAATAAATTTCTTTTTGGACTAAATAGTTTTTTTAAATAAAATTCACAAACACTGAACAAGGTTAGAAGCGAACAGGTGAACGGTTAATTAACGACTGACAGAACAAATTTGAATTATTTAAAAATACTACTATTTAAGAGAGGTGCGCATGAGAAAATGAGGGGCACAAAAGTTTAGAAGAAATCTAAATTATTTAAGTCTATATTTATAACAGCTGAGCAAAGGAAACTAGAGTATTAACTGGGAATGGGGTATTTTAAATTAAAAAAAAATAGCAAAAAGTTAAAATAATTTAGGCATGCTGGCTGTTTACCGGTTTCCGAAGATCTACTAGCATATTCTGCACATTACCTCAAACTTTCTCCTCACTTTCTTAGCCAGGGTGTTCAACTTAAACGTAATTTACGCACATTTTACCCTTTATAACAGCTTAGCAAAGGAAACTATAGTATTAATTGGGGATGGGGTATTTTAAATTAAGAAAAAAATAGCAAAAGTTTAAAAAATTTAGGCATGCTGTCTGTTTACCATTTTCCGCAGATCTACTAGCATATTCTGCACATTACCTAAAACTTTCTTCTTACTTTCTTAGCCAGGGTGTTTAACTTAAACGTAATTTACGCCCCTTTAAGCCTTTATAAACACCCTTGCTCATGCCTTACCATCCTTCAATTATCAATCATGAACAAAGGACCAAATTCCGAAATGGCCCTAACCACAATAGACAAGAGTTTTATATACCGATCATTTTGGCTAAGAAATAATGAAATAATTTCATTCTAAAGATAAATAAAATAAATAAAAGTGTTATGATACTTGTTAAGAGAGCTTAAAAAGGGTACCATAAAAAATGCATACAAATAGCGCGAGATTGGAAACCGGAATTAAACACAGGAATGTCAGGACAATGGAAGAAATCCTAAAGCAAGTAAATCGAACTATGGCAATCCAAATGCCGGTTGGGGTCTATACTACTCAGCTACCAGACGCAACTTATTTTCTGCGTATACAATCAATTTTATATCCAGGTTCAAAGGTTCTTCCAAAGGAATTATATACTGAAAATACAAACCCGCTTACATTTCCATGAAATAGTATCCATGCCACTTACAAGAAGATCGAAAGAAATGTTGGTGAGTAAAGAAGTTGACTAAATGGCTTCCGCCATATTTTGCTGCTTGTTAAATCCTCTGGAAAACAAATAGAAATAACTGAGGCTATGTCGTTGCAGGCAATAAATAAATATAGTTTTAAGAAAGAGAAATTTGGGAATGTGAATTATCGCCTGAGAATTGTAACCGGAGTGATATACAAGAGTTGCAGAGGTCTAAAACAATCCCAAAACAAAACGAACAGAGAGGCACAGGAATAATTTTTTAGGTAAAATAAGAAATATCAGCATAATAATTCCTCTTACTGGGCAAACGCTTCCGTAAGACGTTTCCATTTATCACGCTGCAGGCGCGAGTCAGTTACGTCACTCACTTTACTGAGCAAATATAATTTCTCTTTGCTTTTCATTGGTTGCCTTTTGAGCCTCTTGAAGGATAAAGGTTTCAGGTTTAAGATCTATATTTTGGAGTTTCTGGCAATATTTCTATCACTGTGATCCTTCCAGTTCAATTTGACAACATCACTGATTATGGAGATTTACAGGTTTGACGTGGCGCTAATATGGAAGTAGAATTAGTGAAAGATATTTCATCCTCTTTTTTTATCTGTATACATAGTATTATATTCTTCGAAAGCAGAAGAATTACAGTAACTAATTAAAAAATTATCTCAATTGAAGTATGAATGAGATTTTCAAAGAAGATAAAAAATTGGAGGATGGTAAATAATTAGAATTGACGAGTAAATTTCAGAAGAATTACAAGAATATGAATACTTAGGATACCTTATGACTCTCAATGCAACCTCTTCAAATGAAATTGATAAAACAAGATTAGGTTATAAAGTGGCTGAGCTCATAAGAGAAATTGAGAAGAGAAAACCAAAGAATTGGATAATAATATGCATAAAGAGAACCTGAAGAACACCTTAGAGAATTTTGAGGCTTAAATTTTTTTAATAGAAGAAATACCGTGCCAAACTCGAGCTCTGGACTTTAAAGAGTTGGAGCTTGTTGGGACAATTTTTAGTCGCGAACGAGTCGATATTTCTCTATATTATAATGTAAAATAGAATGACAGTCATATTGTCCTTCGTGGATTATTTTGACTCCCCAAATAATGTTCTGGTTGGATGGTGCTTATGTAGGTTAGTATTTTAGGTTTGCTTTTGAAGAATGTTCATTTTTGTGGTTCGTTTATTTATTTGTAGTAAGTAATTATTTTTTGAGTTCAGCTTTTCCCTTCGAAAAAGAATCAAACAAGAAGCCTCTTTCAACGACGGGTAATGGCATAATATTTTTTTACATATTAAAACAAAATGTCTTTAAATAACTTACTACCCATAACTTTCTATATCGTAGTTAAATTAGTAGCATCGATGGTAAATGTATTTCTTAAATTGGTGACATGAATCTCTTTTTCCCACTAGGCTTATAAAGTTGTAAAAGTGGTAAATAATTGTTTTATATCTTAGAAAATACTACTTTTAAGACATAACCTGTAAAATATTGCTTTGTTCGACTAATCAATAGCAACAGATAATTCAGATAAATAAAAGAACGGAGCTGTTAATATGTAGAATTACCTACATATATAAGTGATCCCCATTTCTACAAACATTCTGGTTTAATTTCTGATTGAAATATAATTTCCTTTCTTAGTGTACTTGGATGTTGTGGGATGGATAGATGGATTTAAAACTTAAGATATCATTGTGGAATAAGTTGTGGGGTTATTCATCCCTGACATAAAAACATGTTTACTCTCCGCGATGAAGACATGCATCCCCATATGATGATAGAGTCGCATCTATGCTTTACACTTCTTGCCACTCAACCAGGGTGGAGTACTTATAGAACTCTTGGTCTGAATATGCTATATCTAGAAAGGCTAAAAATTTGCCAATTTGTGACAAAATTTTAAATTTATAAATAGATTTCTTTCAAGTCAATATTTATTTAAAATGAATTACATAAATTATATATAAATCAGCAATACAATAGTCTTTCTTACATTCCTGATAATGAATTTCATCTGACCAGATAACTTTAGACTTTTGTTCATATATCCAATTTTGGTGATCTCAAATGAACACTTTTTTTTGTTGACCATAGATATCCATGGCATCATTTTCTCCTTGCATCCTAATTTTGACATTGTTGCCAAGATGCTCACTCACGCGACATTCTTTCCACAACACGGCTCCGGACTTAAACAATATAATCATTCGTAAAATAACTGTCAATTTAGTTTTTTAAAACTAATAACATTACAAGCGTTTACTAACTCCGCGTGGATTGTCTTCCATTTATCGATGATTTTAAAGGTGAAATGTTTTTAGCTATGTCCGTTTGAAATCTCCGTCCTTGCAGTTTAAAACCATTGTTACCTGTGATACCATGGTCATACTTAAAAAAATTCATAATTTACGTTTACAAATTTATTTAAAACTTTTAATACTTCGATAAATTCCCCTGGCAATCGCCTAGTTTCAAGGTTAGATAATTTTAATATAATAATCTTTCCATATACGACTTATTTCTAATCAAGGGAATTAGTTTTTTTTCCCATCGTTGAATTCTTTTCATTTTATTGATGTTTACATGTGTATAATGTGACCACAATTGGGTTGCATATTCTAGGTGTGGCCTTACTAAACTTTGATATAGAGGTATGATTATATCTTGATGTTTGTAGTGAAAGCTTCTCGCAATAAATTCAAGCATTGGGTTCTGGTCCTTACTCGCTTCTTCACAGTTTGTTATACTTAAGATCCTTTGAAACCCGCACCTCTAAATCTTTTTCTTCGTCCACGGAGATAAGATTTTTACCACCCAGTTCGTAGTTAAAACGTGGATTATTTCGACCTACTTTCAAAACTCTACACTTGTCTAAATTTAATTTCATGTTCCATTTAATAAACCATTCAAAGATTTTATCTTGATCCCGCTGAATTGATTTGCATCCTTCTCTTTTAAAGTTTTTCCCCAAACTTTTGTGTCGTCTGCAAATTTGGATAATCTAACAAGTAAGCTAGTTTTACATATTTACATATATTTGTTCCTTATTTACATAAATAAGGAACAAAAATGGTCTCAACACAGACCCTTGGGGCACGCCAATAGTTAAAATTTTTCCGCTCTGAAAATTTAGCGTTTAAAACTACTCTCTGCTTACTATTACTTAGTCATGACTCTATCAAGTGTAAGAGATTTTCCCTAATTCCATGGGCAAAAGGTTTAGTTAGTAATCGCCTATGAGGAACGGTCCTGATTTATATATTCAAACTGGGGCTAATACAGAGCTAAAACTATGTAGAAATATAATTGAACTCTATTTAACCTACAAACTAGAAAAATAATTTAATAGGAAATTGGAACTATTAATAGACTAGGGAATGTTACATTGTAAGTAGAGTTAACTTTACAATTCAAATAACCACAGAATGCAAGATTAAATATAACCTATATTACAACACCTTGTAAAATCGAAATTATACAAATATCAAATATATTAAACCTAAAGAATAATATACCAACTCTATACTTCCTACAAATAATTCTAGCAGTTGGTCTCACACACAATGATACCATAAATTCAAAATGGTTATTGTCGAAAACTGTCTAAAGTTGAAGAACAAAGCCACATTATTTAAATATTTCCAATCAATTTTGCTTAGAAATCATTGGCAATACCTCTTTAGTGTCGCATAATTTTAGAGAAAGTTTAGGAAAACTATATTTCTTTCAGATAAGTTTAAGTATGTAATAAAGATAATTTATTAAATACTTAAAGCAGTATCTATCTCAGGTATTATATAGTTTATAGTCAATTTTCAGAAATTCATTTAATACCACTCTCCAAACATGATTAGCAAGAATATTTTAAAATAAAATTGCTGGAAAATAGGAAATTTTCCAAGATGAGAAGAAATATATCTAGACGGAAATAGGTAAATTAAAGTCTCTCTGCAAATTTCAACTGATCCGAAGAGTGATTTAGAACATTGAAGAAAATTATAGAGAATGGCTTTCAACCAAGAAAGAAAAAGATGCAACCTCAATTTTTAACATTTAACCAAAAATTTCTTTCTCAAATCCAAGGAGTATTGGCTGTATGATAAGAGTAAAGGTATTTTTAAAGCTCTTGTGGCAGGATTAAAGTGCATGGGTCTCAGAAAATTAGATATGTATTTAGTTAGCAAAAAGACCAGAAAACGGTTCCTAACCTAACAAATTTCAACTGATCCGAAGAGTGATTTAGAACATTGAAGAAAATTATAGAGAATGGCTTTCAACCAAGAAAGAAAAAGTTGCAACCTCAATTTTTTCATTTAACCAAAAATTTCTTTCTCAAATCCAAGGAGTATTGGCTGTATGATAAGAGTAAAGGTATTTTTAAAGCTCTTGTGGCAGGATTAAAGTGCATGGGTCTCAGAAAATTAGATATGTATTTAGTTAGCGAAAAGACCAGAAAACGGTTCCTAACCTAACAAATTTCAACTGATCCGAAGAGTGATTTAGAACATTGAAGAAAATTATAGAGAATGGCTTTCAACCAAGAAAGGAAAAGTTGCAACCTCAATTTTTAACATTTAACCAAAAATTTCTTTCTCAAATCCAAGGAGTATTGGCTGTATGATAAGAGTCGGTAAACTCATGGAAAGCATGATGGTGGAGAAAATAACGTCGTATTTAGAGTCAAACCTGCTACTGAGGAGTTCCCAGCACGGCTTCCGAAGGCAACGGTCATGCCTGACGAACCTTGTGGAATTCTTCCACTTCGTGTTCAGTGAGCACGATCGGGACAAGGCGGTGGATGTGGTTTACTTAGACTTTCAGAAAGCCTTTGATAAGGTACCACACCGCCGCCTTCTCCGGAAAGTGCGAGCGCTGGGCATAGACGGAAAAGTAGCCGGCTGGATCGAGAACTGGCTAAGTGGCAGACGGCAACGGGTGGTGGTGAATGGACAGGCTTCTGAGTGGGTGCCCGTTACTAGCGGAGTGCCTCAAGGTTCTGTCCTGGGACCACTACTATTCATCATCTACGTCAACGACATGGACGGTGACATGGTTGCCAAGATTTCCAAATTTGCCGACGATACCAAGCTTGGTATGAACGTTGCAAAGGATGGAAATACTGCCCGCCTGCAGGAAGACCTTGGGAAGATTGGGGAGTGGTCGGACACGTGGCAAATGCCGTTCAACCTGAACAAGTGCAAAGTAATGCATAGACTTTCAGAAAGCCTTTGATAAGGTACCACACCGCCGCCTTCTCCGGAAAGTGCGAGCGCTGGGCATAGACGGAAAAGTAGCCGGCTGGATCGAGAACTGGCTAAGTGGCAGACGGCAACGGGTGGTGGTGAATGGACAGGCTTCTGAGTGGGTGCCCGTTACTAGCGGAGTGCCTCAAGGTTCTGTCCTGGGACCACTACTATTCCTCATCTACGTCAACGACATGGACGGTGACATGGTTGCCAAGATTTCCAAATTTGCCGACGATACCAAGCTTGGTATGAACGTTGCAAAGGATGGAAATACTGCCCGCCTGCAGGAAGACCTTGGGAAGATTGGGGAGTGGTCGGACAAGTGGCAAATGCAGTTCAACGTGAACAAGTGCAAAGTAATGCATAGACTTTCAGAAAGCCTTTGATAAGGTACCACACCGCCGCCTTCTCCGGAAAGTGCGAGCGCTGGGCATAGACGGAAAAGTAGCCGGCTGGATCGAGAACTGGCTAAGTGGCAGACGGCAACGGGTGGTGGTGAATGGACAGGCTTCTGAGTGGGTGCCCGTTACTAGCGGAGTGCCTCAAGGTTCTGTCCTGGGACCACTACTATTCATCATCTACGTCAACGACATGGACGGTGACATGGTTGCCAAGATTTCCAAATTTGCCGACGATACCAAGCTTGGTATGAACGTTGCAAAGGATGGAAATACTGCCCGCCTGCAGGAAGACCTTGGGAAGATTGGGAAGTGGTCGGACACGTGGCAAATGCCGTTCAACCTGAACAAGTGCAAAGTAATGCATATCGGCCACAGAAATCCCCAATCTCATTATATCCTTAAGGGCACTGCTCTCGAATCGAGTGACACTGAGAAGGACTTGGGTGTTACTGTCACTAGCGACCTCAAGTTCTCGAAACAGTGCATTGAGGCAGAGAAGAAAGCCCAAAGGATGTTAGGCTACATAAAGCGCCAGTTTGGATACCGTAACAGGGAGATAGTACTTTGTCTGTACAACTCCCTAGTTCGGCCGCACCTGGAGTATGCCGTACAATTTTGGAGTCCTTCGTTTCGAAAGGACATCGCAAGGTTGGAACGCGTACAAGCCAGGGCAACCAAACTGATTCCCTCTATCCGACATAAAAGTTATGAGGATAGACTAAGGGAATTAGATCTGTTCCCGTTGGAAACCCGTAGACTGCGTGGTCAGCTCATCGAAGTTTTCAAAATACTTCGAGGGTTCGACAATGTTGACTACCGGGATATTTTCACACTGAGTGAGAACAGAACGCGCAATCACGGCTTCAAACTTGAACTGAAGCGTTACAACCGCAATCTGTGTGGAAACTTTTTCACCTACAGTATCTGCGGTAAGTGGAACGCACTTCCAGTGGAAGTTGTCAACAGTGAATCTGTTGACCAGTTCAAGTCAAGACTAGACAAAGTCTTGAAAAGTGGCCGTTTAGGGACGCAAAACAATTGAGCAGCCATGTGCCCGCTCGATTGCTAGTCCCAAGGTACCCTCTTTGAATGGACCGTAAGGTCTCCTAGGGTACCTTCTTTCCTTGTAACTCCTTGTAACTCCTTGTATTTTTAAAGCTCTTGTGGCAGGATTAAAGTGCATGGGTCTCAGAAAATTAGATATGTATTTAGTTAGCAAAAAGACCAGAAAACGGTTCCTAACCTAACAAATTTCAACTGATCCGAAGAGTGATTTAGAACATTGAAGAAAATTATAGAGAATGGCTTTCAACCAAGAAAGAAAAAGTTGCAACCTCAATTTTTAACATTTAACCAAAAATTGCTTTCTCAAATCCAAGGAGTATTGGCTGTATGATAAGAGTAAAGGTATTTTTAAAGCTCTTGTGGCAGAATTAAAGTGCATGGGCCTCAGAAAATTAGATATGTATTTAGTTAGCGAAAAGACCAGAAAACGGTTTCTAACCTAACAAGGTCTGCTGACCAAAAAATCACGTGCTCTCATTTATTCTGATTTATGACCTTACGACCTCCAAAACTTTCAATAATTCAAAGAATAACCTTAGGATGGCCCTAAAAGTTTATCATTCTAAGGAGAATGTAAAACGACATTAGAGTTTTAAATTTCCTTAGAATCGACCGAATAGATATGATTTTATTACCAAAACAAAATAATTCATGGGCTAATCTTGGAAAGACCATGGAATTCATAGAATTTGAAAGAGAATGTAAAACAAGATAAGGATGAAGAATTTTGTTAGTATCAGCTGAATAGTTATAAAAACAATAAAACAGCAAAACGGGGACTGACGGACCGATATAGTGAGATGTAGAATCGCACGTGACGAAAAAGTCAATGAAAGACTTCTGTTGTAGGCAAAAATATGAAATAACTTTAGCAATTTTACTATTTTCACAAAAGAATCATGAGTCACCCTGGAATAGATGGATAGTTGGGAAACATGCTGACTTTGCAATGGGGTTCAGGTGAAGTAGTTTCTCAGTAACATCAAAGATTAGGAGGATTGATGAGTTGGGTACTATAGTGGAAACAATAAAGTAGGACCTTTCAAACTGGATGATGGCGTCGAAATGTTTCCAAGTTTTACTGTGAGTTCCTGGAGAGGAAGATATGTATTCTTACAAAATTATCTAGTTATACCTCCAAGTTGTCTGAGAATTAGATAGAGTCGAAAGTTTTTATAGGATCTCAGTTATGGTTCGTAGGTCCAACAACGGTGACCTATATATAATAGAAAACTTGCGTAGAATCCTGAAGTGAGACATTCGCGAAGATTTCAGGCAATTTATCAGCAATTATAATATTTGAGAACTCTTCCAAGATGCTATAAAGATCTAGTTGATGATTTAATCAAAACCTTTTCTTCATCAGTAAAAAAGAGATTGCTTAAAATTATTCAGAAAGGATCCTTATCCAATAGTTCTTGAGGAGTGGTTATTTAATACTATGTTTTATTCAATTTCCACTCATTTTACCTTATAAAAATACTTCATATAAGTCGTTTAAACTTCTCGTAATTTATTATCTTATTTGTTTATATATATTCAGGTTGTAAACAATCAATTGCTACGAATCAAAAAATCTGCAAATGAACTATCATTTGGTATTTAGATTTTATATATTAACATCATATTTTCTCATCATAATTTTCTTAACTTCATTAAAAACGGTACACCAAACTGCAGCTTTTTTTCGAGAAGTATTTCTCTTTTTTCCCAATATGCATAAAATCTTAAACAAATCTTATAGATGAAGGAATGAAGATGAGAAAAAAATGGGCATAAATCCTGTTTAAACAATATATATATATATATATATATATGTGTGTGTGTGTGTATATACTGTATATATGTATATACATATATTAAAAAAATAAACAATAAATAGTGTTCTAGTCAATGCTGTTAGGTAATGGTAATAATAAAACTTCATTAATCCGCTAAAAAAGTCTCCTAGAGTTCCTCAACCCTTTTCTGGAGCGTTAGATATAACACTAGGAAACCCTCCATGATTGCCTAGTTGTAGTTTTATATGTAACGCTCTTAAAGAAGGATAGGGAACTCTACAAGACTTTTCTAGCGGATTAATAAATTATTATTACCTTAACCTAACTAAAATATATATATTACATATTTTCCATAGATACAAGGCAAAATATATGCAGTGACGGACCAATAAACCGTGTATAGTCGCATACATATTTTTTTCGTTGGAAAACCTTCATTGAGATAAGATTGGGACATCTTATAATACAAGGGAACCTCTATGATCCTGTCAGGGATCTTCAACTACCTAAGAATAATGCAGAGCCGCTAAGCTCTCGTCTTCAACTGATGTCTTCAACTAGAGGATGTTCATTGATTCATCAAAAACTAATGTAAAATGTATCTTGCTGCATACCGGGAATAGTGAACCATCAGTTCCTCTGAGTTATGCACCACATATGAAAAGATTTATGAGAATATGAGGCATATTCTGCACTGCTTTATATATGATGGACATCAATGGCAGCTCTGTAGTAACTTATAGTTTGTTGCTTTTGCAATTGGCTTGCAGGATGGATACACTAAGTACTGATGCTTTTTGTATAAGTGGAACAGCCGTGCAAGAGGTTCCCACTATATCAAGAGTGCCTGGTCTCTCGTCAATTATTGAAGACTGAGATGAAAAATGTTCAAGATCCACTTCTCACCGAGCCAAACAAAATTTCGTATCACCACTACACAGAAAACTGGGGCTCATAAAAATCTTTGTAAAAGATAGGAACAAATTTAGTCAGGGATTAAAGTATTTAACATCAAATTCCCCTCACTGAGTAACGCTAAGATAAAAGAGGGAGATTTCATTGGTCCTCAGATTCGGGAGCTTCCTAAACTTGGTGACTTTGAATCAGCCCTTCATGGGGGAGGGAAGGAAGCTGCTTGAAAACATTCTAGTGGCGAAGGGATTACTCGGAAACAGAAGGAAAGGAAACTATGAAGAATTGGGAGAAAACCTCATCATGTAACACGTCACACAAAATCCACTTTTTAGACTCACATTTTTACTTTTTCCAGCGAACTGTGGGGCAGTTAGTGACGAACATGGTAAAAGGTTTCACCAAGATATTTCAACCATGGAAAAGTGGTATCAGGATAAATGGAGCACAACAATCCTTGCAAACTATTGCTGGTCATTCGCAAGAGATGATTCTTCAGCTCACTTAAGTGTCCATCAAAAAGGCAGAGAGTGGAGATGGATTAGAGTTTAAAACAAAATGACACATAATCTATGTTATAATAAAATAATAAAATATTACATGCAGCGTATCTTTAAACGTATAGCTAATAAGCATTTTTAAAGATGATATTTGAATTCAGTAAATGATATACATAAGAATTAAATAATCTCGTTAAAGAAGCACATATATCTTCAAAGATTGTTGACCAGTGTTATAAGGAGGAAAGTGGCGAGGAAAGCGACCAATAGCAACTCGGTGATTACGACCCCTAGCTTCTAACGCCATTTAAACTTACTTAATTTGCCGATCACGTTTAAGGCATAAGAAGAAAGAGGAAACAAAAAATGTATAATACACACATTACAAAATAAATAATAACAAAGAAAACTAAGCACCAAATTTTAAAATAATTTATTACAAACAACAACAAATGCAAATTGCACATACAAATTATATTAAGATTTGCTAAGATTAATGGCTTTAACGCCATAATAATAAAAACTGAACCAAACACAACCAAAACAAGGTCTGCTGACCAAAGTAGCATGCTCTGACTTATTCTGATTTTTGATCTTACGACAATCAAAGCTTTCAATAATTCCTGACTAACTTTGGAACGGCCTTGGCAATTATATCATTCGAGGGAGAATGTAAAACAACATAAGGGTTTCAAATTTCGTTAGAATCGGACGAATAGTTATGAGGTTATTGCCAAATAATTCCCCGGCTAACCTTTGGGAGGACTTTGGCAACTATATCATTCAAATTAGAATGTAAAACAACATATGTTTTTCAAATTTCTTTAGAATCGTCCGAATAGTTATCATGTTATTGCCAAAACAAAATAATTCCCGGGCTAACCTTGGGAGTACCTTGGCAATTATATTATTAGAAACAGAATGTTAAACAAAATAAGGTTATTACCAAAAAATAAAAACGGGGACCGACCGACCAACATAGTGAGATATAAAGTCGCATCGACTAAAAATAAGCGATTATATCAATATAATAAAGTTTTTTCTACAAAGGAGTGAAATTTAAAATGACATAGCACAACAAGTATCTTCAAATATACGAAATATCAAAAGTTGTTTTATTAGTAAATAAGAAATTACAGGCCATAATAATTAGTGTTCTCTTAACTACACACACAACATATGTACCAAAGTCATTTCTAGTGAGACCGGACAAAAAAGATTCCAAAGAAATTAAGAAGCCAGCCCCTATTTTTGGTACATTGAGATTGATGGGTAGGTGAAGGTCACTCCAGTTTACACCCATAATCATCCTAAACTAATTATAACACGTTTTTCTTTTCCCCCTTCTCTTTTACAAATACCCTTGACTTTCAACCGATGGCTCTTCTCCCTTGCTATACGCAGAGATCACTGTTAGCTGTTTTGTGCCGAAACACAGTCTCCCAAATTGTTGGCACTGTGTTCCTTAAATGGAACTGCCCTCACGTGTCATCGGGCTTGCCAGGGATTATATTGCTGATCTTTATATGATCGGGGACCTCGTGTATACCTAATAAAGGGAGACTGGTTACATTAGTTAATCTAAATTTCTTCAATGATTTATGTAAAAACTGTTCAAATTTACTTACCGTAAAATGGAAGGAGTTGAATGAAGAAATTCATAATTTTCCTTCTTCGGTTTCCCTGAACAGCGAAATTTAAGATGTCACTCAATACTTCAATATTTCCTTTATTAAATAATCCCCTTATAATATCACTAAGTAAACTCTTCAAAAATCTTTGAGTTTTACGTTGTATAAACAAAATATTAATGTTAGTTTCAATATTTTAAACATAATCCAAAGTTGTTTCACAATTGCAGCATGATCAGTATTAGAAAATGTTCTATTATGATACTGAATTGAATATCTGTAAATCTAATGGAATTTAAAGCAAAAGTCTACTTGTATTTGACAAAAAAGATTTTATAGTTTTTATGAAACTATCATCGAAGTTTATCATTATATTCTAATCGTACGAATATTTTTAATTAACTAATGGGTTTTATTGGAATGAAGATCTAATTTCTTTATGACACTCTGTAATGGAGAAAGGGTAGAATCAGAAATTTATCGAAAGAAAAGTAAAGGGAATATTGTTAGACATCTCTAAATAAAATTCATTGATGATTGCCATTTATATAAAATTAAGAAATAAAAGAAGAAATTGTATATTTTTTAATTCGAGAACTTAAGAGTATCTGTCGATAACCAGCAAGGGTACGCCTGGCAAAAATATAATTAATACACTAATTTAAAAAATAATATTTAATATAGCCAATAAAAATCATGTATAAAGGAAAGCAAACGAAAATTACTTGCCATACTCAATTGCCCAGGAAAGGTTGATTTTTTTCAGAAGTCCAAGAATGAAAACAGCAATTAAAAATTAAATAAATATACTCTATAACCCTATTATCTGATTTGTGAGAACCTCCACCCAGTACCAGATAAATACAGTAATATCACTGCTTGTTACGATATCAGGCAAGGTACCATGGTAAACTCCCTTCCAACTACAACATTTAACCAGAAAGTACCACACATCCTGGGAAACCAATCAATCTTTACAGAAAAGTTGCGAGATTTGGTCTTGGTCAAATAAATCTTGACGACGCGTGTTTAAGAACGGTGGGATATTCGGTTCACTCTCTTTTGTTGTAGTCTCGACTTCACAGTAGATATCTGGACATCCCATAGAGAAGTAAAAAGTAGACATGTAAAGCAATGGAAGAACATTTTCGACCAGCACCGAGGTAATACCTCTTATTCTCACTGCAAAGTGGGAGAAAAAGATGGATAAAAAGATGGACTGATGGCAATTCCTTGTGCGGACCTTCTCCTCTTTCGCTACTATGACGAAGAGTGCTCGTGAAACATCCGAGAGGAATCGATGATTTCGTACCACTGCACACAAAAAAGTATGTGCCATCTAATGTTCCAGTAGAACAGATAGCCTTATTAATACTTTATGGGGCGTGCTTCAATGGGATTTATGCAAAGAAAATAACGAAAAGCTAATTCAAATGGTAAGTTCCTCAGATTTTCGACTCTAGACAATGTAAATTATCTGAAGTGGAGTTGAAATGATGAAATATTTTAAGGTTTTAGCAAGCTGAAGTTGAAGCCGCTGAAGAAGCTACAATCGCGGAAGAAACAAGGTTGGGGTGCACGTAAGAAACAGGGGAGAAAAATAACTCATCCAGCGATAACCGCTCATTGAACGTTTTCCACTTTCAGGTAATAAGTCAGGTATACTGCCCTTAGCGAGCGTAAAGCGTGTTGTATTGCACTTGCCGTACTACTATGGCAGGTTAACATGATTAAAGCAATCGTAAAGCATCTACAATTGTCACAGGGTCCAATATTATGCTGCAGCCTTCTTGCAGAACGAAAGGCGGCTTACGACCTAACATAGCAGGATCATTTTCATTCGATTCCACAACTTTGCAAGATGTGGGTCTCCTATGAAATTGAGACACTTATAGGAAACAAGAAGGTAGACAATCTTGCTTTGAAACGAAAATAATTATTCTGTATATTCCGGCATAATTAAAATAGGGTGAAATTTCATGGAAGTTCTCATAACACGGCATCTTACGAACGTCCGACAACCAAGGAAGTTGTTAGGCAGAAAATTCTGATGGGGACAACAGTTTGAGTGATGAAGCAACTTTTGAAACTCTCTAAGAGCCAGAATCTTGCACCATAAATAAAAAGAATTATGATGAAATTCCAAATATTGCTCTTGCTAGTATAAGGTATGGTATCGGATTGAGACCAACTGCAGTTATAGCAACAGCCACTTTAATAGATGCTAGATTCATTACTGAGGAAGATACAAGTAAAGTAATTGATAGGAAAAAAGTTAAGAGAGCACAAGAAATTTAATGACAGTTATTAAACATGAGTTTGAGGAAAACCTAAGAAAGGATGAGGGAATTTATTATGTTCTCTTTGATGGTCGAATTGATGTGACAGATTTTATGATGGAGGCAGAGTAAAGTGAAATATTGTTTCCAGAAAAAAACAAAAGAGTAGTATTACACTGTCATCATTGGGCTTGGGAGCAATTACCTCTTCCACTTTATCGTAGAAAAGGCTAGAAAAGAAAAATCACATGCAGAGAAGGTTGCTAAGGCTATGTTTGGATGGCTGAGGAAAAGGGGTTTGGATAAGAGCTTAATGGCAATTGAATGAGACTCCACGAATGTAACCACGGGTGTAAATGCTGAAGTAATGCGAAAAATAGAGCTGGAGCTCCATTTGGGCAGAAAGCTTGTTTCGTTGGTCTGTAACCTGCACACTGGGGAACTCCCTCTCCGTTATCTAATTATCCACCTGGATTGCCCAACACTATCTAACAGCAGATATTCCGGACCAGTAGGAAAGCCTCTTTGACTCTGTTACAGACTTAGATATCAACCCACATTTCACTCGAATATCTTTAACTCCTCCTCTTACCAAGATACCTCAGGAAGTGGTGCAAGATCTTTCCACTGATCAACACTACAGCTATAGACTCGTATTAGCAATCAGAGATTGAGTGCTTCCTACAGGGCTTTCTCTATTGGAAATAGGACCAGTAAACCACAGTCACTTGCTGACCACAGCTAACAGAATTCTTCAGCTGTGGGTGTCAAAGCATAAATTCAATAGTAAAACATGGTGGCCGCTCTGTCATGGTATGAAGCTGCATGTTACATTATGGTCTGGGTTGTTTCACCTTTTTTGAAGGCACCATATATTCAGAAAATTACCAAACAGTTTTTAGACATTATATGCTGTCCTCAGCATGAGACTTCTCCATAAATGTTCAGATGTGATTTTCAAGCAGGACAATGTTTGATTGCACAGGACTGCTTCCTCTGTACAGTGGTTCTAGGACAATAATATCGATCTGATGGACCAGGCACCTCAGTAACCAAATATTGCTCCACTGGAAACATCGTGCAGGATCTGAAAAAGGCCATAATATGGCGTCGACCAGCCTTTACTGAGCAATTGAAGGCCGTTATCAAGGAGGAGTGTGCCCGCATCATACACTTCAGGTATCACAACCTTGCGTACATCATATCTCGAAGAGTAAATGCCTTCATCGCTGCTGAGTGAATCTGAATAAGCTACTGAGCTTTCTGTATCATTTTGCTGTTTTTGTCATTTTCACCTAGCTTCATCATGTTATCTATTATATACTGCCGATGTTAAATGTTTTTGACATTTTAATATTTTTTTAATTCTTGTTGATTGTTTTGGGTAGATATAGTTTTTGCTATTTATTCCTCCTTATGTCTTAATTTTCCAGAGTACTGAGCTTGTAATGACATTTTTCAATTCACTACGCATGTAGTATTAAGTAAAGAGGGAAAAAATGCAATGATTGAATACGTATGATATAATCTACTTGATAGACATGCTGTATGGTAAATTGAGAAAATAGATGAATGTTCCTAGAAGATTTCACGCAGGAAGTATAAGGATACTGCATAGTGAGAGATAGTCGGATTGACTGGTTTGATATATGTGGATGTGGGACTCAAGAATGATGTTGCTTAATATTTTATTTTTAATGCTCAGTGACTTCTGAGCATTGGTTACTCATTGCTTAATAAACAATTTCGATACTCACGATTGTTCTTTACGGTGTTAAAATTTAATCAAGTTAAAATGTATAGAAATATCCGTAGATTTAAAATTTATAACTAATTTTAAGATTTCTACATATGTATGTGTTTAACCAATTAATTTAAAATAGTAAATGCAAAGTTTAAGAATTCGGCCCCTCTTCTTCCTTATCCCTATATTCGGCTTATATTTACCATTTAGAGCTGTGTAATTTGTGAGGTGGGAAAAATATCAATGCTACAGCTATATTTCAGTGTATGACACTTATATTGGTGTTAATGGAATAGTCTTGGATGGCTGTTGAAATATCCCAGAGCATGGTTTATTGAGCAATCATTATTCACTTTAAAAATACAGCACAGAGAGAGAGGCAATTCAGAATTTATGGTGACAAAGGAAATTTTGTACGAAACTATAAATATAGAACACTTTCTTTTAAAAGCCAAAGTTTTGGAGAATAAATAAAGTTTATGGAGTTTTAGATACTCATTAATAATAATTAAGTAAAAGGTACACTGAGGAACACAATTTTCGTTGAGTTAGATGTTCCATTTATGTGTTTTTGACTAACTTTTAGCCGCTAATTACAAAAATGATGCCGGTTTTTCTGTATTATATTAATTTTTGATATACTATACCCCCTCACTTTGTATAACAAAGAATAAAAGTACCGCATGCAACAAATTTTTGCTTATTTTATAGAATGTTTTAAAATTTTACATACACTGGAAAATAATGATTGTAATATTTGTGCAAATTTAATTTATTCATACAAAGTATTTTGTTAACGTAAGTCAAATTATATGCAAGTAAATAAAAATAAAATCTTTACGCTCATGGCCTAAACTGGAATGTCCAACATGTAGACATTTTCGCTCTATACTCAAACAATGTCATCCAACAAATATATATATGTTATCTACCCTGATATCTTTCTTCCATGACCTTTAAATCTTGGTGAAATCGTTCAACTTGCTCATGACAACTTTACCAAGGTTCTGGGGATGTTAGCAAGCTGGGTATGCAGAAAATGTAACTAGCGTTTTGTATCTATCCAATAGCTTCTCAACAACTTCGCTCTATTGCTTTGCTTGTGTATTTGCCAGAATGATCTGTACAAGGTCTTTGAATGATAAACACGCTTTTTTTTCAAGTTCTGAAAATTTCTAGGTGAAATTTTTATCTTTATTTAGCTGCCAAATTTGTGGACCATCAAATACACCAGCATACCAAGTGCTAACGTAGTTTTTGGAAGCCTTTTAGTTATTAGGATAATAAGGAAACGTTACCTACTTTAGGTGTTTCTCATTTCCTTTTTTCATTTAAGAAAGTTTATTAAAAAGAATATCTACATTTTTCTTATAAACAATATCTTTTGGAAATTTAAATAAAACAAGGTTTATCAATAAATTCTGCCAAAACCTTTGGCAGCATTATTTTTCCCTCTTTCTCTTTGGCACAGGTTTCTAATTGCGTCAGGTTCTTAGGCTTACTAAAGTGAACGTTTTATTCAAAATCCTACAAAAAATTTTGAATGGTATTTAGGTCAGGTGACTATGATAACCATTCAAACAAGTTCCATTTCTTCATTTTTTAACCACTTTTCTCCTTTGATTTTGGCATGTGTTTCGGATAGTCATCCTGCTTGGGCGTCAAAATTGCGTCCCAGTTTCAATTTCTTCAATTAAGACACAAAGTTTTTTCCAGTACTGGAGCGAATACATCGATCCATCTATGCAGTAAATTATATTTGTCTAGTTGCCTTTGCTGCAAAACACCCATAACTTGATGGATGCCCGCCTCCTTCACACTAGTGAGAATTTTATTTTCCTTATACGCATCGTTCTTACATATCTAAACGTATCGATTGTCCATTTTCCTCAAAGCTCAAATTTCGTTTTGCCGGTCCTGCGAATCTTCTCCCAGTAGCTCACTCGCTTGTCTCGTTGGTCCGTGGCGTAGCGTAAACGATTTTGCTTATGATTAGCGGTCAGCAGTGTAGTGCGTCCTAGAGTTGTTGCATAGTACCCTATGCGGTGGATCAAACACCTATCAAGAGTGAAATCTCCTTACCAGCAGCTGAAAAGTAATAATGCAGCTCTTTGGTGATAAGGCAAAAGTTTTATGCAATTTCTCTTCATAAAGCGTGTGGCATCTGGGAAGAGAATCATCCTTATCCCTCGTCCTGGTAGCGATTTCACTGCAACTTTAGGTTTATACTACCAAGCAATGCTGACAATGGTGTTTTCGAACTATTAGCCTAGTTTTTTTATTTGTCTGCATCTATTTCTTCCTAGCCATGTAAGCCATTATTGTCTTCTCTAGGACTATCGAGAAACTCTGTTGTACTTGTTATCTTGAACGAGGTTTTTATACTAATGACGAGTACTGACTGCGCTTAGTGACCTTGCCCTTTTATCTTGGACAGAGTAACGGTCATATTGACTAAATAACCTGCAAAAATAAATGATTTCATAGAGGTCTGTGAATAATATTTATTTATAGGAATTTAATAAAATTGGTATATGGACTTTATTTCAAATATAGCAATACTGTATTTTGTCTTAATACACTATAAAATTAATTTTTTGTGTTTAGGTTATCTAAGAGGGTAATTTATTTGGTACCATTTCACTTAGATTGAGAGGAAGAGCAATTTCATCGCAACTTTAGATACGAAGATTATGAATAAATAACACGAAAAGCATCAAACTAATAGCTACGTATATTCTATTATAAAATGCGAATAAACCTAAACTTAATCTTTACTTAAATTTAAAATAGTGAATAAACACTACATTATAAATAGGGGCTAACATATTAATACAAATAGTTCAATTATTATAAAAACTAAAAAATTTCAGTACGGAAATATTTTGGAGGTTTTATGTTAGATAGTTTCCCATTAATAAGAAAATATTCAGCATTTTTTTATTTTAGCTCACAAAGAATCTCATATTCTTGACTTTTTAAGCTTCAATATATTTAACTTCCATTACCAGCCATTCTCTAGGGATAGACATAATGAATTGTTCTTAACACGCTTAAATAGTTTCACAATTGGCCAATGAGACCTTTGTGATTTTTTGGGGGGGTGTTTTAATATTAAGAGCTCATCTTGCGACTGCCTACTACGGCAAAAGTCGCCGTAGTTAACCTTTGGGGACGCTGATCCGTTTTTCACAGGAAATTCAAACACGTAAAACGCATTTTCGAGCGACTGAAGAGTGATCTGGATGTAGCTGGGATTTAGGGAGGAGAGAGCGCAAACGAAGGGAACCTCATGTGCTTCACTAGAAAGGATTGCTTCTATCAATCTTACAGTTCCACTGAAAACCATTTTACTTTACAACATATTCCACCCCAAGCAGGAAACACGCCATATTACCATAATTTGGGGAGAATAAAACGATATTGTAAAGTTGTGCGGTAGTTCCTTCCTACTCCATGCAACTTCCTGCATAAATCGAAAGGACAAGAAGCACCTCTCTCTGAGAAACTGCTTTTCTCTCTGCAACCAAATCCTTAGAGAAATAATCTTCACTCATCTACTAACGACAGTTCTAGAAGCCTACCTCTCTATATTCTGGGCAAGTGCAGAGGTGTTTTGCTTATAACTTCATCTAACCAAGACACAATTTAATTGACGCAGGGCGTTTTCAATAACTACAATATCCGGTGAAAAACATAGTTATCAATTTGTGTAATTATAATGTTTTCACCATGCCCAAAGTGAAAAGATCTATTCATAACAATGGTAAAAGAACAACCTAAGCCCCCCCTCCCACACCAATTTAGTGGACACCAGGTGCGAGTGTATTTCGCCGTGAGAAACGTCACTTCCGATTCGAAAATTCACGAATTTTCTACTCTTGAGCGCATTGGAGAAACATTCCCCAATCCTGCGAAATTGGCCCAAGCCTCCTCTCCCCCCACCGGTGACAAGGTGAGGAAGAGCCGCTGTTTCTTGCATCTTGTTGCTAAGTGATGAATCGACTCCGCGTCTGGATTAAGATGTCTGGAGCTTTTGACTCCTTTTTCCAAACTCCCCATTCCCCTTCAGGATCGTACATACAAATACTCAGGTAATTTGGTAGTTCTAGGAGTCCAGCCTGCACCTCAAGGCCGCCCTCATCGGCTCTAGTCTTAAGTTCCGTGAGCGTTCGTCCGACGGCAAGACAATTTTCGCCGTGATTCTACCCCAGTCAATTGTAGCTTCTCTGATTGGCAAGCCTTTGAATTTGTGCGACAGTCTCCCTTCGTTCAATCGAATTGAAGAACATCTCCATCGATTACCTTTGAGGAAAAGAAGTTTCCTCTTCCAGTGGAATTACCAGTAATCACACATTCCCCGTCGAACGTCATCTTTGAAGAATATCTATCTTCATCGGAAGGTTAGTTCGGATCGTGCGCCACCTGCCTCATTCGGACCGTGCCCCAATTGCCTCATTGGATCGTTCCCCACTCGCCTCCCCTGCAAAGAGGGCCATCCTCAAAGTCACCGACCCGAGAGACTCAAACTCCCTCTATTATTAGTATTGTATTTTGATCTAAACCTAGTAATATTAATCAATTAATTCTATTTAAGAATCCCTCCTGATAATAATTATCAAAAACTACTTTTATTTAAATAATTCCCTTTTGCCTATTATTATTCTTATTTTAATCTTTGTAATAAAATTATATTTTTGTTGTTTTATCTTTAACTAACCTTGAACGATAATCTCGGCCTATTCAAGTAAATCTCGCCCAGCATTTATGCACTATGTCTGATTATTGAGGATTTGAAACACAACGCCTCAAGTGTGAGCTCCTAGTCGGTCGTTAATCTCTGCGAACAGTACCTCAACGGTTTGCGCGGCAGTAGGTAATTAAGTCACCCTCCCCCACACACATAATATAATAATAGTGTATGGTATAGAGTGGTGTTTCACGAAAACAATGATAGTAAATAAATTTTCAGTAGTAATTTCCGTTAGAGTTGAATAATCTAGCGTATATTTATTAGACTATTATATAAACTGTTATATTGAACATCCTGCAAATTAAATCAGAGTAGCCAATGCCCTCATTAGCCTCGGAGTTGAACGTAAACCTTGAGGGTTTATTTCCAAACAAATTAGTTTTTGAAGTGATAGAGATGCCTACATAAATTCATATGTAATATATTGCAATTCAACTTTCGAAGCCTAATGTATGTATTTAGAACATCTAAATTATCATGGGTTAATCTAACATACGAAAATATTTAAAGAAATATATTTGAATAATATAAATTACATTGAACACAATTTCCATCTTTATATATATAAATATATATATATATATATATATATATATATATATATATATATATATATATATATATATATATGATGTATGGTTATCTATATGCAAGAAAGGCACCTCAGTATTTTTGGTGATTTATTGCGAAATAAGGTTTCGACGGAGACATCTATTATCTTCTGTCGCTGACAAACTAATGAGTACAGAAATACAGATTTCCAAATTTGTATTTAATCAGGGAGTTTGTGCTTCAAGACATTTTTGAGTAGAGGTCACATGAGTCTTCTGCTTATCAAGTGATTAGAGTTTAACTAACCCTGGGGTGAAGTTTGGAATTTCTTTTATGAGATCGGATTCACTTGGGTTGCTATCAATATAAGTGTTAGAATTATAAATGTTTATTATATCGCAACTAAGACATGAAATATGATTAATGCCGTGTTCTTTATCAGCGCATATAATTTTGCACAGATTAATACGTATGATATTTTTAAAATTAAAGTCAACATCACTGTTTTTGCCCGCTGCAACTTTTTAAAATTGATTCTGTTTTAATTTCCACTTAGACTTCAACATTATATTACCATTCAGTTTAGATACCTTTTTATCCCTCCAGAACTCCTTTTGATGTTAAACTTTAGTTTAAGGCAATTCTACCTATTACAGCTACTATATTTACTTTTTAATCTACCTATACCCATAAAGTAATCACGTGTTTTAGTCAAATGCGTTTAATAAAATTATAAAGACACTTGTTTTAATCTCTGATTCAATTTTTCTTCCTCTTCAGTTGAAATATTTAATTACCTCTGGCATTTATATATTTGTATGAATCAAACATGTCGAAAATCGTTTTCCATGATACAAGAAAAAATATTAATGGTGTTTATTCAATCTAATCTTGTTTAGCCTTAAAAGCTAGCATCGACAGAGTAAAATAATTATTATTTCCCCTATGAGTTAATATTTAATGCATAGAAGAAGATATCATCAATTAAAATCAGGCAAAATCCCCTTACTATTCCCAAATTTTTATTATAAAGAATATTTAATTACCTCTGGCATTTATATATTTGTATGAATCAAACATGTCGAAAATCGTTTTCCATGATACAAAAAAAAATATTAATGGTGTTTATTTAATCTAATCTTGTTTGGCCCTAAAAGTTAGCATCAAGACAGTAAAATAATTATTATTTCCCCTATGAGTTAATATTTAATGTATAGAAGAAGATATCATCAATTAAAATCAGGCAAAATACACTTACTATTCCCAAATTTTTATTATAAAGAATATTGTTTAAATAACTTTAAGTTAAACTGAACTGAACGCATTCAAGGTACACAGTTAATATAGTAATGGTAATATTATTGAAAGTGCATCGAATATGGTTGGGGATTATCCTGATCCACTAAAAGTAACTGTATAAAATATTGCAATTGAAAGATCCAATCTAGCTTTGGCTGCGTTCATTGAAATTTAAATATCTGCAACTTATATCATGCAATTTGCATGTACAATTGTGAAAGAACCACCCGGGTTTAATAAAGGTAAAATCGAAGGTAAAAGACTAACCTTTGGAAAAAGTTATTGAATAGAAGTTAGATTAGTTGAAGAGGATTCAGTCTATTCTTTGAGGTGAAGGAGGAGCAAGCCAATGGCTTGCCCGTTCAGTCTAAAAGTGGCCAACCATAGTTTAGTAGCTGCATAATGCGGAATCTACTTTTATCATTTGCTGTCCCTAATATTTTAGATTTTTTTTATTGACTTGATATAAAGTGTTTCATTAACAATTAGTTATTTTTTTATCATTGTGGTATAGTTTCCGTGTTTATTGGCATTTTTTTATATTTAGCTTGTGCATAACCATTCCAATTTGCAATAATTCATTTTTACCTTAATATATATAAATTAACACAAGAAAAGCAAAGTAAATATAACATCAGAGTCATGATAGATCAAATTTAATGTAAAAATGAAGAACATATTAAAAGATACAGTTTTAAACAGCAATAACATTAAAATTTTACCAATTATTCTTATCATCTTATACCAAAAGAAGCCATAAATTGCTGTTAGGAGCTCTACCTTCACTTGTGCCTTCACAGTACATGTGTTCCTTTTCCACCAGTTTTGTTAACATTGCAAACATTGAAGCTTAATTCACTAGTGTAAAATATAGCGTTTAAGCTGCGGAAAATTTTAAGGGTAAAAGAGTCAATTGATACAGTTCAGTTTAGGGCTTTCAGATTCTTCTATTTGATGCATTCAAATTCTGAGCAAAGATGAAGGGCGTTCCCTAGGAACGCCTGATGGAGTGTGAGGTTGTCTATTTATTGCTATACTAAGCGCATACCATTAATGCGTACTTTACTCTTTACCGTACTTGACCAAATATTCTTATGGAACTTCATTTTTAATTTTTCAGGAAACAGTATCACAGCATCTTTGCACTTTTGATTGCTTCTATACCACTCGTCACTCCAGATAATCGAAGGATTGTAATCAAGCAACTGGGATACTCGATCCAAGGCTGAGAGCTAGTCTCTGTCTCCCTCTCTTCTTCTCCAAATAACTATGACACTTTATGGCCCTTTGTTATTATCATTATCTTGCTGCAAAATTTAATTTTGACTAATATTACGGATTTTATATGGGATAGTATGGTGCTGCCATGCTATCCAATATATTTGAAATTTTATAAATATTTCACCCTTAATCGCAACTAAGGATCCATTAGCTCAGCAGTTACTCTCATTACAAAAACTCTGTACACTTAAAACTTTAATTCCAAACGCGTATTGATCGGTTTAAAGAACAATTTCCACCGCAAAGTTTAATGCTATTTATCCTGAGCTAACCTCTATGCTCTATTGCAATGTTTAAGCCGAGTGGTTTTTCTGTCTTTCGACCAAAAATCTTGACTTCTCTAAGCCTCTTCTCCATTATGAGGGTGATGTTTGTTCTGTCAGCGCTATTCAATTGCTAAAGTATTTCTAAAGAATAAAGGCGGCGGTTTTGGAGAGATATAACTATTTTTAACTTATCATGTGAGTTTGAGATCTTATAGACACGACCTGTTCTTTTTTTATCCCGTAGTGCTAATGTTTTTTTCAATCCTCTTTATAACATTTCTCGCTTTACTAACCGATATTTTAAGTTTTTATGGCATTTGTTCCTTACGAAAAGTTATCATGCTTTGCAGTTTCAAAATGGGTGGCCAGCTCTCGAAAGCCGTACAGATCAGAGAGTAAGATCATTTTATAGCTAGTGGAAGTATACAGGTTTTCAGAAATTGTGATGATGTGTAGAAATTTAAGAATGTAAAAATTTCAGATAAAAGTCAATATTGTTGATTTTTTATCAAATTCATTCTACTTCAAAACTTATTTTAATAAATCAATTTTCATAATATTGCTATGAATTTATGTTAATTTGTGATTTAGTGAAAATTTGATGTGTGCCAGTATTCTCTGCTAATAAATTACATGTATGTCATGGTGTGCAACACTTCAAATTGTAAATGATTACAATGGTTTTCGCCACCCAATACCCACATATTGAAATCTTCTTTGCAAAATATTCCTATCTTCTAGTTCTTTATTCTCAAGAATTATAGAATTTAATCAAAAGAATAAAGAGCAAAATTAAACGCGAGGCAAACTACAAAGAAGACAAAATGAAACGGCTACCATCTAATTTCCGTATATAATTTTACATCAAAGAGATTAGAAAATTCTCGAACTTCCCAAATAAAGGCATTACCCGAAAATAGATGTAATGTAAAATAGAGCTAAAGTTTTAATTGTGTCTGTTGACAAGTAATTAATTAGTGTTGAGTTGTAATATATTTTATACAATGACAGAAAGCGATAATTACAGGTTAAAAAGAATAGTTAATTTTGCATCATGTTTTTTATAGTCATAGTTTTGCTGAAAAAGTTACCTTTATTCAATTTATAGATTTATAAGTAATTTTTGTAATTATTTACCGGAACGCTGTCACAGTATTACATTCAATGGGAATAAGTCTCGACAAACCTTACAATGTAGGTAGTTATTTACGAATTTGTTTCCCATATTCTATTACCAGCCTTATAAGTAGTGAGGTTTCTCGAAAAACAGGCATTTATGCAACTCAACCTCTATAAATGATTACTAGTTTATTGAAATTACCAAGGGGGCAAGTATTAGGAGTAACACCAAGAAAAGGAGTTCGGAAAGTTTAAGGTAAAGATTGTAGTGAAATTTTTAAACAACGGTAATTGATATTGTAGAGAAAATAGATGGTGAAGTTAGATTCACGGCCAATATGAAGCAAATGTCCCAAAAAACTTATCATAATGCCTTTAACTAGATCTAGAACCTCCACGTTCATTTTCACTCATCTGATCAGTTAACCAATAAAAAATTTTACAATCAAAATTATAAAACTATTCGTTTGCAAAGAGGACAATCACAGTTTTATTTACATTACCAAATAACTCTGATTCTGACTAATTTCTGGGTGTCAAATTCTTTTAAAGTTTTATCCATAATATTTTCCTAACGGAAGCTTTCACAATGAAATCGGGAGCCACCGTATTAAAGTTTTTTGCCAATATTCTTAGTAAATAATCATTCGCATGATAGATACAAGCATACACCGCAATTCCACTACCATTATTCCATTATTTGTGTTTAATAAAATATTCAGTATGGTACTTTGCCAGTGCTCGTGTTTAAGCGTGATTCTCTCTCGGGTATAATAAGAGAATTTGAGGAAATGGGCAGTTTTGTGGGTATATTTATGTTATTTTTGTTCAGTTCATTTTATTTGATGGATTTGATTTGTTTAGCTTGTGACGATGGTTTTTTCATTCACGTCGTTTGGATTTGTTTGATTTTATTTGGGGAATGGGAGTGATTTGAAGTGTAACAGATGCTAGGTCAGGCTGTTTGGGGATTTAATAGTTATAAGTTTGTTGTGTTCCATAAGTTATTTCCCGTTCTTTGTGGTTGATAATTTTATTAATTGATTGTTGCGTTATGACCCTTATTTAAGTTAAATTGTTTCAGTGTTGAGTCATATTAGCAATCATAACCTAACCTGTATGAATAATTCCACTTAAAATAGATGTATATAATGAATATATTTGAATTTACAGAATTAGAGGCCAGCGTACACACTGAGACTCAGACAAAGGTTGTTCACTAAATCTACGAAAGGGTTGAGGTTAAAGGTGAAGTACAGAAAAAGTGAAGAGATGTGGATGAAGAATTTCTTTAAATACCGTTTTCTTTGTTAGATTTGAAATAATATTGATCTATTCTCTTCCTTTACATATTTACTAATGTCCTTTCAAGGACTTTTTTATGAAAGTTATTCCAAGTTTGTGTTATTTTATCATAAAAGAAATTTTGTGCTATCGCATTGTTAAATATTTGGCTTCTTAGCTTGACACCGTTATTAAGTCATAATTTATATAACTCAATCCGTTTAGCCTTTTAAAAGTTGATAAAATGGCAGCATATTTATAAACTTCAAGAGAAAGTGAATTTGAGGTATTTCAGTATGTTTACCTACGTGCCAGCTTTGTGTTTCCGTCCCGCATACACAAAATTCTTATAAACCTTTTTAATTTCAAATATCTTTTCCTTATGGTAGTCTTGTGGTTGCCAACCTGTTTTGATCTATCCTAAAGTTAAAAAAAAATTGTGCTCAATCTGATTGCTTGTTGTGTTGTTTTAATCAGATTGACTTTGCCCGCATTTTGAGTTCGGTCAAATAGTTCTTTTAAGTGTTTTTTAAATTGTTATCGCACCTTACACCGCAATCTCCTGTGCTTTTCATTAAATTACAAGTGCTTTTCTTTATGGGGATTTTTTTTCGTTTTACTTTGCACATTTCTCATCTTTTGTTTGGGGATTTTACTTTAAGAAGCGATGAATTTTTTTGTATATTTCAAGGACTTTAATTTATAAATTTTTTCCCTCTCTCTGCATGTTCCCTTCTTACATGGCTTTGGCCTTTCTTGCATACCCATTCATCTCTCAGCGCATTTAATTCATATTTGGTATATATATATATATATATATATATATATATATATACGCAAACGCCAGGTGAAACGTTGCTTCTAACCACCCTGCGGCGTCTCCCTCGTCAGCTCCCTTTACCCAAACTAATATCCAGTGTTTGATGACTGAATTGACCGCCCTTCGGCCATCGATACATACAACCCTCAACAACTTGCTGCCTCCTTCCACTTACAGAAGGTTGAATGTCTCCAAGTTGCTAAAATCTTATGAACTAACTGAGAGAGGGTTTCACCTAGAGCCGCTCCATTTTAAATATCACTCCACTATCTACCTCTCCCCACTAGCCTCACACCTCTTTCGTGACGACTGCCCCATTTGTCTCTATGGCATCCTTATAAGATCTTATAAGATTGAGGTTATCTGCCTCGCTGAGATGTGGAGAGGGACTTCCAGAAACACGATTTTTGTCGTTGCTACGACCACCGTTTAGCCTTTCCCAGACCAGTAAAAAACTAGCAGGAGAAGCCGTGGGATTTGTATTATTTTTGCTAACTTTATTTGTGCCACAGTCATAAAAATTGACCCCTCCTCTGCCACCTTCGTATTCTTTCTTGCTATTCTTTCCCTAAGCTTTTTACTTAGTCATAAATATCTATAGATCACCTGGTTACCATCCCCTCTCTTCTTTGACGAACTAAGTGATCTCTTCAGTGTCACCTTTTCAAACTCCCGCCAATGTGTAAATTTTTAATCACTTGAGATTAAAACATTTAAATTTTTCCATGTTGACTGTTTAAAATTGGACCACCTAAATTATAATCTCATGAGTGTTTATCATATCAATTTTGCACTACATTACACTTTTTCACCTTGAATTTCATTCTCTCATGTTTTGACAACGTCTCTGGTGATTTTCGTAGTTTCCTTTAGCTGTTCTTATTTCTCGGTAACAAGATCAATAATTTGTCTATTGGTTTCTATTTTTGAAGGCATTGCTGGTTATCAAAATTTTATGCAATCGGTTATGTTCTCTTATGCTGTTTTAATCTCACAATTTATTTACGGCACACGATTTAAACCTTTTAAACCTTTATTATTTTATATTCCACACTTTCCCTAATTATAGTAAAAAATAAACGCTGAAATTCATTATAAATTTACGGAGCGTCTTTGCTATTTACGATTGCATGCCAATTTCAAAGTTTTAAGCAAAAAAAAAAAGCTAAGAATTACAAGACTCAAAGGGATATTTTTTTAATGAATATTTAGATTAAAGCAGAGGGATATTTTGATCGTTGTTTCTAAATGTTTCAACTTAATGTATACTTTCTACAACAAATTTCATTACAAGTTAATTTTAATTCAAGGATTTAGGTTTACTTGTAGGTTCACCTACATTTTTATGCAGGTATTTATTATCATTTATAAATTCCAGAAGTTGATTTCATCCATTTTTAAAACTTCAATTAAGAGCTCTTGTGAACTCCCGTAAATATTTTTTTAGGAATATTTAAGATTAAAACAACTCATATTCTGATTGCTGTTTCTAGTTGTTCTAATTTAATATATACTTTCTACAACAAATATCATTACTAGTCAATTTTAATTCAATGATATTATGTACACATGTCGGGTCGTCTACTTTTCAATGCAGGTATTTATCATTAATAAATTTTAGGTGCTAATTTCTTTCATTTTCTGAACTTTATCTTGACAAATCTATGTCTCCAAGTTATCATATTTTCGCGCTCATAGAGGACGAAAATGAAAAATTCGAGGGATCATTCGAAAAATATTGGATTTTTCGGCCACAATTTTTATTTGGAGCTTATTGAGGCGAATGGTGCAGCATTAACTCCAAATGAAAAATATGGATACGATGAATGCATTTATGTCTCTCAGCGACCCTATTTTTGACATATGGCGGGAAAATGACACACACACACACACAAACACGATCTTTAAATTTTATTTCTTTCCAGATTAGTGTTCCTACCTGCAGGATAATTTCGCTACACTGCATCTCTTTTAGTTATGTTTTTTTTTACTTCCACACCTATAGCAAACTTCTCATTCAGCAACAAGTTAGTTGACGCTATATGCTTCATATCAACTGCATTTTTGTATACTTCCATCAATTGTTTTCTATCAAACTCGATTTGATATTGTGCAACAGAACATCCTACCATTCTTTTTGCGGTTATATTTATTGCATTTTCTTTGAAGCATTTACCATTCATTGCAATGAAGTTCATGTCCTACTTTCTAATTTATTGTTCTTTCGTTTTAATTGCACATAAACTCCCCTCCTTTATCCATTTCCGTCATGACCTAGCCATCAACTGATTCGGTATTCAACACTTCGATATTTACGTAAGAGCAGATATGATCAAATGGGTAACAAGATTAACTGGTCAAAAGCAGATACCATAATGCATATAAATGATTTTATTAGCAGAAATATCTGTGAATCGTTCCTAATCTCCAGCACAAAGGAGAGAATTGTAAATATTAGCTCCAGTTTGTTTTCCTTAGATCCAGTCAGATCTTTCTTCCTCAAATCAAACTTATCAGAGACCATAAAAAATGTGACCATGTGATTTTAAAGGAAAAACATTGCTTTGTATAAATACAGTGTCTCTCTTTCATAAACCATTGTGAATTTGAAAATGTTATTAAGATAACGAAAATGCTAGCTCCAATCAATATTTCTTTTTCCCTACGTGGTACAACCAAATATTTATACTTATTCACGTGTTACTTTCCAGGATTTTACTCATATATATATATATACTTGTAAATATTCAAAACAATACTGTGGTATATAAATCTTTTGGAAAGTTTTGCGTATCATTTTCCTAATATGTTTGTGAAATGAGAAGTGATCAATATATAAATTAAAGTAAGTAGCTTTCTCTGATTTGAATTCAATTTTTTCTATTAGTTTTTAAATAACCACACTGAATCTCAATCTTTCAAAAGTCTGAGATTAAATCCTTTGATAAAATAAACCCAATTTTTAAAGGAAAACCTGTTTGATGACAACCGTCTCAAGTTTTCCCTTCAAGCTGTTTTTAAATTATCGATATTAAGTCTTAACTTTTTTCGCTTTTGCCCCAAAATACAACAAAGTGATAACTAAAAATTATTTAGATTTAATTCCATCTGTCAGGTGATATAATATTACTTCAATGTTTGTTGCCGTATCACAAGTTTAACATTAAATTTATGAAAGATATGACTCCTATTCTCAAATTAAATTAGAATTTAATGTTTCAAGTTCTTCTTATGTGTTCTATATTTATAGAAGCTATTTTCAGATTAGTTTGGGAAACTATATTTTATGATGTTATGCAAATTTCTTTGAAAAATTTAAAGCCAAGCTGTATTCTGAATTAAGTTTATAGGTAGGAATAAATGGTGGTTACTAATCCTATTTTATACTTTTTCTTTGACATCTTGTCGCAGGTGCACAGCTGCTGCAAATATATACACCCAGGTGAGTATAATATCGAGAGTTATTTTATTTATTAAAACATAAAAATTACATACTATTGTGGGTTTACTGCGCACTAAAATATTGAGTTCGAAACAAAGATGTCGCACATCTTTTATTGACAACGATTTACAACGAAACAATGCAGCAAAAGAAACATGAATGAAGAATGTAACCACTTTTATTTTAGACCAATTGCTTCCAAAGAAGAGATAGATCACGGATCCCTTTGTTGTAAAACTCGACTGGTTTGCTATCGAGGAACTCTCCAACTGCAGTTTTCAGTTTATTCTCATTTTCAAACGTTTTGCCATTCAAGAATTTCTGCAGTGCCTGGAATAGATGTTAGTCTGTTGGTGTGAGTTCTGGTAAATGCGGTGAGTGAGAGAGAACTTCCCACCTGAGCTCCAAGAGTTTATTCTCTGGTATGATCTGCAACCTGTGATTGGGCGCTATCATAAAGAAACATGACATTAGTCAATTCTGGTCTTTTCTGCGCAATTGTATCTGTCAGGTCTTGTAGTTGTTAAATGCATAATTGAGCGTCAATAGACTGATTGCGTTCCAATTTTTACCTTAAATCCATCCCTTCACATCCCACCAGAAACAAACCAGAAGCTTCTTTCCGAAGTTATACAGGTGTACCTTTGTCTTTCCAGGTTCTTTTGCGTATATTGTTTGAGAAAAGACACCATTTCTCATCTGCAGTAATCACTTTGTTCGGCTAAGCAAAACGACGCTTTTTGGACAGTAGTGTCATTTAGGCATCTAGGCGGCGCTAACAATTGAAGTCGGTCAGTTTACGTGGAATAAATGCGTCAAGTTTGCTGACTTTGCCCATTTTCTCTAAATCATGTAAAATGTATGTATATCCGACAGGAAACTCACCCAGCTTGCATGATGTCAGATGTGGATCAGATTTGACACAGGCTCACAAGCGGTCCTGGCCAATAAATAATTGGCGTCCACTGCTTAGCTGATTATGAAGATAGAATTGGCCACGCTAAAACTTCTTAAATCAATCATATTCTGTGCGACGACCTATTGTGTCTTCTTCAAATGCTAGGTTGAAAAGATTTTGCGATTGAGCAAAATTTAGGCCGTTCTTGTAACCATACAGTGAAAGAGTAGGTTGCTGTTCACAAGAAGAGGTTATTTTGGGGGTAATTCTTGAAACTTTAGATATCATATAAGGTGTTTGACTAATTACTTTGTAGTAATTAGCCTGAGCTCTCCTAGGTCCTGCTTGAAAGTGCATAGTAACCTAGTCTTCCTATGCTCTAGTTCACTGTTCACATTCAAGCAAAGCCTAGGACAGACTAGGCCACTATGCATTAAACTAGTCGTACACCCTGTATAAAGCTAGAAATAAATAAACTTAAAAAAGTCGTGCGTGAACTTTGTTTCTAACCAAATAAAATTGGCAGAGATATTTTCCAAGGCCAATAAACTCCCACAAAACAATTACATGCTACCCAGAGATAAAATATTAACTATTAAAGCATTTTAAATTAATTTATCTTCTTTAATAAATGTTTAATTGACCGAAATAATGAAAAAACAAAAGAAAGAAAAATCCTGAAAGAAATCTTCTAGCCTGATCTCCTTGTGGTACAACTGAGAGATAATGCCAGAAACCTAGAAACTCGTCTTGTACTTAGAATATAATAAATTTCTAGTATTGCTTTTTTCTTGATTAATTAAAGTGAAAATTACGTTTTAAAGACTAAATTATAATTTTTTTTTAAATAATTGATCTGTTCTAACAACACTATCAATTAGTAGCCTCGTCCAGTTACATGCATTTTGAATCCCTCTCAAAGCATTCATATTTTCCCTTTTTCAGTTGATTAAATGCGCCAGTCCCAATCATTCAGATTACCTTTAAAATATAAAGCCAATTAAATAAAAGAAATACTACCTAAGCATTCAAGGCATAGAAAGCTACGAGGTTAACAACCATCAATTTTAATATTGTAAAATATTTCGAATTATTATTTCCATTTTAAAATACAACTGGACAGTAAAATTATATTTATATTTATCAGAATATTTCTTTCAATTTACTGATTTACTGCAAAATATTTTCGCAGACGAAGTAAGTTTTTATATTTCTAATTCTTTGTAAATGTTATAAATATTTTGCAATTGAAAAACTTTGTTGCTCAGGTAGATTCAAGACAAAGATTGTTGAAAATTTAAATGATACAATATACATCGAGAAAATACAAACAAATCTTGAAATATGGTTACCTAAAATGAGTATTTGATTAATTATAGTTTTAGAACATAAGATTTTGAATGAGATTTTGAATGACAATAAGTTTTGCAATTCGGATATAAGGAAACGAGATATGAGGAAAAGTGTTTTATTATTTTTCAATATACCTACCCTCGACTTCAATGCACTTGCGCCACTTGTCCTGAGGCTTCGAATTCCCGACAACCAGAAATCTCCCGACTGCTGTTCAATCCACTCCTGGACGGCGAGCTGGACATCTTCATCGTCCCCAAATCGGCGTCCACGCAGTGCAGCCTTGAGTTGTGGAATAAAAAGTAGTCGCTAGGGGCCAGATCTGGATGGAAAGGGGGGATGGTTGAGCTCCTTAAATCCAAACTCGCGTAGGGCAGCTAATGCAACTCTGGCCTTGTGGACTTTGACGACGTTGAAGTCGATCATGGGGCGTAAGTTTTCTAGGGACCCAACGGGCAGAGACCTTGGTTATGGCTAAATTGTCGTGGATGATGTTGATAACACTTCCATGTAATATTCCAAGTTCTCGCTCGATTTTTTCTACCTTCACCCGTCGATTTTTGAAGATCATCCTCCCCACACGGGCCACATTGTCTTCGTTAGTCACGTCTGACGGGCGTCTTGGAGGGAAGTCATCTTCAAGGGACTCACGACCATGACGGAACTCCTTATTCCAGCGAGCATTGGTTGCATAGGAAGGGGCGTTATCGGTGTACACTGCAACCATGCGTTCATGGATCTCTTTTGCATTCTTGCCTTCCTTGGTCAAAAATTTAATCACTGCGCGGTGCTCAACCTTTTCCATTGTTGAAAAATTTGTGACTGACGATCTGCGATCAGCTACTGCTTCTTAAATAGACGAGGCAGGAGCGTGCGGCTGCAGGTCCTGACTTGTCATAACTTGTCCTAACACTCCCACAAACAGCCATCCCCCTTCCTCTGTTTTGCCCTACCGATTCGCAAAACGTATTGACCACCCCTCGTATTTCAGTATTTTGTGGAAAATAAACTATAATTATATGGGTGAAACAAAATTGTAAAAAAGAGAAAGTTAGAGAGGGATACATTGACATAATTAAATTACCCCAATTAAGGTACCATTAAGAATCATGATTAAGAACATTCAAAAAATACTGATTGGACGTCACTAAAAGTCATAGTTTGTAATGAAATGATGGGAATTTCGTCCATCCAATTTTAAACATATTTTCTACAAAAGATTCAATGATATGGATTCGCTCATTGGCCCGTACGTAAATTCTTTGTAATGCTAAAAAATTATTTGATTTAATTAGATTTTGTTGTTCGGATAAAAGTTATAATTAAATGAATTAAAGTGTTGCTGTCGAAGGAAGATAATAATGCTACGACAAAATCTGAAATATAAAAATGGCTGACACTAAAGATACATACTTATAAAAAATTAAATGATTTTCACTTTTAAACTCTAATAAATCTTTCCGAAAGATTTTTAAGAGGAAATAATTTCTTTTTCAAACTTTCAAGTTGATTGAATATTTTTTTAAAGAAATATTACCAAGAAAAATTTAATTTTTTTAAAAAAATTAAAATAGACTTGGAGAAAATATCTTCACTAAAATACTTTTCACACAATTTGCGTCTCAATCATTTTGGTCAAAATATCGGAGAAATTAGCTTCCAATTCTTTTTTTTTCACACCGGCTTCAAATTAAGTTATGATGGATAATAATTAGATTCAAAACAAGAAAATACGTTCAGAATTCTCTATTTCATTTCTTTGCTGATTCAGAATTAAATCAACTTCAAAAATCCTGCACACAGAATGTTGTAATGTTTTCCTTAATGAATGTTTTCCTCAAACCTAACTCTACTTATATTTAATACCGATGTATTTGAGATATCTTGTTAGCTGAGTGGATTAAGGGTAGGTCTGCCAGAGACGCGGTACCGGGTTCGATCCCGGCATGAGCGGACTCAAACGTCAGCGTACGTAGAAATCTGGCTACCGATTGGTGGACGCGCTGTGCTCAGTCTTGTAATGGGTTGGGTAGATCTTACACTTCTTATCATGAATATAGCCAATTATGACACTTCTCTCTTTCCTCTCTCGTCTTCGCAGCACAACACAAACTCACTGTTCCAATGAATCCTGACGATGGGTATCTACGAGTATATCCACATATCTCTGAGGCGGAACAGGTCCCTCTACTCTATGGCGAAGAAGGCTCCACCCGAACGCAGTTTGACGCCAAAAACATAATACTTCCTGACACCTCTCCCCAAAGAGGACGGACATTCGTGTTATTGAGCTCACCAGCGTTTGTCATACTGACTTTTATGTCTATTTCATTATCCGGTCGGGATCTACCTTGATAAAGGCAAGTTGGCGAACCACTACTAATACAAAAGTGGAATTTCATGACATCAGAATTATACAAAATGAATAACAAAATCTTGCCTCAGATGAAGAAAATAGAAATACTTGCTCGAGATAGATAAACCTGCACAATAGTCCGGAAAAATTGATGATAACCGAGAAATTGTGGGATAAACCTAAATGGAAATAGAGAAATCTTGTGGAGCAAGTGCAAAAATGTTAAATAAAAAGGATAATAAACAAAAATAATTATAATTATTAACTAATTTACGTTAAAGCAAATATTTATAGAGGGTGGAACTAAAAGAATAGGTTGTTTATGTTCCGTTAGAATGGCACTAAGGAAAAAATTAAAAAATTACAGTTGTGTGTATAAGTATAGGCTACTTAACACATGTAGTTAAATGTAGGGACCAATTCGTTGAGATACGATCGGGGTTTGTGCGAATATTTTAGCAGAACCATTCTATTTATCATAAGTTATATTGAATTCATTTAAATCAAGAGACTATAGCAAATAAATGCTCGTTTTGTATAGGATTCAATATTATGCAAGTACATAGTATAGGTAACATGGATAGCGTTTGTGATTTAAGGATTACCTAGTCATTTTTTCTTATAAATCGACTGTCAAAAATGTAAGTGGTTCGATTATGTTGTGAAAAAGGCTCGCTGCTGCTGGTACTGGTGCAGAATAAGTGGTAGATTGGACCATGAATTCTGAAAGCATTTGACCTTTTAGCAAGACGACGATGCTAGTCATGATAGCAAATCTACAAAGAAACAAGGCTACAGACCAAAAAGTCGCGTGCTCTCACTTATTCTGATCTATGACCTTATGATCTTTAAAACTTTCAATAGTTCCAAGACTAACCTTGGTAGGACCTTGGCAATTCTATCAGTCGCAAGAGAATGTAAAACATAAGGGTTTCAAATTTCGTTAGAATCGACGAATAGTTCTGATATTTTTGCCGTATCTTAATAATTCCCGCGCTAACCTTGGGATGACCTTGGCAATTCTATCAGTTGAAATAGAATGTAAAACAACATAAGGGTTTCAAATTTTGTTAAAATCGACGAATAGTTATGATATTTTGGCCATATCTAAATAATTCCCGCGCTAATCTTGAGAGGACCTAGACAATTATATCGTTTTAAAGACAATATAAACCAACATAAGAGTTTCAAATTTCGTTAGAATCGGTCTAATATTTACAATGTTATTACAAAAAAAAACAAAGAAATGCAAAACGGGGACCAACCTACCCACATAGTGAGATGTAGCCTCGCACGCGACTAATAACAAATACAACGAAAAATTACTGGACTCGTGGCCTTCTCAGACCTGATTTTAACCCCAACAAACATGTTGGAACGAGATGACTGGCAAGATTGTTGAATTGAAAGAGTTTGGTAGAGAATAGCAAAGCTGAGTGGAATAAAATCCCACCAGAAATATTCAGGAAACTAGTACATTAGTATAAAAAAAAGTCTTATGACGGTTATCGAGGCTAAGAGACAAGGTGTGCCATACCAGATATTAAATTCATGCTATAATTATTCGTTTTTTTCTGTTATGCAATAATTAAATCCTTGCGATAGTTATACCACATAAATTTTGCCATTATGTATTGATATATAGTTGCATTGGAAAGGAAGCTTATGTAATACCTATACATTACACAAATGAAGTTTCTAAATCAGAAAATATTTTTAAAATATGAATCTAATATCATTGCCTATTTTTAATCACGCCTCGTTATATCACTATGAAAATAGCATAAATAATAAATATATATTTATATGTAAATAAAACCACTGTGGAGGAGCGTAGTATTTATTGTCTCGAGACCAGTTTCGGCATGCCGTTTGTCCTGCCAGCCTCAGTCAAACACTAAGAATACTGAGGCTGGCATGACAAGCTCTATGACGAAACTGGTCTCGAGATAATAAATACTACGCTCCTCCACAGTGGTTTTATTTACATAATTGGAATCTGTCATTGGATTTAACAATTGTTCTGATATATATATATATATATATATATATATATATATATATATATATATATATATATATATATATATATATATATATATATATATATATATATATATATATAACGTGGTAAGATGCATTATTGTCTGCATGATTTTTTAAAGTCGAAAGCGATGGATGACTGATAAAATTTACGCTGCAGCTTTTTAACCTTTTCAATGCTAATCTTTTTAGACAGCGAAAGGTGCGAATAAATGCTGGTAAATGGCATCTTTTAACTTTTTTATCTTTCAATTTCATAAGTGACTTTTCCTTGAGCGGAAAAGGATTGTAGTAAGTCATCGTAATTTATTATTAGCCCGAGGTATCTTTCGACTTAATATTTATCTTCTGGCTATACTGATGAATATAAAGGAAATCCAGTCTAATAAATAACAATTTGTGTAAAGAGCCAGTTCAAATAGATGAAGCTAGAGTTGCTGGACGTCGGTAATATAATCGAGGACAGATGCTGTAGCGAGATCATGCACCAGATTCCACTGACAGTGAGGCCGAAATGCAAAACAATTGAAACCATAGAAGATGCATTGACGGTCCATGGGTGTTCGAACTGAAGATAGGGCATAACTGCATATATTTTTATGTAGAAAAGAGAAATAAAGCAACGCTAATACCCATAATTCAGAGAAGTTAATGAAAATTCAGTCATTCACTCGAATAAATGGCGCGTGTACTCAAACTTAAATCGTTTGAATTACATTCACGAAACAATTAATCACCAAGTAAACTATGTAAACCCAGCTCATGGAGCTCATATTCAGACTATTGTAAGAACATGGTTGGATTCCAAAATTGGAATACTAAAAAAAATGAGAGGCAGCAATGCAAAGATCTTCCAATCACATCTTGATTATTTTTGTTGGCAACTAATGAGGAAATCGGCTAATGACTTTTTCCTGCTATTTATCTGATATTTATTCCATTAATCGATAAATAAATCATTTCATTTTTTGTGACATTTTATTTACCTTAAATATGTAAATCAAATTTTTAAAAAAATGTTGATCGCATAATAAAGTAGAATCTAACCTCTTGAGATCGCACCACCACAGAGATCGCATACCAAAGTAGCACCTTTTGTTATGTATCATATGTGGTTTTAGGTTGTTTTTTTTATTGATGGGGCCCTCGGGCCCGCGGGCCTTCTCGGTCTAGTTGATGCGGCCTGCGGTTTTCTGCGGGATAAAAACCTCTGCTCTAGAATAAATGTTATATTTTAATTATAAAAATGTAGTCTGGCTATTGTTTATCAAAGTATATATCTATCTATCTATCTCTATCTCCCTCTCTCTCTCTTTCTCTCTCTCTCCGTATATAATATATATATATATATACTACCTATATAATTCCTAAAGGCAATGTGACAGGACGCGAGCAAGCGAAGAAATTTAGAATTTACGGTGGTAAACAATTCTACAAATTCGACTCGATCAAAAAGTAAAAATCAAAAGTAACTGTATTTGTTTATAGCGTCATTTGTTTGTTAAAGTAATAATGCTTGCTAATTTTAGCCTTTAGTAGCTATTTAATGAATAAAAGAAACATTCTAACACATCAAAACGATGGTGAGATTCTAAGACATGTTTGGTTTTCAACTAGCGGAATTTTCTTTTCTTATGTCGTATTTTTGTAAACACATACATGACTTTTTCTTTGGTCTCTCCCTAATTTGTTGGGTAAAAATCGGGGCATTTTAGGGTAGACATTCACCCTGTGTTCCTCTTTAAGGAAATAAGCTTGTATTTGACTAATGTAGTTACAAGATGCCACCGCTTGAAATTCAGAGGGATCCCTATTAAATCAAAAAGGAATAATGAACAAAGATTTTGAGAAAATACCAATTTTGAACTTTTATTTTTTAATTATCTTGGTGTATGGTTAAACTTTTTTTTCTTAGTCTTTAAAATGAGTTGAGAAATAAAACTAGTGTAATCGTCTAATTTATTTAAACATGGACTGCGACGATCTGTTAATTTATGATAGAAGAAGAAGATTACACCTTTGGCATTCTCAATTTCTGTCCTCAGCGTGAAACTCGTCCTGCAAATATTTATGAGGCTTCCGCTCAGGGACCTCTCGCCCTCCTGTGTGCTTGAGGATTTTCAAGGAAATATGATTCTTACAAAAGGAAAGTAGTCTGATTCCACCATCATATAAACAGTAACTTTACTATCTTACAACCCTAGTATGAAAATTAAATAAAGGGAGAAGGTACGCGTCTTGGATGCCTTACTTATGAGACAGACAAACGGGAATCTACAGACAACGATGTATAGTAACAATACCCACAAGGAGAAGATTTGAGATGACCAGGTGATGAAGGGAAAAACTATTCCAACAGGTTTGTGTACTCCGCAGGGAGACCACGACCCCGCAGCGATGAAGGGATATCGCAAGGGTGTTGCATTATCTTAATAAAACAAACCAAGTCATAGAATAATTGTCTGATTCCTTCGTCAATACAAAGTAAAGGAAAAGTTGAAGAAGAACCAGGACGGCCTGAGTAGTTACAAGAACGGATGGAGCGAGGGGCCAGCCAAGTAAGTCTGACATATGGTAAAACAAATTAGGACCATAAAATAGTAACACCAAACAGCTAACACAACCAACCCCACCTTCTCATATCTCATAACAAAAGAACTCCGTACAACCTGAAAGTAAGTTTAAGGTTACAAAAGTTTCAGGATATTCATCCAAACAAAATAGTATAGAGTTTGGAAGCCGCTTTTCCGTCAGCTGATGCATCGAAAGTACAAAGATATTTTAATTCGCTACAAATGCCTCAAATAATAGATTTTTTCCCATTGTTTCATATTACTATCTATAACTAGTGATTATTCTTTGTGATTTTCCTTTAAATAGAATAGTCTACCTTTGAACCTCCTCTCCCAAGTTACCAAACTACTGGTACCACAGTGAAGAGGGCACACGAAACTCTAATAAAATGATAGAAATCATTAGAAAAGAGAATATGGAAAATCTCCGAATAAAATCTGGGAGCCAAGAAAAGATACAAATCTATATAGGCGATAAAAGCAAACAACGAAACAAGGAATACATCAAAATAAATTGTTGAGATTCCTAAACCATAATTAACTAAACTGAAAATATTTCTGAAACGGAGAAAAAAAACAAACAAGCAACTTTAAATTATAGGAACAATACTGAATGTAAAAAAAAATGAACAGGAGTATAGGAACATTTAGAAACTATAATAGACCCCCCAGTGAGCAGTCAACTTTCATCACATTCACTACAGATACATCCTTATTTTCATCACCTTAAATTTTTTTAGTTAAAGCTATCTCTAATTTTCTTCCATTTTTTTAACTTCCCTAAAATGAAAATAAATGAAGTCAAGGAATATTTCCACCTCGACCAAAGAGTTATGAAGAAGCACATTTGTTTGGGTCCGTAAACTTGTTTACTTTCCTTCCTCTAGGCTCTAAACTTAAATATATGGATTGCTTTCTGGCCTACTCCTCTTATAAACTATTGCACGAATAATTATATTTTTTCTATATAATATTTTCAAAGATAATCACCTGAAATTAAAGCCACTGTGAATAAAGTAATCCGATTAAGATCGGTTTCTTTCTTTAGTCCAAAAACCTTGAAAATATTCATCGAAATCTGCTCACTAATTCAGAATAAAACAATGAATAACTATAGAATTGGGTCACTTTTTTCTTATTTAAAACCAATCCAAAGGTTTTCCCCTCTTCTATTATATACCATTACAACTGAATTAGTCGAGTGTTTAACAACAAGCTCAGAAGTCATGCAGAAAAGGTCTCTCACCGGCCAAACCCGAACATTTGAAAATAAGGCTCCACTTTAAAACTTATAATTCTCAGATATAAATCGACCAATTCTTGAATTCTTCCTTATAATTTTTCAATGCTAAACTCTCCCGAATGTACAAATATCATCTTCCCATTGCTTCTTACCCATTAAAGTCTTCCGCTTTCTATCATAATTACCTTTGTTGCACTTACAAGATTTGCAATGTAGGATTATGCATATATATATATATGGAAAATATCGAGAGAAATTGGTGCGGTTATTATATAGCAAAAGTTGACAACCTACACTGCATCATGTACTGGGGTCCTGGCATCGTTCTCCGCTAAGTATGTAGATGACATCCAATGAATCCATTTAATGTACTAAAAAAGATTTCATTAGATTCCATTATATTTAGTCTAGATAACCACCAAAGAAAATAAAAATGTTATGATTAATTTCCCACTTTATCTTTGCTAAACAATTTTTTTTTAATGTATTTGGTTGGTATCATGCAGGAATCTATCATAGAATCTGCCTTCCTCTAATTTAGCAAAATCTTATGTTGGGAAACGTTCCTGCACAACCTTGTTTATAAAGTTTAAATCATCACTTAATCTATAATTATATAACAGGATTTTTGAAAATGTGTGAAAAATTAATAAATGTTTTTTTCCTTAGTGGACAAATGACTTTTGTTTTTTATCAAAGTTATTTCTAATAATTCTTTTATAATATCAAAAAATAAAATGGTGAAGTTCAGAAATAAATATAAGTATCGAAATTTTGTGAATTTTTTTAAAACTAAAGAATTACAAATGGTGAAGTTCTGAAATTTATTTTTATATATCTTCTATAACTATATTTTACCGACGCGATATTTTGAAAGGGGGAAAATTTAGTTTAGAGTTCCCTTTTTAAAATTATTATCATTGGCGAAGTTCAGAAAATTTATAAAAATTTAACCATGGCTGCATTTTTTTACATTTTAAATTTCAACCTTAGTAGCAAAGCGCAGGCTACCCACTTAGGGAAAAGTGGCGAAGCCATTTCCTAGTGTTTTTATATTTATGCAGGTTGTACGACTTCTTAATATATAGGGCCGTAGTATTTCCTAAGCCTCTCTTAGAAGTGCACAGTGACCTACAACTTGGGTCGACTAGGTCACTAGTTACTTTCAAGCGAGGGCTAGAAAAAGCTAGGCCACTACCCAGTAATTAATCGAACACCCTATATAATATCTAAAGTTTACCCATCATTTAATTCTTCCTCTGAAGAGCTAAGTAGTCGTTTACTCTATGATTACAAGTCAAGCGTAAACGTTGCTCAATCGCAACGTCTTATTAACCAAGCATTTGCAGAAGACACAAGAAGTCGTTGGACCGCCTACGATTGGTTTAAAAGTTTCAGCGTGGCCACTTTCTCTCCAAGAGCAGAAAGAATTGCTCCCCTCCCCACACATATTGACAATGACCGTTTACGTTAAAATCACAAAACTTATTGTCAAATAGATTGGGTAACCTTGGGTAGCTCTTTTGGCACGGTCTTCATGACCTGGTTTGGGGAACAATTTTTCAACCAAGAACTGGGAAACATTAAACCCATACTCTACCGCCGCTTTGGGGATGATACATTCAGTACCTCCCTTTCAATTATTAAGACTCAGGCCATAGTCTTAGGTAATATGCCAACCATATATATCACAATATTAAATTTATCTGTGAAAAGGAGCCCACTTGAACAGAAAGCACTGGTATTAAGTGAACCCAGACACTTGTTCAAACAAAAGTTTACCATCCTTAGGTCAACATAAATCAATCACTCATGCTCATTATAATGAATTTTCTCCAACACGTATGTATTTCAACCCATCATATTTCTCCTTCAGTGTAGTCAAGTGAGCAAAAAAGTAAAGTGCCAAACCTTTTGCCGTTGCGTAGCAGAACACATTTCAGCGATCGCTTGCTGATGTCAATGAACAATCTCCATTCCTTGAGTTGGTACTCTAGTACTCCAAACTGCTTCAGAAGCTGCGAAATATTTGTAAAGTACACGAAGTCCTACTCTTCAGAGAAAAAAAGGCCGGAGGTACTTAGAATTTTGGTTGTGGTAGAGGATGATGCGAGCACTGTCAAAGAAGATGCTCTTTCCTTTAATCTGGATGCCAAGAGTTCGACAGAGTTCTTTGACAAGCTGAGATCGCGAACTAGATCATTTAGCTCCTTTTCTAAAAAGAGTATGTAGAACATTATCGTCCAAAACCACCTTTCTTCATTTTCTTCAACACTAGAGGAATCTTCGTTACTAATGACAGGAAGTTCTGCAAAGACCGCTACTGCAATTTCATAACAATGAGCTAAAGGACAACGTGATAATTGAAGATCAGAATAATTGAGAGTGGTAAGGTTCTTTCTGTTGATTCCAGCCAAATCAATAGCGCAGAAGTAGCAAGTAGTCCCTGAGTTTGTCACTCCCTCTAAACCATGGGAATTCCAAACTTCAGGCAACACTTCTTATCCTTGGTCCAACTACCCAGATACTCGGTTCATGTCTTACATATCGGTAAAGTACGGTGCCCAAGCTTTATCTTGGTCACCATGTATCATACCAAAGTAACAGGGCAGCCCCCCGGGCTGCTTGGCAAGGAAGATGAGAAACGGCCCAGTGGAACTTAAAGTTGCATGCCATTGCGCCACATCTGTTCCCGTGGACCTACCTTCCAATGTCGCGGCGGCTTCAGATCGCCTTCCGTCGTTTTCGAATTGAGCAGACCCACCTCTATATGATGGAGCGCTGGCTAGAATTTTATTGCGACGACTGCGTTGTCCCCCAGACTGTTCGGCCCATTCTTGTTGAAAGTCCCAGTCTGGGGGATCTTCGAGCTCGTTAACTATCCAGGTATCGAGATAAGCCGGATTGCTACCGCGTATTCCTTGTATCCGTGACGGATTCAGGCACACGGACTTGTTTTTTATTGTTGTTTTTTGTTCTTTATTCTCTATTTCTTTTTTTTGTTTTGCAAATATTAGAAAAGCCAAATACTAGGCTAAAGTCTTAATTACCTTGACTTATACCTTTGAAAGCAATCTCTTTATGGGCGCTTAAAAATATCATACTAAAATAACCCTGGTAATTACCCTTTATGAAACTTGTGACTAAATTCCTGTAAGTTCTTTTGGCCCAATTCATTTGATTCACCTGCAAAAGAAAAATACCAGCTCGTCAAAAATTTCTGCATGCATCTCTTCAGAATTCGTTTATTTAAAGAAATAAGAAAGATTTCTGTATCATATAAGTAAAAATACCCGTACATGTAAAAACATTATGTGGCGATGAATAAAATTGTTATCGGAGTGATCAAAACCAATGTGATTTTTGGGTTCAACACATCAAAATTGTGCTAAATCGGCAAAAAACTTAGACATTTAAGTTCGTGTTCGTCAGTGTTATTGATGTATCTAAAGAGTCTACATTTTTTTTAATCAGAAATTTTCGTTGTCCTGCAATCAGCCATTCATCTTCTTTCCTATATCGAAATAAATTATATTTTTGTACAATAAAAACTTTTCTATTATATCTACCATAATCACTATCTACCATACCCCATTTTTTTTCTTTTAAGTTAATCACGTTTTTGATGTTCTCCAATTTTTCGTATTTCAATTTTTTTGCTATTTAATTAATACTAAAATCAGATTAATTGACCTCCTATCTTGCCTCATACAATAAATACTAGGAAAGTTTTCTGACGAGCGATCACGTCCTGACCAGAGAAAACCTGCAAAGCGACAAAATGATTGTGATGCAACAAAAGGTTACGGGACTGAAACCAGGATTTCTCAAAACAATGCAAGCGATTCTCTGAGTAGGACCAATTCAATGCCGAAAATTCAACATCGAACGAGATGATGATTGATTTCAGGATGTCGATCCTCTAATAATGATGAAAGATAAAGAAAAACATATGTGTCCTTTTTATGACGAGGTTTGGAAGAAATCAAAGACTGCATTAGCAAAAAACAAAGCTGTACGACATTTGTTCCACAATTAGACTGATACGACGACTTCAAGGACAGCAATGGTTACCTTGCCCAAAGTTCTATAGCAGACTTTGTTTAGTCCTTGTCCTGCCCCCTTCGGCAATTTTTCTGTTTTTTAAATTTAATAAACACTTGAAAGGAAAAATATTTCATTCAATAGATAAAGGAAAATGATATTAATATGTGAGGTAATTCTAAGGATGCCTATATTCTTGAAAGACGGACACTGTAAATGGAATCGCTGTCATTAGAGAGATTGTTAATTTACTTTAATATATGTTCAGAAGTGACCCAATTTTGAATATCTTTTGTTTAAGGAAAGCTCTTGACATACTCATGAAATACTTATCTGCCTCCCTTCGTGATACGAGAATCAAAATATAGAAATAATTATAACAGTTTCCCCCCTACAAATTCATGTTTAAGATCTTTTAACTCGTCTAAACAAAGGCGACAAAATTTTACGACATTTTTTAACCAGTGAAAGGAGGATCTCGTGTGATAATAATAATCCCTTATCAAAAGCTCAATATGTGTAAACTTAAACTCTACAGTGGGTTTATATGAAGCGATATTATTCATGTTTTGATCTTTCCCTACAATCCCACACCTCAATGATGTATTAAATTCGTTTCTCCCATTTAATCCATCTATTTTCTTCCATTTTCTACCTTATGAGGAAGTAAAGGTTCATTCATATTTAACTAAGTATATTTACACTCTCCAACTGACCAGCATTCACGATGTAGCCCGAGAGAAGAGGACATCAAACAAGTGAGTTCGTCCTTGTTGTAGAAAAGCGGAAAGTATGGGGAAAATAAAGGCCCTCTAGTTTTCGACCATTAATTCTAATCACCTTTTGATTACTTGGACAAATTAACTTCATAAATTTATAAATCTCCGTAATATAACTTAACGAACCTTACTTTTGAGAAAATATCAATGAACATGCCCTGCTAGTTTTCTTTTTCTACCAAAGTTATGCATTAATCCTTCCATATTCTTCCACCTTACATAGATCCTTTGGCAGTTTACATGTCTATTTAATTCAAATATCTCCATCTCTGGCTTTCATGCTGTTACCACCAAGATTCAAGCTTCGACAAAGAGAGTTCAATTTAATTTTAATTAATGCTCCCGATATCCAGTACATTTAGGTATACAAGCGAGTGCTTTAAGGGCAATTTGATGTTTATCCATGCCATTATTCGAATATTCATTTAACTTTGCTTCTGACTCTCATTTTAACTTTAGTGAAATGTCTGATGATTAATTTACTCAGCGTGTTACTGCGAGTTTGACGCTGTATGGCGTAGCGTGAAATTTTCATCATATTGTTGCCCTGATGCACATAAATGTATCTTATTTATTTAAAGAAATAAAGAAAGTCTTTTATCGGTTATTATATGATGTAGATATCCATTGACGTATCTATCGCTCCATAACAATAGAACACAACAACGAACTATCTATCAAGTTTTGTCTTTCGACTAGACTGGTAATTTAGTTTCGTTTTTTTTTTATTTTAACGCTAGATTAAAAAACCAAATAAGAATAAGTAAATAACAAATTAAGATAAAAAGGAACAAAGGCTAAGACACAGGCTAGTAATTTAGTAAGTACACATCACTCCTGCAAAAATGTTTTAAATAACTTTTGAAATATTATTTATCCTTAGGATCTAACTGTCGCAGGGCGCGACATCTCCCTTTCTCTTATTTCCCTTCCCTTTAAAGTTGTGTCTGGTGAATATTAATAATTATTCCTAACGCTAGGAAGCGTTTAGCTTCAGATACTCTTAAAACTATTAATAAATTTAAAGTAACTAGTTAAACTGTGTTACTATCGTTTAAAAAATTAAAAATATAGATAACGATGACTTGAAATTATTGCAATTTATCGCTATGTTTAAATATGGTTTTCCTCTTAGTATTTTGTTTTTAAGGGGATATGAGGGTTCTGCTTTCATTAAGATGTTGAATCTGGTCTACAAGAGAGTTTCTCTGGCTCTGAGTATCTCTTTAATAAGGTAAGGCTATGTGCCATCCAGACTCTTTCACTTTCCATCACAGTTATACTAAACCTCTCCGTACAATCTTTCTGACGGAATTAGGGCTGATATTTTTCTCCTTTCAAGTATAATAATACCAATATTAATAATAATTTTACAAATAATATAGCAGCATGTTTTTCTAGGAAAGGAAATATAGAAATTTTAATGTGACTTTCCAAATTGTCCTCTTCAGTTAAAATGTTTTATCCGATCTGGAAAACTTGAAGGCTATGGTAAGTAATTTGTTCAACAAATTTATCCTTAACTCATCCACCTGTTAGACGGATTTCAAGGTGCGACGTCTTGATGGCGCAAAAAACGATAAACAAAAATTTGAAAACCCAATAATTATCGTCTGTTGCGCTTGTGGGGCTCAAATTAGTTAACCAATGACGCAATAACGCAGGTAGAAATAAAGCATAATTAAAAAGCATCTTAGTTAAGTTACTCAAGAAGGTTTTATCGATCCTCTTCTGATATGAAAGCCAAATTTGCCTACGATGTTGCGACGTCGAGTCTCTGACATTAATTTATCAGTCAGCTTCGCGGTGCAATGGTTTTGTATCAAATAAACTTAGATATTTACAACTATAAAATTTATATTGTCCATACCTTAATTCTTTTAAAATTTATAATTACCATGACCAATAAATGTACCGATAGATACTCTGAAGGAATCAAAGTTACTTTATTTCAAAGGAAATGGTGGGCACACCCACCCCACCGTGACGTACGGGAAATTTTCAGATCGGTATTAGTTGAGATCTGACATGTAGGGGTCAGTATGAACACCGGCCCTTCTTGCTTATGGCAAAGGTAAGTGAATTCTCGGAGTTCGAACGGAGCAGGATAGTGGCTGCCAGACCGATGGGGACATTCCACTTCTGAAGTTGGGAGGCCATTCAACATCTCTTGACCGACGGTTTCACATGTTTATCTTGAATTCCTCATTGTTGGCGTTTTCGACTACCATTACCCGCCTAGTTGAAGGCCAAATGTGCTTAATGATTGTAAACAGCGGTAACTGGCTTGAATTTTTATTGTAACTGACAAGCAACACCGCTGAAACCGCATCCAAATTCAATGCAAAAGTCAGCAGACACATTCCATAAGATCATTATAACGTTCTTTATCTTCCGTGGGTTATGGGGCAGAAAAGCTGGAGGTACCTATGTTCACACTAAAATATCGGAGACAGCAGCGCCCTTGAAAAAATGACGTTGCTAATTGAACCTTGGTGACTGACAACATGTGGCTTCGTCACATTAGTCACGTTTTTAGTAGTTTCGGCCTGATAGTATTACTAAGTATGGACCAGATCCCATGAGACCTTAAACACTAGTTGCCAACAAGGTAACATGCAGGTTGGCTGTCGTTCTATACTAGTCTAAACTGTGTTCACGTAATATAGGTGGGTTCACTAGTAAACCATGGCATGTCATCATAGGCGGAGGAGTTGGGGTTTATTTGTGGGGCAACACTTAATTTATCCGAATTTCAGAAACTCCCCCAGTTTTTTTTAAATTGCCATATATTTGTGTAATAAACACCAAACAACTGTGTAGGTACAAATTTAAACAAGTTTAGCAAAATCACGAACTACTATTCTATTCTTGATTCAGTGTTCATGCATACATCATCTTATGTGTGTTTTAAAAGTACCAAAACTCTCAAGTACAATAAAATGCAGGGGCAACTTTTAAAATCTTACACAACTTATAACGGAACATAGTATCAACACAGATTATTTTGCCATTACTTTTCATGATATATTGAACGACTAACAGATCACCAACTACATGTAAAAAAAATATACACATACATATTTTAGCGTATTTAGGGATAAATTAGAATCATATTTTGTCCCTTCCCTTTTGTCTGCCAAATACCTCCACGATACTATTAATTTCTACCCTGTTGACATGACCTATTTCAATGCAGAGAATTCAAAATGCTGAGAGCCTATCCTGGCCCATAGTAGATCTAAGGTAGCTTTTGAGTCTTCTCAAGCACGAGAATGACGTCTTTGCTGAACAAGATGTTGCAGGTATAGTTGCTAGGGGTTATGCCACCTCACTGAAGTGTGGCAAAGTTTCACACAAAGAATTTGACTGCAGATAATTTAGCACTCTATTTGCAGTTTTCAACACGACGCCTTCCAGATTTGGAAAACCGTCAGTTTCAGCCATCAGTATGTCTTAATCGTGAGACACTGCCTTGAAACTATTCTCAGCTTCCTTGTATAGGACTACATCTTCCAGGGATGTTAGGATATGTGCATCCCTGCTTGCAAATCGCTCTCTCATTTCAGTGAGAACTCTCTTTAGAGCATCATAGTATGCAAGCGCCTGGCTCTCTGATTGTCTGTAAAGGAGAGAAGTTCTTTAGGTGTCTCTTCTGATAGTGCTTGCAGCCTCTCGGATGGTTTCTTTTGGTTTTTTCTAGTTTCCACCTCCTCAATGTCTGGTGCAATTTCAATGATGTATGTAGCAGTTTTCTAATTTTTTCCAGATAAGAGAAAACATATCTTCATCCCTGAACTTATTGAGGTTTTCCATTATAGCATCACAAGTGACCTTTGTAGTCATCATATCAACCTCATGACCCTGCAGGTAGCTAGTCAGGGCAATTGTACCAATAAATTACAAATATTCACCTTATAGCTAAAACATAATTAATGGATAATAAACAATAGTGGAAAATGTATAGAAACTAGAAAAGAAAAATTACTTATATGTCCAATAGTAATTTCCTACTATATGATTAAATAATACAAAAATAGTAATAAATGAATTAAATAATTAATTAAATAAATGTCAGTTTTAACCATAGATTAGCAACTTGCAGAAAATTACATAACTTGTTTCCCATGATCGTAAACATGCCTCTGATAAAACTATTACATGTGTAAAATATTTCGTAGAAAAACATCATTACACCATGAAACCTTTAAAACAAGCAAGAGAAAGGTTTCCTGCCATACAAAAGACAATTACCGACAGTGGCTGGGTTCCTTTAACTTTTTTTCCTCAATCGTAAACATGTTTGACTTTGACATGTGCACGATAAATATACAGCTAAAATAACGATTATACATAAATTATCTTCCTATTTCTACATACTAAACTCATAATTGATTATTCATTATGCTATTTGAATTGTTTAAATGTTATAAACTTACTTATATAGCCGATAAATAGTCCATGAATGCGTAAGTCCAAGCACTACCTGTGTAGAAGCAGTGATTGTGGTAGATTTATTTACAGTTGGAGTTTCCCTCCACCATCGCCAGGGTGGACGCCAGCAGGTATGAGAAAACGGAGTCTTGAATTCATAGAAAATGAATTGAGTAAGATGATTTTTTTAATCAAATGGAGATACTCGAAATGATAATCATAATTGTTCATATGCGATTATTTATTACCTGTTACAAATGCAAGTTTATCATTATTTGTTTTCTTATTCTTGTTATTTTTTAAATTATAGATTTTTTCTTACCATGAATGCCCGAAATTTAGCAGATTCCCGAATTCAGGGGGAGTTGTCGCTCTCCCTGCCCTCTCATCGCCTCCTACGCCCATGCATGTCATTTACCAGTAATCTCACGTTGTACTGCTTGACCGACCATTTGCAACCATTCATTCAATCCAATATATAGGGGTATACCAGCGCGATAAGCACCTCTTCATCGGGCCAAAGTTGCGCAGAAGTTGTTCTTAGAATATCCTAGACACTTTTAATGATTTAGATGTGCACGATGTTCATTCGACATCAATGCAATTTGTCATTTATTGGGTGTATTTGTTAGCTCAATTTGCACTAAAAATTTAAAAACCGCAAGTATAGAACTGTGGACGTTATGGAGAAAACAATTGCATAAATATCTTAAGAGTACTTCTATCTATTTTGTTCACCTGATATCACCACATTTGCAGAGATTTGACCGAATATAGGTGGTCCTACACGATACTAGTTACCTATACCATGACATTAGTAGCACACACTATCATCCATAATTGAAAACTACTGATAACAAAAGAAAACGGTAAATTCACACCGATTTATTCATCTTTGTAAAACAATATCTCCTTTCATTATCTGATACATGCATACTGTTTAACATAGGTACCTATACATACAAGGTTCAAATTTTAGAGCATATTTACTCTCCTCGATTAGCTTGACATAACATGAGGACACTTGGAATGTCATCAGAGTTATGAACCGCTTTCGCCTGTTTCGATTCTAGGCTTCCAAAATATATCACATGAGATAAAAAAAATCAAAGTTAATCAAATGACACTATGCTACTTGAGAGAGAAGAAAATCTCTTTAGATGTACATAAATAATAATAAAAAAGAGATAACAGAAATGGTCTCTCTGCCTCTACCTATCAAATCTTAATTATAATCATTTCTAGGAAAAAGGGACAGAAATAGACCGACTGAAAAGGAACACCGAAAATAAAGACTTGACTCTGATATGTTTAATGATTTGAATATCAAATATTTTCAGATCTCAGAGGATTTCATAAAGGTATAATAAAATTCATCGCTTCTTAATTTTGTTTAAATAATTGCTGTTGATCTTTATGATGGTTATTGAAAAATGGATTTCATTTCAGCGGAATAAGAATAAACAGTTTTAATTCAAAATTATTTGATTATTTGCATTATGTGGGGTTTTGTATCATATTGAGGTTAAATGAAGGGGAATGAAAAAGAGTCCTTTATTGTCTAATGGTTGATCATATGATAATCTTTGAAGTATGGTGGCATTCTTGTGGGTTAGTAATGTGTTTTTCTTGTACTGAATTATGGTTCAGTGGTTTGGTGGCCGAGTGGCTTTCATGAGTTATGCGGAAGAATATATTACTATCACCATCATCCGCAGTCTTAACCAAACAAAAGTAGTAGCATTTATCAACGCAGTTGAAAGTACTTTATGAATATTAGTAATGTGTAAGTAATTTAACAAAGGGCTACCAATCTTATTTGGTGCACCATCGGTCTTAATTGGTAATGAGGTGTTAAATGTTTTAGCTTTACATCTACTTTGGGCTCATATTTCGGCAGAAACCTCAATTAAGTGCTTCTATATTTCCAAAATCGCCCGAAAGCATACCTCACATGCACAAAACGAATTTCAGTTTCAACTATGTAATTTTGGAGCTTACACATTTATAAATATAAACTGAATTATTCCACTCCTTCATAAACTCTACGGTTACTCACAATTGATTTCTTCTAGTACGAGTCACACTTAAATCCATCACCCCCAATCCATCCAACGCAAGATCTTCATTAACTTTCATGAGAGTGAGCGAAATACGGATGGTTTTGGACTTATAATGTTCTTTCCAAGCTGTCCAGCCTCTAGAAAGCCCATCTAAATTTATTAGAAAAGTGAAACAAATAATCCGACAGTTAATAAAAAAAATCTGAACAAATGAAATCTTTTGCCCAACGATGGATATTTTCTTAGGTAATGTATAACTTGGTAAGTGATAGACAGATAATGAAAAAAAGTATAAATAGTAAAAGGAAGAGAAGTATAGGAGCTTAACATTTATAACTAAACACTGAATTATTCCACTCCTTCATAACCTTTACGGTTACCCTCAATTGATTTCTTTTAGTATGAGTCACACTTGAATGCATCACCGCAATCTATTCAACGAAAGATCTTTATTAACTTTCATGATTGATGTGCGGTTGTTTAATGAACATGTGAAACCAGCCTAATATAAAAGGAACAAATATGTACTTACTAAAGTTAATATCCAGTTTATACTTTATAAAAATTATAACTGTGTGTATTTCTAACCAGTTCATGAACTTCTTTTATCCTAATTATCTATGAGAGCTCCGGAGAAACGTTTAAGGTACGTCTAAAGCAATGATTTTGGACCTGGGTGCCTCTAGGGTGACCAAAAAATCATTTTTAGAATGCCAAAATTGCAAAGCTTATTTATTTCAAATATTTAGAAAAAAAAACAATCAATACTTGAAAGTATTTTGAAACTAGCTTTTCTGCGTTGTACAACATAAAACAACGAAAAGAGAAAGATTGCAGACAGCGAATGAAGAAATGATAGTAGCATTGTCAACTATACTTCCTAATATTAAAGAAGTATGTGATTACTCATCAAGCTCAAATTTTCCATTAAACTTGTTAACGTAAGATTTATTTATTTTCAAAATTTTATGTCTTATTTCGATTAAATTAAGTTAATTGTGGTTAATTTTGAAGTGCTTTTCACCTAAATATTTATACCTAAATTATTTAATATTGGGGTGCCACGGCCTCCTCTAGATAGCAATTAGGGTTTCATGGCCTCTTTTAGATAGCAAATTATGGTACTACTATCATAAAAAGGTTGAAAACAACTCTAAAGTGTAAATTCAACACACCAGAGGCAGAAAGAATGAATCATGGGAATCGCAACTACAATGTGGGCGCCAAAACGCTTGATTTTATTTTATTTCTATCATTTTTAATTACCGCCACTTTAATTCTTTTAATAACCCTAAATCAAGAGCAGCAGAGGGCTGGGTTCCCTTTATAATCAAACATAATAACGTCGCTAAGTCTAAGAAATTGAAAGAAATAACTGACTTAAGTTAATCATGCTTCTTCAGATCGAGAATTGAAGAAAAAGTAGAAAATAAAAACTAGTTAAACATGAAAAATAGTGAAGTTAAGCTGAATGAATGGTATAATAAACTCCATTTCTTTCGTTTTCGGAAACAGTGGTGGCACATTTTTCGAACTTAGACCCTCATCTATAAACATGGCGTTGGGAAATTGTTTATTATCATATTTCTGAATTAATCTAATTATATAAATTGAACTGACTCTAGTTGCTCTCCAATAACAATTTCTGTTCCAGAATTGAACTATCATTTAATTTTTTTAGATAAGAGAATTTTTGACATTCGTTGTCCCAAAAGGATTTTTAGTCGCGTGCAAGTTTAGTCGCAGGTAATTCTATACGAGGAGCGATCAATAAGTTTTGCAATTCGGATATAAGGAAACGAGATATGAGGAAAAGTGTTTTATTATTTTTTAATATAACTACCTTCGACCTGAATGCACTTGCGTCACTTGTCCCTGATGCTTCGAATTCCCGACAGCCAGAAATCTTACAACTGCTGTTCAATCCCCTCCTGGACGGCAAGATGGACATCTTCTTCGTCCGCAAACTGGTGTCCACGCAGTGCAGCCTTGAGCTGGCGGAATAAAAAGTAGTCGCTAGGGGCCAGATCTAGAATGTAGGGGAGATAGTTGAGCTCCTCAAATCCGCACTCGCGCAGGGCAGCTTGTGCAAGTCTGGCCTTGTGGACAGGGGCATTGTCGTTGAGGAGCAGGACACCGCGTGTCAACCTGCCGCGCAGCTTCTGACGGATGCACTTCTTCAACCCAGGAAACGAGATATGAGGAAAAGTGTTTTATTATTTTTCAATATAACTACCCTCGACTTCAATGCACTTGCGCCACTTGTCCCTGAAGCTTTGAATTCCCGACAACCAGAAATCTCCCGACTGCTGTTCAATCCCCTCCTGGACGGCGAGCTGGACATCTTCATCGTCCGCAAACCGGTGTCCACGCAGTGCAGCCTTGAGCTGGTGGAATAAAAAGTAGTCGCTAGGGGCCAGATCTAGAATGTAGGGGAGATAGTTGAGCTCCTCAAATCCGCACTCGCGCAGGGAAGCTTGTGCAAGTCTGGCCTTGTGGGCAGGGGCATTGTCGTTGAGAAGCAGGACACCGCGTGTCAACCTGCCGCGCAGCTTCTGACGGATGCACTTCTTCAACCCAGCCAGTTCCTCGGCGTAATATTGGCTTGTGATGATCCTTTCACGAGGCACATAGTCCACCATCAACACTCCCTCAGAATGCTAGAAGAGGATGGCCATGATCTTCCCGTCTCTGGGATGGGTCCAACACTTGATGGGGGTCGGAGAGCACCTGTACTTCCAGTCCATACTTTCGAGCTCGGTCTCAGGATCCCAGTGATGGACCCACGTTTCATCACCTGTCACTATGCGTGCCTCGAATCCCGCCGGGTCTTGGTTGTACAGGAGCAGCAGCTCCTCCAAACTTTGACGACGTTGAAGTCGATCATGTGGCTTTCGGTTTCTAGGCACCCAACGGACAGAGACCTTGGTTATGACAAATTGTTGGGGATGATGTTGATAACCCTTTCATGTGATATTCCAAGTTCTCGCTTGATTTCTTCGACCTTCACCCGTCAATTTTCGAGGATCATCCTCTCCACACGTGCCACATTGTCCTCGTTGGTCACGTCTGACGGGCGTCCTGGACAGGGGTCATCTTCAAGGGACTCACGACCATGGCGGAACTCCCTAATCCAGCGTGCAATGGTTGCCTAGGAAAAGGCAGTGTCGGTGTACACTGCAACCATGCGTTCATGGATCTTTTTTGCATTCTTACCTTCCTTGGTCAAAAATTTGATCACTGACGATATGCGATCAGCTACTGCTTCTTAATTAGACGAGGCAGGAGCGTGCAGCCTCAGTTCCTGACTTATCATAACTTGTTCTAAGACCCCCACAAATAGCCATCCCCATTTCTCTATTTTGCCCTACTGATTCACAAAACTTATTGACCACCCCTCGTATCTCACTATGTTGGTCGGTATGTCCTCGCTTCGCTTTGTTTTTTTAGTAATAAGATTGTAACTCTTCGGCCGATTCTAACGAAATTTGAAATACTTATGTCGTTTTACATTCCCTTTCGAATGATTTAATTGACAAATTCCTTCCAAGGTTAGCCCGGAAATTATTTTGTTTTTTGCAATAACATCATGACTAAGCCATTCTACCGAAATTTGGAAACCTTATTTTGTTTTATATTCTCTTTTGAATTATATAATTGCCAAAGTCTTTCCAAGGTTAGCCCGGTAATTATTTTGTTTTTGCCTTAAAATCATAATTATTCGACCGATTCTAAAAAATTATAATTCTTTATGTTGTTTTACATTCTCTTTCGAATGATGTAATTGCTAAAGTCCTCATAAGGTAAGCTAGAAAATTATTTGGCAGTGACATCATAACTCTTCTGCCGATTCTAACGAGATTTGAAACACTGATGTTCGTATATATTCTCTTTCGAATGATGTAATTGTCAAAATCCTTCCAAGTTTATCCGGAGAATTATTTAGCAATAATATCACAAATATTATGCCTATTCTAACGAAATTCTTATTATGTTTTACATTCTCTTTCGAATGATATAATTCCCAAGGTCCCCACTAGGTTAGTGATGGAATTATTGAAAGATTTACAGGTAAGCAGACCTTGTTTTCTATCTTTTGGCACACCTTTTATTTATATGGTAATTCTCTTCTTTATACGAAGAATTTCTGCGTTGTTTGAAACAAAAAACAACCAAGCCAAACAGTATTTATTGTAACCGCAATATCGAAATTGCAGATCTTGACAAAATGCTGCGATTCGATGTCAGATGCAAATCTATAAAGTTTAGGAGAGGTGCTGAATCTGGCGGCTAGATTCAAACATGTTTTGATACTGATTCTTCAGAGTCCATGTTTCTTTAGGCATTTTTATTTTTGTCTCTGCCTGTTTTTGTTGTGCATCGAATGCACTTTTCTTTTTATTTCACCGCATTCCAATTATTCTTTATTTCCTTTTTGGCTTCGATAAACATTTGTTTTTGGTTTCGTGGGGTCTTTGAAACAATTTATTACTTTGGTTTCATGTTTATCACACGAGTTATCTTTATTTCTTATTTAGTTTATATTCCTTGTTTTGGTTTAATTTCTTTATTTTTGTCTCTCAGTCGATCTCTCTAATCCTCATTCTATGACGTTCATAATGGCGCATAGTACTGTTCGGAGCATAACATGCTTTAAAAGTTAAAACTAACAAACCAAACCAAAAGAAATAAGAAACAATTTTAGTGAAGATTTCATTTAAAACATATAATGTTGAATTTTTTGACATAAGATTTAGTCCTAAAAAATCTTCATTTTTTATCATGAGAATAGCGCACGATTTCATTATCGACCTACTCCTACAATAAATCACTGTCAACAGCCTCTCCACTTCGCATTAGTGCACCAATTTCTTTAAATAGAACTTTTTCGAAGATTTGATGATAGATTGGTATTGGAATTGCCTTCTATTTTTGTGGGCGAAATAAGGGATATTGCTAGAAGGGTGGTTTTGGACTTATAATGTTCTTTCTAAGGTGTCCAGCCTATAGAAAACCCACCTAAATATATTAGAAAAGTAAACAAGTAATCCGACAGTTAAGAAATAAATCTAAACAAATGAAATCTTTCGTTCAACGATAGATATTTTCTTAGTTAAGGTATAACCTGGTAAGTGATAGAGAGATAATGAAAAAGGCGGGTATATAGAAAACGGGAGAGAAGTATAAGAGAGACAGAGTTCAATAGAAAGTCTCGTCTATTTAAACAGTGGCTTGGTGGACGCATTTTAAACGGCCTAAAATAAACTGACACAAAAAGAAGCACTATAAATCTAGAGATTTAAGCGCTTTAGTGGCTTAAATAGAACAGTGTTTCAAATATATATGTATACATGGAATTTGCTGGTACTGAAATAAATGTGGGCGGGGATTAGGTGCAACTTAACATCAACACTCGTTCGCATATATGGAATAACACATTTAAGGTTTTGTATAGGATTTACAAAAGGAGAGATATGTTTTATTTTAACAGAAATAACGAGGGGATTCCTCTCCCCCCAAAAAAAATCGTAAAGGGATATCTGTAAAAAAGAAGCGAAGTTATAGATTCACAGATTTACCAGCAGACGTATAGGCCTGGAGGGCATCCAATTATAGAAATTTTAGCTGCAGCATAGTCAGCTATTCTGATCCTAACCTTCCTGCATGTAGGAACATGTTATCCTGCATGTCAAAGCAACAAGGACTTTAAACGAACTTTGCATCTTACACCAAAAGAACCTCCAAATAGGTCATTCTTCTATCGCTCAGGCTTTGGAGTGCAGTCACTCACTCGGGTAGTCGACGAAACTAAAACCATCGCTTTTTTACTGTTATAAAACAAATGTAATAATTCAAAGCGATAAAAACAAAATCATCTTCATTAGAGTTTGGATTTTACATCAAAACAAGCCAGAAGAAAGGTCAGCTTTCTATTGCTCAGGCTTTGGAGATAGTCAAATCTTTCGCGTAGTAGACGAAACTAAAACCATCGCTTTTTTACTGAGTCATCAAAGAAATATAATTATTCAAAGTGATATCTACAAAATCATCTTCATTAGAGTTTGGATCTTACTCTAAATAAGCCCGAAGAAAGGTCATCTTCCTATTGTTCAGGCCTTGGAGCCCACTCAAATCACTCAACTCAGAATTACAAAATTGAAGAAGAGAGGTAAACAAAGATTTTAAAAAAGAGTAAGAAAATGATCCTTTATAGAATAGAAGGGACTATATGTTGAAGTAAGAGGCTTAAATAAGGACTCTAACTTGATCATAGGTCTTAGATTTAATAGATTTTAGTAAATCTAAGTTTAGCAGGTTACAAATTCTAAAATACTCAAGCTACTCGCAACTAAATAATAGAATCTTCTTTGTGTGGATCTGTTTCTGAAATGCTCTGGTTCTTCCTTCTTTCTACTAGGAACAGTTGACAACATTTCATGACTCGAAATTATCATAATCTTTCCATGCATTTAATCCACAGTCTTGATCATTTGATGAAACGGAAAGAATGATTGAGTGAATTAAAATTCATTATGAAAATCACTAATTATCTTATATCGAAATGCGATCTTCCTTTTGGGTCAATTGCATTTTCTTTTAGGGCAAGATCCAGGCTATTTATTTCTATGGCATTAATCTCATCATCCTCATAAACACTAACTCTATAATTATATAACGGGATTTTTGAAGATGGGTGAAAAAATATTTTCCACAGTGGACAAATGACTTATGTTTCTTTTATCAAAGTTATTTCTAATAATTTTTTTATAATATAAAAATAATGGTGAAGTTCAGAAATAAATATAAGTATCGAAATTTTGTGAATATTTTAAAACCCAAAGAATTACAGATAGTGAAGTTTAGAATATTTATTTTTATATATCTTCTATAACTATATTTTAGCAACGTGATATTTTGAAAGGGAGGAAATTTAGTTTCGAGTTCCTTTTTAAAATTATTATAATTGGCGAAGTTTAGAAATTTTATATCAATTTAACCATGGCTGCTTTTTTAGATTTTAAATTTTAATCTTAGTAGCAAAACCATTGCCTGGTTTGGTTTTATAAAGCAATTATTATAAAATAGTCCAAAATACCATAAGCTCTCGGTAGAAGATGAGCAATAATGAGTATTTATATAAGCAGAAATAAAAGGAAAAATCATAAATAAATAGCATCTGTAAAGTAGAAGAAAATTAATCGCTTTACACATATATAAGCGTAATTCTAAACACAAAACCCTACTGAGTTTTTTACGATTAGTGTGAGACTATTTAATATGATAAAAAAGGGTTCTTTCATAGAAATCCGAAGAACTGGTTCTTGAATGTTAAGGAACAGCATATAAACAGATAATCAACTCTAAGCATTTTTTCCCTCTCCTACAATGCGTGCAACAGAACTTATGAAAGAAGGAGAGAATTGTTTCTATCTTTTATTGATGGTTCAACCTTATTGCGAACTATTTTAACTGAGACATGGCATAATAATTCAAACTTATTGCTGAATCTATCCACTGAGGCTTAGCATGATGATTCAACCTTATTGCGGAACGACTTAAATGAGACTTGTCAATAATCTTTAACTGGTGCTCTTCCTAGTATATGCTGTTGAACTTACGCAGGTCCCAATCGATGAAACTAATGAGGTTTCGGACTATTAATCTGCATTTTTACCTTCTGACAGATGGTCGGGACATTATCGACTCCACTGTTCAGTTTCACTTGCTGAAATATGAACGTAAACTGACCTAGAAAGCCCGGTTAATGAATATGCTCTCCTCTATTGCGCAAAAAATCATCAAGGTTTCTTAAATATTATATAACTTTTAATAATGTCAACAGATTTAAGATTTTTATATTCACATATAATGTCTTATTTTGAATATTAATTTACACAGCGGCCTTTTATTGCGTATTACCACCTAAAATTAGTGGATAAACAGCTAATGAATTTAAATTTCTGATCTTCAACTTGACATATTATCGTAGAAATTTGGCCTAAACTTATTTATGCAAAGTCAAAGAAAATATTAAACATCCTCTCTACCGTATGGTGTTTGTATGGTGACATTTAGTGCAATTGATTTATTTTTAGGTAAGAGATCTGCCTACTATTTTCCTGTGAGTAGAAAAAAGCACCATTCGTTGTCAATTTATCTCAAAATTTTGGGGGTAAAATGAATTTATCTAAATCAACAATTGTGTATAAAAGTAAAAATTCTTTTAACACAATGGTTAAGATATCTTTAGTTAAGAATCCATATTTATTGTCTTTTTTACTTTAATGCTATGTTTAACAACTCACCTTCAGACTCAACATTCTAGACATTTTAGAATAATTCAAACTTTTAATTTTAACTTTTAGATAGATTTTTTTATTTTCTATCAAGCTTTTTCCCATGTACTGGAACTACGTTTTTTAGGTCTCTTAAGTCCCCAGCGTGGCCTATAGTTATGAAAACTTATAAAGGAAAAGGTGAGCAACGGAATAGCCTAAAAAATATAATGGAATTGAAATGAAAATATAAGTAGAAAGGACGGCGCAGGAAAATCTAATTATGGAATAGAAAAAGATATTTAACAGAAATAGACAAGACCCTTAATGCTGGAGAATATTATATCAGATCAGGATCTCAAGATAAGGTTCATTTGCTTGAATGAACCTAGGTAGGTAAATCAAATCTGAGTTCAATATCATATCAAGATCTCAAGATAAGGTTAATTTGCTTGAATGAACCTAGGTAGGTAAATGAAATCTCAGTTAAATATCATATCACGATCTCAAGATAAGGTTCATTTGCTTGAATGAACCTAGGTAGGTAAATTAAATATCAGTTCAATATCATATCACAATTTAAGATTAGGTTCATTTGCTTAAATGAACCTAGGTAGGTAAATGAAATCTCAGTTCAATATCATATCACGATCTCAAGATAAGGTTCATTTGCTTGAATGAACCTAGGTAGGTGAATGAAATCTCAGTTCAATATCATATCACGATCTCAAGATAAGGTTCATTTGCTTAAATGAACCTAGGTAGGTAAATGAAATCTCAGTTCAATATCATATCACGATCTCAAGATAAAGTTCATTTGCTTGAATAAAACTAGGTAGGTAAATGAAATCTCAGTGAAATATTATATCAAGATCTCAAGATAAGGTTCATTTGCTTTCATGAACCTAGGTAGATAAAGGAAATCTTAGATCAATATCATATCACGATCTCAAGATGAGGTTCATTTGCTTGAATGAACTCTAAGTAGGTAAATTAAATCTCAGTTCAATATCATATCACGATGTCAAGATATGTTCATTTGCTTGAATGAACCTAGGTAGGTAAATGAAATCTCAGTTCAATATCATATCACGATCTCAAGATAAGGTTCATTTGCTTAAATAAACCTAGGTAGGTAAAGGAAATCTCAGTTCAATATCATATCACGATCTCAAGATGAGGTTCATTTGCTTGAATAAACCTAGGTAGGTAAATAAAATCTCAGTTCAATATCATATCACGATCTCAAGATAAGGTTCATTTGCTTGAATGAACCTAGGTAAGTAAATGAAATCTCAGTTCAATATCATATCACGATCTCAAGATGAGGTTCATTTGCTTGAATAAACCTAGGTAGGTAAATAAAATCTCAGTTCAATATCATATCAAGATCTCAAGATAAGGTTCATTTGCTTTCATGAACCTAGGTAGGTAAAGAAAATCTCAGTTCAATATCATATCACGATCTCAAGATGAGGTTCATTTGCTTGAATGAACCTACGTAGGTAAATTAAATCTCAGTTCAATATCATATCACGATCTCAAGATATGTTCATTTGCTTGAATGAACCTAGGTAGGTAAATGAAATCTCAGGTCAATATGATATCACGATCTCAAGATAAGGTTCATTGGCTTAAATGAACCTAGGTAGTTAAATGAAATATCAGTTCAATATCATATCACGATTTTAAGATAAGGTTCATTTGCTAAAATGAACCTAGGTAGGTAAATGAAATCTCAGTTCAATATCATATCACGATCTCAAGATAAGGTTCATTTGCTTAAATGAACCTAGGTAGGTAAAGGAAATCTCAGTTCAATATCATATCACGATCTCAAGATGAGGTTCATTTGCTTGAATGAACCTAGGTAGGTAAATTAAATATCAGTTTAATATCATATCACAATTTAAGATAAGGTTCATTTGCTTGAATGAACCTAGGTAGGTAAATGAAATCTCAGTTCAATATCATATCACGATCTCAAGATAAGGTTCATTTGCTTGAATGAACCTAGGTAGGTAAATGAAATCTCAGTTCAATATCATATCACGATCTCAAGATAAAGTTCATTTGCTTGAATTATAACTAGGTAGGTAAATGAAATCTCAGTTCAATATCATATCAAGATCTCAAGATAAGGTTCATTTGCTTTCATGAACCTAGGTAGATAAAGGAAATCTCAGTTCAATATCATATCACGATCTCAAGATGAGGTTCATTTGCTTGAATGAACCTAACGAGGTAAATGAAATCTCAGTTTAATATCATATCACGATCTCAAGATGAGGTTCATTTGCTTGAATAAACCTAGGTAGGTAAATGAAATTTCAGTTCAATATCATATCACGATCTCAAGATAAGGTTCATTTGCTTGAGTGAACCTAGGTAGGTAAATTAAATCTCAGTTCAATATCATATCACGATCTCAAGATAAAGTTCATTTGCTTGAATAAACCTAGGTCGGTAAATGAAATCTCAGTTCAATATCATATCAAGATCTCAAGATAAGCTTCATTTGCTTGAATGAACCTAGGTAGGTGAATGAAATCTCAGTTCAATATCATATCACGATCTCAAGATAAGGTTCATTTGCTTAAATAAACCTAGGTAGGTAAATGAAATCTCAGTTCAATATCATATCACGATCTCAAGATAAAGTTCATTTGCTTGAATAAAACTAGGTAGGTAAATGAAATCTCAGTTAAATATTATATCAAGATCTCAAGATAAGGTTCATTTGCTTTCATGAACCTAGGTAGATAAAGGAAATCTTAGTTCAATATCATATCACGATCTCAAGATGAGGTTCATTTGCTTGAATGAACCTAAGTAAGTAAATTAAATCTCAGTTCAATATCATATCACGATGTCAAGATATGTTCATTTGCTTGAATGAACCTAGGTAGGTAAATGAAATCTCAATTCAATATCATATCACGATCTCAAGATAAGGTTCATTTGCTTAAATAAACCTAGGTAGGTAAAGGAAATCTCAGTTCAATATCATATCACGATCTCAAGATGAGGTTCATTTGCTTGAATAAACCTAGGTAGGTAAATGAAATCTCAGTTCAATATCATATCACATTCTCAAGATAAGGTTCATTTGCTTGAATGAACCTAGGTAAGTATTTGAAATCTCAGTTCAATATCATATCACGATCTCAAGATGAGGTTCATTTGCTTGAATAAACCTAGGTAGGTAAATAAAATCTCAGTTCAATATCATATCAAGATCTCAAGATAAGGTTCATTTGCTTTCATGAACCTAGGTAGGTAAAGAAAATCTCAGTTCAATATCATATCACGATCTCAAGATGAGGTTCATTTGCTTAAATGAACCTACGTAGGTAAATTAAATCTCAGTTCAATATCATATCACGATCTCAAGATATGTTCATTTGCTTGAATGAACCTAGGTAGGTAAATGAAATCTCAGGTCAATATGATATCACGTTCTCAAGATAACGTTCATTGGCTTAAATGAACCTAGGTAGTTAAATGAAATATCAGTTCAATATCATATCACGATTTTAAGATAAGGTTCATTTGCTTAAATGAACCTAGGTAGGTAAATGAAATCTCAGTTCAATATCATATCACGATCTCAAGATAAGGTTCATTTGCTTAAATGAACCTAGGTAGGTAAAGGAAATCTCAGTTCAATATCATATCACGATCTCAAGATGAGGTTCATTTGCTTGAATGAACCTAGGTAGGTAAATTAAATATCAGTTCAATATCATATCACAATTTAAGATAAGGTTCATTTGCTTGAATGAACCTAGGTAGGTAAATGAAATCTCAGTTCAATATCATATCACGATCTCAAGATAAGGTTCATTTGCTTGAATGAACCTAGGTAGGTAAATCAAATCTCAGTTCAATATCATATCACGATCTCAAGATAAAGTTCATTTGCTTGAATAAAACTAGGTAGGTAAATGAAATGTCAGTTCAATATCATATCAAGATCTCAAGATAAGGTTCATTTGCTTTCATGAACCTAGGTAGATAAAGGAAATCTCAGTTCAATATCATATCAAGATCTCAAGATGAGGTTCATTTGCTTGAATGAACCTAACGAGGTAAATGAAATCTCAGTTTAATATCATATCACGATCTCAAGATGAGGTTCATTTGCTTGAATAAACCTAGGTAGGTAAATGAAATTTCAGTTCAATATCATATCACGATCTCAAGATAAGGTTCATTTGCTTGAGTGAACCTAGGTAGGTAAATTAAATCTCAGTTCAATATCATATCACGATCTCAAGATAAAGTTCATTTGCTTGAATAAACCTAGGTAGATAAATGAAATCTCAGTTCAATATCATATCAAGATCTCAAGATAAGCTTCATTTGCTTTCATGAACCTAGGTAGGTAAAGAAAATCTCGGTTCAATATCATATCACGATCTCAAGATGAGGTTCCTTTGCTTGAATGAACCTACGTAGGTAAATTAAATCTCAGTTCAATATCATATCAAGATCTCAAGATAAGGTTAATTTGCTTGAATGAACCTAGGTAGGTAAATGAAATCTCAGTTTAATATCATATCACGATCTCAAGATAAGGTTCATTTGCTTAAATGAACCTAGGTAGGTAAATTAAATATCAGTTCAATATCATATCACAATTTAAGATTAGGTTCATTTGCTTGAATGAACCTAGGTAGGTAAATGAAATCTCAGTTCAATATCATATCACGATCTCAAGATAAGGTTCATTTGCTTGAATGAACCTAGGTAGGTGAATGAAATCTCAGTTCAATATCATATCACGATCTCAAGATAAGGTTCATTTGCTTAAATAAACCTAGGTAGGTAAATGAAATCTCAGTTCATTATCATATCATGATCTCAAGATAAAGTTCATTTGCTTGAATAAAACTAGGTAGGTAAATGAAATCTCAGTTAAATATTATATCAAGATCTCAAGATAAGGTTCATTTGCTTTCATGAACCTAGGTAGATAAAGGAAATCTTAGTTCAATATCATATCACGATCTCAAGATGAGGTTCATTTGCTTGAATGAACCTAAGTAGGTAAATTAAATCTCAGTTCAATATCATATCACGATGTCAAGATATGTTCATTTGCTTGAATGAACCTAGGTAGGTAAATGAAATCTCAGTTGAATATCATATCACAATCTCAAGATAAGGTTCATTTGCTTAAATAAACCTAGGTAGGTAAAGGAAATCTCAGTTCAATATCATATCACGATCTCAAGATGAGGTTCATTTGCTTAAATGAACCTAGGTAGGTAAATGAAATCTCAGTTCAATATCATATCACGATCTCAAGATAAGGTTCATTTGCTTGAATGAACCTAGGTAAGTAAATGAAATATCAGTTCAATATCATATCACGATCTCAAGATGAGGTTCATTTGCTTGAATAAACCTAGGTAGGTAAATAAAATCTCAGTTCAATATCATATCAAGATCTCAAGATAAGGTTCATTTGCTTAAATGAACCTAGGTAGGTAAAGGAAATCTCAGTTCAATATCATATCCCTATGTCAAGATAAGGTTCATTTGCTTGAACAAACCTAGTCAGGTAAATGAAATCTCAGTTCAATATCATAACACGATCTCAAGATGAGGTTCATTTGCTTTCATGAACCTAGGTAGGTAAAGAAAATCTCAGTTCAATATCATATCACGATCTCAAGATGGGGTTCATTTGCTTGAATGAACGTAACGAGGTAAATTAAATCTCAGTTCAATATCATATGGCGATCTCAAGATATGTTCATTTGCTTGAATGAACCTAAGTAGGTAAATTAAATCTCAGTTCAATATCATATCACGATCTCAAGATATGTTCATTTGCTTGAATGAACCTAGGTAGGTGAATAAAATCTCAGTTCAATATCATATCACGATCTCAAGATAAAGTTCATTTGCTTGAATAAACCTAGGTAGATAAATGAAATCTTAGTTCAATATCATATCAAGATCTCAAGATAAGGTTCATTTGCTTTCATGAACCTAGGTAGGTAAAGAAAATCTCAGTTCAATATCATATCACGATCTCAAGATGGGGTTCATTTGCTTGAATGAACGTAACGAGGTAAATTAAATCTCAGTTCAATATCATATGGCGATCTCAAGATATGTTCATTTGCTTGAATGAACCTAGGTAGGTAAATGAAATCTCAGTTCAATATGATATCAAGATCTCAAGATAAGGTTCATTTGCTTGAATGAACCAAGGTGGGTAAATGAAATATCAGTTCAATATCATATCACGATTTTAAGATAAGGTTCATTTGCTTAAATGAACCTAGGTAGGTAAATGAAATCTCAGTTCAATATCATATCATGATCTCAAGATAAGGTTCATTTGCTTAAATGAACCTAGGTAGGTAAAGAAAATCTCAGTTCAATATCATATCACGATCTCAAGATGGGGTTCATTTGCTTGAATAAACGTAACGAGGTAAATTAAATCTCAGTTCAATATCATATGGCGATCTCAAGATATGTTCATTTGCTTGAATTAACCTAGGTAGGTAAATGAAATCTCAGTTCAATATCATATCACGATCTCAAGATAAAGTTCATTTGCTTGAATAAAACTAGGTAGGTAAATGAAATCTCAGTTCAATATCATATAAAGATCTCAAGATAAGGTTCATTTGCTTTCATAAACCTAGGTAGATAAAGGAAATATCAGTTCAATATCATATCACGATCTCAAGATGAGGTTCATTTGCTTGAATAAACCTAGGTAGGTAAATAAAATCTCAGTTCAATATCATATCAAGATCTCAAGATAAGGTTCATTTGCTTTCATGAACCTAGGTAGGTAAAGAAAATCTCAGTTCAATATCATATCACGATCTCAAGATGAGGTTCATTTGCTTGAATAAAACTAGGTAGGTAAATGAAATCTCAGTTCGATATCATATCAAGATCTCAAGATAAGGTTCATTTGCTTTCATGAACCTAGGTAGATAAAGGAAATCTCAGTTCAATATCATATCACGATCTCAAGATGGGGTTCATTTGCTTGAATGAACGTAACGAGGTAAATTAAATCTCAGTTCAATATCATATGGCGATCTCAAGATATGTTCATTTGCTTGAATGAACCTAGGTAGGTAAATGAAATCTCAGTTCAATATGATATCAAGATCTCAAGATAAGGTTCATTTGCTTGAATGAACCAAGGTAGGTAAATGAAATATCAGTTAAATATTATATCAAGATCTCAAGATAAGGTTCATTTGCTTTCATGAACCTAGGTAGGTAAAGAAAATCTCAGTTCAATATCATATGGCGATCTCAAGATCGGGTTCATTTGCTTGAATGAACCTAGGTAGATAAAGAAATCTTAGTTCAATATCATATCATGATCTTAAGATGAGGTTCCTTTGCTTGAATGAACCTAAGTAGGTAAATTAAATCTCAGTTCAATATCATATCACGATCTCAAGATATGTTCATTTGCTTGAATGAACCTAGGTAGGTGAATGAAATCTCAGTTCAATATCATATCACGATCTCAAGATAAAGTTCATTTGCTTGAATAAACCTAGGTAGATAAATGAAATCTCAGTTCAATATCATATCAAGATCTCAAGATAAGGTTCATTTGCCTTCATGAACCTAGGTAGGTAAAGAAAATCTCAGTTCAATATCATATCACGATCTCAAGATGGGTTTCATTTGCTTGAATGAACGTAACGAGGTAAATTAAATCTCAGTTCAATATCATATGGCGATCTCAAGATATGTTCATTTGCTTGAATTAACCTAGGTAGGTAAATGAAATCTCAGTTCAATATGATATCAAGATCTCAAGATAAGGTTCATTTGCTTGAATGAACCAAGGTAGGTAAATGAAATATCAGTTCAATATCATATCACGATTTTAAGATAAGGTTCATTTGCTTAAATGAACCTAGGTAGGTAAATGAAATCTCAGTTCAATATCATATCACGATCTCAAGATAAGGTTCATTTGCTTAAATGAACCTAGGTAAGTAAAGGAAATCTCAGTTCAATATCATATCACGATGTCAAGATAAGGTTCATTTGCTTGAATAAACCTAGTTAGGTAAATGAAATCTCAGTTCAATATCATATCAAGTTCTCAAGATAAGGTTCATTTGCTTGAATGAACCTAGGTAGGTAAAGGAAATCTCAGTTCAATATCATATCACGATCTCAAGATAAAGTTCATTTGCTTGAATAAAACTAGGTAGGTAAATGAAATCTCAGTTCAATATCATATCAAGATCTCAAGATAAGGTTCATTTGCTTTCATGAACCTAGGTAGATAAAGGAAATCTCAGTTCAATATCATATCACGATCTCAAGATGAGGTTAATTTGCTTGAATGAACGTAACGAGGTAAATTAAATCTCAGTTCAATATCATATCACGATCTCAAGATATGTTCATTTGCTTGAATGAACCTAGGTAGCTAAATGAAATCTCAGCTCAATATGATATCAAGATCTCAAGATAAAGTTCATTTGCTTGAATAAACCTACGTAGGTAAATGAAATCTCACTCAGTTCAATATCATATCAAGATCTCAAGATAAGGTTCATTTGCTTTCATGAACCTAGGTAGGTAAAGAAAATCTCAGTTCAATATCATATCACGATCTCAAGATGGGGTTCATTTGCTTGAATGAACCTACGTAGGTAAATTAAATCTCAGTTCAATATCATATGGCGATCTCAAGATATGTTCATTTGCTTGAATGAACCTAGGTAGGTAAATGAAATCTTAGTTCAATATGATATCAAGATCTCAAGATAAGGTTCATTTGCTTGAATGAACCTAGGTAGGTAAATGAAATCTCAGTTCAATATCATATCACGATCTCAAGATAAGGTTCATTTGCTTAAATGAACCTAGGTAGGTAAAGGAAATCTCAGTTCAATATCATATCACGATGTCAAGATAAGGTTCATTTGCTTGAATAAACCTAGTTAGGTAAAGGAAATCTCAGTTCAATATCATATCAAGATCTCAAGATAAGGTTCATTTGCTTGAATGAACCTAGGTAGGTAAAGAAAATCTCAGTTCAATATCATATCACGATCTCAAGATAAAGTTCATTTGCTTGAATAAAACTAGGTAGGTAAATGAAATCTCAGTTCAATATCATATTCAAATCTTAAGATAAGGTTCATTTGCTTGAATGAACCTAGGTAGGTAAAGGAAATCTCAGTTCAATATCATATCACGATCTCAAGATGAGGTTCATTTGCTTGAATGAACCTAAGTAGGTAAATTAAATCTCATTTCAATATCATATCACGATCTCAAGATAAGGTTCATTTGCTTGAATGAACCTAGGTAGGTAAATGAAATCTCAGTTCAATATCATATCACGATCTCAAGATAAGGTTCATTTGCTTAAATGAACCTGGGTAGGTAAATGAAATCTCAGTTTAATATCATATCACGATCTCAAGATAAGGTTTATCTCCACAGCGCGAAGGGACGAATTTAAAAATTACATTAGTTACCCCTATACTTCAGCCTTAGCCCCCATAAAATCGTATGCGAACGAAAATGACATAAATATTACATTTAAATATTCAAATACAATACAAAAATCTTGACTAAACTACGTCTGATCAATCAAGACGCTGGTGTATATCTTATTCCATGCTATACTTTCAATACGTCATACATCGGAGAGTCGGACCACTTTAATAAGAGGACAAAAGAACATCAAGCAGATATAAGAAGAGGTGCAATTTCTTCAAGTCTCTTTACGCAAATATAAAATTATACCATAAAATCTAATTCAACCAAGCAAAAATTATTTATAAATCAAACAATTATATTGGGAGGAGAATTGCAGAATCAATCAACTAAGTTGATATTTTCAATTCATAGGAAGAGCAATAAAATTCAACAAATATATCTCGAGAAGCAATTGTTCTCGGAGATTAGTAACTTCTCCCTCAATCCATCCAAATATTTATTTTTTTCCAGTTTGTTATTTCTGTTTTCATTTTGTTTAGTATTTTGTTCATTTTTATATACGGGAGCTGCTTGCTTTGCTTTTTTATCAGTCAGTTGCAAATGGCATCAATTATAATTTGCCGAAACTAGTTCTGTTGTTATAAATAAATTTGCATCGAATATTGTGGTTTACTATTATTTTCTCACTGATATATATCACGCTAATGCAATATATTCTAATTTAATATATATATATATATATATATATATATATATATATATATATATATATATATATATATATATATATATATATATAAAGCCAATGACGAAAAATAATCCAATCATTTTTCTAAATGCATTTATTCGAAACAACGTTTCGAGCTTGTGCGCTCATCATCTGGTTCCTAGGAATATATGACAATAAATTAGCAATTTAACAATAATGAGAAATATAGCTTCAGATTACTTAAATGAATTGATTGTAATAACTGTGGAAATTATGGCGAATGCTTAATTCACTCTATGCAATTTAAATAAATAATACTGCAAAGTTATGATATACAAAATGTTTTTTGGTAACTATAGTGAAGAACACACCTTAACACTAAGCGGTGAAATATTTCAGACTGACGAATATTTGAACAATATTATTAAGTATGGTTTGAAACAGAACATGAAGAGACACTGACGAATTATCTGAATTAAGAGTAAGTTTTGAAGATTTAATATATATTTATTCTGCGATCCTGAGTGTGGTCGGACATTTATTGCTGGCTATGATTTTAAAGTTATTTGTTATTATTGACGTTTTACAATTTATTATGTGGCCTCTTACAGATGAATGTTCTTTTGTCGAAAGAACAGACCCTGTTCGATGGTTAATTCCCATATGTGAAGAATAACGAGCCCCCAATGATCGCAGAGTGCTGCCGGGGAACAACCTGAACAAATAAATTTGTTCACAACACCACTGCGCAAATAATCAGTTGTTCGATCATTTACAGGGAAAAAAATTTGTATTACAAAAAATTTGTATTTACAAATACGAATCTAGATTCAATTTGAGGGGAATATTGTTTAATAAGTAATGATAGTTTTCGTCCTCACAATTTATTTATAGTTCCCATGGATTTATAGAAATGATTGGATTATTTTTCGTCATTGTCTTTATATTGAAAATTGAGTTGCGCCTGGCCAGCAAATCGCCCCATTGTCTTATATATATATATATATATATATATATATATATATATATATATATATATATATATATATATATATATATATATATATATATATATATTTTATATATATATATATATATATATATATACATATATATATATATATATATATATATATATATATATATATATATATATATATATATATATATATATATTTACTTATAGCCAAAGGTTTTGAGACTAAAATATATAATTTTTCATTCGTATTTCTTATTTACGTGTTAGAAATAATTATTCTAATATTTCACATATTGCAAGTTTATTAAAAAGGTCTCATTATTTCAAAATAATAAGAAAACTGGTGCATTTTTCTGCTGAATCAAAACTCTGCTCTGGTCCTTTTTCTGTAGGAAGTGATTTTTAGTCTCTTGATTTGTGCTATGTGATCAAGAAGGTTAAATGACAAATACCGGTGAAATGTGTAATTATAATATATTTCATAATTTAGGGTTGTAACAAGAGATAGTTGAATCGTTTCCATAAATTGTTCTTTATCACTCTAACCTATAGCTACCTACAATAGACAGAGATTGGCCTGATCTCTAGGTAAACTAGAATCTCTTTGCAAACCTCTTACTTACCTCACTTTTCAGGAACTATTCTTCATTAACTATCACATTTACACACGGAACTCACAGTAGATACGTGGACAGGGGTCACGATAAACACAAACGATCAGGAATACATACAAGCTACACATCGTGGTTTTGATTATACCTTAAGCTGCAAGTTCCCCTAACAATCAAGTCCACTTTGTTGTTTCTTACTATATTTCTTAGCTGACCTATCCTTAAACTTTCTTCTTTCTCTCCCTTTCACTCCTACCCACCGTAGCCCCCTGCCCGGAGCCTACTTAGTCTCTGGACAGTGAGGCTGCGGGATACTATAAAGGAGTAGTGGGCCTTGTCCCCCTCATTGACCAATCTTTTTAGGGTCAAGGAAGCAGTTGGGGCCTATAAAGCTGTGCTTCATCTCCCACTTCTCTTTTCATTTCATTTCATGGTGTCACTCGAATTCTTTGCCTCACATCTGAATCACATCGACGAATTTGAGCTCTCGCAGCTTGAAGAATTCTTACGTAAAAGACTTTTGCATTGGACGCGGATCTTTGTGCAAGAAGGAAGAATAAGAAAACGAAGATCAGCTACGTTTGACGGCAATCTAGCGCTATTACAAGCCAAACGACCGCACTCATTTTTTTCTTCTAAACTTCATCATTTCACCCATCTCCTACGGGTTTTTTAAACGAGAGAATCTGCCACAGTTTGGCGTAATTAATATTATGGCGGCCTATCATGATCGCTTCTTCCGCTCCTGCCCCCTCGTGCGTAGCTGAGTGTACTGCCAATTAGATCCTAGTTTGAACTATGTTCGTCATGAGATAGGGCATAATTCGAGGTTTGGGTGAAAGCAGGTCAGAAGAATAGCCCAGGATCGGAACCTCCGTCATAAGCATTCCGGAGAAGAAGCGAAGCTGCAACCTTCGGGGAAGAGTTTACTCTCTCCCTAAGGACCCAGCAAGGCACACACAGGGTCAGAAAAACTCTCTATGTACATGCTGAAAGCAGCTTTGATATCGAAACCCCAGAAGGGCCGGCACCCATTGGCGGTAGTAGTTGATTCGATCACCACCCATTATTAAGTCCGCTTATTCATTGCTTCACATTCTTTTCTATTTTTTGCAAAAGTCTCACCACTATTTCTCCCTCTCTCTTAAAATTTCTACTACTGCTACTATATATTTCATCACTTTAGACGTCCAATGTACATCAGTTGGTCTATCACTGGCTATGGAACGAAAGATCACACTAAGAAATTAATGAGATAGATGAATCATACATGACTATAAAAATTGATGCACTCGTATGAAAGAAAACCGTAATGGGGATTGTACAAAACCCCAAGACGAAATATTTTACCTATGATCAACTTTATACGTCACTGCAACTCTCGCATAATCCAGTAGCTTCTTTAAGAATATATATATATATATATATATATATATATATATATATATATATATATATATATATATATATATATACACTAGCAGAGGTACCCGGCGTTGCCTGAGTAAGAAAGTGCTTTCAGAAGAAAGTAAGACAAATTTGATTTTGTTGTTCAGCAGCAATACAAAATTTCTTGGTAAACAGTATTCTTAGTTTTATTATTATTATTATTATTATTATTATCATCATCCCGCAAACAAATACAGAAGCACATTGTTGGAAATTCTTATATCGTGGCATAAAAAATATCTTTACTTGCTGATTATTATTTTTAGGTTGAAGGCAAATTCAGGGCAGGTGCGCAATCTCTCTATCATATAATATACTTAAAGTGATTAAACGTTTCACAGAGCTGCCCAGCAGAGTAATAATACTTTTGTTTTGTGAGATGGGATCTATTTTTGTCTAAGACTTGGATGAGAGTAACGGATATTTGTTTCTATACCAGACAGAAAATTCGTTACTATAAAGCGAATGGAAGATTTTACAATTCTGGTGACTGAACGGTCAGACTCAACTCGAAAACAGCTTTCTCGCTAGGAAAAAGCATTACACTTATCCTAAAAATGTCACGCCTCTCCGATTCCTTCAGAGTTATTGCCTGCACTATCTCACTATCGAGTTTTATAGCTTTCATTAAATTCGAGCGCTCTTCTATTTTAATTTTCAATAAACAAATAAAAATGATAAGATTTGAATATACGCTGGACTCGTAATATATTTGACGAAATTTTCCCCAAATTTACAAACAAACATTGAAATTTATGAAATAGACATCTAAACGTAAGGGAAAATTCCTGCTGAACTTGTCCAATTAAATTAAGTGTGAATGATGTTAGCACATCTTTGGTTTTCTTGTGTCTTAATATCCATACCGCTTGTGTAAAATCCTTGCTTGACATAATTAAAATTTAAGATATTAAAGGTGTGAAAAAATATAGGGCTATGGTTTGCATCACCTTTAGTCGACAGTTTCTCGTTTAGCATTTTATTTTAAGTTCTTATCAATATTTTGGTATTTTTTTTATTAAAAACGAGACGGCGAAAGAAAAATCGTAAAAGGATTCAAATGACTTCTAATTTCGCTAAATAATCTATTCGCAATTCCTTGGTTTTCATAAAATAGAACAAAAGATTAATTCTATTAAAATATTTTAAACATTTTACAAATGTGTTTCCCAATTAGAGCATGATTAATATTTTTTAATTTTATATAGAATAAATAGAATAGTATTAATCGGTCTAAGGGAATATAAAATAGAATCATGTTAGTTTACTGAGAGAGTGGCTGACGGTTTCGTGGATTTCGCTTATGGCCATCAGGGTTCCAGTCGACGCCGGAGCGTGCTTCCTATTTCTTACTGCTTTTACGCTGCTCCTTGCATTTCTGTTTGTTGTTTTTAGCCTGTTTTGCGTTGGTTTGTTTTAAGTTTGTTTTTATCACTTTGTTTTATAATCTAGGCTAATATTAGGCTCTAATAAAATCTGATATGGTCGTGGGTATCGCGTATGGGTCTCGCGTACCCCCCAACACCCCAAACCGAAGTGTGCTTCCTCTTTTTAATGCTCTTTTGCTCTTTCTTTAGTATTGATTTGGGTTTTTTTATCTTAGTTTTGTTTTAGTTTGTTTGTTTTATAATCTAGCCTAGCATTTGGCTATAAATTATAAAATAACTACGGCAACTTATGCCATTAGAGGCAGTCGAGAGATGGGCGTTAAAAAAAACGACCCATAAAAACCCGTATGGTGCGATCACTCGATCATGTAAGAAAACAACATGCAAAATCTTCTGTATTATCAGATTTATATTTAAAATAAACATATGGACATCCATTAGCACATATTTATATATTATGTCGTATATGCCCTTAAACATGAAAATTGTAATCGACAATCAAAAAATTTATTTCTCGATTTCAGCACAATAATGAGAAAATGCAAGATTTTTTATATAAAGTTGTAAATCTCATTCATTTTTACAAGCAATTATGATCCGTTTTCTTGTAGGTCTTGTTTTTGAGCATCTTTAGTCTTTATGCATTGACATTTCAGATAACGAAGAATTTTTTTTACTCAAAGTATTTATTCTGAAAATCAATGTTAAGTTTGCTTTTTTAAAACAGTAGTAACTCTTTGTTATCTGAAGGACTGTTATCACCCAATACAAATAGTACTGAGTGAAATTTTGAAAACCATCAACGAACTACGACATCTTTTTATCCCTAATATTGTGAAAGAGGAAATTAGACTTCGGAGAAACAGGGTATCCTCAAATAAATAGATAAAATATCTCAAAAGTCGAGTAAATTTTCTAAACAAATTATTACGTATTTTTTTATGCGTAAATTATTTTTAAACTATATATATTTTAATGTTTGAAGTAAAATAAAATAATGCTATAATTTAAAGTGTTATGTACTTTTCGAATAATGGCTGTTTCGTATCTTTAACATTTCTTATAAGAAGTAAGAAATATTACAGTTTGCCAAAATGATTCCAAAGATATATTATTAGCAAATGTTATTGTAATATAACACTAATGGATGCAGTTACTTATTTTCATTTCGCCAAATAACATTTTATCAATTTTACTAAAGTTTGGAAAATATTATAGACTAACTTCCGCTAATCTCAATATAAATACTCTATCAGAAGAAGGAACGGGAAAATTTTAAGTTGTAATTAAAGGAAAGAAAAGTTATGTCAAAGATTCTAATTATCCACTCTTGTTTCCACTTACCTACACTTACATGTTAGTAAGCGCTTTATTTGTTTACCAAATCAATAATTCCATCATTCGTTGGAAATAGGCATACTGGGCCAATGGATGAGATTCTTCCAGCTTTCAATTGGGAGAAAGGGTGGAAGGCAGAGAGAGAGGGACACTATGAGAAAGAGACAGACAGACAAACAGAAACAGAAAAGGGAGCTTCCTCTCTGTCTCGATAGAAAATATTGTATTTCCCTTCCGCTATGAGGGAATAACTTTCAGTAAGAGCACCTTCCTCTCCAACATGAGGACACGATAGACAATTTCAACCTGAGGAAATAAAACTAACCTCTCAAGAAACTTGATTGTTCATTGCATTCTCCAAACCACTCTAGACACACGGAAAAGACAAGTAATCCCAGACACATGAGGTGCCTTTCGTCTCTCCTGGAATCAGTTTCAGTCACAGCTAACCGAAAATCGATCCACAAGAGGGACACTACTCGATGCCTAATTCACCATTGTTTGGGCAAGTTCACATATGTTTCTGTTATAACATCACTCCTCAAAGCCAAATAACAGTAAATTTTCCCTGGGCTGTATCGCTAATATTATTATACGGGGAAAAGCATTGTTACTAATTCCTATTCAATTATATTGGTGTAATAATGACTAAAGTGAAGCGTAATATTCAGTGCATTAATACTAATTACTTTTCATTAGTAATTATGTTGAAGTGAAAAATCGCATGTTTATGCGTACCGTATTTTTCACAAATTCAATTAATATATTTTAATTAATTTTTGTATATGTTAATATAGCAGAAAATCCAATCTCTTTCATTTCAATCGTATAGAGTATTAAGAATATATGTCAACGTCCTACAACTTCATTTCGATCAATCAATGCCTTCGTTCATTTCGAAGGTGAATCAACGTAGAAGCAAATATGTCATAGTGTGATAGAATTTAATGTCAATCGTGTCATTCGTGCCGATAAAATATCCCAAGAAAGCAACTGTTTTAATGCGCGAGCTGATAACCATTAATATAGGTAAACCTGACCTCCTTATGCGTTCAGGTAGTACAACACTGTATTTTAGATGTTGAAGCGAACAGTATACGACTGAAAGACGGTAATTTAAGTCACGAAAATGATATTGGGTAAATAAAATTAAAACTCTAAAGGCGCTTGTTTATCCAAGATAATTTTTCACTTTTTTCGTCCATTCTTACATTAAAAAAGACGCTTAATAGATAATAACAGCGTAAAAGTAAACATAAAAAAAAGTATTTGTCATTTTGTAATCACAATTAGTTAGGGAATAAATCCAATCGTTTGTTACAGTAAACTCAATAAAATTTAAGTTTTATTAACAAATGTGCCTTAAAAAATTTTTAAACTAATTTCATACACAGATATACTCTGTCCATCATCACGAAATAATATATATATTTTTTATTTTTTTATTCTTATTTAGCTGTAGAATCTATGGGTAACTATTTTCTACATAATGGAAGCTTCTTCGTGAAACCTCATCCTAAATGCACGAAAATATGGTAGCTTTTGGCAAGGAATATAGATTAAAAAAAACTAAATGTAATATTCTGCTCAGAAAATACTGTATATAGGCAGGGAGAATGAAAGTATTCTGATTAAATTTTAAGCAAAAATTATCGGATCTCGTTGTACCCGGATAGTTGGTTTAGCTGTTTAATATTCATGCATTATTCTCGACTGCACCCTTAAATAAATAGGTAAAGATATATTTTCAGTATCTAAGTTAGTACTTTTACGAAAGAATCAGGTATTTTTCTATAAAATAAGTGGGCCTAGAAAGGTATATATTGATAATAGCATTGTTTATCAATGATGTTTTCCCAATACTCAATCCAATTTATGGAGCACCTGAACACTATCTGTAGTACGATTATTAGCAGAAAATACCACAACAATTTTATCAACATTTTCTTAATTTCAACAAGACATAGAACGAATGAGATGACAATTTCATTGAAGTAAAATATTCCTCTGGGAAGCATATTTAAAGGAACTTTTTGCATTTAATACAATACTAGCAGACGAAGTGATCAGTTGCTTTAGTCAGTTCATCTTATGCCTTAAGTTAGTTTTTAGATGAAGATATTGAAATTAAAGAAGATTTTTATACACATCTGTAATACAATACCAAAAGATTTCATGTACAGTGTTTCTTATAGGCTGGTGTTGAGGGGGATGGGAACTAGACGCAAAAGATTCAGTGTCTGTATCCATATTAAATAGTTTTAATATCATAGTAGACGGGTGCGATACTAAAGAAGAAACAGGAATAAATAAGTAGAATTAAGTTGACATGAGAAATGTTTTGCTTATGGAAATTTATATAAATATTTTATGGATAAATTTTATTGAAATTTATAAGGATGGAAGAAAAATAGACAGTGATTGTTCCTACAAAATGTCTGCTTTAATAAAAATGACCTGATCGAACATGGGTGAGAAATGAAAGTTCACACCTTCACTTAATCCAATAATAGTTACAGCTTGGAGAAGAAAAAAGAACGCTTCTGAATCAGATACATAGTTATAGAGGAAACAAAAAGGAAACTAAATTAATTTAACCATCTAAAGAAGAACAAAACGATAAAAAAAGAGGATATTATGATAATTTAGCCCATCATAAGATATGATCAGGTTTAAGGTTACAGAAATATCGATTTGACTTTCAGAATTGGTGAATTATCCAAAATAAATAACAAGAGCTAATAATTCGGAATCATGAATCCACAAGTTTTATACACCTGAAAAGAATATTAATTTACTATTACAATTAATGATAATTGGCGTATTATCCCTATAAATCTATCCTAAACTAACGATAATACCTGTTTCTTTCGGCTCAAACGTAATCAAATTTGAATTTACTTCTTGGGTTAATTATAAGAGATATCATGTTGCTCAATTAATGGATGATTTAGCTTGCTGTATGTTTCTTCTGGATAATTAATTAAATTACTCTATTGGGACCGCATCATACCATTTTCCGAGGAATGTTTTTTCATTGGAAAAGGAATTGAAATTTCAGGCGTCCTTTTTTGTGAATTTGTAATAATCTCAAACATTTTCAAGGCAAAGTTAAAGACAATTTACTTCATTGAAAGTATAGGACGCAAAGTTAGAGGAAATTAAAACTTTTCACCAAACATACGAATATTTTAATGGAATTGAGAACAATTTTAACCTAAGAAAACCAAGGAAACAGATGGATTAATTATGAAAATAATAAGACCAAAATCAAACAAGATAGTATTAATTCTTGGTTAATGTTGGGTTTAGGACCACCCTCGAATTCTTAGATAACTCTGGTCAAGAGCCAAAATGGTTTAAATATAAGATTTCATATTGCTGAATTTGAATCTAATATTTGTTTGATTCTATCAAACAAGGCTTTATAAAAAAATCAAAATCAATGGGTACAAATATTTAATATTCCGTCACTTGTGTCGTGCAACAGATATTTAACCCAAAACAGACCAACTTGTCTCTTATGTGATTGTGCTTTCATGACTAATTTCACATTGATGAGTATGATTTAGCTGTTTTGTCCTACTATCAGATCTATTTTCTTAAGCAATCAGAAAAATAGTAAATATGATGACATCAATTATCTCACGCAAGATAATGATATGAAACACGTGACAGATAAGCTCTTAAGAAAGTCTAGCGGAAAGCATAAATTCAAATCCTTTATAATTGACAAAATATGAAGTTCTAAAAGTGGTTCTGAACTCTGCCCTTTCGTCTGAACAGCTCGTTCTCTTCTCGTTGCAGCGTCTAGCAGTATTTGCCCATCAAGTAAGGACTGAATTGTCCCTGATAGATGCTCTTCATTATGGCGATGTCTTGATGAAATCTTTCACCGTGTTCATCACTAATGTCTCCGAGGTCATCTGGGAACAGATCAATATGAAAGTGGAATAAATGCAATTTCAAGGACATCCTTGCTCTCAATGTATCATAATTCTGAAGGATGGTTGTAACGATTTCTTTGTAGTTCTCAGCACGACAGTTTCCAAAAAAAAGCTTTGACACATTGACAAATGATTCCCATGAGTTTTTTTCCAGTGGGTTCAAAGACTTGGTGAATTCGCTATCATAGAGTAGTATGCGAATCTGTGGTCCATTCAAGACGCTTGCTCTCAACTTGGCTTTAAAAACCACACCACCTAGATTCTGACCTAAGTATCTAAACCAAGTACCATATGGATCCATAGCCTTGATGAAATATTTATTCAAACCAAGCTTTAGATGCAGTGGAGGCAAACTCTCTTTTCTTCATCTACGAGAGGATTGTAAACAAAGTTGAACCTTCCAGGCACATCTCTTGTTCTTGTCGGCCATTCATTTCTCATATAGTGCTATGCATCATTTCTTCTATCCAACACAAAAAACACATGTTCTTTGTTTAGCCAAGCAAATCTGAAAGCCTAGTAGTAAAGATATGACTTTGAGATCCCCACATATCTTCCACTTGTATTTCTCGTACTCTATAGCAGCTAACAAAATCTTCATTGTTTCATAGCTCTCAGCCATCTTTGTTACGTGTGCTATTGAGACAGATTCAAACCGAATGCCATTATGTAAAAGAACAGGTTTCATAGGGTATTTTTCAGGATCTAGAAACAGCCTCCAATCATCTGAATTTTATGGTTCAGACATTCAGAATCGTTGCATGAGAGATAGCGTGTCCTCGCAGTAACAAAGGTTGTGTGCCATCTTTGTTTGCTACGTTGGTAATGAACTGTATTGATACGCACTCCAGTTTCCAGCAGGTTACGCTGTTTTAGTCTAGATCCCAGAAATTCAGCATTTTCTTTGGACAAGTCTAGGTCTCTGATAAGATCACGAAAGGATTGTTGAGTAAAGAGTTTAAGCATGGTATTTTCAGTCATCATGGTAGTCGTCTTCATTTGAGGTAGAATTAGAATCGGAATCACTCATCAATTCTTGTTTAGTCGGTAGATTTGGGAATGTGCGGAACTGGTTGGATTACAGAAACAATATTGAGGTACTACACCTTGCCTCGTGTTTTGATGGATATTCCATTGATGTTTGTGAGACAGAAGTAGCAGTCACTGCTGTAGTCTTTGGGTTCACGCCATATCATTGTTACATCATACGGCATTCCTGAGCTTTGCTTACCATACATCCACTTACTCAGGTAGTTGACACAAGACTTACAAGCTATATGAGGTGCCTATTTCTTATGTTGGACGCCAAAAAGACATTTGAAGTAACTTTTGTATTTCATTCGAACAGCTTTTGTGATTGGTTTGTTGAGGCTATCAGGAGTGAAGGCGCCACATATCTAACAAAAACGATCAGCATAGTTCACGCACTCATCACATTCCCTATGTTCCATGTTTTATTAAGTTCAGAGTAATTAGAAATTAGGCAGTTATAGATATGCACTCTCATGAACCAGCAATGTGATACAAACAGAAAAGCATACATCAGGAAAAAATTGTTGCATAATTGAAGCAATGAACATATAAATTATTGTATTAATAACATTGTGTACCAAATATATAGATACACTGGTTCGTGAAAACTGAGTCCGATACAGCTATACGAATATCATTAATCAATTAAGCACATACAATTACTCTAGAATCAGACTATTTTGATTCAGAACCATGAATTTTTTTTTGTTTAACCAGGGTAATTCATATATATATATATATATATATATATATATATATATATATATATATTTAAAAACAATTGTATTTAATGTAGACAATAATTTTTCTTGGGCAAATTGAAAAAAATTGCTTTGGTATTTTGGGGGTTAGGCTATTGCAATCGCATCATATTGTATTACCTATCATTTTTAAGGTAATTTCGAAATGGAGGCTCCCCCCCCCATGCCCACACTTAATATTGGGATGTTGCACCCGCCAACTGCACTTTAAAAAATACTCGCAATATACCTCATTCGAAGGCCTAACATTAGTTTCGAATGCAAACGGCGATTGCTAAATGTCGTTAGGCCACTTGTTTTTTCACCGCGTTCCTTGCCTCTAGACATAAAAACATCACCCCCGAATTCTATTTAAATCAATTATATTTTCTTTAAAATTAATTAATATGAAATCTTAGTATCATATTTTAATTTAGAAAAAAATTCACTTTAAAATTATATAATGTGATTCAAAATTCACAATGTGTCTCCCAAGATAGCGGCCAATTTATTTGTCACCATAACATCATAATTATAAATTTGCCCACGTTAAGTAATGGAGAAGATATATAGAATATATTTACGTTATAAACTATATAGCATTTACGTATTTTAAAAATAAAGATATTTATAACAAAGCACCCACAAAATTCGAAGGTAGGCACAAACGCAACTTTAACTCAATTCTTTATAATTCAAGACTATAAATTCTGTAAATACTCATATGAAAAAATATAGGTAGAGATAAATTTATCTCAATATTTAAGCAAAGTTAGAAAGGACACAAATTTAAGTGCCTTCATTCATACAAAGGTATTAAAAAAACTCCAGAAAGCTATAAAAATTAATGCATGCTCACACCCTTTGTTGAATCTGAACTCATAGTTGCTTAGGAAAACACAAACAAAAATCTTCCGCATATAGAAAAATAGAGATATTGAAGAGAGTTTTGACTCAAAAGTAATAAAAGATCTTATCGGAAGATATCTTATATTTTCAGTTCTTGAAATATTTTTTGAAAAATTCCGAAGTAAAACCACCGAAGTGAAGATTCGGAGGCAGGATCTCGTAAGGGGATCGAAGTGAGAAAAGGGAAAAAAGTTGAAATTATGCATGCGAGATGCTTTGCCTGCTTGAAGATAGATATTTTTGTATTCTCACCACGCAAGAAAATAAACACTATATGGAGACAGCATGCTTCTTCTCATCCAGGAATGAGAATATATTTCCAAATATGTGTGATAGCATTTGGAAAATGTGAGTGTGCACATTAATGTAAACTTAGGTCGACAATATTCCTTATTCCCTGAGCGTAAATGGCAGAAAGGCTTATTGTAAATGGAATGGAAGAAAGAGAACGATGTGAAAAAATAATATAAAATTTCGGTTCAAAATTTTTATATAAACGAATGCGTATGTAACAAGAAAAATTACAGTGTTAGAGAAAAATGAAATAAACCATAAGATAAATGGGTGTATAAAAGTGGAAGAGAATTTTGAATATGTTTGATCCAGGGCCTTCTTCAATGAGGCAAATTCCCATTCTATGAAATTTGCATGAGGACAGTGAAGGTAAGGGAGGTATTTTAATATTATTTTGCTCTCCTTTACTCTTACGCAGATATTTCAGTCTCCAAGTGGCTCTATCTTTCTTGAATAGATAGCGGTCTAATCAATTTGACCTCTAGAAATTACAGAAATCTTTTAAAAATTATTATTTAACGATAGAAATATATTTTAGGAATTATTGTTACCAAAATTAGAAAATAAATTTGGTCGGCCACTTTTTTCCAACTTCCATCAAAGTGAGATTGCAATTCATAGAACCATACGCAGTGAAGATGGCAACGATTACATAAACGATTGAGTCCACATCTTATTCAGTCACTCATATCCATTTGTCTACATTATTTTCTATTCTATTTTCTAACTGTAGCATGAAAAATACCAATGGTTGTTAATTTGGTTTAGCGATTCAACGCCATCCGTTTATTTCAACCAATCCATAAGAGAGTAAAGGCTAGTGGATTTTGTGGCCAAATGTGACATTTAGTTATATTTTATCTCATTTTTTTACCAAATTATCAATATGAATCTTTTCCAAAAACCTAAGGTCAGGGTAAATTCCTATTAAGAAATAACCTCGGAAACAAAGAATCCCATTTGAAGGTTACTAAAGCTGTGTACGAATTCAATTGGCACCATGAGAACTGCAATGCTCATCCCAATAACCACTACATTGGGTTAACCACCAGTACGTTTATCTGCATTAACAATACCCCTTCAAAAAGGTGAAATCAAATTACATTATAGTGAGAATCACAACCAAAAAATCCCAAGAAAAATACTGGGGGAAAAAGTACCTCTTGGGAAGAAACCCGTTCTTCACACCCTTAAAATCTTTGAAGCTCTACTGAAAGAACTGGCTATCAATCAGCCAGAGCACAAGCTCTTCCACTAAAAATCAATGCTACTTTTATAGGTTGGATATGGGGATAGCTTATAACTTCATGGAGCTATGAAAACTATAGAAAAGAGAGGAATAAATTGCCTCTGAACTTGCGAACCATATAGCACGAGCAACAAGATGGAGACAACAACCCCTGTTCTCAAGCTACACAATGTAAACGTACCAGACAATAAGATCAGGAAATATACAAGAAAAAATTACCGAATCAGAGACCCAGAAGCAAATTTGAAAGATATCACACTCGAAGGAGAGAACTAACCTATAACGAAATAAAAACTGAAACATAACCTAAATCGAAAAGGCCTATTGAATTGAGAAAACTACCAACAAAATATGAACTTATAATAATAACAATCAAATAAACATAAATTACCGTATAGTAAGAATTCAAGAGCTATTGTTACCATTAATAACAAGAAAACCTGCTTACAACATTTTGAAAGCCTAATACAAAGCAGTAGACAACAAACACAAAGTAAACAAATATTATAACTTAAAAACTTATTCCAAACTTCAAATCTAATTAGTGCTTAGGTGCTAGAGATTATCCTAACCACCCGAACTTCTAATTTTATGCAGATCTTCCACCTCCTTATTTTCACTATCGACTCCTCAGGAAAAACAAAGGATACATAGAAATTGGACAAAATATAAAGAATGGAAATAAGGCAAAAACAGTAGGTCCATTGACTTCCTAATCAACTAGTATGCCTTCTAGTTTCCTTCGAACTGCAGTATCACTAATTTTCTCTTCTCTTTCCCCACCGAAACTTTTTCTAACACGACCAATGAGGATCTTTCTAGATCTTTCTCACATAAATGCAACGCTCCTGATGAGGGTTGAGAAACTCCAGGATACTTCTCTAGCGGATATAGGGATTCTTATTATTACCCTTAGCTAACTGCATATATATATATATATATATATATATATATATATATATATATATATATATGTCAGGTATACCTGTGTAGACCCTTTCGGTGTAAGATCGCGTACACTAGCACGGGCAAATAGCCGACACGAGGCCGTCTGCTATAGACTTCAGAGCAATGGAAGGAGGGGGAAGAGTGGAGGGCCGCCTCCTTGAGTGAGTGCGATTACAATTGGCCTGGATTTATCTACGGGATTCCCAAGTTGCAGTTCAAGGATATATAAATATCCAGACCTAAAATTATAATTTTAATATAAATAATAAACGGGGCAATATATATACAAAAAGGGAACAAATTATGCTTCATAAGGATCGTTAATTAGATCGCGACAATTTACAATGAGACAGAGATAAGCGGGGAGTGCAAAATTATCATTAATTGAAATAATAGATATTGTTTTAGTTTGAGTGGGGAGTCAATTAAAAAAAGATGCAGGTGACGAATGACGGGGGGTGTAATCGTGGGATTACAACGCAAAATCGCTTTACCTTGAAGCATAGAGTGGTTCGGAGGAGGAAGACCAGACCAACTGTACGGATCTTCGAGGAGACACTTTTGAGGGTCTTGACGAGGAAGACTCTTAGATTGAGATTTGAGAGTAGTACTTCTTGCAGAAGGACGAGATTTTCTCTGCCCCAGAGAGATGTGGTCTCAAACACGAGAGACTGTTTGGCGGCACGGTATGGAGTCTCAGACATGGAGAAACGGGAGTCTTGAAAGAGAGTGCGAGATGAGGGGGACACACAGTTCTCCGAGAAGAAGATGACTCGATAAGCTTTTCTCTGAACAGGAGCCACAGCTTCACGAAGGAAATCTGCTGGTGAGATCTTAAGGACGAGGAACAACTCGAACAGCGGTTGCGAGACGTCACGAGGAACAGACACACGGTCTGAACAGAGGAACTGGCAGCTCTCAATCTCCACGAGGAATGGCTGACGTAGGGTTAAATAACCCGCTGGCTGGTCTGTTAGATAGCCCAAGAGCATAGCCATCCCAAGAGAATTCATGAGGACAGTCTGTGAAAACAAATTTCGAGATAGTTGGATCGAACTGCGAAGTTTGCCGCAGGATATAGGGTTGAGTTTGTACGGGCGCATTTGCGGGGGAAAGAAATGTCTTCGAGGCATGGAGGCGAGGATTCGACGTTCTTGCGGGGGATGGAGAGCGATATGTGCCTCGCTTTAGTAAATACAGCCAAGTCGATGCTCAGCGCGAGAGGGCTTCCTTCTCATTGATTCTAGAATTCCCACGCCCAGGAGCACGTGGTCTGAGGCTCGAAGGGGCTGAAAAGGTGTATTTCGAGGGGGCTTCCTCTCTTACGCTGGTCCTTCGAGCGGCATCCTCTCACATTATATATATATATATATATATATATATATATATATATATATATATATATATATATATATATATATAAATATATATATATATATATATGCAGCATTAATTGTGGTTTTACCACACTCTGTCCTTTTCTATGCCCTTTTCTTTCTCAGCGGGTATTTACAGTTGCATATTAGATTCAAATAACGGGTGTATACTGTATGTTAAGCATAGGTCGGCTGCCCTGTGGTTGAGCCAATTTGGGACTCGATTTAGTTGCCAAACTAAATATTGTTTTAATTGGTGGGGGTTGTTTTTTATTATACTTGACCATGAATTTATTTGAATAAAGCTGGCCCCTTTGAATAGGAAAATCAATTTATAAAAGTAAAATTGTGAAAGAAATTTATGCCATTATCCCTAAGATGTCACTGGGGAAGTTATTAGGGATAGGGGTGCAATGTGATGAGATCGTGTGAACGACTCAATTTTGTCACCGCCGGAATTCACAATGTGTGATCAGAGCCCCTCAGACTGCCTCAGAGCGCCTCCGAGCGTCTCAGAGCGCCTCAGAGAGCAATCAACAAAGTGTTTCGCATTACGGCCTCAGCTAGAAGGAAGGCGACTCATCTAAGCCTTTACATGGTCTCACCTAGTTCCTAACAGATTGGTTGAGAATGCATTTTAAAAGGGCGGTGAAACAAGGTGGTGGGGTAGGAAAGTACTATTAACGACCGATGTATTAAACTAAACTGATGCAAATGAATCTTCTGGTACCATCCCCGATTTGATTTGTGTGTGCGAAGGGGGAGGAACCATAAGTCTTTGAATCTAACCAAAGGAGGGAAGAATCAGTCAAAAATTTACCATATGTGAGATAATTGAGATAATTGTGGATTCAAATGTGTTATTTCAAAGTTAATTCTAGACTGAAGGCTTCCTTTATTGAAACCCGTATTTCTTAAATCAGCCTTGATTTCATCCTCCACATAAATTTTATTATTTAACAAAGTCAAAAGACCTAGGTCGCGTGCTCTCAATTATTCTAACCTATGACCTTACGACCTTCAAAACTTTCAATAATTCCGGGACTAACCTTAAAATAATCTTAGCAATTATACCCTCCAAAGAGAATGTAAAACAACATAAGGGTTTCAAATTACGTTAGAATCAGACCAATAGTTACGATATTATTGCCAAAAATATTTTAAAAAGTAAAATGATTACCATCTACCCGCCGACCATATGGACCGAAATACTAACTTATAGACTCGTGTACACGCGACAAAAAAGGAAAAAATTCATGGAAACCCAATGCACTACGGACTAAATAAATATAAACACCGCCTCCATTTTTAGTGAAGTTATGCCATCTCTTTGGAAAAAATATAATAGCAATATAAAACTTACATAAACATCTTCCATTTTAAAGGATTAGCTACTTCTCACAATTGCTTATGGTTTTCTGCTTTCCTTGTCTCTTTTTCTCTTTTTGTTAGTCAGGACTTTGGAAAATATGTTTATGCGGTAGTAATTCTGTCAATATTTTGAAGTAGCAAAGGTTGTGGCAATTTTTCTAGGAAAGCGGAAATTATCAACCATATATAATAACTAAAAAGAAAATGATTGACCATTTGACGCTTGGAAAAGGGAGATTATTTTGATATGATGATATTCAACTAATCAAAAGAGCATTTTGCTTTATTAGCGGTAACTGAATTTGTGAGCCACTTATTGTTTTGTTTTTTTAATTAACGGAAAAAAAGCAATTTAACAAGCTTGCTATTCGTGGCCTATTGGCAAAGACGGTACATTTCCACGGTTGGTAACTCGTTACAACACCAGCAAGAGCAGACATAAAACTGTTATATAGTTTAGGAAATCCGCGCCAGTCAAGGCGGGGACCCGAGTTGTGCTCATGGCTTTAAACTCATACGTCACTTCTTCGAGCATACAACGCATTACTCTTCGTCTCTCGAACAAATATTCGTGTTTAGCACTAATTATTATTGTAATCATTGAATCATTAACCTATTTCAGTTTCGCCATTCTCTCTCTATATACACCTTTTTTTCATTTGTCTCTTACCCATTTCATTTCTTTTGCATTGAGTAAATATTCCCTCAATGGCCATAACCAGTTAGTTTCTTTTCCTTAAAAAGATAATAAATTCACGAAAGGAGAATGGAATGGTAGAAATGAAATGTAGTAGTAAAAACTAGTCCACACTCGTCTTTTACCGGAACTAAAAGTCGCCAACTTACATTTTTCCTGTGAACATTTCCAAATACCCATTTTATTTTTTTCCTTCGTTCATATCCAGAGATGATCAGTGGTTATAGCCATTAATCTACTTATCTACTATAGGTATAATTTTCTAATGTCGTTTGCTGCAATGCAACATTAAATTTGAAAAGTAGGTCGGTGATAAGTTTAAAACATATTAGTTTGAGGACGTTGCTACTTCAAAATCATTCGTTATCGAAATTCTTTACGCGTATTAAATCTATAAATAACTAATTTCAATTACTGTGCATTTGGTTATAGGATGTATGAATGAAAAAGTGTGAAAATCGTCCATTTCAACCTAAATGAGAAGCGTCAGATGATGCATTCTTGTTCTTAGCGGAGGCAGTTCTCTCTCTGTTCTGGCTTTAAACTCCTTCGCTCGGTTGTCTTAAGAATAAAGGTCCTGACACAAACCTTCCACCTTCGAATCACATTTGGCACTAAGGTATTGGAGAGGCAGAAATGATTTTTAATAGCTCTTGTCAAACGCAGAAAACTACCTAGTTCTCATAGAGCGCTCGCTAATAGATTTGAAGTTGATGGGAAAGAAAAAAATAGTTACCACTTCATTGGGAATTTCGTTCCTAATTGACTATTATTGCAGAGTCGTTTGTTGCAATATTTGGTGCAGTTTAACCAAAATCTCCAATAATATATTTTTTAAATTTTTTGAGCGTGGTTATTATTTGATTTTGTTATTCAATGTTGTTGACTGTTCTGATGCGTCTACTTTTCGCTTTTCTTTCTCATCTTTAAACTGGTATACCTTATCATTGTTTTCTTAAGTAAATCAAATGAAAATCAGAAAGAATATTGCTACATAAAGAAATTTTGACCTAGTATGAATTTAATTACTTTAATAAAGTGATTTCTGCCTAGTATAAATTTAATTACTTTAGTAATTACTTTAGAGAGTAATTCGCTCGAGCCTACATACTCTCGTTGATTCAGCCATTTGAATTAGACTAAGTAGAAACGACACATGATATTATGTCTCGTTATGGCATGGATTCTGCAATGATTTTGGTTAATTTTATAAAATATTTAATAAAATATTACCTTGCAAATTGTATGTAATTGTTAGACTACTTACCATGTCATCTACATGACATGTAGACGCTCTTCAAGGCATGTGAGTGACGGTATCCACGGTAAAATGTTTACACCGGACATAAACGAGGAAATAGATGATATTAATTGGTTATTGCCATATGGCAATCTTTAAGAATAATAGACACTATTTTCGTTTATAAGATCAAAATCACGTTAATTTTTCTTTGAGCGATGAATTAAAGCAAATATAAACAGCAATTTATGGCAGAATGTTAAATAAGAATATTTCAGCGAATATCGTATTTGCAATTATAATAAAATTCCTAAAAATGATTGGTCTACTTGCCATCAGTTTGTCAGTTGCTAAACTCATTCGCAAATTTAATAACTCTATCATAACACAAACAAAATTCGGAACAGCCAATTAAGAACTTTTAGTATGTTAAACTTTATATGCAAAGTTATCAGAGTTTTAAAGCATGTAACGTAATAAGAAACAAATTCCTGAGTCTACGTCAAAATGTTATACAAATTCACTGACTTCTGAAATAGATGAAACCGGCTTCAAATGAAAAAGATAGAAAACAAACGACTCTAAGCGTAAGGGATATTTTTCAGCTCAATTGCCAAGTAAATACTGCACTAAATCCTTTTTTTAAAATACAAAACCCCCCCAAAAAATACTCAATAGGTTTATCGAGGCACTTTTAATAATTATTTAATTTCTATGTATTTAGATTAATTTATATCAATTTGCAAGGTTTAAATTAATAGTGACTATTAAATAAGAACAATGACTTAGGTGAGTCATTAAAACACACAAACTTCGCGAATCGAGTTATGAGAGATTTGAGCGAATCTAAGCCACATTACCTGTGGTTAGATATCGGATGGAGACCAGGCTCGGGCAGAACTCAAGGCGGGTTCAATAGACTGTAATCAACGGTATTTTGGGCTTCCACCTAGTTACATTGTACGAATCCACTTGGAAAGGATTTACCTCATAACTATTCTTTCATTCTTTATATATTTTTTCATTCGTTCATTCATTCATTCATTGATTTTCTTATTCTATTATTCTTTCCATCTTTTCTTTTTCATTATTTTATTCTTTCATTTTTATATTCTTATATTCTCCCATTCTTTAATTTTTATATTCTTTCATTCTTGATTTATTTGTTTTTATTTATTTATTTATTGACACGATGTTTCGAACCGTAACCTGAGAATCATCAGTGACTAAAGAGAAAAAGAAAAACATATTTACCCTTAAAGTTTTAAAAATAGATTAAATTGTGGTTTAAATTAAAAAGCGGAGTGAGGAAAGTTGAACTTATAAAATAAACAAATATTAAGTGGTATGTAAAACAAAAAAGAACTAACTTAAGTATCAAAAATAAAAGAAAATAAAAACAACTGAATGAATTTTACTGTAAAAAAAAAAGAAAATCAAATCTGAACAAATTTTGGAGTCGTGATAGCAGCTGACTAACAATGGAAAACTAATAAGGAAGAATGTTCGGTTGTTCTGTTGGCGGGTTAATATATCGTTTGGTTATATGGTGAGTAATTTAATTGAATAGGTGTAATTATTTTAATTATGCAAGGAAACAGGGTTATCATTAATAAAAAAATGGCATTAGGAGAAATAGTGTTTGATGGTATAAGGAAACACTTTAGTGAACTTAGATGTTAAATGTTTGAGATAAGGCAATCGTAGGAAAACTTTTGCTTTGGTACACTAGTTATAATAGTTTGTGGATAATATATTTTAGAGAGAAAATTCGACGCTAACTTATCAAAAATGAAATCGGGTAATAATTGAAATGAAAGAATACCCTTAAATAATTTATTTCTTCCTGAAAAATTAACTAGTTTGAAAAAATATGGTACTTAAGTCAAAGCGGCTAGGAGGACTGCTATAAAATGAATACACAATTTGTTGGTTGTGCCTTTTCTATAAATATATGCATTAAAAGTCGAGCCCACTTGAACCACTTTAGAATCCAAGAAAGATATATTGTTTTCTTTTTTTGTTTTCATTGAAAACTTTATGTTTGAATGATGTTAGTTAAAAAATGAATAAGTAAGGAAGCATAAATTTGTGGCAACGAAAATCAAGAAACAATGGTGAATGTAACTCTAAAAGACAGTCAATTGGTTGGAATTGTGAAGGACATCTTTTTAGCCACCGTGTTTCATGGTGACAGAAAAAGCTGTTGCAAAGGGAGGGACCTAATGGAGAACTCATGGCCATGCTTTCATATATATATAAAATTAACTTGAAATAAAATTAGAAAGTACTTGGAATCTTGCCTTTATTTTGCTTGTGAGCCTTGTTGAGTTTATTGCTTACTCACGCGATACTTTGTGAGTTTTAACACACACACACACACATATATATATATATATATATATATATATATATATATATATATATATATATATATATATATATATATATATATATATATATATATATATATATAAAGGTTTCTGTGTGTACTAGACACTTCTTTTGTACGTGTGAAGACAGTTCAGTGCACAAATGTACTCTATCTTAGGTAGGGCACATGAGTCTGGCCTGAATATTTTTATAAATAACGTGAAACAATTCACCCGTATTATATATCAATGCGAGTTAGTTGACTGCAGCGTCGTCCTTTTGTATCTTGTAGCCTCGGATAGGATTTCGGCACACTGTAATTCTGAGGCTCCGAAGATGCGTGGCACAATTGTCTCTCAACAAACAAAATTGCTCCTTCATTTCTCATTAACGTATCTACACACCATTTTGTTTTCAAAGTAATATTTTCTAACTAGGCAGTCTAATCACATATCCCTTTCATCACTGTCTTTCTTTGTTAACTCTTTTTTGTTTCTTTATTACTCCCTTTCATTTTTGTGTAACCTTTCCTTCTATTTCATATATTCTTTATTTATTTATTTCATTCTTTTATATATATTTTATTTCTCTCTCCCTCTATATATAATGAGTATATATATATATATATATATATATATATATATATATATATTTATTTCTCTCCCAAATTACCTTCCATTCAACTTTTTGTATAGTTTGTAAATTAGATTCTTTTCATTAAAAAACAAAAATTACACCCTAGAAATGACATCAGAAACATCTAATGGTAAGAAAAGTAATTAATTTTTGGCAAGATATTAATAATTTTTACTCCATTGCTAAAGCCGAATTTAGTCATGGAAGTAATCGCCATTAAGATAGTTAATGAATCCACTTTGATCGTCGTTGCAGAGAAATTTTTATAATTAGTGTCATTTGTTCTTGTCTGAAAGAGAGGTCCACTAATTTAGAATTAGATAATCTCGCTTAAAAGACTCCTTTAGCTAGAAATGCACGCGAGGGTCAGTTTCTACCGGAATCTAAATTAGAATCCAAAACTCATTGAGAACGTGCCGACAGAACACCATTTTTAAAGTTTGCATGTTTTTATGATCTTTTGCTAATTCAACCTAACTTACTCCGCAACGGAGAGAACGGTGTATCAAAGGTCATAACATCTTTGTTATAACTGAAACTTGAAATAACGGCCCCAATTCAAGCCCAAGTTCCCCTTAGAAACTGTTGACCCCCCCCCCCCCCTCTCTCTCTCTCTCTCTCTCTCTCTCTCTCTCTCTCTCTCTCTCTCTCTCTCTCTCTCTCTCTCTCTCTCTCCTCTCTCTCTCTCTACCTCTCTCTCCCTCTCTCTCTCGTCGTCTTCTGCAGCTCGTATAAATGTTTCACTCTCTTTCCCGTGCCTGGATGGTCTTAAAAAGGTTGAAAACAACGCGTTAAAAGTTTTAAAAATATATATATATCTATTTTTTTGTCTCTCTGGCTGACTTTCCCTAACCGTGAAGAATGTTCACTTCTAATGAGGACTCATTTCAGGATTTCGTATGTTCCGAACTGAAGTGTTAAGTTTCTATTTAGACTTAAGATCATTTCTGAGTCCTCAAGCTCACAAGAGGCGAAAATTATCGGAGGAATGAGTCACTTTATAATTCGACTTGGCCTTTTGATGAAACTCCTGATTCGCCGTAGCTTGTCCTCCAAATAATTATTAACACCTATGCATATGTAATATGTGTACGGGTATGTGTGTTTCTGTCCTTTAGTATTTTTATTACACACACATGTATATATACAGGGCACGCTGGGTAATTTATCGCTTTAATTGATTATAAAATAAAATAACAGAGATATCATTTTTACAAACATATTTACCAAAGTTAAAGACTTGAAGTATTTTACCATTCATTTTATTTAATTAAATCCCCAGTGGCCTCTGCTACAGCTTTCAGACGGCGTGGAAACCTGCAGCAGGCCTTCTCGACAGGTCCCCTTTTTAAGTGTGTCCATAGTACAATGATTCTGGACATAAGCTCCATCTAGATGGCGCCGGAGACTTAGTCTCTCTCTGTCTCGACCAAACTCCAAACAAAATAGTATTGGGTGTTGTAGTCTTTTAAGTTTGGAGGCAATATATTAAAAAAAATGTGGTCAAAGCAATTGTGTGACAGCAAATATTGTCTCCTGAGCCCTATTGCCGAACGAATGGCTTGCCAGCGACTACCTCTGGGATCCATGGCAACATCTACTCGTCCAGGCACATGATGTAGGCCTCCGTATTGAGTCGCTGGATCTCCCAGATTATAAACTATGGCATAACGTGGCCTTCGCTACTGACCAGTCGAAACACCATGATGTGGACCAGGAACTTGCTCCTTATGATTCTCGGGACATTTTGGGGAAGGACAGGAAACCAGTTTACCACCTGGTTGTGGAAGAATCTGAGGCCTAGAAAGGATGCTATCGGACCGGGCAAATTGGCAGTTATCCACGACCACTTTAGCGGACAAAAATACACTGACATACTGAATGAAGTCATTCTCCTTTCTGTACGGAGCATATCGCATCTTTAACCAAAGAACTCATACATAGCTACAAAGAACTATATCAAACCATAATTCTTCTGACAATAAAAATAAAAGATGACTCATATACTCAATGATACATATAAAATACTAGGCATGCTCTAACTGTGCACTTGAGAAGGAAATGAAACGAATAAAAGAAAATCTCATTGACACCGATTTTGCACTGATATAGATGGAAAGAATTCCAAGGTAATAGAGAAATTACCAAAATTAAAGCCATCTACCAAAAGACTAGTTAGAATTTAAATTATATTTTGAATCGCAAACTTTAGACAAAATTAATACCAAAGAGAAACATTTGCCACGAAATATGGATATAAAAAAGATCAGTACAAAAGCATCCATCGTTCATTCAAAATTTCTACACTACAAATTTTGAATAAGCAATTACCTGGTATTCCTATTCAACTGCCCTAGTGACGGGGGTATGTAGTCATATATCGGATAAATCATTAATACACTAATAACTATTGCACAACAACAACGCTTCAAAAGTAGTAAAATGACCGAATAATATCGAGAGATGACAAAGAGAAACAACATATCAGAAAACTTTAAATTTATTTACCAATCTAAAAAAGCGAGCATTAAAACTAGCCGAAATACTTCTGATTAAAGACAAAGAAAAAATATAATCAACAAATTTGAAGAATTGCGTAAAGTCTGACACATATTTTTATTATATTCCTACAGAATATAAATAATAAAAATCAAAAAGATAATATAAAAATTTCCTCAAAAAGAAAGACAAGAATAATAGAAATGTAAACACGTCCCTCGTGATCAGTATAAATATCGCGGAAATATAATATTCTATTCACTTTTACGATATTATTTGTATGGTAATCAAACGTTAGGAAAATAATATCAAGAAGACATTCAAGGCCAGTTGTTTATTTCTATTAAGATCATTTTAAACAAATTAAAATTAATTGTCAAGTATTTCTTAAATAGAGATTTTTTTTTTTTAAATTAAATACTGCTAGCAAATTTCATATTTATTATTTTTTATTAGTAGTAGTATTTAAATAATGCCGTCATTTCTGCCGGTGCAATTGCGCGGGGGAAATAAAATTTCATTCTAATGTGTCAAGCTCTACAATTCAATTAATCCATTCATGTATTACCAAAAATTTTGACTTAATTTTGAAGGCAGGAGTAGAATAATTCTCAATACACAACCTAAACCTCCAGGTAAATCTTGTTTGTTTATTGAAAACTACTTTTTACTATTCCTGCGAAGGGAGGTTAGAAATAACAGGAATTATGACACAGCCTCTCGTCTCGGAGGTAAAACTAATTTGATAGGAGCTACCAATCTGAACGCGTGTATCGCTCATCCCGAAATGAAATGAAAAGGAAAGTCGAAGCAAAAGAACAGATCTTCTGACCTCCCACCTCCCTCTTAGGAGTAGCCAAAGCGAGAAATGGTGAGCGTCGATGCTCCTTTGTAGTTCTCCGCACCCTCAATAGCCAGAGGCTCAGTAGACTCCGAGCAGAGTGGGTGCCGAAAGGAGGAGTGAGAGATAGGGGAAAAAGAAAGATTCAAGATATGAAAATAGGAAGTATTCTTTATGCAAGGATCTTTATATTCTCGTTTAACCCTCTTGTTCTCCATTCCACAAACGCCATCGTAAGAGGAAAAATTCTTAGAAAGGAAATAATGCAACAACAAACAATTTGAACTCTACGAAGTTGCACGCAGTTGTAGACTGAGAAAGAGAGAGAGAGAGAAAGAAGTATACAAAGGAAATGATGCAATTACAGACCATTTAATCCTTAGGAAGTTGCATGCAGACACTAACTAAGCTTACTAAACTTCACCGCCTTGATCATTAAGGTTTGCTTATCTGATAAATGGCAAAAAAAGCAAATATAACTCGTTTATAAACATAGTCAGCTTTTGGTTTGTCTAGTTTGTCTAGTAAAGTCAATGACGTTACTGGGGAGCAGATTCCAAAAGTTAGCAAATTATTTTTGGTCACGTGTGACTCTAGCTAGATCTCACTATGTTGGTCGGTTGGTCGGTCCCCGTTTTTCTATTTTGTTGTTTTAGTAATAACATTGTAACTATTCAGCTGATTTTAACGGAATTTGAAGCCCTTATGTTGTTTTAGATTCTCTTTCGAATGATATAATTGCCAAGGTCCTACCAAGGTTAGCCCTGGAATTATTCTTGGGGGCAATACCATACCAACTATTCGGCTGATTCTAACAAAATTTGAAAGCATTATTTTTATTACATTATCTTCGAATTTTATAACTTCCAAGGTCCCTCCAAGGTCATTCCGGGAATAATTGAAAGTTTTGTAGGTCATAAGGTCATAAATCAGAATAAGTGAGAGCTCGCGACTTTGTTCAACAGACCTTGTTTAGTCTATTGACAGTTGAACGTTTTCATATATTTTTAAAACCATTTCCATGTGCAATTAGATCAGTTATTATAAATAAATGTTATAATAAATGGTAGAAGAGGGCATTACTGAGTGCTCTACTGCTTTAAAAGCAATTGGAATTATTATGAATCAAATTCTCTTCTTTTGGGGGAATATAATTTGATGCTGACATTTCCACTGTTTAAGTGAATAAGGAACGAATGAACGAGATAAACCTTTTATTAATTTGTTTTCTTGTCATGATCGACTCTGCAAAGTCGATCATTCAAACAAGAGCAGATGTAATACTGATGATTTCGTCTTATGGGTAGCTCGTTTTATATCCAATTTTCATAATTCATTATCATTATCCTTCATTGCATTTGCTGTGGTTGTTAAAATTAATTAAGTATTTAGGTTTCATTTGTCTTGGATATTTACAAAGTTCCAACGTCTCATGCACTGAATAAAAACTAAAAATGTTCGTAATAATACTTAGTTTTATGAGTATTAATGTAGATAGGAGACAAAATGTATGCTAATATACATATACACTTAATAAACACATTAATACCGGTAGTTCTTAAAACTTAAAGATTTGATCAATATTCATTCATCCTAAATATTTTAAAAATATTAGTTCACATGAGAAATATTCTATAACGGGCAAGTAGAATTCACATTAAATGTAATGAACCACTAAATTATAAAGCAATTATCTTTCAAATTCTAGCGTTAAACCAATAAATTTTAATTAGAAATTCAGAACCCATTTTCATTCTTTCCACCAAAATTCTTGATTTTTAATCCTGGCCAAATTGCACCCCAAGATATATGAACGAGTCTAAAATTTGAGTTATGGGGAAAAAGCCACAAACTTCAGATCAAATTTTCACTCTTTTGATTACTTAAAGATAAGTTCCCTTATAAGTTTTAGCGGATCGATGGAAGGTAATTGTCTCCATGTGGAATTTTAGTTGCCTTGCTAGGTTTGTTCTGTTTGGTTACATCTCACAAAAGGGTGATATGGGATTGTGCCATAAGGTGAGTAATAAATGTGTTTGATTATAATCAAACACATTTATGACTCACCTTATAGCACGATACTATCTCACTCTGTGGATTTTAATTAATAACTCATCCGATCTATTACCTATTAAATATTATTAGCCTAATAACGAAGTACAGTAGAGAAAATATTCTTGCTTTATTAAATGTCTTATTAGATTTGTAATGGTTTCTAAGTTTTCTACGTATTATATTTTAAGTTCTGTTTTGTTTGTATATGCATTATACTTCGGTTACTCGAGTTTTCAGAGTATTTTTACATTTTCTGGCCTAGTAATTTTACCAATCTAATAATTTATTTATTAGAACTCCCTGGCGGAATACCTTATTCAGCTTTCTCATTTATTAATCACAGAATAAAATTAAATAAATACAGCACACTGTGATAGTCGATGTGCTAAAATTCTCTATTTTTTTCAAATTTTTATTATAAAAACAAAAGATAAAATAAAAGAATTATCTGACTATTTGATAGTTCATTCTCTCGTTGTATTTAAAGAAGTTTGGGGAAGAATCTACTTTGCCGATTCATAGTAGCTCAAATATCCAATTTCTTTAGTTACTAATCATCTCTCGGGAATTTTCCCATAGCTAAGCTCAACCTAATTGTATCACTGTCCTTTTTAAACTTTTTGTTTTAAATAAAATCTCTTCAATTTTAACTACCTACGTATTCAATGTTTGAGGAATCTGCGTTTGAATATAAAATGCCTTCGTTATCTGTAAGATATAAATGATATAACTTCATCTACTCTGAGTTTTTAATTTGGAAACAAACACATTGGATCCTTACTCATGGAAAGTTAGAACTGCAACAGCTATCAAGGCTATACGAATAATTTTTACGTTTTACCCCTTTAGTCATGCAAAGTCATAAACATGCAATGTGATATTTATATATACACACACACATATATATATATATATATATATATATATATATATATATATATATATATATATATATATATATATATATATATATATATTTATATATATATATATGGTTAAATTCTTAATACTTGCATGTCTCTTCCTAAGCTTAACTATAAAATATCCAATTGTTTCCATACCAACTCATTGTTACAATTTCAGGTAATTTAGAAAAACGCATAAAAAGTGATGGATTATCCATTCACTTTAAACAAGTCACGAGACTACAATGTTTAATTTACGGAATTTTCCATTAGCTACCATCAATACATTGATTTTGTTGGGGGGGAGCATTTTATATGCAATCTTGATAATCGACTTAAATCAATTTGGAAGAATTGCACACAAATTCTTAGAAATAGTTTCCAAAATATAATTTTAACATTCATTTTTTTTATTTATATATTAAGAATATATGACCACTTTCATACCTTTTAAACTCTTTTCAAATTATAATTTATTTTATTTTTTATCGCTCATTAGTTTTCTTTAGACCACTTGTAAGCTTCAAGTCTCATTTTGAATAACATCTTTTTCCAACATAATGTAGTTATCACGAACCCTATCTAGCAGCTGAAATGGCATATGGGGTGTATATGTGTTAAGAGAAAGAGGGAAAAATTAGAGAAAATATTAAAAAGAGGGAAATCTTCTGCAAGGGAATTTTAATAAGCTGCTTATAGAGGCTTCTTTCATAGAATAAATCCTGAACTGTTCATAACATACATATGTAAGGTGTGTAAATGATACAGAGAAAAGAAGGGGTAATTTAATATTTAAAAGGGCATAAATTGGTCAAGTTGGGAGCGGTTTTTGTTAGCGTTATGAAAAATTGTCATGGAAAAAGGTTTAATTTAATGAAATAACTACTTTTTAAATTAATTTCAATGTAGTATGACAGTTAAAATGTGACTCAGCAAAATTAAGGGTAAAATATTTCATGATTTATTATATAATAATAATAAATTTCCATAGGAAGAAGGTGCATGGTTTGAAGGATCAGCACAAGGTCAGGAGGATTGAGTTTGCCAGTTGACCACTGCAGTAGTATGGCAGAGTTGTGAATGGGAGGACAGCATAGAGAATACTCATCTATACTGATTTCATTGCCATGGTTCAACGGTGTAGTACTTTCAACAACAAGAATGATGTTGTCTGGACCAGGTCCCGGGAAGAGGCATGGGAGCTGCTTGAGTTTGAGCAGGATCAGTTTTAAGATTCCTTCATAATCTGGGGCGGGGTGAGCTGGAAGGATCTCATTCCAGCAGATGCTCCGATTTTTGTGTCAGACCTGAAGCAGATGTGGCAGGCAGAGGGGAGAAAAATGGGTAGAAGTAGGGGGATAACTGGCCAGCTGTATGCTCACATTATAACCCAGTATGCTGTTCCAGCCGTGCACGAACTTTACGGTAACCGGGGGCTCTGGCAGGATGAAATATTTAATTCTGTACTTTTCTGAGTCACCCTTTACATAAAGAATTTGTCGGCAACCTTGCAATGAAGGTTCTCAATTTTTGTGGAGTAGGATTCATTAGGCCATATATATTAAGAAACTTGAGAGGCTAAGGATTTTTCAGAAAGTGATGGTTTCCTTGGCAGGAAATGTGCCTGTATGTGCGGGTGGAACTGAATGCAAAATGCTGCGTGCCCAGGTCGAAAGTATAGAATTTTCTTAGGACCTGATAGTTAGATTCGAAAGCATATCATGTACAAGTAGAACCACGCAACTTTGGTTAGAAAAGTAGATCAACCCCCTACTACTAATGATACTATATTATCGTGATGATAAGGAAGCCGATGAGCCCTTCACTTACAGGTCTTGGATCATATGATGCTTTACTTTCTTGTTGATAGTAACCAAAATTATGCTCACTGTGGCATGATTTTTAAATTTACAAATAATTCAATTACACTGGTCAACAGCCAAAATGGTTCACCTATGAGTTTATGCTCACACAACTAATTTAATATTGCTGAATTTGAATCTGATATTTGTTTTGTTCTATCAGACGAGGTTTTATAAAATTCAATGGGTACAAATATTCAATATTCCGTCATTTGTGTAGTGCTACAAATATTTAAGCCAAAACAAACCAGCTTGTCTCTTATGTGACTGCTTATATGACTAATTTCACACTGTTGAGTATAATTTAGATGTTTTATTCTATTATCAGATCTACTTTTCTAACCAATCATAAAAATATTTAATATGATGACATCAATTGTTTTCCGCAAGATAATGATATTAAACACGTCACAGATAAGCTCTTAAGAAAGTGTGTCAGAAAGCATAAGTTCAAATCCTTTGTAATAGACAAAATAAGAAGTTATAAGGGTGCTTCTGAACTTTGCTCTTTCGTTTGTACAGCTTGCTGTCTTCTCGTTCCAGCATCCAGCAATCGTCGCCTATAATGTTAGGACTGAATTGTCCCTGATAGATGGTCTTCATTATGGCGATGTTTTGATGAAATCTTTCACCGTTTTAATCACTAATGTCTCTGAGGTTATCTGGGAAAAAATCAATATGAGAGTGGGAAAAATGCAAGTTCAAGGAAATCCTTGTTCCCAATGTATGATAATTCTGCAGCATGTTTGCAACCGTTTCTTTGTAGTTTTCAGCCTGATAGTTTCCAAGAAAAAGTTTATTCCCTTGGTGTTTGGGGGTAGAAGTAGCAGTCACTGCTGTGGTCTTTGGGTTCACGCCATATCATTGGTACAGCAAACAGCATTCCTGAGCTTTGCTTACCACACATCCACTTGCTTAGGTGGTTGACACAAGACTTACAAGCTATATGAATTGCATATTTCTTATGTTGGTCACCCAAAGGACATTTGAAGAAACTTTTGTAGTTCAGTGGAACAGCTTTTGTGATTGGTTTCTTGAGGCTACCAGGAGTGAAGGCGCCACATATCTAACAAAAACGATCAGCATCGTTCACTCACTTGCCACATTCCCCATGTTCCATGTTTTGTTAAATTCAGAGTAATTAGAAATTAGGCAGTTATAGATATGCACTCTCATGAACCAGCAATGTGATACAAACAGAAAAGCACAAATTAGGAAAAGAGTATTGCATAAGTGGAAGCAATGAACATATAATTTAGTGTTTGAATAACATGGTGCCCCAAATATATAGATATAATGGTTCTTGAAAACTGAGCCCGATACAGCTATACGAATATTATTATTGCATACAATACATACCATTACCCGAGAAGCAGACTCTTTTTATCTAGAACTTTGAGAAAAATTTTAGGGGGGTTGACCAGTGTTATTTATGAACTTAGCTATATAGACTATTCTTAGAAATTGTTAATCGCTTAACGATATTTACTATGCAGTAAACCCATTCTGCAGTAGACAAATGTGGCTTTTTTGCGATTTTCTCAATGCTATCCCAGTCTGCGGGATGATTGTCACGGAAACTGTCATTTTCTGAAAAATACTAGAGATTGTCAGCTTGACACCATCAAATTTCTTAATTGATATCCCCCCCAATTTTATTTCAAGATTATTTGTCGGCACATTATTCAAAATAATATTGTAATTTGGTTAAAAAAGTATTCGAATTTTGTTGCTAAGTATGTAGGAAATCAATCTGTTATCAAAATGCAAACAAGCTCAACACAAAGAGAATTTGTGCCTCCTGCTTACTTAAAACCGAATAGGCTTTTTTCACTAAAGATCTGAATGCTTTATGAGAATAATTAGTTAGAGTTAATTTGCTCTCTATTAAATTTCAAGCAAATATTTCCCATCTGTTCTGAAGTATGAAAAATAAACAAAGTTCATCATCTTTCCTTTTTCTTATATCTTCCTGGGTTTTTTCTCTTCAATTGGCGCATTTTTCACGGAAAAAGAAAGATTAAAGGCTAGGTTTGACATGGTCGCAGTCATGAGGCTGAGTTTAAGGCTTTAATGGCTTTCCGTGCATTTCACATGATTAGCGCCTGGGCGAAAGCGCAGTTTCAGCAGTCAGCCAATATATCTGCTAAAGCCAAGGAATAAACAACTAACCTGAACAACCTAGGAGGGTTATATCAGGTTACGCGAATTTTGAGCTAAATGGGAAAATTCAAAACAAGAATCATGTCGAAGCTTAGGTTAAGTTCTAAGGCCTTCACCTCTGTGGGTATATTAGGTTATTAAACGCCATCCAAAGTTTAAGAGAGAATTAAAATCAATTATCACCTTTTATTTATTATTATAGAAAGGAAAGAATTCATAAATATCATGATAAATTCAGTGAGCTAATTTCTTACTCGGATCTCTCTTTGGCATTAGAAATTTTCACATATCGGAATCCTGTTGTTAAGAATAACAACCTCTAAACCAAAATCTCTGAACCTCCTCATCTGCATAGCTCAAAAACAGCCACCCCGTAAGGGGCGCGACGATTTGCCACCTTAGCCGCCGTGCTGACGGGACTCAGGACCCCGTCCGACCCCAGCTTAGCCTCTTCTCCTTCCTTCAGACACTTGTGTTTCCCCCGTTTCCTCGCTTTTCATACAACCTCTCCCACAACTTTCTCTGGTCAGCCTCTAATTTCACAGGGTAGACGCTGACCTTCTTCTCAGCCAACTATCCTGAATCAGGGCTGGGGGGGGGGAGGAGACAATGAACCTTCACCCCTGAGCTCCAATTTGGAATGGTGAGTTTTTTAATAACCTGCTTTATCCCCACCCACATCTTCCTCACCTCCTCTTCCTTTCTATTTTAAAACATTATCCATTTTACGCCTCGTCTAAGGTGGATCGGCCATGCTGAGGGACTGCCAGGCCACCAGGCGGGAGGGGTGGTCAGAAATGGCGGCATCTGGCTCTGCCAGGCCTGTACTCACCCTTCGCAGAGCGTGACACTGCGGGGGGTGATTAGCGTTTGTATCCCGTGAAAAAAATGGTCACCATGCCCAATTATGAAAACTTTCAAAAACCCAAATCTTTTCCCATTTCCCCTTTAATAACAACGGAGCCACCCTCAGGCAGCTCCACAGAAAAACTGGAGGTCCCCTCCCCTGTGTTTGCCAGGGGACTCTCCATAACTCTTCAACCGGAGAGGAAACTTACTCCCTTCCAGTGCCTATGGGTGCAGGAGGCTCCCCCTCACCCCCTTATTTGGAGTCACCACGTGACTCCATCTCAAATTTGGCAGTCCCGCCTTTGCTTTCACAGGGGACTGCCAGGAAAGCCAGCAGGAGGCCCATAACCGGCCCCTCCCCGTTGATGCGGCTGGGTAGGGCAAACCATCTTAGGAGGGAGGGGAAAGAAAGGCCCCATCAGCCGCTTTCCTCTAGAGACCTGCTGGCCCAAATATTAAATCTAGTGGGGGTGAAGGCCTATGCCACCCCAAAGAACATGGAAGAGACAGACATGACCTGTGATGTCCTGGGGGGGATAGACAAATATACACGCTCCCTGATGCAGCCCAGCCTCAGAAGGTGGGGCCTTCCATGGTGGCAAATTCGGGCTAGGCATCAAATACCGAGCCAGAGTCTGCTCCTGTGTGGGGCCCTCGGCAGAAGAGTCGGGCTGCTAAGACATCACAAGGAGGGGAGTGATCTCCTCCTCCGGCTGGTGTTCCCACGACTGGTGGAACATTCATCATCTCAGGGAAGGATCTTGCAGAGGCCGGCCCATCTGGCCTATGGGCTCCTGCTGGGGGAGAGGAGAAGTGGGTTTATTCCCAGCTCTCTTCTCCTAAAAAGAAAAAGACTAATAAAAATAAGACAAAAAAGACTCGGAGTCTTCTCCCTCAATGGGGGCCGCGGGGGCGGACGAGGCCGCTACCATCCTTGAATGCGACCCAGCCAAGATCGGCACGGTCGACCCCGGTTCTCGCCTGGGCGGGGAATCCCAAAATCAGACCAAAAGTGAGCAGAGCGGAGCCTCAAAAACGTCGGGGTCCCTCATTCAAAGATTACCTGGCGTTTTCGAGCACGCTGGCTTCAAACGCTTATTAGTTATTAGCTCCAACTAAGGCAGAATGTTGGCCAAGGGCAACATGATCCATCAGAGGAGAGCTTAAGCTAGTTTCTTGGACGGGAACCTTCTGGCGAATGCGGCGGATCCCTTCGAGGTAGCCAAGATAAGTACTCTTCGGACATTTCATGACACCCCGGTCAGTGTGACGCCACACTCTAACATGACCTTTGTGAAAGGAGTAGTTTATGCAAGGGAACTCGTGGACTACACCATAGAAGCTATCACTCTAGAGCTGACTGACCACGGGACAGTCAAGGTCGAGCGTGTGAGGAGAAAACAGGGAGGAGCCTCGAGACCCACCCCTACACTCTTCCTCACGTTCGACTGTAACAAGCTCCCTGAGTCGGTTCATGCCGGTTGGTGCCGCTACTGCGTGAAAGCATTCGTGCCACTACCGCGGAGGCCCTATTACTCTCACCGCTTCGGCCATACGAATCGCTCATGTAGACGTGCAAAGTTGGGGTCACCCGAAGTCGGTGTAAATTGCCTTAAGGCAGCATACGAAAAGTCCAACTCGTGTGTGGGCAATTGTGTAAATTGCGGAGAGCCACATTCCGCTTTTTCAAAGCAATGTGGTGCATATATCCTTGAGAAAGAAATCATGGCTGTTTAGGCCCAGGATCGTCTCTCATTTCGCGGGGCTAAGGATTTGGTTCTGGAGCACCCGGCTCTACCTGGGATGTCTTATGCCTCAATGCTAAGAAAGACACCCTCTGCTCCTGGCTCATCCAGGCCAACAGGCACGGTTGTTTTCGCGCTCATAGGAGACCTCAGCGGGTTCTAATCAACCCGAGCGCTTCCCTGGCAAAATAGCGGCACAAAGGGCTCACACCCAGCCCCGGCTAAAACCAAGGCTCCTCCCCTTCCCCCAGTGTGACCGTTTCCCGAAAGGCGAAACGGCCACGCGCCTGAAGTTGGTCGCCAGTCCATCTTCCGGGGTTCCTAAAGCTGCCCCCCGAAAGGAGGACAGCAACAAAGGAGCCGAGGCTCCTTCGCCCACGTCTAGGGCTGGGCTGGGTGGATCAGAGACGGTTGATCCTCCAAAAGAGGGCACCTCGCCTTCGAAGCCGCAACGCCTGCCTAAGGTTTCAAGGCAGAGGTGAGAAAAGACTCGCATGGCAAGCCCAACCTCTTCCAATAAGACGAGGAAGAAGACAGCACCTTTAGTGCATTTTCGGGCTAACAGCACCCGAGGTTGTGCTTCCGGTAAGCGTACGGCCATTTCCGTGAGGGTCTTCTGTTCGAAGAGGGTCCTAGCGTCTTCTCCGAGCTAGGCCTGGAGGCCTTCCTTTAATGGAATTGCTGCGGAATCCGAGCCAACTGGGAGGAACTGTGGAGGATCGTCTAATCCCGTTCCCTGTTAGCTATTTTTCTGCAGGAGACCATGCTAGGCGCGTGCCACTTATTCATCCTACCGGGGTATAAGGGTTTTGCGACCCTACCACCACAGGATTGGGGCCGGGCTGAAGGATGCGCGGTTTACACCCGGCATGATGTTACCGTTCTTCTTTTCACTTTAGATACATCCTTTCAGGCAGTGGTTGTGCAGCTTCACCTAGATAGGAGGTATACTGTTATTTCTGCGTACATTACATCGTCAGCTGACTTCGACGCGGGGGTCTTCCGCTGCGTTGTGGCACGGTTGCTGAGGCCCTTTCTCTTGCTTGAAGATCTGAACGGCAGACATCCTTTCTGGAGAGACTACTCAATAAATCCCAGGGAACAAGTCCTTGCCGATCTGATAGAAGAGCTTGAGATAGATATCCTAAATGGGAATGAGTTTACGCATCACTGCCCGAGAACCACTTGATTTTCTTGATTGATCTATCTCTTTGCTCTCTGGGTGCACAGCCTGATTTTGATTGGGGGATGGTCAATGACCTCAATGGTAGTGATCACTTTCCTATTCAAATATTATTTTCTGGCCCACTGACGCCTGAGAGCCCACCTCGGTGGTGTTTGGCGTGGGCGTAGTGGCCTGCATTTCAGGAAATGACTGAATTCTCTATCTCAGTCGAGGAGTTTAGGTCGCTAGACAAGGCCTTGAGTTCTTCTCCGGTAACCTCATCGCCGCGGGCCTGACTACTATTTCCAGAACGTTTGGTCGTTTGGCACGCTGACCACTCCCATGGTGGTTGGCCAAGTGTGAGACGGCCCTTAAACAGAAGTGTTATGCCTAAATACGCTATAAGCGCCGCCTGAACGATTTCACTGTCGCTGAATTTCGTCGGGCTAGGGCTAGGTTCCGGTATATTTCGAAGCACGCCCACCGCTCTTCTTAGCGGGCATACGTGGCCTTACTTAACGCGAAGACCCATCTAGGAGAGGTGTGTATGCGAATCAAAAGTATTCAGGGCAAGTTCTCGCAAGACCCCCCTCCCATTCTCTTGCAGAATGAGACCGCAATCTCAGACCGCACGTCCGTGGCGGAATCCTTCACGACCGCTTTCTCCGCATTCACTAGCCGGGATGCTGCTCTGCCAGCAATCATTGTACGTCGTGATGTCGCGGAAGACCGCCAGCTCAACTTTACCTCCAGAGGCGGAGAACCCTTCAATGACAGGTTTATCTGAGTGAGTTGAGTTCCGCTCTTGCTTCGTGCGCGGATATTGCCCATGGAACGAACGCTGTCCCGTACACCATGCTTAGACACCTGGGTTAGCGAGGCATGGCCTTTCTCTTATGTAGATTTGTTCAAGAGGATCTGGGTAGAGGGTAACCTCCCAGACTCCTGGCACATCGCTACCGTGCCAGCTTTTCGCAAACCGGGCAGAGATCATTCTATCCCGTCCGGTTTCCGCCTAATTTCTTTAACTTCCTGCGTGGTGCAAGTTGATGGAGAAATTGTTAAATGTTAGATTAGCCTTTTTCCTGGACAGCGGAGGCCATTTCTGTTCTGCGCAGTGCGGCTTCCGCAAGTTCCATTTCACATCGGATGCTGTGCTTCGACTGGAAAATGGTGTCTGCGAGGAACTTCATTCGTAGACAGCACTTCGCTACGATGTTTTTTGATCTGGAGAAGGCTTAGGATACCGCATGGCGATACGGTATCATGGAGACCCTCGACACAATAGAGGGACTAGGGGACGCCTCTCGATCTTTACATCTGAATTTTGGCGAGATCGCCGATTCCGCGTACGCTGAGGGGAGCCCTTTCTGGCCTGATGGAGCAGGAAGAAGGTGTCCCGCAGGAAAGTGTCCTCAGCAATATACTCTTTGCCGTGAGCATCAACGGCATCACCTCGGTGCTTCCAGAAGGTGTTCTCGCTACGCTCTACGTGGACGACATTTAGATATCTTTTGACGCAGCCTAGATGCCAACTCTGGAGCATTGACTCCAACAGGCATTGGACCGCATCTCTTGCTATGCAGAAGCGCACAGGCTTCGGTTTTCTTTGGCCAAGACCAAGGTGGTGCACTTCCTCCACCATAAATGGCTCCATCCTGACCCAGATTTGTTTTTTTAATGGGGTGCACCTGGAAGAGTAAGAATCGCACCGTTTCCTTGATCTTGTATTTGACCGACGCCTCACCTGGGAGGCTCATATTCGCAGCCTTAGGGTCTCTTGTTTTCGCGCCAAGGATATTCTTCGCTCCGTAACGTTCAGCGCTGGAGGCGCTGATAGGGTTACTGCCTTACTTTTTTATCGATCCTTTGGCCGTTCGAAACTCGACTACGGATGTGAGTTTTATGCATCCGCAGCCGAACGTCTATTGCGGAAGATGAAATCGATCCACCACACCGGCCTTCGCTTGGCGACCGGTGCCTTGCGCCCTTCCCCTATTGAGAGCCTGCTTGTCGATGCTGAAGAGATGCCATTATCTATGCACCGTGCACAGTGCATTACTCGCCTGTACTCACGAGCGCAGCGTCTCCCTTTGTAGCCAACGGCTCTCAAACCATCCGCAGCTGATCTCGACGGGGCCTATACCACTGAGAGACGCCAGTCATACACTAAGCCCTTTGAGTTTAGGGCGTGAAAACTCCTTCGAGAGCTAGATATAGCTCTCGGGCCGGTGGCGCACTTTGTTCTGCCCAGAAGGCCACCCTGTAGGGTACCACATTTGGCTATTTGTCGCCACGCCTCTGCTCCCAAAGCTTTTAGAGCGCCATGAGTATTGCGTTTGACCTTTTTGAAGCACTCCTCGTGTCACGCTGGAACCGTGCCAGTGTTTCCGGATGGCTCCAAGTCCCAATAAGGGGTCAGTTTCCACGCCGTATCACCTCTGTTTGAAGTCAGCATGTCTCTGCCAGGCACTGCGTCTGGCTTCACAGCTGAGTCGGTGACAATACACCCCTCATTACGGGAGATTACGCGACGTGCCTGGTTTGGAGATCGGATCATGATTTATAGCGACTCACAAGGCTCCCTGAGTGCTCTTGGGGCATTGGAATCTCAGCACCCTCTGGTTCAGGTCACTTTTTGTCGTCTCCGAATCTGGCACACTCGTTAGAGTCATCGCCATTTGATGTAGCACTCGCCTGCGCCCTATTGTGATGACTGCGTCGTCCCTCAGACTGTTCGGCACATTCTTGTTGAATCTCTAAGTCTGGGTGATCTTCGCGCAAGTTACCTGTCCTGATGCTGGGATAGGCGGAGTCGCTAACGCCTGTCCCTTGTACTCGGGACGGATTCGTGTACACCGATTTGTGGGCTTTTAGACATTTTGGAGAAGGCCAGCCTTCTCCCCTTTATTTAACTAGTTCGATCTTCCCAGAACTCCGCCAGATTTACGGCAATCAATTCAATAGACTTTGTTGGATTCAGGAGGGCGCACCAGTTCATAGACAGCTTGCTGTAAAAACAAAACGAAGAGAAAAGTTTGACAACCGCATTGTCGCGCTAAATCATGCAATTGAATGGCCCCAAGATCCCCTGACTTAACACTGTGCGATTATTTCTTATGGAGATATCTAAAGAATAGTGTATTCTACTCCACCACACAGCATCAACCAGTTAAGAGATAGCATCACACGTGAAGTCAATAGACTTAGGGAAAATCACAAGATAATCAAAAAGTTGTTCAATCAATGCGATCAAAGGCGCAACTGTGCTTGGAAAGAAATGGAGGACATGTATAGGGAAACCGTGCTTAGAAAATTAAAAAATGAATTTTATTACCCATATGAAGAGGTGTTTTTGTTAAAAATGGATTTAAATATATTTGTTGATTTTAAAGTTTGAAGTTTCATTATTTTACTTCCTTGCGCAAACATAAATTTGATAGCCTCCACTAAACACATTAGTATATCAATATCGTAAAAGGGAATTTAATGAAATTTCCAAAATCGACAGATAAATAGTTGTTAAATTTGTTTGTTTTGCAGGACTCAAAAATCGTTAATAGGTTTTGAGTTATACTAATTCAATTTACGGTTAACTTTTTTCTGGGACACCTTGTATATATATATATATATATATATATATATATATATATGTATATATCATAAGTATTACAGAATATTTTTTATGTTTACCATTATGTTATGGATAGAAATGGAGTAATAATAAAAAATATTGTACTAGCCTAGTCTCACTGAACTAAAACCTAGGTAGATGTATATTTTAGACAAACCTAAGCATTGATTTTCTTGTAACTTAATCGTCCTAGTTAAAATAATAACCAAGGAGAAATGGAGAACTCATCTACGGAAGATTCTCTTGTGCGTTCGGTGGGGTGGGTTATGGCGGCTATAATCCATTTTTCACGTATTAACCTAAATCCGACTATCATCAAAGAAGTTTACTGTGCTTAGTTAGCCCGTTTAATTGCAGCATTTAAAAGGAAAGGCCAGTATCAATCAACATAAGACTAATGCTTTTCATAAAGACAAGGCAATACCTCCTATAACAAGAGATATAGAACCAAACCTTAACAAATTTGATTAGGAACTAATGACTCACCTAAAAGAATGACGATATCATCAACGGAGGAGGTCGAAACAACTATGATGAACTTTTAAGTTTCAAGTGCAAAGTTTGTTACAAGCATTATATTAATTATTAAATTAAAATAACATCATAGGTTTGATTTCTAGCCAGAAAATAAAGATAAACATGAAAAGAAGCCGCATTACATATAGGATTACCTCCTTATATATATATATATATATATATATATATATATATATATATATATATATATATATATATATATATATATATATCGTAGTTTGAGTCAGTCTTGGTAGGAATCTTCGAATTCGTGCAAACCTCTTCTCTATTTGACCAAAAGTGCCCTTCAGCCTATTCTGTTTTCAGATGTGGAAGCTTCCCCTTTTCTGTCCTTAGCGAGAGTTTATCCTTTTGCAAAAACTGTTTTTATGAAAAACTCACATTTAATAAATTTAACTTTAAAATTTTCATATGATAATTACACGTATGGTTAAAAACATATTAAAGGTAAACACAAATTAATTGGATTTAAATTCCATAACTGCTCTGGGAATTAGGTTGAATAACGAAGATAAACGTATAATGAATAAAGTCACTAAATTGGTAAGAATCAGAATGAGAAGTAGTAATTATTAGAGTCCAAGTTCGTGGATGAAGCCTATCCGTCGTAATCGTCAAATTTAAAGGCCAAGTCGGCGGAACTGATGTGTCTCATTTGACAGGCAAGGAAAATATCATTTCTGACGATCTTGATGCGAGCTTTCGGAGAGAGCAAAATCCATGTGTCCATGATTGAGTCGATGTTTTGAATGGAGGAAATGCTAACTGTTTGACTCGATTTAAATGTTACCCACTAAGGAGTGTGGACGGGGAGACATATGTTTAAAAGCGATCTGATTATTAATTTGAAATGTCATTCCTTGGAGCTTTTAAAAGAGTTCAGGTGCGTTTCCATTTAGTACATCGGAGCTCATTGGTCAACGACTGCGCCTCGCATGCGTGGGTTCGCAAGTATGAATCCTAGGAGAGGCTGGTTTTTCAATATATTAGATATATATATATATATATATATATATATATATATATATATATATATATATATATATATATATATATATAAGAGTGAGTGGTTAGATGTTATTATTCGATTAAGAGTATAGTAGAAGAATGGTCCGAATTTGACTTAAACATAGATTTTAAAATGAGTAACTTTCAACATTAGTTTTAATATAATATTTTGAAATCTTCAACTGCCACGCTCATTTTAATATTTATTGAATGTTCTTTAAAGGCAAAATGTTCGTTTTGTTTGAGAATATTTTGGATTTGTGACCGATTCCCTTATGTGCATTTATAGAATTAAACAATACAGCTACGCTAGCCGGTAGTGTTTAGTCTTTTTTAAAGATCTTGTTCCCAATGGTTTTCTTTTTAAACAATTAATAACAGAAAGTTGATGTGGAAATTTATTTCCTGAATAAGCTGATAAACTTAATCTGTCCGACTTGGGCAGTGGTAATTATTTTGTGGAAAATTACGTTTCGAACATCTTTGGGCAATGAGAAATCTGGAAGTTTGAGACTTTAAAGGTTTTTGGAAATTTTGTATCGAGTTTGTCACAATTAAAATTTGGAAAAAAAATTGTAAAGAACTAATCTTTAAGAGGCACAAATCTGAGTGAATGAACAAGATTTAGAAAAGAAATCGCGTCCTCTGTTAATGAGAGTCTTAGTAGAAGAAAGCTTGAAATTTATATAATTACTACGGAAGAAATATATACCTAGCCTTCAAAAAGATGTTTTCTAAAGAACTGAACTATTTAAGATACAATTTTGTTTCCTAAATTAGTAAATCCAAGCAAGACAAGGTGCTAAGTTTGATAGTGATGAGTAAGGATGTTTCAAAGCATTCCAAGAACAGAGTAAAAAAAAAATAGAGGAGAACGGATTACATTAACCATATTATGGTCATCGCAAAAAGCCCATTGGCACTGTTGAAAATATTATCTGTACAAAACGTGAAATATTTTGATAACTTTTATTTTTGGCAATGGAAAATTTAATTTGTGATTATCTACTATATTTGAAAAAAATGGAGGGTTTCATCAACAAGGCCATTGATCAAAAGGCTATCTCTATAGAAACTGACTAGCTGACTATTTATAGTGTTATTTTAATCTAATTTTCTCAATAAAATCGTAGAAGTGAAGTAATCATAATTCATCGTAAACATTCAAATTCCACTTCATATATTTCTTTCATGTCTGGATGTTACAATCAAAAAAAGCCATCGCAATATCAATCTTTTTAAGAGCTTTGAAAATCTGCGCACCCTGTTTTGTACTAAATCAAAATACTGACTCAATCTCCCTATATAATGAAATATCCACTCTATTTTATTGATAAAATAATATCTAAAACTAGGTCGATATTATAAACCCACGCATCAAAAAATCTAGGATGCAAAAAAGAATTATTCATCCGATCCCATCCATAGTCTTTTATTCTATCTAAGGGATAGAATATATACAAGGGAGATGTTAGGAGAAACAATGCATCAAGTATTTTTAGTCATGCTATAAACGCCAATCAAGTAAAAAAATGGTTTTGTGACCAAATAATTTACCATAGTGACAATTTTAATAGAAAAAAATTAGGGAATCCACGTTAAGTAAAGTAATTCCAAATTTAAATTTCGTAAAAGGATTTTGTTAATAACTTCGAGCTAACGCCCTCTGATTATTACCAGAGATCAGTCGCTCGGTCCGGGACGATTGGAGCTTTCTGGTCAGTTTCAGTTTACGGCCGAGGTTGATATGGGAACTACATATCGAACTCGCCCCGTGTAAGTAAACTTAATGCTATGAGAGTTATATATATATATATATATATATATATATATATATATATATATATATATATGGAGAGGGAGAATAAGACCTAGGACCTTTGAAGAAGCATCAGAAGAAAGAAACGTCAGTAATACAGAAACTGGTACCAGTTGTAGTTTCGTAACCTCCCTCTCCATTTGTTGTCGAAGACACCCATCAATATATATATATATATATATATATATATATATATATATATATATATATATATATATATATATATATATATATTTATATATATATATATATATATATACAGTGGCGGCAACAAAAAAAGTGACATTTAATATTGGCAACAGAAATCGATACACAAAATCGTTTTCACGATTTTACTTGCCAACTAGCCAATGAAAAGGTGCGGGGCTTATGCTGCAAGTGGACGACTCTCCTGAGCTAAGACAAGAGAACTGTGCTTTACTGGAACTCAGTGTCTCGTTTGAGCTCGTACAGTTAGGCTTTAGTGTATGGCACTCCAGCGTGCTGATTTCCTGCATTCGTGCCTACATTTGACGTGCTATAACTTCTGTGCAAATGGATACAATGGGGCAGAAAAAGCTTTCTATGACAGAGAAAAGCCGTGCCTTGACCCTATTAGAGCAGGGAAAGTCTTTTATTGATGTAGCAGCAGATTTAGGAACCTCAAAAAATACGATTCATCGCCTAAAACGGGCAGCTGAGTTATTGCCACCAGGTACCATACCAAAGATGAAGGAGGGCATTGGTGCAGCTAGGAAGACATCTCCAAGGACTGATAATATCCTAAGGCGTGAAGTAAGGTCAGACCCTTCTGTAACCTCCGCTTCAATCAAGAAAAAACACCCAGACCTCCTCCAGAGCGTCGCCCTCAGGACCATCCGTCATTGCTTACAGAAGGACTTATGCCTACCGGCTCGCCGCGCTGCCAAGAAGCCACTTCTTACCAAGACTATGAAGATGAAAAGGCTCAATTTGTGCAAGACCTATAAACATTAGACAGCTGCCCATTGGAAGAAGGTTATGTTCAGTGATTAAAACACCTTTAGGCTGGTCAGAGGAGAGTCAAAGATCGTGCATCGTCCCAGCAATGTGTCTCGGTATAAACCAAAATATACCGTGAAAACTTTGAAACACCCTGATAGTGTGATGGTGTGTGGTGCCTTTAGTGGAAACAAGGGCAGAGGGGTCTGTACTTCCTTCCCAAGAATGTAACCATGAGGGGGACTAACTATCTGGAAGTTTTGAGGCAGCACATGCTGCCATTTTGGGAAATTCATCAGTGTGAATTTTTCATGCATGATGGTGCCCCTGCTCACAGGTCCCAGTTAGTGAAAAGGTTCTTCAATGATAATAATATTAGTGTTTTGGAGTGGCCTGGTAATTCCCCGGACCTAAATCCTATTGAGAATGCTTGGAATCTGATGAAAACCAAAGTTCAAGAGCCAGCACTCGGCAGCATCAAGGATCTGATAGAATCACTGAAGAAGATCTGGGTTACGATCGACCCCACCTACTTCGCAAACCTTACTGAATCAATGCCCAATCGACTCAGGATGATCATCAAGTGCAAGGGCAACATGACCAAGTATTAACTTTCATGAAATATTCATAATAAAATATGTAAGTTACATTTTTCTGTTTCATTTTCTCTGAATTGTCACATGTCACTTTTTTTGTTGCCGCCACTGTATATATATATATATATATATATATATATATATCGGTTGAGCAGATAAAGTCTCTTAACATTATACTTCATTAATTTCAAAATAATTAAAACCTTTTAGATATGTTTTGATAAGATTGTGTTTTAGTTAATTTAATTTTATAGTGTTATCACAGTAAAAAATGACAACCCTAAACCCTATTTAAAATTAACCACGTCGCTCTTATAATACATGGGAGCGGTGGGTTAATATTAGATAGACAGGCGATTTAATGACAGCGTATTCAACAAAATCCAATGATAATGAACTTCTGTTTGTAGTTTGGTTGTTAAAATCCGTAAAGCCATTTTGTTAAATAATAGTGTTTAAGACATTAGATAAACATTTACGATAAAATAAGTAGAGAATTGCTCCTGAATTTCCTGCAAAGCACATGACTTTTTATTGTTTTTAAGTTAGAAAAGAAGAAAAAGTTATAGAATTAGCAGTTAGCAAACCAGTTAGTGGGCGATATAAAGCTGAGTTAGAGATCAATTAAGGTGTTGTACAGGGCTTACTTTATTGCGAGGAAAATCACCAGGAACTCATCGATCGCCAAACCAAGATGTGTCTTAGGATTTTATAGTAATTTTTTTTACAATATACTGAAAAGGGTTTTCAGTTAAAGGCCTATAACATAATCCGAGTTTATCAATGTGATTAGAATTTAGGACAAACTGGAAAAATAACTTGACTAATCACTATATAATCACTAATATCTTACCTGTGAAAAATTTAGGTTCACTGATACAAAGGATTTCGCTATGGAGGTTTTCAAAAAGAGGCGAAATACCAGAACAAACTATTTAGGGAGAGAGAAAATTAAATACTCCAGCTCTTATCTCAAGACCTACAATTTTATTTGAAAAATAATGTCTTCGTTTTCTAAACAAAAAGTCATTTTTATCAACACCAAAAAGAAGTAAACTTTGAGAACTACATCAGCCTATTTACTGAGCTACTTTGAGATTGTAATCAGTGGCATTTTCGGTAGCAAGAGAGGTCACCTTTGCAAACAAGCCTAACTTAACAGAATTTTCTATAACAATATATGTGTTAATTTCATCAGAGTGGATGAATTGCTGCCTTAATCACCTGATACAATTTGCTGAACTGATAGAATGAGTAATTCTTTCATGAATAACGTTTATCTTAACCAATCAGATATAAATCAAATAAAAATTTAACTAGGGAAAGTAACACGAGGTTCTTAGGAATATATTACATTTGAAGAGGTTTTGAAATGTAAATCTTCGTGAAAAAACAGTTTAAGTTATTATGCCAAGCCCTAAGTGGTCATATGTATTATTTGTTTAAGCAAACTTGTTTTTATGTCAATTTGTCTGCGGGGAAACTATTTTTAGACCCATTTAATTATTGACTATAATATTTTTTTTAGGCGAAATAATTACAAATTTGTTTGAAAATAGTTTCGTGGGAAACAAATTACGTAAAACCAGTTGAAATTTACAGTTCTTATACAGCATAGATGTCAATTAATGTGCAGGATATGATTTGGATCATGATACCATCTTGATGCGAAGATGGATCAAGTCAAGGAATTAACTCAGTTTTTCTGTAACCTTTATCTGTATCCTGAGAAAAGGAATTTATTTGGGATTTCATATCTTTTTTCTTGTTGATGACTTGATCTCTTCTCCAATAGGCATAACCTTGAAGTCTTGAACAAGAAGTCCACAAATATGCAGAACTAGGGCTTACGTTTGTATGTTACTTGGTTTTCCTGTAAGACTTATGAATCTATTTGCTCTCTTACATACCGTATAAAGGTAGTTTTAATTATCATATCTGTCTATAAGCCATTGCAAATAACGTGGGTGTTACGAGTGAGATGATCACCTTTAGCAATATTTTGATTATGCGAAGCTATACTAATGTAACAAACGGAAGATTATAGAACCCATAATGAGCATAATTTTGGTGTTGGGTAGCAAAACCTAAATAATCTTATATTTAACCACTAGTAGGTGAAACGCTTAGTCAGCTTCCTTTTCAGCACCATAAAAAGTATCTTAAGTACAATTGGCTTAATTGGCAGGTCTAGCCAGAGTCGCTTGGTTCTACTCTTCCGTTATCTGATTTCGAAAATAGCTATCAATTCCTCAGAATCTTCAAATCTTTCAACACAGGAGTTAATCAACTACATTTCTTAAAGCAAAAAAGTTCAATGGATATTTCTTCTCACTTAACATGTAAGTAACCTCATCATAACCATACCATGACTCGAGGTCTATCAGCAAAGTCCCAACAAACCCAATGAAGTTCAAGATGAAATGCAGACCAGCAAGGCAAATAACAAAGTTGTTGAACCTTTCTTGATATGTTTATGTAAGTAACCTCATCATAACCATACCATGACTTCAGACATATCGAGGTCTGTCAGCAAAGTTCCAACAAACCCAATGAAGTTCAAGATGAAATGCAGCCCAGCAAGGCAAATAACAAAGTTGTTGAACCTTTGTAGGTATGTTCATGCGATTTAAACAGCTACCTTATACAATTATTGGTCCCATATAAAAAAATAATTCTCAATGTAGCAGTTTTTATCATCCGATTTGCTTTTACCATGAATTTTAATAATGTCTCTGGGTCAGATCACTTAATATCGTTCAATGGCATGTTGAAGCAATTAGATAGTATTTTTACTGTGTCTTTCATACCAATTCATAAAAGTAACTGAGTCATTCCATTCAATGATATGGTTATCTTCTACGAGGTTATTCATGAAAATAATGCGCCTCACGAATGCCCTGTTTGCTGTCTATATTTACCTGCCAGAACCCTTATTGTGAGTACAGATTTATTGCTACAGGTACTGGCATTTAGAGACTCTTTGATCAATTCTATGTGTACTCGTACATCGCTGTCTACTTTGTTTGGCCACCTCTTCTTTTCTGATTTACCTATGCTTTCTTTCAGATTTGTCTATTGTAACTTTGTAAATGTTTGCGCCATTACCCTGGTTAGTGAGTTTATTGACCACAACCCATTCAAATTACCTGGGGGAGTGGACTATCTTCCCGACAGGCTTTTCGATTGGGATGGCTACACTAACTGCAGTCCTGATTTTCTTCCAAGAAAAAAAACCTCATTTAGATAATCTGATTGGGTAATCTCTGAACATTGCCAAATCCCATAACTTTGTCAATCACTATTATTACGTAGGTCTTTCAATACCGTTTCCGCCCAAAAAGATCCAGTTGGCTTCGCTTTTTTTAAAAAATCAATTAAGGAGAAAGGTAAACTATAAAAAAAGGCAGGTCTCAGATTGTAGTGAAGGTTAAAACTACTTAATCAATGTGTATTTTAATAAAATGTATGTTTAAAGTTCTTGATCATTGCTTGAATGAATCCTATGAACAGGGAAGTTTTTTCTCTCATTACAATTTATAGTGATGGAATTGAGCCATATTGATACCAGAATAATAAAAAGTTCCTTAACGTTCCCTTTTCACATTAGAGTATGAGCTGATAAGTTCTTTCAAAAGCTTTATTTCTTTCACGAAATTCATTTTAACACCCATTAATTTGATGATTCAAGCCATTTTTCACTGTTATTCCATGCCAGGCTCAGAAGAATAGCAAACATAAATTCTCAAAGGCCATTAAAAGGCGTAGAGAACGAAGAAAAGGGAGACTAAAGTGCATTCACTTAAATAAAGAATTACAAGAAGTTTATAAGAAACAAAGTCAGATTTATGTAGACTTAATGAAAAATTTACCGAGACAAAGAGAAAAGAAGGTCATTAAAACAAATCAGTCAAGTTCAGGCCGAATTCCTCTGGGTTTAGGGGGTTTGTAGAACACATTATAGCCAGTAGAGAGAGGTTAGTGAGCCCCTGTCAATCTTAAAGGTATTACCGATTTAGGAGTTTCGATCTTTTTTCATTTTTATTTACTATTTCTCCAGACGCTGCAAATAGAAAGTGAAATTAAATATAGAGATTTTTTAATTTAAAATATATATATTTTTAAATTAACCATTATCTTGCACCAAAGTTGTGAAAACAAAACTTTTTAAAGAAAAGGTTAAATTTAAAATAATTCAGAGATGTGGCCACGGAAAATAGAGCGATGCACAAATTAACTTACTTGGAGCACTGGGCACCAGTAAGACAAGCATTTCTCTCCCGCCCTACCTTCCCTTTCCGTCTGAATCAAATCTCCTAGTGGAATTAAGATTGTTATAAAAGAAGCAAAATAAGTTTAAAGAGGGACAATCTTCCTATTTAAGTTTGAATATGATTTGAAAGGTAATTACAAGGCAAAGTTCTTAGAAACAAATCCTTTTGACCTATGAAAACCATAGGATTAGATTTATATGAATAAAAATAGGTAGCAATCAAATTTAAACACTTCATATTGTTATTTCTATTAGATACTCCTCAGTTTTAGTGTTAATCTTCTTTTATCTACCTAATTCTTGTCAGAATACTATCTATCACATTTAACCTTCACTAAATGGATCATTAGCGTCAGTGGCTAGCTTGTTGGATTTCAAACCAAAGAGTCCTGAGTTAGATCCTACACGTGAAAAAAATTCCAGTGTTGACGCCCTTCGCTGGCGTTCCCTAGCTACCGACTTGCATTGAGCGAAAACATTTCCCAAACGTCTCATGATCAATGATAAAGGCTTTCTCTTAGCAAAGAGAGACAGATGCCTTAAATGATGATGATTATGATGATTAAATTAGCTATCCCATCCTTCCTTTCCTTGTTAATCCACAAGCACAAACATTATCCTGGTATACACAAGGAGCTGTCTAAAAGTTTGTATTTCTTTCCCTAACATTTCGAGCAAATGTCTTATTTCATTCACCTTAATTACTTGATTCTGGAGATATTTCATCTTCAGGTAATAATTCGACCAATAATTTCATGTGAAAACTTTCGAAATTTTACGAAGGTAAGTCCTAGGGATTAAGTTAGAACAATTACAGAATACTAAGCATAAACATGTATTCAAATACAGCTATAATAAAGGAATGCATCGTTTTAAACCCATCTAACCAGAATAATATAGAGTAGGTATTTATTGGATTCAATACAGAAACCAAGTACACAAATTTAACGACTCTTAAAAAACAACCGATCAAGTTTATTTGCTGATCCTTAGATTGATTGTATGGTAAAATGAGATGAAAAAGATAGTCAAACCATAGTACCATCAGCCAATACCGAATGAAGAATACTTTGCACAAAGCAATGTTCCTCTTCACATATACTCTTATCATATCCTCTAATTCAACGCATTGATCAGATACATCCTACTCATCGGATTCCTTGTCATTTTTTCTTAATTTTTTACAGCATCAATCGGGCCTTTTTTAATTAAATTTCCATTCTAATTTGAAAAGATTAAAGAGAATTAATTCATTCCATCAATGTCGTGGTTTTGCGCGACATTGATCGAAACCATCATAAAAAACGGCAACTTTATTGCATTATAAATATGTCAATTAATTTCTCTGTTTTATGCCACAACTAATAATCTCATTTATCAAAACCAGCCATTAATTATAGGTATATATAAAACAAGATTAAGAAAAAGAACTGCTGAGAATTTTTTTATATAATGTTTGATCGACGCTTCGAGGTCCGGCTTCTTTTAGAAGTTTATTGAACAATAAGCTTTTGATTTAAAAAACCTACTTGTCTACCCTCCGAGTCACACATAGCAAATTAATGAATACAGAAAGATTCTTAACCTAAGAACACAAATTTAGATGTCAAAACTCAGTCATAGGTTTGGTGCAAGAAGAAATATTTGATCAGTGGTCGGATGAATGTTTTGCTTTTTAAGGGAACAGTGATGAACAAACCATCGGATGAATTAAAGTTGGGAATTTCTTTTATTAGAGCTGATTCAATTTGGTATATATATATATATATATATATATATATATATATATATATATATATATTGGCCAAAATATGTGGCAGGAAGAAAAAGGGAAGAATAAGATCGAAATTAATTTATTTCAGACTTGATATAATATAAATAAACATTTTTGCGCATATTTTATCAGAAAGTAATATTTGATGTGTCCTCCTTTTGCTTTTATAACTACATTTAATTCATTTTTGCATATTGTGCATAAGTGGTTAGGGCAACCTCCTGCCATTCAATATGTGATACTAACGTTTATTCCGATTTTTTCTGTGATTTTCTAATTTTTGACTAAAAAGTGTTAATATTTTGTTAAAAATGTCTCCTGAAAAACAGACTCCTGAATATCAAAGAGCTCAAAGAGCTCAAATCATTGCATTGTCCAGAGAGGGTTTTTTTCCAAGTCAAAATTGCCAAAAAATTGAAATCCTCGATAAATAGTATCTAAATAACCATTAAAAAGTACAATGAGACCAAATCTTTCAAAAACCTTTATAGTCAAGGTCGCAAAAAGTATGAAACTCCGAAGGAAGAGTGGTTAGTGGAAAAGACAGCTCTGGCCGATAGGAAAAAAAGACGCCCAGCGAGAAGAAGGTTATTAGAAGCTAGGCTCAAAGGATGTAAGGCTAGAAAGAAGCCGTTGGTATCTCAGGTGAACCAGAAAATACGATTGTCTTGGGCAAAGGACCATGAGGATTGGACTGATGATGAATGGGCTACAGTTGTTTGGTATGATGAAAGGAACTTTGAGGTATGTTCTCAACATTAGTTTCCTACAATTTATTATGCTCGTACTCACTTTTATTGGATACCCAAAATGATCAATAAGATTGGTATGTCTCGTCAGATCTTGGGAACCTCTGAAGCTATTTATGTTCGTCGAAGAGTTTGGGAAGCTTATGATCCGAGATATATTGTCCCAACAGTCAAATTTGGAGGTGGTAGTATAATGGTTTGGGGTGCACTTCTGAGGGTAAAATGAATTCCAACACTTACACCAGCATATTAGACCAGGTTTATCAACCTTCCTTAGGTCAAATTTTCAATGATAACATACCAGATGGTGAAATCTTCCAACAAGAGAATGTTTCATGCTACACATCTACAGACTCAAAGGGTTGGTTTGAAAGGAAAGGGGTGACGTTGATGGAATGGCTGCTCAATCTTCAGACCTCAATTCCATTGAACATTTGTGGTCACACTTGGGTACAAGAGTGAGGGTGCACAAATGTTCCTTAAAAAGTGAATTAACAGCCAAAATTCATGAAGAGTGGCAGAAAATACAGCCAACCACTTGTGCTAACTTAGTCTTAAGTATTCAAAAACGCATAAAAGCGGTTATTAAAGAAAAATAACGACATCAAAAATATTAATATTATTGATAGAATATACGCAAAAATTGTTTATTTGTATTATTTCAATTATGAAATGAATGAGTTTCAATCATATTTTCCACTATTTCTTACCTGCCCCATAATTTTAGGCCAAGGCTGTATATATATATATATATATATATATATATATATATATATATATATATATGAATATGTACCACAGAAGGAAACTGAATAAAAAGCGGATTGGAGTTAGTACTTTCGTCAAACCAAAAATATAAAATCTGCTGTTTTTTTCTCCTTGTATCTTAGGGCTCTTCGAATATGTAGTCTTGACTATATAGATAAAGAATACACAAAAATTGAACATAATGCTACCAATTTATGCTACCCAAAGTACTTTCTAGAAAAATGTATGAAAACAGCCAAAAAGACATTTTATAATCGTAAATTAGAGACAATAGAACCTCGTAAAAACCTATTAATTTTCCCCTATCATGAGAATTTTATGTCTGTAGTACCCATTCTAAAACAACTTAATATTAAGGTAGCCTTTAAATACAATTATACATTAGAAAAAAATCTCTCAATAAATCAGAGCCCCAATTATGATAATAATGTAATTTACCGAATTTCATGTTTAGATTGTAATTTATTCTATGTTGGCCAAACTTCCAAAAATGTTTCCATAAGGACCCAGCAACACAAAAATGCAGTAATTAAGGGTTATCTGAATAATGCTTTAGCTGTCCACAATTTGAAGATGGGACACACAATAAACTGGTCAAAAACTGATACAATGATCCATAGTAATGATTTTAAAAAGAGAAATATCCTGGAATCATTTTTAATCTCCCACACAAAGGAGAGTAATCTCAACATTAGCCCAGGGCTGTTTTCGCTAGATCCAATTTTATCACTTTTTCTAAAACTCGACTTATCTGATAGCATTAAAATGTCGACTTCATAAGGAAACGTGCTTTGTATAAATACTGGGTGTCTTATTTTTCTTACCATTGAGTTTGAAAATGTCGAATAGACGAAAGAACTAAATCAATCCGCTTTTTATTCAGTTTCCTCCCGTGGTACATATTCATATTTATAGTTATCACGCGTTAACTTTCGTGATATTTCCCATATATATATATATATATATATATATATATATATATATATATATATATATATATATATATATATATATATATATATATATATATAGTTACAGGGTGTGAGGGAAAACTTCCTTTTTTTTAAATGAAATATAAAACATTACACCTTTAAAAACTCTTTATTTTTATATTTCCTCTTTCAAAAAACAGAGAATTTAATTGTACATATTTTTGAAAAGAATATTTAAATGTTGGCCTCCATTGATTCAGACGAATTTGAAAATATTGGTCTACTCTTTCAACTATGTTGCCTGGTATTTTGGTAACCAGCTCGACTTTTATTCTATTGGTCTTCCAGGGCCTGTGGATTATCGTTATAAACCAGGGATTAGAGGTAATACCACATGAAATAATCACAGGGGGCTAACTCAGGCGAGCGCGCAGGACAGTTTACGCCACCTCTCAGAGAGATCAGTCCCCCGGGGAAGGTTTCTATCAAAAAATCCATTGAAATCCTGGCAGTGTGAGCTGTGGCCCAATCTTGCTCAAACCGCACATCTTCCACTTCCATTTCTTCGAGAGCAAGCAAAAATAACACTCCTGAATCATTGTCAGATAACGGACTGAATTCGAGGTTAAAGCCCGACCGTTTTCTTGACAAAAGTAAGGGCCAATGATAACTACTCTTGAAATTGCACACCATACTGTGACATGACCCCAATTAAGGGGTCTTTCATGAAACTCCCTAGAATTGGTTTCCCTCCAGTACCGCATATTCTGTTTGTTAACGCAGCCACTTATGTGAAAATGGGCCTCGTCAGAAAAAAACACAAGTGCGTTGTTGGGTTAGATGTCAACCAGCTTCTTACGTGATATTTGTCGGGTTACAATATCACGTTCTATCAGATGTTGGAGCAAAATCATTTTGTATGGGTAAAGATAGAGTTCATGGTGAAGAATTGGACGAAGAGAACGTCCCGGCTTGCCAAGGGCAACTGCATGTTTACGAGCAGAACGCTTAGGAGACCGCAGCATATATTGACGAACTCGTTTGGTATTTTCAGGTGTTGTAACGGTTCTAGTGGGTCAATTTTTTCTTTCAAGTACATACTCCGTTTCCCTGAAGGCATCCACCCACAATAAAATCGACTTACGATCAGGAACACGGCCTCGTGAGGGAATTTGGAAGATACGACGAAAGGCGAGTTGCACCGCGATGACAGAATGGCCATTAGAAAAATACGCTTCTACGGCAAAAGCGCGCTGTTTCCCACGTTTGCGACTACAACGAGTGTGGACACAACCCGCCGCCCACACTCCAGCTCCTTCCTACGAGCCCTTTCCCAGTCCACTGTGACCATCTTTAACCATGCCTCCTTCCTTTCAAATAGGAGGTTACTACCCCCCTATATATATATATATATATATATATATATATATATATATATATATATATATATACGAGTATATATATATATAGTACAGGAGAAAGGGAATTCTGTCTTCAAAAGGTTTATGAAAGGCAGGAATCAAATCTGGTGAAAGCCCTGTGATGGTTGTTACCACCCGCGAAATTGTATTTGCTATTTCTTTACACACATATATAAATATATATATATATATATATATATATATATATATATAATACCTGGAATTATATACATAGACAACTAATTAAATATATACAAGGGGCGGTCAATAGGTTTTGCAATTCGGATATAAGGAAACGAGATATGAGGAAAAGTGTTTTATTATTTTTCAATATAACTACCCTCGACTTCAATGCACTTGCGCCACTTGTCCCTGAGGCTTAGAATTTCCGACAACCAGAAATTTCTCGACTGCTGTTCAATCCACACGTGTACGGTGAGCTGGACATCTTTATCGTCCCCAAACCGGCGTCCACGCAGTACAGCCTTGAGCTGGCGGAATAAAAAGTAGTCGCTAGGGGCCAGATCTGGACTGCAAGGGGGAATGGTTGAGCTCCTCGACCCGCACTCGCACAGGGCAGCTTGTGCAACTCTGGCCTTGTGGACTTTGATAATGTTGAAGTCAATCATGGGGCGTGAGGTTTCTAGGGACCCAACGGGCAGAGGCCTTGGTCATGGCCAAATTATCGTGGGTGATGTTGATAACACTTCCATGTCATATTGCAAGTTCTCGCTCGATTTATTTGACCTTCACCCGTCGATTTTCTAAGATCATCCTCTCCACACGGGCCACATTGTCCTCGTTGGTCACGTCTGACGGGCGTCCTGGAAGGGAGTCATCTTCAAGGGACTCACAACCATGGCGGAACTCCCTATTCCAGCTAGCAATGGTTGCATAGGAAGGGGCAGTGTCGGTGTACACTGCAACCATGCGTTCATGGACCTTTTTTGCATTCTTGCCTTCCTTGGTAAAAAATTTGATCACTGCGCGGTGCTCAACCTTCTCCATTGTTCAAAAATTTGCGACTAACGATCTCCGATCAGCTACTGCTTCTTAAATAGACGAGGCAGGAGCGTACGGCTGCAGGTCCTGACTTGTCATAACTTGTACTAACACCCCCACAAACAGCCATCCCCCTTCCTCTGTTTTGCCCTACCGACTCGCAAAACTTATTGACCAACCCTCGTATGTCCCTTCTGCCGAAACCACATCTCGCTGAGTCCGTTATTTTCTAGCCCTAAAATTATCTCCTTAGATTAAGTTCCCAGCGTGTCAAGGTTAAAAAAATGTGCAAACAATACTAACTTAAAACCTATCCTTACACAATCTTAACCTAATATTTACAAAGTGAAGGTAACTTACAAGAGAAGAAAATAATCAGAGAGGTTAAAATCCAACTTATGAAAGGTAGTGGATCTCCACTCAGGAGTTTCAAAGGCAATCGAACATAAAGTAGTTCTAAGCTTCAAAAGAGAACAGTCTTCCTGAACGAAAACGTTTTAGATGCTGAAGGTATAATCACTCCAATAGAAAATTTAAAATCTTCCTTCCGTTATTGAGTAAAAATTCAGGAGTAGAAGATAGATTACGTCTTGCAAAAGTGTCGAGCAAGAGAAGTGATCATTTAGTTCATTTAGATCATTTAGTTGGGAAATAGTGACCATCAGATAGTTCGTTTTAACTTAGGAATTGAGAAGGGTAAAATAACCGAGAATGCTGTAGAAGTTCCAAATTTTCATAAGGTAGATTATGTAAAACTCCGAAGCTTGCTAAATTTTTAGACTAGGATGTAGAATTCAAAGGTGAAAATGCTTATGGGATGTGGGATACTTTCAAGCATATAATAAATGTAGTCCAAGAACAATGTATCCCAATAAAGGCCATTAGGAACAAAAGTAGGAAACCATTATGGTGGAATCAGGATGTCGTAGAATGGACTCTCGACGATATACCATATATAACTAATCGTTGAGGGAACTTTTTTAATTATCTTTAGAGTGCGTGGATGTCTGGCGGGCTGATATTATGTATCTTCGATATGCTTAAGAAGTGGAACTGAGCTATCATTAATAAAATAGAGTTTTATTAATAATAACTATCAACAATACACAAAACGGAGAATATTGACATAAACAGAGAATGGAAAGGGTCGTGGGGGCTCGGGCTAATCCGAGGATTAAAAGATTTGAAAAGGTAAAACAAATATAAAGTTAAAGAGATGGGATGGTTCGCTAAACCATTTAAAGCACAGGATAGAATTGACAAAAGGGTTAAATACTCAAAGGTAACGTTCAGCTTACGTAATTTTATACTAGTGGTGCAGAGGAAGTCGACGTGAAGGAATTTTCGGTCCGCTGGCGAGTTCCAGCCGAAGGGGGGGAATAAAAGGATCCTGACGTGGCGTCTCGGGAATGAGAACCGTTTCTCGACGAACGGCTTGAAGAACAATGGCTGTTCTACGTTGTTCTCTTCTGAACAACAGGGAAAGGGGTGAGAACCGTTTCTTGTCAACGGGCTCAAACGAACAATGGCTGTTCTAACGTTGTTCTCTTTCTGAACAACGAGGGGGAAGCCTTGTGGACTTGGCGTCACAAAAGGCTCGAACCTTGGCACTCAAGGGATATTGTCCTTCTTCTGGACAAGTGATGGTGAATCTCGAGGTTGAGGGCCCTTGGCGCACAAAGTGAGAGAGGGTCGTGGTGATGTTTCGCGACGAAAATCTGGATCTCCAATCTGATCTTAGTTGTAAAGTTTACATCTAAATAGTCGAGACACTCCCTTGGCGTGGGGGACAATAGAGTGGGAGCTTCGAGGGAATGCACAGCCGAGCCTGGGAACAATGCCTTATCTGCCCATAAGTCTAACTTAATTTGGCGAGGTCGGCGTATGGGGGCAAACGGGGGGAAGATAAACCTCCTTGTTTAAACATTGACTCAGGCGGCTGCGATAAGGCGCTAAGCTTCAAAGCGAAGATGCTCGTGGGAGCATCGTGGTTTTAAATATCATGTGATAGGGGTTGAAATTAACGCGGCATCAACCCGTTCTATCACTCAGGAGATAGCTAGAAAAATTTCAGAGAAGAAAAGGGCATATAAAAAAATTACAGGTAGAAAATAATATTCAAAATTTGAGTGATTATAGAATGGCTAGAAATGAGTTAAATAAGATTATAAAAAAGAACAAAGGGTGTCAGAAATTAAATTAGCTCAGGATCGCAACAAAGATCCTAGAAAGTTTTTTAGTTACTATAAAATTAATAATAAGTCTGGCAGAGTTAAAATAGGGCCTATCAAATATGATGGGGTTGTGAATGAAAAACTGGTTTCTCCACCGGGACAAAAATCGGCAAAAGAAAAGTTATCTCTATAATCTGCCGAGTTTTCGACTTACTAACCGCACTATATATATATATATATATATATATATATATATATATATATATATATATATATATATATATATATAACCAAACACGGATCAAACAAATATAAAAAAGAGAGAAGAGATTGAGATATCATAGTAAATAAAATAACATAAATGCTGTAGCGTGCCAAGAAGTGCAAGCGAGTGGTTTAAAAGCTTCGATTGATTGAATCTGCTCTGCGACTCAGGATGGCGCAGTGGATTCGCCGCTCTCTATCAGAGGTTGTGTGCGACGTAGAAAGCTGTTCGCAACTCGTCTACACTACTTTCTTCCTTTATTTTTCGTCACCCTTTTTCCTACATCTTTCTATCTACAACGCTTTTATTGATTAAAGAAAGTGTAAATTAGGTTGGGACCGAAAACCATCCAACGCTGTAAGATTTTAATGCCAAGGATCATTGCCTCGTAGTTAGCGAAGAACGCTCCATGACATCATGAGTTCGAACCCAACCTATTTTTCACTTTATTAAACTGATATAAGCGTTATATTATTTTATTCCGTTTGCTATTTCTGTCTTCCTTCTTTTTTAATTTATTTGATTATCGATGGTCTTATAAAAAGACGAAATTGCTTGTGCGTTATCTTTCTTTATATTCTATGGGTCAATGAACTTCTACCAGGTCAAGTACGCATTATTTTGATGTCCATTTCATATATATATATATATATATATATATATATATATATATATATGCAACAAAGCCTACAGGGAAAATTAATACGAGGATTTCCAAGTACTTTCGAACTTTATTTCGAGTTCTTTATCAAGAAATAACAAAAGTATTGAAAATTGTAATATTTATAAGGATGAGACAGATGAAAGGGAACGCCCACGAAAAAGCAAAAAACAATCAACAAAATGAATTAATATTAAATGGAAACCTTAGGAGAAGCGAAGATAAATACAAAATAAGATCATTAAATCAGGTAAATTCCAAAGACTAAAAGTTGACAAGAGGATTAAAACACCGCCTAAGCAATTAGGGAGGGAGAAAATCTGAACGAGAGAGTAAACTCAGAGGTCAGGATCTAAAAACCAAGGTAGAATAAGTATATTATTATTTGGGACTTGGAATACTATATTTGTTGGTTGTAATTATAAATGTCATTAAAAATACTGGATGAATTACTGTTTCTCCTGACATCACTTTTATGTACATTAATTCTTTTTTAAATGTTCTCCCATATTTACTATGTATATTGAACGAGAGATAATTGGTGTATGCAGAGGGGATTAAAAATATCCCTGGCTCATTTGTCTGATCCTTGGGTTTAGTCGTAGGCAAAGATTTTAAACGTGGCTCGAGCTGGAGAAATAACACTGCTTACTCCTTTGAGGAGGGGAGAAAATGGGCAGGATAGACAATTCATATTTTTTTCTTTGTTTTAATTCTTAGGGAAGTAGAATATAGAATTAGATTTACACAAGCTCATCAGGACGGTAGTGCATAGGAACACTCGCTGCCTTTCATACAAGAGGATTAAGGAACAATACCTCTCTAAGTTGATCCAGGAAAAACGACGCAATATACTAAGAAACTGATCAACAAGTTGAAACACTCGTTGCGGCCAAACATGTTATGGTTCTTTTTTAAAGAGAAAAATTTCTGCTGAGACCAGAAGATAAACTACCAAAACAACCGATGGCTAGCTATCGCACTCTAAGGCGTGCCCAGAGTCATGCAGGTGAAAGTTCAAGCGATAATCATAGGGTTTTTTGTCGTAGGCAGTAAAACTGACGTCATGTCACCCTATTTGCTCTCTGAGGGCTAGATCCATGTTTTGAGTGAGGTGCTGAAGCCCTGCATCTACTGATTTGCTGCAGGGGAGCAAAATGTGTGGCAGGAAGAATATGCTCACTGTCACACCAGCCGGAAGACCAAGGCCTGCTTCTGGGAGAATTTCTTCGATCACACAGTACCTTTTATTTCATCTCTACGCTGGCCTGAGAGCAACCCCCTCGACTTCCTTGTGTGTGCCACGATAGAATGAGAGACCAACAAATCCAGCTGCAACACGAAGGACTAAGATGAGAGATAGTGAAATAAGCCCGTGGCAGTTTACAAGGTCACATTGAGGTTGTCATCGAGGAGATCGAAAGAAAATGCCATGAAGACTGACTTAAAGTTTTATTTTTCTTGCGAACGAATACCGTTTGCAACTTGTAAAGTATTTTTTATATGATAAAATGACACAAAAGCTTTAGGAATGGTGAGTTTTCGTAATATGAAATATCAAAATATGGAATGGCTTGGACTACAATATCAAATCCCAAACCAATTTAGCTCAATTCAAAAAATCTCTTAAAAACAATATAATTTCGGCTTACTAAATTTCTATTCAGTTTTTTTATTTTGTATTTATTTGTTACCGTACAATATTATACTGTGTACTATTACTTTGATTTATACATTATAAATATTTTATTATTTATATAAGACTGTTGACTATGTTAACTACAGATCTTTTTCCCTAATCACTAGAAATAAAATAATATAAATAATATAAATAATATAATTATTCGTTATTTGCAATCTTTACAATGGTTAGGTTCTCAAATGTATACTTAGTTGTTTATATTTTTATAACAAAGGCGTTCTTTGTTCGTAAACATGAAGGGATTTTATTCTTGATAATGTTATGCTTAGTCTTAAGTTTTAAGTTCCTGCCCTAAAAGTCACTGACTTATTTTGGGCCCATAACTAATCTTTGTATGTATATACATATATACGAGTATATATAAGTACTTATTGTAACTTGTCATTAAGATTTAAAATGTAATATGTTTATGCTGTACATTGGATTAATATGGAATAAATAAATAAATAAACCTCATCACAACTTTGCATTGTCGAATCTTCAAAGATTAATTTTTAAAGATTTCATTATAAACAAAGAGAAGTAAAATTTTAAAGATAACAATTAGCTATTTTTTGTCGAAAGTTCAAGGTAGCGTGTTGTGTGAAACTTTAATATAATGGGTTGATTAATTCAAACCACTTAATTTAATTATTGCGTGAACAATGAGCGATACTCATGAACTGTAGGATAATTAACGCGTCGATGGAGTTCGGTAGTAAGTGATAATTTATATTCCCTTGTGCACAAGATGTAAATCCAGTATATTTCTTGCTTAAATTATTTAATTTATCTTAATAATTGTAGAAGTAGAGAACTCAATACACCTCATCTGACCAGGAAGAATTATGACCATTAATATTCAGTAGCATTTCTTCGAGTCATGGTAAAAGTGAACAAAGACCCATTGGATTTCAAAAAGAAAACAAGGAGTTGGTTACTAAGAGCGTTAAAGGTAAAGAAAACGTAAGGGTTACGTTTTTTAGAGATAATATTTTTCGATTATTGCAAGGTACGAATAGGACCGGGAAAGAGTAGTTCCCTAATACTAGAAGTGAAGGATAGGAGCATTCGAAACTGATAAGAACTACATTTAAGCCACATACAACTACTATTACAGCTGTAACAATTCATCTGTTTGTAAACTAGAATCCCTTTCCACCAATTTGAGGTAGAGTAGTTCATGATACAAGCATCCAAGGAAGATCCCCATTCTTCCGAATAAAACCCCACAACGTTACATTAAGGGTTTGAAGCAGGCGGTAACAATACATTACGATTGGTATTTTTATTTGAATGGAAAAGAGAAATGTCATTGGATCAGTAATCATTAAAAGCATCCTTGAGACTGAATAATCGGATTATTAGATTGCATTTGTCCAATATAGATGTAGATCAGTAATACTTTACATTGCACTCGCTAATTATTTGGTAACCAAAAGAGATGAGAATTCAATTGTAAGCTGAAAAGCTTAATTTGCATGGTAATACAGAGATCAATATTTGGTTATCATCAAAACAGTGTGGAATTAAAGGGAGAATCTTAGGTAGATTCCTACTCTATATTCCCTTAACTAATTAGAAAGTATTCTGAAATACAGCATTTCATTATCCAAAGATAATATGAATCTGTTACTAGAAGGATAGAATAGTTAAATGCGTTTATGCAATTTTGTTTAACCATTTTTTTTAGTGGTAAGAAAATATGCTGCCAGCATAAATTACTACTCGAAGTGTTGCCATGGGTTTGTTTTTTTGCATTTTTATATCCACTCATATGGCCGTCCATGTTAACATTCAAAGAGGTGAAGAAAAACATTTGGATCCCACCCTTCTCATATTAGCCATTTTGGCAGAAATATCCCATCTTACAATGATTTAATTTAGAGAAATTCAGTTTGTTACCGAATTCTCAACGTCGCTAGAGAATAGACGACTACAAGACATGGAGATTAGTGAGGAGTTACTCTACCATTTATTCATTACTCATGATTAGAGGATTGGATCAAATGGTCACGAGCAAAGCTTTCATAAACATATCTCTAAGTCATTTGAAGCCGAAATGATTCAGGAATGAATTACTTTTGTTTAATTGGGAAAATTGCGTCGGTTTAACCTCGAATTACTGAATAAATGGTTGATAATGTATGGAGGTTGCCTTCACTCGCGTAGCACCTATCCTACTAAAAGGAAGTGGGACGTTAATTCATCCGTGATTAACTTTCTAAAGATTTTCTAAGACCTCAAAAATATGAATTTGATTTTCTCTAAGAAAAATACATATAAGAGAAAGAAAAAAAGCAAAACTGCTTTAAATATTTGCTTGCAGGGATAAGAAATACATGGATTAGGTCAATTGACTCTGGTCATGTGTTATAACACAGCAAAATTATTTAGGAAACATAAGAAAACCTCAGGTTCGATTGACTATGGACATCGAGTCCAAAGATACCAAATGTCATAATATATTACATATTACACAAGAGGCTACTTGAGTTTGTCTCTTCTTGATTTATCTTCTGTACAAATGGTGTAGGAAAGAAAATAAAAGGCAAAAATATTTGTCTTGGCTAGCTTCTTGTTTCTCTGACTCTGATACCCAGATGAACATAATAAAAATCTAAGTAGTCCAATTAATTTCACCAGAAATACCTATCATCTACTAAACTGAACCATAACAAGGTCAACAGACCTAAGTCACATGTTCTCAATTATTTCACTAATTAAAAAAAGTTTAATTAACAAACGTATTATCAATTAAAAAACATATTATCTGACCTTACGACCTTCAAAATTTTCCAAAACTCATTAAAAAGTAAAATTGTAACCATCTGACCGACGAATGACGGACCGACATAGTAACTTATAAGTCTCGTGCACGTGACTAAAAAATACCAATCCTTTGATTGAACTTTGCATTTGCTAAGTAAATATCTAAAGTGTCTAGAAATCGTAAACTTTAAAGGATTTGCATTGGTAGAAGTGGTATGGCATAAAATATAGATTCGGGATCGCTAATAATCAAACGTATATACAATGGTAGGAATTTACAGGAACAAAAATTCGGCAAGTTATTGTAGTAATAAAAATGTTTAGGTTGGTTGTGTAACAAATCTACAATAGCAATAGTACATGTGGTCGGGGAAAGACTAAAATGCGAAGGTGGACAAACAGAAGGATTAGATAAGGACGTTTCCAAACTGCCATTTGCGACTGTTACGCTAATAAAATCCGGTAGCGAGACACCTTCGCTACATGACCAAATAGAGATGGCTTCTAAAATAATTCTCCATATGCGACCAGAAACCTGACCATAAGGTCCCTCTCAATTCTGCTACACTGTATACAGCGCCATTGCTGAGCTCGAGACGTCCCTATTTGGACGCTGGATAACTGTAACATGTGACATGGTCTGATAAATCAAGGTTTGAGTTTCGTGCTCATGGTAGGGGCTGATTGTGCTGAAGATCTGAGAGGACATAGGCCCTCAGTAGTAGCAAGGCACTATGCTAAATGGTGGTGGTTTCATACTGGTGTAGGACGTTTAACGTAGTATGGGTTGGATCCGCTGAGCCACCTAAAGTAAACAGCTCATTGACCGGTGGACGCTACTTTGCGCTGCTTGGTCAACATTTGCATCCATTCATCGGCCCCGAGATGACTAGAATTTGTTCAAGGAACATTCTGCAGATTAGTGTGGCTACCACGTTCAACTGACATGAATATAATCAAACATTTATGCAACATGGTGGTCAGCTCTACATATTCACACCCAAGATACTCCATAGGCAAATGTGAATAGCTTTAGAAACGTACAATAGTAGATTCCATTTCATGCCAAGTTGCTGCACTTGGCTTGGCTTGGCTATAGGGCGTCCTATATGATATTCGTTGCCTATCCCATGACTTATGACATCTGTGTAATAAATATGTGATCAAATTATCTGGACATGGAATTTTAAATTTAATGCATATCAATTGATTCGTCCTAAATTATATAATCCTTGCTTTGAAAATGATGTTTGAATATAGTTTTAATTTTGGTTCTTTTCTTATTTGAAGTAAAGAAATTTATAAACTTTTAAACATCCAATAATTGAATGTTTTAAAATCTTTTATGGTTTAATTAAACTAACTACCCAAGTTCTTTGGCGTAATTTGAAAGCGTTCTTCTTAAAGCGATATAAAAATAAGTTTGTTCTATTTTACTTTGCTTAATTGGTTAAATTTAACCTTTGAGAGTCTTTGTAATGTTTTAATTAATACCTTAGGTAGCAATCTGGAAGGCATTTAACGAAGGGAAAAATCGGACGTTTCCAGTTAATTCAATGGTATTGGATTCGCTTCTTTTATCTATTCGATTTTAATCTGGTTCATCACGTGGTTATTAGGTCGAATTCCTCCTCAATGAAATCCCGAATTAACAACAAAGACAATAGTATTAAGTGAATCGGGTCCTTTAACTTCTGCCGATGCTTATAATTAGGTTATTTCGGAATAGGTGGAAATCAGATAAATATTGAAGATTGCCTTTGCAAAAGCCAGTTTAATCCTGGCCCATTTAAGTTTTGGAAAGTCATAATTTTGTGTTGCCCTTTTTTTAGAGGTTTGAAGATGGCTTTAAACCAATTTACCATTGTTGCCGTTTGATATTGTCGATTTCATTTTGATAAATCCACAAACAGATTAAAATCCGTATGAGATCAGGCCGGATTTTCGTTAAGTTTTCTTCGCGCCAGCTGTTTATGAATATTGTTTAGTTCTATTTGCCTTCGTTCTTTTTATGCATAATAGTAGATTCCATCTCATGCCGAGTTGCTGCACTTGGCCTGGCTAGAGGGCGTCCTACATGATACTCGTTGCCTATCCCATGACTTATGATACCTGTGTAATAAATATGTGATCAAATTATCTGGACATGGAATTTTAAAATTGGACTATTGTCCAATTTGCCATATACTTTTGCATGATCTCTCGAATGTCAGTTTTCTTAAGTTGAATCCGTGGAAAAATGAATAGATCAAGTATAACACATTCTGAAAAGTATGTTTTATTTTTCACTAACTCTATAATTTAAGAAGGGTATTTTTTTGAGTGATTGAATAATAATTTCATCTTAGTTTGGTTATGACTTATGTTTTTTTTAGCAAAGTTATTTCTAATAATTCTTTTATAATATAAAAAAAAATGGTGAAATTCAGAAATAAATATGAGTATAGAAATTTATAAAAATTTAACCATGGCTTCTTTTTTTTTAGTAGCGAAGCGCAAATTGTCCCCGTAGGAGGGTGTGGCGAAGCCATTGCCTGATATTTTTACATTTTCTTAAGGAAAAATTAGTTGTTTGGCCAAAAAGGTGAAAACTAAGAAGAGGAAAGAGTTTTAATGATTTATCGGTGCTGACTCAGCATTTATCATATGATTTCCCACTTAATTTATTCGAAAATACTTAAAAGGAATTAATAATACTGTATACAACTTTATGCATATACTTTTTAACTTTATTGTGCATTTACCATATACATAAAATATGGTATTTATAAATGCATTGAAAAGTTAAAAAAAAGTTAACATTATTTAATCGTCTAACGCAAGTCTTCACCTTTCATGTGTATTATATTAATCGGAATATTTCTCAGTCAATGTTTATTTAAATACATTTGTTCCCTTTTATTCTTATTTATGTTTGTATGAACTTTTACTTCCGATATACTTTAGTTCTTTATTTTTCTTTAGTTCTCCGCAATGAGAATCAATTTTGTAATTTTGATTGTCTCTTATATTTCTAAGAACTTCTTCCTTGACTTTTTTATTTTCGCGAACGCGACTCTATAAGTTACTATGTCGGTCGGTCAGTTGGTACCTATTTTACTTTTCAATGATTTTTGAGGCAATAATATCGTAACTATTCTGCAAGCATATCACAGAGAGGAATAATGCTCACAAAGCAAGGTACCAGTGCGTTGCCGTTATTACTCACTCTAACGTGGGTGAAGTATCATCCACTGAACTTTAAACTTCTCTATGATCTAAAAAAAATAAATCATCTGAAATATTCTTGCTCACCTCAAGCTTGAGCTGATGGATCAAATACTGTTTGTTCATCTGAATAAGCCACTCTCATTGGCTCCCTATTTTCGGCACAACTCAATAGGATTTAATGATGATGATCCTACTTCGCTGGCTAAACCTATGTCTAAGCCCTTCAGAAGAATCTATTTTCTCTAAGCACTCATAGCACAAGGTGCAGATGGTGTAACCCCTAGTGTGCCTAAAGAGGTCGCATTTGATCTTGCTTCTAAATATTTATAAATATTTCCTATCGTTAAGTCCCTCTCGGGGAAGGGTGAACACACGGATCCACCGCTATCGCTTTATTGCTTCCATCTCAGTTATCTCCAAAGTCTTTGAATCTATCTTAAATTCTCACTCTCTTAAACATCCTAAAGGCTGTAAATTCCTCTCTGATCAGCACTACGAACTAGAAAAGGCTCGTTCTGCTCTTGATCTCCTATACCATACCCATCATTGATTCTCCTCTTCTCGGGCGCTTGTGGGTATAAATCACTAATCTCTAACTCCGAACTTCCTGCTTTCCACTTATTTCTGTGACACATCTAATTTCTTCTATAACATATTCATCACAACTAATGTGGATGAACTTAATTCTGATGCTTCCCACATCAATACTGGTGTTCTACAATGCGCTGCGCGCGCTCTCTCTCTCTCTCTCTCTCTCTCTCTCTCTCTCTCTCTCTCTCTCTCTCTCTCTCTCTCTCTCTCTCTCTCTCTCTCTTACAGTTTTTCTACTGTTTCTTAATTGCCAATTGACTAAGTTTAACTTTTCTGTTGATGACTTTGCTTTTCATTTTTCTCTCAGTTTTAGCACATTGCTTTTTCTGTCAGCTTTAAGCCCTCTCGCTTTCACCCATCTCCTCAACAAGTATCAGATTTTGAGTCAATGGGAGGTTCTATCAATCGAGTTAAATTTAATGATAGATAAAAATGTGGTTGAATCCATTTCACTTAAACATTCAACACCTGAATATCAACAAATCTTTCATAACTGACTCAAGCTACCCTATTTAACAATCAATATCTTAGGTCTAACAGTCATTTCAGATCTATCATGGAAGAAGCACGTATCATCCATAACCCAAGTTTATCTAATAAAATTTATAACCTTTACGGATTTTAAAGATTATACACATTTTCCTTCTTGCTGAAACATAATAAGTGATCAAGAGTCTCTTAGATTAAGTACTCTTTAGATATTTTAGACCAATCACATTTCACTAAATTATTTGAAGGCATACTAAAAAACCTACATTATCAATTCAATAACCTAATGTTTTTTGTAACGTTCGAGCTCCTGAAAATCAGTCGAAAAGCCGCCCTTCTGTTTTCTACCAATAATTTCAGGGAAACTGTTACGTAGAATTTACTGGATGTATTCCACCATTTATAAACTTACCACGTCATACTCGTAAGGCAGTACCTTCTTGAGATTTACACTCTATAATATTACATCCTGAATACTATTTCTTTCAATGAACAGCTTAACTGTGGAATAGCCTTCGTTTATTCTGCGTTTTCATCTTCTTACAAACTTAGCTTCTTCGAGAAGGAGGCATTTAGAGATTTACTGGGCAAAGGCTTGCTAAATCCCCGTTAACGGAATAGCAATTTTAATTGGCAGTTTTTTTCACTACTGTCGCCTTTCTCATAAAAAAGGAAAGCGGTTAGCGATTTTAATAGTGATATGAGGCATTCTTCTCCTACGGTTTATTAACAAGTTCCTACTTATATTATTGGTAACATCAGTTAAAGTAGTACTTGACTTAAGTAGTCTCTTTTTGACGTACGATTGGATTTTCACTATTCTTATCCAGGCAAGTTTTTAATAAAAGATTTGGTCCATATCATCCACGATATCCTCGCGTGTTTGAGAGGTGTAAAGATATTATTAGTAAAGACGTAGTGATTGGTGGCATATAATTAGGAAATATATCATTTCATCCCAGCTATATGTCAGTTTGTCTGAGCGCCGTCAGGATACAAGAAATAAGAGTGAAGAAGAGTAAGCCCAATTTTCGTTCTTTAATGCGAACATTTTCAAGATAATTGCCACCCTCGTGCCATTAGCGCTCTTCGTAGCCATTACCCACGTAAACCTTTGGCCCGTTTTACCTTCCCTTATATCCATCTTTTCCTTCACTTGTTCAAAACTTACTAGAACATTTTCTCAAACTGGTTTCTCCTTAAATAAATGACTTAAATCAATAATTACCTCAAAACCTATTAAGCTATTTATTAGGACTTTCTTCCGAAGGATTTAAAAATCATATGTGTAGCGTTTAGGTGTGAACTTTCGTTAATTTTAATCATTCTCGTTCATTTTATACTTTTATTCGACCGTTGCCTTTGGTTCCCGTCTCAGATTCTATTAGCTTGAGAAAAAAAAATGACAAATTAAACCAACATCTGGTGACAATTATGATAATGACGCTAAATAATTTTCAAATATGTCTCTTGCAGAGGAATTACACGAATTGCTCTCCCCTTAATTATGACACAATTAATTGAAGTGTTTCTAAATCAATCATCGGATATTCGTTCCAATAATGAGATCTGTTCATGTCATTTTCCCCAAATTCAATGCTAATTTCCAAAATGGAAAATATCAAGACATAATTTAAATAAATTTACTTTAAGAGTTTATATTATTTTCCATACACATTATATTCATTTTAATTTAATTCTATAATTTATATGAGACTAAGAAGAGCTTAAAGAACACGGTACAGCAGTTGAAAATATATGGACAAGAAAATAAATGCAAAAATGCTCATTATTTCTTAGTCGAATGAACACAGTATTTCCGATTACAGCTGCTCTGCCACATCACGTGTAGTAATTTGTCGGATGTAGTCACAATAGGGTGGCATTTTCAGCAGTTACCATACATTATAGATACCCTGGTTCGAATCCAAAGATAAACTATATGTTCTTACTGAGAAATAAAATGTATCATAACTAAGTACAGAAGCTTACCTCTGAAAATGAAACTTTCTCTATCAAAGACCTCCTTATCATAACCGCAACCCATTTTGTCAGAAGTCTTTTCCCCCTCATCTCCTTTCTATTCCCACCTCTACCCATATGGCATAAAAGAAACGACCGAAAATTCAATCCAACCATCACATACCCAACTTCAGCCAACTCATAACACCATAAACTCTAAAATCAACCTGGAAACACACTAGTCCAAAACACATCAAAATCACCACTAATACAACCAGTTTCCCTGTTCATTTACTATTAGGATACCACTCGTTTGTGTAGCAATATAAACATGAACTGAACCCTGAAATCTTTACATGATACCTACTTTCAGAAAACAATTGCTCCATGTAAAAACAAACAACACAGAACCTAAACACCCATCTTAATTAGTGTCTATAATGCAGCTTGCAACGATGCCTAATTTTATCATTTAGCTATGTCTAATTCTATGCTCTTAAATGGGTTACATATTCGTTAGACCTTTATATTTTAATATATGGCGTTGCTATCTCAATTTTGCCTGCAACTCTGAGATCAGGATATGGATTACGTGCCTCACATCTTGAAATCATTGCTCAGAATCACTACCACGAGGGTCAAATGGAAGACAAAAATTTACCATTTGTTGTTGTTAATGGTTTGGAGTGAATTCATCAATCATACAACAGATTTCTTATTTGTTTTGTGTGTCTAATAAAAGTATATTGTTTTGATTTCTAATTTATCTGAGTTGTTTGCCGTTTCCTACAAGAGTAGTTGCTAGTCCTAAATTCTATTTTACTTTCGTTAATTTATAATTAATTAGAGCCAAATATTATTATCACCATATATATTATACATGTGGTTTAAAAATATTTAATACTGGTAATTTGTTTTAATGTTGGGTATGTAACTGTTGGATTGAATTTTAGGGGTTTTTTTCTTATACTATATTTATATGCTATTTTTTTTGTTATACTTTAACAATATACGAATATTGTTTATAATATATATATATATATATAAATATATATATATATATATATATATATATATATATATATATATATATATATATATATTAATCTATCTTGTGCCGAGCTGAACAGAGCGATAAATCAATTCTATCAAAATCTTTGTTCTACTATGTGTTCTATCTATGCCCGATTACCCCAAGCTTCTTGTCCTTTCTTTTCTTTCTGCTGATCCAGATGACGATTTACATGATTATAATAGATTCTATGAACCTTAAGATCTAACACAAAATACCTCTTAATTTGTAGTCATCAATAAAGCGGGTCTTAATGATTTGCTTTGAGATCAAAATTTGACAAAACAACAAGGTATGTTGGTTACAATGGTTTAAGTCCATTCGTTATAACTGACAGGTCGTAATTCAATATCTAATTATCATCATCACTAAATGTATAATTTAGGAAGGGGATTTTTTTGAGTATTTGAATAATAATTTTATCTTAGTTTGGTTATGACTTGTTTTTTTTTATTAAAGTTCAGAAATAAATATAAGTATCAAAGTTTTGTGAATATTTAAAAACCCAAAGAATTATTTAATTACAAATAGTGAAGTTCACAAAAATTATTTTTATATATCTTCTATAACCATGGCTGCTTTTTATAGATTTTAAATTTTAATCTTAGTAGCGAAGCGCAAGCTCCCCCCGTAGATGGGAGTGGAGAAGTCATTGCCTAGTATAGATATAAATAACTACGGCCACACAATATTACGTGTTGTACCCTTTTCATTATGTTTAATTCTCCAAAATTTGATAAATAATTGACCATCAGTACGAATTGGATAAAATCAGAAGGTTCGAATGCCTTTTGACAAAGTATATTAATGATTGTTAATGGCAACAGCTTGTGTTATTGAAATGGCATTTGAGGTGTTTTTGTTCGCCTTAATTTCAACTATATTTAAGATAAGTTAAGATTGTTTATCGACCCATCACTATAGAGTAATAAAGTTCTCTCTTTGACATAATTGGAATACTTTACCCTATATTCGTATTGCCCACCCTTTGGTGTTGAAAGATATCTACGTAAATTTCGTTGTATTTTAGATATTTTAAAATACAGTGAGCTTGAGTTAACAATTTATGCCAATTTTAAAGTTATTGCCATTTTCATTCGAATCCCAACAGGTTATACTGAATTCATGCAAATAGGACAAGCGTGATAAGGCAAAAAAAAACAACTATATAATCACACGAAGGCAAATACTGGGTACAATAATATTAGGTTCCCACAAGGTTACTTAAAGAATATTATTTTGCCTGACCTTTCCATTAAATTAGAACTAACGTACAATTTGTCATGGATTTAATGATTTACCGTCCAGCTTTTCAATATTTAATAGGTAAAGATTTCAAGATAAACAAACATATAGTAAAAAAAAACCATTCTTGAGTTTTCATATTTATTAATTTATGATATCCTTCAGTTTGAATTAAAATGAATAATAGTTTAGCATGAACTGAAGGGTGTATGTATGTAATAATCTACGCGCATAAGAGAAGGCCAAATCTTACAAAACCACTGTTAATGAAATAATCCAATCGTATCAAAGTTCAGGTTGAAACTTTTTCCTAGAAGTACATTTTCTACATTTGTGTATCTTGTGTCGAAAGATATACCATAGTTTAGCGATGACCAGCGGTAACAGTTACAATGAGGCACAACTGAAATTAATAATCGTTACAAGTTAAAATAGAGTTTGGCCATTTTAGCTGAGTGTTGTTTGAATTACCTGATGGGGCAGATACCTCGCAAGGGTGTAAAAATATTATAGAAAACACTTATTTTACATTTTTCGGCGTTTTAATTATTAAGGCAAGTTCTTTTTTCTCCCAATGCATTTAGACATATATTGATAAAAATATAGTGATGCAAAAGTCTCTGTAGTAAGAATATTGAATAAAATATTATTAAACCAGGCAATGGCTTCGTCAATCGCCCTGCGGGGGGGGGGGAGCTTGCGCTTCGCTACTAAGATTAAAATTTAAAATCTAAAAAAAGCAGCCATGGTTAAATTTTTATAATTTTTTTTTAACTTTGCCAATTATAATAATTTTAAAAAGGAACTCTAAACTAAAATTCCCCTATACAAATATCACGTTGTTAAAAAAATCACAAAATTTCGATACTTATATTTATTTCTGAACTTCACCATTTTGTTTTTTGATATTATAAAAGAAATATTAGAAATAACTTTGATAAAAAAAACATAAGTCATAACCAAACTAAGATTATTATTCAAATATTCCCCCAAAAATTCTTCTTAAATTATAGAGTTAGTCATGATAATGATGATCATGATTACTTACATTCAGTGGGGAAAATATCTTCCTCGAGGTCGAACACAGAGAATGATTCTTCCAAGTTCAAAGGCCAAGATGCTAAAACACTTTCTATTCTTAATTTTTACATACTTGTTTTCCAAAAATACACTAATTTTACTTTACATCGATCAAATTTTCTTATTACGGAGAGACTTTACATACAATACAATAAAATGAATTTAATTTTTAGTAAAGAAATCCTTATTTTTATCTTTCAATTTAACCGTAATAATAAGAATAATAATTTTGATAATAATAATAGAAGAAGAAGAAGAGAAGAATACTAAAATTACTACTACTAATAGAAATAAAATTAATAATAATAAAATACTACTACAATTAATAATTATAATAATAGTAGATTAAGGTAATTTTAAGTTGACGTAATAGACTATCTATTTTCGGCTTTTTAGCAAAATCTACGAAACTGCCCAGTTAATCTAAAATCGCCAGTCTTGCCAATTTAGGCCCAACTCTCGACCGGTTGATTCAACTTTCATAATTCTTAAACATATTTGTATTGACATTTTATCAAATATTAATAAATGATCAACTTGTGCACTTAAAATCAGTCGACTGGAATAATTTCCAACTGTATATATGTTTGTATGTGATTACTATAGAATGAGTATAGCCAGCTTAACACCGGGTAATCATGGGGAACGCTCTTCATCCACGCATAGCAACTGTCTGTATACATTAGACCAATCTACCAGACCCGTAAATGAGGAACGACTTCCACTCATTGCTATACTATCTTCATACCATCACTGCGTTCCAATTGTTCCTTACTATATGTTTGTATACTTTTCCTATCTTAAATTTGTTGCCCTTTTATCTAGCCAAGGTATATTTTTGACTTTATTAATTAATTACGGACAAAATAAGGTAAAAAAGAGAGAAAGCATGGTCACTCAAGAAAAGAAGAATAAAAGTGAGAAGAGTTACTAGCTTTTCGTACAATTTACCCACGAACTCAGGAAGAGAGATTGGCCTGTAATTCACAAATTTATCTGGGGTCTTACCAGTAATGGATATAAAGATGATTTTGGCTACCTTTAGATCGTTGGGGAAATAACTCGTGCCCCAATTAATAATTTATAGTGGGGCATTTACCAGGTTGTTTTTGGTGATGCCTGTCCAGCCTGGTGCCTTTGGTTCAAAGGTTTTCACAGTAGCCATGACGTCACCCGTTGTTATTGGACGACCATGGTCAACCATCTCTCTTCTCATGTCCACGTGGTGGTGTGGATGCGTGCAGTGTATTATCTGATTGAGATCGTCAATCAGATGGCCCTTGAATTCCTGGTCTAACTCTTTCCTCATTGTCTTCTTTTGTTAAAGAGAAGACATTTTTTTCCAGAATGTTCTGAATCTTTCCTCCAGAACTACTGGGTCCTGTATATACTCCCCGTTCTCTTTATTCCGAGCCTTTTCCTTTCTTTGTGCCGGAATCTGGCCCTGCTCAGCTCGCTGTCTACTCCCAGATTTCAGCTTGTTGGATGTTGATTGCCCTCTTTAGTTCAAAGCTTAGCCGGCATAGTAGCGCGCTTCTTTCCCAATTTGGACCTTCCCGTCTAGTTTCCTCGTACACCTCCCTGTGTACTCGTGCGATCCCTCTTCCTTTTATCTATCCATCTGGGCTGAGGTAGCGTTTTGTACTCCGCCTTGGGTACGCGCACTCGTGGTCCGCTTCAATGATAGATATCGTTACCCTCTCCAGTTCGTAGTCGATCTCCTCCAAAGTTGCCTCGCTCCGTTAGGCTGGGGCGTATTGAAGGAGAAGTGTCCTTTAACGGCCCAAGTCGGCAGTGGCATAGTTTTTTCGCAGTGTAACTGGCAGCTGGATCGGCGCGAGTGAGATGGTTGTTAGAATCGCAATGTGGTCGTTAGGAACTGCTGGTCCCTCTTCGCTATGATAGTTGAAGGGGAAGCCGTCGCTTGTCATGATAATGTCAGGTTTGGTGGCTGATCTATAAGTGGTATAGTTCGGAAAATCCGGCCCTATCCTCTGAATATGTTGCTTCTTCATTATCATTTTTCAAGCTCCAGCCTCTTTCGTTGGTTCTACCATAGTCTGCTATTTAAGATTTGACATTGAAGTCGCCCTCTGAGAATGCCATTTTCCGGTACCCGAACAGTGTGCAGAAGTTGGTGACAGGTAGGTAGGCTCGGCGAGGGGGTTGATAGGCTGCTTCTATCATGAGGTTTCTACCATTGTGGGAAGTTCAATCGCCACAAAAGATTAGGCCAATTCCGGAAGGCGCCTGAACGTGATGTTCGCTCTGATAGCTATCACACGACCATCGAACTTTTCAAAGAGTACTTCTTCCCGAGTACTCTGTAGCCCGGTATTTTAAGATGACCCCTTGCAGTGTCAGTACTGTGCTCCGTTATCATAATTATGGAGAGGTCTATCACACGCAATGTTTCAATATTTCGTTGCTTTTCCCTTCCATCCATCAACGTTGAGAGTCGGGATCCTCACTCTATTGTTTACGTTCCCTGTGCTGGTCTTTTACTAGTATTTTTGAGTGGGATTTCTCTTCCCACCTTTTCCCTTCTTTTTCTTAAATTTGGCGTTGGAAACCCGCTGGTACGTGTCCTAGTATAGAGTTGCGTTTTGGTCGAGCAAGGCTTCTTCGACTAGTTCCGCGTTAATTTCAACGTCAAATTTCAACTTGAAAACTTTAGTCTTAATTCCCTGGAAGGTTTTCTGGAAACCATATTCTCAGGGAGGAAAATTGTTCGGACGCGTAGATGGAGAGCTTGATCTCATCTGCATCCAGTGTGATCGCCTTTTTTTCCCTTGGTTGATTTCTTGATTTTAGGAAGGGCTTCTGAGTCCGATGGGTCTGATTACTTCGGAGAAACAGTTGTAGCTGACCCTGCTCTGCCTTCTTTTTTGTCCTCTCGCTGTTTTTTCGGTGCAGGAGCTTTCACTTCTACTGCTTCTTTGGTGATTTCTTCGTTGGTTTTGTTTCCTGTTTTGGAGTTGTCTTTTTGGAATTGTCTTGTTTCTCTGTCTGTTAGCTTGGGACCATTTCTAGTTGTAGAACACACCCGGAAGGGGGGTTGTCCTGAAACCACATTTGGTACATACTGTTTTTTGCTAGCATCTGGTTTAGCTCTTTTGCGAATGTTCCCGGTGCCCTGAGATTCATAACGTGGGCGTGGAGTATAAAAGTCAAACTTTAATATAGTTCTCATTTTGGATTTTGAGGCCATTTTTTTTTCCTTTTTTGCGTCTGCTTCGGTGAGTGTCGATTTCGTTACTTTAGCATAGGTTGTATTCGACCTCGATGTCTCCTTTTGTCTATTTTCCCGTTGTTTCCTTTTGATCAACTTTTTCTTCATTGAACATGCCATGGCCATCGATCTATGTCCCTGTCCGCAGTTGGTGCATTTTTGGTATGCATTTCTGCACTCCTTTCTGTGATGGCCCTTCTCGTTGCATTTGGAGCACGTTTCAAAAAAGTTTTTTGCAGTCGTTAGTTGCGTGTTGCTCCTAACATATCATCAGAAGCAGAACCAGACTTAGTGAACTCCTTTATCTCCATTTGATTTCCGCTAACTTTAGCGTTAAACATGAGGAGTCCATGCTTTTTGGCCTTCTGCACCATTTCGTCTCAGTAAATATGACCTTGAAGTCATGGGAGTATTCTCAGTTGTTTCTTCTATTTCTTAATTTAATAGTATTTGCCACCTTTGCCTAATTTTCTCTTAGTCCAATCTTTTCTTTAACTTTTTCTTGAAGTGCTGGTCGATCCAAGGATTAGCCTCTTATATATGATGCTTCTGTGAGCCAGAATCTGCAGTTGGATGGCTAGTTTCAGACCGATTTCTTTAAGTGTACATACTTATCGCCTCGTCTTTTGTTAGTGCTTCGACATATTTCTCCATTTGGCAAATGGCGGTATAACTAGAGAAGACGTCCAAAAAGCTTTAATAAAGCGATGTTGAGCTTGCCGAACATCACTTCAAATTCTTTTTCTCTGGCGGGCTCGTCTTGTCCGGGGATTACCCGTAAGGGAGTTCAGATGGTATCTTAGGTAATTTTCCCAGTGAGGCCACTTGCGGCCGTCTTTGGATGAGTAGATGACGATCTTTAAGAGGCAATGTGCTTATTACTGTTACTTCGAGATTGATAGGGTAACCTTTATGAGCTGGCCTGGGTTAAGTCCTCTTCGTCGCAACGTAGCGTCCCTCAACATTAATTGCAAATGGGAGGGATGATGATCAAGGGCGAACTTTTTGTTGGTTAGCGCGGAATAAACCACCGCTAACCGCCTGTGCCACCTCTCCAGGGTTTGGGTTTCAGAACTGTTTTCGGCATATATAGAGACGGATGTTTTCTCCTTCTAAGGTCCTGGCTGGTCTCCCTGGGTAGAGGGGTCCCTCTCCCCCCGAGGGGTTGCAGTTTTACGGTCCATAGGTGAGCGCAATAACCGATAAATCCATAATCGATAAATCAAAAATTATAATACAATATTGATTATTGACTATATATAGCGTTATTTTATAATACAATAGTAAGAATATTTGAATAATGTTTCTTAGTTTTTTACCTGGTGAGGCTCTCCTTCATCTCCTCATAGGTTTTGAGGATCCTCCTCACAGTTCGGACCTACATATTTCTGCCGCCAAGGCACGCGCGGCTCGCCCCTGTGCTAAACTGGAACCAAACACTGAACTGAAATTATCGATTATGGTTAGTTTGGAACCAAAAGTATCGGCGATACCGATTAATCAATAACGCGGAAAACAATATCGGATAACCCGATATCGTTATCGCGATAACGCCCATCTATGGAACTTTTACCGCCTGTCCTGGTGCCTCTGACGCTGAGCTCTCCAGTGGGCTTATCCTCAAACCTGCTTTCCCTGCACACCCAATAATTATGTCTTTAAATAGAATAGAATAGTCGGAATGAGACTAGATGAGTGGCTATCTAGTTCATTTCCGTTCTGCTGCCCCTCAAGTGGGTTGTGTGGGGGGAGATTAGGTTGACATTAGTCTCCCATTGTAGCCTGTATTAATTCTCTCTTTATTAAAGTTCCCCGTAACGAAAAATGAAAAAATTGACGTTTTCAAGGGAACTATACCATTTCAGAGTGAGCAGTCTAACAGAAACAAAGCAAAACAAGTGAAATGATTTCGTGAGAGAGAGAAATAAAGGGATAATAGTTAGGAAAATAGAATGAGATGGGTTTTTTGAGAGGAGAGGGAGAAAGTGTGAGGATGTGTAGTGAGTATATATTTGCCAGGCGACTGGCTGTTCTTTTTTCTTTGTTAAATTCTAATTTTATCTTTCCTTAAAAGGTTAGCTATTGTGTATTTTTTTCAGGTACGTTTGTTCTAATTCACTAAATTGTGTAAATTTCCTTGATAGATTCTTATTTTTCCTCTTCTTGTTAGGTTTGCTTGTGTACCTTTTCCACGTAGGTTAGTTCTAACTAACTTGATAATATAATTTTTTCCAATATATATTATAATTATCTATCCATTTCTTTTAATTACTGTGTTTCATGTCAATTTATCTTCTTTTCTTCTTTTGGTTACTTAAAGCATTCATGCTTTTGTCTTTTGTTTCTTGCTTGGGCTTTCTTTAACTTGTTTCTGTAAGTAATGCTTGTTCTGCTTGCCGTAGGTGGAGCCTACTGCTTGGGAACCGCTTCTGATTATAGTTTACGTTCCGAATTCTCAGATTTCTACTCATCTCCAGATGTTTTTCTTCGATCTTTTCCCATATTTATTTGCCCTATTTTTTAGGGTTAATTTTATCGGGTCGATACTAACTACTTATATTAATTCTCTAATTCTTTTTCTTTCTATTCTTCTTGTCTTTGTTATTAAATACGTCGCTTTATTTTGTATCCTTTTCAATTTCTTTTTATTGGATTTCAAGATAGTGTGCAATGGGACCGGTGGGTATAATATGACTAATTGTATAAAACTTTGTATAGAGTTCTCCTCCGTTTTAGGCTCATATATCTTAAGGTATGTAGCAGTCATAGGCCACCTCTGGCTTTGGCCATCCTCGATTTTGTATGGGCATGGTAGCCTCTTAAACCAAAGGGCATTGCCAGTACAGCTCCCTCCATTACGGAGTTATGGTTTGTGCCGTCGGTGGTGATTTGGTCCTTTTTAAGTGTTGTTATTGGTATGATTTTGAACCTGTGGATGTTGGTTTTAATTTTCCATTGGTTTGCAAAATTATTTATATTTTTAATTTCTCTTTCGGTCGTTCTAGCCTGCCAGCTTTGGTTCGTAGATCTTTATGGAATTATTTGGCTGATGTCATCCGCGTACTGGATGTTTAAGCAGCCCAGTGTTATTGAGGGCGGAAGATCAACCGTGAAGTTTGCGTAGAGGATGGGGCTCATGCGCCTACCTTATCGGAGCCCCGTCTCTAAAAGAAAAGACCGTCCAACGTCCTCCTCAATGGAGACGTAGGCTTTTCTATTTGGTTACATAGTCAGCCAACATTCTCTCAATCTTAATGCCGAAACCCAGTTGAAGAAGCTTATATTTAAATCCAAACCACACCTTGTCGAAGGCCTTCTCGATATCGCGGAGGACCACATCCACGTATTCCTTTTCTGTCTTAGCTTGTGCGATTTTCTCCGGTGAGATTGTTCTTTATAATGTCCTAATTGTAGATTTTTATTATGTCATAATCCTTGGTTCCGTGTTCGAATATGGCTATTATATCTGGGCCTAATTAGCGGAAGAATTTTCAGTATTGAATGCTTTAATTTTTCCATCCATTTGAATTTAGATAGTGGATTTTTTATTTTTTATTAGTGTATTTCATGTTGTGATCAATTTATTTCTTTTTGCCTGTTGTTCGTCGTTTTGGTCTTGCATTCTTCCATTTCCCGTTTGGTACCTTTGGATGGTCTCCTTTTTCATCAGTTTAATATCGGTGGGGTAAAATCTAGCGGCTGATCCCCAAAAAACAGAACCCATAAAAATTTTATCAAATCCTACAAATTTCAAGGAATTTGCTGGACTTAAACTTTAGTCTGTGTACGATTATTCCCCAAAGTTTCAGTTATCTTGGTTGCTTTGCATAAAAGTCATGTTCTTTCCAAAATATGCCCCAAATAGGCCTCACGGCGTTTGAGGCAAACTTGCATAAGTTGCGCAAAAGTGTCAATTACTCGAACACATTCCTCTTTGGGGATTTCCCTGATCTTACTATCATTGCTGCCTTCAGTTCGCCAATCGTTTTAGGGTTGTTATGGTACATATTATCCTCGAGATAACCCCACAGATAAAAATCTGGGGGTTTCAAGACCGGTGAATGCCTGCCCACTCAACGTCACACTTCCTGCTGATTAGTCTCTCCTGAATGCCTGCCCACTCAACGTCACACTTCCTGCTGATTAGTCTCTCCTGAAATCGCTCTCTCAGCCAGGCTAGAGAGTCATTTGATGTGTGGAGGATGGCCACGTCTTACTGGAACCACTCTTTATCCCTATCTATCCCATTGCGTCGTCCCAATAATGCCCAAAGCTTCCTAGACACTGTCACATAGCGCTCCATATTCACGGTTTGAGGTCTCTCATTTTCGTCTTCAAACTAATTTGGGCCGATGATGCCATTTTTAGAGATTGATACCCATGCTGTGCACTTTATTGAGTGTAACGGCCTCTGTAACACATCTTCTAGTGCGGTTGTACCCTAATAAAAATTAATTTTGTTGTTTACATCTCCTGACAGCAGAAAGTGCGCTTCGTCAGCGAACAAAACATGATCCAGGAAGTCTGGATTGTCGTCGATTGTGTCACGAAACCATTCACACATGGTTGCGCATTTTTCCTCCATGTCTACCTCGGTAAGTGTTTGCTCTTTTTGGATCTGGTAAGGATAAAAATGAAGATCTGATTTAAGAATACGCCTCAAAGACCCGAGAGAGATTCGACTGCGTCGTCGAAGTGATTTCTTTGGGCTCCGCCCCACTGAGTCCCGTACAACATCAATGTTCAATTCTGTCCTAGCACTGACCCTCCGACCAGAATAAGGGTCCCTCAGACATTTTTAATTAAGAATATGCACTGTCCCTTACTCCCTGAACTTCTTAACTAAGTCATAAATTCTGCTATTTGATGGAGCATGACGACACTAAAAACTTTCACCAAAATTTACTTGCATTACAGTGTATGATTTGTTGACAAAATAGGCCTACACGCAAAATGTCTCTACCTTGGTTGACCAAGACATGTTGGGGGAAAAAAGTGTTCCAATATTTCATGCCCAAAGTCGACCTGTACACCCTGAAAAAGAATAGAGTAAAAATTAAAATTAACAGTTTTATTCAAACATTTGTTGGTTCTGTTTTGGGGGGGTCACCCGGTTATTCAGCTTTATTCTATTAGTTTTTCAATGGAGGATTCATCGTGTACCGTGATGTAGGTCCATTTGCAAGTTACTTTATGGATGCCCTCTTTGGCTTAGCCCTGTTGGTAAGGGATATACCTCGTAAACGAAGACTGTAAGTTTGAAGTCTCTCGCTTCGTACTGTCAGCCCTCGATATGATTTTCCGTTTTGGAGTCCGTTGAGGTCTCTGTATCTGTAATTTCTTTTTATTTTGGCTTCTTCGTTTTCTTATGTGTTTTCTTTCTCATCGTGGCCTAGTTTTCTTTTCTAAGTTGTCGGTGTCTTTTTCTTCTTCTTCATTTGTGTCTACTGATTCCTCGGGTTCTTCTTTATCTACCAATGTGGCCCCTACTTCCAATATATCCTTGACCCGCATTGTCTTTCCAGCAGTATCGCCGTAAATAAGTGCCGAAAGGGGTTGGGAGGGAACCACATTTTTCTTATGCCATTCTTATCCAGTAATAAGTTTAGCGTATCGGTGAATGTTCCCGCTTGGGCTATGTTGTGCACATGAGCCAACATAATGCACGCCAAAATGTCGAGGCCGGTTCCTTCATTCACATTTATATTTATCTTTGGGTCTTGCCTTTCTTTGATATCCTTTAATGTAGCCTTCGCTACGATGACGTATGTTTGCTTCGTTGTTTTTGTGTGTCTCCTCTTTCTTCTTGTTCCTTCTTTTCTTTTATGATTTTTATTTTTGGACAGTTAACGGCCATAGTCCTGTGCGTGCCCATGCCATTAATGCCTTTTTTTTGCTTGTTCCGTGTATTCTCGTCTTCGTCCTTTGATGCCTTTTATAGGTCAGAGTCAGAGTACGGTCCACTTTTCTTTTAGCAGAAAAGGTGCACTACTCGCCCCGAGCGAGTGCGCTGTGTATTCAGGTTCGGAACCCGCTCTTCGCTGAGAAGAGCCTCCAGAACCTTCAGGCGGCGGAGATCCGAGTTTTCCTGAGGATGCAGTGTTGTCAACAAGGATCTCTCTCTCTCTCTTTCTCTCTCTCTCTCTCTCTCTCTCTCTCTCTCTCTCTCTCCATATATATATATATATATATATATATATATATATATAAAGAGAGAGAGAGAGATTGGTACCAGGAATTACTAGGAGACTGAAGTAAGTACTTCAAGAAACCATTTGTCTCATTGCAACTGAGATCTTCCATATGTTTGGATTTTAACGATATAAAATACAAAGGGAAAACAAATAGTAAAAATGAAGGCTCTCATCACCCACCTCTCCCATCAGGTTTTGGCCTTGTAAAAGTGAAAAATGTACCTGTTAATGTTGAGAAATTCATATATAGGACCAGCAAATTTTAATAGGAAAGCTGGAATAGAAGAATATATACTACAATTACTTGCTAATATATTAAAATAATGATAACATCATACTGCCTAGGGTTCTCCTGTTGAGACGAATCCTTTTATTTAGGATGACAGTGAAAACAAGCACTGCGGGAATCATTTACTACAATTTTTCAAGCATAGAAACCCATCATCCTTAATTTATATATATATATATAAATATGAATGCATAATAAGAGATTAACTAAAACGAGTGAATGAGAGGTTATATACACTTAAACTGAGAATAAATTCTATAAAATTCCGCTGTTTTTCTTCTATAACGCCTTTTTTTTATTTCATATCAGCATACAATTATTTATCACTTAATATCTAATTTTTCTATGTAATTATTTCGTCCAGTTTAATTTTAAAAGTTTCAACTGAACAATTCTATAACAAAGGAAGCTTTGACATATACTAGTCCTAAACTGTTTTGGTTTGATTTTCATGTCATTATTTCGTGTATAATTTATCCTAAGTTCGAACCAAATAGAATAATCTATATTATATATTCCTTTCAAGATTAAGATTTTAAAAACTTCTATTAATTGACATATCAAATGCTTTGTTTCTATACTGGATAAGTTTAGCCCTTCTAACCTTGTCTCAAATTTATGACCCTAAATTTGTGACCCTATCTTGTATCTTCTCCTATCTTTCAATTTTTGGGTAATTATAGTGACCAAACCTGAGCACAGTAAGTATTATAATTGGGGTCTTACGAATTCATTATATATATTCGAAATTGTAGTTTTATTTTTACAACTAAATTGACGTTTGATATAGCCAAAATGTTTTAATACTTTCAATTCTACTTCAATACACTTCCGAAAATACCTTAGATCGTTTAATACATAGACTCCAAGATCATTTTTCATTTTAAATTCCTGCAATTATTTTATCATAAAGTTTATATTCTGCTCCTAGGTTTTTATAACCCATATGCATTACTTTACACTTCTCAAAGTTTAACGGCATTTCCCATTCTAAAGACAATTCTTCTACCTTATTAATATAATTTTAAGATTTGAAAACATCCCTGCAGTTACTATTCCTTTTCCTAACTTGCAGTAATCTGCAAATTAATTTTTGTATATAATTCTCGCGTACATTATTAGCATGTGTAATAAAAAGCAAAGGTTCAGGAACTGAACCTTGAAGAACTCATACTCAAAGTTGTCCACTCTGACGTTTTCCATTAATGACTACTCACTATGTTTTAGGATATTTTCTGTGAATTTGTTGCTGTTCTTAATTTTTTTCCTTGTTTTTTTTAACATTGTCTATCACGTGTTTCATCAATTTATCGTTTATCGCTTATATGTTGATGGGATCAAGGGAATTTTCATTATGTCTTCTATGGAAATTGCGCAGGAATTCTGGAACGAAGCTTTTCTGGATCTTAATGGGTTTAGTTGTTTTAATCCAATTTCAATTTTCGATCTCTCTCAATCTTAATTTTTATTTCAGATCTGATCCTCTTTTCGTTACTGATTTTGATTATATTAATTACTTGTAATTTATTGACAGTGAATTTTTTGTCAACGAGAATTTAATTAATTTCATTGTATATCTCATAGTTTGGGCTTCTCCAAGTACGAGTATATATCATTTCTTCAGCTATGTTTATCCTAGTGTTGAAAATTTTAAAGTCTTGGGCAAGTTTTAAGTGAATCAAATTTTATCCCTTTCATTTCCTTCCCTCTTTCAGAACTTTCCCATGTATTATTAATTACCTTGTCCAACTTTTAAAGTGAAGTCTCCCATTCCTATCCTACCCATACGAGCAGTGAAGTTGTTTTACTCAATTTTACTTTAACTCACAGCACCGATGCCTACAGAAGCACTGTAGTTGTTGTAGTAAGTTGTACTCTAGATAATAGCACCTCCCTCTACATAAACAATATGGTTGGACCTTAGTTTAAATCCGCTGATCAAACAGGGACGTTCTAATATTCTTAGGATTTGTTTCATGGTAACAAGTTTTGGTCCATAAGCTACCATGCTGGCCTGATGCAAGTTGGCAGCTAGGCGAGTGAGAAGCATGTGGCTAATGAGAATGGTATGAAATATTATTCTTACCGTCCGGCTCTTCTTCTTTCAGAACCTCTTGCTTTAATTCCTACATCCCTTTGTTTTAATTGGCCCCTTTCTTTCCTTCCCCATTAGATTGACTGAAAATTTAGCAAGTATTAGAGAGAGTTGAAAAAGAAAGAAGCACTGTAGTGGTGATGAGGTCGTTCTGCTGACCTTACTTCAGTGAGATCAGCAGCTCTTTGCGAGGCTAAGAATAATCAATATTTAACAAGCTTAAGAGTATAATCCGACAGCTCACCATGCACCATATATAGCAACTATTATTTTATGTGAAAAAGATCATTAAATGTAAGTGTAGGGGAATCGTCACTCCCCCGTTCTCGCGGTGGAGTCACGAGGCGATTACCGCAAAGACATCCGGCCCCAGGCACCGTCGGGTCAAGCGCGTAACCGCAGCACCGCACCACTCGCCGCTATGAAAGACCTAAAGGTTAAAATGAAAGATCTCTCCCAGGAGAGTGAGATTCAATTTCACGTCAAGTAAGAAATTGGAGACGTGTTTCTCTTAAGCTCGAAGGCTAACGAGGAGCCGATGTAAGACTTGGTGAGAAAACCGTTTGGCATAAGAACCCTCCTGGGGCCGTCCTCAAGCCCCCCCCCTTGACTTCTTACCACTCCCCCAGTGGGGTGACGACGTATAAATAAGGGACACTGAGGAAAATCGAGGTAGATTACGTCAGTCTCCAGGTGACGAGGTCCCCGGATTAAGATCAGGCTACCGAGACTGGACAGGTAGATTACTTGGCTCGCCAGACCAATAAGTACCCTGCAAGAGAGGCAGGGTTACCTACCTTAAGGGGCTAAGGAAGCAGCTCATCCTCGAGCTAGTCCCTAGTTATCAAACCAAACGTTAAGTTAACTCCGTTAAGTTCAACTTACTCTCGTCAGAGAGACTCCTCATATCCTGGTGCATCTTAAACACCAGGGGTATTCCTCGTCTTTGAGGAATTAAGGAAAGAAGAAGTAAAAGGCTCCCCCTCGATCCCGTTGCTCGGTAGCCACACCGAGCTCATAAGTTAACTTGGTTGAGGAACCAAGTTCAACTCGTTCTCGTCAGAGAAACCCCCCTCCGTTATACTCGCCCTTGAAGAAGAAGAAGACTGGAACTAAGAAGAAGCTCATCCTCGAGCTAGTTCTTGGTTACCAAACCGGCCTTTAAGTTAACTTATTCAAGTTTAACTTATTCTCGTCAGAGAAACCCCCCCCCCCTCATTGATCCTCGCCGTGGAAGAAGACCCTTCCCGAGTTCAGTCCTCACCCATGAGGAATTAAGTAACGAAGGAGAAAAGCTCCCCCTCGAGCTCGTTACTCGGTGGTCACACCGCACTTCAAGTTAACTTGGTTTAAGAACCAAGTTCGACTCACTCTTGCCAGAGAGACCACGACTACCTTGGTGCCGCATAAAGCACCGTAATTGTTCTCGTCCTTGAAGAACCCCCCCCATCCCTGAATACCGTGTGCACCACCTAGCTGATACCCTCGCCAAAAGGACCTCGTGATCCCGCCCACCTACATCTGGCCAGGCGACACGCGTCGTGAGACAATAAAATTCCTGAGGTATTTAAACTCCAGTAGAGTCCGTAAGCCTAAATCTTATATATTGCTGTGTGTAGCGAAATTAACTAATTTTAGAGAGTTAAACTAATTGAATTAATTCTTGTGTATGATAATATTCGGAGTATTGCTGTGCTTAATGGTTAAATTTTGTGTATTCAATTGTTAAAGTTAAAATATAAGTTTATTTTGGGAATTATTGTGCGTTTCTCTATATCCTTAGGTGTTGCAAATGACTCTCTTCTTTAAGATATCAATATTAGTACTCTTAGCACTCTTAGAACAAAAAGGGGGGCATTCTACGACAGCAAGAGATTCAATCACACTTGAATAAGCAATAATTTATAAATCTACAAAGAATAAGGGCTTCTCAGGTATAAAGACATGTTGCTATTCCAGAAAAATGGCCTCGTATTCCAAAGGAATCATTTCGTTAGGGGGTATTAAACTCTTGCGTGCACGTTTCTCGGAAGGAGAAAAGGAATTAAAGAATAACATATTATGAGGAGCTAACATAATTTACATGCTAGTTTTAATAGATATTCATGATGAAAGAAAATGCTTATTTTTAGTAACTTTATATCATAATTTATAAATAAAAATGGCTTAGTAACTGTATGTATGTTTAAGCTTGGCTTATAATGAAAATGTCTTTTTTAGCGCAGGAGAGGCAAAGTCTAATTCGCATGGTTTTCATTATCGACGAAAATAATAGAAATCAATTTAATTGAGAGTTGTATTAAAACAGAAGAAAACACATTGGATTGAGACATATATAAGTTTCTTTCATCTATATCGTCCCTCTGGTAAACAAGAGTTTATTGACCACTGCAGTGATTGCACTTGCTACGTTACTTCGGGCTTGCCTTGGAACGAGTTTCTCAATCCTAACTCTTACAAGCTCATCTATTTACGTTTCTATGTATGTATAATGGAATCTAGTTTGATATTATTTCATCCCTCTTCATTCGTTTCTTTTGAAAATTTGTTATGTTAACTTTGTTCTAAGAGTACTCGTTAAGAGTACTCGTGTTTAAACTTTATCCAATATTTCTTGGAAGGTCTGAGCAGGAAACACCTACTGTCTTAGTTCTTTTGTTGTAGAGTGTTTGGTTTTGTCATAAAACTGGTAAAATTTGTTGTTTAGATATCGGTTTATTTATGTAACGAAAAGTACGCATTTTTTCAAGAAAAATAAGCGATTTTCGGAGACTACGACGATAATAATATCGCTAAAGACTGCAATACGTATTCTCAGGTGATTATACTCTAAATAACTTACTTTTAATAGTGGAGGTTTGTAGTCCTCACACACACACCTGTTACTTTTAATAGAATAGTAGTATACACAATCCAAAAGCCTACTTTTAGGTTCTTATTATGAAGAAAGGTGTTACTTGCGTGTACTAGCCAGGATTATATACTTTGCGGCCTGACAGAGGAAATCATGTGAGCGATGTTGTCATTGGGGGAAATTTTAGGAAAAATGTTGCACTGTTACACCAATTTCAGAACACTATAATCACAGCCTGAAAATTACATTTCTATGCGTTTCGTATTTTAGGCACTAAATATTTATCACAAAATAAATTGGGAACTGACGTCAGAAACGATAAGATGTGAATTGAAAGAACAGAAATGGATTACTGCGGGAACCACAGATCAGGAAGTCGTAGAGGAAAGGGTTCGGAAATAAAGTTAAGAGCGGTTAGGGAGAGTTAACATGTCGGTGTTTAGACACCGATTCGTGGTGTTTTCGTGTGTGTAGTTTATGGTATTAATTCAAATGGGGTGGGGGGAGGATGGAAAGAGACGCAAGGGTGCGTGCGTACATCGAAACGCATTGATTACCATTTGTCGGCGAAGGTTGTCGTACAATTTTAGGTCAGCCATTTTCCTAGGGTTTATAGTGTTGTGGTCACAATATTTACTTTGGGCTCTTGTATCGTTATCAAGATGTTATCTTGTTAAGTATTACATACTCTGAATAATTAACGATTGTTGTTCTAGATCTCGAGTAAATAAGTAAAAAACTAGGAAGAGGATAGAACATTGGAAGACGCCTTTTTGGAGCTGTAGTGTATTTGATATATATTTAGTAAACAACTCGTTTTTTTTCCGAAAATCGAGTTTGTCTGACATTTTTTGTCATTTCCCTCGAGATTTGTGTTAGGGAACTTTCGTGCATAAATATCCTTAGCTCCTTTCTCGAAGACTTTGTTTATTTATATAGAATTCTGCGAGGATTAAGCATAAAGGAGAGACGAGGAGAGGGCAAGATTGTTCGCTGAAACCATCGAGAATGTAATGAGTGAGGATGGTTAAGAAAATTGTGTTTAGGGTGATCTTTTCCGGATCCATGTTGTTGTTACTAGTGGTGTGTATCTGAACCTATTTATCTGTATATGATTTGTCAATGGCGTTGATAAAGTGCAGATTAGTGAGCTGTATAGTGTAGGTTTGGTTGTGTTTAGAGGTTTTGCTGGGTTGGTATTGTATATTGCACGTTGTTTCCAAGATGTTGAGAATGGGATTGTTTAACCAAGGTTGTTTGTAAAAAATTATGATGGCTGAAAGTGCTGCTTTCAAAAAATCTTAAGGGGATGTTTTATAAATTATCAGGACCTGTGTTTTGGGTTCTTTTAAATTTGATAGTAAATGAACGCTTTCTGATGTGATTGGGGTTAAAATAGCCATTGGTTATGTGTGTGTTTTTTGTCTTTTTCGATGGTTTTCTCTCTTTAGAATGTTTAAATGTAGCAAAGTTGTATTAAGGGGAGTTTTAGGGCACGATTTTGTTGTTGCGAATAATTAGAGCTTTTTGATTCAAGAAGCTTTGATTCAGAGTGATGTATATTTTTGTCCAAGATTTCTTTTTGTGATTCATTGTGTTTTTCTATTAGGTTTTGTTTTTCGTTTTGTCGTTTTGATACTAAAATGATAAACCGAGTGTTGAGGTGTTCAATTAGTTTTAGGTTTTGTTGTGTATGTGTTATATTTTATTTTAGTTTGCTTCTATCTTTTGTAGAGTCTATCATTTCTTTTCTGAAGTTTGAGTCGAATGTTTTCTTTTATTTTTCAAGTGATGGTTTTTAGAATATGAATGGGAAATATCTTCTACACACTTAAGGATGCATTTTCAATGCATGTATTTTATATTTTTTTTATAATTTACATAGATATTTGGCAATTCTGTGTAGGTTTACCATTAACAGCCATAAAGCAGCTGATATCTAAAATAATTTATGGCATTCTTGAAGCCAACCTTTGCCAATGAATTGATGTGTAGTTATTTTTATTTCTTCCACACAATTTTACTTCCATTATCTTCGCCACTTATCTTTACATATATCTCCTAAAATTCTACTGACAAGGTACACTCCCTGAACACCTATTAACCCTTTAACATATATATATATATATATATATAAAGATCAAGTTCAAGGTGCTTACCCATCTTATTCGTTACTTTATTAAAACAAAGATAAAGAGGTCAGTACTGGTCTCTTTCTTCACTTCCCTTAGCTCCATGGAAACTTCTTTTCCTCTTCAAGACTCCGATGACGATTAAACTTCACCTTCCTTACAATAACTTAAGATCTCGCGCATCAGTCGTCCGGTTGAATCCTTTCGTCTTCACCATTTCACGAGCGAACCGATATTCGCTCCTTGAATTTTCTGCAGGACACAAACCATTATGGGCTTAAGCTGTGTAACCGTGTTGTGAGTGGATTGGTTACCAAAGGTGATTTGTCATCGAGTTTTGGTAGCACTCTTGTGGTAGCTGAAATGGTTCTTGCATCGGCTTGGTGACCACCGGTTCAAGTTTTCTGGGAGTGCCTTGTAACGTGAGGTAATGATTCCATTGGGTAGGTTTCTCTTCTTTCTCGATTATTAATGGTTTAAATTAACGAATAAATTGATGCGATCAATAACGAAGTTTTGTCTAAGCACAAATAAAGTTAAAATTCAACAACTAACTAATGTTTTGTGATTTTTTTATTCTTTTTCTATTTTATTTTGATTTCTGAGGCCATTTGGCATGTTTTGAATTTAAATTCAGTAGGCTTTACATAACATAAATTAAATAGGTAGGTTAATTCACATATTTACCTATTGCTTTTCATTCTACCTCATTGTAACTTATAAAGTAAAGCATATCTCTAACTGAACCATCTTTTTTGTTAGGATAGCAATGAGTAACTACCTAAACATTAAATTTAGCACACCTTGGAGCGCATCCTCTTGCTTGGCATAAATAAAGAGTTTCCTCCAGGCGTTCATTGTGCAGTGTGAAGCTAGCTAATCCTTGCTATACCCACCGCATACAAACACTGCGTACATTGTTGTTTTCTGTATTAACCACCTATGTTATTCTAGGTTATTTTATTTCTTTCTCCTACAATATTCTATAGAGGATGCATCCATAACAAACTTTTTAACATACTCCCCATCTAAAATCACTTTGCCATATTGCTTTGTACTCGACCTTGAATGAATACTAAATTCATCCCTATTTTTAAGTGAATTATGTATATTTTTAATTTATTGCACTATAACTGAATTTAATTCAATTTTATATGCATATTTTTACTTTAAACTATTTATTATTTTATGTTGTTTTTGAGCTATTGCTATTTATTTAGTTTTAAAAAAAATTCAAATATTTTTTTTAAATCGCCTAAAAAACCACACCTCGATTCTTAAGCTGAGGTCGCTAAATTGAATCCAGGGGTAGAATGACTCATTTCAATCTCTCGCAAGACACGTCATTAAGGACTTATGGAACTGAAAGAAAAACTTAAAATTTAATGTTACCTCCGAATGTAAATGTTAGCGAATGATTTTTTTTCATAAAAATGTTACCTACTACCGGAGCATGGAGGAGGGAACCTGTAAACATGCGAAAGAACTATAGCTACTAAAAACTTAGCCATCTCACCAACGAGGTTTACCTTAGGCTTATGATATTTAATATATATATATACATACTGACTAGGATTTTTCTGTCGAGAAGAATCCTCATATCAAGGATGAAAGTGAAACCAAGCACTGCAGGAATAATTAACTACAATCTTTCAAGCATAGGAACCCATCATCATTAATTTATATATATAAAGACAAACGCATGATAAGTAATTAACTAGAAGGAGTGAATGAGTGGTTGTACACCTAAACTGAGAATAAATTATATAAATTTCCGCCTTATTTCCTCTATAACACCTTTGCAATAGTATGCTAATAATATTCAAAAGGGCAATATAACTTTAGTAAATACATATGGAATACTGTTTGCCTCTTCAAAACACAAACCACCAAAAGCGTCAATCCGAGTGATTATGTTCTTTTCTAACCGTTGTTTCAATGTAAATTCTTTTAATTTTAATTATAATGCATCAATTTCAGTCCTTTACGTTGCTTCAACCCCGTTATATACTTCGTCAGATCAGGAAACTCTTCATTATCTTACACCAGAACATGTCGAATACCAAAACTAGTTCTATTTTCCTAAAAATGTGATTTATAAAATTTCGGTTTCTCTCTCTCTTTTATATAGATATGTCCATTATGTCTTTAAAACGATTACTGTATCTTAAAAAGATATTAACATTGTTTCACCACAAATTCTTTCAATATAATAAAAAAGTGCAGAATGTTTAGCTTTTAAAACAAACACAGTACCCTCCATAACTTGAGAACAAAATGCCACAAGTGATATATTCTTAAAATCACTCGTTAAATGTACATGAAATTTGCATAGAATATTCTTTGAGATTTGCTTTCGATTGCGTCCAAGATTCCTATCATAGAATACAAGATATTAAAAGTTATGTATTTAGAGAAATGAAAATGTTTGCAGTATATCAATAGCAATACTAAATCACGTGCATTGTAGAATTCTACTGAGGATATTACTGATTTATCAGATGGCGAAACCAGTTAAGGTTAACAAATCATTCAGAAAGCAGGTTGTCAAGGTGGAATGAAGGAATGAACTTGTCTGTCATTTCGAGGCATTGTAATCGCTCGAAAAGTGTGATTCCATTTATATTAAATTTCCAGGAGGATACTGGGTTGTGAGAGACTATGAGCAAAACTAGACATTAAGAATAAAAAACTCCCAAGGAGTATTTCAGGATGCAACATGTGTCGATGAAGGAACGATTTGAGACAACGCATCTTTTTCTCATGTGGTGAACATAAAACTAAATTTGTCTTGCCAGGCTCTCTCGTGCAAATTTAAAAGGTAGAAGTCAATGCGATTCTCTGCCTAGAAACAACTCATAAGTAAAAAGAATAAATTTGAAGGTGGGAGCCTTACATATGATGTTGGTAATTTATTAAGCAAAGTAGTCTCTCCGATCTTTCAGGTTCGAAGCCATATAAATGCTGCAGTATACAAGACCCTGCTCCAATCATACGCAAATCATACTTTCCGAACATCTGGTCTGTGTGAGCCTGTATTCATAGGGTAGAATTCACCGTGGCGTGGACACACAGCAAAAACAGTAGGGTTGTTATCGGATCTTGAAAATATTGACGGGATAAACTAGCATGCTCAGAGCGTTGATTCAAACCCCAGAGTTGACCTAGAGAAGACACTAGGTAATAAAGCTATCGTTACAAAGCCAGTTTTTTACTTTATTGCCTTTCATTTCTTTCTATTCATGAGCTTCTCGTAGTATTTGCTCTCTTATTTTACTATCATTCATTCTCGCTAAGTGAATCTGTTCTAATGACATATAAAGTTTGTTTTAGCGATTATTTGTAATCTCTATGAATCTTATTATTTTCATGAAAAAGTTTTTGAAATCTTTTGTTTCAGGTACGCTTAAGAATGTAATAAGACAATTTATTAAATACAACCCTATTTATAACAAGTTTACATAGTTTATAGTCGACTTTCAAAAGTTTTATTACGACAACCATCCAGACATCTTTTGTAAGGTTTTTCTGATAATATGGATACCAAAAAAGAACTTTCTAAATAGAGAAGAGATATATCATAAAGGAATTAACAAACTCTCCTTTGCTGGTTTCAAAAAAAATATAAGGTAATCATTGCACGGTAAAAATTTTAGAGAATTACAATCAGACAAATAACAAAAGGGTTAAACCAGAAATTGAAACTCTTAGTTTTAGAATTCTTTCTCGAATGAAAAGAGAAGTGGTTAAAACAATCAGGATACTAGCAACCTATTTTCACGCTGTTGGTTCTCCTTTATTCGCGAGAAAACAAAGTGCAAGGTTCTCTGTAAATTTTGAAGCTTTATAATGAGACCAAAAGCCATTTCTAACCAAAAAACATAAATAAAATCTCATTAAAAGTAAGTTAATCAAAGTTATCTTTACTAATGAATCACGTCACTCTTAATGAGCCTAGTGGATGAGTATGAGGCTGGATCGTCAAAAGACTTTATATGAATCATTTAGGAAGCGGCTACAAGGAGGAGAAGGATTGATGATGCGTGCTGCAATTATTGTAACAAGCTAGTAGGATCTTCTGAGGTGAATAATAACGTCAAAGTGTATTGGACGGATTACTGCTAGTTCTCGAAGAAAACTTCCTATCTTTGTTCAAAAGACAGCCAGTGAGGATAAAAAAATCACTTGTCTTCCTGCATGGTAAGGCTTATATTCAGGAGTCTAAGTTGACTAAAAATGGGTTCTAGATGAAAGGATTGTTAAGAGGCTCAATCATGGAATGGCTTCCGAACAGATTTGACTTCAATACAATAAAATGCTTGTGAAGCTTCATAAACAGATGTTTTACGCAAATAGCAGGCAATTTAAAAACAACAATGGTCTTTGATTAGCTATCTAAGTTGTTGCAAAGTATATTTCTAATGATTGCTTGAAAATTCTGACTTTATCAATAAAGAGCAGACTTTTCGATGGTATTTAGATGTAGTTCCATTTGTACAGTAACTTTTGAAAGATTTTTACTCAAAATTGTTCAATCTTCTAATTTCTTATAAGTTGTTTAAACTTGTTATACTTTGTTATTATATGAATTTTTTATATATATTTAGGCTGAAAACTATATATACCGTACCTAAGTAAAACTTTTCAAAAGATCTATTGACACTAAAATAGTCAATTCCAAAATAATGTCTTATTTTATTCTCATATGGCAGTTAGATTCCATATAAATTTATATTGCATTTTCTAACCTTGATACTATCAACTCCATAAAGGACGTTACATAAAAATCCGACTGCTTTAGGATACCTTTAGCCATTTTTAATATTTCCATATGAATTCTAGACATACTATAAATGTTAAAGTTTGATGGTTTCAGTCCTTGTATGAAGCTATGTTGTTTCTAAGGCGGACATCAGCCAGGGCAAGCCCCAATTCCCAACCATGATTTTCTACTTACGGTGGTATCCTCACTATTAAATAGTGTCAGGATAAAAAGAAACATAAGAGCAGACGTAAAACTAATCAAGCTAGAGCATGTGGAAATTAAGATGTAGGCTTTAATTCAAATACAAAATAAACGAAGGATAAATTTCTAATATATGTCGATCAAGCAACTACAAAGCAATTAAAAGTATTACAGCAAGACAATACTGTGATGCAAGCGTGGATCCAGTGGGGATAAGGAGCTGAATCTCCCTTAAGTTTCCTACCCGTTTATGTTTATATATTATCTTTAAGCCATAGTTTTATTCTGCTATTTAGAAAGAGTTACGTAATAATATAGAATATATATAAAAACAGTTTGGGAACTATTGCGATCGAATATACCTTATATGATTCATGTCTAAAATACAGGTAAATCACAAAACATTATTAAATTCAGTATTACTAACTGAGGTCAAAACATTATCTGATGTGTCAGAAAAATGAAATCTGAGAGAGTTAATGCAAACTCCTGTGGAGATACTGTGATTTATTATCAATACTCTTACTGATAATCATAATTAATGATCAATGCCCATCTCTCAGACTACTCAGAGGAGAAACTCAGGTCAGGATAGCCCCCTTCCCCCAATCCACCACCGCTGTGTTGTTCTGATAGGAACTACAGACAGACGAAGCTCTGAGAATTTTATTCCGAGCTCTATCTTCAGAAGCCTCTCTGACCGAGCTTGCTAAATCAGGTATATTTTTTAGTATTTTCCTTCTAAATCTGATCCATTTTCTCCATTGCTTAACTATAATGTAGAAATAATTTAGAATAAAAATGCTTAAACTTTTAGCTTTATTGTTACCTAAATAATGCTAACTACAGTGCACGCAGTGATAGTAAGTGTTTAGTATAGCAATTAGTAGCCACCTTCACACTGCATCAAGTATACATAGGGAACGCTCTTCACCCACGCAAAGCAAATGACTATCTATTAGACAAGAGGTGCGCAGACTGCGGCCCGCGGAAGGTTTTCATATGGCCCGCGTTTCATTTCAGAATTCCACAAAATGCACAGAGGTAATTGCAATTAATTTATATATATTCGAAATTTGCATGTGTCTAATTGCGGCCCGCAAAGCTTTACATATGCTTCAATGTGGCCCTCTGCTTAAAATTATTGCCCATACCTGTAATAGGCCAATTTAATAGCCCTAAACGTAGTCCTACTAGTCCTATCAATAGGATATTTCAACCTTCACTTTTGACACATCTAGTTATAAAGATCCCGGGTACTACCACAGCAAAAGTGAAGGCAAACTTTCCCTGTTGATACAGTACTATTTAAAGCTGTTAAGCTCTATAGGGTACAGTCACTTGCTTGGTAGAAGTGAGAAGCGTTCCACATGCGTGCTTGATGCAGCATGAAGGTAACTACTCATTGTTATCATTACCTTGAATTGCACCCAACTTGGGAAGTATTCAATTTTAGTATGCCTATTTATGGTCAAGATTTACCAAAATCGTTTAAATGATCATTGTTTTTTTTTTTACCAAACTTACTTACAAGTGAGTAATCCTTTCACATATTACACCATAATGGGATTCTATTCCTATGCACAGGGTATATTTGGGAGAATTGCGACAATGACCATCTTGCTACAGCTACCAAAACAATCACCTTTCTGGTTTTATTGATTAAGTTTTTTAAAATTTTATTTACTCTCTTTCACTTCGCTTCGTTTACGAAGCCCCTTTCAAAGTTTTGGGGCTGAAAGCTCTTTGTTAAGATTCCCCTTTAAAATTATAACATTTTCATATTTCCCTGGTTACTCAAATTTCCCTGGTTAATACCTATATTTAACAAGTTTACATTCATTCATTTCTACGATAATACCCTCACCACTATTACAAAAGAGGGCTTACTAGTGCTTTCAAGCCCCTGGATAATTTACTATAAACTTGCTTCCAATACGTTTTTAATACCCTATTACAACCCAGTATTTGTGGTTAACGAGATATAGTACTCCATTCATGCCTTCTTAACCTTCTTTGAGTCGTCTTCCTTATTATAATCCATCATCTATCTTCAATTATTAAATCAATACTAAGGTAAAAGGTTATCATGTATGTTATTATTTTCCTTTCTTTTCATAAACAAAAATCTCCAATTTTTTCCTCTTCCTAAATCAAAGAAAATTAAACGGAAGAAAATAAATTGCTTCTTTCAGGCTCTTTCTTTGAGGCAAAAATAACATGAACAGAAAAGTCGAATATCAATAAATATCTTGTTAAAAATTAATATATAATAATATTTATTATAATTATTTTAAAAACAATTAATATATGTATAATAAAAAAGTTCGATTGATCTTTACGAATAATAAAGGGTATTCAGTCGTCCAGTGTGAAAATTAGAGTTTTGTCGTTTTTACCATTTATATTTAGATCTGCTCCTATATAAAGTCCAACCCCGCCTTTGTTATCATTCCAAATGCAAAACAAAGGCATCCCATGGCTTCTTCCAATAATATCCTTTATTATTTTATTATGAATATTTAATTTTCAACCATAATCTTTTTAAAATCAACATTTATTTCATCGTTTGGAAAGAAGAACTCTCCACCCTTAGCCAGTATGGTAATCAAACAAAAAGCTTTTGGGAGTGGCACAAGATTTGGTTGCGCTGCTTGAATGCCTTCACTTTACAACAAAATCAAAATAGAACACGCCAGGCCTACCCTTTTACTGGGAAACCTCACTATTAGAAGTACACCTCATTCTCTTTATTACCCCTTTCCCATTATCTGGCAACCCTTTACTTTACTCTCGAATTTTGATAAAAATGTCCTTGTTGGCTCTAGGAATTGTTTTTATTCTTTCGATTAGTTGGCACTGTTGCTCAGATACGTGAACCTCGCAAATAGGACTACTTCCTGTCTTTATTTTCACCTTTCTCTTTATCTAGTACTCCTTTCCTAGCCTCTCTGCTTTTGCTGAAAATATCATTATTGACTATAGGAGGTTCTTACATTATCTCTATCAGTGGCACTGTGACACAGACAAGTAAACTTTGCAATTAACACAACCACTCATTTTCTTTATTACCCCATTTCCTTAACCGTATATGGATATTTGTGTGAGATTTGTAACGCTTCAAAGACATGCGACCTTTCAATGGAAAATATAATTTTTTAGTGCATTTGTCCAAATCCTCAGATCTGGAACACTTAAACAAAAATTATATTTGCTAATTGCCAACTCCAAGGCAAATTAGAAGCGCGTGGACAGAGAAAGTTTGTTAGTGTTCCGAATGCATTTGAGATAGAATGCTGCATAGCCATACAGTACTCCATATATATCTGTAAATTTCTCACTTACTTACATAAAGGTATGTTGAATATTTTTATTAGTTCACTATGTATAATTTAAAATAAATAATATGCAGAAATTATTTTTTGTTGGAAAAGAGAGGATTAAATATAATTTTTTCAATACGTAACATATCTGGTTAATCGGTCATTTACTACTATAGACGTCGTCTGATAGGCCTCTAGATGGATTTCCACTAGGTATTATAATCTTATAATAAGCAAGGCTAATTTTTCTGTAGATTCCATTACGTAATATATTGTATAATCTTCTCTCGTTTATTACAATTATTATTATAAATAAGAACCTACATTGAAATATGGTACATGGGTAATTCAGTGGTTAGAATTTCACATTAAACAATGATGCCAGAGTTCACTACTTGATGTTGGGGCTAGTCAAGTATGCAAAACTAAAATTACAAATAGTGGATATGAATGTGTCAAACAATTTAGGAAATCTAATTTTTAAAACATGAGATTCTAGGTAGTTTAGAAATTACCTATTGTTCGGTTATAGGATTAGTCTTGAGAAACTCTCTCGCCCTCCCTGAATATAACGAGAGGAGCAAAAATGAAAAAAGGCAAGAAGACTAAAGAGAAAGTTTATTTTTGTGAATTCTTGCAAGAAAAAGATTCGTGTTTTTGGATTCGTAAAGCTTCGATTTGTCTCTGGATCTAAAAAATAAAATAGAAACTCCAACATTTAAGAAGAACTAATACCGAAACTAATTTTTCTGAGGTGTAAGTGAAATTATGAAACTTTTAAAAATGTGATTAAGTGCAGACTAAAAACTATAAAGTAAAAAAAAAGTTTTAAACTTTATCTTTGTATTTAGGTTTATATAATAGGCATTGTTGTTGGTATATCAATAAATTGAGTATTAACTGCCCGAAATAAATACATATTGTAATATTTGTAAGTTAAGATCTTGTAAAAATGAAACGTACAGTAATATATTTCTTAAGGTGGATTTTGAAATATTATTACAATGCAAATACACAACCTGCAAATAAAAACTATTATTAATGATATATATTTTTCATAGAAGTGGAAATGACTCAATTCTATGGAAGATATAGAAATCCCATTATTGTTGGAGAAATGGGAGAAAGTGATGAGCAACTCTTACAAGATAGTGAATCTGAAGATGAATATATTCCTACACAGCAAGTCAGTTCTGATGATGTAAATGAATATGACGATGGTAGTTCAGGTGAGTTGTAGACATTGTTCATTTTCTCCGCAATAGGTATGTATTATTTTCAAATTATAAATAATATTGCTTAATTTTGGATGCCTATAATGATGTTCTACATTTCAGATGATCATGTAACTGAAACTTTTACTTCAAAGATTAAACCAAACTAAAGGAGACATAGTTGAAAGTCAATAGGAGGTGATAGTTCTCAATTTGCTTTACCTGAGTGGCTTGATAATCTGTCTACGAGTGAAGCAATTTAATCACCTTGTGAATATTTTACGAAGGTTTTGATTCTACTTCCATACAGTTTGTGGTGAACTATCTAATTTATATTCCATCTAGAAGGATCCATCAAAACCATTAGATTTAAACACCCAAGAATTAGAACTATTTTTTTCTGCCTCTTTGAACATGTCTAGTTACTTTATGTAGAGTGAGCCCCTAGAATAATAGTATTTCCCCACCTCCTAAGATATTACTTCGGGAAAGAAAGCAAGCCGTTAGTCCTAACATCCCCCAGCTATGACTTCACCTTTTTTGAACTTGCCGCTAGGTCACCGCAAAATTCACACCGAGGCATGACGGCTACCCCCCCGCCGTCTCAATATCCCCCTCCCCCCTCGGGGCGGGAGATTACTCATCTATTTTGGAGGTTCGCCAGGAACAGTTTTTATGGCTCTAGCCGCTGGTCGTCCGTCTGGCCGCTGATCCCTGCATCTTGCGCTTTCCCGCAAGAAGACGCTCGGTTGTCACGGCCGATAACGAAGGCTCTAGAAGGCCTCTTTCTTGTCCCTGTTTTGGAGAACCCCGGGTATATCTGCACCCTCCCAAGGATTACAGACAGATTCGATTAGACGACACTTACCCGAAAGGAGTTCGATTCAACGAAGCTCTCTCCCGAGAAGTGTGAGTAACGGTCGCAAGCCACGGAAGAGCTTGACATCACACCCGTATCTTTGGGTCAGGGAGAAGAGTCTTGTGAGGCAACGTCAGCCTTTCTCAACCGCCTTCCTATCAAGGATTGGAGAAGCCTTCCTCCGAAGTTCTTCTGGTGACCTCTTGAGGAGAAGAGGCCCAATAGCTCGCACAAGCCTAGTGTGGAGAAGTCCCCCCCCCTTCAAAATTCGTCTGGTGACCTCTTGAGAACAAGAGGCTCGATAGCTCGCTCGACCCGAGTTTGGAGAAGTCACCTCCCCCCTTCGAAGTTCGTCTGGTGACCTCTTGAGGAAAAAAGGCCCGCATCTCGCAAAACACAAGTTTCAAGAAGGTAACTCCACCCGCTGCTGGTTTTCGGCTACCCCATGAGTAAGCAAGGTCACCAAGACCTCCCCCCCAAGTTTGCCCCGCTTTACTCTTGAGGTTCAAAGGAACTAAATTACTCACTACCCTAAATCTTTACTTATAACCATTTAATAACTCTGGTTATTCAATTAGTATTCAGAACCTAATTCCGTTTTACTCATGTACCTTTATATATCCATATTTATTGTTGTGCCTTTTATTTAGTGTGTATTAAAATCTATTTTTGACGTTTTGTTTAGTATATTCCTTGATCATGCAGCTGCAGCTATCTATTTAAATCGCACTCTTAGAACAATAAAAGTTTTTGCCTTGATTAGCCTACCTTAGAGCCGTGTGCGCATATTTCCGTACACTTGGCCATACTTCGACACCTTAGCTCGTACAAGAATATACTGGTCATAAATTCTTGATATTGGTCGCATATGTGAGATAATAAGCAGGGGGAGATTTGAACAAATCAAAAGCAGTGTTCATTTCAATGATAATAGCAAAATAGGCAAACCAGGAGATAACAACTACGATAGGCTTTTCAAAGTAAGTCCTCTTTTGACCCATTGATAGGAAAAATACAATGAAATTCAATCAGTCAAATGATGTGTATAGATAAGCAAATGTACCTATAATGTCAGAAATGAGAAACCTATCTTTGCATAGATCGCAAAAAAATCTGTTTTTTTTTTTAAATTCCACAAGGACTACGATGTGTTCACCTATACATATGCCTATGTAATTTATTTTTTAGGAAGTAGTTCTTGTTATTACTTGTGCGACATATTTCTTTTAGAAAAATAATTTTTTGTAGAAATATTTGTTTATTTATAGCCTTCAAGAGGTCACAGCTTACAAATTTGAAATCTCTCACTTCTACGGCTCAGATGTCAAGTGTTACAAATCTGTCACCTTTCACTAAAATCAACCACAATAATATTTTTTCAAAATAAAACTATTTTCAGTTGAATAAAGTCCAAGTAATGCTATTTATTAGAAAAAAACTTAAAATCAAAGGAATATAAATGTGTAAATATAAATTTACCCGACCCTCTTTTCTAAAATGGGAAGAATAATTGACAAATAAATTGGTAGTGGCCTAAACATCAACTTCATTCAAACCACTTTGTAACTTACCCCTTTGACATAGATATGATTTCGGTTCTAAGACCTTTTGCCATGAAGCTTTGTTTATAACTAGAAAAATGACAGAAATTTTGATATTACGTTCCCAGAAAAGAAACCCTATAAATACCGAATAAGCGGAATGAGAACTAACGAAATGTCTTCTTTTTAATTGCTTAATTCTGTAGAATTATGTAGAATTATGTAGAATTGTGTAGAATTATGTAGAATTATGTAGAATTAATTCAGAAACAGCCCTCCTTCACCGGTTGCATCCAATATTACCCGAATTATGCGTCTGTTAAAAATTATAATTTAGTGTTAAATTTTAAATCTTTTTAATTATTATGTACGGAAAGTAAATATTCATTTACTAACTGAATATAATAAATGGCTGCTGGGAACCGCGAACGAGCAGGTCATCAGGTGGAATGTGTTTGTAGAATTAATTAAAAAAAAACGCCACTATTCTTAAAAGAAGAATATGGGAATGAGAAATTGGCTTTATGGGAATAATTTATATAAAAGCTACTAAAAATACTAAGTTATAAAAGTAATAAAATGATATTAATTAACTTGCTAGATGAATTGGGTCACATGAACAGAAACAATATAACCTGCCAGAATTGATGAATTCATTAAGCAAGACAAGATGGGCAATTTCTCAAGCTGCAATTTTCGACCTTATTATAATTATGTGTTTGTCTGATTCACAAAAGCACTAAAAAGAAAGTTAACCAATTTTTAAGAAAGAAACCTTCATTTCCAAATGAATAACGTACTTCAAATTTCTAGATAGAATTGATAAATAGCAAACTAACGTGTCACTTTACTTCATACATATATCAGTGATCTACTAAGTAAAAAAGCGATTATTTGTGTTAAAAGAAAAATTAAAATGACATGAGATAAATATAATTAAATATGGGGCAGATAAGAATGGATGGACTTGAAAAATAAAAAGCATCTTGATCTCGGCGTATCAAGGCCAAATAAAGACACCTACGCATATCCAAATGAAAAGAGTAGGAAAAATTAGTTTTTTTAGCAATATCACCTTTTAATTAATTTTTATCACACTTCTTTATTCTAAGAGGTCTACGGACCTTTGCTGCAGACACGAAATTAAAATAAAATAATTAAATATAAGAATTAGTGCGAGAAAATAATTTAAAAGTAAGTAAATTCGCCAACAACTTATCGTAGTTACTCTAGAATTTAGACTATACATGCATATGGGTTGGAGTAGAGTTGCGTCCGAATTATTTTAATTTCAAAGACATCTGTTTTGAACCTTTATGTGGATGTATTACTATTCATAAGTCAACATTATGTTATAAAATCATGTGCATACACTTACCCTTTTCCCCCTGGCCGGCGACTTTTTCACCGCAGAGCCACCAATCAATATTTTCTTCTTACTTGGGGAAGAGAGATGGGTTTTATCGGGTTCTCACACAGCGAGGCACCACCGCTCGGTGACCAATAGACTTTTACCAAGCCTGCAAAGGTACTAGTGTGCCATAGCTTATCGAGCTTTTATGAAAAAAATGTCCTCTCTGGATCAGTTCAACTAAAACCAAATTGCGACACCTACTTTAAAACATTTGTAGTACCATCCCCTACTCACAATGCTGAAACCTGTTTAGGTTCAGTTTATCAATCTGCCTCAGCATCCGGTTACATTTAACCCAGCCGTAACCCGCGTAGAAAGTTCCATTGACAGCCCAAGCTCTGCGCTTCCTCTTTAGACATAGAAGCCATTCAAACTGACATCTTGTATAACCAATCTAGCTAAGCATTGTGCCCAGAGATTCTCCCGCTGTTCCCCTCTTTTAGGGAATTTCAATTTTCATGGACTTATAAATCTCCAAGCCCCCAAAAATTCACCCAAATCTTATCTACCAGTTACCTTTTTGCTCAAAATTCTACCTTTCAGGCCCATCTCTGACCCACTACGATCCCTTTGCAAGACCCTACCAGCACACATCTGAATAGCCCCTCCCTATAAGTCTAATTCATAAACCGCTTTCCTTTCTAGCCTTGATCACTATAATTCTTTATTTCCGGCACTAGACAAATCACTTCGTCTAGCAGCCACCTTTCACTGACGTCCATTCCATTTCATCCCGTTTTCTGACTTTTCTAACCCACCCTCAAGTCCTTACTCCAAACCACCAAAGAGTTGCTTTCCATCCTAATACATCTTCGCCGCCAGATATTTCACTGGCTTTCTGTTACACAACGCCATCGGGCTTTACTCTCCGTGACCCTATGTATATTCAATCTCAGGATCCTCTAGTCTCTCTTCTGGACATTCAATCTTAGCCATCATGTTCAATCTGTAGATAATTATACTTTCTATTATGTATTCTCATTATTAAGCCATTGGAAATACTTTGTTCTCTAGGCTAACTGGAACGGCATTCTGTGTAGTCTACTTTCCTCTCGCCTTCACTAGATGCAGATCTTGCAGCGGATCATAAGACTTTGTTCGTTGTCAATCTTATCTCTCCCATTATTTGTATCTCTCACACCATCACTCTCACTTCATCCCTATTCCGTGGTTGGTAGACTTTTTCTAGTACGACATTACACGCTATGGACGCTCTACAGTCGTCCATACGACGGTCCTTCTAGTGAACTTATTCGTAACTTGATTTCCGTTGATCGAGATTTTTCGTGACCACTCTATTCTCCCTCATGGATAAATTCTCCCTTTCGAATATTTTTCTCTGAACTTTTCAGGGACTCATCAAAGGCGATTTTCTTTAATGACCACTTCCCAATTTCTCCCTCTCCACCAAGTTTGCCCAGCTGTCTTGCGCCTGTAATGGCACTTACGTGTAGCAGACTGAGATGGTTACTCTGCCATGTTGCTATGCTTACATAGTGTGCGTGAATATCTGACGCCTAGTGGAGAAAGAAAGACGTTTCTCTGCCACTCGAGAGGCAATGAGTTCTATCCTCTCTTGTTCAATAGAGCTTTTTTTCCTATGGGCTAACCAATGAAATTGTCTAAGATTCCTCACAATCGTATTCGTGTGATTTATTTATTATGCCTGTGCGTTCAAATTGTAAAATTTTCCTTGCTTGGACTGAGGTTTATAATGTTCAAACACAGAAATGTAGTTCAAATATTATTATCTGCCCGTGCGGTTGACTAAAGTCTTTGAAGTTCGGACACGTGAATGTGGTCTAAATATAAATACCTGCCTGTGTGGTCTACTGAAATCTCTAATGTTAGGCAGAGGAATGTGTTTAAATATTAATATATGCATGTGTGGTCTACTGAGGTATTTAATGTTCACACACAGGAATTAGTTCAAAAATTATTATTTGCTTGTGTGGTCTACTGAAGTTTTTGATGTTCTGACAGAGTAACGTGTTTAAATATTAATATCTGCCCGTGTGGTCTACTGAGGTCTGTAATGTTCAGATACAAGAATGTAATTCAAATATTATTATCTGCTTGTGTGGTCTACTGAAGTCTGTGGTTTTCAGACACAGTAATGTGGTTCAAATATTAACATCGGCCTGTTAGGTCTAATGATGTCTTTGAGATTCAATTCTATTATTCATTAAATGTACCTCATCATCTTGGGTAGTGTTATACCTTGAATTTTACCATCCATTAGGACATGTTAAAAGATCCTAGAGCATGATCATGTCAACTTAACTATTGATTAATATTAACCATTCGCAGATGTTGTGAAAAACAGTTTATTTTTAATTAAATATCGAAACTTAGTATTAACAGATAATTAATTACTTGATACTTAATTTCTAAACCTATACTGATAATAAAAATTTAAGAAAGGAGTAGTCCAAGAACTAATCCCTAGAGGACTACACTTCTGAGTGGTGGCCATTCAATGCTACTTCAATTAAAACACTCTCTTTATGAAGCTGATCAGTTTTTAATCCATTTTATAATATTGCTGTAAATGTGCATAGTATTAAATTTTCTAAGAACTTTATAAATGCAATTTATAAAAGGCATTAGCAAAATCTAAATAGATATGCATGAATCGACAGTTTTTGCCTCTTTAGAAATTATGTGACGAAACTAATAAAAGAAGATTCTATACTTCTGAAACCATGTTGATTAATTGCTTAAAATTGATTAACATTTGAATGCTTAATAGTTTCCTGAAAATAGTGGACTCTTTGAGTTAGCAAATTAATGAAGTCAAGCTTACTAGTCGATAATTATCTCTATCCGAATAAGTCTAGCCCTTTTAATACGGGAAGGATACTTTCTACTTTCCAATTCACAAGAAAAAAGTTCGCTTTCAGAAAGTTATTGAACAGATCCTTCAAGTATAAAAGTAATTTCCTTCTTTACTTCTTTAAATCTTCCTGCTCATATTTCTTCTAAAGTGTTAACTTTATAGGAACTTATTTTACTTATTTCCTCCATTACGCTATCAGCTATAGCTATCATATTTTCACTCATGTTTTTCTGCTTTTATATTTTTTAAACATTCGGACTATCCCTGCTAAAACCTGAAGCTAAATAATTATTTAAAATAGACGCCTTTTCAAGTATAATTTGAACTAATCGATTGATCTCATTTGATCCTAAAACAACTATGGTCTATTTCCCAGTCTACAATGTGAGATTAATGCTTTAGGATTTTCTTGAGTCCTGTCTGCTAATCTATTCTCAAATCGGCATCTAGCCAGCTGGACTTCTCTTTATCTGACTTTGTTATTCGATCAATTTTGGTCTTAATGATCGAAAGGAATTTTAGGCGCTTGAAAAGTGACCTTTTCTCTTATAATGTTTTAAGAAGGCTAATCCAAACTTTATCCTTTATCGATTAAAAAACGTTATTTCAATAATGTACCTTGCGTAAATATCCTTTATAGCAGGGGTGTGTAACCATTTCACCAGCAGGGTGAATTGCTTTAAAAACCTTTTGCGTGTATAAATAATGAACTTTCACTTTTACAAATTTATAGATATATACTCCCTCAAATTAACCCTAATAAAATATTATAATTTAATAAAGTTAAAACTAACCCAATATATATATAACAGTTGTAATAACAAAGACAGTAAAGAGTATAATGTTCTAAATTTAATTAAATTATCTTACCCTGCATTTTAATGCGAGGGTTGGTTCTGCTTCGCTTTGCAAAGCTCATAAATGTTAGGCGAGACTGATAATGAAGCAATTCTGAGTTAATTTGAAAGATTATTGTCTGTGACACTCAAGTGATTCTTGTCTATGTTCAAGTAGTGGAAAAATTTCATGCTCGTTATGTGGTGGCAAACAATTTAAATCATATTTCTAAAACCAACAACATTTAAACGATGAATTTAAAATTTAACTGACTAATTGGCTGCCTGACGATGTGACAAAAGAATATTCATCAGTTATCAGATGCTGTAATAAGGGCGTGGCCATTACGTCATCATTCATAGGCAATGCCCGCAAGTTTGTAGATAAATTTGTCAGGCGGCCGCGGGCGAGTTTAGATTTGAGCGCGGACGAAATTTTCCCGCGGAGCAATAGGTTCTCGAACCCTGCTTAATACAATCGATAAAAATCCCTTATCCTAATTAGGTGTTTGATTGATAAAATCTATGTCAATCCTAGGCTTTTATTTGATCTCTATTGATTCGATATTTGCTACTTTATATGTATATGGGAAACTTTTGTACTTTCTTGTTAGTCGCGAGCGACTCTACATCTCATTATGTTGGTCGGTTGGTCCCCATTTTGTATTTAATGTTTTGGTAATAACATTGTAACTATTCGGCCAATTCTTACGAAATTTTAAACACTTATGTTGTTTTACATTCTCTTTCAAATGATTTGCCAAGGTTGTCCTATGGTTAGCCCGGGAATTATTTTGTTTTGGCAATAACATCATAACTATTCGGCCGATTCTAACGAAATTTGAAACCCTTATGTTGTTTTACATTCTCTTTCAAATGATATAATTGCCATGGTCCCTTAAGGTTAGTCCGGGATTTATTGAAAGTTTTGAATGTCATAAATCAGAATAAGTGAAATTACGTGACTTTTGGTCAGCAGCCTGGTTTTTTAATAAACTAGTATTTGTTATTAAATACCAATGAACCGTGGTCCGAAGCCTATCAAATTTAGTATAACTTTTGCTTAACAATTAAGTTTTCCTTTCCTTGTTTTTGTGAGATGCTGTTCTCTTATTCATTTTTCTCTTTTGTGGGTTGGTCGACAAATGGATAGTAAAAATGCGTTGCCCGAAATGGTTGCTCGAATTTGAACGCGTCGTACGCCAATGAACTTCCAGAAGCTTAAAATCACCTATACAAATGTTTGTAATTTTTAGTTGAATTAATATCCATACTTCATGTAGGTGTTATTCTAATGCAAGTAGGCTTTCTCATTTCTAAACGATGAATACCTTTTATAGGCTCTTACGAAACTAAGGTGAAGCAACTAGTATGTATGTCATTCTTTTCAAGTTTTCACGTTAGTAGTTTCACTACATATAGACTTCCTTTACTTGAACAAACTTTAGCTAAAATAAACCAATCACTTCCCTAAGGATTTTCAATTGATATTTAAATTTATATTTTAATTTATATTGATAATTTCTTAGGAGTTCTGTTGCTAAAAGAGAGAATGGAAAGGTGAGGGTTATATTTACGGCCAGATGTAGACAGTTCGTTCGTGTAATTTTCCGTAGACTGTAATAAAATAATCATGAGGAGGAAAACACCCATTTCTTCGTATATAATTTAACATTAAACTAAGAGTAATTAATCAAAAGTAAAAAGTCCCCCCCCCTCATTTTTTACACATTTGTGATGGCTAGCTAAAAACATTAAATCACGAATCTCCTACCCAGCAAAGATTATATGATGATCCAGTCTAAATAATGAAAACTCTCTATCTCGCAATGAGATGCTGTTCTCTTAGCCGTATAAATGATAAAAGTCAGTCACTTTATTTTGGGGAATAAAAAACCACTTTACATTTGGGGGAAAAAGTTAGATCTAAGTTCCATTAAAATCTTTGATTCATATTGACTAAATTGACGGTACATTTCTAATTCACATTTTACGTCAATCTATATTCCATTATTATTACTATGATCATTCACTATGCTGTTATTAATTTATAGCTATAATCCTAATCTAGAAATCTATCGAAAATGCCTATTTAATAATTCACTTAAAAACACAAAGGAAAAGAACTTGTATAAATTTCTGTTTAGGGGTGGAGAGAAAGAGAGAGAAGGGAAGGGAAGAAAGAAAAATGGAACAAAGATTTAATTTTTATTCTGCCTTTCCAATATCCCAATCCTTAACGAAATTGCCTCTTTCTAAAGAAATAAAATTAATTATATCATGAAAGTTAATCACTGCCTTTTTCCGATCAACTTCCTGATGCTGATCAAAGACTCAAATTTAGGCAATTAGCAGCGATTCAGGTTTGTTTCTCACATCCTTTATTTTATAATTTAATTTCACACTGATTCTTTTAGTAATTGCAATTAGTAATTTTGACTTAATACAGGAAGATGTTAAAACTTGTTACTCAGAAATAGAATAATTGAAAGAAAGATTTGAGAATTGGTTGAAAAAGGCGAAGCAAATAAAGCCCGAAAAATAATAACCTTCAGAATGAAGTGAGCTTAATCGACATAGTTTATATCACAAAAATAAATAACCATTACTACTATAGCCATTGGCACATTCACTTGTTATTTAGACCTAGTAGTTAAAAAAGAATACAACAATCTCTCAAATATTTTTAAGGGCTCCATAAACAACTATTTTTTCTAATCAATTTTAATCTTAAAACTATTCTAAATACATAAAACGCACAGGTTAAGAAGTAGCCTATCACAATGGATGGGGAAATTAGATTACAGATCGTAAAACAATGAGGAATCGTCTGACTGGGCCAAATTCACTAGGGGCGTACCTCAGGTGTTTAATTTCAGGTTTGGTAATATTCTTTATCTTTTTGAATGACTTAGATTCAAGAATAATAAGCATAATTTCCAAGTTCGCAGACGAAATTAAACTAAGTCTTATAGCGGAACACGAATAAGATCGATAGGAAATACATCGAATTAAACGATATATTTAATTTATCGGTTTTCCTGGCGTATAGATTTTAAGCTCAATAAGTGCAACTTAATGAACATAAGCTCTTGAATAGAAACTTTCATTAGATTTTAGGTGGTTTTAATTAGAAAATGTGTTAGAAGAAGATCTTGGTGTATTAATTTAAAGAAATTTCCAAGTTCGATACATTGCGTCTAAATAGCTAAAAGAGCAAATTGAACACTTGGTTTTATTAAGGAAAAAATGGAATATAATAGTAAAAATATAGTAGTTATATTGTTTAACTCAATCAAATGCCTCAGCTGAATTATGTAGCTCAGTTGTGGTCTTCTTCTCTCCAAAAGTATATCGCCACTTTGCAGAAAGTTTAGCGAGGATCAAAAAAGCTCATTTTGGAGCTTCCAAACCAACCATAGGAAGACAGAGTTGAAGAATTGATATTGCTCTTGCTTGAAGATAGACATCTTTGCAGCCAATTGATAGAAGTCTTCAAACTTCTGAATGATCACGATAATAGAACTTTGACTGACCTTTTAAACGCGCCAAAAACATTAAACGAACAAAGGGACATACATTGAAATAATAGAGTTATAAAAGGAATATATTGGGGGACATTTTCATTTTTATATAAGTGTCAACTTGGACCTCTCTTCAAACTGATGTAGTTCAAATTACGTCAATCAACATATTCTAAAATAAATTGAACGAATAGCTTTATAATCTTAAAACACCTGGAATAAAGTCATAGATAGTATCACGTTTTTTGGCTCTAAATATTATCCAAAGATTACCTTACTTTACCTTATCCACTTTCTCTATGACTAGCCATAGGGCCAACCAAAGGTCTTTGCTGGTCCTGATCAAATAAATTTAAAAATTCTATAATTTGAAAAAATGTTTGATAGACCTTAGTTAGTAGGAATAAGGAAATCTTAATAATTAAGTCAATTTTGAGATAATGTGCCAAGGAGAGTTAACAGACAGATATACGCCATTAAGAGAAAAATAGAGTTCATTCTCAATATTTCAGCAGAATTCTTTCACTCTTCCTTACCCACTGCTAAACTACCAATTTGGTTTTACTTGCTTACTGCTTAATGTTGTCCATCGTTGCCGATGACGAGGTCACTCCATACATGGATGATTTTGAAGATGTTTGGTTGATGATTATCGTCTTTGGTGAGATCGTTCATGGCTGCTGACTCTGACAAGGTTGGCACAGCCTCATCCACAAACATCGCAGATATGTGGTCCTTGTATTTGTTGGTGTCGTCTTGCACGGCGGGCTATAGCAGCATTGTGGATAGGGTATTGCAAGAATGTGTGGATGAATGAGCAATGCATAGAGTGATAACTTGCACGATAATGTTTAAGGTGGAAAATAGGTGTGTATTCACCAGTCCACCATCTTCACTTTCCCTGCTTAGTCCAGTGGCAAAGAAATGATCCAGGACGACAGGAGCAGGTTTAAGCTGCAGTGCTCTGCCGTAAAAGTGTCCCTCTTTGGACTATCGCCTAATGTACGAGCACCGTGCAGATTTGATCTCAAGGTTTACTCCTAAAGCCTTTGAACTTCCAAAGGCTCCCACAAGGCAGTGGGGTTGGCCAGGTTATACTACTCGGCATTCGGTCGTTGGATGTACCTTCAGTTAAAGGCATTCGGACCACGAGGAGATAGTACACCAACAGTTGAGAGGTAGATCCTAAGTAACCTTATCTTCTATGACTTAAGATTAAGACTTAAGGCTAGGACTTAAGGTTATATATTGCGCATGCACTCCCAAACCCCCCTTAAGTGCTACTACAATCATTCGACCCCAAATCGATAAAGAGCATACAGGCCTGCACAGCCTGTGGTCGTTTCGTGTACCGAAGTACTACATGACTAACTGAATAACACATAAACTTTAAAATTGGACTTTTCCTTAAGGCAACCTGCCTATAATTAAGTTTTAAATAAATGAATATAATTTATTTTAATATTTAAAATCACCTTTAATATACTTAAAAGTACATTTAATTAACAAAGTCTGATGGTTTCCATCCTGCTCTTGCATCTTTTGAATAATTAGTCTGTACCTATTATAAGGATTTCATTTGGTTTTTGAGGAGATAGATAATTTGATTTCTTTCTCTACTTCTTTCAAATTAAGGTAGAATTTGCTGTTTAAGTGATGATGTAATAAAATATAAATGGTAACTAGATGATGCAAAGTCAAGTGAATATAATGGAATAGTAGAACTTAAGAATATAAAGCAATATTTTATCGTTGGTTCAAACATGCCACGTGTGCGGAAGTTTTGTTATGAAGAGAACATTATTTGGGTTGATCAGTGAAAGGAATTTTTTTTCAAGAACTTCATTTAAATCTTGCAACTTTTGCAGAATATATGATTGCAGAAATTCTTTGCTTAGTGTTGCTGAGCCCATAATGAATAACTCCTTTGCACTACAATTATTATAAAGGATAGCGCTCTGGTAGAAGTGAGGGTATTATTACAAATCCTGATTTTAAATATCCATTATAATTTACTATTTCAATTTCACCATCCACTTAGTTACCCTTTTTCCATATTCTACCGTATATCCATTAGGGTATTCCAAAATAATTAATATAGTATTTCTTCTTCTCTACAGAGCTAATTTTATTACACTTCACGAAAAGGAATTACACGTAAAATTTCGTCTCTCTTTCTCATCATCAAGGGGTTGCCCCATCTTTCACATTTTTTTCGTCAGGTTGGTTTTTGAGAGTGTCGGGATGGCCATTCGGTATTTGTGAATGAGATGGAAAATAAATTGCTTTTGATCCTTATCCAGCGCGGGCGAATCAACAGGCTTCCCTAGAAGCCAACACTAGGGGTTCGAACGAGTACTGATTGCCATAACCGGAAAATAAGAAGAAAAAAGAAAAGATTAAAAGGGGACGACCTCTAAATATGATTGTATTGTGATGATATTTCACAAACAAGGAGAGAAATGCAACACGAAAAAAAGCAGTGGTGGGGAGAAAGGATCAGTGCAATTTAAAATATTTAGCCTAGTTTTTTGGACCACTGTAATATCCATATACTATACTGTTTTCTATAAATTACCAAAAATGATATACATATATTCCTAAAACCCACTAGCTGGCAGAGTTATTAATCCTATTTAATGATTTTTATACAGCTTTAAAAGTGCATTCAATAGGTCTATTCCAAACGTTCAATTCAAGAAATCTCTCCGGGTCAAAAACATAATTATCTCACTTTGTTCACATTTAATTCATCCATATCTACATGGAGCGGTAAGGAATTTGTCGCCTAACTTCAATATTAAATTTAACACAGATTGTTCATTCATACAGATGTATTTACCAAGGTTATAAAGAGTGGGATAATTATGTTTTTGACCCTGGAGAGATTTTTTGAATTGAGCGTTTGGAATAGACCTGTCCGAATTAACCACGGCTTCGAGGTGGCGTCGGGACATACTGCAAGCCTCCTCTACGGTCCCACTGTTTAAATGGGGAAAAACTTTGGTGATCCTATACCTACATATTCTTCACCTTAGTTTTGCACGGGGACTTGTCTATCTCTCTCTCTCTCTCTCTCTCTCTCTCTCTCTCTCTCTCTCTCTCTCTCTCTCTCTCTCTCTCTCTCTCTCTCTCTCTCTCTCTCTCTCTCTCTCTCTCTCTTTCTCTAAACCACGCTCCTAATATAATTTCTAAGTGGGTTGGAGTCTGTGAAGTTAGGAAGCCACATGTTAGTAGTGATGTTGTCAAAGAAATTGTCTTATAGTCAACAATGGGTCTTCCTGCTTGTGTGCTTGGTGCAGAGTCTTGCTGACAAACATACGACCTTCCATTGGCCATCTGCTGATCCAGGGTAACACAAATCCTCCATGCACTTGATGGAGCCTTCTGTATTGAGACTGAGTCCCACGGGAAGATAAATTAGAAGATTGTTTTCGTATCCAAACACTTGTAGTGAGGTTTGCCATCCACCGTATACAGGTAATCTTAGTCTGATTCAACAAACTCTTCCCTGATTCATTGCACATTCTTAAGATTGACACCCAAACACTCGTACATCTTCGCATTGTATCTCTTAGTGTGAAAAACAAGCAGCACAGCTTACCTTTTTCAAATTTTGTGATGAATTAATTCAGGAAAAGTAGAAAACTGGCACTAGACAACACGCAGGCAAAGAAATCATGGTTGCCAAGGGCGAAAAATTACCCACGACACCTGGTAGAATCAGCCTATCAGTAAAAGTATATACCCCCTCCGAGTTAATCAATTTCTACTTTAATTTATCTTTGCAAATCAACATCTACACAGATCCAACGAGGTTCGGTTAAACAGTTGCATTATTTATTATTTAATATCAAGTAAACCGTTCAATGTTTAAACAAAAGAAATTGACTAATGAAAGTGTGCCATCGTAATGATTTCACCATAAAAGCTAACTACCACGTCAACAGAGATAATCATATCATCCTAAATAAAAAATTAACTAATATTCAGCCTTTTTGTTTATTGTTTTTTTTATATTTCCTTCATCTTGTCCTTGTTTTGTAGGGGGGGAATTTTTCCACAAATTTTGCAACCGCTACAAAAAGACATTCCTTGATTCCCGAAATAAGGAATTTCTTTAATTACCTTTCCACAGCTAATGACTTCTCACAAGTCATCATTTGTTTATGTACATTCTAAATTTCTTTCTTATTCCTTGTGATGTTATGTATTTATAAAATTGTAGGTGGATGCTTGTTCCTAAAGAAAATCAAATTGTCTTTGTAGACTTCACTTTAATACTTCCATATTCTGGTATTAAGAATGAATTAATACCATGAAATCGCAATTGTTTGTAAAGGCTAATCTGGAAAATTCGACCCAGATTTGAAATAAACCTTTAAGAAAATTTTCAATAAGCAAATCTTATTCACGAAAAAATACTTGAGTTTAATTAGGATGTAATGAAACATCCCCCATATAATATATCACCTTCGGACTTCAAGCTTTACAGAAGCGTTATAAATTTACTCTCTATAAAAAGCTTTAGTAATATTAACGACGCAGACGATCGTTTAATTACATACTTCAAAAGAAAAACTTTTTTTTTACCTCCATGGAATATATAAAATAGTATCACAATGAAAAAATTGCTGAATAAAATGGTTACTATATAACCTTAAATTTAGTAAAATATATCTTTAATCATTTCCGAATGATCTTATATATATCCATAGAGCTATACACGAAAAGACATTCATCGAACGTAAATTTATTTCATTAAAAGCTTTTAAACATTTTATTCCTTGCGCGCGTTAAACTAAGTATTCATAATTCTAGTGTAAGTCTGTATTACCCAATATTACCAAATTTATCTTACATTAACTATAAATGAGATGAATGATTTAAGCTTCTGTTAATTAGGTAGATTTTCATTGCCAAACCGGAAATGCTATCGGAGCCTTCATCGAAGGCAGAGATAAATGTGATATAGACAAACCGGTGAAAAACAACGATAAGTTTGGCGGTATTTGAATTCGTTTGTCAATTGACAGTTAGAATTGACAACCAATTAACCCTATTCTAAATGCGGAAATAGAGAGGCAAGAATAGAACTACACAAAGACAATTTTTGACTAGTAAATAGAAATTTCAGATTCAATCCTGGTGACACTAGCTGTCTACGAAGATTATCAACATTTGATAACACCACACCGAATGATGGAGTGATTTGAAATTAAAATCTGTTCTTTGTGATGAGATCTGAACCTACTAATGTGGCAGTAGATAAAACTCACACACAATCTTAAGTCAAACTAAAAATTCTTAAAATACATTCTGAAGAGTGTTTGCTTAAGAAGCTTTATGTAATAGGAGTAATAATTTTTAAATTACTGTAACGATTTGTCTGACTCGACATTCTTTCATGACCGAATGTCTCCATTTAAACGAAATCGCTCATTCTAAAGTATTGCATTAATTAGATCAAATATACAAGAATTTTACGAGTTTACAAGGTTACTCCATTGTATGTCACAAGAATGTCGAAATACTGATGCAGTTTGTCATGTAAATTGCGGTACAACTCAGAGAAACAAAACATTTCCTAAAGACCAATGCTTAATTGTTTATATAGAACTAAACATTGTTTTCATAGCAAAATTAACTGCAGTTAACGTCTGAGGCTCACATCAATGTAATAACCATAGCTAAAAGTTAGTTTGTACTAATTTGGGTTGAATATCACCCCAGAGGAGAGAGTTAGAGCGTCGTTTTTTTATCTAAGTTTGCGGAATAAATTGATTAATGATTGACAATAACAACGTCATCGAAGAGGTAGTGGGTGATTTTGTGCAAAGTACGTTGTTAAAATTAGAATAAAGTCTGTTGTTTATAAACCTATGTTTCAGCCTGGTAAAGACATTTCACACAACCCACCATGATGTAGTAAGCATTCGTTTTAACTAAACACAAAGCGACAACGATAATGATGTATATGGTAAAACGTATTAGTAAATATTTTCAACCCGATAATTTTATTTTACGAAACGTAGGAGAAATAACGCATTGTCAAAAGGTTTTAACCTCTATTCTTAATAGAGAACAATACATTGAAAAATGTCTAAGTAAGGGAACCACTAAAGATAAAATATCCTATCTTATTAAATTAAATTCATATGAAGAAAAAGCATAGATTATAGTGATCAATTGACTCCGTTTCATAAGAGCTGGGATGAAATGAATCACAATTAACTTGTGTTTTCTTTCATTTCGGAGAAACGTTAAACCTTATAATACTCTTATTAGATTACGAACTAGTAGGAGCTAGAATAAGAACTAGTAATTAACGAATTTATGAAATGTATTCGTGTAGAAAATAGAGTCAAGCAATCTTTTAAAAAATTCCTAGTCAAATAGTGAAAGATATTTAGGTTATCACACTCCTAGCCCCTCCCCGCAAAAAACCGGATATACTTAGAAGAGCAATAACTAAAAAAAATGAGCAGGATCGAGGCTAACCAAATTGTGCATAAAATACACATAGATACACACAGAGGATCTTCTGAAAGAGGCAATTAAGACTATGGCTCCTGGGTTTTGAAATCAGAGTTATTCTTCTCTTAGGTGGACTGCTTGTCATGGCTACGAGCTCTATGTACCCGTCCCCATCGTGGTCCCTAGTCACGGAGGTAACCTCCCTAGTAAATCATGTCAGCTTAAAAAGAATCGGAACGGAGAATCGAACTGCCGAACCAACGATTGCCGGGCAAGCGCGCTAACCATATACTAGCAGGGAGGATAGTATAAAATTATATAAAATATTTTGTTTTCAGGGATTTTAATTCCTTAAATTGTCTTCAAGGAAAATCTGAAGATTATTTTGTTTTTCAGATTTAAACGGAACAAGATTTTATTCCTATTTTATTTAAGACTCGAATCATTTTTTTCTCAATTCCATGCCTTTTAGATATGTCCTAAATTGATCAGAATTAAAAAAAAATGTATAAGCTATCCATGATTTGATTCTATTTCAAGGCAAAGTAGATAGAATACTTTATATTGCTGGTCAAAGATTCGGTTATGATCTGGGGCTAAAATCCTTTAGTAGGCTATACAGTCATTGCCAAATGTTTTTGAGACAACTATATTTCTTCAGTTAAGAAAATGAATAGAACTAATCAAACGTTACCCCTTCTTTACTATGTTTGTATCATACTTTGAAAGTGAAATATACGTAAATTTACACCCAAAGCCATTTCATTAATAAATATGTACAGTCTATATTCCTGATCAGGAATAGTAGTAGAATGGTTTTAAAGAACGACTCCTTAGTCTGAGATGATAGTTTGCCCGAGGATATCCTACAGATTACAGATAACGATGTATTATAGTCATTCCCACAAAACGAGGAAATAAATGTTCTCAAGGGGACTCTCCTTTTCCATATGTTTTTTAATAAGAAAAAATAACTATAAAAATAAACAAGAATAACTCACTGACACCCGAGTAATTTTCTCCTTTCGCCTAAAAGAATATCAACCAGTCGAATTCAGACATTGTGGTCCCTTTAAAAGTATGAGAAATTTCGCATTTTAGTAACTAACCCTCTAATTATATTATACTAATCTCAATAATTACTAAAGTTTTGATTACATAGATATGTAGTGGTGGCTTCTCATAATGCATTATTCTAATGAAAATATAATCAGTACGGATTTCTCTTGTTGATATTGTACATTTCGAGTTACAAAAAGCCTTTATAGCGCCACACATGGGGCTATATTATTAAATCATAGAGCGCGAAAAATAACATAATATATTAAATTGAAGAGAACACTATTGCCAATTTTTAGCTGTGCGTTTTATGATAAATAGCCTAAACTCACCTTAGAAGCTGGCCACTCGAGGAATCATCGAGTGTAACATGCTGGATCCGTTGCTGTTTATAATATTTGTAGAAAAGACCATATTAACCATTTTATTAAACTTCATAAATCGTTGATAACAGAGGTTTTAAATAAGCGAAGAAAGTCTTACATTCGAAGGTGAAATGAGAGTATTTAAATTTTAATAAATTGAATGTAGATCAAGAAATAAATGGTGTAATTATACAGTCTTTAATCTTAAAAAATACTTTACCTTGGTGGAAATATTAAATGAGCTTAGAGATTAGAAACCATGTAATGAAGTCTCTACGAAAACAAACAGGACGCTGTGATATATGTATGGCTGCATCTTGAATACTTTTTGTATTTCTTTTTCAAAAAATTAATGTACAACGTAGAAGAATTAAATTAAGCTAAGAACTTAGAACGAAATAATATAAAGAAAGATTCCGAGCAATAAACTTCTTTGCGCTCGTAAGTCAACCACTCGAGGCCAAATTTTGTAAGTCTATAAATGATGAAAATAAGAACATAAGAACATAAGAAAAGAAGGAGACTGCAAAAGACCATTCATAGCCTATACTTGGCAGCTCATGTAAATAATTAATTAAATAAAGAAGGAATGAGCAGACACTCAAACTATATCTTGCCTTATAAAATCATGCAAACATTAAATATTCTACTTTTGATTCGACGGACATTTGTACACCTTTGTTAAAATGTTTAGAAATTAATTGACAATTGTTTGATGAGTACATATCAAACGAGAAAAGACGAGAACGATTTACATCTAGGTTCTTCAATTACAAAAGAAAAGTATTTACTCGTCACTACAAGTCTCTAGTGCAACCACTATTGAAATACTTAGAGAAGTTTTGATTCCATCCATAATGACAGGTATTAAAAATCTCAAGAGTGTGCAGAATAAAGTAAACACGATAATTATTATTATTAGAAACTTTAATTAAATATAGTGACTGAAAGAGAGAGAAAAAGGGCGCATCACATATCTAATAAAACTTTCAAATATGAATCGCATCACCCGAAAAATGAAAGGCGTTCGATTACTTCGATGCAAATTTGAATACCGTTAGATTACTTATATACAAATTTTATATGAGTTAGATTACCTAGATTTAAATTTAAAAGGCGTTAACTTACTTAAATGCAAATTTGAAAGTCGTTAGATTAATTAGCTTCAAATTGGAAAGGCCTTCGATTCCTTAGATGCAAATTTAAAACGTTAGATTACGTATATGCAAATTTGATAGGCGTTATATTAACTAGATGCAAATTAGATAGTCGTGAGCTTATTTAAATTCAAATTTTATAAATGTTTGAATACATAGATTTAAGTTTGCAAGCTGTTAAATTAATTAGCTGCAAAATTGACAAAGGTTAGATTACTGACATTCAAATTTGAAAAGAGTTAGATTAATTAGATGCATTGTTAGATTTATTAGATGCAAATTTTAAAATCTTTAGATTAACTAGATGCAAATTTAATTTGATATGCGTTAGGTTACCTCAATGCAAATTTGATATGCGTTAGGTTACCTAGATGCAAATTCGATATGCGTTAGGTTAGCTAGATGCAAATTTAAAGGGTGTCAAATTCCTAGATGCAAATTTGATATGCGTTAGATTAATAAATGCAAATTAAAGGGCTTTAGATTACTTAAATTCGAATTTAAAAGGTGATGGATTACTTTGATTCAATGTGAAAGGCTTTAAATTACCTTTATGGAATTTTTACGAGAGAAATGCGCAAGCAGCACTCCATAACATCAAAGAGACTAAGTAGGTGTAGGTGTTGGCAGCAAGTGAGGCCGCTGAATATTTTGTATCCGTACTGCCTGCGATCGAACCCATACCTCGACGCTAGAAATCTAACTACAAATCTAATAGCGATATATCCAGTGAATGGAAATACAATTAAGACCTCGAGAAAAATATCCAAATTTAAATTTGGGGAAAATCATCCAATATAATTTCTTTGAAAATTGAAGAGAATATCCTTTGAAATTTTCCCCTTTATAGATAAACGAATTTTATGGGGAAATAATTTTGATTTGAAAAAAGAAAAAATGCCTCAGAAACTAAAGAACGATAACTTAAAACTTTCAGTTGAGGCGTATTGGTTCTTAACGTATGGCAAGACTGCTTGCTACACGTCTATTGACTGATGAGGCTTCTTATCTATGAGGCTTTGTGTTATTCCCTGCGTACTGAATCTCAATAAAGATACCGAGTACTGCGAGTCGACGAAGAAATATGTCCCTCCCCGATAAAGCCTCCCAGCGAAGATCGCGCGATGCAAAAGATGTTAATGAAGGGCAGATTTGAGACAGCAGTCTGTATTTGACGTTGCCGAGACAAACTTTACTGTATCGCGTCGATTTAGAGAGCTGGAACTCATGGCACGGTCATGTCCATAAAAATGACAGAGAAGCATAAGGAATAAAACAACTCAGTTAGCCTAACCTAAGTAGAACAGTGTTTTTTAGTAAGGAAAGTGAATTTAATTTTTCAGATGGTTAATCTGCTTTTAAAGCGGTTTAGCGGATGGATTGAATGCCAAATACAGGTAAAAGAATGATAAATTTTGATGTTACATCGGTTTGGTGTGGGACATGTACTTAAGTGAGATACTCTTTTTGCTCGTCCAATTACGTTGTAAAATAAACGCTTCAGAATGCCAAAACCTACTTCGGGAACATGCGATTTCCTTTCTCGGGACATTATTAATTTCCAACTGATGCATGATAACGCTGAAGGATCGCGTGGATATTATTTTACTCGGTGGACGTGAGGATTAACCGTGTGACACAGGAATAACAGTGAAGGAGTTATTGGATGCTTAAAATATATACGCGATGAACGATCCGGCGTCGAAATGGTGAGAAAGTTATGGCTTAGAAAATGACGAATTTGGAAGATTTATGCCAAAGATTGAAACAAGAATAGATGCAAATCACGCCAGAACAATGTAAAAAATTGGAGTCCTGCAGGGAAACACGCGCTAATCTCACTTAGAACAAGGACCTACATACTTCTTAAAGATGTTTTCCTAAATTTTGTATGATATTATTATGTTGTTTCTGGTTAAGGCAATATTTATACTAATCATCGTCTAGTTTTGGACACAATTCTTCTTCAAAGAAAATTACTTTTCTGAAAAAAATGTTTATCTTTTCTTCAATAAAATGAAACTTAACAATCCGAGGCAAATTTTAAAAAACATTCTATGTAATTTTCTTGTAAATTTGAATGGTATTTACAAAATAATTTATATTTTGTATTTTATTATCAAGTTTTGGAAGGGAATGTAGATTGTGTAAATATTAATTAAGATATTTCTAAATCATTTTGAGATGAATTCCTAAATAAGGCAAACAAGGTAAGTTAAAAGGATAGAGCATAAAGTAAATGATGGACCGCTTAATTGACTTGTTCGCTTTTTCCATAAATAATAATAAAATTATTAAGTAATCTTGCACATTCCTCTTCATTTCGTCAGTACAAGCCATGAAAATACCTGGTTTGAACTTTAGTACAAAAGCGTATGATTAAGGTGGCTCTTTTAATAATAAAAAATCAAATAAACGTAAGATAAAAAACATATATTTATATATATATATATATATATATATATATATATATATATATATATATATATATATATATATATATATATATATATGGGTAGGAGGAACCCACAAAGTAGCGATTGAGGTGGTCAAAAATTGTCAAAATTTCCATAGGATATAAATTTCTACATTTCACACATGCCCTCTAACACGTAGATACATTGAAAAAAGATGTTATCTATATGTTTTTACCCTTTTGTACCTGCCTCACTCCACATTTTTAGATCATTTATTATATTTTTCACACCCAATCTCTTCTGTAACCTTTCATCCTTTCACCGTACGTTAGCGTCGCGTCGCTTAGTTTTATCATATATATATATATATATATATATATATATATACCTGTACGACCTGCCACAGTCGTTATGTAGGCCAAACTAAGGATTACAAGCTTTCACAAAGACGTAGGGATAGATAGCTCAAATAGACTATACGAAAAACTGCTACGATATTTGGCTTTGCTAGGAATAAGAATTGTGATATTATATTGACTTAATACCATATTTATAAGTGATGTGCTTGCGTATAAGCATAAAGATTTTCTTTGCCATTTCTTCAATTCTACCCATGAAAAAAATAATAGATGGAAACACACTAAGCATATTTACCTCTCTTTTGTTTAAAATTTATGATTATGTTATAAAAACTTTATATAGAAATAGAAACCGTAAGAGTAATTGATGAAAAGCTAAGGTTCAGCTTTTATTTATGCGCTACGACATGTTCAGAACGCTTAGCATGACTATGGATATAGAAAATACGAAAAATATTATTCTCCATTTTAGCCTATAGTTATCATATCTACATGAAGGGAAGCCGGTCTCCTTATTTTTGGCTTTAATTGAGCTGTGCTAATACTGAACATATATTGCTATTCTTTTTCTTTGTAGGGCATTATGTGAATCGGAGAGGGTGTTCAATTTGTACTCACTAGGAGAAAAAGAATATGTCAATTAAAACCAGGAAACATGTAAAAAAGACTTACTATGAAGCTTTGATGGATTACACCACGTCATTATAATCGAGCCTTTAGCTCTATTAGTTAGTAAAACTATGCTAAAAAATATGAGTTTTTCTTGTTCTTGGGTTAAAAGTGTTATTTCTCACTTGTGCGTGACTAAAATAAATAAAAAAATGTCTATTTAGATCACAAACTTTGCTTTAGTGTGTAGGGCTCTGAATTTCTAAATTTGCCCATTTGGAAAATAATGCTAGTGTATTATTGAATTAGAAAAAAAAATATATATAAGGTTTGTCAAAGATCTTGGTTTGTCAAAGTCAAATAATGAGCTTTTGATTTCCAAGCTCAAAGAATGGAATTTGCTAGGTGAAACTTTGTAAGTGACAAACCAAAGGAAATATCATAAATATTTTTCAAGATTCTTAACTTAGCAAGCTGGACTATGCTACAGGAATGATGTATCTGGTTTATTTGATGCAATAGGAATTACATGTAATCCATATGAGTGGAGGCTCTCTATTGACAGATACTCAAGTAGCATTAAAGCAGTACCTCTCCATTACTGGAATAGACATTCATCCCTTCCGTTGTCCCATTTAATACAGCTCAAGAAGGACTACAACAGTGTCAGACTCCTACTACAAGCTTTGAACTTTAATGAGTATGAGTGGGAAGTGATTTTGGAGACTTCAAAAAATGGTACCGATTTGGATGGGTATTCAGAGAGGTTGTACCAAGTTTCCATTTCATCTCTGTCTTTAGGAGAGTAGGTATACCATAGCGCATTACCACAAGAAGCACTGGCGAGAAAGGACTAAGTTCTCTATTGTAGGCTAAAATTTAAAGCCTGAGCAATTAATAGACCCTCAAAATGTATTGTTCCCTACAGTGCATTTTAAACGAGGTCTCATGAAGCAGTATGTTAGAGCTCTTAACCCAGGGTTTAAAGTCTTCAAGTACCTTAAAATTTTTTTTCCCATACTATATGAGGCAAATGTGAAAGCTGGTATCTTTTTTGTACCACAAACCATGAAAAACATAGAAAGTTCAGAATTCCATGAAAAGTTTACTAGAAAGGATAAAGAAGCTTGGCACTGTTTTGTTTCGATGTGTCAAGGGTTTTGGGGTAACCACATGGCTGACAATTATGTGGAACTCAGGCGCAGATTTAGACCTGTTTATGTTTTTATTTCTTGACTTTAAGCCATACTTGTACTTTTATCTTTAAAAAGAGTTATGTAATAATATAAAAAAAATTTATAAAAACAGTTTGGGGAACCCTTGCGATCGAATGTAGCTTATATGTTACATATATAAAATACAGGTAATTCTCAAACCACGAAGTCTTCCCTAACAGCGCTTTTTTTAGGCTAATTTGATGAATTAAATTAAAACTTGCAGATCATCATGGCAAACTAATAGGGACAAGAACTTCTCAAACAGCTGAAATAACTCTTGACAATCTTGAAAATTACCACCAAAGGAGGCATCTATACAAGCAAACCAGGCTTCAAAGAAGCATAAAGTATTTCCTTGAAAATTGCCACCAAAAGGAGGCATCTATACAAGCAAACCAGGCCTCAAAGAAGCATAAAGTATTCTCTTGAAAATTGCCACCAAAAGGAGGCATCTATACAAGCAAACCAGGCCTCAAAGAAGCATAAAGTATTCTCTTGAAAATTGCCACCAAAAGGAGGCATCTATACAAGCAAACCAGGCCTCAAAGAAGCATAAAGTATACTCTTGAAAATTGCCACCAAAAGGAGGCATCTACACAAGCAAACCAGGCCTCAAAAAAGCATAAAGTATTCTCTTTAAAATTGCCATCAAAAGGAGGCATCTATATAAGCGAACCAGGCCTCAAAGAAGCATAAAGTATTCTCTTGAAAATTGCCACCAAAAGGAGGCATCTATACAAGCAAACCAGGCCTCAAAAAAGCATATAAAGTATTCTATTTAAAATTTCCACCAAAAGGAGGCATCTATACAAGCGAACCAGGCCTCAAAGAAGCATAAAGTATTCTCTTTAGATCGTTCAAGAACAGTAACCTGCTCCCCAAATGTTGAGTAAAATGATAAAACTGCACCATCTTCAATTAACAAAGAAGCGTTTTCGCCCCAACGAAAATATTTATATACTTTCCAAACTCCTCTATATTCAATTTTCACAGGGAGCTATGGGGAAAATAAATTCAGTTAGAGAATAATTTATCAGATAAAAAGTTAAAACAAAAGATTTCTGTAAATCTAACCTTTTTTAAGAGCATATAAAGATAAAACCTAAAATAGGAGACAAAGGACGTTAATGTAGTCAAATTAATGGCTTACAACCGGCAAGATATTTCCGTGTTTTGTTCCAACTGTGACAGACTTTTGTATTAATTGCAAGGGATAAGATCCCTTACCCCTACATTTCGGAGAAAATTAGTGACAATTTCATTAATTAATTTTTTATACTATTTATTTTAACTGACAGAATTTAACGGTGTAACTTATGAAACAGTTTCACACAATGGATGACTGAAAGATGAAATGGAAAAGATCAAGCAAAAGGTAAAATATTAAGAATGACCGAGATTAATAGACCCAACCTTAGAACAGTAAATGCAGGGTACAAGGAAGCCTATATTTTATCAAAAATTGGAAGTTCATATAAGGGTATTATATCCTAAGGATTATAAACTAAACCCATTGGTTTGGTAATATTCAAAATAAATCTTCTTTATTTAAATTCTCATCGGTTTTCATTAGTCTATGAAAAGATATTAAATACTGCACCATCTATCAAACCCATAGCAATTTCATATTAATGTTGTTGTTTAGGAAACTAGCAAGAAAAGGCTTCAGCCGCGAAGTTTTTACCCCATAATTTTATTATGCTATCTTCAACCTTTCTTCATCTGCAACTGGAAGATTAAAGGCCATCACCTCTAAGGAAGATTTCATTTTGCAAGTATTTTCTCCACATTCGCGCTTCCTCTGTCTTCTCCAGGTTTTTTTTTCAGATTACTCCATATCATTGCGCGCGATGCCGATCCTGAGTTTTCGTTATGAATTAATCCCTCTTAACGGTTCTAGGTAGTTGTTGAATGTCATTTACTCTCTTAAAATTTGAGCTCTGGTGATTAAGTGTCAATGTCCGGTGTTTTTACAGAATTAGGATAATCCTGTTTATTAATCTAACATCACGCCACATTTCCTTTTGAATCCCCATTCGACGCAAATCCTTTCGGACTCTTCCTATGAACGAGTTCAAATTCTGGTTACTGAGTACTCGTAATCTTTGTGCGTATTGGTATAGGCTTCATATTGGATCCTCCTGATATTTTATACAGAATTGTTTAGTATGCGGCCGCAATTCATCTAATCACTCATCATTTTTAACATAGTTTATTTCTGTCTGCTCTTTTCATCATCCTTTTCCGAATCTCGATAGAGTCAACCATAACATAAGAGGAAGATAATCTCATTTAAATTCTATCCTGAAATGAAATTATGTTAAAGTGATAACTTAAATATCTATGCAACAATAATAAAATCGATAAAATATTTTTGTTGACAATTGACGTATCCACCCAATATTCGCCCAGTGCTGAAGTATTATGCCAGTTGGTATGAATGTACCCTTGGTGTTATGGCTTTGTTATCTATTACAACCTCGTCCTTTATCACCAAGTTGTTTCAGTTAACTTTTTTACTTCAGCTTTTGAGGTTACATTATTCTTTTCCCATTAGCAAGCCTTAGTTAGATTCCAGGGGTTAATTTTTTGGCTCTCAATAACTATTCAATACCGACCCCGTAAGAAAGATTTGTGACATTTTTGTTGAAGTCGGAGACACACTTCTATATTTGTCTGCAAGTTTCTAGGAGTAACTTGTAAGGGTTGGCTTATCGGCTAAGCACAGTATATGAGAGATTTTTTAATTTGTAATTGGATATTTAAATGAGCTGAAGTTAGAAAAGAAAGCCCAAAAGATGTACTCCATGTAGAAAAACATTAAAACATGAGTCATCATGAGTGCTCCCTTTTGGGATAGAGGCTGCGCAGTAAAAGGTGTTCAAATATTACACTCAAGTTACAAGTTGAGTAAAAGAAATAATTAAGATTTAACTACTAACATGTGGTCTTATAAAATTGGATCGGATAAGAGTGAAAACAATAAAATTTGCTGAGTATTTTAAACCTTTGTATATTCCTGTTCTTTTATTGCTTTGTTGCTTGTTTATTGATCTATAAAACCTTTCAGTGATAATATTTCCCATTTTCGTTCCTTTTGCGATAGTATCTGTGTTTTCTTCCCAAGTTTATTCACTTTGATTGTGGTGGTTTTGTTCGAAATCTGCCTTCAGCAAGGCTTTTGTCTTTACCATTTCGGTTGCATCTTCTCTTCAGAAAGAGTTAAACTCTCCTTCCCCGCCAAGCTGCAAGGCATTATGCATTAAATTTACCTCTGAAATAGATAAAACATTGTTTATGTATGTAGTAACTACGCGCTTTAATGGTAATACACCACCCAGAGAAGGAAACAATTTTGAAATTAAATTAGAGTGGGAAACACTTATTATTACCATAATTTACCTTAGCAAACTCACCATATACACGGTTCTTCACTAATGAATTTAATCCAATTTGGTGATTAAATGCAATTCCTTTATAATTTCTTGAGGAATTCATTTCTGTTTATTACCGAGAGAACAAAGGCGCGTTTTTGCAAATCGATATTTAACAAGACATATATTTCTTTATTGGCTTTAGACGTTTATATTAAATAAGAAGTACATATTAATGAGTAGATGAACTCACTTTAAGAGATCAATACTGTTAGAGAAACAAAGGCGATACCCACGAATTCTTGCGTTATCAAGTGCTACTACATGATATCCGAAAAGTCCCGAACTATAGAATAATCTACAGTTATAATTATATGATTTATTACAATTTATTAATAATATCTATTTATTTGATGAGAGGGAGCTGAATACAGCAAAGAGCAATCTAGGAATATCCTAAAGAAAGGAAATTCCTCCAATATACAATGAAGTTGCTGCGTCTGAATGAAAATGACTCCAACGTCGCATACAAGTAATTGTTTGAGCAGCTAGACGTAGTGTTCTCCGATAAGACACATTTTTGGACTCTACAAGTGGAAAATCAGGATTTCAACGGGATAAACAAAGAACCCCATCGGTACCCCACAAACCCCCCAAAAAACCAGTAAGAGGAAGTGGCGAGATATATTTTGAAGACTATTCCCAAATAATATCATTGCTTCTTAACAAAAGTTGATAGCCTTGTGATACGGCGAAGCACTTCTAAAGTAGAGGTGCGGGTTAGATCAGGGGGAGTGCAGGTGCAAGACTTTCAGTGTCATCACGAGCTAACCGCCCATTGACGAAAATGCTGAACTTACACTTACGTGAGGATGTAACTTAACAAGCGTCATCACGCACATAGCCAATCCCAGCACCACTATCATTCCTTTTCCTCGCTTCACATCACACCACATCCAATCTTTCCCCGCATATACATTACTAGGTGTACTAGTGTCCCCTATGTGGGTAGTCTCATCCACTACACCTGACACGGAGACTCGATTGGGGTTTACGATCGCTGGTTGTTGTAAAAAAACAAAGCACCACTCTAACACTTTCTCCCACACCCACAACGCGTACAAGACCCTGGTACCTTCTGCCACGCCCCCTACTGCTTGTGATTTGATTTGGGTATCGCCCTTCCCGATGTAAGGGGAAGGCTAGTATGTCCTGGCTAATAAAGAACATTTGGGTAAGCAATAAACTCGAATTGATAGTTTTGGAAAAGCTAAATGCCTTCTCAAAGATGCTTTGAGACGAATGAGTTCCAAATTATCTCGTTAGTTGAAGTAAGGGATGAAAAATGACTTGAATTTTATAAAATAAATTGTTCAAATTTGATGTGAAGAATGAATTTAAAAATAGTGTGAAAGATGCCTTCTAAAAGAGATTTGATTGGTTTGACGGATCTTTAACGGATCCAAAGTTTCCCCGAAACAGAGGCTGGAGGCATATCCCCGTTAAGAATCTCCCAGAGTCAGCGGAAACGAGATAACACGAGCGTATTGACTGCTCTTCGCGAAACACTCTCAGTTTCAACAACCAAATTCTCTGAAACTCACTGCAGGTCTTTACACAGAAAAGGAATGCTAAAACACGTGAATATAAACAGATAAAGAGTATTAAACGAAAGAGGGAAGGGGGAAAATCTATCGGTCGAAAATATTAATAACATCGGGTCTTCAAGTGCCTTTCATTATTTAAACGGGGGATTTCTTCCACGAGATACGGAACGAAGGCAACAATGAACAGTGGTTCATCGTGTACACCTTTATTTTGTGTTAAATTCTCTAATTTTCCGAAATAAAAATAATTGTGATTTTGAACGTTCTATGCAGATTTGATTTTTTTATCACTCTTGAGTAGGACAAAATGGCAGAGGTTTTATGATCGATCTGCGCTCATTTGCAATCCCCTTTGTTTCTAAGCTGGTTCTTAGAATTCAATTGGGATCCTATCGTCTACAGAGTAGGATAGTCGTGATGGCGACATGAATCGAGACTCAATCCAGCTTAACTTCGCTGAAATTTTAGTGGTATTTCTAGTTCCCTAAGGCCATAGCAGGGCACACATCTGTAATGAATGAACATTTACCTAATCTCTAAAATTAATCAAATATTAATGGTTTAATTAAAAGCATTCCTTAGAGATGATTATCTGAACTTTAGTTACAAATTGTATAGTTGTGAGTTATTGAAAGTAACTTTCCTAATGTACCCACAGAGGGAGCAACCAGGACGCCAGGGCTAAATCCATTTGACTATGATTTTTAAAATTACCTACATTCACAAATACGCCGACTGAAGATTCTTCACTTGGTATATCTTCAAACGCATATTGAGTAAGATTACCATAAAGTCGAAGCATAAATCCTCTATCAAGTTCTAAGTTCAAATGCCACATCAAGGTAGTGGTTAGATAAAACAACTTGTATTAATTCATACATTTATCAAATTATGTGATTTTTGGAAGACTCACTAGTCTTAAGAGTAATAGAATTAATAGGATTAGTATTGGTAATCATTTGCCCATTAACCACACCCAATGAAGCTTTGAATTTTAATGTGCGATTCAACCCTTTAATCTATTATGGGTTGCCACAGCGGCGTTTTATTGAGACATAAATGAGACATCGAAGCGCGATTAATTGCTTTTAGAGTTCTTCAGCGTCTAACGAGCGGTTCCTTGCGCCGATCAATTCAGTTCAATTTAGCCCCAAGGGGCAGGCGGGAGGAGCACGACTTTTAACTAAGAGCTAAACTAAGCTATTTCAGGGATACTTAGTTGTCGCATGGGAGCCATTTTATTCAACATTACAGTACTTATCTTCTATCGTTACAGTGGTTTCTTTGCAAATCATAGTAAAACCCTGTCATCATAAAATATGCATTGATGATCTTGTGATAATCGTGTAAGAGAGAAAAATAGAGGAAGAAATACGGGGAATAGCAATTATTAGCGATCGATATATTACAAATGATATATAAGAATATAATGGAATTTAATCCTTTTTATTAAGAATCAGGATAAAGGAAGCAAGATGAGGCAGTATTGAAAGAGCGAACAAGAATAGAAAAGGCCAGTATGAAGAAATTGGGATTCTAAAGCCATTTTATCCTATACTCTAGGACTCGGACGGAAGATTTCAATTTCTATAAGTTCAGAATTAGGAAGAAGTACTCCGAAGTAGCCTAATAGAAAACTTAACAAAGAAAAATGAACAAACAAAAACTATGACAAGGAAAGTGTAGTAAAATTGATTGAAATGCCGAAAAAGAAAGCTTAAGGCAGACGAAAGAAGAAAAGGTTTACAAAAAAAAACAAGTGATACCCATGATTTATATACATATTAAGGACTAATATTGAGTCATTCTGCCGTTTCGATGCGTCAAATTAACAATAACTTCAAACCATCGTAAATTTCAGTGGGCTTGTCCTAAAGCCTTCACCCTGGAAGTCATGAATGATTATTGTTTTGCTATTTTTTTAGGAATTACTATTTTTTATCAATTTTTATTTTTACATATAAAAAGATTTTAAAGCAAACATCAGTATTGACCATTTGAGGTGTTAGCTTCTTGCCTATTCTAATTATTATTATTATTGGCCTTTAAGTTTATTTAATTTCATTCATCTGTTTCTTCATTTCATTTATGTCTCTTATTTTATGCCAACGTCCTAGCCAGAGGAAATAACTCAATCTCTGAGTAAAGTTAACTCATATTTGCTCTTGCTGATCGCTGGATGGTGACTCCATTGGAGCTAAGTTGATATTGTAATGACATACTATATCTTTCAGCACCTTGTGGTTTGGCTCCCACGTCAAACCATAGGTCTTAACTGAGATAACTATGAGACTGTGGAAATCTTTTGTATAAGCCACTCTTTTTTATACAAAATAAAGTTAATCTATAAGTTCAACAATCAGAAGAAAACATTCAAAGAAGATTCTTAAAGATCTCGAAGCGAATTAAAATTAAACACTCAGTAATCCATTGCTTTAAAAAATCATAGTGTTTGCTTTATTATTACACTGGTTTAAGTTTTATAATAAGTTTCCTTAATTATCCTTTTAAGTTCTCTTCTTATGAGCTTGTCAAATGTGATTAAAGTATCTTTTCACTTTAGTAATTCCGTTTCAAGAAATTTTACGCTTTTTTTAAGTTTAATTTCTGCTAATTTTACTCATTTTAAGTTTTTTCGGTGTCTACCAAGATAGTATTTAAAAGTAGTTAGTTCCTCCTTATCGGAAGACATGTTCTATTATTTTCCTCCAAATTTAGTTTCTCATATTCCTACTTATTTGGGAATTTAATCTCACCTTTCCCACACCTACCAAAACACTTCGTTCCCCTATATAATTAAATAACCCAAACTATAAATTTACTCCTACCAGTTTAAAAAATTCCTTAGCATTTCTTTTTCAAGAAATTTTATGCTTTTTTATGTTTAATTTTAAGTTTTTTTGGTGTCTACCAAGATAGTATTTAAAAGTAGTTAGTTTCTCTTTATCGGAAGACATGTTATATTATTTTCCTCCAAATTTTGTTTTCATATTCCTACTTATTTGGGAATTTAATCTCACCCTTCCCACACATACCAAAACACTTTGTTCCCCTATATAATTAAATAACCAAAACTATAAATTTCCTCCTACCAGTTTAAAAAATTCTCTTCTTGTACGCAAAATTAAATCCCAAAATGAAAGTTTTCTGTATTAGAACGATATAAACTTTTTCCATTTCCCTCCCTAGACTGCCCATTTGTGCAAGAGAGTTTCAATCTTCCAAAAATTTCCTATCCGATAGCTAACTTCTGTTTATAAGACAACCTTTAAAATTACACAAAGGCAACTACATTATATTTGTTTCTTTAGTATCTTGGTTTTTTATTCATTTTTTTCGGAGTTTAGAAAGTTCGTTTCAATAGTGCAAGGGAGAGGAGTTCTATTGTATTCCGTAGAAGGTCAGATTTTTCGAAAATCTTCGAAATTTTAGTTAATAATGGACATATGTAGTACTGTTAACTTTTATAAAAAAGCTATAAAATTGTAAGGAACCTATTAGGAATAAAATGATTACAGTGTGGTGGTAAATATATTCTTTATTTTCACAGACGAGAAGTACTTTATTATAGATTTGGTAGGTTTTATTTTAGTAAGTATTTGATCAATTTAACTCTGTAAAAATCTAAATGTTTTTAGATTGTATATTTGAGATTTCAGGTACAAAAAATTTAGTGTTGACTAGTTTTACCTCTGCAGCATTAATTATCATGAACATTTCTTGGCATCAATTTTCTTTCCATTGATCAACAATTTCTTGGTCTATGACACCTCACCCTTTATTAATGATCAAGTATTCTCCTCGACTTGGATGCATCCATTTATTCTGACAATAATTACAAAAAATGATATTAATTTAGGTAACTGATACGTAATTATGCCAGTCAGAACTTATGGCTTTATAAATGAGTTATGTGTATTAAAAAGGGTACATATTGCATTATAGTATATATTTATATTAAAAAAGTTTATCTAGACGAAAAATTTAAAGTTTTTGACAATCTTTTTCAAAGATCCACCAAATTTCATTGAAGTAGTCAAATATTTGCCCATAAAATTCCTTCATCCCTTAATTAGACTAAATTAGCCAAACCATTTTACTTTAGTTGTTAATAGAATTTTTAGTTATTCTTCTTAAATCCATTGCCTGTAATTACGAATTACTTCATGAAGTTGTAGCATCATTTCATCTTTTTCCTAACACCTAGGCTTAAAGATATCCAAAGTCACTTTGACAACATTAGTTATTTTTCAATTATAATAATTAGGATATTTTTACTGGACCCGAGCCTATCTCAAATACTCCTCTTTTTAAAAAATAAAAGAACTAAAATAAAACATTAATACGATAATTTCTTATTTAGACACGATTTATTTGGAAAGAAAGATAAAGACACAATAATTGAAAAATAAAATACTACGTCTACCACAACAGATTTAGAATTAATCGAATTAGTTTATATACGAATATCAACACAATTATTGTATTATTCAACATTTTCATGTTTATGCATATTTCTTACTTTTTAAATATATTTTCAAAGATTAATATCATATATGAGATTATGATATTAATGAAAATTAAAAGTGGGAGAATTTTGGGGGGAAAAAATTATCTAACTTCGGCACAACGACGGAGCTGAGAATTACTTTCCCGCTCTGGGAATAATCAGCATAAAATTACTTAGGAAACTTTCCTGTAAAATCGTTTCTGTCGAAAACAAACGTTAGATTCTTCGGCTGAACAAGAGACGGATTTAAGTATGGATAATATGGGTGGCATTGATTTATTGCCAGAGGGAGATAAAGGTAGCACCCAGAAAGGGGTTGCCGCTACATATTTTCTATTCTTGTTTATCATGTCGAATAATTGTTTGAATTTAGGTATTTATTGCACATATATGTAGTTTTAAATGTTAAGGTCATACGATCATTAAACTTTTGTTTTTATAAACAATAGTTAGAATGCTTATTTCTATATGGTTTAAGGGGTGTAGTTTTAAAAGTTAAGGCCATACGATCATTAAACTTTTGTTTTTATAAACAATTGTTAGAGTGCTTATTTCTATATGGTTTAGGGGGGTAGTTTTAAATGTTAAGGCCATACGATCATTAAACTTTTGTTTTTGTAAACAATTTTTAAAATGCATATTTCAATGTGGTTTAAGGGGTGTAGTTTTAAGTGTTAAGGCCATACGATCATTAAACTTTTGTTTTTATAAACAATTGTAAGAATGCTTATTTCTATATGGTTTAAGGGGTTTAGTTTTAAGTGTTAAGGCCATACGATCATTAAACTTTTGTTTTTATAAACAATTGTAAGAACGCTTATTTCTATATGGTTTAAGGGGTGTAGTTTTAAACTTTAAAGCTATACGATCATTAAACTTTTGTTTTTGTAAACAATTGTAAGAATGCTTATTTCTATATGGTTTAAGGGGTGTAGTTTCAAATGTTGAGGCCATACGATCATTAAACTTTTGTTTTTCTAAACAATTGTTAGAATGCCTATTTCTATATGGTTTAAGGGATGTAGTTTTAAATGTTAAAGCCATACGATCATTAAACTTTTGTTTTTATAAACAATTGTTAGAATGTTTATTTCTATATGGTAAAGGGGTGTAGTTTTAAATGTTAAGGCCAAACGATCATTAAACTTTTGTTTTTATAAACAATTGTTAAAATACTTATTTCTATATGGTTTAAGGGGTGTAGTTTTAAATGTTAAGGCCATACGATCATTAAACTTTTGTTTTTATAAACAATTGTTAAAATGCTTATTTCTATATGGTTTAAGGGGTGTAGTTTTAAATGTTAAGGCCATACTATCATTAAACTTTGGTTTTTGTAAACAACTGTTAGAAGGCTTATTACTATATGGTTTAAGGGGTGTAGTTTTAAATGTTAAGGGCACACGATCATTAAACTTTTGTTTTTATAAACAATTGTTAGAATGCTTATTTCTATATGGTTTAAGAGTGTAGTTTTGAATGTTTAGGCCATATGATCATTAAACTTTTGTTTTTGTAAACAATTGTCTAATGCTAAATTTCTATATGGTTTAAGATGTGTAGTTTTAAATGTTAAAGGCATACGATCATTAAACTTTTTTTTTTATAAACAATTGTTAGAATGCGTTTTTCTATATGGTTTAAGGGGTGTAGTTTTGAATGTTAAGGCCATACGATCATTAAACTTTTTGTTTTATAAACAATTGTTAGAATGCTTATTTCTATATGGTTTAAGAGTGTAGTTTTGAATGTTAAGGCCATATGGTCATTAAACTTTTGTTTTTGTAAACAATTGTAAAAATGCTTATTTCTATATGGTTTAAGGGGTGTAGTTTTAAATGTTAAGGCCATACGATCATTAAACTTTTTTTTTCTAAACAATTGCTAGAATGCTTATTTCTATATGGTTTAAGGGGTGTAGTTTTAAATGTTAAGGTCATACGATCATTAAACTTTTGTTTTTCTAAACAATTGTTAGAATGCCTATTTATATATTGTTTAAGGGGTGTAGTTTTGAATGTTAAGGCCATGCTCTCATTTAATTTTTGTTTTTATAAACAATTGTTAAAAGGCTTATTTCTATATGGTTTAAGGGGTGTAGTTTTGAATGTTAAGGCTATACTATCATTTAACTTTTGTTTTTATAAACAATTGTTAGAATGCTTATTTCTATATGGTTTAAGAGTGTAGTTTTGAATGTTTAGGCCATATGATCATTAAACTTTTGTTTTTGTAAACAATTGTCTAATGCTAAATTTCTATATGGTTTAAGATGTGTAGTTTTAAATGTTAAAGGCATACGATCATTAAACTTTTGTTTTCGTAAACAATTGTTAGAATGATTATTTATATATGGTTTAAGGTGTGTATCATTCCGAAATGGGGCCCTAAAATGGGGTTTTACCCAAGGCAAAATTGGAGCTAGGATCGCTCCTGGGTGGAACGATGTTAAAAATTGAGGAATTTTTGGATTACAAACAATGGAAAATTAAAAAAAACCATTATGATAAATTAAAGTAAATGAAAAAGGACCAATATTAAATTCAGTTTTAAGTAAACAATATTAATATTTAAATATTCAATATATTAATGGAGGTTCAGTGGAGATAAGGAAGTAAAGTTAAGCTTTAAATAGAGATAAGAGAAGAAAATAGGAAAGGAAAACTCCAGAAAGTTCACTATGGTAACTAAGGTATTAAGGGGAGAAGGAAAGGAGAAAATCGAAGAAAATAAAACCGAATAATACTAAAGAAAAATGAAATGTACGCAATAATGGTATGTAGTTAGATAGCGACGAGCAGCTGTCTTCATAATCCATCAAGCATGGCTGGAAGACTTTTTCCACACTGTGCATATGAATAGACCCTTTGTAAGATATAGCATGCTTCCATGGGTCAGTGTAAATGATCCCCTGTACTGCACAAGCAAATGTGCAGGTTAAAATATTTAATTAACAAAGTTCTTTTTATGGGCTGTTATAGAGGTTTTTTGGATACAGTCACTTACTTGGTAGGGATAAAGAGCGTCACACAAGAGTGCCAGGCGCAGTGTGTAGGCGGCTAACCTTTGCTATATTAACTCCAAAATCAATTATAATTTGGTCCGCCATGTTAAAACTTTCCAATAAAACTACTAAACTTTATATATATATATATATATATATATATATATATATATATATATATATATATATATATATATATATATATATATAGATACACTAGCGGCCATATTATAAGCGTCAGTAAGAACAAGTGGTGCAAGTGTATTTAAATATTTAATATAGAAGTTTAACAAAACGGTGGCAATTAACAAAAATGTTGCTATTAATTTGTTTTTAATATTCATGCAGGAGTCGCACCATGAGATAAATTTAAAGAACATTTAAAATGATACAAGAGTCAAATTTTTTTTATCCCGCGACGGCCTCTTTCATTCGAAATTTTCGCCCACGGCTCAAAATGTCTTCCCACCCCTGACCTACGTGATGCCTTGAGACTTAGAACACACGTCCCCCAAGACATAATTTCAAACTCCATTAAATGAGATTAAATCAATCGAGTAAATGCATTTTCACCATTCATTAATGGTATCTTAGTAAGTGTTAAGATCAAAGACTAGACAGGGTGTCACCAAAATCACAATACTTAGCTAATATTTCAAACGAAGGAAACAACAGTTTTTATAGTTTGGTAAATTCATTTATATGTTCTCAATGTATGGCATGATGCACTACAGATTTCTTAACACCTAAGTTTTACTGTTATAGATTAACTACAAGTCAGGGGGTGGCTCTAAAGTTTTTTCTATGTATGATGACTTTTGGGACACTCTGTACAACAATTATATATATATATATATATATATATATATATATATATATATATATATATATATATATATATATATATATATATATATATATATAGGCATATGAGTTGCTGCTGACCAGTCTACTCTTCAATTTCACGGTGAAAGTAAGGACACATAGGGGGCTGAGGTACATGTGATTTATTTATAGAACAACGTTTCGGGCGTATCACCCATCTTCAGGTTCTAAAACATAAATTAATCTAATACAGTTAAAGAATATTAAAAATAATTAGGTTAAGACTGTGTAGGTAAATCAAAAATTAGAAAATAACTCAGGAATTTAAAAGGCAAGAGAATCAAGTTATCAATCTAATATAACCACTATTGACACACACAAAAAAGTAAATAATTACAGTATAATATTGCTTACCGATAATTCAGGAATTTAAAAGGCAAAGGAATCAAATTGGCAATCTAATGTAATCACTATTGACACGAAAAAAAAGAAGCAAAAACACAAAAGTAAAAAATTACAGTAGAATATTGCTTACTGATGAAGTTCAGGAGAAATCACAAAGAAAAGAAATTATAAAGGATGTGGCTTAAAGAAGGATATATAATAGACCTTAATATTTTTAATACAAGATATATTCCCAAAATTAATAAATCTAATCTAATTGCTCTATTTTTGCTAACTTTGTTCTCACGTCTGTAAAATTAAGCACCCATCAGGAGCAACATCAATAGGAGATGGGAATTAACACCTTCAAAGGAAGATGATGGAGACCATTAAATTTTATCTTTAATAGGGAAAACAAACCCACAGAAGAAACTGATGTAATTGCCATTACAATATTGCGGAAATAATACATGAAAACCGAAAAAAGTAATAGTGACATGTGAATGCAGGGAATAAGGAAAAAGAAAGCATATTACAGAATAACAAAAATTCAATGTTTGATAAATAAGCAGCAAAATAATGAAGAATTTCTAGAATACTGGAAAATGATCTACCACGAAAACTATTTATGAATCCCTCATAATGTGTTAAGTAAGAATTAACGTAACCATAACCTCACTCAAAACCGTCATTGATCGGAGGCAAAATGACCGTTGGAGATTATAAGCAATTTAAAACTTGTCTGATGAATTCGAAATAACTGGAAAGAGTCTACGCTCACGAAACCAAATCACGATTCTCCGTGAAGAAGATTAAATTCGGCACTCACGAGGTAAAACCATTAATTGCAATTTATGCTACACATATTTCTTAGGTCAAGGAATGACGATTCCCAATTTGGGCACGAATTTTATTCATTAATATTTGGGTAGGGATGAAAATGCCAACATGATGAATAATATGGAAAAGAGAGTGACGGTTTTGAGTGTCGGATCGTTCTTATGATGATCTGTTACTCTGTATTACGAAAGTACTCCTATAAGAATATATGAAGTCTTTACACCCCCCGTATTGAGGATCGACTAGAATTGTGGTTCCTAATCTCTTTTAGTACTCTATCTCTCCCAATTTATTCATCATATTTCTTTGAGTGATATTACCTATACTAATTTTACCTGTTTCTTTTATTTAATATATCATATTGCTTTTTATTAAAAGGAGTATTGAACTGGTGGTCAAAATATGGCGGGGTTATATAAATTAAAGGAAATATATCGATGAGTTTCAAATGAGAAAATCAATGCAGAGAAGAAGTGGGATTCTTGCATTCGTCATAACGAAACGAGATCACCCTAAATTTCTCATATTAAGATTTTATATTAGTTTATTTATTATATCCATTTATACACCATTTGCTTGCAGGAGATTATGCTAAATTCTTTGTAGAAAATGAGTCATCCACGAGTTCCTCTTCTGTATGAGAACCAATAGCTTTTCATGGCGTCACTTCCATATTGAACAAATATTTAGTCAGCTTTAACTCCTTCATAAGTTTTCTACGTTAAGCAGCTTTAGTGAAGAGATTGATCCCTCTTACGTCTTTTGAAAGTTAGATTAAAAGTTATAAGAGGTAGTTGAGGTTAGAGAGAAACATGAAGTTAAGTGAGAAAGGGAAATAGTGTGAGGTTAAAAAAATATGTTTACCGGGTTCGCCGGCCATCTACCTAGTAATTGATCCAACCTTGGAAACTAATGATTTTCTTCTAGCTGTGTTGTGTTATTTTACTTATTAATTCTTGAATGGGGTCTTCTGTAACATAAAATCTCGTTTTTTGCCATATCCATATTCATTGATAACTAGCAAATAATTACCATCTCATACACTTCCAATCTCTTAAAATTTATCCAGACCGTATATCTCAAATAAACCGTAATTAATCTTTTATGTAATCGATACTTCCTATCTTTATGCTAATGTCTAAAACACTCTTAAGTAACATCTTTGCATTGAAAACTACAGTCATAGTGAGGTGCCCAGGCAATCAAGTCATTTCAAATGGATGGAAAAGTTTCGTTTTAAGTACCAATTTGAAGGTAAGGGTCTATCGAACAATTTTGGTTTGAATGTCAAGTAGTCAGATAAAAAAAAATCAAGGACGCCGAAATCCAGGATGGCTGCTTATTTCCAGCTTTTGAGGGAATTACGCCTCATACCTTTTGTACTATTAAACCTAGAATGGAGATTTTGGTCTCTATACCTAGGTTTGCATATATGAGTAATTGAATAAAAATAAAATAAACATAATTTGAGCATATATTCTCTTATATTGAGTCCTACTTCCAAGTAAATGCTTATACAATTGTTTGAAAAATCTCCTTGAACAATACATTCAATAAGAAAATGGCTAATAATTTATCCGCGACCCCTATATACATGTGAGTATTGGAAATTGTTCTATTTCAGTTACTTCTCGCATGTGCACTTGCACTAACGTGTGTGCTTCAACTTTGTTTTCACGCATTTGCACTGAGAGCTACTACCACCCAAACCTCAAGAACCATATCTCACTTCCACTGTCTCCGTATGCTCGCTTCAGAAGACTGTCAAGTCTCTTAACAGTAGCTTTATGGGCATCTCTTGTTCTCATTACATCGGATGCATTCAGAAAAGCTGTGGCTACTGCTTCTGACTTTACTAGCTTAGCTTTTTTCGGGGCTTCAGGCCATCCAGACCCACTAGGAAAGATCTCCCACGGTGCTCCACAAAGCCATCTCAATGTGAAGCCCACCTAGCATAACCACAAACTTGTCTTCCCCGTAAATGTCAGTGAAGGTCCACTCAATTTTTTTGTGAGGTCATAGATTGGTTGGTCCACTGCCAACACAGGGACTTGGTGTGGGTTGAATTGCTCAGTTGTCTTTTTCACCAGTTCCATTCCATGTCGAATCATTCCTGGAGTGGCGGCCTTTTCATGGAGATGTGGCAGGAGGGCTTCAATGCATTTTTCCGGTTGTCCAACAGTATGTGATCGAGCAGCATGGTAGGAAGACCACATCGCTGGAGTATGTTTTACTGTATCACAATCCATATATAGGATATCATTTACTGCACTTATCCATGCCTGTTTATGCTGTTTCTCCTCATCGAATGAACTCGTTGCTACTAGTTTCGCATCTTTTACTGGAGGTTTAGTGGCAAGATTTCGACCCACAGGTGGTACAAATGTATACAACCGAGGCAGGGTGGGTGCACTGCTGCGTGTTTCTGTTTTTTCTGAGTTGATTCGTAGACATTCTTGGTCCAACCTAGGCTTCTGTGATGAAGGAAACTGAAATATTTAAATAGCAGTTCCATGGAAGGATGAGCTTGCAGTGCGTGATGTGGGATTGTGATCCAGGTTATCTAGGGGTGCAACTGTAAAAATGGCCTGATGCAAATTTGTGGGACAGACTATATCAGCGTTGTTCCTTGCATGCCCTGCAATAACCTGGTAAAATCTAGATTCAATGCTGAGGACTTTCTTATATGACACACTCAGAGCATACTTGTGTAGTAGTTCTACCAGCTTCTTGCTCCTTGTTTTGGAATGCAATTAGAGGACCAGGAACACTGCAAATGGAGGCTCACAATTCAAGTTTGCTGAAAGAGAAGTCATATTTAGCATGGCCAACTGACTCACAGAGAGTATCTTCCTGGAATTCTCTTGTTCGGGAGATGATTTGGGTCCTGCGAAGAGTTGATGAAAGAAATACTTTATACGTTGTGGAACAGATGATTCTTCGCAACCATTGGGAAATGAGCCATCAAACCTGAATGCATTGTCGTGATCTAAAACAGCTTAACGGAGAATCGATGCTGCCATTAGTAATGTACTTGCTTCCTCATCTGGTGTTTGAGCTGCATCTTCTATGACCTTTCCCGCTCTCTTCAAACAAATGATGAAAACTCGGTCCCGGATACCTTTCTTTTCTGTCAAATTCGGGAAGTGTTCTAGGACTCTTTCCTTTAGGCGTGTCCGGTTCACGGTCCTCTGGATTCCATGTTTTTCTAATCTCTGAGTCATCATATCTGTCAGATCTTGCAATGCAAAAATTCTACGACCTCCATGTGACTTCTTCCTTTATAAATTGGAGCAGTTCATTTTCTGTTGTGGCCTCGAGATTTTCGCTAGCTGTGTCTTGTTTACAAATCGCATCGTAATGGCGATTGAACCCTGTGTAGCAATTCCGATGGTACTTGGCTTCAATGGCGACCACATCGCCTTTGGCAAGGAGTGCCACGATACGCTATTTTTCCAGCGTGACTGCCCTTTCATGTATCTGTTAAGTGAGTGTAACCTTCTGGAAAGAATGGTCTGCTGCATTTGTTTCATTTTACAGAAGATACACAGCTTGCGATTAGCAGCTGCATTACTCTGCCGGGATCTTTTTCTTGCAGTAGGCAATCCTTTATTATGACGTTTTTATGCATGGTCAAGTGCTGATGCCCTGTAATGGTAACAACAAGATTTATGCTAGGATACACGATTCTTCTGCATGGATTCTTCATCTGGAGGTTCTACGTCTCGGTGGGGAACAGCACCAATTGCTTGGAACTGACTTGCGAGCGAGGCTGATGATTTCTGTGTAGGCTCCCTCTCTACGATTGGTGACTGTATTGGCAAGACAAACAAGCACTTTCTCAGTTTGCTTTTAGCACAAAATACACAACTGCCATATCCTTGCCTCAGCGATCTCAGAAACAACCTGGCAAGAAACAAAGAAAAAACAATATTAAATAACTGCTGTCTGTACAAGGGGCATCGCAAATAAAATTTGGTATTACCTGAAATATTATAAGAAAGGTACACGTATTATCTGGAAATACAAGTGAGTATGCAAATGGAGACGTTTTTCCACCTGTGAATAGAGACCAATAAAATTATAAATGAAGAACACAATTAGTGATCAGTTAGTAAGTTATGAATCATACATAAAATACATAGATACAGAGACCAAAATCACCATTCTAGGTTCATAGTACAAAAGTTATAAGGCGTAATGCGATAAACAAACGGGAAATTGGCAGCTATCTTGGATTTTGGCGGCTATTTTGCTTTTTTTATCTGACTGCTTAACACTCGAACCAAAATTGTTCTATAGACCCTTACCTTCAAATTGGTACTAAAAACAAATCTTTTGCATCAATTTGAACTAAAAGAAATACCCATGCACGGTTCCCCACTATCATATAAGAAAACAAAAAAATCATCAGTGACTTTATTTTTCCAATATTTTGAATAAAAGAAAAAAAAATTACTAAGAACAAAACGCTCAAATAGTGAAGAATTATAAGACAGAATATAAGAAAAACACGAATTTCACGAAGAGAAGTTTACTAATAAGGAAAGTTGGAATCCCAACTACGGGAACGTCAGTTTAATCTTTTGTTTGCTTAGACATTCCCAAGGTAAATGGACCATCACTTTGTGTAGTAACCACTTTAACATTCTTGCATGAATTATATGCATTTGTCAAGAATTTTCAACATTCTTGCATGAATTATATGCATTTGTCATGAATTTTTAACATTCTTGCATGACTTATATGCATTTGTCATGAATTTTTAACATTCTTGCATGACTTATATGCATTTGTCAGGATTTTTTAACATTCTTGCATAAATTATATGCATTTGTCATGATTTTTTAACATTCTTGCATAAATTATATGCATTTGTCATGAATTTTTAACATTCTTGCATCAATTATATGCATTTGTCATGAATTTTTAACATTCTTGCATGAATTATATGCATTTTTCATTAATTTTTAACATTCTTGCATGAATTATATGCATCATTTGGTGGTAAGAATCAAAATCAAATCCTGATCTTAGATTTATGTGAAAGCTTGTGTGTATCATAGATTTTTCGAGCTATGTTGCTCCGTCCAGCACCCCGCCTTGCAGTCGTATCAGACGACGTAATTAGAGATTCATACCATAAAAATAGTTATTGAAGAATTATGAATTAGTTATTACTGATTTACTTATTTTTAAGCTGGGTATGGTTTAATCATTTGCCTAATGGTTTTCACCTTCAACCATTTTGAGGTTAAAATATTAAAATTAATTGAGATGTATTAACAGATTCAGGACATTAAGCGAAAAATTCATCTCAGAGTTTTGTGATGTTTTAGTCGCGTGGACGCGATTCTTTAAGTTAGTATATAGGTTCGTAGTTCGTCGGTCGGTCGGATGGCAACAATTTCACCTTTTAATGAGATTTTGGCAATAACATCGTAACTATTCGGTTGATTCTAAAGAAATTTGAGACCCTAATGTTGTTTTACATTCTCTTTCGAATGATATAATCTCCAAGGTCCTCCCAAGGTTAGTCCGGGAATCATTAAGGTCATAGGGTCATGAGTCAGAATAATTGAGAGAAAGCGAATTAGGTCTGTTGACCTTGTTATTTACCGGCAAAGATCCACTGCAAATCTAACGAAAGGAGAAGAATGTAAGAAATAAAAAAAATAGATAAATGTTTGATAGAATGAATGTTCGAATATAATTATGATGGGCAATGTAATTCTTGCGAGTTCCTGCACATATATGTGAATTTATTTATCTATTATAATGTTAATTTATGGACTATCGATCTCCACTTATTTACGAATACCTTTATCTCAGTGAGCATCTCTTGATTAACGTGGAATCCGAACCAATGGTAAAATCATCTTAAATCCCTTAATACCAAAATGATCATATATTCTGTAAAATAAAGCAAATAGAAACGAAAACAATAACGCTTTGATAAGCGAAAAGAGACAAACAAAGATACGAAGAGTATAAAATTTAATCCTAAATTCAGAGTAGAAGAAAGCCGAAAAGTGCTAAACCCATACAAACAAATTATAGCTTCAGAAACACTTTATTATGCGACATTATTACGAGACATTATCATGAGACACTCCGTAACCCGATCGCAGTGACTTTGAATTACATCTGCTCATTGAAATTAAGAAACGTACATGTAAACCATGTATGTAAGAGTGTCTGCAGCCTCTGCGTGTACATGCAGGAAGAGACACAGGCACACAATGCAGGACGTAAAGCAATAAGGGGAGATAATTTTATGATGAGGAGAGAGGCTGTAATACGCTTCGTCTGAGGTTTCAAAACACTTCATGTACACACAGACACATGCATACATATATATGTGCAACTCGGCTTCGAATTTTAATGAAAGTGAGTTACAGCAGACAAGGTTAGTGGTTCGATAGAGTCAAGATTAGGTTAGATTTTCATGGCGGCTAGCCTACGCAAATGAAACCAGCAGTTTGGATGCTAGGTTAATAGGATTTTTACTCCTTTGCCCTTGAAGAATGGTGAGGATCTCCTTGAAGATCTTCTTGAGGATTGCGAGGATGTCCTTTTTAAATAATATTCAGTTTGATGACTTAAACCACATCCAAGGCATATGTACATACAAATGACCGAGATTGTAACGGAAAGGCTAACCGACATGCACGTTTCGTCATCATATGAGAACCAGATGTATAAAAAAGAAAATAAAGATATTTGCGGTCGGAAGTTGCAACTGAAACTTACTCTCAATGTCATGCCGTATATATATATATATATATATATATATATATATATATATATATATATATATATATATATGAGAAACTCACAAAGTAGCGCGTGAATAGAGCAATAAATGGAAAATGAAAGGCGGATTTGCTCGGGTATTTTTTGCATTTATATATATATATATATATATATATATATATATATATATATATATATATATATATATATATATATGTGCGTATTTTGTTGAAGAACATTTTATATTTACCCATAATTAATATTCTTTGGCAACTTTCTATTTTCCTTAGTATTTTCGTTTCTCCATCTTGTAGATGATAAATTATTTCTCCTAAGTTAATCTCTCTTTTTTCAAGTTATTTCTTGAGAAAAACCAAACCTTAATTACTAAGCTTAGTAATTAAATTTGTTTTATTTCCTTTTCAGTCATTAAGTCCTGGTAACGATTGATTTGATAGAAAACATCTTTTGGCTAATATGCGACAACAAGACATAATTTGCTAAGTATTACAGCCAATTCTTATTAGAATTTTAATAAAATAGGTTTTTCATCAGTCAAGAATATTCACGAAATAGCATTAAAATGCTGGACAACCGCTCTTGGCACAACTGGATGAAGGTCAACTGGAAGCCGTAAAAAAAAACCGATGAAAGACTCAAATTTCTTCGCGGTTAGAAAAACCACACGCATCATTTTACAGAATCTTACGTTCTGACTTAAAAACCAAAACATACTACATTCAATTAGTTTACAAACTGTCAACTGGTCATTGCCTTAGCGAGCTTGTGGAGAGATCAATTACAACGAAACATACTACATTCAATTAGTTCACAAACTCTCAACTGGTCATTGCCTAAGCGAGCTTCCACTATTGTGGAAAGATCAATTACAACAAAACATACTACATTCAATTAGTTCACAAACTGTCAACTGGTCATTGCCTAAGCGAGCTTCCACTATTGTGGAGAGATCAATTACAACGAAACATACTACATTCAATTAGTTCACAAACTCTTAACTGGTCATTGCCTAAGCGAGCTTCCACTATTGTGGAGAGATCAATTACAACGAAACATACTACATTCAATTAGTTCACAAACTGTCAACTGGCCATTGCCTTAGCGAGCTTCCATTATTGTGGAAAGATTGATTAAGGCAAATGACAAATCACTGATTTTTCTTTTTTATGTAAAAGAGTCTCATCAAAAATGACCTTTGGTCTTGGCATGATTGAACCATCCCCGCAGCCATAACCCTTAAAGCTTCACTGATCGTTCAAGAGGTAGAAAATCATGTCATTATAATTGTATGTACGTGATTATATTTATAATGGCTTTACCAGCCGTTTGTTGATCGTGGTGGAAGACGCTGTGACCAGCAAGTTCACCAGAATTTGCATCCTTTAATTTCTTTGACTGGTGTCTTATCAAGTCGGAAGTGTTAACTAATAGATGATTCAGGAGATGTATTTGATCTTGTAAATACTAATATTGATATGGTTGAAAATCTAACATCAGAAAGGATTTAAAATATGTCCCTTGAAACAGTTGATCACGTTGAGATCCCCAAAAGACAGTCAGGGCGTCATGTAAAACTGGTACCTAGTTTTAATTCAGTAGATGTGTCCCTACAGTGTTTCACCTTAACAATTTATTTTTTCATTTTGCGCCACATCTGTTCAACTCTTTTACTTATTTCTGCTTTATCCCTTATTTTTCCCTAATGTTACACCACCACTCCTTGTGCTCCTCCTTTATGTTTAAAAGAAGTGCACTCCAATCGTTCCCTAGCCCCTGAATTTGGCTACCTTTTATTAGTTTTCTGGTGAGTACCTTCCAAACAATTTCACTTCCAATAACTTCACTACTTTATACTTGTCTTTGAAAAATTTGATAAAATATGCTAATTAATTTAGTTTTCTATTTATATTAAAAATTTCACTAAATAAATCAATCAAATCATGAGATTTTAAATTATTTGTGTGATGTCTTTATCTTGATTTTTCATTGTATTATTATTATTTGACGATCCTTGTATCTATGTTAATATTGGACTGACATTTTTCTTATTTATTTTCAAAGGCCATACCAGGTTGGGCCTATTCCTTCCAAAGAGGCTCTATGTTAGTTAAACCCATTCTATTTGGCTCCAAATCGGAAATCCTTAAGTACACGAAAATCTGTGTTTACGTCAGCTGTGAAAGGATTGTAAATTTCACCCCAAATTAAGGTACTTTCCAAGAAAATACCCGGAAATTAATGGAAAATGATGGAAATTTAAACTTTTCATTCTATTTAAAGATGTGTTTCAACACAAGTGTTTCTCTATGTTTAAAATCTCATGGTTGAACTCTCCAAATTTCTGAGATATGGAGTGTATTACATTCTTACATCTCATAATAAATAGACATTTCAAGCTACTTCCTTTCAAACTTTTGTTTTCACCGAGTGGTAAGGAAAATAATATAACAAGTAAGTAGCGGCGGATCAGGATAGATATTTGGGGGTGGGGGGTGGGGGCTAACTTGAATTCCCCTCTCCGAGTAGTCTAAGAAAAGGTCATTAAACATTGATAATGGTTACCTTGCACATTATTGATAATAAACACCACCATCTCAGAAAGGAATGAGCACCAACTCTCTCAGATCCAATTTTCTCATCCACACATCAGAAAATTATTAATTGTAGTTTTATTACATCAGCTAAGGAATAACACTGGATTTAATCATTACTTTTGATAGTTACCTGTATTTTAGAAATGTATCATATAAGATACATTCGACCGCAACGGTTTTTAAAAACTTTAAATATATTTTATATTATTATATAACTTTTTATAAATAGTAGAATACAAGTATTGCTTGAGAAATATAAACAAAAACGAGTCTGAAATTCGTAAAGGCCTTAGTCCCCTAACCCACCCTTTGTTTCACTCCTGCAAGTAAAGTGTATCAAAGAAAGAGAGAGGAAATATGGCCTGAGTTCATTTATTAATTTAGTCTCATAAAGATCATGGAACCTTGGTGGAGTGAAATATCATATGAGGATGTTGAAAAGTTTAGAAAGAACAACAAAACTATCTGGAAGCAATTGGTAAAGAAGCGAAATTAAACAAACTCTAACGATATCTATTCAAACAATGTGAACAGACCTAAGTCGCGTGCTCCCAATTGTTTTAATAATTATGATAAAAAAGAAAGAGATTTAATTAAAAAACGTATTAACAATTAACAAACTAGATTTAATAATTATTCTGACCTTACAAACTTCAAAACTTTCAAAAACTCTTAAAAAGTATAATGTTACCATCTGACCAACCGACATGGTAACGATGCTTGTGTCTATGTTAATCACTGACATTTGGCCCCTGACTTTGGCCCCCTTTTTTAGTTTTCGGGTGAGTAATTACCACACAATTTCACTTCCAATAACTTCACCACTTTATACTTATCATTGGAAATCACCAAAGAAGCGTGATATGAGAAGGTACCAGTAGTTTAAGTAGTATTACAACGCAACTCTCCTAAAAGCAACGGAAATAAACGTTCGCTGGACTATGTGAAAAGATGGTGTCGCTAAATCCGTGCTTAAGAGAGTATTTTAATGCCTTTGATAGCGATTGAAGAAGTTGGGCCAAATTTAGTCATCACTATACATAATTCATTGCCTTGCTAGTTAATGATCTCTAATTTAGAGCCATTCGAGGAATATTTTTGTTCTTAGGTTGTTTTAAATATAAAGGCCTCATCTAGCGGCAGCCAACAAGAGCATGACCAGCGAAAGTACTAAAGAAAGTTACCTTTAGGGTAATTTCAAAAAATAAACATAAACACTATCACAATATCAACTAATAAACAACAGGCCAACGTGGAATGCAAAATCTAACCATAAGAACAAGGAACAATCGGTCTTCAACCTTTACTTCATGGTAGCAAGAAACGTATAGTGAACGGAGCACCCCAACCTAGTAAATTCAAAACCAAAAGCGTCGCGTACGTTCTGGCGTACCATGGCTTCGTCGTAGAAGTAACCCTTAGTGCGAGTAAGAAAGAGGAGTACATTCTGGCGTAGCATGGCTTCGTTGTAGAAGAAATCTCATAGTTCGATCAGAACGAGGCGTACGTTGTGGTATACCATGGCTTCGTTGTAGAATGAATCCCATATTTTGATTCAGAACGAGGCGTACGTTCTGGTGAACCATGACTTCGTTGTAGAAGGGATCTCATAGTTCGATTCAGAACGAGGCGTACGTTCTGGTGTACCATGGTTTCGTTGTAGAACGAAACTCATCTTTTGATTAAGAATGAGGCGTACGTCTGGCGTATCATGGCTTGTGGTATAAGGAACCTCATAGTTCGATTCACAACGAGGCGTACGTCCTGGTGTACCATGGCTTCGTTTTAGAACGAATCTCATCTTTCGATTAAAAATTAGGCCTACGTTCTCGCGTACCATAGCTTCGTTTTAGAAGTAACCTCTTAGTTTGATTCATATCAAGTCGTACGTTTTGTTGAATTATGACTTCGTTCTAGTAGGAACCTCATTGTTCTGTTCAGAACGAGGCGTACGTTTTGGCGCAACATGTCTTCGTCGTAGAAGGGATCTCCTATTTTTATTTAGGACGAGACGTACGTTCTGGCATACCATAGCTTTGTTGTAGAAGGAACCCCAACTTTCGACTCAGAACGAGGCGTAGGTCTGTTCTGGCGTGCCATAGTTTCGTTGTAGAAGGAACCTCATAGTTCAATTTAGATCAAGGCATACGTTCTGGCGTACTATATCTTCGTTGTAGAAGGAACCTCATAGTTTGCGTCAGAACGAGGCTTAAATTCTGGCAAACCAAATTTTCATTGTAGAAAAAAACTGATAGTTTGATTCATAACGAGACGTACGTTATGGCGTATCATGGCTTCGTTGTAGGAGAAACCTCATAGCTGGACTCAGAATGAGGCGTACGTTCTGGCGTGCTATAGTTCGTTGTAAAAGGAATCTCATATTTTTATTCAGAATGAAGCGTACGTTCTGGCCTACCATGGCTTCGTTGTAGAAGGAACCTTATAATTTGATTTAGAACGAGGCATACGCTCTGGCGTGCTAGTTTCGTTGTAGTAAGAACCTCATTTGTACCTTTGTACCTTTGTACCTTTGTACCTTTGTTTCATTGTAAAAGAAACTTCATAGTTCGAGTCAGAAAGAGTAGTACGTTCTGGACAACCAAGGTTTCGTCATAGAAGTAACCTCAGAGTGCTAATCAGAACGAGGCATATGTTCTGGCCTATCAGGCAATTCTGGCAGATAAGTTCTAAAGAGCACCCGATCCGACGGAGCTGTGTCCAGCTAGTGTATATAAATCGCCGAAGACGGAAGATGAATTGATATAGTAAATAAAGTTATTTGGGAATATTTCTACTGAAAAAGTTGGCATAATGGAACAAAAGAATAGTTTGAAGGCTGCACTCCCCAATTATATTCAAGTAAGAACAGACTAACTCATATGTGTCATGTAATCCCGGTGCAAAGAAAGCAAAATGTCAGTCCGATTGGTCACTTTGAAATATAATGGTTGCACGGTTTCTTTGGAAAAAACATCTCTGAACTTGAAAAAGATTCAAATAATGATTTTTAACAAAAAATATTACGAAATAGATTATAATTACTTATCTTTCACTTAACCCATATTTTCCATAACTTTAGCCTTTTGATCGAATAACAAATGTGTAGGTACTGAAACTCACCTCTTACTGCAACCGGATTCAGCGAATAAATGCATTTTTTTATTATTTTTAATGCTAACTTTTCAATAAACCAACAATAATTTAGATATTATTATAATTATACTTATTACGTATATTTGAAAAGAAACGAATGAAAAAACGATGACTGTATTGGAAATAAACTGATATATCTCTTTGAAGAGAAAACTCATGGATGGTCGTAGACAAGCTGAATACAGAACTCAGTTGTCTTCTGGCTGGGGAATACACCTAACTTGTTTTGCTTTTGAGGCTATATTGGATAAAGCTTGGCTTAGTATGAAGTATCACCTCTCTCCTGCCTTTACTCTTTCGGCTAGCGCATTTGTTTCAAGGGCGGCGCTCCTTCGTTACTTGGAGAAAGCCGCCAGCTTATTTCTCTTGTTTAACTTAGAAATGCTAACTTCCTTCTTGGGGGCATAATTTGTATTAAACTAGCCTCATTATAATCAATACTTGAGGCAATACTCTGTACACGTAACAGATTTATCATTAATATCCTTACAACAGGTTAAGAAAATATAGAATGAGCCTTCTTTGGACGTCGATAGGACATGTTAATATGGCTGAAGCGCTGCCAACAGTATCATCTCTAAAGTAGCGGCATGGACGCTTTCACGCACTAGCGATAATAGCCAGCACCCACCGTTTATGGAGCATGTCTAAGTCAAACATCACCAAGAGTCACAGGGTCAGTCTAGAAACCCTTCTTCCTCTTCGTACTTAACATATGTCATCCCTGCCTTTTCGAACTTATTGATCCATCATCTCTTAAATTATGAAATCAAAGGAATTGTCGAAAGGTTTCCTGGTTTATAGTAACCCATTTACAAAGTTTGAGTAAGAGTTTGCTAGCATTGGCAAGGCTGCTATTGAGTGCTCGAAGATCACTCACTTTGACACTCTTGGAATTATCGAAACATAAACAATAATGGTATCGGTCGAAAAAAGAGAGAACTTCAATTACTTAGGAAAAGACAAATCTAAATTTGACTGTCGTTGAAGGAAGATCTGTTAGGCGGACAATCTTGACTTTCCTATCACGTGAATTACTAAAAACATTTGAAACCCACGCCAGTCTTTAAATGAGTGGGGGGCCTAATTTGGAACAACAGACATTCCTCGGCCCCACACCATTTCAACAAAGAATCTGTCCATCTCCAGAACATGCGGTCACATCTGAATGAGGTTAACTCCATTGTGCCTCTTCCAGCTATTTTGGCGAGGACATTTTTTCAACTCTTTGCTCCCTATCCCCGAGGGTGACCTCGAGCTAACGGATCTGCCTCAGTTTGTCCTATCCTAAGATGACGAAGAAGAAGCCGGCCTCTCCTGAAGACTCCAAGAAGTAAAAACGTCACTTTCTTTTGTAACTGCAAGTATTTCTTATTTTAAGGAGTCGAATTCGCTGACAGGCCTTTTTTTCGTGTGGAAACCAACTTGAAAAACACCTTTCCCAAGCTATGATCCCCTCCGTTTTAGTACTCCGTCTCGTGGAGCGAGGACACTTTAGTCCCAATGCCGATGTACCAACTTACCGCCGAGTGGAGACTTCAATAGGAAAACCCCATGAAGGTGTCGTTGTTTCCATCATTGACTTCTTGGACAATAAGATTCACCTCTTGGCTGGTAAAGGCCGTTAGCAAATTTCCTTGGGTTAGGCATTCTATGGTTTTCTTCGATGATCTGAATCAATTTCTCGCCCATTGGTCGATTTCCTTGCCTAAAGACGAATCCTCTGTAATTTACCGACCTCCAGTCAATCTACCATCTTCCTCCTATACTCAGGATGATGATGATCATATTTTTGTCGAGGTCTTCGAAGGCCTAATGATGTCTGCTGCAAAGTGACTGGGGCTTGCTGATAGAGGCAGGATGTAAAGCTGTAACAATTCCGAGTTAGAATCCAGCGTCGAGATAGGTATCTTAATTCTTAGGCTCCACATGACCTAATCCATGAGGTCTTGACTCTGCGAACACATAGCAAACTTTATTTCCATGGATTGTGTGCTTCGTAAGTAGTAGTTATGGTTGAGTGATACAGGTTCTTCATGATGTAGTCCAGGCAACCTGAGTTCCATACATACAAAGTCTACAACTTACTGATTTTGGCATCCGGTCTAGATCTTTATTGCTCTCCTTCTTAAACCATAACCGAGAAACTTGCGCGTAAGCGCATCAATTCATCCAAAAGATGAAAAAGACTAAAGAAGATCTGACCTGTGCCTGAATTACCAACAAAAATCATCCTAAACACAGATTTATAATACTCGTATGACATAAGATCGATCTGTGGGTCAGATATCAAAAGAAGAAGAACGAAAATGAAATTTGACGTACCGAACCTAACTATTAAAGTTGCATTAATAATGCATAAGAACCATAGCTACGTCTTCACAATTGTCTGTAGCTTAACAGATATGACTCAAACAAAAGCTGTGAACTCCTGAATCCAGGTTTGAAGAAAGAGGATTCATCAGAGAAAATAGTTTTCATTCATATTCAGACTTGCTTTGAGTACCATTTCCTGGAAGGGGAAGCTTGAAGAAACTGCCCTAAGGAAAATACAAACATTGTCCTTAAGTCTTCCTTGGAATGACACAATTAGAAAAACTGCACTTCTAAAAATGAACAGCGCACTAATGTGAGAAGGCACACAAATATATGTCTATCAACTGCTCTCGCAAAATATTTTATCACTAAAAAGATAAACAAACCTGGAGGAAATAGATAAAATTATAAAATACGTACTAAATTGTCGCAAAACCGGCAATAAAGGAGGTTAAAGATGTAAATGAAGTGAAAACAGCGATAAATATCATAGGTTACCAAACTAGGCAGCGTAACGTGCATAATGTATGCAAATTTCAATAGCAGAGTTTAATCAGTTTCATTCGCTGATAATTGGAAAGTGATGATAAAAAAGAAAGTAAAAAAGATTTTATTTTATGACCCCGCCTTATGATGCAATAAATACCTTCCAATTTAATTTAGCACACAAAATTAACTAATGAAATTATTGCGCCCTAGCATAAACCTACTCATTAGAAAATTGCGACAGAAATATAAAACACTTAATTTTTTAGGCAATAGGCAATTATGTTAGACAACGTCCATATGTGTTCAACGGGCATAAAAGACAAGGCGTCACTAAGAACCTTTAGACAGGAAGAAAAAAGAGCGCGGAAAAGAACAATTACTGAAAGAATCAAATATAATAAACTAAATAAAGCCAATTGAGAAAAGATGCCAGAAATATTTGAATATAAAAATTGACAAAAAGAACCATTGTAACAATAACGAGTCAAACAAGATGGACCAACACCTATTACATGGTAATGTCTAATTACGTTACTACCAGACATAAAGGAAAATATATGAAGTAAAAAACATGCGAAGAAAATTGAAACATTTGTCGAACACGAGAGAATAAAAGAGATACCAATATACCTCAAATAAGTTTATAAATGTAACGAAAATATCACCAGTAAAAAATAAGGAATCTTTTAACGCACTTAGGAGCGTTAAAAAGTTTTAAAGCAGCAATCGATTATAGTGTGACAATCATTTTTATAAAAGAAGGGGAAATATATCTCGCCGATCTAATTGCCATTTTATTTCTAAAATGTTCACAAGAAAAGATTTTCAAGGAAATTCTTCAGTCGTATATTCGAAAAGGCGACAAGGAAGAAATAATGAAATAGATGCCAATCCGTGTCTAACTGCCAACAGACAAAATACTTACATAGCTCTTACATAGCTGATAACTACGAGACTAATGCAAAGCCTATAATATATTCAGCTCACCGATCGGACCGCTTTTATATATTACATAGACTGAAATAATGAATACAGAACCACATTTAGTTATTCTGAGAACAAGAAAAGCATTAGATTCCCTATACACGATTTCATTTGTAGGAGATTTCCTGACATGATTTGTCAAAAGGACCTCCGATGACGTCCCGTCTCAAATAAACAGCAAACGAACATCATTTTATAGATTGTTGTAGACTTATACAAAAGATTGAAGGATAAGTGAAACTATTCGACCAATCATCGCAATACTCTTTACACATGGGTTGAGGAAGTTTTCCTGTATTTAAGGCCGCATTAAGATAGCTGTAGACAACATTTATAATGTTTAAATTAGATATACTTCAAGTTGCACATTATTTTGTAGATAATTAACTAATATTACTAAATATCAACTTAAAAATGCAAAAGGATTATCCATTCTAAAGTTAACTAACTATTTAATGACTGTTGCTAGTACTTTTTGTAGAAAAGGAATCATTTGATCTGCATAATTTGAATTGATTCGGAAGGCCAAACTTAATGTTAAAAATTGCAACATGCGGTCTAAAGGCCTTGGTTTACACTAATGAAAGAGGCAGTATAAAGGCTCTGGAGTTAGACAAAATGAGAATCCAATAGGCCATATAAAAGCTCTGGAATTAAAAGAAAAGAGAATGCTAGAAGCCATATAAAGGCTCTGGAGTTAGAAGAAAGAAGAATCTAAGAGGCCATATAAAGACCTTGTAGGTAGAAGAGAATCCAAGAGGCAATATGAATGCTCTAGAGTTACAAAAAAAGAGAATCCAATAGGCCATATAAGGGCTCTGGAGTTACAAGAAAAAAGATTCCAAGAGGCCATATAAAGACTGGATTTAGAAGAAAAAAGAATTCAAGAGGCTATATAAAGGGTCTGGAGTTAGAAAAAATAAGATTTTAATGGGCCATATAAAGGCTCTGGAGTTAGAAGAAAAAAGAATTCAAGAGGCCATATAAAGGGTGTGGAGTTAGAAGAAATAAGATTCCAAGAGGCCATATAAAGGCTCTGAAGTTAGAAGAAAAAAAAATCAAAAGGCCATATAAAGGGTCTGGATTTAGAAGAAATAAAATTCCAAAGGCCATATAAAGGCTCTGGATTTAGAAGAAAAAAGAATCCAAGAGGCCATATAAAGGTACTGGAGTTAGAAGAGAAGAGAATCCAAGAAGCCATATCAAGAGTCTGGAGTTACAAGACAAAAGAATCTAAGAGGCCATATGAAGGGTTTTGAGTTAGAAGAAAAGTTAATCCAAAAGGCCATATAGAGGCTCTGGATTTGAAAGAAAAAAGAATCCAAAGGCCATTTAAATGCTCTGGAGTTAGAAGAAAAGAGTATCCAAGAGGCAATGTAAAGGCTATGTAGGTAGAGGAAAAGAGAATCCAAGAGGCCATACAAGGGTTCTGGAATTACAAGAAAAGAAAATCCAATAGGCCATATAAAAGCTCCGGAGCTAGAAGAAAAAAGAATCCAAGATGCCATATAAAAGCCCTGGAGTTAGAAGAAAAGAGAACCCAAGAGGCCATATAAAGGCTCTGGAGTTATAAAAAAAATCAAGTGGCCATATCAAGGATCTAGAGTTATAAGAAATAAGATTCCAAGAGGCCATATAAAGACTCAAGTTAGAAGAAAAAAGAATTCAAGAGTCCATATAAAGTCTCATGAGTTAGAAAAAAAGGAATACGAGAGGCCATATGAAGGATCTGGAGTTACAAGAAAAGAAAATCCAATAGGCCATATAAAAGCTCCGGAGCTAGAAGAAAAAAGAATCCAAGATGCCATATAAAAGCCCTGGAGTTAAAAGAAAAGAGAACCCAAGAGGCCATATAAAGGCTCTGGAGTTATAAAAAAAATCAAGAGGCCATATCAAGGATCTAGAGTTATAAGAAATAAGATTCCAAGAGGCCATATAAAGACTCAAGTTAGAAGAAAAAAAAATTCAAGAGTCCATATAAAGTCTCATGAGTTAGAAAAAAAGGAATACGAGAGGCCATATGAAGGATCTGGAGTTACAAGAAAAGAAAATCCAATAGGCCATATAAAAGCTCCGGAGCTAGAAGAAAAAAGAATCCAAGAGGTCTTATAAAAGCTCCGGAGTTAGAAGAGACGAGTAGCCAAGAGGCCATATAAAGGCTCTGAAGTTAAAAGAAAATAGAATCCAATATGCCATATAAAGGATCTATAAGTAGAAGAAAAGCAAATCCAAGAGGCCATATAAAGGATTTGGAGTTAGGAAAAAGAGAATCTAGGAGGCCATATAAATACTCTGGAGTTAGAAGAAAAATAATCCAAGGAGCCATATAAAGGCTCTGAAGTTAGATGAAAAAAGAATCCCAGAGGCCATATGAAGGCTCTATACGTAGAAGAAAAGAGGATCCAAGAGGTCATATAAAGGCTCTCGAGTTAGATGACAAGAGAATCCAAGAGGCCATCGAAAGATATACGTTTATTTGCTTCATAAAATGTTTTGTTCTCGCCGCTTCATATAAATCTAGTCATGGCCAAAATGTTTGAGACTAATCTATATTCTTATTTTTTTCATTCGTTTTTATTTTATTTTAAGAGAGCAATAATTATACTAATATTAAAAGTATTTTTTGTATATTAAAAAGCCAGCATTTTAAAAATAATAAGAATAAAACAACGCATTCCTTCATTCAATCCAAAATCGCGCTCTAGTCCTGTTCACGTAGGAGATGAGTTTCAGTCCCTGAACCTTTGTTATTCGATCACAAATGTAGATTGATGACCAATATGGATTAAGTGAATGAGTTTTTTTTAAGTAAAATCTATCTTGTAATAATTATTTAGTAAAACAAAGGTTTGAACCTTTTCCATTCTAGAAAGACTTTCCAAAGAAACGCGTTCAATCATTGTTGCTCTGCAGAAAAGTGGCCTAAAATCAAAGGAGATGTTTACTAAGGGTATTTCATCAAGGGACACCATCTCAAAGATCACGAATGGCTATCATAAGACCTTTACACTCATGGGATGAAGACCTCTGGAACCAAACATCTTCAAATAAACGCAAAGATCGCCTACTGGTTAGGCCCTAGCTCAAGGATCGTCTTGCCTCCAGTGCTTGCTCACGATTGTAAAGATGTAAGTGTGAACGCTTCAGCTTGTACAGTAATACAGAGACTTATCGACACAGATCTCAAGTTAAGAAGGACTGAGATGAAGCCACATCTCACAAAACAGAACCTTAGGGACAAAGAAGAACCTTACGGATAGAGTTCATTTTTGTAGGCAACATAAGCAATTAACTGTTGAATACTGGGGAAAATTTGTATTCTCTAATGAATCCCTTCTGTTTGTTTGGAGCTGCTGTAAGAGCCTTCGTTGGGATAAGAAAAGGAAGAGCTTTCCCTAGTTCTTTGTGATGCCCATAAGAAGCATCCGGAAAGTCTCCATATGTGCTTCTCAACTATGGAAACTGATGCACTAACAATTTTTCCCAAGAACATTGCATTAAACTCAAAATGATACAAAAATGTGCTTCATTACCACTTCATCCCAACAGTTCAGGACCAATTTTGGGATGATCACTATATTTTTTAGCATGATGGCGCACCTTATCACAAATCAATGGCAATAGCAAAGTTCTTGGCTAAAACTATCAATGAACTTTCGAAACCTTGGCCCTGGTGTTCGCCAGGTTTTAACCCAATATACAATTTGTCCGTGATAATCAAAATGACGGTTTTGAGCAGTTGCGGGTGCAATATCAGTCGAGATAAATCCCAAATTTGGTCTTCCGGATGCTAGAACGAATTGAATCAGTCCTGAAGAACATAGTGTATTATTATTGATATTGACTGTGTGTATCAATATACTGTATTAATAAAATGGGTTTGGACTCAAAATATTTGCATATTTCACTTTCAAATTATGATACAAACATATTACAATAAAATGCAACGTATGATTAGTTTTATTAATTTTCTTAGAGAAAAAAAATATATTAGGCTCGAACCCTTTGGTCATGACTATAGGTTTAATGAAACAATTCGTTCAAACGGTGGAAAAGAGAAACTCAAAGATATTTATGTACATCGGAAGTACATTGTCGAGGATCACTGAGGTAAAACTTAAGGAAAACGAGTTGATCGGTTCATATATTAAGGAATTCATAAAGCAGCTTATGTCTACACGATCTAAAGCTGGGTCCCTGAAACTTACTTGCGTGTTTTGGAGCTCCATTTGGAAAATCTCGGTAAAAGACAGAACATCTTATGGTGCTATGGGATGTAGGATATACTTGAAAGTTTATTTCTTTAATTCATGTATGGGAATTTTAGTGGATGAACTGGGACTAGAGTCTGAAGAACATATAGAGCAATTACATTAAGAGGATATCAGCTTTATGGATACCTTCTGTCCTAAGTTATCTGGAACGAAGGATTGCTTGCAAATTACTAAAAGATGTTGTAAAGAAGCGAGCCTGGAATGAAACAGGAAAGTAAGACCAACTCTCAATTGGTTTAAGGTAACTATGTGTCTTTTGTTTCAAATGTTTTAAAGTGCGTCAATGTATATATTTATATTTCATCTGTACCATTCCCATAGTACGATCATAAACTTCCCTTATGTTTTTACTTGAAACGTTATTTTGTGTATAATGTATAAAGTTCATTCCAAAGTATACTTGCTATGTATGTCTACATATATATATATGTATGCATCCCACTGGGGAACGTAGAATTCCTGCAATATAATAACCATCAAGCACATCCTTTCCATTCTACGCTCGCTTAACCATATAGCTACACTATTGAATGAAAATAGTGTCATTATAAAAAGAAATGATACGTGATGTACTAAAACTGAGAGTAAATTTGAAATCTGCATCAGAATTAGGTCTACAAAAAGTCAAAATCTTTTCCGAGGAGGAAATGTCCAATTTTGTCGACCTGTTATTGGCAAAAGCTAAACTCATTGGTACAATTTCTTTGAATTAATGAATGAACGTCTCCGTCTTAGTGCTTATTCGCCTTTCTTCGCCAAGGTTTCATAAATGTTTGTATTTTTTCCGTTCGAATTTAAAAAAACAGAAAAAAAAAACAGTGGCAATAAGGGCGTATCCCGCAGAAAGTTTAGAAGATGTAATGAAAGTGAAGGAGACAAAGAAAGTGGAAATGTATAGAAGACGTAGTCGTGCAGATCACCCTGCATATATTAGGTTCGAAAGAGCAAAATGAAGGTGTTTGGGGCCGGAAGGCTACAAAACTCTTCGAATGTCAGCCATTAAAATCTTCCGCATGCTAAAAAGCCATTCATTTCCTTATAGGTGGGTAAGCCATGAATCAACTGGAGAAAAGATGGAGGGGTGGACCAGGCTCCACTTCTCGCGGCCCCGACTGAAGATGAAAGGATAATAGCTGATTGGCGACTAGCCTGCAAAATTAGCCGCTGGCAATAGAAGTAGGTTTAGAAACTTCTAAAGAAATTGAAGTAAAAATGGAGAAAATGGTAAAATAAAAATGCTTAGAATGAATAAAGATTAGGTAGTCTCAATCTAGTGTGAGACTGCTGGTACGTCTGGTGTCATGAATCTTTGACTTGCGTTCTTCAACATTTATGATTTCTCGCCTGTAATTTAAAGTGTTTATCATCCTCGATCTAATCATTTTTTGTCTTTTTTCATTCCTCTCCCCACCGGGTTTTTTGGTGCACTTTGACTTTAGCATACTATCTGTTTCTACTCTTCGCCACCTAGTAACCTAGGCTCAATACGCAACGTTGTGGTGGAGCGAATGTGAGAGTGTTTGTAGGGCAATTCTTCCATCCCTTTTCCAATATCCTCTCCCTCCCTCTGTGCGGGCGTGTGTGTGAATAACTTGGCATTTAAATTTTGGTAATTTTTTTCTCAATTTTTTTATTGATGTTTGTTTTCTCTTTTCAGATAAAAGAGTTAAAGTTAATCATAGGTTTAAAGCCTAATATTTATGTAAATTTTTTGACTTCTGAGCATTGTTTGTGCAGAAGATTTACCGAGTTTGAATATAGAGCGGAGACCGTGTGGACGCAACCGTGGGACAACGAACTTCTAGCGTAAGTTGGAAAGAGGCCGAGAGTGCTTCTACCCCCGCCCTGACAGGAGGGTTTACCGACCTCTCGTTGGAAACCACGACAGCACCTGGTTTCTCCACCCCGCGTCTTGAACCGAGAACTATACGGTCTTGGCTAACCTTACACTAATTCGCGAGTGATCCCTCCTTACCCCCCTTTTTTTAAAGCATCGAACGGTGTTGATTGGAATAACTCGTACCGTTCAGTTTTTCTTTTCATTTTTTGCGTGCACATCGTTTGATCCAGTACCGATTGATGTTATTGTACATTTTTTTTTTCTTTTCGACCGTCGAAGGTTTTTTTTCCTAGTATTTTGGGGGGTTTTTATTAGGGAATTTTGGCCTTGTTTTGTTGTATGCAAACATTTTTTTAATTAAATTCTTATATGAAAATTTAATTATCTCTTGTAAAGATACTTGTAAATTTTGGGGGGAAATACAGGACTGTATATCTAATCGTTTTATTCTCCCTCGGGTTTTCACGTCCAATTTAGTGTAGGAAGCGAGTTGGATCGATTGGGAGTTTAGGGTAGATTCGTGGCCCGTTACAACGTGACTACTGTAAGAAAACCGTAGTCTAGATGGAACATGAATAAACAAAAGCCATTTAGGTTTATTGATATGTCATATTAGACCGTCGACGAACGCAGGCACAAGGCCTGAAGTCATATAAAGCCCGCTAGGAGCCACTGGAAAAATTTCACTAGAAGCAACTTCGAGAGGTTTGGGCACGTTCTCATCATAACTGGAGGAGAATGCTCCAGTGGGAAGGTGTCTCATGGTTTGACGAGTACAGATTTCATTTGTTCTCGACCCCAAGCAAAGTTAGAGTCCTCAGGAGGCCAATGGAGCACAGAAATCAAGAGTGCATAGTGACAATTGTAAAGCATGGTGGCCGTTCTGTAACGGTATGGTACTGCATTTTAAGTTCATAGGTAGATCATATAACCATTTGTGATGGAACCATGGATTCATTGAAGTACCCAGCTACTACGAGACTTTACAGAAATAATCGGAATATGATTTTCCAGTAGGACATTGCCCCATGTTACAAGTGAAAGTCCACCATGCAGTGGTTCCGGGAGAACAATATCACGTTGATGTCCTGGGGCCACCTCAGTCTCCGTGAGACGTCACCAAGCAGGTTACCAATAGCAACTGAAGGCAGTCACTACCGATGGATGAGCCAGCATGCTCCCTCGAGGAGGGCATGCCAGCCAAAAAATACTCTCAGCTCTGTCAAGTAAAACGCTATTGAGATTCCTGTAACAGTTTATATGCTGCTGATGTTACTTTTAGGAATAAATATTATCTTTAGTTAATTCCTGTCGATTTTTTTAGGGCATATATAAGTTATTTCTATCTATTTATTTTTTATTTCACTGTTATATTCATATTGATAAGCAAATAAAAACTTTACGTCGCTGCATCTATTTAATTTCCTAAAATTTCCGATATGGCCCAAAAAGTTGGCAGCGGCTTTAATAGTTATTATCGCTGTCTCATTTTTATTCGCATTTTCTTCTTATCTCTTGCCCTTATATTCTCATACAAGGGAATTTTTATTCACCAGCTAAATTTTATTGACATATATTTCCTTCAGGTGAATAGAGAGCTTAAATTATGAGTTTCCATCATTTTCATAAAGAGTAGTTTCTCTATGTTGTCTGCTCTCATTAGCGTCAACTTAAGAGAAAGTTAAGCATCTATGACTCTTTTAATCATCGTGGTCTCTCTTGCAAACTCCTTTCATTATCTTTTCTAGATAATTGAACCTAAAACAGTTACAAACACATTTCAACCCACCCACTCAAACTCTGATTTCTTCTGATAAAAACCTGTATCCTCAAAGGCCACTTTTATCTCTACTGGCTTTTTAAGTTTTCATGGCGAGTTTCCTTTTACATCTCATCTTTTCCTAAAATCTTCCCATTTTAGCTTGGCAGAAACGTAGTTAGATAAAGAAAATAGCTACTTCTGCTGCTATGCCCCCATTGGGTATTCTTTTATCCATCTTGCTAGATGCACGGATAGTGAGTGAGGTATGGTTTCTTTAATCATTTCTTAGCTCTTCTTGGGTATTCTTTTATCCATCCTGCTAGATGCACGGATAGTGAGTGAGGTAGGGTTTCTTTAATCATTTCTTAGCTCTTCTTGGGTATTCTTTTAGCCATCCTGCTAGATGCACGGTTAGTGAGTGAGGTAGAGTTTCTTTAATCATTTCTTAGCTCTTCTTGGGTATTCTTTTATCCATCCTGCTAGATGCACCGATAGTGAGTGAGGTAATCATTTCCAATCGCTTTCATTAAAGTGGAATCTCTTTTAAATTTAAAAGCCCTGTTAGTAACCTTCCCTCTGAAAACCACTTAGGTTTGTCATCGTTTATCGTCCCCAATGTCACCTAAGGCAAGTTTCTTAAATCTTCTTGACGATTTTTTCTACTTAGAACTCCTCTGCAACTTTACTTCTTAAGGGAAATTATAACATTCTCCAGAATTCTCCCTCATATTAGCGACTTAATATACTTATTCATTATTCTCTGTACCACATGCTTTGTTTAAGCTAATGTAAATCTAATTGCCCCTCAAAAATCCAGGACCTTTCTTTTCTTTTATCTCCCATGCTGAATTCTCAACCTTCCTCTCTGACAATATAGTCCATAGCTAGTTTAGCATACCATCTATTTCTACTCTTCGACACCTAATAACACCCCCATTCATTCCCTAAACAAACTTCCTTCCTTTGTTATAGTATCCCATGAATAATAGACTATCTCCCCCTGTGTTCGAAATAGACATTTCTCCTCGAATCATTCTCTCCAACACGTTTCCACCAGTTCCTCCTTGTTATTATGCGTTACTTAACTAATATTTTTAATAGCTCACTCTTGTCTAGAAATGTACCAACTGAAGGCATTTAAATACGGTGCTGTTTAACCTACACACAAATGCCCCTGCAAACTAACGCTTAATCTTTCATCTTCTTCTTGCTGTCTTAAATTCTACATATTCCTGTGTTTGCCAAGATTCTAGATTACTTGGGTCCTTCTGCGCATTTGCTATTCGGCTGACGCTGCTCAGCCTTACATTCTGGTACTTCTGAACCTTTTAGGGCACCTGGCAATATTGACCACAGATCTTTTTTACCTCCTCGTTAAATTTCTGGGTGCTTCTCGAATGGTTCTCAACTGGTTTCACTAGTCCTTTTTATTTATTACTCAATCTATCTACACTTATAATTATGTGTCTTGGCAAGATGATGTGCATTTTAATCTTTGACAATTGTAGATCTGTTCTTGCTCCACTTTTGTTTTGAATCCATATTCTCTATCTGGGTATTTTAATGCTTTATCTTTGTCTATCATTCATTAATAATGTGATGACAAGTAAATCTCTCTCCTTTTAACTGCCTCGTTTGCTGAAACTCATAGAAATCTATCATCCTATTATAACATCAACATGAATGGCTCTCGGACATTTTTGTGAAACTCAACCATGAAAATCTTGAGGTAATACTGGTAGGTACTCCAGGTGGCGTGGCGCGTTGCAAAAATATTTCTCTTCTCTAAACTTTAGTGCCTCCAATGCCCCATTTATGATAGTTAAAAATCTGAATCAACCATTGGTAGTCAATTATCTCAAAATTAGGTTGCAAACATTTGTAAATCCTCTCTCTGCTTTTCCTGCAATAGATATCGCATACGTTTCTACTTTGGCTGCAACAACTTTGAGATTGCCTTTTATGACTTTGTCACCTCCAGAATTGACTTTTACCAATCCGTTCTTGCTTGATTGCAGGCTTCCATTATCCAACTGGTTCATAAATTTGCAGCCCCTACTCCTCTCCACTAGGAACATTTTGCTCGTGCACTCCTTTTATTAGTTATCTGCCATCATCCATTCGATATAGAATCATATTTAACTCCATCTGCTAACATATAACTCATTAAATACGGCCACACCGTCCTACTTCTCCTCCTCACTCACCATATCACAGCCCCTAAAACTCTGCATTTGGGCTTGGACCCACCTCAGATTCTTCTTTGTAATCGTCTTTGTTTCATGGAGCTTCCTACTTTTCCTGTATTTGCCCTGAAAATGCAGAACTTACTTCTTGTTGCGATACGCTTATCCACTTCCTTTGGTCCCTCCAAGCGTGTCTTGAAGACACGCTTGCACTCTATACCTTTCACTGAGTCGGGAAATGAGCGTTTATCAAGGCCAATGACTTTGAAATAAGCCTTACCAAAGCCTTTTAGAATTATTTTCTCCTCTCCTCTGCCCTTCTTAATTTCAATTTAGAGAATTTAAGAATTTAATCTATAAAATATTTCCCCCTCAATGAAAACGCTAAAATAATCGAAACATGCCAAGAATAGCGAACGCCCTGTAAAACTGAATTATATATATGTCTGAAAATGCAGATGCGTCTATTTCAAAGACTAAGGCAATAATAAATTTATGTTGTCTGACCTCAACATTTTAGCCATTGTGTCTTAGGCATCCATGTCAAAAATATCAAGCAAAATAATAGTTCACATGAAAGGAACAAAGAAATCTACAGTTATTTAGTGTTATTCTTGAAATGAACTCTAAAGTCTTTCGTCCTAGAAATTCTTTAATACTTACTTAAAAATCATCATCATCATCGAATCCTTCTTAATAAAGTATGTACTTAGGTATAAGCCCATAAGCCCAACAAATTAAATTGCCCCATCATGTGTACAGTGATTAATGGTATGTTTATCCTTATTCTGTTTCTCTCCTCTTTTCTTTTCCTACCTCTCTTCTTCTATTATTCATGTACTCATGTTGAATTATAGGACTTTTTTGTTATTTAAAAATTACCTTATTAACATAATCAGAAAAACAATTGTATGGTAAAAAGTATTGAGATTCGAATTCTTTTGTCTCAACATTGAATTTTTCTTCAAAATAAGTAAATATTTCTTGTGCCTGACAAGGATCGCTGGTCCCGTGCTTTTTATCCATTTCATTACACCAACAGGCCAGGTAGGATGTTCTGCGTACCGAGAATCTACTATTCTACTAACCTGCATGTTGGTTGATTGACCTGAAATCAGATGCTAGATTTCCCTATCTTCAGCTGGAATTATATTTTGAGGGGTCAATTTGTACAAACCCAAAAAACATTTATAAATAAATATGTACACTATAAGCACTTAAAGCGTTCCAGATGGGGTGTAAGTTATTAAATATTCGAACGTGTATAAGTGTTATGTGTATGAAAGTGGAAATGAAATGTAAAATATAAAATATTAAAAAAAAAAAAACATCTAGATATAAAAAGTTCCAGTTTATCAAGCTTCAATAGGTAATATGTGTTACAATCTGTTTTTCTCTTTCAATGAATTATCCTTTCTCTTGATACATAATAAATCACGTACAGCCTCTAAACAACGAATTAAGCTCTCCTATATAGGTTATATTGATAATAACACCCTTTCGTAATTTTTATGAATAGAAGAGATACAAAATAAGGTCGTATAACTCAAGTTTAACCTTTCGGGTGTGAACGCAATTTCAAACTAAACCGCCAATGCTATTCTTTGCGAGACGCGACACTTCCGTCCCACAAGAAATCTAATGAATAACTGAGACCTCAGGAGCTGTGCTGCTGACATTAAAGCCAAGATAGAATTTAAGAGTAAAGTTTGAATGAGGATGCAGACTGTTGCTCGTGCTGGGTGGAAGAGAAGGGGGGTTGATAATCGAAGCAGGGTTTCAGATGAATAAGTCCGCCATTTACATAATGGTATAAATCTATAGGAATCCAAATTAAAAACGGTCTTTTATGTTTCACAAACAAATTTATCAATTCAGATTGGAGATATTCAAATCCGCCATAGAATTGCCCACTCGCGAAAATAGAAAATAAATATTGATCAATCTACGAATATTATAAATATGCAGACAATTATAACTTGATTATTTACTATTTAATGGTATTTATTTACGCTAAATTCTAATACGTCCCTACTTAAACTAACTGCCGTCTCTGAATTTTGTTTAGATGTGTATATTGGTGATGATACAAAATAAAATATATTTCCTCACCCCCCAAAACTATATAATCTTCATATGATTATATATTTTATAACTAAAAAGACCGAAACTCTTGTTATATCAATTGTCAATAGGTAAATTACTACTTAAACCTATAAAAATATTTATGGATTTTCTTTTCTACATAAAGTATAATTAACTCAAAATATTATGCTTCGACATCATTAAATCCCCTTTGAATTCGCCGATAAGCGAATTCGTAGACATCAATAATAAGGATGCTGTGTTTGTTCCACACTTCTCTCTAATTGCATCCTTAAGGTTGTCAAGTGTTGTGAGATTTGTATTATCAAATGGATCCTTCAGGTAGTCCCCATTGAAAAATCTAACGAAGCGAATTCAAGTGAACTTGGAGATGTTCAATAATGCTTCGACATCTTATTCGACGGTTAGGCAATGTTTCACGAAGCTATTTTCTTTAATTACGATCGTAAAGATGAAGAGTCCAGCTTATTGAATGAAGTTAGTGTTTCTACACACTTCTTCGATTGCAAGTATAATTTTATGAAATAAACGTGCAGGCTTAGCAAAGAGCGTTAACTTGTAGAACTAAATTTGTATTTATGAGGGAACAACAATCTGCAGCAACATTTTAATCACATAAAGAAATTTCATTTTATCGAAATTTGCAATGACAATATATTCTTTCTACAGTAATTATAAAGTGGTTAATTTCTTGAAATGTTTGCCCATTAACGCCGTCGAATCATCATCGATAAATATATTTCAAACACGCTTAGATTCGCACTTTAAATGTAAAGGGGGGCAGCCTAGAAATGGACTCCAAGATTTTTGCTAGCTCCGTCCCCTTATAATTTTATAATTATATTATAATATAGAACGTATCTAATATTTTTCGCGATACAATGTACATCATCTTCAAACCTTTTAATAGAGCTGCTGAGTAAATTCATACAAAGAATCTTCCGGTGCTCTCTTGTGAGGGAGTTGTATTACTGGTCCCTCTATAAATAAAGCTGTCCAGTTTAGGGATTATTTGGAGGGAGGAAGGTTCTCTTGTTTTTATTAAAAATAATTTCTACCGCTAAACATAGTGAAGAAACTTTTTTTTCAGTCTTTATTACTTAAAATCGCATCCAAATCTAGTGTCCAAGGTTTTTGAGAGATTGGATCATCTTCTCGCACTTCTTTTTCAAATTTATTTTAATATTGACTGAGTGAGACCACCATAAATAAAGATCTTGCATCAGTTTATATATATATATATATATATATATATATATATATATATATATATATATATATATATGAGCAGGTGGACACAGATCGCACGGCTAGTGTTTTTTTTGGTCATCAAAACTAAAGTTTTAAAATTAACAGAAATCAAAAGTGCCCAACAGGTAACTAACAGAAATACCTATATTTTTCACATAGAGAACTTCAAAATATGTTTACCACTTCAGATTTATGATATATATATATATATATATATATATATATATATATATATATATATTAGACTGGTGCCAAAATGGAGAGTTGAATAATTGCTAGCGCTACAAGTTTTATTTTGTTACACTGTTCATAAATAACATTGAGACCAATTTTCAGGAAATTTCATTTAATTTTAAGGGTCACGCAGAAAGGAATCTTTTCCTGACGCAACAGAAACTCAAGGTATGTTATTTTTCATTCTTCTTTGGCATAGCATAGCTCTTAATTTCTATGAAAACAAAATAACCTTTATAAATAATACTGCTTCATCGTGCCAACATGAATGACAAAATAATGTGGGACTTTATCATATCCCTCTACAATTCAGCAACTACCCTCTTTTATCAGTCCCCTCCATGGTCGGAGTATGAAGGCGGCGACGATGATTGGGGTCGTTGAGTGAGTCGTGAAAAATCATCGCCTGTGTATCACCTCGCTTTCGGCTTTTTATGGGACTCTTGTATTACCGCATCAATTCGCCAACTTCCTCACACAGGAATTGAACTGCTGGGTGGACATCTTTTCCCTCGTCCTGATGACGCATCATGCTTCACATGTCTTTGTGAAGCTTTCTGGAAAAGATAATTTGTGCTTCAAGTGAGAGAATTGTGACATGCGAAGTATGTCACCTCGTGTTGGAACGTGCAGGTGAGAAAATTTGATAAACCTGCCTAGTAATTACCATCCTGGTCCACTTCGCGTACTCGGTGCAAAGGAAGCCATCTGCAAAAGAGAGAAACCAAAGATGATATGAAAACGTAGTTTGTTAATTCTTTGTTTCTCTAATATTCGTAGATGTCAAAATTAGGTTTACCGAGTCAAACGGTTATTTATATTCAAGGTAAGCCATCTCGCCAGGAATTTCTCATTCATATGCTTCCCTTCATTAACTGTTGAACATCGTGTAGATGACCATAAGTGCTATAGTTACTTCTCAAACTTTCTTCTTATGGAGGCAGTTGAATGATTTTCTTAGTATGTTGGACATCAGTGTAAGAAATTTAAATTTTGCTTATTATAGACCGTTTGGACAATAGTCCTTTAATGCTTAATTGTCAATTTCTTTTAATAGGAGGACAGCGGAATTGGTAGTCCTTTCCCTTTAGAACTACACTTTATATCGAACTTCTTTTGTAAACAGACTATCATCAGGTCAGAAAATACTTAGTCACAGACTCCCTATGTGAATTGTAGCCGCATCCGCATTTAGCGGTTTGTCATTTTTCATGCTCTTAACTGCGTGCTAAATTTGATTCTTGTTTCTTGGAGAGATTTCCTCTCTTTTATTGAGAATTTGTCATTGATGTATAGTGGCCATTATTATCCTATATTAGATTGCCAATAAATTAATCTCGTTTTGAATATAACTTTCTAGAATACTGTAAATCATCCTTTCACTAATGGTGGTAGAATTTCCTAATAACTTTCTTTAACTCTCAGAGTGATCTATTCTTTCTCTGTATTTTTTTTTTATTTTTTATTTTTTTTAGTGCTGTCAGTTTAGTGCCTGTCAATTCTTAAGGTTTGTTTCATCTCTTTTTGATTTTTATTTTTATTTTTTTGCTATAGTTTATTTTCACTAATTTTCAGTGATATATTTTATAGTCTACCATGAATTTTTTTTAATAAACTTTGAGTTTGGGATATTCAATTTTTTCTCCAATTGTTCAATTCCGTCGATTTTTCAAATTTTTATCTAAAAATTGTCCGTATCCTTTCTTGTTTCTTTGGTTGACCTTTTTTCCATCGTCATTTGCAAAAGATGGGCAACGTATTATAGTTTTCTGTTATAATATTTTTGAAATTTCCGAATCAGGATTAATGTAATTCGAGCATTACGTTCATTGCACTTATTTTATAAAAATTTTTTGAGAGATATAATATATATATATATATATATATATATATATATATATATATATATATATATATATATATATATATACATATAGTACTTAGGGTGTCAAGTTTCAGGAGGCTCTGTGTTTCTTCAAAAGTTTACTCTTTTTCTATTTTATTTATTATGATCTTGTAGCTACCGGTGTTTGATTATCTTATAATGGATATTTTCCCTTATAGCTCTTTCCTACTTAAGATTATGTAATCGATCTCGCCTATTTTTCCATTTCGTTTTATCCATTTCATTCTCCTGCTCTTCTCTTTCTAGAGCATTATTTCTTAGAAGTTTTTTTATTCCTTTATACTGACTCATATATTTTTTTGTTATTCTCACTGAGTATATAGACTTAAATCATGCAGTAAGAAATTGACAATAAAGATGCGTAATAGGATGCACGGAAAAATAATTTTGATTGAAGATGGTGTAAAAAGAGGAAAAAACAACAACATTTAGATATGTTAAGAAAATAACTACCAATCATTCGCTATCAACTAGGCAAAGGTGTAGAAATAAGGTCCAAAAAACACTGCCACAATCACATAGGGCTATTCTTTCGTTTCGGTAGATCGTGTACCCCTGATTCCAAAACATTTGCCAAATTTTCCTTCTAGATTGGTCGACACTCTTCATTTTGCTGGTTGGAAGACTGTTTATCACATCCCTAGTGTATGGAAACATTGCACCGATGCGATTGCCAGAAACATATATTCTCCTTAATTGGACAACGCCATTGTGTGGCAGAGAGAGGAGAAATAAAGAAGAATGCAGGACGAAAATGACCACACGATACATTCAGCTAATTTATTTTTGCCATGATATAATTGATAGCTATTTTGAGCCATAACGGAAAGTTATTCGGTTCAATCCAGAGCAAGCAATAATAATCAGAAGAAGAGTTTAACATTACAGAACAACAGATTGGCAAACACGTTAAAATCCACACGAGATTTGCCCAAGAGATGAAAGAGTAAAGAATATCAGAGTTGATGGAATAGCTATTATAAATTCTTTATCAATTATACAGAATGTTTTCTTTATAGAAATTTCACATGTTTCAAATTGCTTACAATTTAGTCCGAAACAAGTTACTCCGATGCGTCCAACGACTTAAGAAGGTAAATTATTCCATATCTGAGAAACTTTGTACGAGAAAAAGTCATTTGTTATGCATTCTTAAATCATTTGATAATATATTTGAAAACATCATTTAGAGTAAGAGTTCGGTTATCAAACTCAAGTTGCAACTCATAATTTATGCTAGTGAAATCTTTTGGTATTTTAAAGACCTCAATGAGTAGACAGCTTTTTTTCCCAAATTTTAAGTCAGTTCTGAAAAGCGTCTTTTTATAATGTATAAATAATAAAAAAAATCCCCCTATTTAATCCAGAAATTTGTCAGCTTTCTGTTGCTAAGGCATATTATTTAAAAATATTTAGTTTTTTTAAAATTATTAACCCTTAATCTTTTCCATCCCTAAGTAACCGTGATTATAATGTTATCAGAAGTCAGTACCTTAGATTTATTTATACTGAAATTCAGTCGCCATTTATTAACTCGTTGCGGTACTACTCAATCTGAAAGGCTTTGTAAATTTACTAAATCACAGGCCATTTTAACAATTAGCGTCACTATTAGAAAAATTACAACGCATTAAGTCTTAAGTTAGCCAATTTACCACTTTTTACACAAGATATGCTCTTCATTCTGCTCATTTTCATTCACCCTAAATTTAATTTATTATTTAGGAATTACCTACGAATCTAAGGTACAGAAGACCCGTTACATTTATCACGGAGAGTACAATTGTGTCTAGTCTGTCAGCTCTTTCGATTCATCTCATTATTATAAAGTAACAATCAATCTCATATCGGATTATTAGCATTTTTTTTCTATTTATTTTCATTTTTCGCTCTGGCTCTCCTTTTAACTTCTCTTATCTCGGTCATAGAAGACCTGATTACGAGAGAGAAAGGGTGGTAACTCTCTCATACAACTCCTTAATCAACTTTCCTTCTTCCCAAATATTCTCTATATAAGCTACATATAAATTTATATATATATATATATATATATATATATATATATATATATATATATATAAATATATATAATATAATGGAGGATATCCTATTGAGGTGATGTATATCAGTGGAAGAAAATTGTAAACCACAATATTTGAATCAAGATTTTATTTATAACTATCGGACTAGTTTCGGCAACATGCCATTTTCAACTAATAACGAAGATGCTAGGCAAGGAACACAGATAATATATGAAGTAAGACACATCCTAAACAAAATGAAATAGCAGGAAACAATCTGCAAAAAAAACACTCGAGTGAATCTGGCGTGAATGAAAAGCTAAACAAAATGAAATGGAGACGGAAACAATCTGGAGAGTTGCTAATCCCCAAAACGCATTGCATTTGGGGGCTTATAGATACGATTGGTGACTCTATTCGTTATATATTTGTTAAATTTGTATTGACCTTCAGATAAATTGAAATTATAAACTTTGTTGATTATGATGGATTCCACAATTCTCCTCTCAATATAATTGTTTGATTTATAAATGATTTTTGCATGGTTAAAATAAATTCTATGGTCGTATGTTTGCATGTGCGGAAGAGATTTGACGAATTCGTTCACCTTCTGATATCAGCTAAATGTTCTTTCACCGTCTTATCTGAAGGGCAATACAAATTTAACAAATATATAACGAATAGAGTCGCCAATAGTATCTATAAGCTACTGGACGCAATATGTTTTAGGGATTAACAACTCTCCAGATTGTTTCCGGTTCCATTTTATTTTGTGTAACTTGTCATTCACGCCAGATTTACTCGAGTATATTGTTTTTCCTAGATTGTTTCCTACTGTTTCATTTTGTTTAGGATGTGTCTTACCTCATATATTATCTGTATTCCTTGCCTAGCGTCTTTATTATTAGTTGAAAATGGCATGTTGCCGAAACTAGTCCGATAGGTTTAAATAAAATCTTGATTCAAATATTGTGGCTTACCATTATCTTTCATATATATATATATGCTAACTAAGCTCTTCATTAAGCCCTTGGAATTAGCTCATCTTACAGTTGCAAGAAAATAACGCATAAGCAAGTCTTTCTAAGGCAAATATAATTTGCATATCAATCAGCTATTTTAATTGTTATCCCTGCTTTCGAAAAGAATGGAAAAATTATTTTAGCCAATATATATATATATATATATATATATATATATGGCTATTTGAACTGCATATAATATCCCTTTCTTTTACCTAAGTCTATAAGTCTCTCCCTCGGTTTATTTCGCAACTTTTCACGTGTTCGATCCCATTTTGATCGACGAAGCCTTGAGACTTCTATTTATACCTACGTCACCTCACGCTTAGACTACTGCAATTCTCTCCAGTGAATCTCCCTTCTTCGTCACCTTGCCCCCTAGAACTAGTTCAAAACTATGCTGCCCGGCTCCTCCCTTCCCGCCCCTGCTTCTCTCTTTCGATGCCTCTGTCACAAGAGCTACACTGGTTACCTATTCGCTTCCATATCCACTATAAAATTCTGCTCTTCACCTACAAGGCCCTAAACCTCGAGGCTCCACCTTATCTCTCGTCTGCCCTCTCCCGTCGTCAAACTCCTCAGGCACTCCGGTCTAACCTCGCTCCCATCCTGAAAATTTCTTGTTCTGTCCATTGCTCGATGGGTGACCGTTCCTTCTCAGTTTGTGCTCCTAGATTCTGGAATGCTCTTCCTGCCGAAGTCCGATCCTCTCCCTCCCTTGCTACTTTTAAACGTCTCCTGAAGAATCATCTCTTCAGAATTGCCTTTTCTCCCCTGTAAACTTTCTCTACACTCGCTACACAACCTGCGTTCTGGGAGGGCTAACAGCCCTGAAGGGCGCATTATAAATACCTATTATTATTATTTATTAGCTTCTTTAACCACAAAGAAGTTTACTATTAATAATTCGCATTTGTTTGTAAGAGTTTACTTAAACACTTCATGCACAGTTTTGATGTTGAGAGTTTGTTCACTAATATTCCTTCTGGTAAATGGTTCTTATTTGTGTTGATTCTCTCTTTCCTATTTATATCGACATAATAGGTTGAAAAAATCCCTATTTAAAACTCTCTTTCAATGCTGGTCGTAATTCTTTCTTTTTCTTTATGATATTTTGTATAAAAGAACTAAAAGGGGTTAGAATAGAGCTTCCTCTTCGTCCTTCCTTAACAAATTTTTTTGTGTTATTATGAAACTTTTTGGCTCGATGATTGTCCCATTAGTTTTCGTCCGATCTTATATAGGAGCTATGTAGATGACACGTTTTTTATTATATTTTACACAAGTCCTGAATTATTTAAACTCGAAACATCCTAATATTAATGTAGGGGAATCGTCCCTCTCCCGTTATCTCCTCGTTGAGACACGGAACGGAGACCGCAAAAACATCCGGGCCCGGCACCGTAGGTCAAACTCGTAACCACAGCCCATCGCCACTCGTCTCTATGAAAAGCCGAACGGCTTAAACGGCAAGATCTTCCCTACGAGGTTGCGTTTCTCGCAAGCTCGAAGGCCAGCTGGAGCCGAGGTAAGACTTGCAGAGAAAAAGCGTTGGAGTAAGAACCATCTTGCGGCCCGTCCACAAGTCCCCCACCAAGCCCCTCCTACCCCTACCCCTTTGGGGTGACGAGGTATGAATACTAAGCACTTGGGAAAAACGAGGTAGAATACGTGAGTCGCCAGGCTACGAAGTCCCCGGTGATAGAGGCCGGGCTACCAAAACTGCAACTTTAAGTTAACTTGTTCAAGTTCAACTTACTCTAGTCAGAGAGACTCTGCCTATCCGGGTGCATCCTAAAGACCAGGGATAGTTCTTACCCTTGAGGAATTACGTAACGAAAAATAAAAAGCTCCCCCTTGAGCCCGTTATCCGGTGCTCACACCAAACTCTAAGTTAACTTGGTTTAGGAACCAAGTTCAACTGATTCTCGTCAGAGAACCCCCCCACCCCCTATCCTGGTGGAGCGCAAAGCTAACGAAAAAGAAAAAGATCGCCCTCGAGCCTATTACCCGGTGGTCACACCAAATACTAAGTTAACTTGGTTTAAGAACCAAGTTCAACTGATTCTAGTCAGAGAACTTCCCCGACCCACTATCCTGGTGTAGCACAAAGCACTTTGATAGTCTTCGACCTTGAGGACTTCCGAAACGAATAGGAAAAAGCTCCCCCTCGAGCCCGTTTCCCGGCGGTCACACCGTACTCTAAGTTAATTTGGTTTAAGAACCAATTTCAACTTACTCTCGCCAGAGAGTAAGTTGATATTGGTTCTTAAACCCTTTAACTGCTAAAATTGTTTTAAATAAAAAAAATCAACCCTCTTTGAATAATAACTCCTTATCTGTTTCATTATAACCGGTATTGCCAAAGCTTTGTTACACTCGTTATGACGCTATCAATAAAGGACATAATGATAGGTTTGATGCAGTTAGACAAGCTTTTATTGTTTTAATCTATGAATATGTGTTTAAATTGTAATATTAATCAATGTAACCCTCCTCGTCGGTAAGCACGTGGTCTGTCGTGAAGGTTTTTTCATAAAAACAATGAGAATTCTATTTTTATGACTGTTCAAGTCCTTCGGAAAACGACGCAGTGCCCCTGACGGTGTTCTTACATACGATGGGTAAGCAGATGCCTTTCCACGCACTCCTCCTTGACAGCCCTGGAAATCTTAGCCAACAGATTACTCTTCCTCTTCGCGAGCGCAGTCATTTTGAGCATCGGAGCACTTTTGACAGCCTTTTTCACAGCCAAACAGTTAAAAACTTGAGGTCTGCCTGAACGAAGTCGATCTTTGAGGTTTTCCTCGTTTTTGAGCCTCTCTGTGGATAGTCATCCTGCTGACGTTGAGACGCTTGGCGATGTCAGACTTGTTGTGGCTCGCGCATAGAAGAGCCGATATCTCGATTCTTTTCACTTCTATCTCTACACGCATACACACAATGGAAAAGATACGTGCATTAAGAGTAGAATTTTATGTTTGTTTGACGGAACTTTTTAAATCACATAGGTAAACCTCTCGAAGATAAACAAGGTCTGTTGACCAAAAAGTCGCGTGCTCTCACTTATTCTGATTTGTGACCTTACGACTTTCAAAACTTTAAATAATTCCCGGACTAACCTTGGGATGACATTGGTGATTCTATCATTCAAAAGAGAATGAAAAACAACATAATGGTTTCAAATTTCTTTAGAACCTACCCTAAAATAGATGGGTAAACCTAAAATAGATGGGTTAGCCCCTAGCTGTGCCGAGGCTAACCTAGCCTAGCTTAGTATAAGATTACCATAAGGCTTAGTATCCCCTTCGAGATGACCTGCAGCAGGAAAACTAAATGTTATTAGACAGCCTCTTGTAGAGCCTTCCAAAGTTTTGCTACCTCCACTTCATATAAAGCTTGTTTTGGTCAAACAGTTTGTAAAAGCATTAGATCATGGTGGAGAAGTATTTCAAAAGATTCGTCTACTCTTTCCAAAGCTATCAGAGGCCAAAGTTAAGGGTGGTATATTTACTGGACAGCAAGTAAGGAAAATGTTGAAGTCAGTACAACATAAGAATGCAATGACTGATGTTGAAAGTGAGGCGTGGTGTGCATTTATAAATATAGTTAATGGAATCCTTGGTAAAAATAAAGATCCAAACTACAAGCAGCTGGTAGCAAAATCTTTAGAAAGTTATAAGAATTTAGGATGTAGAATGTCACTGAAGGTGCACATTTTTCATTCACATTTGGATTTTTTTGGTGAAAATTTGGGAGAAGTGAGTGAGGAGACCGGTGAGCGGCTTCATCAAGACCTTGCTGTAATGGGTAAAAGATACCAAGGAAGATGGGTCACTGCTCTGATGACGGACTATATATAGTCACTGGTGCGTAAAGATCAAGGAGCTCACAGTAATAAAGCACGTTCTTCAGGGCACTTTTAGTAGGTTATCTCTTATAATCATATTTTCTGATTAGTTTAAAAAGGAATACAAAGACAAAATATTATGAGCTATTATTCATGGATAATGTGAATATGCTAAATAAAGTGAACTGTCGCAGCTATTTATAGTTAGTTTTATATATAAAATTCCAATTATCTCAAAAAGTATCGATACTATGCAATTTTCAATGGTATCTTTGGAATCAGGAGGTAAAATCACCTTAGAAACACTAAAACATTTAAAGAAACAAAACTAGTAATACCCAATTTAACCTAGCATACATAGCTGGGCGCGCCTTTAATTTTTTTCGGGTGCGACTTTGCCGCCGGATCTGGTGTAACTGCAACTTTGCGACTATATTTTTGGCCCCCCCAGTGCGACTTGCGACTTTGCGACTGCGACCTTTTTTCCCCGGTGCGACTCTGCTAAATTACAAAGTAAACTTTAGTGCGATAACAGAAACATCCTTTTATAAGGCAAAAAAACATATTTAAAAAGCTTTTAATTTTTTAGGTAAAACACAGCCTAAACTAATATCTACAGGTCATCCTCCTCCTCCATGTCCTCCTGGCCCATCTTCTCCTCCAGGAGATCGATGTTCCCTTTGAGGAACACAAGCTCATCAAAGTTGACCTCATCCAAGGAGGACCTCTTGGCCCTGAGGACGTCCCCGGCCGTGCTGAATAGCCTCTCTACAGCTGCAGAGCTTGGGGTGGGGTATTATACTTAATGAATAAGTCCACCGACACCTCTCTCTGCTGGTAGGGGAAGAGGTACCAGGCCAGTTCGCCTTTAGAGGGCACCCATTCCTCCATGCACTTCCTCAGGACCTCTCTCACATCCTGCTGCTTGTTGGCCGGGCCTCTAGCAAACAACTTGTTGAAGAGGTGGGCGTCCAAGTCCTGGAGTTCCTGCACTTCTGGCTGGCCAGGCTCACGCTGCTGCTGCTGATGAGGAAATAAGAGATTCAGATCAGCGAAGGACATCACTCTTTACCTTACCGGTTTAAGTTTAAAACAATCGAGATTTTCTAAGCTCATAGAGTGGCCTAATGGATTTAAAGAAATATAAAACCATGTGAGTTTAATAGGCTATATCAATATGATCTTTAAATTTAGAACCAAGGCCTAGTCTACATACGATGGTCCAATTTTTACTTATATTGTTTAATTTTAGGCAGAATGCTGTTAGATTTTAATTTCTTACACTTCACAGTACCTTTTCGTCTTAGCCACAAGAAAAGTATAAGCAAATATCAAAATACGAGAAAATGAGATTAATTCGCACGTTCTTAAACGTTTTTAACTGACAGGACAGGTTTAAAACTTGGTTCACGCCTGAAAAGTGTATATAATTTTAACAATTTATAATAAAATTCAGTGAGAAACTTTTTGGGGGTACGTTTAGGTAGTTTCATGTAACGTCATTGTCATATAATGTGAAGAATTTAATTTATCGTAAAAGGAGAGTTAAAAATCAGATAAAAATAAAGTTAACTGTTACGAACTCAAATTTGACATTTTTAGCCAAATCGGGCTTTAAAACTGGTTTAAAACAGCCACGGCAATTTCTTTCAAATAAGTCTTCTTTGTTCCTGTTCAAAGTCGCAGAAAATTAACGGTGCGACTGAGCCTAGTCCGACTTTTTCAAAACGTTTGCGACTTCGAATTTCAAAGTGCGACAAAGTCGCTAAGTAACAACTCGTTGCCGCAACACCAAGCTCTGCTAGCATAGTATAGCCTACTTTATCGTACCTTAGCTTAGTATAGCCTAGCCTATCGTATCGTAGTATAGCCGAGCCTAGCATAGTAGACCCTAGTCTAACCTAACATATTATAGTATAGCCTAGCTTAGCCTAGTCTATTATAGCCTTGCCTAGCGTAGTATTGCCTAGTGTAACCTAGTTTACTATAGCCTAAGCAGGTATGGCTTAGCATTGCATGTCAGAGACTAGCCTAGCGTCGCCTAGATTAGCCTAGCCTAGTATAGCCAAGCTAGAATAGGATACAATAGCCTAGTCAATATATCCTTGCATACGATAGCCTAGCCTACTATAGCCTTGTCTAGCGTAACATTGACTAGTGTAGCCTAGCTTACTATAGCCTAACCAGTTATGGTTTAGCTTTGCATGCCAGAGCCTAGCCCAGAGTCGCCTAGAGTAGCCTAGCCTAGTATAGCCAAACTAGAATAGGCTAGTATAACCTAGCCTAGTTCAGTATAGCCTTGCCTAGCGTAGCATTGCCTAGTGTAGCCTAGCTTACTATAGCCTAACCAGGTATAGCTTAGCATTGCATTCCACAGCCTAGCCTAGCTTCGCCTAGAGTAACCTAGCCTAGTATAGCCAAGTTAGAATATGCTACTATAGCCTAGCCAATATATCCTTGCATACGATAGCCTAGCCTAGCATACTATAAGCTAGCTTTCTATAGCCTATCTTAGCATAACCACACCTAACATAATAGAGTTAAGCATATCATGTTATAGCCTAGCCTAGTAGATCCTAGACTAGTATAGCATACCATACCCTAGACTAGAATAACCTTGCATAGCTATGCCTATTATAGCATTAGTTAGCTAGCGTATCGTAGCCTAACTTATTATTACCTAGCATAGCCTATTATACTTTAGCCTACACTAGCATAGCATAGTATAGCTCTGCCTAGCCTAGTATAGCTTAGCATAGCTTAGCCTAGCCTAGCATAGTATAACCTAGTCTAGCATTAACTATCCTAGACAAGTATAGCATATACTATCCTATTATACCCAGGGTCGGATTAAGGAGCTGCGGGGCCCTACCGGTATATGTATATGTACAGATATATACATATATAAATATTTTATCTCACCCCTACTCCCCATTTTTCTCTGCAGAGAGGAAAAATTTATCTTAGGAATTTAAAAGAACTGCTAGTCTGATTGAGAGGACTCAACTGAAAATAATGGTTTATTTTGTACATTTTTTATTCCTTTTTAAAGAACAACACCAGGCATATCAGTAGCTTAGCCAGTAGACTATTTATGATGCCTTGGAGAATCTTGGAACTATTTGCTAAACTGAGTGCACACCAATTAGTTACGTGGTTCACATGAAACACTTGCGATACTTGGCAACAGAAAACTCCTGAATTATCCTTGATGTGTTAATTTCTCTCAGTAACTCGTGCTCAATACCCATTAGAGAGAGATGGTTCAATCTTATTTGATCCATACTGACTCTCACTCCGTTTTTAATTCTATTTAATTTTGAAAGGAGCGTTCACCATTGCAGTTGGTAATCATTGGAGTTAAATAAATCTTAAACGGAATCTCGACATTAGGAAAACACGTCCCAAAACAATTATCAACTATCAAATGATACGATGTCAGTTCGTAAAGGTCTTGTTGAGATCCAGCAACAATATCAGCTAGGTCAGTTTTAAAAAGTTGACTAAACTGGATCAATTCATCTTCGAACTCTTTTTCCAAATATTAAGGGTAAGCCTGAATCAGTTTTGTTCCACCAGCATTTACTTCATCTGGAGTAAGCTTTGGCAGCTTTCGAAGGAACCCAAACATACCTTTCAACTTCATTTATGCCATCTGTCTTTTTGAAATAGCAGCAACCACAATAACCAGAAAAGCTCCAATTCTAAATGATTCAGATGGCTAGATGGATTCTATACTGCTATCATCTGAGGTAATGGTCGTATTTGAGAATCCGCCGTCTTTTTCATGAAACGTCCTTGTGGTATTGATGGCAATCAGTAAGAATTTTGCCTTATCTTCAATACCTGTGAAAGTTGTTCTAAGAGCTTCAACATAACCTTGGAAAGATTCGTAGATCGCACAAGCAGAATTCAAGTCTTGATCTGATGTCTGCAATGGAACACTGGTTTTCTTAAATTTGGCAGAATCCGATTCCACACTATGACCATAAGTCCTGTATATAATGTTTTCATGGTTGCCAAGAGTTCTTTAGCCTGCTGTCTGCATTCAGGCTTGATATCGGTATCCTCAGCAATGTCTTTCAACACATTCATTATAATAGAATAGAATGCTCGAGCAGACGATCTAGTATCAGAGATTCTTTTGGGCAGGGGAAGGGGAGATTTACTATTTGACAAAGCCTTTGCGAGGATTCCACATCGATGAGTAGAAGCCGAAAAGAATGTGTATATATTTTCAACAAAAGCAAAGAAATTGACGGTTTTTGGACAACATTCTACAGCAAATTTTCCTACTAAGTTGAGAGAATACGCAAAACATAGAATATACTCCGCAAAATTACACTTCTCTTTGATGATGGCCTGTAGTCTATTGTATTTTGCATTGATGTTACTATCATTGTCATTAACTCTGGCCTCTACAATCTTCGATGTTGATTACCCTTTCTTTAAAGAAATCCAGTAAGCTGTCAGCAAGTTTTGCAGAACTATGACCTTCCATCTCTAAAAACTTGATAAATCTTTCTACAGGTCCAGAAGGCAACACATATCGCACAATCAAAGTAAGTTGGTCAATGTTTGCTAAATCTGGTGTTGAATTAAGTGAAATTGAATATACTTGGACTTTTTAATTTCACTGATTATTTTGCCAAACATCCCGGCCCAGATCAGACTAATAAACTCTTCAGGCACATCTTTGGACAGATATGAAGTATGACCTTTTCTTTTGTTCCCATGAGCATTTATGTGCTCAGATAGAAAAGGGTCAAACTTGGCTAGCAGTTCTAATATTCCAAGGTAATTACCATTCTTTGAAGAGCCAACAGTTTCATTACTTCCACGGAAAGGGAGACCTCATTCTGCTAAAAACTTTATAACTTCGATTACACGCTCAAGCACTTTTCGTCAGTATTGTTGTTCATTTTCCATCTATTTAACAAGTACAGAATTAACACATTCACCCCTCTTCTTCCGAGCTAACAAGGCAATAATAGCTTTCTTGTGCACAGTCCTTTCTTTGTGTTGAATCAGTCCAGTGTTAGCATTCTTCCAATCATCAAAACTTAGAAGGGAACTCTGGGCTCATAACTTTGCAAGGAAAGAAAAATAGGCAGCCTTGGCTCGGTGAGTAGCAGAGCCAATTTTTCTCATTTACAATTTGTACGTTTGTGAACCCTGTTAAAGTAAGATTTCTAACAAAATCTTGGTTTATTTTCGCTTTTACGGTGTCTTTTGGAGGAAATAAACGCAGAGCCTTTATTTTGACAGTCCTGACTTCCTTTAGCAATCCAGTACTCTTTCAAAACCTCATCATATTTCGGTGGCCACTTTCCTAGATCAGTGGAAAAGCTGTTTTTGTTCCCACTGCAGATTTATCTTTATTTAATGTTATGATAACCTCTCGAATATTAGTCTGTAAATGTGTTAGCAACGCCATGTTAGTCTGTAAATGTGTTGGCAACGCCGCAACTTGACGTACACGTGACCTAATGAATATACAGCAGCAAAGCGATCGCTTCTGAAGAGGAAAAACTATTTTCCCCCGTTGGCTCATCGCATCACGATATATTATTGTACTCAATACCCTACCAAGCGACTCCTGGCTTATTCATGAATATGGACACTATTGATAAGAGGTATAAAAGTACCATTTGACGTGTCAAAAACAACAAAACCCACGCTAAGATCGGCTGTGCCTCAACCGCCATTAAACTCAGTCTTCAGTCCAGTGTTGCCAGATGGTACAGAGGAAATCATTGCGTGAAAACCAGTAGGTAGGTAAAAATTCGGTAGCCGTACTTTAATATATATCTGGTGGTTCTTGTGATATATGTTATGTAGATAAAATTAAGTTAAAAAGCATTACATCAGTATTTTTTTATAACTATTTGGTGAAAATTTGGAAAACAAATATACATATTATTCATGAAACTGATAAATTATTTCTGAACTTCATCATAATTTCAGTAAACTCATGATATATCGGTAAATCTGGCAACACAGGACTTCACTGAGCCATGATCTCAATATTTCTCATCATTATCATCATCCAGCTGATTTGTCCCATTTTCTGTTATTGTATTTAATATAAACTATACTAAACTGTTATCTGCATTAATAGGTTAAATAGATTATCTATAATACCCCCCTTCCCTAATTTACTCTACAGTTAGTCAAGGAAATACACATTTAAGAATCCATCGCCAGGACCTTCAATCTTTATGCCACTCAATTTATATCTGTTTATTTCTGCTGCACCAAGAAAGTCCGGATTTGAACCGCGGGCCACCAGTCGAGTAGCCCTAGTATGCTCTAGTGAAGTTTTCTATCCTTTTCTTATATATTGTGATATTATCTATAATAATAATATAAAAAGTCAGGAAAATTAATAATTATTTTGTCATGTCTTTCTGTGCTTAAGGGCAAAAACTTAATTATTATTAATTTTTTACATCTCCACGGGACCCCCTGAAGCGCGAGGCCCGTAGCACGTGCTACATGTGCTACTAAGTTAAACCGGAACTGATTATACCCTAGGCAAGCATAGCTTAGTATTGTCTAGCCTAACATACAATATGCTATCCTAGCATAGTATGTTATAGCTTAAATTAGCATAGTATATCTTACCCTTGTACATTATATCTTAGCATATTATAGCCTAGCCTATAATAGACTAGCATAGTATAGCATATTCTAGGCTTGCCTAGCAGAGTATAGCATATTATAGCCTAGTCTAGTCTAGCAGAGTATCGGCCGAATAGTTAAGATGTTTTTACTATTCAAAATAATTCCAGGGCTAACCTTGGGAAGACTCTGGCAATTATAGCATTCGAAAGAGAATGTAAAACAAAATCAGAGTTTCAAATTTCGTTAGAGTCAGCTAAATAGTTATGATGTTATTGCCAAAACAGAGTAATTCCCAGGCTAACCTTGGGAGGACTTTGGTAATTATAGCATTCGAAAGTGAATGTAAAACAACATAAGGTTTCCAAATTTCGTTAGAATCGGCGAATAGTTATGATGTTAAAACAAAAAAAATTAATGAGCAAAACGGGCACCGACCGACATAGTGAGATTTAGAGTCGCTCGCGACTAGACTCGCACGCGACTAAAAAACAAGTGTAATATAGATTCGGCACAACCCAGTATATACAAGGTGAGGGGAGTATTTGAGGACGTTTTTGGTATGATAATAAAACAACTATATTTAAAAAAATAAATATATTTGAATAAACATTATTGCAATTAGTCTTGATAATGATTTTTAATCACCGAAACAGCTGAAATGTTGACATTATATGGTACTTATTAATTTCGAAAATTACCTGGACAATGACGGCTTTCAAGTGAAGCTATGTTATTATGAGGATGTCGATTAATCTCCCTTTCAACCTTTGCTTTACACATAGTAGTCCATAGGATTGATATCTGGCGAGTTTAGTGGTCACATATTTGGTGTGACATGATCGTAAAAATTACACTGGTCTACAAGCTTTTTGATGTTTAAGAAATGGACATCATTCCTGTAAGAAATCGGTCCCTTGAATCGAAAAATTACCTTCATTTTAATCTATCAGGTCTAGTTTTTAAGTTACTAAACATCCTTTTATAATACATATACCAGGCAATGGCTTCGCTACTAAGATTAAAATTCAAAATCTAAAAAAAAGCAGCCATGGTTAAATTTTCTGAACTTCACCAATTATAATAATTTTAAAAAGGAATTCTAAACTGAATTTTCCCCTTTTCAAAATATCACGTTGCTAAAATATAGTTATAGAATAGAAGATATATTAAAATAAATTTCTGAACTTTACCATTTGTAATTCTTTGGGTTTTAAAAAATTCACAAAATTTCGATACTTATATTTATTTCTGAACTTCACTGTCGAGGAATTGTCTCCTCACTTTTATCGGAGAATTATTCTTCAACTGTTGGCCGTTTAACCTTTAATCCGATACAATACCTCTTTGTCAAAGTATTTATTTATTTACTGACTTTAGTGAGCCAGTCTGACACCCCTTAGGAAGGAAAATAATTCCTCTATTGGCTGAGTGGACTCCAAATTCGTCTAAAGGAGTCTAATTACTGAATTATGAGAGTACCACAGTGTTTGATCAGTTTTAGGGAAAGAGTCGGTCAGCACGTAAAGATCCAGTAAAACACCAAGTATTAACGCAAATATATATATTTTTTAATTTATCAATTAACTCAAGTATTTATATTTACACGAAATTCTCTTAGTTTAACATGGTCTTTGATCACACGCTTCGAATATTGGCCTACTCCTGACGAGAGCTCTGATCAAAACAATTGTCAGATAGCTAATTTCTGGAGGCCTCTAAGTTACATAGTTAAACCACCATTTACTGTCCCTAATCTAACTAAAATATTACAGAAGTCACGAAATACTATTTCTCCCTTAGTTAGCTTGAGACATTTTTAAAGATCCTAATTAACCAAAACAAATATATATAGTCATTCGGACTTACATGACTTTGATCGGAACGGGGGTTGACGGATGTCGCTATAGTGGATTTTTCAGCGAGTATTCGGGAGAATAAAGACTTCACGATGAAGGAGAAATTCAGGTGTGCCGTTATAACGTTGAAGGGGGGAAGGGACGAAGTTGTCACGGTGAAAGTAGAAACCGATGTCGATCTCTTAATATTTTATCAATCCGGTTATAAGTCTAACAGACGACCTTAGACTTCTCAGCCTCTAAGCACTTGTGGTAGTGGTAATTACTTTATCTCAATGAACGGCAAGACATTCGTTGGAGAGAATGGTTGTGCTCTCTGGCTCGAGGAGTACTTTTCTTTATAGCTCTTGAGTTCTTCTTCTACTCTCGTCTACTTCGCAGAGTTACCAAACTAGGTTTTGGTATATGGGGTGATCCCGAAAGTAATTAAAGAGAACCTACTTTGAAATCACTTCTTCTTCTTTCAAAATTAATGAAATTTCGACTTGAGAGTTCCTCGAGAGTGAGCTGATAACTTCTTTAATCTTGCTCCCCAAATTCCTGTTTGGCACCTAGAAATTTTTCCAGCCAGACCTCTTGCTAAGTCTTCGAGGGATGAATCGGTATGGCACCGATACGAAGACGAGATGGACATCTAAATAAGTCGAGTCCGAAACAGTGCGAGGGACTGATGACAAAAATCTAGTCCTCTTTCGTCTCTAACAGAATATTCTCATTCCTTCCTTACGGGGCTTAATTATAGCCCGGGGACCGAATCAACTAAGAGGGACGGAGTAATGCCTCTGAGAGGAGCGCGAGGAGGGAGGGGGCGGGGGGAACCGCGGAGCCCAGGTCTGCTTCTCAAGGAGAGGCACCGACAACCGTCCCACTATTTCTCCTCGGTGGTCCTTTGTTCTTACGCCGCTCTCTGGCGCTCTAACCGCGGGCCTCTTGACCTCGTAGGTAATCGGATCTTTTGAGTTCGGCGATTAACTGGGAGTTTTGCCTAGCGAGTTGTTCAAACCGTCAGCTAGATAGATTTCTTCCTCAATTTCAATGGGGCCAGTTTCTTATTAGGGTTGCTTAATGGCCTTTTGCGGCTTCCTTGGGACGGGCAGCTCGAGTCGACTACCCACCGGGCGCGGAGATCAGAGCCATTCGGCAGTTTGACTGTTAGTAAAACGTCTACCGTTCTCACGCACTTCAATTTCTCGTTCTTTTCTCTCGCTCTCTCCGACGTGAGATTTTAATATATATGTGCGCTTGGCCCTATGGGTGGCGTTACGTTTTAATTTCTCTACATTCACCATTTTGTTTTTTGATATTATAAAAGAATTATTAGAAATAACTTTGATAAAAACATAAGTCATATCCAAACTAAGATGAAATTATTATTTAAATAGAGTTAGCGATGATGATGATGATGATGATGATGATGTTGATGATGATGATTAGGTTTAAGTCAAAGTCCATATGTTAATAAGTCTGTGTGTGAGTCAATGTCATATGTATATGTCATAAGTGTGTATATGTTATAAATTAGTCAGTATGTATGTGTGTACTTCCACTACACTTGATTCTTTTCTTCATCTTAATTCTAATTATTTTCTTTTTTACCGAATTTTCGGATGTTGCGGTGAACTAAGCAAGAGAACATGAGCAAGATGTCCTCTTCAAAAAAGTGGTGCCTTAATTGTCCAAATGTGTTATGGAAACGCGAAAGTGAAAACTATAAAAACCTTTTTAACAACTTGATATCAAATTTTCGAGATATTAGCGCGAATTTGAGCATCAAAATTCATTTTCCTTTTAGTCATCTTGATCGTTTTCCTGAAAATCTCGGAGATGTTAGCTACAAACAAAGGCGACGATCCATCAGGACATCAAAGAGATCGAACTCATTACCAATGACCTTGGGACGTTGTGATGATAGCAGACTATTGCTGGTTTTTAAAATGAGATTCTGCCAAAAATCTTTGCCAACGTGCATTTTCAATTTTTACTTATGCTTTGTTTGTCTATGTGTTATGCTCTCTTGATTGTTTCATATTAATTGCCTCTGGTAGAGTTAAAATAGTCTAAATAAAGAGAGTCTTGTTTAATTGCACTAAAAATCACTAATATCAACTCATGTACACCTTTGGAAATATTTTCATGCGCAATTTTATCATCTAATAGAGCCAATATGGAGATGAGGAGAGATAGAAAACTAGACCTGATGGAGGAAAACTGAAGTTATTTTAGAATTTAGCAGGAAAAATCACTTAAGAATTCGTTGAAATATTTCAGGCACCAGACATAAGATTTTGTTTTGCTGTCCAGTTTTATCTGTCAATCATTCTTGGGTTACTAGGTCTTTGTGGGAAGGTGCCAAAACTTGCCAAAACACATATAGCCTTTCATTGCGTACTTATCCATCTTAGGCTTGATAGTACTTTCCAGGACCTGAATGTTTTCAATAGTCTTAAGTCTATGACCCTGTGTGAAAAAGTGGGGTGCATGAGATGACATTCTCTACTCACCACTCATAAAACCATCACAGTTGCTGGATATTTGGTGTCCATCATTCTGGGTAGTTCATAAGGATATGCACATAAGCAGCTGGACTTTCTTCTGTTAGGCTTTTTATACTGGTCAAGGTCTTTTTCGTCAGAGAAAAAATATGACGGTATGTTTTTTCATTTCTTAAGTTATCATGTTATTTTAAAAGAGTTTTCGGTAACTAATATGAAGGTATAATAAACTGAAAACGAAATGGCCTCAAATACCCGTCACACACACACATTTATATATGAAGGGTGTTCAAATAACGTGGACCCATTTTAAATGTCAGTTAAGTTTAAGCGTCTAATAATTTTTTTTGTTTTTATTTCAAATTTAACAACTTTAGTCTTTGGCAATTTCAACCATGGAAAGATTAACAATCGAACAAGGTGTTAAAGTTATCGAAGCCTATTACGAAAATGGACGTTCAAACAGAAACGCATTTCGGGCACTTCGCGAATTTTGGTCAACATAATCGGCCAACCGAGAGTGCAATGGGGAAAATTGATCGTAAATTCAAACAAACGGGGTCGGTGGCAGATATGAAAACGCCATTGCGTGCTCGTTTACGCCGTTCAGCTGAAAAAATTGCTGCAGTGCGCGAGAATTTGGCCGAAGATCCAGACACCTCTATTCATCATCGCGCGCAAGAATTAAACCTCTCCACTACAAAGTTACATCGAATTTTGACAAAAGATTTGTCTCTAGACGCTTACAAAATTCAATTGACACAAGAACTGAAGACTACTGACCATTTGAAGCGCCGTACATTCGTCAATTGGGTGCACAAGCAAAGACAAGCCGATGATGATTTTTCGCAAAAAAATCATCTTTAGTGATTAAGCCCATTTTCATCTTGGTGGCTTCGTTAATAAGCAGAATTGTCGCATTTGGGATGATGAAAATCCAAGGAAGATTGTTACAAAGCCACTGCATCCACAAAAGGTCACTGTTTGGTGTGCATTTTTTGCTAGCGGAATCATTGGGCCGTATTTCTTCGAAAATGAGGCCAGGAATTCTGTTACGGTGACAGGCTAGCGATACCGTGCCATGATAACCAAATTTTTATGGCCTGAATTAAATTCTATGGATGTCGAAGATTTGTGGTTTCAACAGGACGGCGCCACATGCCACACAGCCAATGCAACAATGGCTTTATTGAATGAGAATTTCCCAGGTCGCATCATCTCTCGAAACAGCGAGGTCAATTGGCCACCACGATCGTGTGAGTTGACGCCTTTAGATTTCTTCCTTTGGGGTCATCTCAAAAGTAAGGTCTATGCCAACAAGCCAACAACAATTCAACAGCTGAAAGATGAGATAATAAGGCATATTGGTGAGATCAGGAGCAACTATGCAGAGACGTCATCAAAAATATTCGCCAATAACACTTTTAAGACCACAGTAATAGGACTAATTTTATATTCAAAACAAGAACCAGGTTTCGCATATAAAATTAAAATGAATCCTATTACTGTTGTTTTATCCTTATAGTTACACTTACGCTACTGTACATTTTTGGATATATATATATATTGTAAAAGAAAGATATATTGAACACATATATGTTAAAGTAAGAGTTGGGTAAAATTTAAGAAACCTGAGACAAGTTATCCGGTTAGTATAAGCAAATATTGGCAACCTATATTGCTTGAAGTTCCCTGTGAAAGCAACAGGGATACTATATAAAACCGTTTGATAAATTCATTTTTGTGGAGTGTTAGAAAGATACTTTAAGCATACCTTCCCTGGCCAAGTATGATACCCGGCTCCCAGGGCGCTTGATTTTCGATTATTTGTTTATACAGGGTGACTCCCCAAAACGGGCTGGCACACACTTTTTTGTGACATATCCTTCATGCATTCACTAATCACCCTTACTTTTCAGGACATGGCCGAAGCAAACAATATACTGTGTCAAACTTTACTACCAGACAGGCTCGTTCAAGAAAGTGCAGGACACTTTCGTGCATCAGTTCGAATGTGAAAAAGCCCCCTGCAAGAGAAGAATTCAGGACTGGGTGGACCACTTCGAGAACTATAGGACAGTGGAAAACCTTAATGGAGCCAGTGAAAACCGTCCAAGCCATTCAGGACGCCCCAGGAAGCGTACAGCTGAGCTGGTCGAGAGCGTGAGGGAGTCAGTTTAGCAGAGTTTAAAACGCTCTGTGCTCAAGCGAAGTCGATCCCTCGGTATATCCCGTGAGACTTGCAGCAGAGTGCTAGTAATGGATGTAAAGGCCTACCCATGCAAAATACAGACGAAGCAGACCATCACAGCCACAGACAAGTAGCAAAGAAAGGCTATGGCAGTCAAGATACGAGAGAAGATTCAGGAGACCCCAACTTTCTTTAACCTTTTTTGGACCTCAGATAACGCTCACTTCCATCTTGAGGAAAGGTAAACTCGAAGACAAATGTCTTTTGGGGTACCTCCAGACCAAATGAGTTAGCGAGAGTTCTGTTTGACTAAAAACAAAAATAGACTTATTCTATTGTGTTTTTTTACACGATAAACTAATTAGCACGAAAGTTTCATCCAATCCTTGCAGAAAATTAAGAAATGAGGCCTACAGAAAGCTGGCGCCCGTTTTTGCGGGGTGACCCTGTACTAACCATGATTGATAAGAGTTATTTATTTGTGTTAATTCTTAACCATTTTTCAAAAATGAGCCTCCTTATGAGTCAGGCGAGGATGTAGCAAAGGTCTATTACCTCGCATCAATATATTTCCCTCATTTCTTACTACCTGTATGTGGTCATCTTTGAGGAACCTTAAGTTATAGTTTGATGTGAAAATACTCAAACGTTCGTGCCCCCCCTTCCTCGTTTCATTTGATATATGGTCACTGCTTGACCCATCTGGGTACTGGGTGTAGATTTGCTCTTTAGTTTGACCAGGAAGATGAAGACAAAAAATTCCTACACTTTTTCTTTAGCTTCACACTCTGTCGACGCTAGTCGCTCCTTTTCAGGCTCATGATAGTTATACTAAAATCAAAAAGTATATAAATTACTTAAAAAGTATTTGTATAGTAAAAATAGGATAATGATAAAACGTATGAATCCTTTGAAAACATAATAAAATGAATAAAAATGGTAGAACTCAAACAGGTTTAAAACAAGAAGGGATAAATAAAGAGAATCTTTACTCGATAGATACCAGCTTACTTTCATTCTGTGAGGGTTGTAAATTAGATGAAAGATTACAAATAACCGAGTTATAACTATAACAGTTTTGATGGTTTAAGATCTATATGATAATCATCAGCAATAGAACTGCTACTAAGATTTGGGCACTTATGTTTAATGTGAATTAATTAAAGAAATCTTAAAGAAGCTTCGTTTTTATGAGATTATATTATTTGAGAATTTTCTAAAGTGACTTACATCTTGCATGTAATTAAATAGGCGAGTGTTGATTTGATTTTACCCTTTTACTAGTAAGAAGACCAAAGACATGTCCATATGTGTACCAAACCCTACCAGGAGTGAGCACAGAAAGAAAGCAGTGCCTATGTATCTTCTGCAGTGACCTCGTACACAATTAATTTGGTAGACAACACTTTCCCTCACTCGGAGTGAGGAATTATTTGTTACTTAGTAATTGGTGGCAATTATCTTAATGCATAATTTACCCCTCAAACTCCAGTGCTTTTTTCTAGTGTTTCCTATTATAAAAATCTCAAATAATGGGAAGATAAAGATTTTTAATGTTACGTATTTATAAACATTCCTAATTGATATATGCCAAAAACAACAATAAAAAAATGTTAAACAAAATTCAAGTTAACAAATTAGTAGGTAATGATTAAAATGAAATTTGAAATTGCCTTTTAGACAATATAATTTCAAAATATACGAATGAGGTTTCTCAACTAAATCATAGAAAATTAAGATGCAAAATTCTAAGTAGCTTTCACAGAGCCTCTTAATCGCGATGCATAGGAAACCCTTACCACTATTCGCATTGGTCTCAGGTCTTCTTATCACTATTACCAGGACCAAAAGATAACGTCCACGTAATATGAGATTTATTGGTCGCCTGGTTTGTGAAAACTATATCTCTTCTTTACTTGCAATTGAGACCCCTAGTCACGTTTCATCAGCTGCTCGTCAAATTCAATTAGAAAATAGTGACTTTGGGGACATTTACCATATTTATATTTAGAATAATTTTGATTTAAAATAAAGCAAATCTTCCATCGTGGTATCTAGCTTGTTATATAACACGACCATCGACAACCTAATAAATTAGTATTTGGATTATTATTGTATACGAGTGAATTTTAAGTGTTTTGTTTGTAAAAACAAAATCTGTCTCGAGCTAATCTTAACATTTAAAACTCTGTTTAGCGGAAAAATCGTAAAGATTTATTTAGCCTTCAGGTTTTAATGCATTGGTCTCAATATTATGATTTTATTAGTGTCTGAATCATTTTAATCTCGCATTTAATCAGTCTTATCAACAACTCCTTTAGTTTAATCATAGTCCACATTTTTGTAGGCTTTTTGGCCTCTTGTTATATCTACATATATCAAGTCAGTGATGGGTGGTGGTGAGCTCTAAGGTTTTTCTCTGGTGGATAAAAGACCAAATTTTTTGGTTGATTAAAAACAAAAATGGATCTATTCTAATTGCGCCGTCTTACACTGACCAGCAAGTTCTTGAGTGTTTGTCCATATTTTAACCTGTGTTAATTCCTTTTTCTTCCCTAAGTTCTTTACTATTATTTTTAACCTAGAGTGTAAATTCTATTCTCTTACGTAACTTTCTTTACAGTTCTTTTTTACCGTGTCATTTTTCTGCCGTAGGTTCTTTACAATTCTTTTTTACCCATTATTAATTCTTTTTTCCGCAAGTTCTTTTCTCTTCTTTTTTACCCAGTGTTAATTCTTTTTCTTCCGTAAGTTCCTCACTGTTCTTTTTTACGCAGTGTTATTTTTTTTCTCTTAGGCAAATTCTTTACTGTAATTTTTTTTTTACCCAGAGTTTTAATTCTTTGTTCTTCCGTAAGTTTTTTACTCTTTTTTTAAGCTTGTTATTTTTTTCCGCGCTAAGTTCTTTACTATTCTTTTTTACCCAATGTTAATTCTTTCTTCTTCCGCAAGTTCTGTATTGTTCTTTTTTAGCCACTGTTAATTCTTTTTCTTTCGTAAGTTCTTTACTGTTCTTTTTTACACAATGTTAATTCTTTCTTCTTCCGCAAGTTCTTTATTATTCTTTTTTAACCACTGTTAATTCTTTTTCCTCCGTAAGTTCTTTACTGTTCTTTTTTACCCAGTGTTAATTCTTTCTTCTTCCGCAAGTTCTTTATTGTTCTTTGTTAGCCACTGTTAATTTTTTTCTTTCGTAAGTTCTTTACTGTTCTTTTTTACACAATGTTAATTCTTTCTTCTTCCGCAAGTTCTTTATTGTTATTTTTTAACCACTGTTAATTCTTTTTCTTTCGTAAGTTCTTTACTGTTCTTTTTTACCCAGTGTTAATTCTTTCTTCTTCCGCACGTTCTTTATTGTTCTTTTTTAGCCACTGTTAATCCTTTTTCTTTCGTAATTTCTTTACTATTCTTTTTTACCCAATGTTAATTCTTTCTTTTTCCGCAAGTTCTTTATTGTTCTTTTTTAGCCACTGTTAATTCTTTTTCTTTCCTAAGTTTTTTACTGTTCTTTTTTACCCAATGTTAATTCTTTCTTCTTCCGCAAGTTCTTTATTGTTCTTTTTTAGCCACTGTTAATTCTTTTTCTTTGGTAATTTCTTAACTATTCTTTTTTACCCAGTGTTAATTCTTTCTTCTTCCGCAAGTTCTTTATTGTTTTTTTTTAGCCACTGTTGATTCTTTTTCTTTCGTAATTTCTTTACTATTCTTTTTTACCCAATGTTAATTCTTTCTTCTTCCGCAATTTCTTTATTGTTCTTTTTTAGCCACTGTTAATTTTTTTTCTTTCGTAAGTTCTTTAGTGATCTTTTTTACCCAATGTTAATTCTTTCTTCTTCCGCACGTTCTTTATTGTTCTTTTTTAGCCACTGTTAATTCCTTTTCTTTCTTAAGTTCTTTACTGTTCTTTTTTACCCAATGTTAATTCTTTCTTTTTCCGCAAGTTCTTTATTGTTCTTTTTTAACCACTGTTAATTCTTTTTCTTTCGTAAGTTCATTACTGTTCTTTTTTACCCAATGTTAATTCTTTCTTCTTTCGCAAGTTCTTTATTGTTCTTTTTTAGCCACTGTTATTTCTTTTTCTTTCGTAATTTCTTTACTATTCTTTTTTACCCAATGTTAATTCTTTCTTCTTCCGCAAGTTCTTTATTGTTCTTTTTTAACCACTGTTAATTATTTTTCTTTCGTAAGTTCTTTACTGTTCTTTTTTACCCAGTGTTAATTCTTTCTTCAAATGCTTTCGAAGATGCATTGATGTGAACGATGTCGCCTCTAATATTCTAGCCGCTCTTGGCCATTTTTCCAACCATATCCACCACTGACTTATCTAATCCGCTAATCCTGCTCTCTTGGTTACTTTGCAGATTTAGTATCTTCATTAAATTTAATAAACTTCAGAATCGAACCCCTTATGGTCGAATCGTCCTTTTTATATCAACCAAATATGGTGAATAATAAGAAGAATATTACCTTACCAAAACTATGGTTCGAAATTATGCGTTTGGAAGATGTAATTTCATATTGCACTTTATCATGAAGTCCTGTTTTACATAAACACGTAACCATATATTTACCCAAACTTATGTGTGTTTTTTTGGAAATTCTATCATGGTATCTTCTTTCATATGTCCACACATGTATACATGAAGATTAATCATATTGTTGTTTACTTAAAGCTAAGATGCGAAAACTATTAAGGGGAATATCGATATACACTAGAATAAGAGTAAGAAAAGTTCTGTAAAAATAGTAGTGAAGGTCGAAAGAGTGAAAATACTAACTACCAAAGGATGGTAGGGACAGGAAAACAAGCAATCTTCCAGATATGAACTACAGCATGGTCTTGTGCTACATTTTTATACTACCTTGTGTGCTTAAGTCATTAGCTACCATTAATTTTCATATGCATACGTCTTTAAGGCCATACGGACCTCGTTGTTAGGAATTGGTATATTTGTCATTAACCATATACTGGGTCACCCATTAAAAACTGGCCTGGACAAATTTTTCGATATATCCTTCATTCATTTACTCATTAATCACCCTTACTTTGCAGGATATGACAGAAGCAACACCTGTAAACACAACTATATCTCAATGGGAGCTCCATCAAAGAAAATACTGCGTCAAACATTACTAAAAGATAGGTTCGTTCAAGAAAGTGCAGGACACTTTCGTGCATCAGTTCGAAAGTGAAAAAGCCCCCTTAAGACCCGAATTTAGGACTGGGTGGACCACTTCGAGAACTATAGGACAGTGGAGCATCTCAATGTAGCCAGTGAAAACCGTCCAAGCCATTCAAGACGCCCCAGGAAGCGTACAGCTGAGCTGGTCGAGAGCGTGAGGGAGTCAGTTCAGAAAAGTTTAAAACGCTCTCTGCTCAAGTGAAGTCAGACGCATCGTTATATCCCGTAAGACCTGCAGGGGAGTGCTAGTAATGAATTTAAAGGCCTCCTCATACAGAATACAGACGAAGCAGACCCTTACAGCCTTAGACAAGGAGCAGAGAAAGGCAATGGCAGTCAAGATACTGGAAAAGTTTCAGGAGACCCTACTTTCCTTAACCTCCTTTGGACCTCAGATGAAGCTAACTTCCATCTTGATGAAAAGGTATACTCAAAGACAGATATCTCTCGGACATCTCCGAACCAAATGAAGTATCCACAAAGGTCCTACACTCCTCTAAGTGCACGGTAGGTACTGCAATCTCAGCAAGAGGCATCATCGGACCATTCTTCTTCGAGGAATCTGGCGCAACAGTAACAGTCACCAAGGAGCGGTAAGTTGAGGTCCTAAAAAACTTCAAGAGGGAGATGCTGACCCTGTTCCCGTCATTTATGGGGAATTTTTGGTTTCAGCAAGATAGAGCAAGCTCTCACACCTCAAACCTGCCCCGAGATTGTCTTAAAGACAACTTTGGTGGCCGTGTAATCAGTCTCAAGACTGATTTTGAGTTGGAACCTCACAGCCCAGACTTTAACCCCCTTGATTTCTTTCTCCGGGGCTACCTTAAAAACAAAGTGTACGCAGGGAGACTCAGGACCATCACGCAACTCAAGGAAGCCATCAGGGAGGAGATCAGAGCCATTAGTCGGTCGGTTTGTAAAGACGTCTTGAACAACTTTGTGCTGCGCCTCAAGAAATAAACAGACCGAAATGGAGGTCATCTCGAACATGTGCTATAGGATAAAAAGGAACAGTCCGAAGACTCTCATGTTTTGATGAGGTGTTTTTAAACACAATAAACTAGCTATCACCGAAGTTTCATTCAATCCTTGCAGATAATTAAAAAATGAGGCCTATCGAAATTTGTGGCCCGTTTTAGAGGATCACCCTGTATATGTGAAACCTATAGTTTCTATACAGAAACTTGTACAAAATTGAAACCTAGAAACAAACTCAAGTATCTTAGATTAATCTGAATAATATCCTACCCCCCCCCCCCCCCAAAAAAAAACTGCTTCTTATTGAAAATGTTGCTGGGGTTCACATGAATTTTACGAGTAGTTAGAGGATTAAACCTTCCATATGGAAACTAAAAAATATTTTGTGTGTTTGGACATCAAAACAAGCTTGGGCTAATGGTGGCTGTTAAAAAAAAGGAAACCTCATTTTTAGAACAGGAAAGCTTTAAGTGAACAAAGTTCATTCTGAATTCTTTTTATAAGCTGCGGTTGTTGGCACTAAGTTTGAAATAGAAAGGAAAGAATAGGAATTTAAGCCTTAATCCACTAAAGTTTTGCTCACGGTAACTTGAGGGAGAAATTCCTTGATTATTTAGGGGAGGGCTGTCAGAGCAGTTAAGGATAAATTGCATTCTTTCTCCATACCAAATTTAATGTTTGTATAATTTGAATTAATATGATTAAAAATCTTTTACCCAAGAAAGGTGTTATTAAAAAATATTAAAACCATCATCACTCTAAAGGCGGTAGAAAAGGCTTAAATTCTGATAGACATTAATTTATTATTTTTCACTCAAGTTGGTCATCAAAAAGTCTGAACTGCTTAACTCTGTTTATTTTAATACGAATTGTAGAGGTATCCCCTGAGAATAATATTATTTTCCCACCTCCTAAGATATTACTTTGAGAGAGAAAGCGAGCCGTTACTCCCTCCCCCTTTCGACCTAACCCTTTTTGGACTTGCCGCCAGGTCTCTGCAAAATTCACACTGCGGCATGACGCTGAAATTGAGGCTACCTCCCGGCCATTTCAATATCCCCCCTTCCCCTCGTGTCTGGAGATTACTTTGTAGGTTCACCGTGAACCGCTTTTATGGATCCAAACGCTGGTCATCCGTCTGGCCCGCTTATCCCTGCCGTTGACACTTCCCCGTAAGGAGACGCTCGGATTGTCACGCCCGATAACGATGGTTCGAGAAGGTCTCAATCTCTCTCCCTGTTTTGGAGAACTCCGGGTATATATGCACCCTCTCTAGTATTACAGACAGATTTGGTTAGACGATACTTCCCCGGAAGGAGTACAATTCAACGAGCTCTCTCCCGAGAAGTGTGAGTGACGGTCGCAAGCCACGGAAAAGCTGGATATCACACCCGTATCTTCGGGTCAAAGAGAAGAGTCTCGTGAGGCAATGTCATCCTTTCTCAACCGTCTTCGGGTCAAGGATTGGAGAAGCCGTCCTCCGAAGTTCTTCTGGTGACCTCTTGAGGAAAAGAGGCCCGTTAGCTCGCTCAAGCCAAGTGTGAAGAAGTCATGTTCCCTCCCCTTTGAAGTTCGTCCGGTGATCTCTCGAGGACAAGAGGCCCGCATCTCGCAAAACACAAGTTCGAGAAAGAAGCCCGGGGGGGCACCCGCTGCTAGATGGGGGCTACCCCCGCGAGTAATCAAGGTCACCGAGACTTATTCCAAGCTTCAAAGGAACTAAATCACTCATTACCCTCAATCTTCCATTATAATCATTCCCTAATCACGCTTATCTAATTAGTATTCAGAGCTTAATTCCAAGCTTCAAAGGAACTAAATCACTCATTACCCTCAATCTTCCATTATAATCATTCCCTAATCACGCTTATCTAATTAGTATTCAGAGCTTAATTCCGGTTATTCATGTACTTATATATACCCATATTTTATTGTGTGCCTTTTATTCAGTGTGTATTAAAAATCTATTTTTGTCGTTGTGTTTGGTATATTCTTTGGTCGCGCAGCTGCGGCTATCTATTCAAATCGCACTCTTAGAACAATAACAGTTGTCGCCTTTCTTAGCCTACCTTAGAGCCTGTGTGCGCTTATTCTCGTACACTTGGCCATACTTTAATACTAATTAATGTTTTGCTTTATTAATGGCTAATTATTTTATCTTTATTCACTCTCAGAAATAGACTTTCAGCAAGTTAAGAAGCCCTGATGTATACTAATTTACTTGTGCGCAGTGTCACTGGAGAAGATACATAGGAAATATGGTCCGATCCAACTGGGAGAAGTTTAATTCTAATATGGAAAGCAGGCTTCGTATCAGAAGACAGTAACCACTAGTACCAGAAGACAGTAACCACTAGAGTATAAACAGTTTTGAATCCCATGCTATATAGCATGTACGATGGAATTTAGTATAACGGGTTTTGCAAAACCTCTGTTACACTCGATATTTTTTTTCTTTCTAAAGGTTTACCTTTGTGATAGAAAGAGTTCCGTCAAAGCAAACTTAAGGTTCTATTTTTCCAGGACATGTCATTAAAACATCTGTTCCATTATGTGCATCTGTGTCGAGATGGAAATGAAAAGAATCGAGACCTCGACTCTCAAGCGCGCGGGCCACAAGTTAGACATCGCCAAACGGCTCAACGTTGGCCCGATGTCAGTCCATAGAGCCGCACAGCAGAGGCTGAAAAATGCGGAAAACCTTTAAATAATAAATATGCCTAATAATATTCAAACATCAATTGTAGTAAAATAATTTTCAATTTTAATGCCCGAATTATATATAAAACTGCTTAAAGAGTTTCAAATAAAATCAAAAGCTTTACCATGTAAATCATGATTTTAAGCCGACCTTTAGAAGTTAGGTCATGAATTGATGCCCGTCGTTTTGGTACCATAGAAACTAGTGTGACCGTGAAATTAGGTCCAGAACTACGGAGTTACTCTTTAACTAATCCTAATTATAATAACCTAATGAAACGAATGCTACGTAAGGTGGATTTAGGTTGGATTGAAACCGTAGTTATTTTTGAGAGGTAACTTCATCGCAAAGTCGATGAGCACCGATTAAATACCAACGAAAATTAGGGTAAAATTCCACTTTGAGTTGTTCCCAGTGAAAGAAAAATAGAAACTCGCCCTGAGTAAAGCTACCCAAAATTATTTTTTTCAAAATCCATTGCCTTGAAAAGAGATAAAGTATTCTTTTAGTGAGTAAAACTGGGCCTGAGATTGTCTTTACGAATTGGCGTTTTAATTAAGCCATGTTCATCACCAAAAATCTCTAATTTTACTGCCCAAACAACACACATCTTTATTTTTGACATATGAGTTTCCAAGATTCTTCAGCAAGTCATCGACTCTTAATTGTTGATCTCCCATTAACTCAATCTATCTAGTAAAAGGATTAAGAGTTGTCAATATTTTTATGTAATAGGGATTAAAGGGAAAAAACTATTGCCATTTGGATTCCTACAATACACTTTTAGTATTTGGATTTTTATTGTATTCGAATCAATTTTAAGTGTTTTGTTTTTAAAAACAAAATCTTTCTCAGAGCTAATCTTAACATTTTAAACTCTGTGGATGGAGCGAAAAAATCGTAAACAAATTATTTAGCCTTCAGGTTTTATTGCATTGGTCTCCATATTAGGATTCTGTTACTATCTGAATCATTTTAGATTATTTTCATTTGAAAGAAAAAATCACCTCCGGAACTAATCTATAGAATTGCCTGTTATTTTTTTTTATGTTTATTTGAAGCAATAAATTTAATAGAACTTTTTTTTAATAAACACCGATTGTGGCATTATTTTAACTATAAAGACCAAGGTGTAGTTCGTCATTTATGAATTAAATTGCTCCGAATTTAATCATGGAAAGTACAGTGACAATACAGTGCACTGGTTACAAGGCAGTTTCTCTTCCCATATGGGAGTTAAGCGTAAGAAAGGTAAGATACTTTCTAAGAAAGAGATCAACCACGTTCAGCTTCACTCACTAAATTGTAGAACGAAAGTATCCATTCATCATTTTAAAAGTGGTAAATATATTTCTGAACCTTTTTCATTAAGAAATTAAGAATTTCTGTTTATTAAACTCTTTATTCAGCTATCAATTCTCATTATCTTTACTACCCTCTACTAGTTCTATTAAATTTTAATCAATCCTTTATTTGTTCATATTCTCTTCTCTCTATCAATTTGATCTAACAAGGTTACTGTTAACTAATATTTAGTAATATTTAGTCTTTAACTAGAGTCAATTATCCAACTTTTTGCTTTAAATAAACTGTGTATATTTATGTAAATGACAGAATGTTTAGCGCTAGAACCTTTGTTTTTATTTTTTGTTCCTAGTATACAATTCAATAGTTTTATTATTGACTCCTATGGTTTAAAATCGAAACCTTCCTAAACTATATTATCTGCCATGCTTTTCTTATCGATACATTCACCTCAGTTCCAAAAGATGGATTATTGTTTATCCGAAATGTTGCATTGGGAAATTATGATATGGAATTATTTTTTTACCCCTTCACCTTCATCCTCCTATTTAAATTTTTGGCTCTATAGTAGCACCCTGATATATATATATATATATATATATATATATATATATATATATATATATATATATATATATATATATAAAGAAGGAGCAATGCAAGTTCTGCGGGTGATAATAACCGCCCTCTGCTCTCTTTGATTCTAGTCTTCTTCTAATGTCCCTTTCTCTTACCTCTAAAAAATCCAGTTTCTTGTCTTATTGCTCATTCGCGTCCAATTTCTCTTTCTTGTACTATATATATATATATATATATATATATATATATATATATATATGAGAAACTAAAAAATGGGCGCGTGAGTAGAACAATAATGGAATAAATGCAAAAAATCCCACAGAAAAAATGAAAAGCGGATTCCAAGTTCTTTCGAACTTTATTCAGTTCATTCTCAAGGAATACACAAAAATTTACTTCACAAGAGTAATATATATATATATATATATATATCTATATGGTTTAAAACTAAGTGATGCTCCGCCCACTTTCAACGAAAGGATACAAAACACAGTGGGCGTGAGAAAAAAGAATTAAAATATCATAAAAGGGGGATTTAAGGCAGGTACAAAAGAGTAAAGACATATAGATAAAATCTCTAACAAAATATCTAGCTGTGAAAGAGTGTGTGTGAAATGTAAAAATATATGTCATATAACTATGAATACATTAAAAAGCTTATTTTAAACGAAATTGTCCATTTAAAATCTTAGCCCTTTGATTTATTAAGTTTGTTATATTTCTTTCGTTTATTTAACAATGAATTTATAATTGAATATGTATGTATGGATCGTTAAGGGCGATCTAGGATGTTAAAAGAAAGTGCAGCTCAAAACCTGATAGAACAGTACGTGAACCACATCGTACTCTTATAGAGCTGCAAGAAGATCTGGAAACAAAGTTGAAGTTAGCAAGTATAAAATAAGTAGAGCGCTGCATCGTTATGATCTCTTTTATCTTACTTCATAAAAGACCTCATCCCTTAATAAAACTCACTGTAAAGCTCGCTTAACCTTTGGAAATGAACAAATAAATAACGAGGAAACATTTGGAGAACAAATTCTTTGAACAAATGATACAAAAAATAGAACATTTCGGTCGAAATTTAGTCAGCACGATTTGGAGAAAAAGGTGTGATGCATACGCGTTAAGGAATACGATCCATACTGTCAAATTCGGTGGTGGATTAACTATGGTATGAGTTTATTTTTATTTGTTTTGTTGCTCAGCAGAAGTTGGAAGAATAAAAGTAGTCGAAGGAAGAGTAATTGGCGAAATTTTCAGGGTAATTTGGGAAGAAATTTGTTAAATAGCATTAACTTTGTGAACTTGAAACCAGACAGGATTTGAACAAAACAATGACCCCAAACATATAGGTAAAATTAAAGTTTTGGAATGGCCAAGTCAATCTCCAGACCTGAATTCCATCAAAAATCTTGAGAGGGGATTTAAACTCATGGTTCAGAAGAGAGATCCCCGTAACTTATCTGATTTTGAAGAAAATGTGTTTAGAAGAATGGAAGAAAATCAGAAGCAGCACCAATAAAAATATTGTAGGAGAGTACTCAAACGGCCTGAAAGTTGTACGAGGGGCGGTCAATGAATTTGAAAATGCGGATATATTGAAACGAGATATGAGGAAAAGTGTTTTATTATTTTCCAATATAACTACCCTCGACTTCAATGCACTTGCGCCACTTGTCCCTGAGGCTTCGAATTCCCGAAAACCATAAATCTCCCGACTGCTGTTCAATCCACTCGTGGACGGCGAGCTGGACATCTTCATCGTCACTAAACCGGCGCTCATGCAGTGCAGCCTTGAGCTGACGGAATAAAAATTATTCGCTAGGGGCCAGATCTGGACTGTAGGGGGGATGGTTGAGCTCCTCAAATCCTCACTCGCGCAGGGCAGCATGTGCAACTCTAGCCATGTGGACTTTGACGACGCTGAAGTCGATCATGGGGCGTGAGGTTTCTATGGACCCAACGGGCAGAGACCTTGGTCATAGCCAAATTGTCATGGATTATGTCGATAACACTTCCATGTGATATTCCAAGTTCTCGCTCTATTTCTTCGACCTTCACCCGTCAATTTTAGAGGATCATTCTCTCTACACTGGCTACATTGTCCTCGTTGGTCATGTCTGACGGGCGTCATCTTCAAGGGACTCACGACCATGGCGGTACTCCCTATTCCAGCGAGCAATGGTTCAATAGGAAGGGGCGGTGTCGGTGTACACTGCAATTATGCGTTCATGGCTCTCTTTTGCATTCTTGCCTTCCTTGGTCAAAAGTTTTATTACTGCGCGGTGCTCAACCTTCTCCATTGTTGAAAAATTTGCGACTGACGATCTGCGATCAGCTACTGCTTTTTAAATAGACGAGTCAGGAGTGTGCGGCTGCAGGTCCTGACTTGTCATAACTTGTCCTAACACCCCCACAAGCAGTCATCCCTCTTCCTCTGTTTTTCTCTACCGATTCGCAAAACTTATTGACCCCCCTCGTATTTGACAAAGGTTGTGCAACCAAGTACTAAACTATGTTTATATGAATGTGTTGTAAACTTTTGTGTTTTCTTATTTCACCTTTGTATTTATAATGTCTTTCCTGTTCAACATTTTGCCTTTCTATTAGTTAAATTGTAGTTAATACATACAGTTCCGCGCGCGTTGTAAATTTCATAGACTTGCGTTAGCTAAAACTATATCAATTTGCATTTAGTACAGTGTGTTGTAAGCTTTTGTGGGCTACTCTATGTACTTGTCAGTCTTTTATTGTTGGTTAATGACTTCTTTTAAATAAACAAAGGTGCTTCCTCATCTCTCATCTGAAGTTTTCCCCTGGGAAATTGAGGGGCAAAGGGATTTTCCGCTTTGATGGTTGTATGCCCTTTATACATTGCAAGTCGTGCTCATATTTTCCTTAATATTCTCTTCGCTCTTTTCTCGATGTGGATATTAAGCAGTTTTATGCCTGACTCTTGGTGCAGACTTTGCTCACTTCTTTGGTTTCTTCTTTGCAAGTGTGTAATTAAGTAGAGAGCTTTGTTTTGAATCCTCTAGAGTTCCAGTTTTTTGTCTTTATTTCGCTGTTGATTGGTATAGGATGGTATAAAAAAAAACTTAGGTAAATATGTAGATTAGTGGCCCGACCGAAAAAAAAAATTGTGTGTAAATATTATCGTTCACTCGTGTCGGAATATTCATGCGCGTTTGAGTCCTTTTCAAATTATTATTCTATAAACAATTAGGATTATATACTGGGAAGCTGTGCCCCCCAGACCCCCCCCCCCTCAATTTAATGAAACTTAGGATCATCGTAGTGTAGTCTTCCCATTGTGTTTACCCCCACACGAGCCGTCAACTTAAATGTACTCCAAAAACGTGAAACATTTTGGAACACGGACGAAATAGTACGTCCCATCGTTCGCGCCGATAATCTACATATTTACCAAAACTTATTATTGCCATATATATTTTCCTTTTTTTATAATACTTAAACACCTTAACTGTCTATAAGGTTTAACGTTGATGTTACCTTGTGTTTTCATTATTCTGTATGGTTTTACCCTCTTTTTGATATCTGTATTTTTGGTCTTCATCTTCGATATATGCTACCTTGATCCAGGAGATTGGAACTATTTTCAATGACCTCATAATAGTTATCTTCTAGTTCTCATCAAAATTGTTAATGCTACTGATTTCTAATGCTTTAGTCCTATCCTTAAAGCGGTTATTCATGTACGGTGTAACGATGATCCGGCTTATGTTATCTGCGAATCTGTGAATTGTATGTTCAAACAATCAAGCATTAATGGTGGCGGTATTTCTGCTGTATAGATTTAATACAACGTCGGGTTGAGGCAGCCCCCTTGTGGGAGTCCAGTTTCCAGCTAGATTCTGGTCCTTAATAATCATTAATCAGCACGTATCCTTACCTGTCTGCAATGTAATCGCAACTAATTCTCTCCAGATTATATTGTTTCCTATCTTTACATAACAGTATATGGATCCCTATTTAGCTATCTACGAGTATGTAAGCGTTTCACAACCACCCTGCTCATATGGGCCTAAGATATTTAGGGTTTCGATAGAACGTCCAGCTCGTGGTCCTAAGGACCCCTCTTTTTCGCACCCTCCAGTAGATCTTCTTTATATGGTTCGATATACCTTACTTTTTAAAGGGGTCTGGGCTCTGTGGGGTTCGTGTTATTTTGCTTCAAGTCAATGAAATAAGAGGAAGTAATAGCCTTGAAATTAATGGTATGGTCTCCCTTTATTGTCTATAATCGTCAATCAGACCAGTGGACACATAGCTTTTATATTCCGTAAACCTTCGCCATTACCGCTTGCCTATAACCTCCTTTCCCATCTCTAAGCTCTTCTCACGGAGTAAGTTTCAAGCCGACTGCTTTAGTCCTTCACTTCAGACTAGATCATATATAGAAGAGAAGGTAGGGGAGAGTAAATGAATAGAGTATCCGAGGCCCCCCACCCTCGCCCATGTCCCCGGGAGCTCGGGCTCACCTGCTTCTCCATCACCCCGCTGCTCGTGCAATCAGAGGCAGAGGGGGAGATATTTAGGGTGTGGAAAGGGGTAGGGAGAAGGAGAGGATGAAAAAGAGATACTATAATTGGAAACTTGGAGGAGATTAGAAATTCGACCGAGGTTGTCTTGGCCCTAGATTTAATGTGACCTAGGTTGTTTTGGCCCTAGATTTAATGTGACCTAGGTTTTTTTGGCCCTAGATCTAAATAGTGCGTATTACTTCTTTTTTAGTCGCGTGCGTGGTTCTAGAAGTTAGTATGTGAATCGGTAGGTTGGTCGGTCGGATGATAACCATTTTACTTTCCCATGAGTTTTTTTGGCAATAACATAGTAACTATGTTGTTTTATATTTATGTTACTTTATATTCTCTTTCAAATGATATATTTGCCAAGGTCCTTCTAAGGTTAGTTCGGGAATTATTGAAATAGCAGGCAATGGCTTCGCCACTCCGAGCTTGAGCTTCGTAACCAAGATAAAAATTTAAAATCTAAAAAAAAGCAGCCATGGTTAAATTTTAATAAATTTTATGAACTTCGCCAATTATAAAAAAATTAAAAAGAAACTCAACTAAATTTACCCCCTTTTAAAATATCACGTTGCTAAAATATAGTTATAGAAGGAGATATATAAAAATAAATTTTCTGAACTTCACCATTTGTAATTCTTTGGGTTTTAAAAACTTCACAAAATTTCGATACTTATATTTATTTCTGAACTTCACCATTTTGTTATTATAAAAGAATTATTAAAAATAATTTTTATAAAAAACATAAGTCATAACCAAACTAAGATCAAATTATTATTCAAATACTAAAAAAAAATCCCCTTCTTAAATTATGGTTAGTAAAAACTAACTATGGGTCGCATTGCCCCACTTGGTAAAAGTTTTGAAGCTCGTAAGATCATAAGGTTATAAGTAAGAATAATTGATAGCACGCGACTTAAGTCTATTTACCTTGTTTATATTCATTTATTCACTGACCCTATCCTACATGTCTATGTAGAGCCCGTTCGTGAACGACAGTACCACATAATTAGGAAGAAAAGGAAAGAAGTTGGAGAGTTGCTGAGAGTTACAAGTTTGCTTTTGTAATGACGTCATCGATTTTTGCGGGTTACAATAGTCTTGTTGTCGATACTTCGAGACTAGGTCGCCTCTTAAGTTCTAGGAGAAATGCCTAGCCTCTCTAAGCCCTTTAACCACTCTATGAGAATAAACAACCACATACCTAAAAAAAAAATTCAGGCATAAAAATTCTACCCAACTTTTCCAATTGTAACCTATATGATATAATTATTATACTCTATTTACTAAACCCTTCTAATACTTTTATCGTCACACTTATTACTACATCTGACACGTCACATCATCTATGGCGAGTGTTTTTAAATGTTGCTCACGCTACAATTTTAATTGATAATATATATAGAAATATAACATTGGCGACGAGGATTGAGGATTTGTCCATTGTCTATTGTTGGGAGGTTATTTTTTGCAATGAGATGTCTCATAGGTTCTATTTTGAAATCGATATCACTATAGTTGAACTCTATTTTATATCAAACTCTATCCCAGAGGAGAATAAGGTCTATTATCTCCAAAGGAGCCAGGAACTTTTACATATCCTGAGTATTATTACAGTTTTGAAGGACCATTACAAACCTATGGTTATTTGATTAATGAAAGAATTAAGTTCTATTCTAGGAATCAAAAATCTTGTTAAACTATTGCTAATTTTGTTGCCTGAATTTAAACACTGGCTCACAGATGAGTTTGTTGACCAGTTAACAAATATTCTAAGAGACAATTTGTTATAGGTCAATCTCATGAGTCTACATAGCACATTTTGCTAGCAGAATTGAAATTAACAATCATTAGAGGTGTAGAAATAGCTATTGCTAGAGAAGCAGCTTTCAAAGATGTCTAAGCTATGGGACAATCAGTTACAAACAAAATAAATGAACAGAGCCCTACTTTCAAGCAAAATCTACTTAGCCTAAAGTTGGGCTGGCGGATGGTCCATTGAAACCTAAAACACTTTAGCCAGGCTGTGGTGAATTACATTGGAAGCGGAAGTGCCCGTTCAATGGTTCTACTTGCTTTGCTTGTAATAATAAAGTGCATATTAAATCTATGTGCAGAAATATGCAAAGTGTTAATTTTGGTTGGACCAAACCCAATTCTAAAAGGAATAATCGAGATATTAATGTAAATTCTAGCAATAACTATGTTTTAAAACTAAGCCTCTTAATATCACACTATTTCTAAATTATGTGTGTAACTATGAAATTAGATACAGGTGCTGCACATTTACTTATTTCTGAGAATACTTTCTCTAATTAATGGCATATGAGTGTGACAGACTTGTTCTTCAATCTTCTTCTATAAACCTTAAGACTTCTGGTGGTTTTCGCCTCAAGGTGGCAGGAATGATTTCTGTCTCTGCTAGACTTTATTTTACTAATTCTTGTCAAGCATCTATTGCTGTTGTGGAAGGATCTGGTCCAGAGGAAGCTCTCAGATATAAATAGTGTATTAAACATTGAAGGTAATCTAGTAAAATAATTCTTAGATTTATTCTTTACTAGGCTGGGTTGTCTTAACGAAAAAACTTTCTCTATTGAGGAAGATCCAAATATTTCTCCTAAATTCTGTAAAGCCAGGAAAGTCTGTAAAGTTCCTTATAAACTAAGAGCAAGAGGAGAAAGAGAATTGGATAGATTGGTGGAAGAAGCAATAATTTTCCCTATACCGAATTCTGCCTTGACTGCTGCAGTGATACCCGCATTGAAGGCAAATGGATCAATATTTTTTGTGGGGAGTATCGGCTTGCAGTAAATCAAGTTGCTAGGCTGGATACATACCACATTTCTAAGATCGAGGATCTGTGTAAAGAAATAGAAGTTAAAGAGGAATATTCCCTTAATTTGCCCCTTAATTTTTTTCCTTCACTCCGTTCTAAAAATATAACCACATGTAGTAACGTAAGAGTCAAAAGAAGCCGAGAAAGAAAGAAAGAATTTAAATATCAGCCAGCTGCTTCGCAGGTTCAGTTGATTAACTTGAGCGCGCTAGAGCTTTAATCCCACCGTGAAAACGTTCATCTCCGTATTGTGTAGGCTGCTCGCCGAGTCTCGCGCCCACATCGTTGGATGCCATTAAGACCTGGATCAGGCGACAAACGCTAATTCCTCTAGGTGCCAGAAGACTTCTGACAGACGTCTGTGCCTTCCAACGATTAAACATCAAAAATGTCCGTCACATAAATACCCTAGGTTTTCGAGTCTCTGGTTAGATTAAGAACCCGCCACCTTTCGGTTCAGATCGTTGTGTCTGTTTCTTCAAGTTCCCCGGTATTCAGTTATACCTCGAGATCGATCCTCACTAGGCAGACCCATCTATTTTGTCAAGCCTTACTCTGTTCAGAGCAAGCCTCGAATCGTTTCGTCCACGAAGGCTTGGCGAGGATTCCTCTCGTCTCATCTGGAACCCTCTTTCCTCAGAGATCTCCAGTTTCCCGTGTGGAACTTCGTGCCGAGCCGCTGCAAAGTCTTGATTTAGAGGATGTACTTCTCTGGAGCAGAGGTGCCATCGTCCGTCTTCAAAAAGTATCATGAACTCGTCTTCTGGTATCCCCCGCTTAATCTTTGTCGCCATCAGGATATTCGAGCTAGGGCAACGTCCATTGGCCTTCTCCATTCCTAACATCGACCCACTGAAGAATATTCACTCGAGGGCCGTGTCCAGTAGCCCTCTCCCTTCCTCGAGCTAACCCTATTAAAGGCAAAATGACCGTTTGCTTTAATCTCACGAAAATCGACCCACTTTCCGCCATTTAAATATTCCCTCTGTATAACTGATTGGTAATATTCCATTTAAAAGCTGATTAACGAGTAATTAACGTTCCCCGATTGCGCATTAATCTGTATTCTGTCAGAGTTGTTCTTTATTTACATTTCCTTTATTTCCCGTATGTATAAATATATATATATATATATATATATATATATATATATATATTAAAAATTATATTTGCGGTTTTCATTCTTTAAATATGCCTTTAAAAGGCAACTTGGTAAACTCAGTTAAACACTATCGGCTCCTGTAGTAAATCGCACTCTTATACCTTGTAACTAACGGATTACTTTTACGAATTGAACGTACTTGTAAGTACATTTGAGGATATATGTATGTATAACTGTATATATACATATTTTCTTGGTCTTTATCTCTTTCCTCCAAACTAATAGATACATATATATATATATATATATATATATATATATATATATATATATATATATATATATATATATATATATATATATTGTGATAGAACGGGTTGAGGCCGCTTAATTTCAACCACTATCACATGTTATTTAAAACCACGTGCATCTTCCCTTTGAAGCCTGGAGCCTTATCGCAGCCGCCTGAGTCAATGTTTAAACAAGGAGGTTTTTCTTCCCCCGTTCGCCCCATGCCTGACCTCGCCAGATTGAGTTAGGCTTATGGGCAGATAAGGCATTGTTCTCAGGCTTGGCTGTGCATTCCCTCGAAGCCCCTACTATATTGTCCCCCCACGCCAAGGGGTGTCCTGACTATTTGTTTGGAAACTTTACCACTAAGATCAGATTGGAGATCCAGATTTTCATCGCGAAACATCACTACGACCCACTCTCACCTTGTGCGCCAAGGGACCTCGACCTCGAGATTCACCATCACTTGTCCAGAAAAAGGACAATATCCCTTGAGTGGCAAGGTTCGAGCCTTCGTGATGCCAAGTCCACAAGGCTTCCCCTGTTGTTCATAAAGAAAACAACATTAGAACAGCTATTGTTCTTTTGAGCCCGTTGACAAGAAACTGTTCTCACCCCCCCCTGTTGTTCAGAAAAAGAACAACGTTAGAACAGCCCTTGTTCTTTTGAGCCCGTTCGCCAAGAAACGGTTCTCACCTTTTCCCCTGTTGTTCAGAAGAGAACAACGTAGAACAGCCATTGTTCGTTTGAGCTGGTTCGCCAAGAAACGGTTCTCACCCTTCCCCCTTGTTGTTCAGAAGAGAACAACATTAGAACAGCCATTGTTCTCGAGCCCGTAGACAAGAGACGGTTCTCACCCCCCCCCTCCCCTCCCTGTTGTTCAGAAGAGAACAACGTAGAACAGCCATTGTTCTTCAAGCCGTTCGTCAAGAAACGGTTCTCATTCCCAAGACGCCACGTCAGGATCATTTAATTTGTCCCCCTTCGGCTGGAACTTGCCAGCGGACCGAAAATTCCCTTACGTCGCCTTCCTCTGCACAACAAGTATAATTACGTAAGCCGAACGTTACCTTTGAGTATTCAACCCTTTTGTCAATTCTATCCTGTGCTTTAAATGGCCTAGCAAACCATCCCATCCCTTTAATTTATATTTGTTTTACCTTTTTAAATCTCTTAATCCCTGGTTTAGCTCGATTTCCCACGACCCTTTCCAATTCTCTGTTTATGTCAATATTTTCCGTTTTGTGTGTTGTTGATAGTTTTTATTAATAAAACTCTATTTTATTAATGATAGCAATATTATTATCCTTAAGCTCAGTTCCACTTCTTAAGCATATCGAAGTTATATAATATCGGCCAGCCTAGACATCCACGCACTCTAAAGATAATTAAATAAGTTCCCTCAACGAATAGTTATATATGGTAAATCGTCGAGAGTTCATTCTACGACATATAAATATATATATATATATATATATATATATATATATATATATATATATATATATGAAGAATTAAACCACATTCTCCGAAAACAATTCAATTCAGAACAGTCTCGGTGTATCTCACACCCTTTTTCAACTGACACTGGGCAGAAAATATAAGAGAAAAGCATAACACAAGATCTCCTCTTTTTCCCCCAATCCCCTACTTGTGGCTAATCTGGGATGGGGGGGTTAGGCCTAAACATATTGAAGGGCTGACATTTTACTATTTTATTTATTTGCGATCTTATTACAGGATTAAAAGAAAATTAACCTTCAGATAGATTAAAATTAGGAACTGACGATATCAAGCTCGATTCTACGATTCTTCTCTTAACATAGTTGGCCGATTTAAATATTATTTTACTTCCATTGAAATCGATCGTATGATTCTTGTCTCTAACATGGCAAAAAAATTCCACTACCTTCGCTTACCACTCTAATATCTCTTTTGTGTTCGTGTAATCTCTTGTCTAGATTTCTCCCCGTTTCCCCTATATAAACTTTATGGCAATCGTTGCATGGTACTGCATATACTCCTATGTTATGATGTTCTTTGGGTTTCGTGGCCATCATCAATTGGTTTAAGGAATTATTATATTTAAAGGCTAAATTAATACCCGCTTTTCCAAATATGTTCTTTAAACTATTTAATTTATTATTAAATGGCAATGTTATACATTTGTTGAAGTCATTAGTGCGGGAATGCTTATTACCATAGAAGGTTTTCTTAGCTTCAAAATGGGCAGATAATATGAACCAATAATTTGAATAATTTGCATGTCTCCATCAAATTTAAATATGAATGGCAATATGATAATAGATTACCCTTTTTAGATGTCCTCATTAATAAAGATCACCATGAATTAAAACTTGACGTGTATAGGAAACCAACCCACTCGAATGCTTATATACATTATTTTTCGTTTCACGATAATACTGTTAAAAAATCGGTAATTTCTAACCTTTTCCTTAGAGCATACAAAATATGTCATCCTTCCTATTTAGATGAAGAAATTGTCATTATCAGGACCATTTTTTCTAATTTGTATTACCCCGATTGGTTCATATCGTCTGCCCATTTTGCAGCTAGGACAACATTCTATGGTAATAAGCCTTCCCGCACCTATGACTTCAACAAATGTATAACATTGCCATTTAATAATAAATTAAATAGTTTAAAGGACAGATTTGGAAAAGCGGGTATTAATCTAGCCTTTAAATATAATAATTCCTTAAACCAATTGATGATGGCCAGGTAACCCAAAGAACATCATAACATAGGAGTATATGCAGTACCATGCAACGATTGCCATAAAGTCTATATAGGGGAAACGGGGAGAAATCTAGACAAGAGATTGTACGAACACAAAAGAGATATTAGAGTGGGCAGCGAAAGTAGTGGAATTTTTTTGCCATGTTAGAGACAAGAATCATACGATCGATTTCAATGAAAGTAAAATGGTATTTAAATCGGCTAACTATGTTAAGAGAAGAATCGTAGAATCGAGCTTGATATCGTCAGTTCCTAATTTAAATCTATCTGAGGGTCAATTTTCTTTTAATTTTGTAATTAGATCGCAAATAAATAAAATAGTAAAATGTCAGCCCTTGAATGTGTTTAGGCCTAACCCCCCCCCCCGACCCAGATTAGCCACAAGTAGGGGATTAGAGGGGAAAAGAGGGGATCTTGTGTTATGCTTTTCTCTTATATTTTCTGCCCAGTGTCAGTTAAAAAAAGGTGGAGATACACCGAAACTGTTCTGAATTAAATTGTCTTCGGAGAATGTGGTTTAATTCCTTATCTTTTCTTGCGATATTGCATTAATTTTCATCATATATATATATATCTATATATATATATATATATCTATATATATATATATATCTATATATATATATATATATATATATATATATATATATATATATAAAGAAAGAGCAAATACAAGTTCTGCGGGTGATAACAACAAACACCACAGGGCTTTCGCCATATTTTTATTTTCTGCCTTTCAAATATATTTGAAGACAGAAAGAAAGATGCAGAAACCTTGTATAGCAGACTATAACAACATATAGTTACAAGAGAAAATTGGACGCGAATGAGCAATGAAACAAGAAACAGGAGTTCTTTAAAGGCAAGAAAAGGGGACATTAGAAGAGCCTAGAATCAAAGAGATCAAAGGGCGGCACAATGAAGGCGATCTCTTTCCGAGGAGACAGAAATAACGCCAGGGAAAAAAAGTTTTAGAAAATTCCTTGCTGAGACTCAAACACGGCTCTGCTGATTGCCGGTCAGATGCTTTACCGCTAAGCTACCAGGCATAGTAACTATATTTTACCCAAAGCGTTACCCCATCAAACTTAGTATCTCCCTAAGCTAGGAACCTCCAAGGAATTTTTCTACCACATCCTCTCACCCACTCACAATTTTAAGGCTCATTGTCCATGTCACATACAAAGAGAGCAAATACAAGTCCTGCGAGTGATAACAACAACAACCGCAGGCCTTTCTTTGTATGTGACATTGACAATGAGCCTTAAAATTCATCGCTGACCTAAACGCATATTTCCAAGCAAACAATTATACAAAGAAACAACGCTGTATATAATCTAGAAATGCTGCTTGAAAGAAATATCATCAAAATATTGGGACTCGAGCAACCTCACTTATATTACAGCCAACACCGCTATGAAGCAAGAGGTATTAAGTACCTGTAATATAGCACTTAATAAGCACGTGAAGCCTATACCAATTGCGAGTAGTGACCACATTGAAACGGTTCTAAATTTGAATCAAAATCCGATACAATCTCCTGCAAGTATTAAGAAGCAGTATCACAGAGATGACTGTAGGAAATATTCAGAAGAACTAAATGAATATATTCCAAACCACCTGGCAGATGAATAAAGATGAAGCAATTGACGGATACGCTGGTAGTCACAGACTAGATAAAAGTCCTTAAGACCAGTTATTCTATGAAAGAACAAGAGTGAACTACAGAAATGAAGTGAAAAAACAAAAGTATAAATAGGGCATATCAGTAGATATAGAGAGGAGGATCAACTATAAAATGCAAATAAACTAATAAGATTAAAAAGAAAAATGATATATATGAAATTTTTGAGCATCTAAAAGCTTGAATGACCTTTTCACCAAATATATGAAAATATAAAGCTCAAGGTGAACTCGCGAATAATAAATCGAGCAAGGGAGTAAAAACCCAGAACAAGAGTAAAAATAAAAGACGAAAAGGGTAACCTAATCCAAGATTAAGAAATCGAAGAACAAGGTTTGCTGACTAAAAGTCGCGGGCTCTCACTTATTCTGATTTATGACCTAACGACCTTCAAAACTTTGAATAATTCCCAGACAAACCTTATGAAGGCCTTGTCAATTATATCATTCGAAGGAGAATATACAACATAAGGGTTTCAAATTTCGTTAGAATCGGTCAAATATTTATGATGTTATTGCCAAATAATTTCGAGAATAACATTGGGATGTTTGTCAATTATATCATCCGAAATGGAATGTAAATAAACATAAGGGTTTCAAATTTCGTTAGAATCGGCTGAGTAGTTTTAATGTTATTTCCCGGTTAACTTTGGAAGGACTTTGGCAATTATATCATTTGAAAGAGAATATAAAACAACATAAGGGTTTCAGATTTCGTTAGAATCGGCAAAATAGATATGATGTTATTGCCTAAACCAAGTAATTCCCGGGCTAACCTTGGGAGGACCTTGGCAATTTTATCATCAAAAATTAAATGTAAAACAACATAATGGTTTCAAATTTCGTTCGAATCGGCCGAATACTTACAATTTAATACCCGAACAAGAAAAAAAAACGCGGACCTAACGAACGACATATGTTGATGTAGAGTGGCCCACGACTAGAAAGCCGCCACCACTTGAAGTCACTTTTCTCATTATCACCTGAAGAAAATTAAGATATCATTGAAGAACGGGAAAATGGTGCACGAGTTTCTACCTGGCAATAGAAATACGATAACTCCTGCCCTTCATTTAACTCAATCGGGAAAAAATGATTGGGGTCGAGATTATAACAATTAAGAAGAAAATAATGACCACAAATGACTCATTCAGACAAGCAAATGGTACCAGGACGATCAGGACTCACAAATTCCACTCTAACTAAAGGCCCGATAAGTATCATCACGGCCATCAAAAATATATATATAATGCAAGCCTGAGCACCAGTTAGATGCCTGACACACTACAAATACCAAAAATAATATTCTTGCCCAAACGAGTTCAACGTCTAAACCTCTTAAATAGCTACACACCTATATCACCTTTAGATTTCACCGGTAAAGTCTTCAAAAATACTAACCAGAAGAATAGTGGAATACGTCGAGGAAAATCATTTATATGATAATTTCCATTTGTTTGGAATTCGAAAGAACAGTGTTACCATCATGGAACTCTAAATAATAATTGAGATGATAGCACAAGATAGATCAGATAGAAAATACAACGATTTAGTGCAATGCGTCGTAGAGAAAGCGTTTAACAAAGACTCGATCTGATGTTTACAGTATAAGAAGCTTAACCTCCCAATGAACTATGATTTGAAGAGATTTCTCTGCGATTACATCACAGAAAGAAGAGAATCGATCGTAATCAACGAGTACTAGGGAACATAATTCTAGATAGAGTCTCGCAAGGGGGTTTCTCATCCCAACGTTGTATTCAGTATACACAACAGATATGCCTTTACAAGTGAGGCCAGAGACAATGAACCTCCAGTTCACAGATAATATCAGTCAAAATATCCCATTCCTAGAAGAAACGAAAGAAGACAAGCAAGATTAACGGCACTGGAATTAGGACATCAAAATGGATACGAAAGAAATTGGAAGTTACGAACGAACATTAAAAATAATTGCTGTCATTCCAATCGCAAGAAAAAAGTAGCCGACAATGTACAATAAGAATAAAATTGCTGTTATAGAACTAAAGATAAAGTTATAGGTCTAAAAATGGCATCAAAAGAATACCCAAGTCAGGCAAAAGAAAGAATCAGAAGAACAACTGTAACATTAAGACTATTTAATCCAAGAAATTTTATCGAAGAATAAAAGATACATGTCACTAAGGAGGGTAAACTAACATACCCTCTAAAACTAATGCTAAAATGTCTCTAACACGAATGATAGAAATACAGAGTACAAAATAAAGCCTTAAAATTCATTACCAACACTAGAAAATGAGAAAAGAAAAAATGAGTGACTTACCAGAAAACAACAAATACAACCATTAAATTAGGTGCATGGAAATAGGCAGAATATATCTGGGAGAAAATAAACAACCTCTGCAAATATCAGCAGAACGAATCTATATCTCGAATGAACAAATCAACATTCAATTCCAAAGTTCAGAACTTCACTTGAGGAGAGAATACGAGCGCATATATAGATGAAAAAATCGGGAAGAACAAAAAAGAAAAGACGAAAGAAAGGAGAAAAACAACATAAGAATAATCACAAAAGAATCGAGTAACTAAAACAAACAAAGAGGCTAAAAAAGGCATGAGATGAAAGAGCCACCAAAAATAAATAAAGCCGGAATAAAACACGAATTACGACCAAAAGTAAATTATGACATACGAAAATGAATAAGACAGAACAAAATTACGAAAATGACTACTGGAAAGAAACACGAATACGAGAACCGATGACGACAACAAATAAGGAAACACAAAATACCGAACATGGAAACAAAACAGCTAAAAGCAAGGTAATAAAGCACACCAAATCACAGAGATACATAAAAATAAATATTATTAAAAAAATCACTATGGATAGCCGTAATAGAATAGTTGGATATCGCAAACACTATTAACCAGAGCAACTTGGTACAGTGAATGTGAGATAGAAACGTAAGAATGAAGTATAAATGAAGCACGGTGGTGCGGATTTCACATTTATCATAGATTCCCCCTTATTATTTGAGCATGACTACCGATGTTTCCAACCCTGGCTTCTCTAAGCTTTATCTCTATTTTTGTTTAGTCTTCATTCTTTTAATATAACCTTCTTCAAACCTTGCCCCAGGCTCCCTACCAAGCACATTCCCCTCCGTTCACATTAAGCTGATGACCAGAAGTAAGGGAGTCTCTCCAGGAGTGAGTCGGCCGCAGGCCTCATCCTCTACTGACCCCTCGAACGTAGGAGGGGAACGGAGAGGAAGGGTGGCTACTAAGCCTCACTTTCCTCCGCCCGAAAAAAACATTACTCAGTATTCCCTGAAGATGACTGCAGGCAGGTTGAAGGATGCCTCGTAAATATAGTTATGGAAAATATTCGTCTTTTGCCTCGTCCTCTCCAGGCTCATTTTGACCACCAGATTTTTGGAATAAAAATGCTCTTTTGCACGTAACTTGGAGTTCCATCAATCCTAGCATGTCCAATATAAATGTAAAACTTATAGCAATGCTTATTTTATATCTGTAATTTATCATGCATTACTTACCATTATTTGGTTTGAAGTTACTGGAAGTGTGATGGAAACCGAAGTTTCGAAATCACTTTAGCCGCTCTTGTATAAATATATATTAGTCATAGCAAGGTTTGTTGAATGTGATGGCTAATTTCGTATTAATGACTTTCTCTTCTAGCCTTTCTGATTTTCTTTTTGATTCAACACACAAATAAACTCATCAAAGTTCAATGGAAACTAATATGGTTAACTTGAGAAGGGTATCAGAAAATTGAGGCGCTTTCGGACAAGATCTTTATTTTATTGACGTGTTTCGATGCAACTCGTATCGCCTTTTGAGATAAAGTAAAGTTTTTTTGTCAAAGATGGATAAGTCTATCTACTGCAGATCCTGCCCCTCATACCTCTGCTGGGTCAGGAGAGGAGAGGACCCCACGGTCGCCCCCTCCGGCTCCCCGACACCCTCGTCACCCAGGTCCCACCATGATTGGTGGAACCGGGGGAGAGAAGGAATGGCGTAGGCCGCAGGGGGAGGATAGGAGAAGAAGAAAATGGATAAAAGAGAAATCAAAAAGAGAGAAATAATTGATATAAGTTGAGTTTCTTCCTGCGTACAGGGAGATAGAAGACACGAATAGAATATTCCAATATTTGGATCTACTGATTAACGTAGAATCCAAACCACAGGTCCCTAATTTTTATATATCTGTCATTCGTCCTTCATCTATCCAGTCTTTCAATGCAACCTCTCCATACGTGTCAGGAGAACGACCTATTTCGCTCACACTCTTTGTTATTCCTGTTTTACCATTACAATCCTTAGGTATATTCTGTAGCATTCATGCCGTTATGTTAATATGTGTTAGAGCTTAGCCTGAGTATCTTTGTTCGTGTTTATTTGTTTGTAGTGAGTGTTTGTTTGTTTGTATCAGATTTGTTTCCTCCTGTTCTTTTCACTTTGGGTTTTTCCTTGGCGTACTTCATCGGTTGTTCGTTTTCGTGTGCTTATTCTGGAGTCTTATCTGGTGAGATTGACTTAATTGGGATAGTTTACTTAGCAATAAGATCTTGTCATCTTCCTGTTTTGTTCTATATTCGGGTATTTGAGCTCCATTATAACTTTTCTCCCTCGCTAGGGCAGTATTCTCACCTAAGCATACTTTCAGGCTGAGATCTGCTCCTTCATTCCTCTAAAGCTACTCTCCACGGCTGTCCTTTCCTCCATCTTTATTAGTTGTTGTTTGTCTTTTAGCTACTGTTTCATTTTAACTTCCCATCTTTTTCGAGTTTAAATTTTTCCCTGTGACTTTGGCCACACTGAGGTTTAAGATTTAGAAGGAGGGTGTGTTTACAGTGAACAACATTATTTTCATACCATTTTTTAATAACGCGGTAGAAAGGGTATCTTTGCTTATTATCATTATGTGAACGTAGAGAATGCACGTAAGAATGTTCATAGATGATTCTTTCGTGACTGTGAAATGGGTCTTCATCTCCCTTATATGTTGTACTGTGGCCTTAGCGACTACTACGTAAGTTGCACTCTTTTTGTTTCTGCTTTGTTCTTTTTTCTCTTTCTTCCCATATTAGAATTTCTTTCCGCTCAAGGTAAGCCATTGCGAGTGTTCGGTGTAGCCCCCTGGAATTGAGGTCTTTCTTCTCCGTCGGTTGGATACAGTTCTTCCTGAAGTGCCCAGGATAACAGCATTCAGAACAGCTTTGTTTAGTTTCCGTACACTTTTTGGTTTTATGATCCTCCATCTTATAGCAGTTGAAGCATATCTTTATGTTGATATGTTCCTCTTTTTTCATATTTGAGTTAAGATTATTATGCTGAACAAAAAGAAATCAATCCTAGCAGAATGTATCCACCATTTCTGTTTTTGCGCACAAAATTTTGAAAACATGATAAGTTAAGAGACAGGGGTGTTGAGATTGGCTATGGGTATTTAAGTGCCTGCGCGCATTCATCACACAGTACCCTGACGTCAGTGTTGAGAACTCTATACAAGAACCGAAATAACTTCACTGTCGCTGTAAATAGAACCTGGTACTTAATCTGGAAATCAACTATTTTATCCACTAGACTACGAGAGTTTCCTACTCTGGTAAAAAATATTTCCCTTATTTGTGCTTTATAATCTGTGTTGATGTGTTTTATAATGTTGATAAGGAGTGGGGTAGTTCTTTCGTTCTTAATGGCTGTTATGATGGCTGATGTTTCTATAGAGTCGACTGTTTTCAGGTAAGAATTATACAAAAATCATATCTAGTCCAGTAATTTATTCTAAGGATTTCTTTTTATGCTGTTTACCTGGATATGGTGGTGGATTGTTTTGAATATTCATCTGACATTTCCTTATAATTTTTAGATATTTGATCTATCCGTCTTTATATCCTATTAATATTGACTATCCTTGAGAGGTCCTTAAAATATGTGAGAAAGCGGATTTTGTTTTGCTTGGTTTATTTAAGGACGACTAACATTGCCTGTTACCCTTTATTTGGTTTATTTATGCGCGGAAAAAATTGTCAGATATAATAAGTGGCGTAAAAGACGTGGTAAAAGAGAACAACAGTTTCTCTTGGTGCTACTGGGTTCAGGAGGGCGTGACGCTTCTCCAGGCTTCAGTTGTAGGAGAGGCATGGCTTCTCTTTCAATAGCAGAATTGGTATGTCTCTTGGCCAACCGCCTGATACGTCTTGGTCTAGTTTCCCTTTAAAGGGGTAATGCAGTTAATCTCCCATTGCTTCTAGCGCCTCAGAGCAGATAGGAGGTTGTATTAGTTTGCTCATGTGATTGTTTTTTATTTGTTTGATTCCAGTTTCAATTACTTGCAACCTGATGCAATATCATTGAACTTCTCGGATTGGCAGTGGTTTTTGATGGTGTGGTTACTCAATTACAGTTGCTCATGGTATTTTTTTTCTTTTGTTCTTTTAAATGTTCTATCTCTGTGTTTGTTGATGTTTGATGTTTGATTTTCCTTTATTTTGTCGTTATTTTGTCGTTTTTTTTCTTTGATTTTCTTTTTAATAATACTCGCATTATATTTTCCCATGTTAACTGTTTCTTTTTTAATGTTTTTAGTCGATATAAATGGAAAATCAGCAATTTTAATGGGAGGTTGAACCATTGACCTGTCTCAATTGTACCGGCCGTTCCTTTCGTGTTTCCAAGAGACATTTCTGTCTGTGAAATAATTTCAAAAGGATTGGTGATGCCTTCTCGAGATGATATCGGAGCCTCCTTGATCTAATTATCCCTCCTAGTTGTATGGGTATGAACTCGCCATGCATCTTCCCTTCCTTCACCGGCTTCCATTCTTCTCTACCTCCTTTACTACTGTTTCAAAACTATTTGTAGTTGTACCTACGTTTGTTTTCTCTTTTATACTAAATATAAATTGCGGTACTTTTTGATATTACATGAGTCAGTTTTCTAAGGCATTATATTTTCCTACATAGCCCCGCATTCAAGTTGCATTATCCGCATAATTTTCCTTTATTATTTTTTTTTTTATTCTTATTAACTTTACACTCTACAGTCATTCTCCTGCCAAGTTCCCAAAAGTTCGTTGTCATTTTCAGCCAAGACCTTTTTATTGCTTTTTCTTGGTGACAAGGTGCGTCATCATGCTGAAAAATATAGTTACAATCCCTAAACTAATGAAGCAGGTTTGGCACCATTTTGAGATCATGGCGGTGTCCTTGGGTTAAACTGTTAGTACTGCAGTTCCTTTAAGTGAGAAGTAGCCCTCCCTTTTTTCCTCCGAACGAGGGATATTCCAGGAGCTCCAAAAAGAACGGAAAGAGCTTGATTAAAGAATATCTCTTTGTCTACCCAATGACATCCACCGTGAATTCGACTCGAAACGGATACCATCCAGCCATTAACTACATCCCATATTATCTTCCTAGTAATGAGAGCTATTTCCACACATCCATCTCGTAGCTACAGGTTTATTTGAGCAAACTCTGATGATATTAAAGTAAAGCTATTAGTTTCCATACTTTTCACATACCCACATTCATTCCGAACACGAGTAAACCCTAGAACCTACTGAGGAAAACCTGATATACTTCTCTGATTATATTTCTTTGGAATATATTTTTGTATGTTCGGTAGATGGCTGATAGACACAGAGCCGATAAATCATTCCTCTAAATTTTGAATACCATTTATTTTAATATATTCACCCCGCCAGAGGGAGGTATATGAGGTAAAAATCCTTGGTTTAAATAAATGGAGTGTGAAAGATTTCGCTTCATTACCTTCTGTCCATCGTCAGACTTCATTCACTATCTCTTTATCGCAATATTTCGTCACTCTCTCTTCCTCTATTCTTTAATGTCATTTTCATTACATGCATTGATAAAGGAATAGAAGAAGGTCTGTAGAATACCGCATCCTTCTATCTTACCTTGGCCCACAATCCATTCACTCCTATGGATATTCAAATTGTGCATCTCCTGAACATATTAATAAAACTAGCTTCGTTTGATGAAATAGTTGTGCAACTTTAATGCGCTGGATAAATTATTGCCGACCTGTTCTTGGACAAGTTTCGGAAATTGAAACGAAACAAAACAGAGGTTGTATACGCCGTTGGATGTGGCTTGTTGAAATACTATTAATTCCTTTCCTAACCTTATTGCTCCACGATCGAATTTTATGAGATGCTAAAATTATAGATGCCATATTTTATAGTCAAATATCCTTCGAAGCTAATGATGCTAACGGCTGCAAATTCTTTCCCGGCTTTCTCTGTAATCTTAGCCGAATCCTCTCTCATATGGGCCTCATAGTTTATAGAATTCCAATCACACATTTATTACTTCATACCTCGATTACTTACTGTACATCCTCTGTTGCCGAAAGCCACGCTTTCTTTCTTCGAGTTCTTCAATTTGTTTAAAATTACGCAGCCCGTGTTTTTCTCCACCTGGAGTATTTCTCTCGTGTCATCCGCCTGACTCGTCATAAGTGATGGCTTCCCAGTTGATCGAGAATCACCCTCAAAGTCTCCCAGTTCTTACGTATAAATATGTTCCTATATAATGCACCACACTTCTACTTGTCTCCCTCACCTACTAGGAATGTGTTTTAATTTTTGGAACGTTCGAAATTAAGAATGAGTCTCACTAAAAAAAAGATGCAGCATTAATTTAGAATATTGCAGTTTAATATAGTTTGGTTTTGAATAATAACAATAATTTTGCACGTACCTTTTTAATACTATCTATGAAAACCTGAATTAATTTGCTTTAAAGTAACAAAAATGATTTTCAAGTGCAATCTAATATATTATGTCCTATAATATATACAGGTTGTACAAATAAGTCCTGCCCCATAAAGGTTTATAATTTTTTTAATTATGTTGCAGTTAGACTAGGTCACTAACTAGAGAGGAGAAAGTTCAAATAATTTTTATAATCGGTAGGGTGGGATGGGGAAACACCAACCTATTAGTAGAAAAATCTGCAGAAAAATTCCATTTTGTACCTGAGCGAGTGCAAATTGTGCCCAAAACAAACTTCACAACATGGCCCACCTATGGTGTACTCATATATCCTCAACTCAGAAAATAAATGGCAATTTTGGCACTTCAAAATTTGGGGGGACCTCGGTCGGTGTTACCATACTGCAGGGAAACACCGACCGGGGTGTGGGAGAACATCCCCCTTAATTTTGAAGCTCATAAAACAAAAAACATTGGGAGATTTTGCCTGAAATTAACATATATGATAACCCTAGCACCCCTCCCGCCATCATTATTAAGTGATCAAATGAAAGATAAGCACATAAAAAATTAACATTTATTTTACAAACAAAATTAACTCTGGCAAGGAAAAATCATTTTTGGAATTTTTAGGAAATTTTAGGAATTATTAGCAACTATTTGAACCAAAGAGGGGAGTTAAGACACCTTAAAGTATATTTAAGCAACTTATGAGCTAATTACATACAAATAGAAGGAACTCAAGACATAAAACTATATACAAATAAATACTTTAGCCCGTAGGCTACTACAAGCTCAGAAGTGCATGTTGAAGGCAATTAGAGGGGGGTACACCTTAACTATGTCGGCCTGCCTCTTGGTGGCACCCTTGATGGTTACCAGGAAACCCTTAACTCTCCTGGCTCGACAAGCGCTTTATCCAAGATGGTAGGGAAGGTAAAGATGTCCTTGGAAAAAGCTGACTTCATGCGGTGGAAAGAAAGATTAAACTTCCCATCCTTCATGATAGCCAAGACCTGGGCAACATAGCACACTAATGTGCCCACGTTCCTTCCCCCTTCCAGCTTCAGCTCAACAAGAACAAAGTCCCCCACCTGAAAAAGAATTTAAAACTGAGATAAAACAAAACAAAAAAATAAATATATATGCCAGATTAGGATAATTCTGATAAGGAATTATGATAATTGATCAATTTTGGCGGCAAAAATATAAAGTTCCTCACCTCTAAAGCCTTCTTAGCAAAAGGGGAAGACAATTCTGTCCAATTTTCCTCGTTCTTCACCTCATATGAGTACTCTGAAGAGTAAGTGAGCTGCATAGGAACATCATCAACGTCTTCTTCCTCACTATCTTGCTCTACAGGGACAGACTTTTTGCGCCTTGCACACTTTTTCTTGTCTCCTAATGCTTTCTTTTCAGCCGCTGCCTTTTATTTCTCCTCTATCTTCTTCCTCTTTTCTGCCTCCATCCTCAGATTTGTGATTGCCTCCTCATTCTCAGTCAGGATGCAGGCCCGTACCCTCTTACGTCCCTTTCCATAAGGACGAAGAGCAGCCCTGGAGAACGGCCTGATACTCTCTGGGGTTATCTCTGGGGAAGCAAGGTTTGAGCTGCTAGGGCCTGGGGTGGCAGGGTGAGCAGTGCTAGGGCTTGGGATGGTAGGTTCAGCAGTGCTAGGGCCTGGGGTGGCAGGGTCAGCAGTGCTAGGGCCCGGGATGGTCAGGATCAGCAGTGCTAGGGCCAGGGGTGACAGGGTCAGCGGTGTTAGGGCCCGGGATGGCGGGGTCAGTAGTGCTAGGACCTGGGGTGGCAAGGTCACTGGATGTGCCAGGGTCATCATAGGAGCAGGGAACAGGTCATCATCTGGATTCATGGGAGACGGTTCAAGAAGGTCTACTTCTGAATTATGGCCTTCAGCTAGTCATTTTTCTACATCAAAAGAAGTTGGAGCAACTTGTACGGCAAAATTCATAGGTGGTGCCGGTCGCTCTGTTACCTGTCCTTCTACAAACGCATCATCTGTGAAGATGTTGCGATACCAGTCGACCTGAAACCACCAAGAATGTTGGAGGGGGTAGTGGCTTTAGTCCAAGCCTCAGAGGCAAAGTCCGGCAACTGGTGCACTGTTATGTGCTCGTTGGAGTGCATGAGAGAGTGGTCGTTCAGTAAGGCTACACTGAAATGTCTGACACATCCAATGGCTAAAGTTTGATGTCGTATGCAGAGGTAAGGTAACAATCACGACACCATGCTTGATCGCAAACTCCACAACATGAATGTTCATATGATATTCAGCATTGCCAATGATAAGAAAAATGCTAGCAGACTTGCCTCTTAAAATAGGAAATGTTAAACTAGTTTACACACAGACTTAGGAAGTGAATTTCAGACCTTTGATGTAGCCTATATGGGATGAATGAATTTTTAAACTTACCACAAGAGTTGTTTTCTTGACCCCAAATTCCTCAGCGGCTGCTTTGATGCTGTGCAATTGGTTGCCCCCGGTGCTTGAATGCAGCCTCCAGGTTGGTGTGGTCGAGTTGCTTTGTCACTTATCCTGACATACTTGTGATGATCAGGCTTCCAAGAAGGCAGTAGGCTAGATCTGAAAGAGTTAATGACATTAGACATATGAATAGGTAAAGTTGAACCCCCCCAAAAAACAAATTTCCTCTTTTTAGTTTAAGAATTATTAGCCTTGTGTATTTTAAATTAGCAATTAGCTATATATTACTGTATTTTTAACAGTATTTAAATCCTTATTAGTATTTGAATTCATTTTTTTCAAAAATCGTAGTGATGAGGGGTTACACTGACCGCCATGCATTAAATAAATCTGGTGGTAAAAATCTTTTTTTCAAATTGAATATTAATCCTAGAGTCATTCTAATAACCTAAATCACTTATATAATAGTTATTTCATGTGTTTTTAGCATAATGACACTGATATCGCATTAGAATTCACTAAAAATGACCTTCAACTTTACACACACAAAAAAAAACACTATTCACTTCATTTAAATGCACTAGTTCGCCACCACTATTTATTTCCATGCTAATATACATAATCAGTCACTTTTTGTTATGTTTTTCCAAGTATTTCAAAGTATGAGTATATCGAATTTTCAAAATTTTACGCATCGGTGTTTCCCCACATGTTGGCGGTTGATGTTCTCCCGCACCACGATTTTTTTCACAACAATGCCATGGTGGCCACTTCGAAAGGAAGCACTTCATTTCCCTTGATAACATGTCAATATGGCTAAATATCGTAATGAAACTTAACTCAAAACAATCACTCCATATTCACCGACGTGAAATCTTAGGTTTCGTATGAAGTCAACCATCAGAATACTCGATAATGGTCACCACCCAATCCTAATTGATTTGATCCTTTCAAAAAGCGAGGCGCCCAATGTCTTATAGTTTAGTGTAAGATTGTTAAGAGAGAATCTTTGGTCCCTTTTTGTTTGATGAAATGATAACCGGTGATACTTACTTTAATATGTTAAAACAGGAAGTATTTCCAAGCCAGTTGACTCCCTCATGCGACTACACGGAGCAGTTTTAGGAGTATGGCTTCCCTTCGCATTACGCCTCAACAGGTATGAATTATCTTAACACACAATTTCCAGAATACTGGATTGGATTTGACAAGTAGAGTTTCCACCAAGGAGCTCTGATCTTACTTTGTTGGATTTTCATTTGTGTGGTGCTTCTGAAAGCCAATGTGCACAAAATAAAAAATCAAAGCATTTTAAACTTCAAAGCAAACGTGATGGAGGTGTGTCAAGAGATTTCTGCCACTGTGATTCATCAGAAAGCGCTGTCACAGAAGAGATTGCGACTTAAATTATGCGTGCGAGACAATGGCGAACATATTTTGTAAATATATTGATTTTTCACTCTGGAGCCTGTACTAGGGATACTCTGTACTATGGGAACTTCCAACTTTATTTCATTTAGCTTACTTTTACATAGCGGACAAGTGCGGGATTTATACTCTTATTTTAAGTTATGTTTATATATTTGTGTAAATTTGGTTGAGAGAGAGAGAGAAGTAACCTGACCTGGTGAAACTGGTTAACACATATTATATTTACTGTTTCTTTGATCCATACTAAAATCCTGGTTGAGACTTGAATAGAGTTTCTCCATAATCTAACATATATGCGGGAAATTACGAAATAATGGCTTCCAAAAGGAGAAAAAAGTACCGACAATACAAGAAACCACATATCTTCTATCATTGAAAAGGATATTTAACCTAGTGTCTGAATGATATAAAGAGGCAAAAACAGTTTTCGTAGTACCAGCTGTAAAATTACGAGTACCACTCATAGATAAGGTCCAAGAGAATTAAAACCGAGAGGGAAACATATGATTTTGGGAGAGAAAAGCAAAATTTAACTAAGGCTTTCATTCCAAAATCTTGAAAGGCTTTTTGACATCTTCAACTGCAAGTGTAATATTGCTTTATCCTCTAAATTCTATGTTGTAAATATTCTGTTTACAAAAATTAAGATCACATAAACTCTACATGCTCTAAAGAGATGATGATTCCAGTGTATTTAGTAAGTTCTTTCCATTAAGTGTGAAAAAGACAGGACTATTTCTACCTGGCCACATCAAGTCGGCTTGCTAGATCTGCTTGAGCAAAATAGACAAGTAAAATAGGAAAATGGAGAAGAAAGTTCGATGAATATAAAAAGGCAGGTAGAAAGGATCTTTCAATACCGTTAAATGGAATAATTTTGTCTAATGATAAAATTAAAGAACAAATAGCTAATGTCGATGACAAGTAGCTAATAGTTGATGAAAACCAAGTACATCTTTCTCTAGGTTCAAGTTAGTCTCCTTCTTTCAATTCCTGTGGTTCTTCCCTTATTCATTCGTCTGAGGAGGTAGGTTGAATTTCCTTGTTATGTAGACTACCAGTAGTTACCCTAAAGTTTTTCATTTAAGAACTCATGCAATGTCCATACTGGCCCAGTCCTTTTCACTCAGTTGATGAGGTGTGTAAAACAAGTCGCAGAAGTATCAGGTAGAGGGTGTACATCTGAAAAACATTACTGCTATAGCACAGGCTAAGAAACGATATGTCAACTAAAATCCAAGTGTGAATTAACTCTTTCAGGCACTAGAATATTTCAACTTGGAAAGTCCGAAATGCACAGGAAATATTTTTTAACTAAATAAAAAAATCAACCATATATTATTGAATATTGGGTATCTTTAATGATAAGAATGTTTTTTTTCATATTTATTAAATATTAAATTTTTACATGGGTGTTCAAAATTTGACCCACCGTGCATTCCTGGAAATAGAATTTGAAATGGTTGGTGGGATAAAATATGTCCCACTTATTTTGAATAGTTTTCTTGAAAACAATATTTGCCCTTTCCTAAACAAAGGCTATGTCTTATGGTTAGTTTGGTTGGTTGGTGCTCTGCACTACCCTTTCTTATCAATTCTGGTACTATTCTCTACCTTTTCTTAACCTGAATGATTTTTGGTGAATGGCATGCTGCTGCAGACAATGCTAAATATTTTTCTACAACCTGACCTTCACCTGCCTGAAAGCGAAATTCTTTTGATGTCATTTTCTTTTATTTTCAGGCATCATACTGTACAGGATGCAAGCATTAGTTACAGCTGAATCGAGCAAATGGAAAGATAATTCTCTGCCATTATGTGTGGCTTTTGCGATAAATTGTATAGACTTGTTTTATTAGGTCAAAACTACCCACCTCTTGAATCGCTTCTGGACATGGTACTATTTTTTTCTAGTGCCATCCTTTTGCTTTCTTTTGACATCTCCTACAGCTTTAGGAACATGGTAATTTGAAAGGGTATGTACATCACGTTTGTCGATCCATTTTACTGCAACTATCTTATCATTAATGACATAGTATTTAAGATCACCTTGTTCCATTTTTTTCATTTTAAATTAGGGAGATTTCGGCCCACAAGCTTTGATCCCTTTTTCTTTCAAATCGTTCATTAGTTAATAACTGCTATAATAGTTATCAAAGTAGAACCTATTTTTTTTTCCATTCTAAACCAGCAGCTAGTGTTCTTACTACAATTTCTGCTAGGTTTTTGTGAATATTTTCTCCCTTCTTTCCTCTATAAATATCAAATTTATATATAATAATAATATATAAGTATTATTGAGAATTAGCTAAACCCTTAGTTATAAATTTGAATTTGTTGACCATATGAAAATAAACATACGCCATCCAGCATGGTGAGACATCTTTTGACAACAATTTGAGATCTAATTATAGATAAACAATTAAGAATTAAAATATTTTAAGTATTTCACAACAAAAACAGAACATAAATAAGGGTACTTACATATGTTAAATGATTTTAATTATCTTTCATTAGCAAAAAATAACAGAAATTTCTTAGCAAATTGCGTGAATGGGCAACTAGCATGGCTTGAACAAAGAAACTAACGAAAATAGAGAAATTTGTTACAATTCAAATAAAAGGCTCTGCCCACTTACTTCTAAAAGCTTATCAAATAATAAGAAATAAGTGGGACGAATCTTGACCTCTTGTGCTGATAGAAATCAAGAAAAAAAAATGGTTTGATATTTAACCCAACGTGAAAATTTGATAGAAAATGAGTTCGGTTAAAATATGAACGGGTGCTTGAAAGAGTTAAAGCAAAATTTGATGAAAAATTGTCTATTAAATATATTCCTAACTGGTATTATTATTTTGTAATTTTCTTTAATGCATATAATAAGCTTTATGCTCGATATGATTAATTTTATAAGAAGATTAAATATTCCATGGAATTATCTCCGATTCTATTAAAGTAAATATAATATGTATATGTTTTTTCGAGAGTATTTTATGTATTTTTAATCAACTTTACAATTACGTGGCTAAATATTTTTCAGTCCCATGATAATAGTAAAATTAAATAATTCACATCAAAAGGCTTTTTTTTAAAACCACTCACTGAAGAATTTTTTTAGAAATTTATTCCCAGCCCCCTTCCCCGGAATCGACACATCCTACTTGCAACTCCCTTTAAGTCCTACGTCCTGACCCTACCATTTTACTGTTTACTACTGGTAGTCGTTTGTACTCCGAGGATGTATCATGTTCTGCCTACAATCTATACGCTCCTCCCCTTGTATCGCTGCCTTCAATTTTGCATTCAGGGCCTCCTCTTATCTCTAACCTTTTTCATATTTGTTATACATGCGCTCTTTTTAACAGTATTATTATATAGTTATTTCTCCTATATTCATCCTTTTGAATTATGATGGAAATTCTTCCATTAGTTTATGTTTCTCCTCACCCTACCTTCTACAAAACCCGGCTATTCAGATTTTATGAGGTTGCAAAATATGCTTTTATTCCTTTACGTTAAAGCCGAATTGTGAAAAACTATTCTTACCTTAATCATTTTTATCTCTGTAGAATTTCTAAGTCTTTAGTAAAAGAATATTCCAATACCTCATAATTATTATTATTGAATTGCCTATTTGACACTCTTTTGTTTTTTTGTTTACCATTTCTCTTCTCTTGGCATTCTCAGATTAGCTACTTAATGGCATCAAGCCAGAATAAAATCAAGAATAAATAAGACAAAAGAGATGAATGATGTAATAATAAATAGATATAAAATAAATCGAGTCAAATAGACAATTAGAATCCACCATGTTTTTTTTCTCCCGTCCTCATTTTTTGTTTCTACATTCCCTCATCTATTTGTCATAATGTTACTTTGTTGACGATAACTTTGGAAACGAAGTTAGAAATAAAATTTGGAGGTAATTATCGCTTTGTTGCAATTTTTCTTTTGCCAAAGATTAGGAATTTCACTTTCGTAGTCACTATGTGTGGTGAAATGCATAAAAAGCAATTCAGAACCCACACTGCATAATGCATTTACACCACCTTGAGAAGATAAGTAAAGTATGGTAGAATTCCTAATTTTACAATTTCACTAAATATTCAATTTTCTTCCCGAGATCTGCATAATTATTTAAGCAGCGAATTCAATTCAGTTTTTGTAGGAAAAATAAAAGACTCCTAAGAACAAGGTAGGCCTTGTTGCTTCTGGGCTGCCATAAGATTTACCGTAGGGTGTTGATTCGTGCACTTTTTTTCTGTTTTCTCTATAAGGTGTGAGTCATTTCTCTCCATCCTTTTTGTTCCCCTTTTTTTGTTTAATGTTTACGTCTTTTGTAATAGTAATATTTATGAATAGATCTGCATAATTATTTAAGCAGCGAATTCAATTCAGGTTTTGTAGGAAAAATAAAAGACTCCTAAGAACAAGGTAGGCCTTGTTGCTTCTGGGCTGCCATAAGATTTACCGTAGGGTGTTGATTCGTGCACTTTTTTTCTGTTTTCTCTATAACGTGTGAGTCATTTCTCTCCATCCTTTTTGTTCCCCTTTTTTTGTTTAATGTTTACGTCTTTTGTAATAGTAATATTTATGAATAGATCTGCATAATTATTTAAGCAGCGAATTCAATTCAGGTTTTGTAGGAAAAATAAAAGACTCCTAAGAACAAGGTAGGCCTTGTTGCTTATGGGCTGTTTAGTAGATTTACCGTGTGGTGGTGATTCGTGCATTTGTTTTCTGTATTTCTCTTTTAACGTGTGAGTCATTTTTCTCCATCCTTTTGTTCCACTTTTCTGTTTAATGTTTACGTCTTTTGTAATAGTAATATTTATGAATTTAAAAACTTTGCTAGTGGTTAAAGTTTTTCCTTAGGAATTTGTTGTTAAAGATGAGAACATAATCTGCATGCAAGGAAACCATAATAAGGAAGCTCTTGAAATATAAAAAGGAAATCCACCAAGAACACAAATTTGATTCTAGGCATGAAATTTAGAGCGAGTTGTAGTCTCGTGGGTATTAATAAAGTGTAATGGTATATAGTAGTTAACTAGTCTTCTTTCCCCTTAATTTTTCGTGTTAATTTCTCTTATTGCTTATCTTCTTTTTCCTTTCAAAACTTAAAATATTTTATCTATTATTAGATCATTGCAGATATAGTTGAAACAATGGTCCTCAAATATTTAGCCCTTATATCCAAATACGGAAAATGACTTTACACTTACACATGTAGGAGTACAGATTCCTAAATCATTTAGGGAAAATGAAAAGGGGTTATCATGAACAAAGAAGGTCACACTCAATGTTTTGTAACCCAGTAATAAGAGGATAAGGAAACCCAGAGAAATCCTTCCCTACGAAGTAAACTCTGTAAGGATACTGCTTCCATAAGCAAATGGGATCAAGAGCAGGAGAATTGTGCACATACATATTCCGTAGCGCACTATTTAGTTTAATATGTTTTCTTTTAAATGTTACAAAATTTCAACATATTTAGGTATTCACTGAATATGTTGTCTTCAGAGCTGTTCAGATGTTTTGCGGAAGTTCAGTTGCATCGACAATTCCTACTCAACTCGTTATTTTTAATTTTATTCATTGTTTATATTTAATATCAAAAAATTTGACTTATACAAAAACAATTAGGTCGCTTTTGTTTATATATATATATATATATATGAATCCATTAAACCACATTGAAAGAGAAAACGGAATAATTTTTCCTTACAGTAATGTTTTTATTACCTTTTTTCGAAAAAATAGCTTCCCTGAACGAATTTTTTTCGAAAAAAGGTAATAAAAATATTACTGCAAGGAAAAATTATTCCGTTTTCTCTTTCAATGTGGTTTAATGGATTTATTTTTATCATTCTCTCGAGCTACTTTGAGAGATATATACATATGTATATATATATATATATATATATATATATATATATATATATATATATATATATATATATATTCACAACAGGAAAAGGAGAGCAAGCACTGAATTCAACATATATTGGACCACGTTTCGGGCTCTGGACCTATCTTCTGGTCTAGAGCAATAAAAACAAAAAAGAAATATTGTTTTTACAAATGAGAACAATGACGAGGGCTGAAGTTTAAATGTAAAAATACTAAAATTGCAAACAATAAGGAGCTCAAAAAATCAATATGAAGGGCAAATTTCTGTAGTTTGAGTAAAAAATTTAAAAATACAAAATGAATTCAAATGATACTAATGGAGGTAGAAATGCATAAAGAGGTAAACACGTATCACATATTACCTGATTCGGAGAAAGCTGTGAGCTGACTGAATTTTGTATAGGATTAAAAAAATTATTTAAAAAATCCCTAATTCAACGCATGAAAATAAGGAATGGGTAGTTATTTAATTTTTAAAAATTTCGAGAGTTTTTTCCATTTGCATTTCCATATTTTCAGGCGTTGCATTAAGGAATTTTTAAATAATGTTTTGAACTCGATACAAAATTTTGATGTTCACTGCAAGAAATTGTATATCACCTTTCCCTTTTGTGGATACCAAGTAGGTGTTTTTAAGGAAGAATTATTGAATAATTTGAAAAGATCCTATCCACATTTGAATTTAACGCCAATCTTTGTTAACCCGTTAAAAAATATCTCCTTCTTCACTGTAAAAGACCCTACTCCTGACATCATACATTCCGTAGTACATAGTATATAAATATACTTATAATAATAATAATAAATTTCTTATAATGCACACTTCAAGGCCAGAGACCTTCACAGAGCGCAAGTTCGGCTGTAGGCTAAGATCAGGTGGGTAAGTAGGCAATCCTGAACAGATGAGTTTTCAGGAGTCGCTTGAAAAAGGTAAGTGAGGCAGCAGATCTAATTTCGGCTGGAAGAGCATCCAAAAGCTTGGGGGCACAGACGTGAGAAGGAGCGGTCGCCCATTGATCAGAGGGACGAGCGAGGAGTATTCAGGAGAGTAGCATGAGATGACCGAAGGGCCCGAGGGGCAAGACGTTGGGAAAAAGCGGAGAAAAGGTAGGTTGGGGCCTTTTGGTAAAGGACCTTGAAAGTGAAGATAAGAATCTTGAAATGAGAACGATATCTGACAGGTAACCAGTGCAGTTCCGGAAGCAGGGGCTTGTAAGGGGAGAAGCGAGAGTGATGAAGAAGTAGTCGGGCAGCGTAGTTCTGGACTAGCTGAAGAAGACGTAGAGAGGAAGATGCTAGATTTACAAGAAGAGATTTACAGTAATCAAGGCAGGAGGCAATAAAGGCGTGGACAGCAGTCTCAAGACTTTGGCGATCGAATTGAGAGCGAATGCGGGAGAAGTTACGGAAGAAACAAAGGGAAGATTAACTAATATTGTGGATGTGGGGTTTGAAGGAGAGATGCTCATCGAACACAAAACCCAGATTTCTAACAGAGTCCGAGAAAACAAAAGAGTTTCCTCTCAGAGGGAGGGAGGGAAAGATGGATTTAACTTTGTATACTAGATCGGAGGTACCAACCAGAAGAACTTCAGTTTTGGGGTGGTTAAGTTTGACAAAGTTAACCAATATCCAGTCCGAGATAGAAGAATAGGCAGATAGTTGGTCACAGATTGAGTTGGCAATGGTCGAGGGGGAAAAGGAAATAAAGATTTGAGTGTCATCGGCATAGAGGTGGAAGGATAGACCGAGATTACGTAGGAGGGAGCTAAAAGGGAATAAATAGATACGAAAGAGGAGAGGACCAAGGAAAGAGCCTTTGGGACACCAAAGTGGATGGGAGTGGGGTCAGAGGAGACATCGTTAATCACTACAGATTAGGTGCAAGACGAAAGGTAAGAGCGGAACTAGTCGAGAGCAGCGCCAGAAAGGCCAAGGAAAGAGTAGAGGCGATCAAGCAAGACGAAATGGTCAATAGTATCCAAGGCAGAAGTGAGGTAAAGTAGATTGAGGATGGAGGCACAACCCGGTCAGCAGCTCTACGTAAGCAATCAGTAACATTGAGTAGAGCGGTTTCGGTAGAGTGACCAGCTTTAAAACCTGATTAGTAAGTCTCATCAATATTACAGACAACGATGTGGGAATTAATGCACGAAACAACTTCTCTCTCAAGGACCTTAGAGAGGAAGGGAAGGTGCGAGATTGGGCGATAGCTAGCTGGGTCGAAAGGGTTAAGCTTCGGCTTTTTAAGGATCGGACCGATTTGGGCACATTTGAAAGAAGAAGGGACAAGACCAGTAGCAAGGGAGGTATTGAACAAGTGGAGGAGCATTGGAAGTATGACAGGCAATATTTTGATTAATAGCTTGGAGGGGGAGGGCGAGTCACAAGTGGAGCCAGATTTTTAAGCCGCGAAAGTAAGTCAGACAACTCAGAAGCGGTCACGGCAGGAAATACGTTGAGCGGTCGGGGGGGTGGGGAGATCAGGGAGGCAGGTAAATTAGGGTTAGTGACTGGAAGGTTGGAGTCGCCCATGATGAATAGATAACCCGATGGGGAGAGACTAGCGAGAAGGTTACTAAACTCGTCAAGAAAAAGATCAAGGGAGGAGCACAATAGTTGTTAGAGAGGGAGCTGAATTAGAGACAGAGATAAGGTCCTCAAAAGAAAGAAGAGGGAGGGGGATGGAACGGTATTCAGAGAGAGAGAGAGAGAGAGAGGCACTATAAATAAGAAACAACCCCTCCGGCACTCATGTTCCGGGGGTTATGGGAGTAGACGTAGCCATCAGGGGTCGCTAGCGACAAGCAGCTATCACTTTGATCAAGCCAAGTTTCACTTAGACCAAGTAGGGAGATACGCGAGTTAATCAGGAGATCGTGAATGAACTCGACTTTATTAACGACGCTTCTAACATTAAGTAGAGACGCATTATAAACTAAGAGTGGGGAGGTTGAAGGGGGGAGTGAGGGAGACGGGGGGGGGGTAGACGGTTCAATGAAAAATAACTTTTTTAAGACCGAAGATAAACAGAATCCTCTTTTTATAGGACGAGATTGATTTCGAGCGATTCCTAGTGCTTTAATTCTAGAGCCAACCGAGGGAGATACCTTAAACCCACTATTCAGAGAAAGAAGTGTGGCTTTGTCCATCATTGAGGGAGGAGAAATATAAGTAGGATAAAATGGATAAAAATTTGATGTGGAGACAATAACAAAATTAAATTAGGGAAGCAACAGCGAAAATAAAAATGAGCAGGGAAGAATATGATGTGAAGGAAAAAATGGAGTTACACAAAAGCAACATATTCAATAAAAACACCTACTAACAAAAAAAACATATACCGAGAATGGCGAAGCACAAGGAGGGTAAGCTACAGAACAGCAATTGATCTGTCTGTAAAAGAAAATTCTGTTATCCAATCTCATTTCAATTCATGTAAAATCTCTATATATTATAATCAATTTAAATACTCTCTTTATTAAAATATAAATTTGACCTTATAATTAAGTCCCTATTAATTAAACGCAATCAACCTCAGTTAAATAAATACTAGTTCCACGCCATTATACCTTGCTTAATTTAAAATAAAGACACTCTTAACAGCCAACTAACTAACAATATATTCTTTCTACCAATCAATTATATAGAATTTAATAAAACAACCAACACTAAATCAAAGCTTTCCTAGTTCAAAATTTTAAATTTCATTTAGTCACTTACAGTTTTCTCCGAATCGGGTAAGATGTGCTATTGTATTTATTGTGTTTACCTATTTATCGACTTCTACCACCATTAATGTCATTTGAATTTATTTTAGTAGTTTTACATTTTTTACTCAAACTACCGAAATTTCTCCTTTATGTTGATTTTTTAGCTCTATGTTGTTTGCATTTTTAGAATGTTTACATATAACCCTAAGCTCTCCTTCCTGTTGTTCTCTTTGGTAAAAACAAGTATTTTTTTTGTTTTTATTGTTCTAGCCCTGAAGATGGACCCCGAGCCCCAAACGTTGGCTAATATATGTTGAATTCAACGTTTGCTCTCCTTTACCTGATATATAATTACATATATATATAACGTTATTCATATATATATATATATATATATATATATATATATATATATATATATATATATATATATTTGTGGGGGTATGTCTGTGTGTTTCAGTGGAATAGATAAAAGTTGGAAATGTGCCTAGGGGGGAATGACGGCACCAATGTAGTTAAATAGACCATAAACACGATCAGTAAGGCTTAGCTTTCTTTGGAGCAACAACAGCATCCACGGTTTATTCAGAGAATGCTAAATGAAATCTATAAACAGCCCGCCATAGTCGATTCCCTCCGCACCAGGAGAAGCGTGAATGATATTGTCAATTTGTTTATTTCCCCGAGGAGCCTCGTTTACAAAGTGAAACGTCGATAATACAAGGCTGAGAATAAGGGTGAAGTACATAGAGTAATGCTCGTCAAATTTTCCTGCCTCTTTGATGACTCTGGGCATGGTCAGCAGCGAGGGCAACGTTATGCCTCCTCACATCTTTCCCCAATATCAATGTGGACTTACATTGAGGTGCTGGAGACGGTAGTAAAGCCTCGAATAGACAAAGTACCCGCGAGAAGTCCTTAATTTAACCAGTAGGACTCTACTCCAGCACACAAGGCACGGAATACATGGGCGTGGTTGTTCAACAACATCCAGTACCATAGGTCCCGCCTGGAGAAAATCGTGAAAGCAGATGGTGGCCATTTTTTAACGATTTCGCAAATATACATATCATTTTAATTTTTCTGTAAATTCTGATGTGAATATATCCCATCGATTTATGAACCATATATATATATATATATATATATATATATATATATATATTGCATGAAAGACTCGACGTATAGGTGAGAATGGATGGGGAGAAAGAAAAGTCCAGACACTGCACAGAGCTCTTTATTGACGTTTCGCCTCTTGGCTTCCATTCTGAGGAAGCCAAGAGGCGAAACGTCAATAAAGAGCTCTGTGCAGTGTCTGGACTTTTCTTTCTCCCCATCCATTCTCACACATATATATATATATATATATATATATATATATATATATATATATATAAGGGCGTTTGGGCTTCTACTGTAGAGCTAGAATTTAAGTTGGAGGATAAACGAAAGTACGTGGAGTGAGAAATTCATTTCTCTAATTCAAAGTTTAGGATGTTCTTTTCAGCCATCTTCTGGTACTGGAAGAACATATTAAGGAATCTACTAAGCATTTAAAGTTTTACAATTAATAACAGCCTTCAAATTATGGAAATGGGGGATGGAGAATTTTCTAGTTTAATAGAGTATAAGACCAAACTTACAGTTTATTACGTTAGAATTTTGATTGGAATATTTAATTAGTACAATGGGTAGTTTTATGTTTCCTTACTGTTTACAAATCTTCCACTGGACCAAATCATCGATATCATTGTCACAAATGCCTTTCCCCAATCTAACCCTAATTTGCGTGGGTTTACGAATCTACACCTTTTAAAAAACCACTAAAGTTAGCTCTTAAAGATAATTACTTTACGTTTAACCCAGGATAGGTTTTATAAATAACCACTAAATAGGGTAATTTGTCAATTGTAAGGACAGAATCACGCAAGAGGCGACGTGATCTATCATATATGAATTCAATTGTCTCAGATTTAACCAGGAGAATTATATTGGCAGTACTGCGGGCTCATTCAAGGAAAGGTTCTGCTCCCATATGAGAATTAGCAATAGGACAGGAAAGTTATTTTTAATACATTAACAGACAATATTTTACACCCGCACATTTCATAATTTGAATGTTCATAATTTTAAGTCTTTAAGTGTTTAGCCTCTCTTCCTGAATTTGTTCTCCGAGTACCAAAAGATGACTGAAATGAACTATTGAAACGTCGTATTAAAAAAAGGAATTTCTCCCTCTATATATATATATATATATATATATATATATATATATATATACATATGTGGAATGGAATCGTTTTTCACATTTCCTTTGTGGGTGCATCTGCATATATATGTATATATAAAGTGGTAAGAGACCATGTTGTATGCATGATTTGTTAAAGTCGACAGCAATGGCTGCTTGATTAAGTTTACGTTACAGCTTTTTAATGTTTTCAATACTCATCTTTTTAGAAAGCGAAAGATGCGAATAAATGCTGGTAAATGGCATCTTTTAACTTTGTCATCTTGTAATTTCATAGGTGACTCTTCCTTGAGCGGAAAAAGGGATTGTAGAAAATCATCGTAATTTATTATTTATTATTTCCCCGAGGTATCTTTCGACTTAATGGTCATCTCGTGTTATACTGATGAATATTGGGATTGAGATAATATAAGTGAAGCATATGATGATGATTAGGCAAAAAATAGGATAGTATGGAAATATTGTGTATGGGATGAGTGTTGATGAGATAGTTATGATCAGATAATAGAGATAGATGTGGTACGGTGAGGGTGATTATGATTTGTGCCAGGTTGCCTGGCAAATGCTTTCGTTTTGCACTATAATTTGCTTTTCGTTAGATTATTTTTACTTTCAGCAAAGGAGCCTTGGTTTTAGGGTTTTTTTTGTTTTTTCTTGATATTTTCCTTTTCGTTAATCTTTTGCGAGCCTTTTATTTTTTGTTATTTATTTATAATTCCGGTAGTTGGTCTACTCTCGTGCTTTAATGTTTTATTTAGTACAATCACTCCGATTTCCGCATATATTGTCCTCAAGGTCTGTTCACGTGTAGGTTTCTCCTTGCTAGGGAGGGTACGAAGAGGTACTTCGCTCCTTCTTGGTCATCGATGTCGGCCCATTTAGAGCCTTTCTGGCAAGTTCCTCCTCGTTGATGCTTGTTAATTTGCTTGAGTATAAAAGTATTGTTCTCTAGTCTTGAGGTCCCCCGTGGGGGACCGGTGGTAGACGATGAGGTGGTCTTCTGCATCTTGATATAAAGAAAATTAAGTCTAATAAATAAAAAAGTTGTATAAACTTGATATAAATTTAGAGGATCGACATTAAATGTAATATTTAATATTTTAATAGATAAAATAAATTTAAAACTAAAATAAAAAATTCAAGTTAAAAATAAAATAATCTTGATCGCAAATATGGTAGGAAAAACAACAAGAAACAGAAGATGTGCTATGGAGTAAGTGCGGCCCGTATTGGTAAACTACTACCTGGCTGGAGCTGGATATTAATTAGAGGTTTTTATTTCCATATTATTACGGCCTCTGCCATACGATGACATTGGGGAGGCAGTTGGATACCAGTAACCAAAGCACCCATACTTACTAATTCTCAACTTTATACGGCTGTTTAGAAAAGAAGCATCAACATTTTAAAAGGAGATTTAAAGGCTCGTTGCAGAGAAGCCGGATAAACCACGGCGTACAACGGTGCTGAGACTTCTCTAAGTCTTCTAATCGGTAGGGACATTGTACAAAGAGAAGACCCCGATTTTATCACCTATCACCAAGGAAGGTCTTGAACTACATCTGACACTGCACTAACGAATACCAACTTTTCCCTTAATCAGGGGACTACTCCAGGCCTATATATCCCGTCCAATCACGTAAGCATGATTAACGACCATTTCAACGTCTCTAATCCAGGTAAAAATTCCCAGACGTGAATGCTTAACCAAAGCAAAATGGCAGCATAGAAGGAATATCTTCAGAACACACAGATAGGCCAGAAGGAAGGTGCTACGTTTAAGAACATTGACGAACAGCTTAATCAATTAGTAACAAAGATCGTGGAAGCCGACCGCATAACTGTTCCCTGGACGGAATACAAAGTACTCCTAGCTCCAAGGTAGGACAATAATATACTAGACAAATTGCATCAACTGGAGGTTCTCAGCAACGAAATAAATAACTACGGAAACACAGCACATCGCTACAGGAAATTAAGGGAAATAAGAAACGAAATTAAGCAACTTATTTGGAAGAAACTAGGCTAATAATGGGACGCTATTATAGCTGAAGTCGATCCAAAAAAGCATTCCAAGAAATTTTGGAGCTAATTAAAAAGGCTGAGAGGCACTCCACCTAAAAATGGAATCACCGTCAAATTTAACGGTATCGAAGTCACAGAAGATCGTGAAATCAAAGGTAACTTCAGAGAGTATTGGCGTAGTCGATTTCGAATAAACGAGGATGAAAACGAGAACTTTAATGAGAGATACGAGGAGGATGTAATCGCAAGAATTAGGGAGCTAGGCGATGAGCTCGCGCGGCACCATTATTTAGATGGAACCCGTGTCGCGCAAGAGGAAGGGAGGCCCTTTACTTATGAGGAGTATGAGGCTGCCCTCAAGAACTTTAAGCAAAAAGCACCAAAAATTACCGGCATTACGAAACTCTCTCCTCATCCATTAGCCAGTTCACAATCATTTGCAAATAAACACCGCCGGTCACATTTCCCTCAAAGAAAAACGGGAGATCGCGCAGAACACAGACGCCTTTGTAGATTCCATTTCCAACTGAACAATGGCAGGGGGATTTACTTCCCCCCCCCCCTTAAACCATTATGCTGTTGACTGCCATTCGTATTCAATGTGGTCTCATTAGTCAAGGTATTCATCGAACTCATCTTCAAGTTCTTCGGTCCTATGAACGGAGAATTGTTTGCTCTCTCGATTGTCATCTGCCATTAGGACCTGAACGAGCTGCAACTTGTTGGGTTTTATCTGCAGGCGTTTTCTCAGGAGACGGCAAACTGTCGTAGGATTAATCGGGGTTTTCCATATCTTTGTTTTCTGAAAATGCAGCGCCGCATAATCGGTTTCCTTGGTCTATTTGATACAACAACCACCTAATTTGTGGGGGTGAGGAGCGTCCCCAAGAGGGGCTCAATACAGTATAAAGAAGGTAAATCATCTCTATTTTAACAGCCTTTAAATTCCAACTTGAGCTATCGCTAGTCTAGTTGAAAAGTAGTTGGATTTCTAGTGTTTAGGTGTCGGGTTCAAACCCAGAGAATGCGGACATAAATCCTCAGCGTACGTGAGGGACTGGTCGCCTATTGGCCGGATACTCTAGTCTCATACACACATCATCAGCACCAAACCAATCACAATACCTTTACATAACACTATATCCACACTATCCTCTGTTCCTAAACTTGGGGTAAAGACATCCACTATTGGGTACTCATATCCACGTACCCTTAATAAGGAACGATGGTTTCCCTAGTTGTTACGAAGGGTTCAACGATCTCTGCTTAGTGACAACAAATATATAATAATACAAGGATCCCTTTCAACCCCCGTATCGAGAACCCTTCGCTCGAACCTTCGATTTCACTATTGATTGTCACTTTGATTTTTATACACATTGCATAACCGGTTAGAGGAATCTCGTCGTCACTATGATGTGTCTCGTCCACGAGAGACAGACGGGTGTGGTAACATAAAAGTAAGTACAAGTAAATATGTAGATTAGCGACTCGGCCGAAAAAGGGTTTTTTGGGGTCAATATTTTCGTTCACCCCTACCGGAATATTCATGCGCGTTTGAGTCGTCTGACGTCAGACCCCACCCCTGCCCCCATTATAATTCGCAAAACGATTAAAGGCGCTGACATGATATGGTTAAATCATTCACCTCTGTAAACGTTAGCACATTAGTCTATAAACAATTAGCCCCCCCCCCTCCAATTTAATGAAACTCAGGATCATCGTAGTGTGGTTTTCGCTTTGTGTTTACCCCCACATGAGCCGTCTCCTTAAATGTACATCAAAAACGTGAATCATTTTGGAACACGGACGAAATAGTACATCCCATCGTTCGAGTCGCTAATCGAAATATTTACCAAAGTAAACTTCTAACTTCTAGTGGTTAACTTCTAATTCTATTTTTTCCATCGGGATAAATATTCCCTGAATTTTATTCTATATTTGCCTATTGTATTACCAATATTTTTTACATCTTAACTTAAACTACAATCTCATTCAAAACCTCTCTTAAATGCAAACATATTGAGAAAGCACTTAATTCACTTGTTCAGACAGCGTGACATTATTCCTAAAGCTCATTTTATGTCCATTACCACAAAATTATATATTTCATTGTCTCTGATAACCACGAGATGGCAACAAGTAGCAACCTCACCCTATTCCGGTGGTCTAGTTATTGTGGAACTTAGGGGAGGGGGTTTATTAATTACCATACGCACAACGCTCGTCTGCCACCATTGCTCCACGCCAAGTGCCAGCTTTCACATCAACCTCCAAGAAGTTATCTATCCACGATAGCTGAATTTCTTGGTCTGATAGAACCAATATGAATTCCCACCTGATCTTTTTATTAAATATTAATTGTGAGCGTGTTTGCCTAGACAACCGCTCCAACCCCATTACATTCAAAATTCTATGCTCTACTTCAGAAGTATCATCTATCTATAACAAAAAAGGTTGATACTTAAACACATCCAAACTTAATAACTACAAAGATTTGCTCAAGGTCTAAACTCAAAAGAGCAAACAAAGCTTTCAATTGAATCTCACTACTCCAAATATCACGAAAATGCATGAGAAAACTAATCATATTCATTAAATTAAAATATTTCATTTAACCGTATTTGCTTTTTAGTTTATCTGCTTTAAATCCAAACGCAAAAAACTGGCTTAAGCTTCAAAACATACCCAGATTTATCATATACAATAATAAGTTCAGGATAAACAATGTTTCCGTAAAATAGGCATTTCCAAAATTAGATTATAAAACAACAACCTTTCATTCCCACCCAATTTTTCGGAGACCACGTGCTATCAGTATCCCGCCATAGACGACGTTATTTCCGGTTGCAACATTCTCGAATTTTCGAATCCTGAGCAGGTGGGAAAATATTTCCCAATCCTGCGACTCGTCCCAAGCCCCCTCCCCCCCCCCTCCCGGTAACGAGGTGAGAAAGAGCTGCGCTGTCTCGCACCTCGCTGCTAAATGATGAATCAAATCCGCCTCCGGATCAAGATATCTGGAGCTTGTGACTCCTTTCTCCAAACTCCCCCTTTCCCTCCAGAATCGAGCATACAAACACTCGGGCTATTCTGTAGTAGAAAGAGTCCAGCTCGCACCTCAAGGCCGTCCTTATCGTCTCGTTCCGTGAGCGTTCGTCAGACAGCAGCCTTCTTCAGCCGTGATTCTACCCAAGTCAATTGGTAGCTTCTATGAACGGCAAGCCTTTGAATTTGTGCAACAGTCTCCCTTCGTTTAATCGAACAGAAGAAAATTTCCATCAATTATCTTTGAGGAAAGAAAATTCCTCTTTCAATGGAATTACGAGAATTCCCACATTCCCCGTTGAACATCATCTTTGCAGTTTGGCTATCTTCATCGGAAGGTTGGTTTGGATCGTGCCCCACCTGCCTCATTCGGATCGTGCCCCACTTGCCTGATCGAATCGTTCCCCACTCACCTCATCGCAAGAAGGACCTTCTTCCAAGTCATCGACCCGTAATACTGAAACCCCCTCCATTATTAGTATCGTCAAGTTCCCCCTTTTGATCTGAGCCTAGTAACATTAATCAATTAATTCCATTTGATAATCCCTCCTCATAATAATTATCACGAGAATCTTTTAATTTAAATAATTCCTTTTTGTCTATCATTACTATTCTTATTTTGATCTTTGTAAATAAAATTATATTTTTGTTGTTTCATCTTTAACTAACCTGGAACGATACTCTCGGCCTTTTCAAGTAAATCCTGACAACCATTTATCCACTCTGTTTGGTTATTAAGGATTTGAAACCCAACGCCTAAAGTGTGACCTCTTACTCGGTCGTTAATCCCTGGAAACAGTCCTTCAACTGTTCGCGTTGCAGTAGGTGATTAATTCCCCATCCCCCCCACATAACAAAAGAGTAGTGTATGGTATAGAGTGGTTGTACCACGACATAGATTTTAAGCTACTTGTTATTCGTACTATTTACATTTTTACCAACTATGAAAATGCTTTACATAAAAACAGTCCATCACGGTATTCTGTTAGTATGGATTAGGATTGTTTTTCTATTCGAATTAATAAAATGTCGGAGAGCTTAAATTTTTTTTTTAGTTCTTTGCTAATTGGTTGGGAAATTTGAAAATTAAATATTAAAATAAGTTTTTGCAGTATTTTTCGGGGGACACGGGCAATGAAAGACCTCGCTTTTAAATTGAAAAAACAAGTTGCATAAATTTATGAGTAGGAAATGCATTGAAGCCCGAACGTATAAGTATTAATTGACTTTTAATTGGGTATTTAGTTATAATTAAATGCCATTATTTAATATTTGCAGTGAGATTTACTCATTCCAATTCATTCGTTTGTCTGTGTTCTCTCCAATGCTCTGTTTTCCTTTAAGTCATAAATTTAAATTTATTTTAATTGAATTCGTTTATGTTAATGAGAATTTTTTATTGCGACAAATGAAAGTGGAGTGTTATGACCAAGGATTTAATTTCCACTAGAAGAAAAATAATGAAAGTATATATTTTAATGTTTGCCTAAGTGGCTTTAAGGTTTGATTACTGTCTCAGTTCATTTGCAAGTGGGGAGATATGAAGATATTTATATTCTCATCTTCGCAGCCAGGCAGATGGGAGAACTCTTTATTTTCATTTCTGCTTCCTATTTTACTAACATTTTTGGAGTTGCTCTTATATCCAACCTCATCAGGCAAGATGTGGGATTGAGCTTTAGTTTTCTATCCCCCCCGATGGTAGGTAGCTGTGTCGTAGTCTTTCTTCTCCACCTCACGGCATCTGATGTGGGTGGCAGTTTGGTTCCGCCGATCGAACTTCTTTTATCGCAAAGAAAAACTTTTGTTCTCATTAACATAAATGAATGATAACAAACAAAATTCTGATCCAAAGTTTTGACCAGAAGGACAAAAGGAGTTTGCGAAAATACTTCGGCAAACCAGTGGAGGTTCTGGCAGGTATGGCTCCCTTGACAAACACCCCTCTGGCTTCCCTCGTAAACTGCTTAGGCCTCCCCTAATACAGCGGAGCAACTATTACTTTATTTTATAACTATTATTCAGCTATTTGGAACAATAACACATAATAATCATTCCTTATACATGTAACAACAAAAATATATTTATAAATACTAATTTAGTAGGGCCACCTTCAGCAGTGAGTGGTTGCTCCCCCCATCCCGTCTTTTTCCTCCCCCGGCAATCCATTCCACTCTGGAAGGGTTACATACGAGGGGCGGTCAATAAGTTTTGCGAATCGGTAGGGCAAAACAGAGGAAGAGAAATGGCTGTTTTGGGGGGTGTTAGGACAAGTTATGACAAGTCAGGACCTGCAGCCGCACGCTCCTGCCTCGTTTATTTAAGAAGCAGTAGCTGATTGCAGATCGCCAGTCACAAATTTTTCAACAATGGAGAAGGTTAAGCACCACACAGTGATCAAATTTTTTACCAAGGAAGGCAAGAATGCAAAAGAGATCCATGAACGCATGGTTGCAGTGTTCACCGACACCGCCCCTTCCTATGCAACCATTGCTCGCTGGAATAGGGAGTTCCGCCATGGTCGTGAGTCCCTTGAAGATGACCCCCGTTTAGGACGCCCGTTAGACGTGACCAACGATGGCAATGTGGCCCATGTGAAGAGGATGATCCTCGAAAATCGACCGGTGAAGGTTGAAGAAATCGAGCGAGAACTTGGATTATCCCATGGAAGTGTTATCAACATCATCCATGACAATTTTACCATGACTAAGGTCTCTGCCCGTTGGGTCCCTAGAAACCTGACACCCCATAATCGACTTCAACGTCGTCAAAGTCCACAAAGTCGGAGTTGCACAAGCTGCCCTGTACGAGTGCGGATTCGAGGAGCTCAACCCACCCCCCTATAGTCCAGATCTGGCCCCTAGCGACTACTTTTTATTCGGCAAGCTCAAGGCTTCACAGCGTGGATTGAACAGCAGCCGGGAGATTTGTGGTTGTCGGGAATTCGAAGCCTCAGGGACAAGTGGCGCAAGTGCATTAAAGTCGAGGGTAGTTATATTGCAATTCCTTATATCCGAATTTCAAAACTTATTGACCACCCCTCGTATATTGCCCGTACATAAATCCACCCCTGGGGCAAACGAATGAATGTGAATGATTAAACCTCATGGCATCATGATAAATAATCGCAATTAATCGTTACTAAAAGAGAATATGATACCGAGATATTTAGACAAATGAATAACCATTTATTCCCCACAAATGCATTTTATGTTACGCGCTTTTATAATTTCAAAGCAAAATCAACATAATTCTTGAATCATTCTAAATTTATTTTTGGAGGACTTAATCAAATGAGTAAAAATATTATAATCGACCCTTCTTTATTTTATTAATTAGGCAGGAAATTAATCGGAATTAATAGGCTCCACTCACTGGTTACTTATTGGTCAAGAGTAGTTTTGAGAAGTTAAAGGAAAGGAAATCGATTGTCAGCGAGCAACTTCCCGCGCAATTGCCTTCTACACTTTTCCATTTCCATTAACTTGACCACTTTCCTAACCCACTGTGGAGGTATAGCCGATATATATATATATATATATATATATATATATATATATATATATATATATATATATATATATATTAGCCGAGTGGTGAGGAATAGAGCGAAAAGACGCGCAAGAGATCTGACCTCGGCTCCGTTACCAGATGATGTGGTAAGATAATGAGGGGGGAATAAATGGAGGGAAAGTGTTTCCCGAGTATGCAGCCAAATAACAAAGAGTCAGTGCAGATTGGCCGTTAATTACTAGCTATGGCTGAATGCTGTTCTAGGTTATTTAAAAGAAAAGTAGAAAATAATATTTAATAACACAACAAGAAATAAATAAATATTTACAAGAATAAAATGAAATTGGATTATCCTGGACTTTGGGGCTCGATAGTCGGGCAAAAGGGAAAAGCTAATGAGCTTAAGGCAGGTAAATGATCAAACTCAGATTGAGTCTTCAAAGGATGCGCTAAGCTAAATTGCAAATAAATATTTAGGGGATGACTGGATTAAAGGGATCCGCACGCGTCGACATCTTGCAGAATTCAATATTTGGACGACGAAGGGAAGGGGGTAATTCGAGGAAGAGAATTGCAGAAGGTTGAAATTAACCTCGAAATACCTTGACGAGGGAGTACTTGCACTGTTGAACAAGAACGGCCGTTACTGGGAAATCGCCATTTGACTGAGGCGGTATTCCGACGAGAGAGCATCTTGCATTTGCGCTCGTGGAGACGAAGCGGAACCAAGTCGAGAAGAGGTGTCTCGTGCTGAATTGCGAGCCTGTACTACTTTTATCATGACGAGCCTGACGTTAAATACTGGATAACGCTGGGGTACAATCGCTTCCGGCCACGGGGGTCATTCTCCCAAGGTAAACACACGATGGGGGATGGACGTCTTTCAGCCAGGAATTTGTGACAACGGGTGTCTTCCTTCACTCTTGCATGCTTCCAGATGGTTTGTGGGAGGCAAGATTGCCTCAAAGCTTGCGTGCAAAAGCTCCATAACTAAATACATCTGAGTTCCGAAGCCTCTTGGCGTAGGCTTTAGGCCCGTTCTCTCGTCCTTTGACCTCGTGTGTGATAGCCACGTGGGGTTTAGGTTTCACGTGATATCCTAGAAAGCAATGTTGAAAATTTAGCGGACGAAGCTTTGATATGTTCATGGAAATTAGAGAAGGCCAATCATCCCTCCCAGAGAGGGAGAGCGAGCTTACTCCCTTCCCATCATAGCATCCAGATCGGAAAAAGAACATTAAAAATAATCAAGGGAAAGACTGAGAGATAAAAAAAAACAACCACTGTTAAGTTAACAGTCTGGAAAGCAAGCCATAACCCAGGAAGCTTGAAAACATTTTTTTCAGCTATTAGTTTTTCTCTAGTTAAAGATCATATTCTTTCCTAATCCTATTCATTCCTATTAATATATTTTAACCCACTTTCTTTTAATTTGGCTACTATTAACGTTAGTTTTTTTTGGAATGGGAGCATTGCTGGTATACCTAGTCACCAAAGGACGTCGGTCGACTTGGGCACTAACTTTAATTCCAGTCTGCCCTAATCTCATTTGTAACTTTTTGCTTGTCATTTTTATGCTTTTCTTAGCTTCTTTACTAAGACAGCTTTGTTTTTGCTCATTCTGATACAGTAAAATATGACTATTTTATATGACTATAAAAGAAAATATCACTTGACAGTGTCTTCGAAACAACTTATTCTTGAAACTCAAATTCATAGAAGGGGTCAATAGGATAATAATCGTGGCACAGCGAATTACTCACAAAAACTAGTTTCTGAATAAAGCTTTTCCGACCTACCATGTTTCTTTTTATCCTATACAACTATTTCTTTCTACACTTGCGTAGAAGCAGCTAGGGTTTTGTTCCTATTCGGAAAATCTTTCAGGGGAAGGATAAAAACATAAGAGCAAGATAATCCATTTCCAATTTACAAGGATAAAAAAAAGAAAAGGTTTAAAAATAGCCACCAAATTTGAATCCGTCAATTCCAGTTAGAATATTAGTTTCAGTAATAATGGTCATCTAAAGGCTTGATTAAAATGATTATATATTTTTTTCAGAAAAATACGAGGAACCTATTAATTTTTATTTGTAATAAGGCTTCAAACAACATTTTTTCCCTAAAATAGACTGCGAAATTTAATATCTTTGGTTTTAGCGTGAAATTATCCTTTTTTTCAGAAGTCCAATTCCTAACTTTTTGGTCACGTCTTTATAATCAAGACTAAAAGTAATGAAATAGAATATTCAAGAAGAACATATAACCTATTTAACACAGCTTCACATAATCTCACAGCTTCACATAATCTCCCCGGGGTTTCTAGGTACTGGTTTCCAATGCTGACGTAGATCTTTCCCCTATCGTAAAAGTAATATCATCACTAACTATAATTTAAGAAGGGGATTTTTTGAGTATTTGAATAATAATTTCATTTTATTTTGGTTATGACTTAGGTTTTTTTTATCAAAGTTATTTCTAATAATTCTTTTAATAACAAATTGGTGAAGTTCAGAAATAAATAGAAGTATCGAAATTTGTGAATTTTTAAAACCCAAAGAATTACAAATAGTGAAGCTCAGAAAATTTATTTTTATATATCTTTTTATATAACTATTTTATCTATAGCTCTATATCTTAGTTACGTGATATTTTGAAAGGGGGGAAATTTATTTAGAGTTTCTTTTTAAAATGATTTTAATTGCCGAAGTTCAGAAACTTTATAGAAATTTAACCATGGTTGTTTTTTTTATATTTTAATCTTAATAGCGATGGCGAAGCCATTGCCTGGAATATGTTTATTTCAATTATATTTGAGGTACTTAAATATTTGTACTTATATTTTAATAAGCGTAGATTGACGATATTGCTTCGTGCTCTGAGGAGGTATTATATATTAATAAAATATTATCCAGCGTTGAAAAATAACTAGACCGTTGAGAAGCGGACTCATAACTAGATGCTCAGCTTGATTTTTCACTCTTTCTCTTTACTGAGAAGAGAAATAAAATGAAATTCAATTTTATGATAAAATATCTTAATTCAAATGCAAAAGCCGCGCTGCAAATAGAAATAAGGAGTCTAAATGATTTCATTGTAATTAGCAAGAACTCTTCAGGTACTTGAGAACAAAGTAAGAAAAAATGTAAAAATAAACAAAGAAAAAGAAAGGTTTAGGGGAGAAAAAAAGTTAGTAAAGGGATAAAGAATCGCATTGAAAAGTGATGAATGTAATAGTAAAATTTAAAGAGATTGGTTAATTTATTCAGATTAACGTATGGTTGAGGAAAAATAAGAGGGGAGGAATTAGGTAACGAGATAGCATATTACGGCGTTTGGTTTTTATAAGAAAAACAAATGTAACGAGTAACAACTCAAATAGTACTTAGCATGCTTGGTTTTGAGATTAGTTAGAAAAAAAGTACTGTGCATTCGGAATTGAATCAACAGTAGGACGCAACCCATCCTAGCGTTAATGGCAGGAGATGGAATCAATCCACCTCATTGGTGTTCATTTGGCGACTGGTGCCTTCTAGACATCCCCTTTAAAGAGAGATTTTATGGTTGGTGAAGATTTTTTTCTCGATTTACGGCACAAATCGTCAATTATGCGCATATACGCACGACGAATACCGCGTCTCCCTGTCACCATCCGCTCTCATTTCATCCGCGGCTGAACTCGACGGTACCAATGCGGCCACGAAATGTCAGGCTCAGCCTGCCTGGTAGAATCTTTTGATCTGCCAAGTACACCATCCTAGAGAGTACCACTTCTGAACGTTTGTTGCCACACTTATGTTACTAAATACTTCTAGAGTATCGGAAGTATTGCCTTCAAATGAAAAGAGGTGGTGAAATTTAACCTTTGTTTAAAACTGGCGTAGTTCTTCCAGGCGCTAAGTCTGTCTATAACCCCGAGCAGGTTAAAATACACAACTCGGAGACCGAAATCGTGTTTTATCGTGACTTACAGAATATATTGTGGGCCTTGGGCACATCGAATCTCCGATCCCCTTATCCGCAGTATTTGTCACATCACGTCTGGTGGGAGCAATTAGGATGTCGAGATTGTCTCACGCTTGGTTTCTAGATATGTACGGATTCCGAGAAATGTGCGCGCTTATAATGGTGGCAAACACTGATAATACGAGGCAGTCATACTGTTGTTTTGATCTTCTCAATTCTCCTTACTTTTCAGAAATCAGGTCATCTTTTCGAGCTGCGCTAAAAAAGAAGTTGGGAGACGTCTAACGAGGATCTAAATATTCGTGCTATTTCACTACGACGTTTTCCGTGCACCTAACACCCCAATGCCTCGATGGCTTCAGGTAGTTAAGAGTCGCCTTCAAATGGCGCACAACACTAGCGATTTGATAGGGCGCTCCGCTAAACCTTATTTTGACGACTTCTAGCTATCCCCTCCCCCAGGGGGCGGGTACATCCTTATTTAAGGTTATCGTCTGACGTGTCTTTATGGATACTAAATATCCGGTATCGGGAGGAACATATTCGCAACCGCCTTTCCCTTACCCTCGGGACGGGTTCGTTCATTCCCGAGTGTGGACTTTTTACTTCTCTTAAGGGGCAAGACTCTTACATTGTATATGGTTTTTAAGTGGTTTTGGAATCCATGCTCGAGCTTCAGAGGAAGTAAGTCTCTGTCCAACATCTGATCATGCTTTGCGAATTTTTGTTTTGTTTGTTTTTTGTCGAGGTTTTTCTATGATTTAAAATTATTTCGGGGGTTTGTTAATTTCATTAAAAAATGGGCATATATGGAGGATAAATAAAATCGTCATTACCGCGACTATGGTGAAAGTTGCCTGATGAGTGCTTTAAAATTATTAAAAATACTCCAGCTCTCACCGTTATATAATTACAAAACTATTCTTTCTTTCGCTAGAGCACACGATCTCACCTGAATATTTACGATTGAAAGTAATACAAAAAAGATGAAGTTGATGACCAAGATTTTCTGGAAGAAACATCTCTTATCACACTTACATATAGTGACCATTCCTATTTGCGCAGCCAGCGACTGCTGGCATCCTCATTATGGTGACACCTGGAAACCTCAAGCAGTTCGAGGCCTACTTAACTGGTAGGCACGAGCAAGGTACAGAATTGAATTTATACAGCTCTAATCACTTCACGCCAATTGCCAGCCGTTATATCAACCTCCAAGAAGCTCTCCGTCCATGCAAGCTGCATTTCCTTGACTTAAGGCAACCAAGGTGTATTTCAGCCTTACCTTGTTAATGAATAATATAAATTTTGAGCGTGTTTGCATAACCAACCGCTCATTGGTGACCTCGCAACCGCTCCACGAATTTTTTGTCAGGTCATCTCAATGTCTTTTTATATAATTTTTTGTGGTTAACTCAACCAAACAATTTGCCACATACACCTTTCAGTACACCTTACCTTAATACTATTTACATAATCTAGGATTAAGTGGTGATGAAAGATTATTCAACTCTTTAATCTTCCATGCTAAGAGTATATTTATCGCATGGAGGAATCAGAATGAAATAATCAAAAATGCTACTTCACTTCACTTAAATTTGCCTCCTCAAAATATACATTTTTTATTCTTTCCTATCATATATTCCTATTTCCTCTTCCACCCTTTTTCTTCCCTTCATGCTTTCCCTTCCCAAAATTATAACCTCCAATGAATCAAAATCGCTTTGAAAAATGTTTTAATTTGTGCAGTTAGTTTTCCATATTTAGGCTATAAATTGTGGTGTTGACCTGAATTGTATCATAAGTGGTCGAATCATGTTATATCTCTTCGATATTTTCCTCCTTATTTCTGCTGTTTCTATTTCTGCAAAAGAGAATCCTTTTTGTCTTGTAGGGTTCAAATATGCATACCAATGTGTTGTTTAACGCAAATTTTCGGAATTGTAAAGAGCTGAGATAAAAGCAACATGAGGTAAGGGATCCGATTTAACTCGCGTATAATAAATAAAAATAGCCAGATAAATAAAACATTTAAATAATTAGTTAAAATAAAATTTAAATAAAAACAAATGAGATAAATTAAAATGAATAAAAATTACATAAAGTATTTATTGTAGGAAGCAGGGAATTCGTGTAAATTACACTGACCTGCGTTTTATAACTTTTTTTTCAAAGGTCAGTTTTTTCCAACTGATTTAGAATCATTTTTGGATGCTGAATTCTAGAATATAATTAGTTTTCATTGGTCTGGTTTTTAAGATAGGCTCGATTTATATTAGAATGTATGTTCTATAAAATACCGCAATCATCCAACCGTTTATTACTTCTGTTTTGTCACATCTAGTCATGATTAATCATACATAACCAATTTTATTCCTCTCTTTAGGTCTATATTTGCATTTCAATAGATCGTACGTGCAAGAATCACCCTAAGCCTTTTTGTCTCATCGGATATGTCGCTCTTCCAGACTGTCAAGCAAAAATCAGGGATTTTGTGGAAAAGCCATATCATTCTTATGTACTTTGGAGTGAAACTAGGGGACCAGGCTAAGCCATTTGCTTCTCCACATTTGCTGTAAAACATATGTGAAAAGATTTATGGGATTGTAGTAATAATAAAAAAAAGAGTATGTCACTTTGTGCCCCAATGATTTCGAGAGAGGGTAAAGATCACGTCACCGACTGCTTCTTCTGCATGACAAATTTGAAAGGCATCAATCGCAAGAACAAGCACCATGTTTAATGCCTCCAAGGTTCTTTCTGCTATAAAACCAGTCCTACATGGTTCCAATCTTCTAGTTCCTGAGCCTGATTTTACAAGCCAGAAGAGCGCGACCAAGTGCTGCCATTTATGCAAGTCGAACTCAACGACCCGATACGAGACCTAAACCTTTCGTAAGAGTCTGATCAGCTATTGGGTTCACGTCTTCGAGAGAAATGTATGCTGGTACTAGCGACAACATTCTATTGGTATCGGGACTGCGAGGAGAACTTTAGGAAATTTTTTATGCTTGATAAGGCCTCTTTACTGGTCTACTGTAACAACATTGCTGACCTGCTCAACTTACTGGACCTGAAGTACGATGCTATGGAATGAGGAATTTTCATTAACTCATCTAACAGAAGTCTCAAGGCAGTTGTTCTTAATAACGGCAATAAGTTTTCATCGATCCTCGTTGGGCACTCAGCTGCTTTGAAAGAAACCTGTAACAGCATGGACCGTCTGTTGTCTGCTCTCAACTACTAGGAACACAAATGGCTGATCTGTGGATATCTTAAAGTTGTTGGATTCATCCTAGACCTTCAAGGTGGGTACAAAAAGTATCCATGCTTCATGTAATTGTGGGAGAGTCGGGCTGACGACCAGCTTTATGTCAGACAAGACTGGTCGTCAAGAGAAAGATTAGAAACCTGTTCACACAACTTCCTGTCCCACCCTCTGGTTGAACCGAGCAAGATATTGCTTCCACCCTTGCACATCAAACTCGGCTTGATGTTCATTGCCTTTGTCAATGCAATGGACAGGGAAGGTAGAAGATTTGCTTTCTTCCGTCAGAAGTTTCCATGATTCAGCCTGGAAAAACTGAAATTAGATGTATTCGATGGTGCTCAAATAAGGGAACACATCAAGGATACCAGTTTTGATGGAGCAATGAATCCCGCTGAACTCTTTGCTGGTTGTCTCTTAAGTCAGTCATTGAAAACTTCCTTGGCAACCACAGAAGTCTTCAGTATGAGAAGGATTTAATGGAGAATTTCCGCAAACTTGGTGCGCGCATGCCAGTGAAAATGCATTTCCTTCATCCCACCGGTACTATGCCCCCGAGAATTGTGGAGACTTAAGTGAAGAACAGGGTGAGCCCTTTCAAAAAGATATCCATATGATGGAGGAACGCTACCAAGTGCGTTGATATATCAACTTTCTGGCTGACTACTACTGGTACCTCAGAAGGGATTTGTTGTCTGCTAGGCACAATTAAAAGTCCCAAGGAGACCATTCATCAATATGTAGCCTGTTTTGTATGTTGTACTCCTCTTGGTATCAATTAGAACATTCTGTAAACTTTCTGTCAATAAATCAGTTGAAAATTTACTATTGTGTGTACATTCGCCCACAATTAGATCGGAATATAGGAATTTCTGGTTTGTATGCTTAAATCTAAAAACTTGATTTGATTAGATAAAATGAACATGATTTTCGGATTCAGCTCCAAAAACTGGCCTAAACCAGGTATTATGTGTTTGACCTTGTAAACAGCGCAGACCAGTGTTATTAATCGTGAAGAAAACTGCCGAAAACGCATTTAAAATTTCTTATAAAAACAAAGGAATTGGTGAATTAGGGCATGTTAAAATTTCTAGTATCAAATATAAATATGCTATAAATAATTAAATAAACAGAAACATTGAGTAACGGAAAGGAAATGCTCTGTTAATGATAATAATCATTATTACTATCCCATTCTCTCCCTCTTTATCTTATCTCTAGTAAGATAATGGGACGATAATCTTATTGGATTATTTCCTCTCTGCCATTAAATTAAGGAAGGGCATCGTAGCAATTCAAAAGAATATTTTCTATTTATAAAATTATTAGCAAAAACCACAAAAGGGGGGTTGATTCCTGGGCTGTGACAGAGGAAAACTGCATCTGTCGATGTTATAAAAGTTAAATAAGTTTGATTTTGAAACTGAAAAGCTAGAAATACCTGAATATAAAATAGATTTCAGAAAAGAGAGCGGTAATAAAAACAACAAAATGGAAATGATGATAACAAAGGTTGTTATTATAATCGAATTTAGATACCCAGTAAAGAAAATTAACTATGTCAAATATAAATAACCATTCAGAGTATCACAACATAAAAACATAATTATTCCTATTAGAGTGAAAGTCAATCGTTACGGGACTAGATCCGGGGAGGGGGGCTAGGGGGCTTAATCTTCCCTAAATTGAAGGCTCGTTTATGTTTATATTTATTTTTACCTGCGGCGAAGCGTCAGCTCAATGTGTCGCTTCTTTTCAAACGGAGTAAATTTAATTGTACCCATTTAGAGCCATGAAATGACCCATATGACCATGGGACATATGGTTATTCACCCTGGAGATTTAAAATCTGCCATCGGATTTGGCGCTGGGTGCCGCCATCTAGTGGCAGAAGCTTCATTTAGTCATTCAAAGGCTTTCATAAGTGATTTGAACCATGGGAAACCATCGATGCAATAACCATTTATCATCTTATCACAAAAAGCCGCAGGTCATTGGGAGAATTTTCGCTCTTGTTTGTGCCCTACTTGTAATCTTCTATTCATAAAAAATATATAATAATATTTAATATATATATAAACAGTTTGTAAGCCGTTGCGATCGAAATACAGGTAAAATAGCGGTAAATCTCAAAAATAATTATTAAATTCAGTATTATAGCTTAGCTGAAATCCAAAACCTCCAATTTATAATTTTCTGATGTGTGGAAAAAAATCCGATTTGACAGAGTTAGTTCTCAATCCTGTATAAGTAACTATTATTTATTATCAATAACGTTTATGATAACCATTATTAATTAAAAATGCCCTTTTCTTAAACCTCTAAAAGGGGAAAATTCAAGTTAACCCCCACACACCAATTTTTATCCTGGATCTGCCACTGACTCATTGCGATATCAAAAAACTCCTTTCCACGATATAAATACAACATTCGATATAATATATATTTTCATATGTCGTTGATAATTAGAAGATAGCAGTGACATCACCCAGGGTAAACTCTCAAGTTATAAGACCAAGATTATTTAAATGAGTAATGGCTTAAAACTCCAGCTACTAAAGATTTCTTCTTAAACGTCTTTTGAGAAGAAATTCTACGAATTTGGTCCAAAACCTCCAGAATACATGGCTTAATATATAAATCTTCACAAACTTCACGTAAATTTGAACGAATTTTCGGTTGCTGAATGAATACTTATTCCGACCACGTCTTCTAGAATGTCTAAAGTTAAATTAGTAGTTCTAGTGAAATCGAAAAGAAAAATCAGAGGGAATCATTTATTTCCTCTGATACAATATGATAGGAATCTTTGTTCGGTTTAAAGAAAAGCCATCAAATCCATCTATCCGTTTGACCAGAGACCCAATCAAAATAAACTTAAAGTTCTTCAATGGGAGGATCTGATTGGGTCTGTTTATAACTTTATTTCAAGTTTATCCCGGCATTTTGAAGAGATTTGAGCAAATATTCTTGGCTTGCTAAGAAAAAAACTTTTCATATACAACTATCTCTTTTCTTTCATATATGCTTCTGGTTCGCCTCAGTCTCTGATTGCATTTGTCCTCTTCCTATTTCATTATCTCGGACAGAATCCAATCTCACTGAAGGATATCAACTTTTCCTTTGTCAAATAATGTCAAATTAATACAAATGGCGCTCATCTTTCTTCTGATTCACATTTTTCAGTAATTTCGTCCTTTAGAAATTTCCTAATACAAAATTCGATCGACTTGCATACAAAGTTGTTTTTCTGAACTCACTTTTCTTGCTACACATATTTTTGGGATTAACAAAGCATCCAAATTTATTTCCTAATCTAATAAACTTTTTTGAATTGTAGAATTTAAAATGACGAACTAAAATCACTTTGCTGCACCTTTCATTTTGATGAGCATAAAAAAAGTTTATTCTCACTATCCAGATTGATTTGAGAGCACTTTTCTCCAATTGAAAAATACTCACTGATTTTATCGTTTGATTTTATAGCAAATTACGAGGATAAAAATAATTTTAGTGGCATTAAATTATGGCTCGGTTAAAAATCTTTTCAAATGAGGAATATCGCTGATATTTGAACTAATACTCGTAACAGCGAATGTAAATCTTTCCTTAAATATTTTTTCCGATATACAGTCATTAAAGAACAAAATAAGATATATTCTTCGTTATCTACTATCTACTTCGTAGTAGGTACGAAGCTTTGTCTATTTACATCGAACACGAAATCAACATTTCATTCTTTCCTTAGATATTCCAAGTCAAGTAATCATTTCCGATGTCGATTGGTTGGGAAATTCAATTAAATTCAAGTACATTCAATAAATTTACAACCAATCATCACTACTCTTTATATATTGGAAAACAAATAACTTTATTGGAATCCATTCAACGATAATTATGTTATCGCTAAGTCCTCATCGATTGGTAGTGGAGTGGTTTTGAATGGAACTTCTACCTGTGGAATGAATTTGCTAATGAAGAGACCTCTTAAAACACGGGTCTTATGCGACATTAATCTAATTATGTGATATTGATTTATCGTCAGATGGTTTGGAGGTGGGTACTTGTTTGCCAAATAAAAAAATTCCCTTTACGGTACCTTGTGTCTTAGCAGCAGCATTAGACAAAGTACCGGTCAGTTCAGAATCTCTTGACCAGTTCTAACTAAAGTAAATATCAATAGATATAATGAATGCATATAGTGTTCCTTTATTTCCTAAGATGGGTATAAGTCTTTTAGTTATATAACGTATAAGGTGAAAATAATTGGTCAAAGGTTCCATATAATTTTCGAATAAAGAGGATCGTTAAGGTATTGGTAAAAGTTAGGGTCGTGTAAATGTGAAATATACAGAAGCTCTTTAAAACGGTAAGAGAAGATGGACGCACAAATTTTCAATCCGGCGCAATTGAGAAACAAGGGCAGGTCATCCTGTGCGAAATGAAACAAGTTAATAGAAACATGAAATTGAATGAGATATTTACTTAATGAAACGGTTAAAAATAACAGATAAAATGTGATAAAAACAAATAAAAACAAATAAAGCACAAATTGAGAAACAAGTTAGTCTCGAAAGTCTAAGAATGTTTCTTAAAAAAAGGCATACAACTATAGGCTATGAATACGGCGCCTTAATGTGAATAGAGCAAGACTAAAATTTAGAAATGTAGTTGAAAAAGAGTAAATCCGAAATTCAAATAAAATAGAAAATAAATAACAAGACACTGTGTTAGACTCTCGCCATGCCATTAACATACTTCCAAAGAGATTTCAAATTTCTGTAATAATTTCATCTGGGTCTCATATCACCAATGACGATGAATCAAGCTATGGGAGCGGGGGTTGTAGATTTGGATGATGATGAAAGGATCTCTTCGTTGGTCACCAGATATATTTATATTCTACCTCGTTTTGTGATCTATTTTGCTATTGCACTCCCCATAAGTTTGTTGCGAAACGTTGATCGTTAAACCTGATTTAGGTGATACGATAACGTTCCGAGAAATTATTACCCCGACTCCAAAAAATAATGGATGAATATTTTTGGTTGGGCGATGAGCAAAACATTCTGATATGATTTTGCCTTTGAGCAAAATGGTGATGAAAACAAGAATGCAGTTCTATTTATTTAGTGGGTCTGGGTAGCAAATGGAGGAGGAGTTCCAATTATATTGATTATCGATTTCACGAGCTTATCTTTGATGATACATAAATACAACTATCTTAATGTTCGTGCTTTGGTACGATGAATGAATAAAACTCGTCTTAATAAGATCAGTTGCGTAAATGTTATCTCCTAATGCGGAGTAAATGACTTGATTGGTATGATTCACGATATGTGTAACTGCTCCTCGAATCTCCAGAATGATCCTCTCTCGAATGAATGATCTCTCTCCTCCTCGATTGGCTTCTTTTATACTTGGACACATTTACAAACATACAGATATATATACATATACAATACTTTCGAAAAACATTTCTTTCGTGAGAAAATATACTGAAACGGTGAAATTTGGTTGAACGCTTGGTTTTCGTCTCCCTTAACAAAATAGAAATATAATATTGTGGTTGTAATTTGATGCTCACCGAATGTCGTTACGATCGAGTTAACTCATTTTAAGGTTCCCTTTGCTAACCACAGAATAATTAGTCTCATTCCCAGTTTACCTTTTTACCGCAACTTTAGTATTTTCGTGAAATCAAAATGGGAACCGTTCTAAAATATCCTGTTACCAGTTACAATGTTTCATTTGAGTTTCTTTTTGTTTCGTCTCACACACATAAATTTATTTACATTGGCTGAGTGTACACATTACTACTTTATGTGTTTGTGTGTGCACATATTGGGTGCACCACAAAGCTTTGTGGCAGCCAGCTATAACAGATGTCACTAAACGATTAGTAAGATCTTAGTATTATTATTATTATCAAAAATTTAAGGGTATCTATGCCAGTGCAAAAACAGAGGAGTTTTACAGTTGCACATTATGATTCTCAATTAAATACACGTTATATTCAGTTGATCACATGCCGGTGTAACTCGATATATACTGCGTAATAACAGAGTATTTATTCATTCAAATTAAGATATTTACACACTGAATAATGATAACATCTACCTGCGAATACTGTATTACGATTAATTGGATTTGCGTAGATGTAAACAAACGGCTGCCATTTTCGTAAAAAGCAACAACTTTACCGTTCGAAATATTTATTAGGCAAGTGCCGAATAAAATTGTACACCGATACCAACCCTTCCTATGCAACCATTGCTGGCTGGAATAGGGAGTTCCGCCATGGTCGTGAGTCCCTTAAAGATGACCCCCGTCCAGGATGCCCGTCAGACGTGACCAACGAGAACAATGCGGCCCGTGTGGAGAGGATGATCCTCGAAAATCAACGGGTGAAAGTAGAACAAATTGAGCGAGAACTTGGAATATCACTTGGAAGTGTGATCAACATCATCCACGACAATTTGGCCATGACCAAGGTCTCTGCCTGTTGAGTCCCTAGAAACCTCACGCTCCATGATCGACTTCAACGTCGTCAAAGTCCACAAGTCCAGAATTGCACAAGCTTTCCTGTGCGAGTGCGGATTCGAGGAACTCAACCCTCCCCCCTACAGTCCACATCTGTCCCCTAGCGACTACTTTTTATTCTGCCAGCTCTAGGCTGCACTGCGTGGATGCCGGTTTGAGGACGATGAAGATGTCCAGCTCGCCGTCCAGGAGTGGATTGAACAGCAGTTGGGAGATTTGTGGTTGTCGGGAATTCGAAGCCTCAGGGACAAGTGGCGCAAGTGCATTGAAGTCGAGGGGAGTTATATTGAAAAATAATAAAACGCTTTTCCTGATATCTCGTTTCCTTATATCCGAATTGAAAAACTTATTGACCACCCCTCGTATGTTGCCTTTTTGGAGGACAAAGTTAAGCCATGGTTGAAGAAGCAGAAAGTTTCATTGACGAAAACGCTGATATTCATACAAGATAATGTTCCTTCCCATGAAGCTAAGAAATCTCTCGAATACCTACAGCAATTTAATTTCTCTGAACACCGTTTGATGAAGTAACCAGCATATTTACCAGATTTAAATCTGATTGAAAATCTATGTAGTGTTCTGAAGAGTAACAAGGAGTAACAAGGAAAGTAAGTACCCTAGGAGACCTTACGGTCCATTCAAAGAGGGTACCTTTAGGCTAGCAATCGAGCGGGCACATGGCTGCTCAATTGTTTTGCGTCCCTAAACGGCCACTTTTCAAGACTTTGTCTAGTCTTGACTTGAACTGGTCAACAGATTCACTGTTGACAACTTCCACTGGAAGTGCGTTCCACTTACCGCAGATACTGTAAGTGAACAAATTTCCACACAGATTGCGGTTGTAACGCTTCAGTTCAAGTTTGAAGCCGTGATTGCACGTTCTGTTCTCACTCAGTATGAAAATATCGCGGTAGTCAACATTGTCGAACCCTCGAAGTATTTTGAAGATCTCGATGAGCTGACTACGCAGTCTACGGGTTTCCAGCGAGAACAAATCTAACTCCCTTAGTCTATCCTCATAACTTTTATGTCGGATAGAGGGAATCAGTTTGGTTGCCCTAGCTTGTACGCGTTCCAATCTCGCGATGTCCTTTCGCAATGAAGGACTCCAAAATTGTACGGCATACCCCAGGTGCGGTCGGACAAGTGAGTTGTACAGGCAGAGTACAATCTCCTGGTTCCGATAACCAAACTGGCGCTTAATATAGCCTAGCATCCTTTGGGTCTTTTTCTCCGCCTCAATGCACTGTTTCGAGAACTTGAGGTCAGTAGTGATTGTTACACCCAAGTCCTTCTCAGTGTCACTCGATTCAAGAGCAGTGCCCTTAAGGATATACTGAGATTGGGGGTTTCTGTGGCCGATATGCATCACTTTGCATTTCCCCACGTAAAAAGGCATTTGCCACGTGTCCGACCACTCCCCAATCTTCCCAAGATCTTCCTGCAGGCGGGCAGTATTTCCATCCTTTGCAACGTTCATACCAAGCTTGGTATCGTCGGCAAATTTGGAAATCTTGGCAACCATGTCACCGTCCATGTCGTTGACGTAGATGATGAATAGTAGTGGTCCCAGGACAGAACCTTGAGGCACCCCGCTAGTAACGGGCACCCACTCAGAAGCCTGTCCATTCACCACCACCCGTTGCCTTCTGCCACTTAGCCAGTTCTCGATCCAGCCGGCTACCTTTCCGTCTATGCCAAGCGCTCGCACTTTCTGGAGAAGGCGGCGGCGTGGTACCTTATCAAAGGCTTTCTGAAAGTCTAGGTAGACCACATCCACCGCCTTGTCCCGATCGTGCTCACTGAAAACGAAGTGGAAGAATTCCACAAGGTTCGTCAGGCATGACCGTTGCCTTCGGAAGCCGTGCTGGGAACTCCTCAGTAGCAGGTTTGACTCTAAATACGACGTCACTTTTTCCACCATGATGCTTTCCATGAGTTTACCGACTATCGAAGTCAGACTGATAGGTCGGTAGTTTGACGGTTGGTTACGGTCTCCTTTCTTGAAGATAGGAGTCACCTCCGCCTCACGCCAGTCTCTAGGAACGCATTTGGTCCGGATTGACATGTTGAAGATAGCGCACAGATGTCGTGATACTTCATCGCACACTTCCTTCAACACTTTAGGTAGAAACCCGTCTGGTCCAGGGGAATTATTCGTCGGTGAAGTCCATTGCCTCCAGCTTTTCCCCCGAGTAGGAATCCGTGGGCTGGGGAATGGGACCACACTCTTCAGTAAACACTGAAGAGAAGTAGTCGTTGAGGAGGTTAGCATTTTCTGCATCTGAATGCTTTAATGTCCCCTTCTCATTCCTCAAAGGGCCAATCGTTCGACGGATTGGTTTACGGCTGTTTACATATCCAAAAACTCCTTGGGATTCTCTTTACAGAGTCTCTCCACTCGGAGTTCCTCAGACCGCTTAGCCGCCCTTATACTGGACTTCACTCTCCTGGCTAGCCTCCGGTATTCGTCAAAGTCACCCGAGATCTTCGATTGCCGGTACACATTTCTCTTCTCCCTAAGCAGTTGCCCGATTTCTCGATTAAACCACTTTGGTTGAACAGAGGACCTACGGGGGCATTTCAGAGGGATAAAACGCGATTGAAGACTCATGAATGTGGTTTTGAAACTGTTCCAAGAGTCTTCAACAGCAGCGCACTCTTCTAGCCTCGCGTCAGTCAGTCCCGTGCGTAGACCTGCAAAGTCTGCTCTTCTCAAATCGAGTTTCCTTGATTTACTAGTTGCAGGCTCTGCCTTGGGGACTTTGACTACAAATCTAATTAGTCGGTGGTCACTGCCACCGAGCTCTTCGCCAACAGAGAGGTCCTCAACGATGTCATCCTTAGAGGTGAAAACCAAGTCGAGGATATTGTCTCCTCTCGTTGGCTCTCTCACCCACTGAGTGAGGAACTCGTTGTTCGTGAACTCCAGGAGTAGTGCGTTCCCGCCACAGGGTTCTCTGGTTTCCCAGTCAACTTGTGTGTTGAAATCACCCATGACGATACACACTCTGTCTTCGACAAGTTCTCCTAGCAGCTGATACAGATCTCTGTCCTTTTCAACGAGTTGGGCAGGAGGTCTATCAAGCACCAGGGTTCTGTATTTGGCAGGACCTATCTCTAGGTCAACACCTAGTAGTTCATGGTCGGATATGATGTTGCAATCCGTCGAGTTAAGAGTATCCTTGACATACAACATCACACCGCCACCCTCTCTGTCTGGACTATCTTTCAGGAAGAGCTGGTAACCGGGAATCGTGAATTCACCTTCAAAATCTCGGCTCGAGGTTTTGATCCACGACTCCGTTATGGCCACCATCTCAGGTTCCTCTGTTACTACGAGGCCACGGAGCTCAAGAAACTTATTCCTGATTGACCTCGCATTGAACAGAAGAACTTTGAGGGAGTCCCCTAGTGTAGGACTCCCTACGCTCTTCCGTTTCCCGGCTTCTCTGTTTTCGTGGTCACACCCTTTTTGACGACCTCTGAGAAAGTCGTTCAAGAAGTGACACGGGCATGCTGGCGCACGTCCGCTTTCGCTCTGTTTCGAACGCTTCTTTGGGTGCGTTCCACGACATCTTGAATTAGATTGGCGAGAAAGGCCTTCCCTTTAAAGGAGAGATGTACCCCGTCCCTTTGGTAGAGGTCGTCTCTACCGATAAAGGTACGATAGGGGTCCACGAAGAAGACTCCTTCTGCCGTGCAGAGATCCGCCAACCTTCTGTTCACTGCGACGTTTCTTTCGTGAGCGGTTCGGGATGGACCTCTTCTCGGAAGCATCCCAACCACCATACGTTTGCGGGTTTTAAGCCCTATGTCGTCCACGGCTCCCATAACTGTTTGGATGGTCTTACCACTGAGGCCAACCTTACCCCCTCTGAGGTAGAGGTCGTTGCCGCTCACCATCAGAGCAACAACTGAATTCTCAGAAATCTTAGCTTTCTTTGCCTCTACTCTGATGGTGTGGTTACCTCGTCCTGACAGGCAGCTTACCTTCACGCTAGTGCGAAGGCGGGCCGCTAGCAGCGGCTGCAGATCCCGTGTTTGCGAGTCACCAATGAGGGTGACCTTCGGACACTTGGTCTCTGAAGACGGGGTCTTCCCTTGTGAAGGAGGCCTCCCCTTTTCCTCTTTACTCTCCACATTCTTATGTTTCTTTTTCTTCTTGTTTATCTGTATTTCTTCTATTTTGGGTTCTACTTTTGTTTTAACTATCTTCTTTTTCTTTTTTTTCTTCGTTTCTCCTTCTTCTTTTTCTCCTTTTCTCTCGCCTTAGCTTGCTTAGCCTCAGATGATGCCGGAATGTCCGCTTCATTACCAGGGGATTCCGACACGTCAGTGGGCGGCGCCTCTTCTATGCATCGAACCTGAGCTACGTTAAGGGCTTCGAGCTTCTCCAACTTTCCCTCAAGGACCTTAGCTCTCTCCTCTGAGGCTCTATAGAGGTCTTTTAATTTTTCCACCTCTCGCGTCAATATGCAAGTAGTGCAGATACTTTCAGGGCTGCATTTTGAGTAGCAGCCCTCCGGAAAGTCAACGCACCACATTTCTAACTGGCATATTGCACAGTTGTGTTTGAGACGAACGGGTCCATTTTTGCCTGTCATTTTGAGCGCTTTCTCTCTCTCTGAAAACTCGTGACCAATCAATGATAAAAATGGGGGTTGGTGAGTTCTCCCAGCGTGAGTCGCTCCCGCCTATCGATCGAAGACGTTTCGGATCTTTCAGAAGGCACGCTCCATGTGCTGCTGTTCGTCCGACCGAGTCGTCAAACCTTTGCGTGCTGTGGCTCCCAACCAAGCAGCACTGACGGTCCCAGAAGGGGCCATCGATTTCTCACCAGGTAAACAACAACGAAGCACGCCCCGTACTAAACTCATACTAGTTTCCTTCACAACGGCCAGGATCTCGGAGTAGCGTTCAATGGATATCCCGCCACACAAAGGAACTCGACCCAAGGCTTTTTATTTGCCTGGCAACCAACATGGGAACAAAGGGACGTCACCTCGGACTAATGCTAGCGTAAGCACCCGTCAACGGGCACTGAGAACGGTCAATAATTACGCTATTGTAGATGTTGCTGACAATATTACCCCAGATAAAATAGTTACCTTGACGAATTCAATGGCTAAACGCGTCCGGGACGTTCTTTCATGTGGAGGATAATACATCTACCATTGTCTCAGAGCTTGGAAAAAGAAAAACGACACTGGAAATATCAAAGATCCTGGGACGTCATATTTCTTTTATTATTTCAATTTAAATTTATTATTATGCTCATTATAAAGTCCATTATGATTAGATTTGTTGTTAAAAATTAATTGTTGCATTAAATAAAGGTTTATCTTGCCAGGACGATAAAAATGATACCTATTAACAAAAATGGCCTTTGTTTCTTTACGTATGGGCGGATCAGATTCATTTTGGTATTGTATAGGCAGTAGGGTGTTATCATTATTCAGGAGAAAGATAGCTGGATTCGACCGAATAAATACTCTGTTATTACGAAAAGACAAAGCTACCTAATAATTTGGCACGCAGTGTCTATTATCCTAGGGGGGGGAATGTAAGAGAAAAACAATCCGTTCCTGTTTTCCTGCCATCTTCCAACACTAATGTACTTATACTATAACAAAAAACAAAGACGTTATTTGTAATATTCATGTGGTTCTATTTTCTTATCAACTCTTTGCCTTAATTTACTACCATTTATGAAATCTATATATACGTACAAGATAAAATGGCGTAAGATCCCAAGAATTTCGTTATAATATTCACTCGTAAAATATTATTAGAGTGAAGCCAATTTTAGGCCCTACATTATTTTGTTCCATGGCACAATTTTATGAGACAGTAACGAATCAATTTTCCTCGAAAAAAGATCTTCCAAAATTCAATGGCGATATAGTTTATAGATTTTAGTGAGGCAGCTATAGAGAAAATAAATACAGAGTTACAGGTATGCTCAGATACAGGTGGGCTAAGCAATTTATGTGGTTGAAATGGTAGGATTCTGCGGTAAGTTTGCTACGATGAAGGGAAGTTGATATGGGCACAGGAGTGAAATTTGCAGATGAAGATACGTTTGACTTCGATTTCTGGTGGTAGTTTCTTTCATAAAAGCTTCTTTATAGGCTTCAATACTGCATTTACCGTTATAGATTTCGAATGTTTTCTTTTTTATCTCTTTCACAAGGCTATTCTTCTTTGAACACCTTCACACTAGAATTAATTCTTCTTTGAACACCCTCACACTATAATTAATTATCCTCTTAGATACATTCATCTTCCCATATCCTTGGGGCTTCATAGGTAAGTTCCTCCGTCGTAGAACAGCAGATTCATTCTTTAATTCCATAATTAATGTATTCTTTTCTCTATCCTCTATTCATTTTATATTTTTAGTCGCGTGCGATTCTACATCTCACTATGTCGGTCGGTCCCCGTTTTGCTTTTTTGTAATAACATTGTAACTATTTGGCCGATACTAACGAAGTTTGAAACTGTTGTGTTGTTTTACATTCTCTTTCTTAGGATATAATTGTCAAACTTCTCCCAAGGTTATCCCGGGAATTATTTTGTTTTGGCAATAACACCATAACTATTCGGCTGATTGTTACGAAATTTGAAACCACTATGTTTTGTACATTCTCTTTTGAATGATAGAATTGCCAAGGTCCTCCTAAAGTTAGACCTTATTTTTATCTTTCTATGGCTTCGCCCACCTCTCGGTACTCATTCCTTGTCTGTTGGCGCTATTTTTGCAAGCGAAGAAACTGAATGTCGAAGCACAGTGGATAGCAGCTCCGCTGTTACGTCACGAGAAGAGCTTCTAACGAACTATTTTGATTGACCTCCCCAAAATTATTCTTATTTCCTTAAAAATGAAAATAGAAAAACCAACGAAGTATTATCGACAGAATTTTGTGAGGGTAGAATAATAAAACAAGGTCTGCTGACTAAAAAGTCGCGTGGTCTCACTTCTTCTGATTTATGACGTTACGACCTCAAAAACTTCGAATAATTCAAAGACTAACCTTAAAAGGACCCTGGAAGTTATGTCATTCGAAGGAGAATGTAAAACAACATAAGAGTTTCGAATTACGTTAGAATCGGCCGATTAGTCACAATGTTATTACAAAAACAATAGAAAAGCAAACGGGGACCGACCAGCATACTGATACGAGTATGTAGAGTCGCACGCGACTAAAAAGTGAAGTTACGGGAAGTAAAACTGAATATCCGGACTATTCTAAAGAGGAGAATATTAGGACGCTGAAAACATAAGGCAGCGCAACTCTCTTAAACCAGCAATCACCTGGTTTACTAAATAAAGCAGGTTTCTTTATACTCTAAATTAGGGGTAAGAGTATGAGTATTAGCCTTAGATTATAATGATTAAAAAAGAAGGAATTATAGGTTAAAGAACTCGGAACGATACCGTCCAGGTACATAAATATCCTATTGTATCCACTCTGGTTGGCAAGATTGGGAAGCGGTTTTAAATGGAATAAATTTAACTGTCGCTAGTTAGAATTATTGATGGCAGCTGACCTGTACTCATGTTAGAAAAAACTGCAAGAGATCAGAGAAGGAATTGGTTCTTTATTTTTCCTGTAGTGTTTTTGAAATGTGGAATTAAGTTAGTCATGATCGATTAACCCTTCCTCTCTCCAAATATTGTTATAGGGGAGGTTTACTATAATATGATGATGTCTGGTTGGTGATGTTACTTTGCTACTGGTTACCTGTAGTCCAAACACCGAAACTCTGGATCGAAACCAAGTTGTATTTTGACGCCAGAATAAATTAGCTGACGACAGGAGCTCGACGAAAATGCATCAACAGAGTTTATAATAACGAGGTATATATAAAAACATGTCTGTTATTTTCTAGTTAATAATTTTGGCAATATTCTTGTTATGATTTCTTTTAACTCTCAAGCTTGTTTTAGTGGCGGATCCAGGATAATAATTGGGGGTTAACCTGAATTCCTTCCTCTGAATAGTCTGAAAAAAGAGCATTGATCATTAATAATAGTTATACCAGGCAATGGCTTCACTACTAAGATTAAAATTTAAAATCTAAGAAAATGCAGCCATGGTTAAATTTTCTGAACTTCACCAATTATAATAATTTTAAAAAGGAATTCTAAACTAAATTTCCCTCCTTTCAAAATATCACGTTGCTAAAATATAGAGTTACAAGCCGCTGTTCTCTTCTTTAACAAGAAGAGCTTGGTTACAGGCACCCCTGTGAGGTGTGACCTACGACCTTATTTGCTAATCTTAACCGCCTTTTTTAATCCCCTTTATAGACTTTATTTAAACACCCTGAACACCCTTTTCTTCATCTTCATCTTCATCTTCATCTTCTTCTTCTTCTTCTTCTTCTTCTTCTTCTTCTTCTTATAAAGGAATTATTAGAAATAACTTTGATAAAAAAATTAAATCTACTTAAGTGACAACCGAACTAAAAGAAAAAATCTCCTTCAAACCTTCAAAAAATCTCGTTCCTAAAATATAGGATTATGGATAGAAGAAGAAGATATATAAAAATAAATTTTCTGAACTTCACCATTTGTAATTCTTTGGGTTTTAAAAATTTCACAAAATTTCGATACTTATATTTATTTCTGAACTTTACCATTTTGTTTTTTGATATTATAAAAGAATTATTAGAAATTACTGATAAAAAATAAGTCATAACCAAACTAAGATTAAATTATTATTCAAATACTAAAAAAAAATCACTTTCTTAAATTATAGAGTTAGTGATGATGATGATGATGATGATGATGATGATTAGACAGTATTTATAATAAATAACAGTCTATCACACGGGAATGAGCACTAGCTCTATCAGATCTGATTTTCTTTTTTCACACATAAGAAAATTGTGAATTGTAGTTATTGGACGTCAGCTAAGATAAAATACTAAATTTAATAATGATATTTTAGATTCACCTGTTTTTATACATCTATCATATATGATACATTCGATTGCAATGATTTAAATAACATTTTATCTATTTATTTTATATTAGTACCTAACTCTTTCTGAATAGCAAAATAAAAGTATGGTTTGAAAAAAATATAAACAAACAGGTTTGAAAATTGGGGGTTTTAGCCCCCTCAACCCTCCCCTGGAATCGCGCCTCTCTTGTTAGTAAGAAAATATATACATATATCCTCGTTGAATGAAGCATTTCAAGCGAATAATACGTAAACAGTTGACAAGACAAGGGATCAATCACTGCACGATGGTTCCAAGAACTCTAAAGTCGTAGTCATCAAATAACATTTTTTGCACGGTTTTACTCTTCCTGGAAGGTAAAAAGAAAAGGCGATAAAAAGCCGCGTTATCAAAGTCCAATGAGAAATTTATGTTTATTATTAGCCTCTTCCCTTTAAATTCTTTACAAAAACAAGAAGAGCTCAAATTCCAACTATTATTTCTCCATAACTTCAATCAAATGTCTCTGCCGCGGTAAATCGGCGCTTCCGTCGCTGATAAAGAATAAAAATGGAATCGAATCTTTTTATAAATTCTGAGTCAATCTCCCTTCTACTCGCCATTGCGGTGAGAGTAATATTAATCGAGGGATCGAAGCCATAAAAGGAACGAAAAATTGTTTTTACCATTTCGCTTTATCCTCTCGGCGGAGATTACTTATGAAGAGGTAAATCTTTCCCGATCGAGTTTGAATGACAACTAAATATCCTTTCCTGCCAAATTGTAACCCATAATAGTCATTCTGGTGTGTTTTAGAATCCTTGCTTCTCTTCAAAGAAAGTTTAAAAGTTCGAGTTCTGAAGGTGGAATGTTATGTATTTTAGGTCGAGAGAAAATATATATGGTGAAAAACGGCTAATTCGAACTCTAATTTTATATTTTAAAAGGGATTTATCGGTAATGTGATTAAAATCTTTAACTCTGGCGATAAAAGGCTGGTAACTTCTCATATAGGAGCAGCATAATTGATAACTTTTGGTAAAGTTCTTACAATTGAGTACAATTATACTAAATGGGAGCTATCTACACTATTATTCTAAGCCGACTCTCCTGCTTCAAGAAAGTTGTTCGTAGCTAAATGACGAATAATTCCCGAGATACTGATTTATTTCTTATCTATTTTTTTCTGATCATTCAAATTACAGAAATCATTGGCTCCTCCCCCCCAAAAAATATAATTTCCTAGTTTCAGACAATATGGTACATATTTCTTCTATGAAACGTAGAAATAACCTTCCGCTAGTAGTATCTACTACGTTATTCCCACTTAGTCGAGTATTGCTTTCCATCCTCGTTATTTATCCCCTATTACTGCATATTGTATATAATTCTCACTTAAATGAACAAGGCAACCATCTTAAAATCAGCCATTATTATATTTTCCATCCTTAAATCCCAATTTTTTTGACCCTAAGTAATAAAATTTTATAAATAATTTACTGAATTTATTATAAAGTGCCTCTGTACTTCCTGTAATATCGATATGTACCCAATACATCTGTAAGTAGCTGATTTCTTAAATCCAAGGTATTGATAGCTTTCCCACTCCAACACTTGAGAAAGATAATTTTCTCGATCTAAGAGAGAAATAAATGAAACCTTAGATAAGTTAAAAGATACCATTCGTAGGATAAAAAAATAAGTTAATTGAGTAAGAAAATATTCATTACTATCTCCGTTATCAGTTGTTGACCGGACGAAAAATTAGTTTTGAAATTTATAGATTAGAGGGGTTTTTTCAACTAAGTTAAGCGGACTTTGTAATCACTAAATGCTTGCTAACAGATATTCTTTTATCTTTTACAGTGTAGAGATCAAGAAATCTTTAGAACTTTAGTAATGAGGAAGAGCAAAGAGGTGATCTAACAGGCCCCAGCAGACTGTCAAAGCAGTGAATATGGGTTAAAAAATAATGTTCATATGGCAGTCTACTCATAACTCCTGAAGCAATACCTAGAGGAAAAGTTCAACCTTTTATCTAACGGTAAGGGGTAGAACAAAAAATATATTAAATTACAAATCAGAATTTGACAATACTTTACAAATATTTAATATTTAGTCAATAAAAAGCTAAAAATACAAAATAGATAGCAACAGTACATTACTTGTAAGATCCCGTTTATTATAAAGTTATTCTAACTTTATTACGTTCCTTTGTTTGGTTACCTACAACAAAGAAATGAGCAAAATGGGGGTAAAATTTCAAAGGGCACTGATCCTTTCTTCACACCACTGCTTTTTTCATGTCGCATTCCTCTCCTTATGTGCGAAATTTCATCACAATACAATGATATTTAGAGGTCGCCCTACTTTAAGTCTGTTCTTTTTTCTTCGTATTTTCAGGTTATGGCAATCAGTACTCGTTCTAGCCCTGAGTGTTGGCTTCTCGGGAAACCTGCTGATTTCCTGCCATGTGCCCGTCTTCCAAGTAAGCGGGATGTGCTGTCGTTGTACCTGTTTCATCACGTCGTGGAAAAGAAGACCATCTTGGAAGGCCTGAACTTGGCATGTGGCTAGGTCCTCACTGTATAAAAGAAGGCCAGTATCCCGACACAGTGAGTGGATGCTTGTGTCAGAAACCTTCGAGGAATCCACGACGAATACCAAGCACTCAGGAAACACCAGACTCGTGGGTGAGAGACGGACCGTTTCATGGAGAACATGTTCTTGGATGACCTTCAGGAGCTCTTAAATGTTGCTACAAGTGATGCCCTCCAGACCATGACCAACGAAGAAGACAAGGAGTTCCTCAAGATGCAGAGTGAGGGCATCTTCTCGTGCAGCATTGCAGGGATCGACGCGAAGAAATCTGGAGTCGAGGCCAGGCGTGGGAAGAGGATCAAGAAGCTGCTCTCAAGCAGAGAAACGACGAAGGAGAGGACAAAATTCAAGGGGCCGCTGCTGCCTTCAGTTTCATCTACACATCGTTAGAGGGGTCATAGACTGAAGACGGCTACCGAACTTCAACTTCAGCTTGTAAATATGGTCCTCCGGCAAAGAGGTCCAAGAGCATCTTCAAACCTCCTTGGCGCCTTGGATCGAGTCAATCTCTCAGGTCATGCTGCGGCGTTCGTCACTGGCACTGTTGCACAGGCCTCGAGCCACAATATTTCTGATATGACGTTGTCCCGAAGTTTGATACGGCGGTTGGTCCCCTTCTCTTGCATTGGGACGGGAAAATGTGCAGGAGATAGGAAGAAAGGCAGTAGAGGGGGTTGTGAGTCTGGCAACAGGTCAAGGATTCGATAAATTGCTGGGTATTCAAAGTGCTGCCCGAAGTACTGGAGAAGCTCAGGCCGCAGCATGTGCGGAATTGTTCGAGTCTTGGAAGATTCAAGACGAAGTAATCAAATTGGTCTTCGATACAACTTCAAGCAACACGGGCCTCCATAATAGCGCGTGGGTCTTGGAAGGAAGCTGGCCATTGTTGGCGTGCCACCATCATGTGTTGGAGATTGTTCTATCTGACGTCTTTGGGCACACTGAAGGTCCGGAAGTCGCCTTTTTCAAGCATTTCCAGAAGGAGTAGCCTACCATTAACCAGCAAGAGTACACGGTGGCTGATGATACCCTTCTCGAAGGATATCTCGAGCAGTTCCGCTCCCAGATGAAGGATTACCTGGCATATGCCTTGGCTAATCTAACAAATTGTCCGGGGGATGACTACTTCGAGTTAATGCAGCTGGCAGCCCTGTCCCTTGGAGGGAGCACAACGACTCAACCAACCATCGTTTCGTGCCTCTAAAGCCATCTACCAAGCGAGGTAGATGTAGAAGGGTATCTTCTGCCTTAAGATGTTCCTGTTCCGAAACCAGTTTGAGATAAGGAAAGGACAGCAGCGGAATGCGGCTGGCATGGCGCTGTTCATTGCCCTGCTGTACGTTCGCTTTAGGCGTGAAGCTCCTCTTTCATCCCACGCCCCATACAATGACATGATGCCGACTGAACTCCAGAAGTACACGAACCAGATGAATGTCGCTGCAACCGCGAGCAATGCCCTCCAACGGCATCTCTTGTATTTGGCGGAAGACTCGGTGGGGCTTTCTCTGTTGTACGACCGAGTTCCAGACAAGATGAAAGCCGACTGTGTGACTCAGATGAAGACGGAAAATCCGACCGAAGATTAACCACGCCGGGCAAAAATCGAAGAAACATGGGACATCCGCCTTGATGCCTTCTTCACCAAAAATTCGCATCGTGTTTTCGACATCCTTTAGTAATGTGGATCCCAGGAAGCGAAGCATGGCTTCCTTCCAATGTATCCTTTGGCTTGGAAGGGCAACAAGCTTTACAAGGACTTTCAGGTCAGAGCCAAAACCTGAGAGCGGTGAACGACACAGCTGCACGCGAAGTGGCTCTGGCAGGGGGGTACAATGCGACGCTGACGAAGGATGAGGATCAGAAGCAATTCATTTTCCGTCTCATTGACGAACACCGAATGGCCATACCGACACCCTCAAAGACCAGCCTGACGAAGAAAAAGTAAAAAGTGGGGTGACCCATAAATAATGAGATAGAGAATTAAAATTTTACGTGTATTCCTTTGCGGGAGGTGTAAAAAAATTACCCCTGTGGAAAGAAAGAACTATCATTTTCAGTTTTTTGGACCACCATAATATATTTATGAAGGGGAAATTTACAAAAACACCTGACACGGTAGATGACCAATAAGCCTTAGAAAATAATACCAATCAAAGATCTAACATATAATAAGAAAGAAGGAAGAGAGATATATCAAATTGAATAAAATAATAGGAACTCTTTTTGCCGTTATGCGGTGGGTATAAGATAAAAATTGACATGGGCTCTAATTTAAGTCCTGGTGACCGAACATCGTGTCTAACCAAGGGAGGAGATTTTCAAGGAATCCTTCTAAAACTCCAAAAAGAAGAGTAGCAATCGATTCTTATATAGTAATCCTCGTTTACCGTCACAAAAAAATGGCATCGTTACCTATGCTAAATACATTTCAAATTAAATAAAAGAAACTTGAAATGTATTTAGCATAGATAACGGAGTCAATAAAAAAGACGTTATTTTCTGTGCCCAATTTTTGTATCAAGTCTTTATCCTGGCAATTAACATGATACCCCTTCTAGACTTAGGGCATACCTCAAATAGTAATAGCAAAAAAAAAATCAATCATGCAAAAATTTAAGGTATCTCTGAAAATTAGATTCATCTGCCCACTTGGGCATAAGTCGCCGGAAACACAACAGCCTAGAACAAGGCTACTTTAAAATAAGAATATGAAAACATAACAATGATAAAAATTGGAAAAATTAACAATTAGGAAGCAATCTCCGGCGTTGAGGGGATGTCCCCCTCACCCCGGTGCAGGAGCGTGCAACCCACAAAGAAAAACAATAAAAAAATAGAACCTACTTAAATAAAGGAGAGAAGCCCGGCCTCCAACCAAAAGTCAACAAGTCCACAAGTCAATGTGCACGAACTCGTCCCAAGTACAAGGGACAGGCGGTAGCGACCCCGCCCATCCCGGTACTGGGACAGGTAACGTGTGTGTAGATCACCTAGACTGGGACATTCGACAAGAATGTGTCGAACAGTTTGGGGGACGACGCAGTCGTCACAATAGGGCGCAGACGAGCGTTCCATCAAATGGCGATGCGTCACACGAGTGTGTCCAATTCGAGGAGGACAGAAAGCGACCTGAAGCCGTCGCAGAATTGGGGGATAAGTCCATGGGGACAGTCGAGGCGCAATGGCACGCCACTTTTGGTTCCTTTCGACCATCTCCCATCTTTTTTGCCAAGCAGTCCGAAGAGTTGCCCGTATTCCTGCCATGTATACTGTGTGAGGAAGAGCGACACGCTTGTCCGGTCGCAGAGTCCTCGCGGACTCTTTGGCGCCCTCATCGGTGCGCTCATTCCCCGCAATTCCTACATGTCCAGGAACCCAGCAGAAGATAATCTTGACATCCGCCCGGCTCGCCAAAACCGTGGCGTCACGGATATCGCAAACCAGGGGATGCGGAGATTTTAATGCCTCGAGAGCACTCAGGGTGCTTTGTGAGTCGCTATAGATCACAATCCGGTCTCCGAACCGGGAACGTCGCGCAATCTCCCGTACCGAGTGGTGTCTTGCAACCAGTTTGGCCGTGAAGACATACGCAGCCCCTGGCAGAGCCCCGCTGACTTCAAACAGAAGGGACACTGCGTGGAAGCCGACCCCCTCTTGGGACTTGGAGCCATCCGTATACACTGGCACGGTTCCAGCGTGACACGAGGTGTGATCCAAAAAGGTCGGACGCAATACTCCTGGCGCCGTACAAGCTTCGGGAGCAGAGGCGTGGCGACAAATAGCCACATGTGGTACCCTCCAGGGTGGCGTCTTGGGCAGAACCAGGGGCGCCACCGGCCAGAGAGCTATATCTAGCTCTCGAAGGAGTTTCCTGGCCGGTTGAGGGTATGACTGGCGTCTCTCGGCGGCAGAGGCACCGTCGAGATTAGCTGTGGGTGCAGTGAGAGGTGTTGGCGACTAAGGGAGGCACCGGGCTTGCGCGTACAGGCGAGTGATGCACTGCACGCGGCGTAGAGCAAGTGGCATCTCCCCAGCATCGACCAACAGGCTCTCAATGGGGGAAGTACGGAAGTCACGGGTCGCAAGGTGACAGCCGATGTGGTAAATCAAATCCACATTCCGCAATAAACGCTCGGCTGCGGATGCATAAAACTCGAATACGTAGTCGAGCCTCCAACGAGTCTAACGAATGGGTGGGGCGCGTGGCCGTTTCCCCTTAAGGGAAACGGCCACGCTGGGGGAAGAGGGGAGAGCCCTGGTTTTAGCCGAGGCTGGGTAGGAACCCTTTTTGCCGCCAGCTTTACCAGGGGAGCGCGGGGTTGAGTAGAGCCCGCAGAAGGGCTCCGAATGGGCGCGGAAACAACCGTGCTCGTTTGCATGGATGGGCCAGGAGCAGAGGGTGCCTTTCTAACTATTGAGGCATATGACGTCCCAGGCAGAACCGAGCGCGCCAGGACCAAGTCCTTAGCCTCGCGGAATGAGAGTCGATCCTGGGCCTGAACGGCCAGGATTTCTTTCTCAAGGAGTTATGCACCACATTGCTTCGAAGAAGCGGGGTGTGGCACTCCGCAATTGTGACACTTGGCCACACACGATTTAGACTTATCGTGTGCGGCCTTGGAGCAATTTAAACAGACTTCGGGTGACCCCGACTTTGCACGTCTACAAGAACGATTCGTATGGCCAAAGCGGTGACATTAATAGCACCGCCGCGGCAGTGGCACGAATGGCTTTATGCGGTAGCGGTACCAACCAGCACGCACCGACTCAGGGAGCTTGTCACATTCGAACGTGATGAAGAGTGTAGGAGTGGGTCTCGAGGCTCTCTCTGTTTTCTCATTACACTTTTGACCTTGACCGCCCTATGGTCGGCCAGTTCTAAGGTTAAGTCCTTAATGGAGTAGTCAACACGTTCCCGGTGAGTATGCGGCGTCACACTCACCGGGGTACCATGAAGTGTTCGAAGAGAACTTATCTTGGCCGCCTCGCCGTATTCGACGCATTCGCCAGAAGGCTCCCGTCCGAGAAACGGGTCACCTTCAGCTCTCTACAATTTCACTAGCTAATCCTCTCCTCTGATGGATCATGTTGCCCTTGGCCAACATAGTGCTATCAGTGGAGCGAATAACGAGGAAGCGTTTGAAGCCAGCGGGCTCGAAAACGCAAGGTAACCTCTGAATCAGGGGCCAAGATGTTATCGAGGCTTCGCCCTGTGCACTTTTGGTCTTAGTCGGAGGTTCCGGACCCGGTGGGGCAGAGGGGCCGAATGTGCCGATCTTAGCTTGGTCGCCTACCAAAGTGGCAGCAGACCCATCCGTAACCCGCAGCCCCCACGGATGGAGAGAAACCCCAAGTCTTTTTAGTCTTTTTATTCTTTTTTTCTTCTTTTTAGGAGAGGAGGGCAGGGAATAAACCCGCTTCTCACCTCCGCTGGCAGAAGCCCCTAGGCCAGATGGACCGGCCTCATCCAAGTCTTTCTCCGAAATGGAGAAGGTCCTGGTGGTCGCAAAGGCACCGGTTGGGGGAGATCCCTCCCCTCCTTGTACTGCCTCGGAGACCCCAGCCGTTTGAGGAGGACTTTGCATAGGGGCGGATTCGGGTTTGGTGCTTGGCGCCGAGCCCGGATTCCATCTCATGGAAGACTTTACCGTCTGAGGCTGGGTTTCCTCAAGGACGATGTCTATCACAGGAGGGGCCTCTAGTTGGCCATCCCCTCCCAGGACATCACAGGTCCCCTTGGCAGCGTCACCAGTCGTGTGGAGAGGCACAGGCCTTGACCCCGGCAATGTACATCGACGGAGCCGCCCTCTGGCAGCTGTAAAGAAAAAATGGAGCTCCCCCCATGTGCTTGCACAGGGGACCCTCCATATTTCTTTAACCGGAGAAGAGGCTTACTCCTCTCCTACGCCTACGGGTGTAGAGGACTCCCACGAACCCCCTTCCCTGGAGGTGCTTTCGGGTACCTCTTTGCTTCCAGCAGCAGTCCCTCCTTTTTTTCCAAGGGGACTGCCAAGAAAGCCAGCAAGCAGCCCATAGCCAACCGCTCCCCATCGAAGCGGCTCGGTAGGGCAAACCCCCTAAGAAGGAAGAGGGAAGCCAGGCCCCTTCGGTCGCTTCCTTTGAGGAAGGTATGGGTGGGGATGAAGCAGGTTGTTAAAAAAAAAACATCCGGAACCGGAGCTCAGGGGTTAGGGAACGTTGTCCCCTTTTCCCTCACCCCCGATCCGTTCGGTTGGCTGATAAGAAGGTCAGCATCTACCCTGTGAAATTAGAGGCTGACCAGTGAAAGTTGTGGGAGAGGTTGTATTAAAAGCGACGAAGTAGGGGAGAAATACAAGCTATCTGAAGGAAGGAAGAGAGGCTAAGCTGGGGCCGGACGGAGCGCTGTATCCCGTCAGCACGGCCGCCAGGATGGCAAATCGCCGCGCCCCTTACGGGGTTTCTAGATGGAGAACAATTTAACAAAATTCCTAATGGGGTAATTTAACACACAGCTTCATTAATTTATTCATTTTTACTGCAAATAATTTATGAGTCGAATCTCCTAAATTATTTCAAAGTCAGAAACTCTCTCAGTATTAAATCTATCAGCTAGATGATAACAGAGCTTAAATAATCTTGAAGTTTAATCAAATCTTTGAGCTCAAAACTTATATTAATATCTTTAAATATAATAGCTTCTATCGTTGTATATTTACCTAATTTTCTATAATCTTCCAATTTATGTGGAGCAATTTCATAATTATGTTGTTTCTCGTTAGCTATAAATTCCGTTATTAACAAAGGCTCATCATAAAGTTTAGTTTTGAAGTTTAGCTGATTAACAAGTTTTTCTTGTAATATAATTTGCCTAACTGCAATTATCTAACAAGCCCCTACACTTGAAACCTTTGCTTGTTTAAGCATACCAGAAAAGTTGTAATTAAAGTACCATTGGTTGCAGCTTGAATGGTAGGTAAATTGGTTATTGGTTTTCCTTTTACATTATTAGACTTACCCTTTTCCTTTGATACACACCATTGAAAGTTGATTAAAAAAAACAATAAATACATAGAGTAATGGCTATTGTGCAATTGGGGGTTTGGTGTTTAGAAGTGCAATTAGTACAATAATTTAACTTCTATAATTTGTTTAGTTTATCTTAGGTATGATTATGAAAGAAATAAGGTGACCATTTTGTGTACATAATCTACAAATGTAATTTTGACATAATTTTAATTCAATTTGAACACTTTATAGCGAGCGGCGGCCGACTCGACGATTATCCTCCCCACACGCCACTCCTGCCCCACCCTACCCTCACTAGGTCATCGGCTGCCGTTTGTGGAGCCTCGGAGACCTTACAATACCCCGCCCTTCCTATACATACGTCCACCGCGCACACACACGCCTCAGGCACATACTCACACTCCACCATAACACACGCACACAGCACCACCACCTTCACACACATATACTCTACCTATACACATAAACACACAAGTTCAACACACACCAGACACCGAGGCAAACATACCACAGGTTAACACAGAAGTAAACCTGGTCACGGTGGCGAAAGACGTCTGGAGGCAACCCCACGCCTCTACACCACAATCCTGATCCAGCTTTACGCTGCTAATAGACTCGGGCGTATCGTCTTCCAAGAGACGCTATTCGCCCTCATACAAGAACAGAAGGCTAGCTCTCCTGCCCACACCCACAAACACACATCTGGCCCAACAGATACACCTAAAGACCGCTCCAGCCCTGTCTCCCTACCCACCTACCCTATCCGGATCTTCCACATCTCCTTCTACCACCCCTCCTGCTCTCCTACCTGAACCCTTCTGTCCCTACTCCAATTCTTACACCAACCCTGCTCCTCACGCACCCCTGCTTCTTCACCCTCCCCTGTTCCTAAACCCTGCTCTTACACCCATCCCTGCTCCTACAACCACCTCTGCTCCTACAACCACCTCTGCTCTCACAACCAATACTACACCTACTCCTACACCCACTTCCACACTGACTCCTTCACCTGTCCCCAAACCCACTACGACTCTCTCTCATACTCCTAACACCTGACCATTCTCCCCCGCCTCCTCCAAAAGAACACACCCACACCCTGTCCCAACCCCAAATACCGCACCGCAATCTGCCCTCACCACACTCACAAACAGAACATCTCCACCCATATAAAACCTCCCGTCCCACACACATCGTGTGAAGGTTATTGCTGCACCCCCCCCCCTCCTCACCATTCTTTCCGAGTGCCAGGAGTTGGGGGGCCGTAAAGCTGTACACGACCTATGTTCTCTCCCGTGGTAGGTCGCTTGAGCGTAGTACATTTAAACGTACGCAGTTGGCAAGATATTTGCTACACCATCTCCAACTGGATAATTAACACTCAACAACCAGACGTAATCCTCCTAAACTCCACAGATCTACAGCTCCCAAATCCTTAGCTTTGCATTGCATGCTACTACACATACTTAATAACAAAGACACGAAAACTAGCCCCCGGCCCCTCCGGCCTCCCAACTCAATCATACAATACCTGGCAGAAGCCATCTATTTAACATTAACACACCTCTAGAACGCCTCTCTAGCATCTAGATACTTCCCGAACAACGCAAAGACCCTAAACAACCAAACAACTACAGACATATTGCTCTCTTAGAGCACTTAGGAATCGCATGGTTAACACCTACCCACAGAATTTCTTGGAGGAGGGAAAGGACTGCTTCTCCTTTTGCCAATACGGCTTCGTGAGGGACCGGTCCACCGGCGCCGTGGTCACCTTCGTTTACGACATCATACAGAAAGCACGACAGACAGGACAAAAAAACACACTATCAGTAAGTAGGTCGAGAAGGCCTTTGATAAAGTGTCACCAACAGCATGATTCTGCCCCTCTGTACCAGAAGGCTTCTTTCACACTACCTTAGAGACAGGAAGTGCTGCATACGATACAATAATACAATATCACGACCATTTACACCACGCTCTGACGTATTCCAGGGCAGCGTGCTAGCTTCCACACTCTTTATCACATACACATACGACATCCCACACCAAAAAGAAAACAACCCACACAAACTAGCGTACGCGGATGACGAGACTATTCTCGTCTCCGGCCCGCGCCTGAAACTATTGCGCACCGGGCATAGAGCAAACATCAACAGGAAGACAGAATAAGAGGATAAGTTGCTTATAACCTTTAATCTCCAGAAGGCACATTTGACTATACGGTGCGTCTGATAGCTACACCTACAACATACAAACACACAAAGACACTCTAACGCACAATACCCCGCCCCCGCAGGAGTCACATACAAACCAGCAAAATAAAATACTCGGAGCAACCTTCGATAAACACTTACAGTTCTACACAAACAAAAATAGCGTACAGTCCAAAGCCAAGCGTACAAAACGCATGGGAGGAAATTCCCTCCTAGCAGCAAAAAAACACAATTACACCAATACAAGACACTCGTCAGAACACTAATCACATTCAGGCTGCTTGGGCACGCGAATAACCAGCATATAAATATTTATTAAAGCTAGTTTACTTTGATCTTTTATCGCCTAAAAAACAGAATTTGCATATAATATTTCTGCCATTCAGAAAACTTAATTATTTGATTTCCCAATGATGAAATTTTGGCTTCCATATTTCCCTCTGATGAAAACCAACGCACTTTAAAGTGACAAAGCAAACGAATAGTTACCTGGTTCAATCCGAGCGAAAACGGAGACAAAACTTCAGCGTAGAGGCTGGAATTGACCTCCGATTGCTGGATGCGCTGAACCCACCAACGTGGTGGGGCGGGAGGGTTTTGTTCTTCTTAAATACGTCATCACGTAAATAGACAATCACAACGGTGCAGTATTTCATTCCCCCTTCTTCTCATACACAAAATGTCCCCTCTTCCGTCCCGGACCAGACCGAAAGGTTATTTGTATCCAGATTCCCTTTACCTGGGACGGGGTCCTCGCTTTTCTTTGGTCAAAAAGGGGTTCTCTTCTCGTTGGTTAATGTCAAAATGACGCTACTACCCCACACCTCCCCCATTAATATGTACCGTCCCCTAATGCCTTTGGACATGCCATTGATAGTCATTCTGTTTTTTATGTGAATTTCATTATTCAGTCCGGGGATTTAATCCATGATTGAAAAGTAACAAATGGTATAACTTATTATCCATTATTGCTTTAGTAAAAAAGGGCGAAGAGTTTGGAATATTAATGGATATAATTAATAATACATCGATTCATGCAAAATGTCCCTCTAATTAGAGATCCATCACATAAATTTTACTTAAATTTAAAATATCTAAATAAATTCGAGCATTTTAATTGGATGGAAGGTGTCCCATCTCTACTATCACTCAGTAGTATCTATTGAATATTAAATCTGTAATATCATTCACTACTTCACCTCCAATCTTTTTAATATTAATTATTTAACGATAATTGATATTACCATATAAAAGATTGGTAATCCCACAGAGGGGAAGGATAGCAATTTTATCGCACTTAAAATATTAAGAACCTTCCCCTCCCCAACTCGCCCCAGGAGTCTTCTATTTAAATGCGCTACTTTCTACCGTCTGCAGAGATCGGTGCGATATACGAGGGGCGGTCAATAAGTTTGACAATTCGGATATAAGGAAACGATATATGAGGAAAAGTGTTTAATAATTTTTCAATATAACTACCCTCGACTTCAATGCACTTGCGCCACTTGTCCCTGAGGCTTCGAATTCCCGAAAACCAGAAATCTCCCGACTGCTGTTTAATCCACTCCTGGACGGCGAGCTGGACATCTTCATCGTCCCCAAACCGGCGTCCACGCAGTGCAGCCTTGAATTGGCGGAATAAAAAGTAGTCGCTAGGCCAGATCTGGACTGTAGAAGGGATGGTTGAGCTCCTCGAATCCACACTCGCGCAGGGCAGCTTGTGCAACTCTGGCCTTGTGCACTTTGACGACGTTGAAGTCGATCATGGGGCGTCAGGTTTCTAGGGACCCAACAGGAAGAGACCTTGGTCAGGGCCAAATTGTCGTGGATGATGTTGATAACACTTCCAAGTGATATTCCAAGTTCTCGCTCGATTTCTTCGACCTTCACCCTTCGATTTTCGAAGATCATCCTCTCCACACGGGCCGCATTGTCCTCGTTGGTCACGTCTGACGGGCGTCCTGGACGGGGGTCATCTTCAAGAGACTCACGACCATGGCAGAACTCCCTATTCCAGCGAACAATGGTTGCATAGGAAGGGGCGGTGTCGATGTACACTGCAACCATGCGTTCATGGATTTCCTTTGCATTCTTGCCTTCCTTGGTCAAAACTTTGATCACTGCGCGGTGCTCAACCTTCTCCATTGTTGAAAAATTTGTGACTGACGATCTGCGATCAGCTACGGCTTCTTAAATAGACGAGGCATGAGCGTGCGGCTGCAGGTGCTGACTTGTCATAACTTGTCCTAACACCCCCACACACAGCCACCCCCTTCCTCTGTTTTTCCCTACCGATTCGCAAAACTTATTGACCACCCCTCGTAACTTAAATCTCTAAATTTGGTACCATGGGACAGTGGCGGATCCAGGATAAAAATTTCGGGGGTGGGGCTAACCTAAATTTCTCCATCTGAGGAGTCCGAGAAGAGGTCATTGATCATTAATGATGTTTATATTATACAGCATTAATAATAAATTACAGTACTCACTCAGGAGTGAGCACTGACTCTCACATATCTGAATTTTTGTTTTCAACGCCGAAAATTATGAATTATAATTATGGGAGGTCAACTAAGGTATAATACTGAATTTACCGATTATTCTTTTTATATTTACCTGTATTATAGACGTGTATCATATAAGATACATTTGATCGTGACGGTTTAAAAAACTTTGTTTGCATTTATTCTATATTATTACATAACTTTCTGAAGCCTAGAGCACAAGTATGAATTAAAAGAGAAATATATACATATATGGATCTAAAATTTGGCGGGGGGGTGGGGTGCTTAAGCATTCTCAGCCCCCCCCCCCCATCCTCCCCTCTTCGATCCACGCCTGGTCTGGGGTGAAAAAATATATGATGAAGATTTGGAGCTTTTCACAAGGATTTTGACAGGCAGAAAAGATTTTTTTGCGCAGCAAGAGAACCATCAATTTAAATATCCCCCAATCCGATGGAACAGGGAACCGAGAGAATAGGAAGCAAAAACCTCAATCTAATCCTTATTAAAATTTCTGTACATTTGTTTTTGAATACCATAATAATAATAATTAGTCTTTTGTAATGCGCTCTTCAAGGCCTGAGTCCTTCCCAGAGCGCACGTTGTGATGAGATGAGAATGGAAATTCAATGGAAATTCAAGAGGAGGGGAGAAGGCAATACTGAAAAGATGCGTTTTCAGGAGACGCTTAAATGTGGTAAGAGAGGGAGAAGACCTGATTTCAGCAGGAAGAGCATTCCACAACTTAGGGGCGCAGATTGAGAAGGAGCAGTCCCCCATTAAGCAGAGGGATGAACGAGGAATATTCAAAAGAGTTGCATGTGATGACCGAAGGGCCCGAGGGACATGGCGTGGCGAGAGGGCAGAAGAGAGGTCCTTAAATGTGAAGAGAAGTACGGGATCTGACAGGGAGCCAGTGCATTTCATGCAGCAAGGGTTTCGAGGGAGAGAAGCAAACGCGACGGAGGACAAGCCGGGTGGCATAGTTCTGTACAAGTTGAAAGGGGCGGAGAGAGGAGGATGGCAGATTCACAAACAGAGAGTTATAGTAGTCAAGGCGTGAGGTGATGAAGGCAAAGGTAAACTATGAAACCATAATGTAAAATTGATCTGTATAAAATACAGCTATTGCATGAGAATTTAGTTCCAGTTTGTTACTGATAAAAAAGTACAACCCCAAGATACTCCTGTTCCTGTTCCTGGAACCCTTTCGATGTCAAAAATCCATTGCTCAATGGTTCGTTGAAGGGGAAAATTTATTGCTATACATCATAATATTTTGTTCAGTGGATTCAAAAACCTCAGATCCATTTGAACCATATATGAATCATTGATACAAGAAGTATTAAAAGGTGAAGAGGTTATGCGCCAATGAAAGCTTTGGTATTACCAAAAGTATATTCGATTCATCAGAGAAAGCGAGAAATTTATCGGATTTTTTCATAAATTTTACCTATAAACCAAAGAAAATAATTGTATCTCTATGAAAACCTCGTATTTCGCTACCATAGGAAATTAAGTAGTACACTTCGTCCGCCAGTAATTGCAGGAGCAAGAAATAATAATAGATAGAGAGTGACAGGTAGGTCGCAATATAAAATTCTCTTCCAGACAAAGACGTATTCCACATATTATGTGGATATTAATGATAAATTATTGTGTTCGAACTAACTGAGGAGTTTTCCCAATACAAAAATAAAGGATGGAAGCTGAATATGTCAAAATATGAAACATTATTAAGATTATTTCTTATAATTTTACTCTACACATTTGGAAAGTTCTACCCAAAGTAGATGCCTAGCGTAAATAATACATGAGTCGACGAACCTTTTATAGGAAAAAATGCTTTAGTAATATTGAATAAAAAGGGCGTAAGTCTTTTATGCAACTAAATCTAGTAATACTTCTTCATATTGTTGTAGTGGTGTCTTAGTGGTAATACTTTGATGTAGGATATGGTTTATCACCACTTACGAAGTCATGAAAAGTTAATATTTCAATACGATTCTGCAACGACGCCGTCTCTAAATGCCATGAGATGACCTCTGTGGTATACGGAAGAAAGATTGTTTTTTTCTATAATTTGGGGTAAAAAAAATCCTCGAAAAATACTCGCACTCGTCATATTTAAAATTACACTACAGGTTTAGCAGAAAATTTACGTTCACTCCATTGTAAAATCCAGTGAATTATCTATTGCTATTTGGAGGGTACGGAAATCACAATTTCTGAATTATTAGTACTTGAATGGGATTTCCAAGCAACGAAGTAGAAAGTTCGGAGTATTAAATTTTTGAAACATATTTAATTTGGGTAATTCTACAGATTAACGCCCAAAAATCGTTTACGCCCATTGTGATGGGTTTTGGGTCTTTGGGGAGGGGGGAGGCAGGAAAGCGCATGCGCCCGATGACGATTATCCTATCATAATCTAGAGAATTACCAAAACTAAACATGTTTCAATAACTTAATACCCCTAACTTCTATCTCGTTGCGAGGAAAATAAAAATGAGCAAATATTAACTTTAAAAAAAGGATGAAGAGGGAGGGGGGAGAGGTAAAGAGTGAATGAGGAAGGGAAGGAGGGACGAAGGGAGGAAGAGAGGGAGTGAGAGAAGGAGCAAAAGGAGAGGAAAGAGATAGAAAGAGAAGAAGGAAAGGAAGGGGGAGAGGGAGAAGAAGGAGAGGAAGGGAGATATGGAGAACGAGGGAGAGCGGTAAGGAAGAAGAGAGAGGAAGAGAGAAGAGTTAGTTAGAGAGAGAGAGAAGGAGAGATGCAGCGTGAGATGGAGAGATATGGAAAGAGAGAGCGTGGGAGATGGGAAGGGATGGACAAATTAAGAGAGAGTAAGGAGAGGGGGAGTGAGGGAGAGCGGGGCAGGGTAGGAGGGAGAGAACAAGGTATAAGGTATATAAGGGTGAGGGAGAAGGAGGGAGATAGGGAGAATAGAAGAAAGATGGAGAGAGGGAGGGATAGATGGAGTTTGAGATGTAAGGATGATGAGAGAAACGGAAAGACAGGGATGGAGAAAGGGAGTAAGAGGTAGCGAGAAAGAAAGAGAGAAGGAGGGATAAACAGGAAGGAAATAAAAGAGATACATGAAGAACTTCAACTGTTTGACTAGTATTAAGTGAGATGAAGATTTAGTAGCAAGAATTTTCGTCTATCTGGTAACTGTGAACGGAATACATGGAATCTTTTAACAACTCCGTTTTTCATTATTTCGATAAACTTGTTACCATTCATTTATGCACTTGTGCCACGAATCTCATAGATAACGCCCTCTAACCATGAAATATAGCCTACATGTCTTTTTGTTACTGTCGTGGTATTGCAAGGGCCAAGTTGGTGGGTACGTAGGTTGGTCACGTACTTCAATCTCTCCTTTATTACGTTTCTCTAAGAGTGCTATATTATTTTACGTTATTTAATCTTTGAGGATTTTTAGTGTCATATGCAGCGTTTCGAGGATTGAATTAAATACTTCTAAAATATATATATATATCTTTAATTACAACATAAAAAACTGAAATCTAAAAAAAAAACTATACAGCTATGAATAAACGAGTCTATGTTAGGATTACTAATTTAAACCAAATGAATATAAAGTAATGGTTGACCCCAAGCTCACTTTAATATTGGACTCTTATTGAAACACAAAATTAGTTGAATTTCTTTGCCTTTTAAAAAACCACACGTGAATCCGGCTGAAGAATAACCTTGGCTTTGGATCTTATGTGGGTGTGTTCTCAGACGCCCAGCCGTTTGACTGGCGAGGAGATGGGCTTGAAGCAACAGGTGATTTCGGTGAGGGCAACGGATGTCGTTAAGCACGTTGTCTTAGTCAGATGGGGACAGTGAAGGTATGCTTCTTCCAATCTTCGGGTTAATCTTGGGATGCTTCGCGCTGACGAGTGATGAACAAACAAGTAAATCCTTTGACGAAGGAAGGGGGGGAAGTTCAGTTTGGGTATTGCTCAATGGCAAGGACTATCTCTGGTTTTTGTTGTGAACCGAGATAAGGGGTTTCTCTGACGAGAGATGGATGAGAGTGATCCTCAATACAAAAGCTAATTTTCGGTGCGACCACCAGGAAATGGTTCAGAATGAACTTCTTCTCTGTTCCTTTCTTTGATTGCCGGGCACTGCCGCCGGAATTCGTTGTGTCAATCTCTAACTCGAACTTTCTCATTCTTCTCCAGTTATCTACCTATATACTTCACCAACCCACTGGGGGTAGGGAAAGGAGGGGGATGAGGGCTTATGTATTACCTCTCTCCTCTAACGAGGCTTCTCCGAGCGTCTTTCACTTAGCCCTAAAGGCATCTTTTGGTTTTTGGTCGCAGCTCCTATGATTTTGTCTATGACGCGAAATTAAATCCCACCACTCAGAGGAATTAGTGCCTGTTTAACCATTGTTATTGCACCTGGTCAACTCCCCTTCGTATTGTTATGCTCGCTGGCACAGAAATCTGTTGATTCGTAATTCTCGTGGTTTGAGGAGGCGTCTGGCAGCCAGCGGGTCAAGGGGAAAGAGGGGGGGGGTAAGTAATATTTTGGTTTAGAATGTTTGACATACTAAGATATATGTAGAATAATTCTATAGTGTCGAGGGATGCCTGTGTAGACTAGCTAGTCCAGTGGTTCTCAACTCGTTTCAGGCCATGGACCACCAGCTCAATTAAAAGAATATTGTGGACCATTCCAAATTTGAGTAACTATAAAGTAAGCATACACAACAAGCATTTTGGCTTCAAATATATTTCTTCAAAACAGAATTTCGAAAAATTATATAAAATAATTAGCAGATAACATTTTAATCTGAAATATACTTCTTTCAAAAATAATATCTTGAAATTACATGAATGTTTATGTATCATTTTGCCATGAAATGTATGTTAAAAAAATGAAATAATGTAAGATTGTGAGAATAAACAACGAATATTTTTTTATTTCCAATTCGATTAACTCATTCTTCCTTGCAACCAGACTTTTGGATTCTCTTCTCACTGACAAGCTTTTCAATGTTAGGAGTGGTGTTTGATAGTGCACAATGAATATCACTTTCCACTGCAAGCCGATCCCTCTGTCTCGACTTAATGTGCAACAAACATGAAAATCCACTTTTGCACATGTAGGTTAATGAAAATGGTAAAAGACATTTGACTGCATGTGATGACAAATTTGGGTAACTACCAATCATAGTGGCCCAAAAATTTTTCATGGTAGACTGCTGGTATACATCTGCAGATCCTCTGGAATGCTATGAACATTTGCTGTGATTGGATTCCTGATGAAGGATAATTCATCCGTTGTCATGTTCACCTCCGGAAAGTATCGCTGAAATTCATCCCGCAGCTTTCGTAAATGCTCGAGAATTTGCATCTGAATGCCTTTCTTTTCTCCGAACATGGCATCCAAACATGGAAACTGAACCAAATTGTTACCTTCGACTCGATTGATCCAGAGTTCTAATTTCTCAAGAAAAGCCTTGATGATGCCTCGGTGAGTAAACAGATTTGCACATTTCCCTTGCAGTTGAAGATTCAGTTTGTTCAAGATTCCAAAAATATCAGTGAGGTATGCAAGTTTTAATTCTGACTGTGTTAGCATAATTCTTAAATCCTGTTTTCCTTGAGACTGGAGAAATAAAGCCAACTTTCCTCTCAGTTCAAATATTCTGTTGAACACGTTTCCTGCTGACAACCACCGTACAGAAGTGTAGAACAGCAACACCTCAAAGTTGGAACCCATGTCCTCACATAATTTTCTGAACAGCCTGGTGTTCACTGCTGACGATTTGATATAATTATCCACCTTCACCAGTCCTTTGAAAACGATGTTCAGGTGATCAGGTAATGTTTTTGATGCCAATGCCTGTCTGTGAATGAAGCAGTGAACGCCAGTTGCCAATGGAGCACGCTGTTTCACCAATGCTTGGAAGCCTGATCTTGAGCCTAGCATCGCAGGTGCACTATCAGTGGTAACACCCACTAAATTTCCCCATCAAACGGTTTGCTTCAAAGAAACTGTTGACAATTTCTAAATAATTTTTATTCTTTTGCAACAAATTGGGATGATACTTTTCGAGATGGAGCTTAAGCTTAGCTGGCTTCATTGACTCATTGCCCAAGACTTTGTAACAAATAACACACTGTGGTAACTCCACGTCATCTTTTCCTTGACAAGTGAAGCCAAATTCAATGTAGTCCTCTAAATACTTGCGCTTAACAATCCTTCCCGGCATTGTTATTTCTTTAGATCTGTGGGCAGAGCAACGAAATATATCAGTTATAAGTTGAGTTTGGCAAAAATAATAATAAATCGTCAATCGTAATAATACACGCAAATAAAGCACCATGTGTCATAAACAGCATAAACTATAGAACACATGAAGAGTGCAGCTGCCAATCAAGGAATGAAGTTATTATCACATAAATATAATTTTCACTAAATATAGTGGAAGTCCCGTGCACCACCCAGAAAGTCATCATGGACCACCAGTTGAGAACCACTGAGGTAGGCGCAAAGATTCGTATACAAGCAGGGGCAGGCAGCTGACCAAAGGCTGCTTAAGATATGTTTTGAGGTGATTAATAAAGAGTGCGATTTACGGTTGACTGAGTTTTGACTAATGGCTTGCCAAATTGCAGTTCAAAGAATATATAAAGACAATACCCCAAAATATAATTTTAATATATATAATAAAAGAGGAAATTTATATATATACAAACAGGATGAACAAATTACTTAATAAAGGTAGTTAAATGAATTATGTGAAGATTAACGAGGTAATCTGGGGATGTCCATAGAAGATCTCTTTACCTTCAAGCTGGGGTGAATTGGATGGAAGGGAGTTGGAAGACAACGGGGCAGGTTTTCAAGAAGATTCTTTGAAAAGTCGTGACAAGGAGGACTCTAAGATGGGGTTTAATTACTTTGTGATAAAGAATGAGATTTTATCTGCTCTAGAGAGACGTAATCTCAACTCGAGATGTTTCTGCAGATCGGCAGGGAGTCTCAGTCTCGAAAGAACAGGAATCTTGAAGGGATGGTGAAGATGAGCGGGCCGCAGAACTCTCCAGGAAGAAGGGGGCTCAATAGTTTTCATCTGAACAGGAGCCAAAGCTTAGAGAAAGGAAATCTGCTGGCGAGATCTTCGACGAAGTACAACGACTCTACGACGGGTTACAGGGGTTCACGGGAAACAGACAGCAGTCTGAACGGAGCGAATGACGGACTTTCAACCTTTTCAAGAAATAGTGAGCTTCGGGTGGCTGGTCCAGTAAACGCCTCAGAGCCTGGCGGTCCCTAGAGTATTCTTGGCGCCAGTCTATGCAAACACATTTCATGATAACGCGTCGGTCCAGACGGTGAAACTTGCCTTGCGATATGGGGGTAGGGTTAATGTGGCTGCCCTCGCGGGAAAAGAGACGTGCCGGGGAAGCATGGGGTGGAGACAAGAGTGCTACGCACGGTGTTATCGCAGAGGTGGGGGGGGAGGGAGTGAGTGGCGTACAAAAGCAAACACACCTGTGACGGGTGATCCAACGAGGGACTAATTCCTTCTCGAACTTTCTAAAATTCCTACGCTAAGCGCACGTGGTCTTGAAAGAAGAGAAAGTTATTTCTGAGGGGGCTTCCTCTCACGTTGGTCCTTCGAGGAAATCCCATCACACGCGTTCTTTTCCGAAGATGACGTTTTCCTGATGCAAAGGGGAGGGAAACGGGCACCCCTAAACATGGGAAGAGCCGTGTATGGGAAAATTTTGACCTGAGTCTACAGGTGTAAAATAAGGGCGAACATTTAAATTTAGGTCGACACAGCAGTCACTAAATGAATAAATGACTTCCGTTTAATCCCTGGCGCAGGGTATACTTAAAAAGGGTATCGTCGTTAACCAGCGCAAAAAAAAACACACATAGTAAATAAATGCGAGTTCCAAGAAAAAATCCAAAGGGTAGTGGAACCATATATCAATAAAAATAAAGAAAAATACAATACAAAAAGCAACAAAACAAAACAAAACACACACAAAGGACAAATATATACAAAAAGAAAACAAAATTTTACATGAAAACCAAGGAACCTAAACATACACGGTTAAGACGGAGTTCTAGAATTATAAAAAAAAAAATGAGTACACAGCGTCGATTATGTGCACGGGAGTACAATGCTTAACACCATTTACTTTGCAATGGAAGGATCCTCGACCGAATTCCTACTCAGGCAGTTTGCAACACAGTTTTCTGCCCATTTAATGTACCTTATTTGGAAATGGTATTCCATTAGAAGTAAACTCCAACGCATAAGCCTCCCGTTCTGGCTTTTACAATTCTTTACGTAAGCCAATGGGCGATGATCGGTTTCGATCACGAACTCCTTACATAACCAATATGTTGGGAATTTCTGTACACTCCATACGATCGCTAGAGCTTCAAGTTCTATGACCGCGTAGTTCCCTTCGCGTGACGAGAGATTCCGGCTAGAGTACGCAATGGGATAACTTTTGCCGTCTTCGTCATACTGGAGCAAGACGCAGCCAATGCCTTCATTCGTATCCTAAAATGTTTGTTCGTGTTCCTGGGTAGTTCTTGCAAAAACAATATTAACGTTCTATCATTGTCTATTGAACTATAATCTTTTTTTAAATTTGAAGAAATAAGTGTAGAAGAGGAAACCTGCAAATCTAGCCCAATTGAAAGCTGTAAGAGAAGGAAGATTAGGGAAATATTTCAACATAATTGATTAAGAATTGAAAAAGTTTAATAATAAACGCGAGACTCTAGTTACGGGGCAGCAAACGAAATATTTGCCTGTTTCCATCTACTGTCCAAATGTTTATTTCTGCCCTTATATTTCTTTTCTTTGTATAATAAAATATATATTTAAGCTTTTATTTTCTCTCCTGAAAGTAATAATAACTCTTAATTAATAATATATCTGTATAATAGACAAAGATTATAATTGCAAATAATTATTTAAAACTTTTGAGCCTCCAAATATTTGATTCACTTAACTGTATATCAATTTCAATCGAAGAAAAAGCATTTTTAAAAGTTAGTAGGCGTAAAAAGTCACTTCTATTTGCTAAAGGTGAGCTTCTCTTGATTATTCGAAGCTCACTTTCTTCATCTTGCCTTTCTCCTCGTTAGTTGTTCTGAAGCAAGGAAATGAATAGAAAGAAACTAGGTCTAATTGGAATTATAAACCTCCGGAAATGAACTATGATGAGTTCAATGATAAAATTGTTTAATTAAGCTAAATTAAACAATTTGAAAAGTAGTATAAAATTAACTTTGCAAAAGTACTAGAAACTAGAAACGTTTCTCTTATTACCCCTCTCCTTCGTTAGAAGGGAGGCAAATTGAAAAAGAGATGCCTTTGTCTATAGCCCCAAGTAATATTTTGTTTTATTTCTTTGATATTTCTTTTAATAAATAAAGTATTGATAGGTTAAGTGACTATGAATAGGAAGATAATTGATTGGCAACTATAGATGACCAAAATATAGAAAGAAAAAAGAAAAGTGTAGGTTTATCGATTGGGTTGAAATCTACACCGATGGAGAAGACGACCTTTAAAGGAAATTGCCAGCAGTTTGATCCTTTAAATGACGTTTCATTGAAATTTGAAAACAGAAAATTAGAAACACCTCTCAAGTAGGCGCATCTCTTTTTCGCTGTTTTTTTGTTTCTTATATTTTTTAATCAATTATCTGGATTAGAAAAATTCCATTGTATTTAATATATGGAGAAGAGAAAGGCATTTAGCCACATATGATTATTTATCATATATATTTGGCAGATTAACTTTGATTAAATGTTAATTGAACTATAGCCCATTTGATTGAAATATTAACCACAGAGTATCAATTTGTATCCCAATAGCTTCCTCGTGATTGTTATCATTTTTAGATCCATACCAATGGATACCAGGAACCAGGAAATTTGCCAAGACCTGCGCTCCAGAAATCTTGAATTAATAGTCTTTTGTCTGACCAATTTCGAGATTATTTTTGTTTTGTTTATAATAGGATGGAAACAAAGTTTTCTCATAACTTTAATTGAAAATGATTTACAACGAAACAATACAGCAAAAAAAACATCAATGAACATTTTAACCACCGTTATTTTCTACTACCTGGTTCAAACGAAGGGATAGATCATCGATGCCTTTGTGGTAAAATTCAAACTGGTTTGCTATCAAAGAAGTCACCAACTGCTGTTTCCCATTCGTCATCATTTGCGAACGTTTTGCCCAAAGAAGTTCTGGAGTGCTTGGAATAGATGGTACTCTGTTGGCACCATGTCTGGCGAGTACAGTTGGGGAGGGAGAACTTTCCACCACAGCTCCAGGAGCTTTTTTACGGTCATGATTGGCAACGTGTAATCGCACGTTATCATGAAGAAAGATGACATCACTCAAATCTGGTCATTTCTGCGCAATTGCACATGTACCTGTTGCAGTTGTTCAATGTATGATTGAGCGTGGATAGACTGATTACCTTTCGACATTTCCCAGTAAATCACCCCCTTCGCATCATACCAGAGACAAACCATAAGGTCACTGTGCACTTTCAAGCGAGGCCTAGGAAAGAGTAGGCCACTAACTAATCGCGCACCCTGTAGAAATCTATAAATAAATAAACTTTTAAATAAATATAAATTTATAAATAAATAAACTTTAAAAAAGGTCATGCGGGAATTTGGTTTGCAACCTAATAATTGTAAGTTATTATTTCTTTTTTTTTCACGAATTTTCCAGCTTTTGCCTGTCTCTAGTGGCTAGATCCTTATTAGTGTATCCTTTATTTATTACTCACTTCTAAATTCTCCTATTCTTTCCCTAAGTTGACTGATTTTGAACTTTAGGATTCTTTTTCTCTATTTTCTTCATCTTTCTTTAATTCAAAATTGACAATTTCTCTATTCGCTTTCCGATGCTTTTTAGATTATCATTGTAACGATAATTTCCCCCCAAAATAACCCTAATAAAACAAAAAGACCCATTTTATTCATTGAATAATAAATGAGAAGGTGGAACAGACGAATAAATTGTAACATAAGAGAAAAGAGAAAGATTATAGGTGCAGAAGACTGAAATAGAAAATCACTCTAATGAAGAATAACGGGAGAAGGAGGGGGGACTATATTATAAAATTATGAGTTGAATTTAGAGAAATAAAACTTTCATCCACATAAAAATGTAGTCATAGATAAACAACGATTAATATAAATAAGAAAAAGAGGTACCAACCAAAGTAATGAAAAGGAGATTTGAAAAATGTAATAACAAACAAAAGAATAATTAACAAATGAACATCTGTATATTGCTTGTGAGATATCGTTCTTATGCGACGCTATTACTCATTGAGAGCCCCACCCATCATTATTCTACTATTACATTTATTTAGTTCTCATCATTCATTCTGCCTTAATTATTATGGCATCATTTATGCTCCCCACATACCCCCTCCCCAAATGACGGAAAAACTCGCTTTATTTTCCACTAACTTCTATTCTCAACATTTTTTATACTATTCCCACAATTCCTGTCTCATAACAGCCAAGTCATTCCTTTCTTTCAGTTCTCTGCTCACAAATTAGCCCTTTTGATCACAATCTTAAATTATTTCCCCATCCATTGTATAACTCTGAGCCCCTATTTGATTAAATCAATTCATTCCTTCTTTCTTTCCACGAATTAAGCCGACTAGTTCATTAGTCTAATGGTCATTGTTTAATTGCAATCACAAAACTGTTTCAAAATCTCTTTTTACTGTATATAAATATAACGTAAGTAATTTTTTTAAGTGTTTAAAGAAACCGTTCTAGTTTTTAATGTTATACTTAAGCACTTAAAAAATTTCGTTGGGGAATTAAGGCAAGTAAACTTCGCAATTTGAGGCTCATTCTATGATATTTCAGATTAATATCGTTCACTAAGCTTTTAAGTATCAGGAAATATAGGAATAATAAACACTCGACTCTGATTCCATATTGCATACAGACAATTTTTAGTAAATTGTTTTCTTACAAAATAACATGGAAGTTATATATGTCGATTAATCGATTTACTTTTCAAATGCTATCAAGATTAGAGCAACTACATTTAGCTGAAATATGATTAGATTATGTTAAGCTATGTTAGATTATACTTGATCGATTCGTTTCAAACTGAGGGTAATTAACTCGTTAGGTGTAATGAAGTCGTTTCTTTCGGGTAACGAGTTAATGGGTAAATTTTGAATACACAACCACCGATTACAAGAAAACTTTATGCCTCCACTTCTAAATCCGTTCATTCTGGGCGAAGCACTACATAAAAACAATGAACAGTGGACCGTCTAACAACGTCTGGCAACCGCATTATATTCGAAACCTAAGGTGATTATTTCGAAATGGCGTGACTCCTCCCCCCATAACCCCATTAATGGGGTGTGTTGAATCCCAACCTCCTCACACCCCGCTATTTTTAACAGGCTAGTAATAATCACAATTTGAAAGCTTAGCATTAATTTCGAATTCAATGGCGATGCCAGATGTCGTCAGGCGCTTTAATTTTTATCGTTTTTATGCCGTTTCTTAACTTCAGACATATAAGCCCTGCTCCAAATGTTATTTAAAGCAATCATAATTTCTTTAATATTGAGTAATATAAAATGTGCATATGATATTTAAATTCAGAAAAAGAAATCCCTTCAAAATGATCTATAATAAATTATGATGAGATTTCTATTAACAATGTAGCTGTGTACTAAATATATAGCCAGATATGTAGACAGAATATGTAGACATATGAGAAAGAGAAGACGTGCAAGTGACGATGCTGAAATTGAGTATCAGAATGTATGGACTGAGTATGTGAAACAGCAGAAAGTGGCAAAGCGCATGATTAGGGATGCGAAAAGAAAGTGATCCAGGTCCTAAAAGAATAAGGGTTACAAGAGGCCGTGAATGGTACAGATTCATCAGAGAAGAAGGAATGAGTGACACTGAAATTCATGTTCTGAAAGTAAACGGCGTCTATATAAGTGAGAAGGAAGATATGGAAAAGGCCATAAAAGAGTTCTGGGAGAAAGTCGGAGGAGTTGGTAAAGTGTCTGATGTGAGAGAGAAGAGTGTAACCTTGGAAACGAAAGATGCAGAGGAAATAAATGAAAGAATCAGTATAGAAAAAGTTGCGAAGTGTGTGAAAAGACAGAAAAAACTATATGGCCACTGGACCAGACGAAATACCCTATGAAATGTACAAGAATGGAGGTGAGGTAGTGATTGAGGAAATGACAGAGTTATTAAATAAAGTGTGGGAACGAGAGAGTACCTAAGAGTTAGAATGAATACAGAGTGACACTGCTACATAAAGGTGGGTGTAAGAGTAAGAATGAACTAAAGAACTATAGACCAATTGCTCCCTTAAACACATTAGGGAAAATTTTCACCGGAGTATTGAATGAAAGACTTTGTAGATGGATTGAGAGGGCTAGAGTACTGGATGAGGAACAGAATGGTTTCCGTGCAGATAGGAGAGCGGTAAACAATATGTTTGTGGTGAATGAAATAATGGAAAGAAATAAGAGCGAAGGATCTAAATTATACCCGTTTCCTAGATATAGAAAAAGTAGTCTTAGCAAGGAGTGGTCTTAGTGATAAATTAGTGAATATTATTATAAGTATGTATGAGGATACAAGAGCACTGTATAGAAAAGGAGACCTAGAAACTGAGTGGGTCAAAGTGAGAACGGAGTTAGGCAAGGATGTATTCTATCTCCAACCCTATTTAGCTTATACACAGAAGAATTAGATGTGAGAGTCAGTCGAATGAATGCTGGAGTGAGGGTTGGAGATTTCAAGATATACCTACTGCTCTATGCAAACGATGTGATAATTATGAGTGAAACAGTGGAGGAACTCCATAGTATACTAGACGTCGTCGATGTATATGGGGGGATTTTGGAGTGAAGTTTAGCAGTGAAAAGAGCAGAGGATGAGTGGGAGTGAATGTGGTGACTCAGACAGATGCGTACAAATATCAAGGGGTGTAAATAAGCCCGAGGAGATGTGCTAAGATGAAGAATGAAAATATTAGTGTGACTAACCAGTCCGTTGGTCGACTGGGAAGTGCAGCAAGACTGAGAATGAGTAGGTATGATGTGGTAAGAAAAGGATCGAAGAGCGTATCTGTACCAAGCATTATATATGGTATGGATGTGGTTGTATGAAAGGAGAGTGAGTTAGAAAAGTTGGAAGGGAGACAAAACCAAGTGGCGAGAATAGCACTAAATGTACCAAGGTATGCAGCCACAGCAGCTCTGAGAGGTGATATAGGATAGAGTATATTTAGAGCAAAATTTGTAAAAGCTACCCTGATGTACAAAATAATAGTGTAACAAGGAGTAACAAGGAGTAACAAAGAAAGGGGGTACCCTAGGAGACCTTACGGTCCATTCAAAGAGGGAACCTTTGGACTAGCAATCGAGCAGGCACATGGCAGCTCAATTGATTTGCGTCCTTAAACGGCCACTTTTCAAGACTTTGTCTAGTCTTGACTTGAACTGGTCAACAGATCCACTGCTGACAACTTCCACTAGAAGTGCGTTCAACATACCGCAGATACTGTAAGTGAAAAAATGTCCACACAGATTGCGGTTGTAACGCTTCAGTTTCAAGTTTGAAGCCGTGATTGCGCGTTCTGCTCTCACTCAGTGTGAAAATATCCCGGTAGTCAACATTGTCGAACCCTCGAAGTATTTTGAAAAACTTCGATGAGCTGACCCCGCAGTCTACGGGTTTCCAGCGAGAACAGATTTAATTCCCTTAGTCTATCCTCATAACTTTTATGTCGGATAGAGGGGATCAGCTTGGTTGCCCTGGCTTGTACGCGTTCCAACCTTGCGATATCCTTTCGAAACGAAGGACTCCAAAATTGTACGGTATACTCCAGGTGCGGCCGAAAGAGGGAGTTGTACAGGCAAAGTACTATCTCTTGTTACGGTATCCAAACTGGCGCTTTATGTAGCCTAACATCCTTTGGGCTTTCTTCTCTGCCTCGATGCACTGTTTAGAGAACTTGAGGTCGCTAGTGATAGTTACACCCAAGTCCTTCTTAGTGTCACTCGATTCAAGAGCAGTGCCCTTAAGGATATACTGAGATTGGGGGTTTCTGTGGCCGATATGCATCACTTTGCATTTGTTCACGTTAAAAGGCATTTTCCACGTGTCCGACCACTCCTCAATCTTCCCAAGATCTTCATGCAGGAGAGCCGTATTTGCATCCTTTGCAACGTTCATACCAAGCTTGGTATCGTCGGCAAATTTGGAAATCTTGGCAACCATGTCACCGTCCATGTCGTTGACGTAAATGATGAATAGTAGTGGTCCCAGGACAGAACCTTGAGGCACCCCGCTAGTAACGGGCACCCATTCAGAAGCCTGTCCATTACCACCACCCGTTGCCGTCTGCCACTTAGCCAGTTCTCGATCCAGTCGGCTACTTTTCCGTCTATGCCTAGCGAATGGGGGATGCAAAACTGGCAAGGAAAGCATCGAGTGTTCCATTTTGACGGATCGAAGTTTGCAGTTAATAAAACAGTGTCATTGGCGAAAATTTATTGATTTCACTTTTGGATCATGTTGTTTGAGTCATGGCAATTATGTGTAAAAAATAATATCGCCTAAATGTCCACCAAGGCTTCGGCGGCACACCTCCACTCGATGGTCAAACTTTGAGATGACGTCTCTGCATAGTTGCTCCTGATCTCACCAATATGCCTTATTATCTCATCTTTCAGCTGTTGAATTGTTGTTGGCTTGTTGGCATAGACCTTACTTTTGAGATGACCCCAAAGGAAAAAAATCTAAAGGCGTCAAGTCACACGATCTTGGTGGCCAATTGACCTCGCTGTTTCGAGAGTTGATGCGACCTGGGAACTTCTCATTCAATAAAGCTATTGTTGCATTGGCTGTCTGGCATGTGGCGCCGTCCTGTTGAAACCACAAATCTTCGACATCCATAGAATTCAATTTAGGCCATAAAAAGTTGGTTATCATGGCACGGTATCGCTTTCCTGTCACCGTAACAGAATTCCCGGCATCATTTTCGAAGAAATATGGCCCAATGATTCTGCTAGCAAAAAATGCGCACCAAACAGTGTGATTGAACGGTCTGAGGCCGCTTAATTTCAACCGCTATCACATGCTGTTTAGAAACATGTTACTACCCACGTGCATCTTCGCGTCGAAGCCGGGCGCCTCATCGCCACCTGAGTCAATATTTAACCAAGAAGGTTCCCCCCCCCCCGTTTCGCCCCATGCGCCGATATCGCCAGATTAAGTTAGGCTTATGGGCAGATAAGGTATGTTCTCAGGCCAGGCTGGGCATTCCCTCGGAGCCCTCACTCCATTGTCCCCTACGCCAAGGGGATGGCTTCGACTACATATACATCAGAATTTTCCAATTAGGCAGATCAGATCCAGATCTTTTTCGCGAGACATCACGCCGATCCGGTCTCACCTTGTGCACCAGGGGCACTCTATCTCGAGATCCACTATTTTTGTCCAGAAGAGGACAATATCCCTTGAGTGCCAAGGTTCGAGCCTTCAAGACGCCAACTCCACAAGGCCCGCCCTGTTGTTCAGAAAGAGAACAACGTTAGAACAGCCATTGTTCTTTGAGCCCGTTGACAAGAGACGGTTCTCACCCTCCCCCCCCTTTTGTTAAGAAAGAGAACAACGTTAGAACAGCCATTGTTCTTTGAGCCTGTAGACAAGAGACGGTTCTCACCCCCACCCCCACCCCCACCCTGTTGTTCAGAAGAGAACAACGTTAGAACAGCCATTGTTCTTCAAGCATGTTCGTCAAGAAACGGTTCTCATTCCCAAGACGTCACCTCAGGATAATTTAATCTCCCCCCCCCCCTTTGGCTGGAACTCGCCAGCGGACCGAAGATTCCTTCGCGTCGCCTTCCTCTGCACAACAACTTGTAATTACGTAAGCTGAGCATTACTTTTGATTACCTAACCTTTCGTCAACCCTACCCTGTGCTTTAAATGGTTTAGCGAACCATCCCATTCCTTTAATTTTTATTTGTTTACCTTTTTTTAAATCTCTCCTAATCTTAATCCTCGGATTAGTCAGATATTTCCCACGACCCTTTCCATTCTCTGTTTATGTAAACATTTTCCGTTTTGTTTGTTGTTGATAGTTTTTATTAATAAAACTCTATTTTATTAATGATAGCCATATTATTATCCTTGAGCTCATTTCCACTTCTTAGGCATATTGGAGATAAATAACATCGGTCAACCAGATAATCACGCACTCGAAATATAATTGAATCATTCCCACAACGAATAGTTATATATGGTATATCGTTGAGAGTCCATTCTACGACAAACAGTGACCTTTTGTGGATGCAGTGGCTTTTCAACAATCTTCCTGGGATTTTCATCAGCCTAAATGCGACAATTCTGCTTATTAACGAATCCACCATGATGAAAATGGGCTTCATCACTAAAGATGATTTTTTCCGAAAAATCATCATCGGTTTTTCTTTGCTCGTGCACCCAATTGACGAATTTACGGAGCTTTAAATGGTCAACACTCTCTAGTTCTTGTGTCAATTGAATTTTGTAAGCGTGTATAGACAAATCTTTGGTCAAAATTCGATGTAACGTTGTTGTGGAGAGGTTCAATTCCTGCGCGCGATGACGAATAGAGGTGTCTGGATCTTTCGTCACATTCTCGCGCACTGCAGCAATGTTTTCAGCTGAACATCGTAAACGAGCTTTCAATGGCGTTTTCATATCTGCTACCGACCCCGTTTGTTTGAATTTACGAACAATTTTTCCAATTGCATTCTCGGTTGGTCGATTATGTTGACCTAAAAAAAGCGAAGTGCCCGAAATGCGTTTCTGTTTGAACGTCTATTTTCGTAATAGGTTTTGATACTTTAATACATTGTTCGATTGTTAATCTTTCCATGGTTGAAATTGCCAAAGACTGAAGTTGTTAAATCTGAAAGAAAAAGAAAAAAATCATTAGACGCTTAAACTTAACTCACATTTAAAATCGGTCCAAGTTATTGGAACACCCTTAATATCTGTGGAATGAAAGATATAGTAAATGGTTGAAGAATTGTAAGAAATTGGCATACATGAATGGTATGTTAAGTAGAGAAAATGTGCATAAAGGAGAATGATGAACAATGTCGTGGTACACCAGTCTATACCATACACTACTATATTATGTGTGTGTGGAGGGGGTGTGACTTAATCACCTACTGCAACGCGAACAGTTGAAGGACTGTTCTCAGGGATTAACGACCGAGTAGGAGGTCACACTTTAGGCGTTGGGTTTCAAATCCTTAATAATCAGAAATAGTGCATAAATGGTTAGTGAGATTTACTTGAATAGGCCGAGAGTATCGTTCAAGGTTAGTTAAAGATTAAACAACAAAATATAATTTTATTTACAAAGATTAAAATAAGAATAAAAATAGGCAAAGGGAATTATTAAAATTAATGTAGTCCCTGAAAATTATTATGAGGAGGGATTCTCAAATAGAATTACTTGATTAGCGTTACTAGGCTCAGAACAAAAAATCCTGGTTAAAGTGTGGTATGAAAGAAACAAACTGGATTAACTTTGTATGGTATTCTTTTTTCCTTTTTTTCCTTTCTTTCTTTTTTTCCCATTTACAGAAGCTGCCGATATGGAGGCCAACCCTGATGCGACTAACCTATGGTACCTGTAAGAACAAGAGCAACCATTATTCCTCTTTTTCTGATACAATAAAGTCAACAAACCTAAGTCTCGTGGTCAATTCTTCTGACTTGCGACCTTACGACCTTCAAAACCCTCAATAATTTCAGGACTAACCTTAGAAAAGACCTTGGCAATTATATCATTCGAAAGAGAATGTAAAACAACATAAGGTTTGCAAATTTCGATAGAATCGACATAATAGTTACGATGTTATTGCCAAAAAAATCATTGAAAAATAAAATGTTTACCATCCCACCGTCCGACCTACAGACTGACATAGCTAATTATACAATCGCGTGCACGCGACTAAAATTCCATTCAAAGGGAAAGCTGGCTTAGTGCTCCTTTCTAGATCAATTTTAGGCGCTTGTAACCCAGTGTTCTGATTTCTTTTTAGGTAGCAAAAACTAACCACAAACTGTTTAAGGTTCTTACTTGTTTCTCTTGCTAGAATCAATTCTCCCGCATTCTCAGTCCAATCCTGCTCATTCTTCTGTAACCAGGTTGTCCATATCGATTTGGATTACGCACCCCCTTGAACCTCGCCACGTGGTGTCCACCTCTACCCCTCTATCTCATCTCTTTCCCACGTTCATGTTTCAGAAGGTAAACACACACTCTTACTCTTGGCGCAAAATAAAAGACCTCTCATCTTAACTTGTTTTACTTGTTTCCTTCTCTAAATTATATTTAACGGCTCCCTCTCATCCGGGGTAATATCAAATTTCAAAACCCTACTACTCGCCAAATTTTAATGACACCCTGTCTGGAACTAAACGATCTTACAAAATAACCATTTCCTTTTTTTAAACTCTTTGAAAGGTCTCAGCCATGGTTCTGGATCGCATTTTCACCTTCAGCATTGATGAGTTCTTCAAGGCTGGTTTCGAGACATTTTCTAGCGAGAATCTCGCATTCTGCTTGTAAGGGACCATCTTCGTCGAGCGAGCGGCTCAATAGGATAACCTTCCATTAAAATCGTTCCTGATCTTCTGATTGGCAGCATTTCCGGCTGTCGATCACATTGTGTTTTATTAGGGGGGTGGAGGGGTCAGTTCATTTTTTGAGGACTTAGGGGTTTAGGGAGTGGCCCTTTACTTGTTTTGTGCTTACCTAACACTTCTGCCTTAATCCGTTCAAATCTGAAATAATATATTTTCTTTCTTATCTATCTTTTTACGTTTGTAATTCTTATGCGTCCCTCGCTTTATCAGTTCATTTCTATGCCAAGGTCACGCAAATCTACGTATCCTTTCCCTTCATCCTTTAATGCCGACCAACATTATGATGCGAGTCACTCAAAGGCTGCAAATATTCCCCTCCCCCCTCCCTCTTAAGCTGGGTGGCTCCCAGGATACTTTACTGGCAATCTTAAAACCTGACTCTTAGCCTTAATTATAGCCAGCTATATCTCTATCTCTTAAATGTCCTAACGCTTTAAGCCTAGTACTAGGCTAGAATTATAATTGCAGTAACTTATGACCTAGAAAACAGTCGCCAGATGGTCGAATTTAAAAACAAGAGGGAAAGTCTCTCCAATGATCTACGGCGTTTTGTGATAAGATAATAAATGGCTATTGCATTAATGGTTTCCCATGGTTTAAGTCACTTACAAGTGCCTTTGAATGGTTAAATGAGACTTCTGCCACTAAATGGCGCCAACCAGCGCCAAAGCCGATGCCAGATTTGAAATCTTCAGGGTGAATAACCATATGTCCAATGGTCATATGGGTCAGTTCATGGCTCTAAATGGGTACAATTTAATTTTACTTTTTAAAGAAAAAGAGACGCCTAGACCTGGCGCTTCGCCACAGGTAAAAATCACATCGTTTTGCCTGCAATTATATGTGCTTCCTCGCTAATCTTAGCCGTATCCGCTCTCAATTTGACCCCTCAAAGCGTTGAGATGGCCATCTGCGATTTCCTTGCCTCCTGCTTTGAATAATTTATCCCCCTTCTCGTTGAGTTCCTCACCCATCTAAACTGCATTGCTACCCATCCGTTCCCGCATCGTCACCAAGGTCCTTTGCCCGTTGTACCGACCCTTAGGTTAAGCGCAATTGAACCCTCTTCCCTGTATTTTTCTATGAACTACACCTGCACCATGAGATCCCTAGGTTGTTAGTGTTCCGCTCCTTTATAGCTTGTCTCTCATAGTGTCCTGGGCTGCATGGTTGATCGTGTCTTCAACCTGTTTGCTCCTAGAATGTGGAACGACCTGTCTGCTGTTTATATGCCTCTCTACCTTTGTGTGGTACTTTCAAAAATGCCTTGAAGAACTCTCTTCTATCAATATTATTAAGCTTAAACAAACGTGACCATCTATGGAGGAAAATTTAAGAGAGCTGTTAATATGGTAAAGTTAAGAGGGGGTTAGGGTATGGTAGGGTGGTAGGGATCCTGACTCAAGTAGCCTAAATCGGAGACTACTTAGAGGAATGGGAGGCACCAACTCTCCTACCCATGCCCAACCTCTGCAATGAAAGCTCTTTCTTAGTTTCTATCCCAATCTTTTTAGGGCCAAGGGCCATTATCTGTCAAGCTTTTTTGAATTTATTATTTAATTTCTTTTTGAAAATAAAAACCAAGAGGGTTTGTATGAAGTGTTTTCCTTAAAAGACTTCTTAATCTAGGCCATGTAGAAATGTGTGGAAGAGACAAATGCGGATTGGTCAAAAGGAGAGAACTGGTAGCGTTGGGTAAGAGGAAGGCGGACTCATCCAAGACTGCTCCCGATCCTGAACGAATCTAAGTCCCTTTATATGACTTATAAATAAAAGGAATATCTTCTCTCTGGTTTAACGTATCATTTATTGTATTTTTCTTTATATTTCGTTTTAAATATTTCGTTTTTAACGTTATTACCTTTCCATTTGTATTTCACAAAATAAGTTAATTAACATGCAAATTAACCTTTCAGCAGAAACGTATCAGTGCGCTGAGCGTTGATAATTACTTCTCGGAACGGTGATTTTAAAAATTTCAGTTCGACAGAAATTAAATTGAAAATTTCTTTCCTATTTCAGAGCTACATAAAGTCATTTTGGGCTACAAAACAGAGTCTATTTTCGCATATTTAGAGCGGATGTCCGCAACAGGAGGAACAAATTTCCGATAAGGCAGAGATAAGTTGGGATAAGTAAATAATAATCGTTAATGAGTCAGCCATCTTGAAATGCTGATACCATAGAGCAATATATATAATATGGTGGCTTCAAGAGTAGTCTGAAAGAGGGGTAACCATGACATTTTATTTCAAAAGATGTATTAGGTAATTTGTTCTTGCTCCCGAGTTGTGCTGCAGATAGACACTCAGGGAACTGAGGCGCGGGTGGGAAATCTGCCACAGAACTAGATAGATAGATTTCAAGGAAAACTGCAAATGTATGCAGTGATGCTATGCCGTTAGTATAGCAATTGCTATGCTAGTGAATATATATATATGTATATATATATATATATATATATATATATATATATATATATATATATATATATATATATATATATATATATATATATATATAAGAGAGAGAGAGAGAGAGTGAACAAGTAGTAAACGTACTTGCAACCGGTGGCTAATTGAAATGATGCCATCGTGTGCGGACTCACTCGTCAGACTCGTTAGTTGGCACTTGAGTCAGAATGACTGGCGTCATTTTACTCTTGAAATTAAGTTGACTCCTCATTTTATATTCTTTCTCATTTTAAAGCCTTCGTTTATACTCATTCTAAATCTTAAACCACTAATGTTCTTTATTTTCCCTTTAGAAAAAAAGAAACACCTTAAAATGTAAAGTTTAATGATTTAATTAACGTCTTATAACTCTACAGTTCTTCGCGTTTCTGAGTATGGATTTGTTCATGTTAAGTCCCCTGTCGCATCCTTTGTTACTTGTACTGTGGTTCGAATCGATGCGAAAAACCCTTTTACACTTCTTAATATTTCACTGTTAAATTGCGGGGTAAGGTAAGGGCAAATTAGAAAAACATAGGGTAATGTATGAAAGAAAAGTGTATTTATGTTTTTGTTTACCCTTGTTCCACTATTTTACCCATTAGGAAAAGGTAAATACTTCTATAAATACCTTTTTCCAATTTTCCCTTAAATCAAGGTTCTAGAATTTTTTATTAGTAAGTTACAATAGAATTTTTTCTTTGGAAAAACACAAAAGTACAATAAATAATACGTACATAATCAAAATGTAAAGTATATGTGATTGAAAACTTGGAAAATTGTTGAAAAAAGCATTCGAATATTATCAGGTAACTCTTCTAATATTATTGCCAGGTGTCTCCTTTTGGTGAAAACTGCCTCCGTTAATCATACATATATAATTACACTTTTACGAAATATCAACACCTTAAGCATGGTGCCAAAAGATTAATATTTCGAAGAAAAATAATGGCATCAGCACCGTTGGGGGCATCTTCCAGCCACAATATACAATCTAGATCTTGCGTGGACAACCTTTTTAAGTGAGTGTGCCAAGATTTGCTAAATCTTTGCTACAAAATTTTCTCACGTGCCAATACTTGACTAAAACACAATGAAAAGATATAAAATTAAAGATGTTCTTTTTATTCATTCCCAACCCTTTATGATGCATAAAAATTACAAGGAAAAGATAGTCATTTTACCTAAAAATATACATATTATCATATTATATTAAACAGAATTGAATCTTTATCATTTCAAGAAGAAAACAACAAATCCAAACTAGAGAAAGAAAAATTGTGGACCTTTTCATTTAATTACCATCAATGAGACTTCTGCTGCTGCCTCACTGATAACATAATTTATAACAGGTTGTACACAATGCGGTTGCTATATACAATAAATTGGAGATACATTTATTTAGTTTTCTTAAGGTAAGCATTTGGCTTCGCGTGACGGTAGAAGTCGTTGACGTGCCACGTTTGGCACGCGTGCCAAAGGTTCCTTTCCCTTGATCTAGATCAATATCATTTAAAGATTTAAAGTTTCCGCGCCACCCGCCAATTACGGTTCCTCGTCTTCCAAGATTGTGTTTTTTTTTGTTTTACCTTCAAAGCTGAGTTATTCAGTTATATCAATGATGAAGATATAAATATAATATGTGTAATAGAATCATGGGCTAATGAAAATAAATTTAATCACAATGTGAGTGAATTTGAACTACTTTAGTCAAAGGAGAGATAGGACTGGTGGCGAGTTGATTATTTATATCAGAAATAGCATTTCTTCAAATCTAAATAATTCTATAAAGCAAAAATAAGTTGAGCTACTGTGGATAGATATTAAGGTCAGTAATAATAGGATAGTACACTTGGAAGCCTTTTACAGACCACCCAGATAAATATTGTATTGATGAGTTAATGATCATGGAAATAAATAAAGGATGTGAAGTAAGTACAGTTATTCTTGGTGACTTTAATTTAAATTCTGTGGACTGGAAAAATATGATAGGAAGGGATAGAGGAAGTTGTGAGTTTAGAGATTGCTTTGAGAATAATATTTTGAATTAGTTTGTTAATAAGTCAACAAAGAGTGCCAATATATTAGATCTGGTTCTTTTAAATGATGATCACTTGGTTCAGGAATTGAATGTCGGGGAATCATTAGGAAATAGTGATCATCGGATGGTTCGTTTTAACTCGAGAATATTGAAAGGTAGAACATTAACAAACTCCACAAAAAGTCCAAATTTTGATATGGGCGATTACAATATTTGACGCAACTCGCTAAATCAGATTAGGTGGAATATAGAATTCAGTGGAAAGAATACTTATGAGTGTGTGTGTGTGTGTGTGTGTGTGTGTGTGTGTGTGTGTGTGTTTATATTAGTATGCCAGTTGTGATATTTGAAACATTTGGAAGTCAAATATTCAAAAAATTACAGGACTATATCGACGAAAGGTTACTCGAGTATTCCGAGTTCCATTTTCAAACAATTTTCATTTCTTTTTGATCCCGTAAATTCTACTTTAATTTATTTTAGTCAATATATATATATATATATATATATATATATATATATATATAGGGAGGCGGTGGTCGAGTGTATAAGGTGGTGAGCTTGGGATCGGACTGCCTGTCTGTGCATGGGTTCAAGCCCCATCCGTATACGCTGGCACGGTTCCAGCGTGACACGAGGTGTGCTCCAAAAAGGTCGAACGCAATACTCCCGGCGCTGTACAAGCTTTGGGAGCAGAGGCTGGCGACAAATAGCTAAAGGTGGTACCCTCCAAGGTGGCGTCCCCTGCAGAACCAGGTGCGCCACCGGTCCGAGAGCTATACCTAGCTCTCGAATTGAAAAGTGATCACTACCATGGAGGTCATCAACCACCCCCGACCAAAAAATCAGACTGTACATCCGGTGAACACAAAGATAGATCGAGACAGAAAAAATGAAGCAGTTCTCGGCCAGTGATGCGTGAACTCATCCACATTTAGGACACCTATCTCCAGTTTGTCGATCAGATCGGCAAGGACTTAACCCGGGGGATTAATCGAGTAGTCTTCCCAGAGATGGGTGTCTACCGTTCAGATGTCCAAACAGGAGAAAGGGCCTCGGAAACCGTGCCACGACGCGGTTTGATGTCCGCCCCGTTCAAGGCGACTGAAGTTGGAATGTACGCCGAAATAAAAGTATATCTCTTATCTTGGTGCATCTGCACAGCTTCTTCCTTAAATAGGAGAACAGAGACATCATGCTGGGTGTAAATCGCGCATCCTCCCTCCCGGCCCCCATCCCGTGGTGAGGGGCTCGCAAAACCCTTATACCCTGGGAGGGTTGGCAAGGGGCACGCGCCGAGCATGGTCTCCTGCAAAAAAGATAGATAACGGGTAACGGGACGAGACGAACCTCCGCAACTCCTTCCAGTTGGCCCGGAGTCTTCAGCAATTCCATTGAAGGAATATGCCTTCCAGGCCTAACTCGGATAAAATACGGGGGCCCTCTTCGAAGAGAAGACCCTCACGGGAATGGCCGTACGCTTCCCGGAGGCAGAACCGCGGGCGCGTTTGGCCGAACAATGCGCTGAAGACGCTGTCACCTTCAAAGACTTATCGGTGGAGGTTGGGCTCACCATGCGAGTCATTTCCAACCTCCGCATCGAAACCTTATGCGAGCGGGGCAGCTTCGGAAGCGGAGGTCCCTCGTTGGGAGGATCCACCGTCTCCGAGACACCAGGCCTACCACTAGGTGTGGGCGAAGGAGCCCAAGCTCCTTTAGTGGACTCCTCTTTTTGGAGGGCAGCTTTAGGGAACCCGCAAGATGGCATCACAACCCTCTTCAGGGGTGTTCCCTCCTGCGAGTCTAACGACACGGTGTAGTTGCGCGGCTGTTTCGCTTTACCCGAAACGGTCACGCTGGGTAAAGGGAGGGGAGCCCTGGTTTTAGCCGGGGCTGTGTGTGAAACCTTTGTGCCGCCAACTTTACCAGTAGAGCGCCCGGGTGAGTATAACCCGCAGAAAGGTTCCGAATGGGCGGGAAAATGACTGTGCTCGTAGGCCTGAAGAAGCCAGGAGCAGAGGGTGTCTTTTTTAACATTGAGGCATAGGAGGTCCCAAGCAGCGCCGGGCACGCTAGGACTAAGTCCTTAGCCTCGTGAAATGCGTGACGATCCTAGGCCTGAACGGCCACAATTTACTTTTAAAGCAGATAAGAACTGCTTTTTATCAAAGATGAGGGGTGTGGCTGTACGCAATTAACAGACTTGGCCAAACATGATTTGGACTTATCTTGTGCAGTCTTGGAGCATCTTACACAGACTTCGGGCAACCCTGACTGTGCACGTCGACAGGACCGATTAGTATTGCCATAGCAGTGATAGTAATAGCAACTCCGCGGCAGTGGCACGAATGCCTTCACGCAGTAGCGATACCAAACGGCACGCACCGCCTCAGGGAGCTTGTCACAGTCGAAGATGACGAAGAGTGTAGGGGTGGGTCTCGATGCCCCTCCCTGTTTTTTCATCACACGTTCGACCTTGACCGCCCCATAGTCGGCTAGCTCTAAGGTGATGTCATCTATGAAGTAGTCCAAGAATTCCCTCATATAGACTACCCCTTCCACGAAGTTCATGGTATAGTGCGGCGTTACACTCATCAGCGTGCCATTAAGTTGCCGAAGGGCCGGCTCAGAGGGATTTGACGCATTCGCTAGACGGCTACCATCCGAGAAACGGATCGCCTTCGGCCTTCTACCAATCACGCTAGCTAAGGCTCTCTTTTGATGGATCATGATACTCTAAGCCAACATGCTGCCATCAGTGGAGCGTATGACGAGTAAGCATTATCAGCCAGTGGACCCGAAAACACCAGGTAGCCTCTGAATGAGGGTCCCAGACATAATCGAGGCTTCGCTCTGCGTAGTTATGGTTTAAGTCTCGAACTGCCCAAACGGGGAAGCAGCGGCGCCGGACGTGCTGATCTTGGCCTGGTCGCTTACCGAAACAGCAACAGAACCATCTGAACCCGCGGCCCTCACGGAAAGAGATGAGCCCCGAGTCTTTTTGGTCTTTCTTCTATTTTTTTTTCTTTTTAGGAGAGGAAGGCGGGGAATGAACCCGCTTCTCGCCTCCGCAGGAAGTAGCCCCCAGGTCAGATGGACCGGCCTCAGTGAGATCCTTCTCCCAGATTGAGAAGGTCTCGGCTTTCACAGGGGCCCCAGCCGAAGGAGGATATCCCTCCTCTCCTTGTAAAGCCTTGGAAACCCGAGGCGTCTGAGGAGGACCTTGCATGTGGCCGTCCCAGGTTCGTTCACATGAAAGGTCCTACCGTCTAGGGCTCGTTTGCCTCAAGGGCCATGTGCACCTCGGTGGGGCCTTCATGTGGCCATCCCCCTCGCAGACATCACAGGTCCCATCATTCTTAGTCGAAAAAGAGAGGGAGGCACGTACGGTCACCCCTTCCAAACTCAAAATTTGAGCCCGCAGGTCTTTGGAGGGCCGACGGGCCCTCCACAGAGAGCGGTCAATTATGGGCCGCCTGCCTTTTTGGCAGTCCCCTGGGAAAGTAAAGGGGAGACTGCCGCTGGAAAGAGGGAGGCACCCGAAGGCACCTGCAGAGAAGGGAGTGAGGGGGAGTCCCCTACATCCGTAGGGGACTCCCCCTCACCCCCTTCTCTGCAGGTGGTTCGGTCACCCCCTCCAAACTCAAAATTTGAACCCGCAGGTCTTTCGAGGGCCCCTGGGAAAGTAAAGGGGAGACTGCCGCTGGAAAGAGGGAGGCACCCGAAGGCACCTGCAGAGAAGGGGGTGAGGGGGAGTCCTCTACATCCGTAGGCAAAAGAGAGGAGTAAGCATCCTCTCCGGTTAAAGAGGAGGAGGACCTCTATTTTTTAAGTGGATCTTCCCGAAGGCGGTTCCAACAATGGTAAGGGGAAAATCGATGGGGTTTTAGACGAGTCTTCATCATTGGGCATGGTGACCCTGTTTTAAATACGGGAAGCAATCGCTAATCACCCCCACGCAGAAACCACTGTGTGAGGGGTGAGTACGGGGCCAGCAAAGCCAGCTTCCGCCATTTGGGGCCACTCTTCTCGCCTAGTGGCCTGGAAGCCCATCAGCACGGCGGTTCCACCTTGGGCTCGGCGTAAAATCAATAGAGATTGGAAGGAGAAAGAAAGGGGATTTGGGGAAGTTGTGGGTAGGAATGAAGCAGGTTGTTAAAAACCCACCACCCCAAACCAGAGCTCAGGGATGAGGGGGTGTCGTCGCCTTCCCCCTCAGCGCTGATACGGAATCGATGGGTGAAAGGAAGCTGGTCGGTGTCTACCCTGCCAAATTAGATGCCGACCTGACAGTGTTCTGGGAGAGGTTGTAGGGAAAGTGAGGAAGTAGAGTAGAAATTTAGCCTGTCTGAAAGAAGGAGAAGAGGCTAAGCTGGGGCCAGACGGGGCGCTGAGGCCCGTCAGCACGTCAGTCAGGAAGGCAAATCGCCGTGCCGCTTACCGGGCCAGGGGCTCAAGTGTACTGAGGTGAGAATGGTGAGATGTATTTTACGGTGCATCTCTGAATTTGAGGCCTGGAGGTGACAGAGTGGCAAAGTGTGAATTAAGGGATAGATTGGGGATATAATGCATTAGTGTGGTACTGTGAAGAGAAAGGTCTAGGTGGTTCGGTCATGTGGAAAGGATGCAGGATAATAATTGGGTGAAGGGTGTTAGGAGTTGGGAGGTTGGGGGGTGTAGCTGCTACTGGGAGACTGAGGAAGACGTGGAATGAGGTCATACAGAGGGCCCTCAGAGATATGAGTTTGAATACAGAAACAGCCAGAGATCGAGCAGCATGGAGAGCCGCCATTAGGTAAATAAGACCGACACATGCAAGCATGTATGGAGTCTTAAGATATGATAATGATGATATGAACCTGCATATGTAAAATATGTATTATTGCATATTTGCAAATTTTCGAAGGCATAGAATAATGATTTTGTCTTTACTCACCCGTCAAGAATTTTTGGCTAACTTAGTCCTCTTAAAAATGAAGTGATATGAATTGCTTTTATTTAATATGAATGTGTTAATTGATTTGTTTCACTGAGATACAAATTATGATTTAATTTTTTTTTTCATTTTTTTTATCAGCTTGCATTTGAAGCTAACTTAGAAAATGTTGGGTAGACAGAAGAGAATGCCTGATAAAAACTACACACTTTTCTAGTTCATTTAATGGTTTGCTAAGCAAAGATGCAAGAGCCTCAAATTACATTATATGAAGTACACAGAAGTCTTGGACAGTGGTGTAAATAAGCATCAGAGGAAAAGTAAACCATGTATATTACACACACACAGTATATATAGATATACATAATAAAAAATATAAATAAGTAAATAAATAAATAAAAATCGCCATCGCAGTGCATAATGTAGGTTTGTCTGGTGCTGTTTTAGTTTCAGTCTTGGCTTTCCAAATTCATATACTCTCCTTCATTGTCGGTGGCAAGCAGATTGCCTTATCTGATATTTCTGTCTTTCATCCTTTATTTTCCACTCTCTCTCACTCTCTCGCTCTCTCATGCTCATTTTTAAGTATGCATGTGTGTGTAACAAAGGCGCTTCCTTACTTTCACCACATACTTCTTTCTAATGCATGTGTGTTTGTGTGTGTGTATCAACATTACCACAATGCTTTACTTTTTGTTGTGTACAGTTCTATAAGTATTGTGGTCTTGTAACGTTGGTCAATCATGCAATACTACATATAATCTACTCATGCATTTATTTTTAGTGTTATAAACAGTTGTGCATCATTTTTCATTGAGGAAGAATATATTTCATGAGTTTTTTATGTAATTTCTTCTGTTTATGCTTAATTTATATTTCAGAGATTGGATTGTTTTTTTCTGTTAAACTAATGACGTCACTCTTCAGAGAGGAACCAATGATTTTAGTTGACAGCATTGCGCTATGTTTCACATTTGGTCTCTGTCTTTTTTTGTTTTTATTATGCAGTTTCCAACTAAAAAAAGAAAAATGGGAGGGTTTTTTATTTTTCATGGTAGTTTTCCTCTGGTTCGCATCTGCTTTATGTATTGCAAAATTTCCTTCGAGGTCTTTATTTTTTTAACTATTATTTATTTTAGAAATACATTAAGCAACTTGATAACCTTCTCTCATAGTTATTTTCTAGGCAATATTTCTGTTACTTATCTCTGAATATATATGTCGTAGAATGCCCCCCCTTTTTTGTTCTATTCTAAGAGTGCTAAGAGTGTCTAATATATATTGATATCTGAATATCTTAACGAACAGAACCGTTCCGAAACACGTAAGGATATAAAAGAAACAACACTAATTCCCAAAATAAACTTATATTTTAACTTTAACCATTGAATGCACAATATCTAAACATTAACTACAGCAATACTCTGAATATTATCATAAACAAGAATTAATTAAATTTGTTTACCCACAAAAAAATTATTTAATTTCTCTACGCACAACAATAATATAAGAATTAGGCTTACGGACTCATCTGGAGTTTAAAGGGCCTCAGAAATATTATTGACTCACGACGCGTGCCGACTTGCCAGATGTAGCTGGGCGATATCGCACGGTCGTTTGGGCGAGGGTGGTAGCTGGGGGGTCCACACGTTCTTCCGTGAGGGGGGGGGGTCTTCAAAGACAAGAAAAAATACGGTGCTTTATGCAACACCTAGGCAGTCGTGGTCTCTCTGGCGAGAGTGAGTCGAACTTGGTTCTTAAATCAAGTTAACTTGGAGTGCGGTGTGACTACCGAGTAACGAGCTTGAGGAGGAGCTTTTCTCCTTCGTTACTTATTTCCTTATGGACGATGACTGAACTCGGGGAGGTTCATCTTCAAGGGCGATGATCGATGAGACGGGGTTTCTCGGACGAGAATAAGTTACTTAAAGTTCGGTTTGGTAACCTGGAACTAGCTCGAGGATGAGCTTATTCTTAGTTCCAGTCTTCCTCAAGGGCGAGTATAACGGAGGGGGGTTTATCTGACGAGAATAATTTTAACTTGGTTCCTTACCCAGTTAACTTCGGAGTTCGGTGTGGCCACCGAGTAACGGGCTCGAGGGGGAAAGCCTTTTCCTTCTTCTTTTCTTAATTCCTCAAGGACGAGGAATACCCCTGGTGTTTAAGGTGCACCAGGATATGAGGAGTCTCTCTGGCCAGAGTAAGTTGAACTTAACAAAGTTAACTTATCGTTTGGTTTGATAACCCGGGACTAGCTCGAAGATGAGCTTCTTCTTAGCCCCTTAAGGTAGGTTGCCCTGCCTCTCTTGCAGGGTACCTTTTGGTCTGGTGAGCCAAGTACACTAGCTCTCCAGTCTTGGTAGTTCGGTTTGATCCGAAGACTTCCTCACCTAGAGACTGACGTATACTACCTCGATTTTCCTCAGAGTTCCTCATTTATACCTCGTCACCCCACTGGGGGAGTGGTAAGGGGGGGAGGGGCTTAAGGACGGTGCCAGGAGAGTTCTTTTTCCAAACGGTTTTTCCCACGAAGTCAAACATCGGCTCCTCGTTAGCCTTCGAGATTGGGAGAAACACGTCTCCAATTTCTTATTTAACGTGAAACTGGATCTCACTCTCCTGGGGGAGATCTTGCATTTTGACCTTTAGGTCTTTCATGGCACCGGGTTGAGTGACGCTCTGGTCACGCTCTTGGCCCACTGATGCCTGGGGCGTATGCCTTTGCGGTAACCGCCTTGTGACTGCACCAAGAGTGAACGGGGGGAGGGGGAGGGAAAGTGACGATTCCCCTACAAAATATATATATATATATATATATATATATATATATATATATATATATATATATATATATATATATATATATATGAAAACACTGTTTCACTCAATAACGAGTAAATAAATATACAAGAAAACCACTGTCATTGGAGCATAAATTTTATTATTATTATTATTATTATTAAAAGGGTTAATAAAACGGGACTAGTTTCTATATGTAGTTTACCATGTCATCTTGGGCCGTTAACTAAGAGAAATCGACAAAGAAAACTGAAATATTGGAATATACAATAACAGGCAACTGACATTAATCTGGAGGCGTTCGCTTTAGGTGATTAACAATATCCTTTAGAATGAGATTTGATATATAGGGGCTAGATTTATGCTGGCTTTCTGACAAATTGAAATTTGGAATTTCTTTGATTCGTAAGGATTCAATTATTTTTCTTTTATTATAATGGCTACAATGGTAAATTATTTGGGCACTAGGGAAATCTATTATATGGTTGGCGTTTTTTATATGGTTATAAAGACTGGAAGCATTGCTCGCTCTACGAATATCTTCCCTATGTTCATATATGCGTTAATTTAATGACCTCCCGGTCTCTCTCACTTAGAAAGAGGGGCAATTTGGGGCTTTACACGGGATTAAATAGATTCCTGCAACGTTATTTGGAGATTCTGATTTGGCGGAAAGGAAAGATTTTTTAATAGTTAGGGGATATTTGAGGTGGTCAAGTTGGGGTATATAATGGAGTTTAGTCTGTTGAGAGCAAGGGAGAATATGGTAGAGATAAGCAATTCTTTTTATATGTAAGATTATTTTTTGTTGGGGACGGTAGAATATTGCCCTGGCTTTAGATAGGCTCTCATCTATACAATAGAGTGGATATTTTAATTCAATGAACATGCATGTTATGAAGGTGATCTCATCTTGTAAAAACAGGGGTCACAAATTCGAAAGGCTCTTAAATGCATAGATATTACAATTACTTTTTTTATTTTAAGATCATGACATAAAAAAAAATGTATATAGGAATTGGAATTAGTAGGTTTTCGGTATACCGTAAAAGATGATTTATCATTAATTCTTAAGACTTTTGCATTAAGAAATGATAAACAATTGTCTTGTCTTTTTCCCATTCAAGCTTGAATTTTATAGTGAGATGGAAGTTGTTAAGCTTTGTCAGAAAATTATCAAAGGAGTCTATTTGATTTAATGGCCATTTGGAAATCACATCATTTATGTACCTATGCCATACAAAATTTCCATTGGGTTTAATAGTTGTGAGTAGGGAAGTTTCAAAGTGTTCCCTGAACAGGTTACAATGAATGGGGGATAATGGGTCGCCCATACTAAGGCCATATTTTTTGGCGGAAAAATCCCGTGTCACTATTGAATACATTATCCGTAACGCACATTTCAACTAGTTTGACAATTTTGGTTTTGGGTAATAAGAGGTTTAATTTGGGCTTATCTGCTACGTTCACTAATCTATTGAAGTGTTGGTTGGTTATATTGTGAATATTTTAATTGAGGAGAAGTAATTATTTAGGTTTAGATTTATTTTATTGATATATAGTGACTCTAAGATTTTCAAATCGAGAGAAGTTAAGGCTGAAGATAATATAGTAAATGAATTAGAATTAAGAGGATGATGGTGATACTCTGAATGTTGCCTGATAGAAGAGGCTTCAGGTTTAGAAATGGGAATACCAGTCCTATGAGACAAACCCAAGTGCTTCGCGATCCTGCATTTGAGTTGTAAGCCAGTTTGGCCTACATAACGATTGTGGCAGGTCGTACATGTATAATTGTAAATTATACAGGATCACAAGCCCAAAGGGATTGGCTCTGTGGGGGAATTCCACGTGGAATTTCTTTTCCAGCACGCAAGTGAAGTCCAGGCGCTGGAGAAGATTCTAGAATTTGGTTATGCTTAAATTGGTAGGCCTCCCCCCTCCCTATCCACAAGCGGTAGCCTCGAACCGCGTGCACCACGGACCACCTTTACGCGGGTTAGAATCGCCTCTGCGTGAAGATTTGAGGCCATTCGAGAGTAGCGCTGTTTCCCCCACCCCCGCGGGGGGAGCCTCGGATATATATAGGGCTCGTCTTCCATGTGGGAGACACAGAGTTGAGGAGTCTCGCCTGGACCCAAGAAGATTCCCCTAGTTCCAAGTCAGGTGCTAACAACAAAACAAAGTGACGGCTGAACTATTTGTGTGTTGGAATTAGCCCCAGCCAGTGAGGTAATTCCTTTTGACGTTCGCTACCGAGCGATTTTTCCAACTCTACTCATCAACTCCTGTCGAAACCCTCCTCGTTCGCCCCTCGTTTTCGAGTGGCCGAAATACTCTCCCCTGGACCGGACGTTACCGCTCCTCTCCTTTTGGAGAACCATAATCACGTTAACTCTCCGCTCAGAAGCTCTGAGCGCCCTCGCCTCACGTTTATTGCCTCCAGAAAACATTCGTGAAACCTTAGCCTGACGTCTCACCCGGAATCCTCCGTAAGCCAACCCCTCTCCCCCTTCAGCAACCCAATTAAGTTAATCCTCTCCATTTGAGTAGTCTCCTTCTGTAATACATTAATTTTTAACTTCAGAGTCTGACGCATAACTCTGCAATTCCCCCCTCATTTACCAATTTAATTTTGCCTATTTATTCTCTTATTTTATGTAAATAAAATTAAATTTTTGTACATGCCTCTTTAAATAACCTTGAGCTTTGCCATTGCCCAAATTTTGCCTGACCTCGTTGCACTCTTTCTCGCTGTTCCGCGCGTCGAAACTCGTGGCGTTCCGTCCCATGTCGGTTTGCCTTTAGGTTATTGGTCCCTTCCCCATAGATATAATATGGTATTGATATAATTTAATGTGATACCACGACCGGCTCCTTATGTAGAAAAGAGGAATTTAACGATACAGGTTTGGAATTTATACAAATGAATTGGCATTGAGGGAAATGGTTGTTGAGGGTAGAGAGAAGGAGTTTGTTAAACTCGGATGTCAAATGTTCGAGATAGGGTAGTTTAATAAAAACCTTCTGGAGAGAAATTTGGATACTAACTGGTCTAAGATGAAATCGGGGTGATAATTAAATTTGAAGAAAACCCTTAAATAAGTCAGTTCTTCATGAAAGGATATCCAGTTAGAGCATATATGGTAGGCTCAAAAAATTCGGTTTTTAATACTGGATAATTTAAACTGACTGGGAAAGCTACTAAAAAAATTTGTACCTAATCTAGAGGTGGTAGGTTTTCTGTAAATGGATGTATTGTAAGACGAACCTGTTCGGACAACATTGACATCCAAGAACGAGATTTTGTTGTCCTTTTCTGTTGCCATAGAAAACCTTACGTTAGGATGTTGTTGGTTAATATAATTGAGAAATAAGGGTGCATGATCACTGTGCTTAAAAATTAGAAAACAGTCATCTATAAATCGTTTGAAGACAATAGGCCTGAATTCTAGAGGACACTTGTCCTACCACTCGGTGGCTGGACAAGTATTCTCCCTTCCTATGCAACCATTACTTGCTGGAATAGGGAGTTCCACCAAGGTCCTGAGTCCTTTAAGATGGCCCCCGTCCAGGATGCCCGTCAGACGTGACCAACGAGGACAATGTGGCCCGTGTGGAGAGGATGATCCTCGAAAATCTACGGGTGAAGGTCGAAGAAATCGAGCGAGAATTTGGAATATCACATGGAAGTGTTATCAACATCGTCCACGACAATTTGGTCATGACCAAGGTCTCTGCCCGTTGGGTCCCTAGAAACCTGACGCCCCATAATGGACTTTAACGTCGTCAAAGTCCACAAGGCCACAGTTGCACAAGCTGCCCTGCGCGAGTGCAAATTCGAGGAGCTCAACCATCCCCCCCTACAGTCCAGATCTGGCCCCTAGCGACTACTTTTTATTCTGCCAGCTCAAGGCAGCACTGCGTGGACGCCGGCTTGGGGACGATGAAGATGTCCAGCTCGCCGTCCAGGAGTGGATTGAACAGCAGTCGGGAGATTTGTGGTTGTCGGGAATTCGAAGCCTCAGGGACAAGTGGCGCAAGTGCATTGAAGTCGAGGGTAGTTATATTGAAAAATAATAAAACACTTTTCCTCATATCTCGTTTCCTTATATCCGAATTGCAAAACTTATTGACCGCCCCCTCGTATATCAATAAAATAAATCCAAACCTAAATAATTACTCATCCTCAATTAAACTATTCACAATATAACCAACCAACACTTCAAGAGATTAACTAGCCAACCGACCAACCGAACAAATTTCGTTAGTAGTTTTATATGTTTAGTTAGTTGATTTCTCAACATCCAACGATAAAGGTTAGTCACTTTGTTTATTCCGATTTGTTTTCAGGTTTTTTTAATTTTTTACAATTTAATATAATAGGTTATTTTTTGTTTACTTCAGTAACTTTTAATATGTGAAATTCAAGTCAGTTTATGTTATAATTTCACTTTCTATTATTTTTCTATTTATTTTTTTTAAAATCACACTTGGTAGTATTATTTAATTCTATATATTGTTATCAGTGTTTTTACTTTAATTTTAATAATTGTCAATTTTATTATTTTAACTTGCCTTCTTTCGCTTTTTTAGCCATTATTTAATGCATTCTTTTAACTGTTATCAATTAATGTTCCTTTTCCTTCTCATTAGTCGACATAGTCGCTGAAGATAGTCCTAGTGAAGGTCCGAAACGTCCAGCCACTAAATGATTAGTGTAATCACCTGGGTCTTCATATTCCTGCTACATATCATATTCCCAAGGAACAAATCAATTACCACTATTATATATATATATATATATATATATATATATATATATATATATATATATATATATATATATATATATATATTGACCATATTTTATTTCCACAGAATATCAAGGCACCTTCTCCAGTGTTGGTTATGGATGAGGGAGGGTTTGTACTATATATTAATAAGGAGCCAACTCTAATAAGAAAAACAGTAAAATCACAAGACTCGTATCATCATGGGTAAAAAGCTTGAGATTGCCTATGTTAGGTTAGGTTAGGTTAGGTTAGGTTAAAAGGGTATTTATTTGAAATAAAATTATTTTGCATTATAATAACTATTGCTTTACCTTTATCTATTTCTTTAATCTGTATTTGTTTATTAGATTGAAGATTTTATGTAATCATTAATATTTTCTAGATGACAATCAAGGATTTAGTTTGGGAATGTTTTTTTCATATTTTATGGTTTGATTGTTTTTCCATAACATTGTAAAGCATTTATTTTTTTATACAAATAATTAGATTTTTCTTTGCATTTAATAATTCTAAATATTTTTAATAAATCTGGTAGAAAATTTGTATATATTGGTTGTTTCCTTTTACTTGGCAATAGTATATCAGCCTGTTAATTTAACGTTAGGCTAGGAGAACCAAATGACTTAAAATGCTAAATGAAATGGGTAAATATAGGCTGTAACGTCACCCTATGAAAACCGGGCAAAATGCAGTCTAAATTACCCCTATTGGAAAAAGTAAATCGCGAACTCATTTACCATAAAAAAAGGGTAAGCTAGTTGGGACACTAAGTTTACCCCTTTCTTACCCTTATCTTACCCATTTCTTTTAACAGTGTTTGGAAGCTTTTCCAAAGTTGAGAAACCGGGATTAGTCCACTATAAAATAGATGAAAGACTAAATTATTACTTGTCTTGAGACATGCATTTATCCTATTGTTACAAACACAATTATTGTTACGGATAAAAAATCATTCAAAAACTCTCCTGGATTTTTCCTTTGTTAAAATGAAAAACTCATTTCTATCAAACACCATAAACGAAACAGTTAGTGGAAACTAAATGCAACAGCACCTACAACCAAAACATGGCAGAAGATTCATTGGGTTTATTGCAGTTTACCTTACTCTTAGAACAAATTTGATTAAACAGGAAAAGTAGTGCGATTTACGTCTTTGAACCTCGTTGTAGGAAATTTAACAGACGATCAAAATATAGCTTATTCACTATCTCTTCAGAGACAACGGAAATACTTACGGAATACGGTAACGGTTAGTAATCATTCTTTCTAACCTTTATCCATCACTGCATCTCGACATTTTATGCCATTTTCCTTAAACCAACGACCGACGTTTTTGCTTGTAAAATAGATAATCCATCTTTAGCCGTAAAACGTCTGGTTCGCTTCTCATTCATCATTCATAGCTACTTTAGTATTTAAGGTTGAACATTATGGTTGTTGCGAATTCTAACTAAGGCTCTATTGATTTTCCATTCGGCTGATTAGTAGTCGAATGTATTTATTGGGGACAATTAAAATGGATTTACTGGGTTTTTAGAATAAGATATTTAAATTCTAACAGTGCGATATATGATAAACTTTCATTTTGTTTGTTAATTGTATAAAACGAAAAGTTTTAGTTCGTATCTTTTAGTCCATGGCTTGATAAATAAGTAGAGAATGTTATTTATAATAAATTTGTAATAATCTAGCGAGGTCCTTCCCTTTGAATATTTCCTAATTTGATCTTTACTTGTTTTCGCTAATCCCACAGAAGTTCAAATCATTAAATTTACTTCACCAACGAGTAATTATTTTAATTCACTTTTACCTGTAGATCAGAATAAAGGATTCATTACCAGAGATGTTAAAGTCGAAGAATTTTCTTTGCACTTCCTAATAAGTAGCTTTAGATCAAGTAGCTTTGGTGCAGCCAGCGATCGTTAGTAACCTCATGATGGCGAAAAATTTAATTTATTTCCTGACCGAATTGGCCTCATTATTGATGTCTGGGGTAAATAGCATATGCCGGGGCAGCTATTTATGCCCCAGCCTATTCGAAACTTGCTCGGGAAATATATATATATATATATATATATATATATATATAGAGAGAGAGAGAGAGAGAGAGAGAAGAGGTATGTATTCTAACTTTCATTTTAGGTTGAAATCTAACTCGTTTAGCCAGCGACCGCTAACAACCCAATGATAGCGACACCTGGCAACCTCACTCCATTTAAGTCTACTTATTCTGGCACGCACGGGAAATGACCCTTAATAAATGCCAGACACACAACGCTTTCGCTGCCAGAGAACAGTACCTTAGTAGAGACGAGTATCGCTGTGAGTGTCATCATGTCTGGACGTGGCAAAGGAGGAAAAGTTAAGTGTAAACGACCTTGCCAGACATTCTCCTTCGGAAGGAAAAGGAGAACAAAACTATCTGGAAGAATAGTACACTAATACCAGGAATAAAGAGGAGCAACATTACAAGATGGGGGCCATGGCGCCACCCGCCATGGACGTCAAATGAATCCCCCTCCGTACCATTAGTGGAGCAACAAAGCCTAGTCGGCAAACGGTCGTGGAGACTATTTTGGGCCCGCTCTGCGTAGCTCTTCTAAGACTAATTGATATGTCCAACGGATGGGTAGCAGTATGCTGGACTCCCGAGGACGTCGAAAAAATTGTGTCAGACAAAGCTAAAGAGCCTCTTCGGAATATTAGACTCGAAGCTACTATCCCCCACGAAATCATGGTGCGTCGTTCAATCATCCTCAGAAAGCTCGACCTCTTCTTCACGAACAAAAGCTGTGAAGAAATCAAGGATGAGCTTTCTAAGCACCAAAAATGGGCAAGAATTGCGAAGGTGGATAAGTTTGGCAAAAACATAGTCAAAGTTATTTTCTCAACCACGGAAATGGCACAAAGGGCTATGAAGGAGGGACTCCTGGGGTTCTACCTCCGCGTTACCCCTGAACAAATAGAAGCGGAAGAATTCGTTCAGTTGGAAACCTGCTTCAAATGCCTGGCAGTGGAAAATCAACCAACAAGTGAGTGTCGAGCTACCGAGGTTACATGCTCCATCTGTTCTAAACAAGGACACGGATGGAAAGAGTGTACCTCTGAAAAAACACGCTGCACAAACTGCGGAGGGGACCACAGGGCCTTGGCCATGGGGTGTCCCGTCCGCAAAGAGGCAATCAGAGCCAAGCGTGAAAAGTCCAAAAAGGAAAAGGAGGCAAAACAAAAGAACTTCGCAGAAGCAGCAGCGGCAACAAAACCAACAGCCACAGAAATAACGGCACCAAAGCTGGTGATGCCAAGTGAATGCAAAGAAATAATGACCATGGTTATCTACGCACACTTGGCAAACCTAGCCAACCCCGGCACTTTTTCCGAAGAATTAAACCAACTATTACAGAAGAACGGTATCAAGAAACAACTTTGGTTTCCTCCCAATCCCCCTGCACAAGAAGTGCTAAAAATTCAATTTGTAGACGACCCAGGGCAAAACGAAACAACCTAAGAAAAAGCGAAAGAACCTGCCAACATTCAATAACAACTGAAAACCAAAGAAGAAGAAGTAACTACAGAAAGTGAAGAAACAAGAGGCGAAAGCCCACGAAAAAAAAACAAAAGAAGAAACAGCAAAAGAAAAAGAAGAAGACAAAACCCCAAAAGGAAGAAGAGACAGAAGAACAAGAATATACATTTCACGGGGAAGAAGACGAGGACGATGACATTTTGGACTATCCCGGAGTACCCCTCACGGAGGAAAGAAACATCTTACTACGAGGATTCTTCTTTAACGCCGCTGACGTGGGACTCAAGGTATTCGGCGCTGTAGTGTGCAAGCCCCCAAAAGGTGACCTGGAGGCCCTTATCGAAGGAATTCTTCGCGGGGACTACAAATGGACCTACGAAGGACCTTGGTCGCCGAAGGAAATAGAAGGATTACTAAAAGAAAGAACCATCTACATCCCAGACTCGTGTGTACACTCTGTGAACATGACAACGTATAAAAATATAAAAAGTGGTCAAAAAACGTCCGATATCGTTTAGCGAATAATATATGAAAGTGAACGATAGTTAATCATTACAAAATTCAGTGGTTAAACGAAAGTAAAATAAAAGCATTTAACAAACAGTGGATGATAATCAATTAAATATAATAAGTAGTGATTAATAATGAATATAATATTTATTAATAAATCCATAGATTAAGGGGAATTAATTGAATTTAATAAACAGTGGTTAAAATGGAAGAAAGTGTCTAATAATGCTAAAATTCAGAGGTTAAAGGAATTTAATGATAAATACATTCAATAGTCAGTGTTTACGTTAATAAAAACAACGGTTAAAAATAATAAGCAGTGTTTAAAATATGAATATAATATTTAGTATCAATAGCAGTAATTCCATAGATTAAAGATTAAGTGAATTAATTTAATAAACAGTGATTAAAAAGAAAGAAAGTGTCTAATAATACTTAAATTCGAGGTTTAAGGAATTAATGATAATGATAATTAATTTAATTTAATAATCAGTGGTTAAAAAGGATTAAAATGTATAATAATACTAAAATTCAGATGTTAAAAGAATTTATGATAAAAACATTCAATAGTCAGTGGTTACGTTAATTAAAACAGTGATGGTGTATATATTAAAAATTAATGTAATTTATGAAATATAACTCTCTGTAATGGAAAAATTTCCGAAATTTTTAAAATGTAAAATAGTTGTCCTCCAGTATATTCTGGAGAACTAAACCCATTTAATATAGTAAGATTTAAAATAACCAAGTAGATATACAATAATATGACCTCTGGTAGTACCTGGAGAACCCATTTCTTTTCTTACTAGTACTTGTGAAACTTTCTCTTCTCCGCTCAACTTTTTTCCCCACTATTAACTATTATTTTTTGTAACGCTATTTTGTATGTGCATTTTTCTCTCAAATATACCGATCGAAACTCGCTGCCACCCTCACTACACGCCAAGTGCCAGACGTGACATCAACCTCCAAAAAGCTGTCCATTCACGCGAGCTGAGAACCACCTGACTTGAGGCAACAAAAAACAATTCTAACCTGACCTTGTTAATAAATGTTAATTGTGAGCGTGTTTGCATAACCAACTGTTCCATATTCTTTCCCAAATGCGTATTTTAAGTTTTCGCGTTATACGATTCACAAGGATCAATAATCACTGTATTTATATAAATTTCCTAATAACAGCATGCAATACAGTTTTAAAGTGATCAGTTCATTAACTTTGGAGAAATTGACTATATATAAGTTAGTCCGTTTGCTCATGGTTTGTATAAGATAGAGCCCTTGCGATCTATCTCAAAGGCCTTATTTACGTATGATGAGTTAGACACTATCAGCTATTTTAATGCTGTGAATTAGGATCAGGTTAAGGGAATTCTAGTTTAGTTCCATTAGCTTATTTATTTTCCTTACATTTATCTTCTAATTTTGGTTAAAGTATCCACTTAAAAATTAAATAGAAAAGAGAGGAAAGTTAGAGGTGACATCAGGAATGAAATTGTTAGGGAACGTGAACTTGGAAGTGTTTATGATGGATGTTGCGATTGTGGATAATTGTAAAAGAAGTAAAGATGTGCTTCAAAAATATATCACAGCGTGGTCTAAAAGATGCGTTCATGCCTATGATGAATATAATCGTACTATGCTAAGAATTAGTGCGTAGCCTCTTCTGGCAAGATCATAAAACGCTGCTCTATTTTACATAGAAAACCCAACACTGACCTCACAAAATTTGTGGTATATTTAGAAAATTACAGAAATTTTAATACTGAAAGTTATCCTTAGGTAATATAGCAACCATCCCTATGCCGTTAATTTTGTTTTGGATAAGTTAGATGATAATCTTCTACATAAAGGATATATAATAGACAGCGATGGAAAAGTTGTAAAATTGAAAGGAGAGAAGGGACGATTGTCTCAGTTCTTGAAGGCCTTGAATCTTATAGGTTTTTTCTGGATAGTTACCTCAAGGATGGAATTTCCATTTGATCTTTTATTTAATTATTGGTGTGATTTTTCTACTTATTTATATATTTTTTATATGAATAAACTTTTTAGAATTTATCATATTATTCATAAAGGTGTATGCTAATATTGTAAATTTCGCTCATACGTTTGAATTAATTAGTATGTCACTATGGTTATGTAAATAATAAAATGGTGTGATCTAAAATCAGAATTTGACTCATTTTTCTTATGTTTCAGCTTAAATTGATAACTATTATATATTCAATATAATTCTAACTAAGTACTATGAGTAAAACTAAAGAACTTACAGAGGGCACTAATTCAACTTTGCAACAGCCAAGGGTTATCATGGGTAGAAATTGCTAAAAAAATAAGATATTCAACATATACTCTCTAAACCACTCTAAAACTATGACGAAACCATGAGCTTTTTTTAAGGAAAAGAAGGGGTAGAAAACGTTTTACAACAACTACAGAATCTAGGTGTTGTATAGGATTTATGATTTGCGCTTCACTATAGAATCGCATAGAAACTTATTTGAACTTGATGGATGGTTCAATGAAACTTCAAGTTCAAAATGTCCACTGAACTCTGTTAAACGGAGACTTAAAAGATCAAAGGCTGGCTGGAAAGCGAGAAAGAATCCACGGGTATCCGAGCTCAACATCATCAGTGGCCAAATATCACAAAAATTAGACACATGAGAAGTAGTATAAAGTTTCTGGTCAGATGAAAGTAATAATCAGACACGTTGCTTCACCTCTCATTTTTATTTCTATTTTAGTATGGCATGGAAAAAAAATTCACATTTTTTGTGAAAATCTGGCATAATTTTAACACGTCCGGTACGTAGGACAGGAGAGATCTTTTTATTCCAGAGAAGAATGAACTCCACAATTTATACCTCCATGTTTACAAAGGTCTTAGACACATTTATCTAGAAAATGCCTCCTAAAATATTAAGAAGTTAAGTTATATTTGAGCAGGAAAATGTCCCATGGCGTATGAATTTGGGTCGAGAAATCGAGATGACCCCTATGTGATGGTCATTACGCAACCTAAACGTAAATCCAATAAAACAATCATAAACTTAATGGAAAAACAAAATAATATACCATAATTACGAATAAAAATTTATGGAAAATTACAACCTGAGGGGGGAATGATAATAGAAATTTAGGAAAATGGCGCAAAATTCATGAGTCAATTAGCCTTTGAAAAAATAAGGAAAAAACTTCTTTTTTTTTCTAAATTGCAACCTTTACAAAATTTCAACATTTGAGACTAAATTTAAATTTAATGTAGGGTTCATTATCCCCTCCTTTATGGTCAATCATAGCCTGTAAGCTAACCAGATGTTACCGTTGCTCCCAATTTCTTTTTCTTTCTTTCCGCTTCTTAGCAGATCAATCAAAAAATAAAAAACAATGTTTTTTACATTTTTTATAAACGCCAATTAACTCATTAAATGACTTTAAGACGATTTTTACAAGGAATAAATATTTATAGATAAAGGATTCATCTTCCATTTGTTTATATTTTATGTTCCTAGCTGCAATAATTATTGAGATATTCCTTCTCCAAACCGGTACAATTATTGGGGGACCAACCTTATATATACATACATACATGTATAAGAAAATATATTGCAGTAACACAATTAATTATGCGGTTATAAGGCTATTTTTGGCAGACACAGTCTTCGTCAAAGCCCTCGAAGGAGCTCTTCTCACATACACGAGAAGGTAACTCTTAAAATAGGCGTTCTCTCAGATAGCCAAAAAACTAGCTTTCGATTGGCCTCTTTTTTAAGAGTCACCCTTGCTTTAAAAGAGAACGGAAAGTGGTTTTTTTATTATTCCGTCTCCACCACACCTTTATAAATAAGAAAAATTATTGCGGTAACACACTTAAGTATACACACTTAAGGTGGAGATAGAATAATAAAAGAACAATTTTCGTTCTCTTCGAAAAGCAAGGGTGACTTAAAAAGAAGCCAATCGAAAGATAGTTTTTTTGGCTATCTGAGAGAATGCCTATTTTGAGTGCTACCTTCTCGTGTTTGTGAGAAGAGCTCCTTCCGAAGGCTTTGATGAGAACTATGTCTGCCAAAAAAAAGCCTTTTAACCACATACAAATATATATACAAATTGTGAACAAATAAAGAATACAATCTCTGTACCAAACAAAGCTATATAATCTCATGAGAATTTAGACACGAATGAAATTATTTTATTGTTGAGAAATCATTCGAAATGGCCAGCATTTATATGCATTCACTACATTCTCAAGGCGGGACTGAACTGCTTGTATACCCTGGATAGAATAGCCTTGTCAATGTAAGAGACATTAATTTAACAATGGTGGCTCAAATAGATCCTAAAATTTGTGAGGAGCCTTGTTGATCTCCCTCTCAACAAAGCCACACGCAAAATTATCAAGGATGTTGCAATCGTGAGAGCGGCCTCAAGTCTAGGGATCAGTGGTGCTGGAAGTTGTTGAACAACCACGCCCTTGTCTTGCCTTGTGTGTGGGGTCAAAGTCCTTTTAGAAAACGTAAGGTTTTCCTTTGGCTATTTGGTCCATTCAAGGCTTGACTACAATCTCCATCACTTCAATATAAATGTCCGCAGTAACTTTGAAGCCTGGAAAAGATATGATGAGGCATAACGTGGCAATCGATGCTTACCACGCCCATAAACATTAAAGAGGCTGGTAATTTGCTGTGCACAACTCTATGCCTTTCCAATGAGTTTTTGTGCAGCCAGGCATCATACTCTTCATTCTCCTTCGTGTCTAGGTGCACAGGTTTGGGGATTATCGTCTTGCTTACTTCCAATTTCTTGGTAAGTTTGCACATTGACTGACTCGGGAACTTGGAGATCTTTTGCCTGATACCAGTGACGAATTTCTCCTTCCTGGTGGTACTAGAGTGACGCTTGTGTTTTGGGCAATAACATCGTCCTTATTCTCAGTCTCGTTATAATTCCGTTTCCTTTTACAAACGAGGTTCCTCAAGTCGTTTAAAAAAATCACAATCACCTTCTCGCGTCTTTCGGATCGGACGGACGCAAGTATGGTGTACCATTTGCAACTTTATCTGGTATTTTCACAAGAAAATCCAGTATGGTTTTACCTGAATGAATACTTAGTCTTACTAAGCGTATCTACGGTTAAGTAACCTATATTAATCCTCTTAGTAGCCCTTGGGGAAAACTTTGCAATTTTTCCCAATCTTTAGGATATTTTTGGAGAACATCTCCCCATCTTGCTTTTGTTTCTACTTTACGGTCGTCTTTTATCAAAGGGAATCCACTTGATATTTTTTTCTGGTCTATCTATCGTCTTGTACTACTGACATATAGCCTAATCTTACTTCATTTCAAGTTTCTTATAGCTTCCCCTATATCTTGAACTTTGTTTTGTCCCCGTATCCAAATGGCTGGTTTAGTGTCCGGCAAAGTTCTCCCCATCATAATGTGTTTATAGGTTCATTGTTTCGTAACTTTAATGTAATTATGGTGTCAAGTTCCAGGTTTTTGCTGCATAGGTCATACATGGAATTAAACATTGGCTTTACACTTTTCTTTTCTTGAGAATGAACTGAACAAGTTTAAAAGTACTTGGAATCCACCTTTCATCTTCCTGTGTGATTTTTTGCATTTAATGCTCTACTCAGACGCTTCTTTGTGAGTTTCTCATATTTATATATATATATATATATATATATATATATATATATATATATATATATATATATATATATATACATATTACAAGAGAAAGATAAATTAGCCGCGAATGAGCAATGAGACAAGAAACCGGAGCTTTTTAGAGGCAAGAGAAAGGGATATTAGAAGAACATTAGAATCAAAAGAGCAGAGGACGGCATAATGAAGGCAATCCGTTACCCAGAAGACAGAAATAAGGCCAGGGGAAAAAAGTATGAAATTCCTGGCCCTGTGTTGGTTGTTATCACCCGCAGAACTTGTATTTTCTCTTTATATATATATATATATATATATATATATATATATATATATATATATATATGGAGAGATATATAAAAAATATATATTAACTTGGGATTCGAAGCACACCGTTCACTACAATGTAAGTGGGAGTTGGAAATTTTAAACCAAAATGGCTTTTACTTGACATCTAGCCATACTTGTACATTGTTGATTAACTTCACAAATGATGGGAGGCGGTGTTTCCTTCACTTATGTTGCAGCCCTTTTCAGCACTTTATTCTTACAACGCTTTTGAATTGTATTATTAAATGTGCGCATATTAAACAATAACAAACTACATGTATCTTACTATTATTTTTAACTTCGACTGATTTAAGACTCCCTCGAGTTAAATTGCTGAACCAAAGCTGACTAGTTCCCAGTTTAGTGGTTATCAGAGATCAGAGAGAGAGAGAGAGAAAGATGCGCGCTGCCGCGTCATCAATAGAGAGAGACAACAGACACTCGGTTGACCCTTTTTTTCTGCGCTATTGGAAGTGCGAAATCGTGAGACGCCGTGGTGGCCTGAAAGCCGGCCATCGCAGAAAGCCGCGACAAGTTTGACAGCCCAAAATGTTCCATCTGGAGTCGGGCCAAGTTTCGCCTCGCCGACTTAGGAACCTTCTCGCGATCGTGCTAAAAGGGCGAGACTACTCTTGCCTGCCGATGCGTCGGACCCTGGAACCAACCCTTCCCTTTGGACGAAGGAGGGAAACCCCATTCAACCCCACTATAAATCCTCCGGTGCCAGAGTTGTAAGGCAATATCTGCCGTCTGCCTGCCCCGTCAGTATCCTTTGCCCGCCTTCCGTCAGTACTCGCTATTCGCGTTCCGTTAGACTCTGCACAATTCTCGCAGAACCACTCAAGCTCCGGGTATTTTCTATTAATTAGCATTAGCCTACCCCATACTCTTTCTACCCGCTCCTCGAACGCAACGCACTCAGTCTCTATTCGTGTTCTAACTCGAAAGCTAGATCTAAGTTCATCCCGTAATAGTCATTGTGACTATTATTTAAACTTTGCGCCAAGGCAAGGATTACTCCCTCGGACTAAATCTCCGAGGTAACAGCAACGCGCAACTCTGCTGTGCAAGTGAACTTTCTACTATTCTCCCCCCCCCCCTGCCCCAGCGTTGGCTTCGTATACGCGCAAAATATTGTTTGTTTGTTTGTACGGCGAACGTCCCAGCCAAGTGCCCCCTCCCCACCTTTTTAGCCGCTGAGACTAGTGTACGTCTAATGTGTATATACTCGTAGCTTGTTTAAAAACCTCTTTTATCCTTGTAAAAGAATATTAATTTGCATATTAATAATACATTTTTGTAACCGTTTTTCTATTCTCCCGGAACCTCCAAGATAGTAGACTGTTTGGCCCACCTATATTCAGTTAATTCGCACACTGCTTGTATTAAGAATCTTCCACGCACATAGCCGTTATCGACCTCGGCTGGGAAACGCAGAAAAGGTTGACTTGACCCTATTCTACGAGAGTAGTGCTTACGTCAAATGCTTTGTTTATGTTACCAGTATCTTGAACATCAGTCTTTCAAAATTTAAATTTATACTATTTCTTATGAATTGCATAAATGACTAAAAATTGTTTTAATTGTGTAAATAAATGAGTGATAATGGTGGCTAAAAATTTTTGGGAAATCGTGAAAGAGGCTATGATAACAAAAAATCCATAAATAAAACGTTTTCAATCTTAAATTTCCTGGCCCTTAGAGAGCATTAAAAACCTCTGTAAAGTATTATTGCAAGGAGTGAAGGCGCCCATCGGTACAAACTTCAACCTTTTTAAGGTATATATCACACAATAATCACCCATATAAAGATATAAACATAAAAATATATTCCGTATAACACGCTGAAAATGAAATACCAGAGACTACAAAGGAACTTGCATTCCTACTTTATAAATTGAATATTATTGAAAACTTATATTTACAGAAACTTTCGACGTAAATGTATAAAACGCCCTCGAAAACCCTAAAACCCAACGCAACGAAGTTAAGCTCTAAATTCTATTTATCTTCTCTGTACCCAATGATGAAAGTGTTTAACCTTGTTAAGGCTTTAGCATGAGGAAAACCTAAAGAAATTACTTTCTCGAAGTGAAAGCTATCGAATATTCATTTTTGCCTTTATTTCTCTAATGGAACACGACAGGACAAAGAGATAAGAATATTATTAAAAAAAAATGCTTATTACGATCCAGCTGGTAATTTTCTTTTCTTCTTGGTTCCATTATATTGTTTTGGTTTTTCTCTTCCCTCAATCACAGTTCTTCAACTATTTCTCTTTCTTGCCTTTATCAAATCATTTCTACTTCAGTCTCTTTGATCAAATTTGATCCAGAGAGGGATAATCCCTTTGTGTGATACATTACTTTTCTTTCTCTTTTCAATTACAAAAAAAAATAATCGATTGAAGGAGCGCCGGAATTACGTCTTTAAGGCAAAATTACATTCGAATAACCGAGAAAGCAAAAAGCCTTTTCTTTGCACGCCTCACAAGACATACGAAGGAACGTTGAATGGAACACTTATAGAATAAGAAGCCCGGGTAATTGGGTCATCCATTAGCTCTCAGGTGTTGCATTTTCTGTGAGAAAGGAGGTCAGAGAGATGAACGAGATGGGGAAAAGGAGCCCTTCGAGAGGCTAGTGCCAGTTGTAATTAGAAGACTCAGATGGTTTAGCAGAGTGCCAAATCGATTTATAAGAATCTTCTTTCTCTTACTCTCTCCCTCTCGATGTAGGAATAAATATTTTAGTGTAAATGCTCCAAAAGTAGCTACGACATTTAACCAACCAAGTATTTAGGCCCTCAAATGAGTCTTACATTCAATTATTCAATAGATCTAATATCGCCAAAATTTCCCATGTAATGACCAATTATGATATTACCTAAATAATGACCAAACATATATATTTTTTGTAAACGAATAGTAACGTTTACTTAGCCCCTTCTAAAGGGCAGGGGGCAATAATAAGGCAATAAAGGGATATATATATATATATATATATATATATATATATATATATATATATATAAATAGAGTAAAAAAGTCTGCTCAAAATGGTGACAAATTCAAGGAATCGCTACATTATAAATTTTATCACTCTTTCTTATCAATGATCTTGTTAACGTGGATGCATTGCGACGGTATCGGAAAAGGAATTCATAATTGCAAATTATCTTAAAGGTAAAACTTTTAGTTTCTCGCCATGACGCGTTTCATACAAATTTTACAATGTGACAAGGAGCCGCAATGCGTCAAACTTAACCATTTGATGAAGGTAGAAGAGGATGACTTCTGAAATGAATTGACGAAAAGTTCCCCACACCCTACATGTAATATCTACGTGCTACAAAAAAACACGGGATATTTTTATAAATTTAAGTGAAAGTGAAAACTATTCAGAGAATTTACACCAGAAAAATTTTAAATGAAGAGGTAAAGATAAGGAAAAGGAAAATTTTAAAATACATGGCTGAATAGCTTTATCATCTGCCTTAAATACTGCGAGCAAACCCTTCTATCAATAAATATAAAAGCTATCGTTCTTTAAATTCACGTACCCAAACTAGCCCAAGATAACTTAAGAAGATAAAGTAGGCCATTCCCTTCCTTTCGCCTACAACAAATTTAATAGAAAATTTAATCAATACCGTTTTTCCCGCTTATTTTTATCGTCGGTCCAATTTTTCCAGTTACATATTTTAACGATTTTAAGGACCTCGGCGGGGAATTAGATATGAGGCGCGGTGGGTTCCGATCGTAGTCCGCATATTTAATCTCTGGGCGAGCGACGACGATGGCCCAGACTCGTGTGAATCAACTGAGCAAAGGGATAAAAAGAGTACCGCATAAATTCGCTATTTGACCTGCACCAGCTTAGACTGAGGGGTAATGTAGGTGAAATTTTCATCCAATAATTCAAGTCTTAATATTTTTTTAGGGATGGAGATTTGATTGAGTTTTTTAAAATCTCTTTTTGGATGGATAATTTGGATTTTGTCAAGTTATTTAAGTTGGAAGGTAGTAATAAAAATGGGTTCACTACTTGAAAATTAAAAATAAAAGGTGCAGACTGGATGTTTGAAAATATTTTTTCACCAACTGGAATAGTTTGATACCTGAATAAATAATCCAAACTTTAATGTTTTAAACTAATGATTGAATGATTATATGGGGAGGGAGGGTTAACTTTTTGTGGGGGGAGGGAATGGTATTCTTGACCCATTCCTGTGGATGCAGTTTTTTTATTATTGTATATTATGGGTGATTTGATTTTTACAGGCCTTGATGGTGATGCTCTTTGTTTACGATGCATTTCTATGGTTGGTGTAAATTGTATATTGTAGACATGACATAATCCTATAGATGCAGTTTGTTGGAGGGTTTTGACGGATGAGAAAGACCTTTGATAGACCCTTACAGCTTTTGTTATCCGTGAAGTAATGTTATGTTATGAGATGATAATAATGATAATTGGGTGTAACATTATTTATTATCAGGCATGGATTTGTTAGTGAAGGAGGATTTTTTATATATCTTCTATATCACGTAAAAAGCTTCCTTCTCCTCCTATACATGAGGGGTCTGGTCTTATATTGGGAATCGAAAAAAGTTCAGATAGTGCCCCAAGAAGTCTCTTCTTTTTAGCTACTCAGGTTCTGTATTTTTCACACTTTTACACTTCCTCTAACTTCGACAGCTATTAAAAAAATAGTTATGCAAAATATTTTCTCTTTATTTATTGAGAGATTTTAAAATAAATACAAGTAATATCAAAAGTTCAAATACATACCAATGTTGTTTACTCGACAAATATTATAATAATTTGATTCCAAGGGTAAAGCAAAAGTACAATCCACAGTGTTCCGGATAGCGAAAGACTTTATGTCAGCAACAATTCGCAGTATTCCGCGCAGCGAAAGACTATGTCAGCAACAATCCGCTGTGTTCCAGACAGCGAAATGTTTATGTCAGCAACAATCCGCAGTATTCCAGAGAGCAAAAGACTTTATGTCAGCAACAATCCGCAGTATTGCAGAGAGCGAAATACTGAAAAGATGCGTTTTCAGGAGACGCTTAAATGTGGTAAGAGAGGGAGAAGACCTGATTTCAGCAGGAAGAGCATTCCACAACTTAGGGGCGCAGATTGAGAAGGAGCAGTCCCCCATTAAGCAGAGGGATGAACGAGGAATATTCAAAAGAGGTGCATGTGATGACCGAAGGGCCCGAGGGACATGGCGTGGCGAGAGGGCAGAAGAGAGGTAAGACGGGGCCTTGTTGTTTAGGGCCTTAAATGTGAAGAGAAGTATCTTGAAGTGAGTACGGGATCTGACAGAGAGCCAAAAATGGTTGGAAGGGTCAGTGGGGTTCAGTTGAGGCTTTTTAAGAATCGGACGGATGTGGGCACGTTTGAAGGAAGAGGGAACAAGACCAGTTGCAAGTGAAGTGTTGAACAGGTGAAGAAGCGTTGGGAGGATAGCAGGCAGAATTTTACATAACAGTTTAGGCGGAAAAATGTCCATTGGGGAGCCCGATTTCTTATAACGCGAGACCAGGGCTGTAAGCTCCAACGCGGTCACAGCGGGGAAAACGATAAGCAGCTGAGGTGGAAAGTCAGGGAGAAAGGCAGGAGCCGAGACAGAAGGCTGAAGGAGGGAGGCACGGAGGTTAGTGACCTTATCTGCGAAGAAATTCGAGATAGTAGCAGGGCTAATGGGTGGGGAGACCTGGGCTGGGGAAGTAAGACAGGAGAGCAGGCGGAAGACGGTACGGGGATCATTCCTATTATCAGTAAGCAGATTACGTGAGTAGGCTTCACGAGCAGATTTTAATTTCGCCATGTAGGAAGCTGTCGCAAGTCGGAACGCCTGCGAGAGAGGGCTCGTGCCTTGCCCACGGGTGCCAGCCTTTCTGAGGACTCTTTCATGGGCACGCATGGACTGCCTAGCACGGAGGAGTTCCATAGAGTACCAAGGGCCACGGTGACAACGGGAGTTCGAAGGGGTGACAAGGGGAGAGTGGGCATCCAGACAAATGAGAAGGGTTTCTTCCAAAGAAGAGAGAATCTGGTCAGAAGAGGCAGAAGCATCAATGGGAGGAAGTTTGGAGGCCACATCATTAGATAGGGAGGGAATATCAATGGAGGCAACTCGACGGAAAGGCTTAGGATTATGAGACAGCTGAGGAGGTATATGGAATGGGATAGAGAAGTTGAAGTTGATAAGGAAGTGATCAGATATAGCATTGGACAAATTTGTAGTTGTCAGGTTGGAAATAAGACAGTCAGAGATTACAAGGTCTAAAATATTATCGTGAGAGTGGGTAGGGGAAGAAACGTGTTGGGTGAGGGAGAAGAGATCAAGGATTTCAGAAAAGGCTTTACAATTAGGATTGTGGACAGGAAAGTTGAAATTACTGAGGATTAGCAAAAATCCAGGGATCTCCGACAGTAAACTACTTTGTTAGCAACAATAGAAACTGAAACCCAGACATTAGGGAAAATAATATTTAATATTTTTTCTCATGGCCTTTGATAATAATTACATCTATCAAATGTTTTCTATACTTTATTATTAAATTCTAACACGATAGAAATTTTGCTCAATTCCTCCACTGCTTAGATCTAAAATTCCTCTTTGTTCGTTGTGTTTCATGAGACGACGAACACTTTTAAAAATTCCATCTACATATTTTTAATCTTGATTAAAGTCAGAAACTTTTAAATGTCATTTTAAAACATTAATTTCAGAAAACTTAAGCCGCTCTTTCAGTTCAGAGGACGTATATTTTGTATCGTCCTCCCTTTGAAAATAAAGCTGATGAGCCAACTTCAGTTTTGTAGCTGAGATAGGAAGGTTGTCTCACAGCATCGTCAAATGCTCCTCTTCATTGTCCCTCCATTGATATAAACACTGCCACCTGTATCTAATCTTCTTTATGATTGTTGTGTGTGTTTTAGACAAATATATCTTCTGCAAATCTGGAGCCAAAGTTCTATTTTCATTCGATATTGCATAATAATTTCTTAAAAAATCGTTTAGAACGGTCAACATGCTCCATGGCAAACGTGAACCAAGTGTCAACGTGAAAACATTTTGGTAAAGTTCATCGCTAAAATATTAACCTTCCCTATAATAACACGAAAAATATTAATAAAAATATAATAATATGAAAATAATAATGAATTTTTTTTAGGTCACTCTTCTGGATCACGTGATTCACAGAGACCTATCTACGGAAAAAGCAAAGTCTTGGAAGAAGAGGTGCGTCACCCTGTCACCTTTTAAAGCACAAAGGATGGAAAGGAGCATATAGCACAAGGCAGATTACTGCAAAGTTTAGGAGCCAATAGCGAGAAAGCAAGATCACATGCAGTACAGGAGACTGCCAGGAACATGCAGTAAGGGGACATAGCCAGAACATTAAGTTATCAGGGGCAGCGCTAGGTTGAATAAGCATGCCAGGTAGGAGGAAGCTACGGTGTTAAACCTCTGTTACGAAACAGGAAAGACCTTGAAGGTGATTCTTGAAGGTACAGTTCAAGGAGCAGGGTAGCTGCACGAGGCAAACCTTCCCGAAGATCAATAAGGTCAACGAGGCAAGAAAGAAAGGCCGGTATTTAAACAGTTGAGGTATTGGCTAGTAAAGGAGGTAAGGGTAAGGGAAAGGGATGAAGAAACGGGGTATAAGGGAAAGGCGTCGAAAAGCGGAAGTCGAGCAACAGACGGAATGGGATTTGTAGTAGTCGAAGCGGGTGGCAATTAAAGGGTGGGCGGCAATTTTAGAGCTTTTGTATTCAAAGTGGAAAAGAAGTTAGATGAGATTTTAGAGAAAGCAGAGAAGGGATTTGCACACTTTAAGAACTATGATTTAGAGATAATTGACTATTAAATCAACACTGTGATTTTTGTTAGTGTCTGGAAATGGAACCAAAGAGTCAGTAGTAGACTACGGAGCAATAGTTTTACGGTAACAACGATATTTGAGGGGGGGGGGTCTAAATTTAAGCGCAATAGCACCGAGGACGGACCACGCAGAACAATTTGTCAGGGAAGATCTGCAAATGTAGAGAAAGTGACAATGTATGGAAGATATATATCCGCATATCCCCCTGCAGGCATTTGGACCTGAAAGGCAATTGCTGGTTTGGGGTCCTTGAAGGAACACAAAACTTCAGATGTCACCTGCCACTTCTTTGCTTGTAAGTAAAGGAAGAAGAATCTTTCAAAAATCGTCAGGGGGTTAGGGGTGGCGGTAAGTAGAAGGACAAAGGGTCTTCAAAATGCAGTCATGCTAAAACTCTCCATCCCAACAAAAGCCAAGGATAGGGAGGATCAGCCTCCCTACGCCCCCAGTCCCGACTAGTTATGAATGGACGAAAGTTGGTCGGCGACTAGCCTACAATATTAGGATCTGGCTAAGAAAATAGTTGAGGGACAGATTTTAATAAGTGTCGAAAAGAGGTAAGAGGGATATGTTTAACGAGAATAAAGACTAGGTAGTCTCAATCTCGTTAGAGGTCTCCGTGGATGTTGAAGTCGGAAGGGGACGCTGTAGGTACTCCAGGTACCAGTTTTAACAGGCTATACGGGGCCGCCTTTAAAGGAAGGGGTGGGAGGGAGGGAAGAAGGATGAAGTTCTTACCAGTAGCCAGGGGATTATTGAGTTTCCAAAGTTGCACTAAAGCAATTCTGTAATAATGTACTTGAGCTATCCTGTAATGATGTACTTGAGCTATGCTGTAATGATGTACTTGAGCTATTCTGTAATGATGTACTTGAGTTATCCTGTAATGATGTACTTGAGCTATTCTGTAATGATGTGATTGAGCTCTCATGTGATGATGTACTTGAGCTATTCTGTAATGATGTACTTGAGCTATTCCGTAATAATGTACTTGAGCTATTCTGTAATGATTTACTTGAGCTATTCCGTAATGATGTACTTGAGCTATTATGTAATGATGTACTTGAGCTATTCTGTAATGATGTAATTGAGCTATCCTGTAATGATGTACTTGAGCTATTCTGTAATAATGTACTTGAGCTATTCTATAATGTTGTACTTGAAGTATTATGTAATGATGTAATTGAGCTATTCTGTAATGATGTACTTGAGCTATTCTGTAATGGTGTACTTGAGCTATTCTGTAATGGTGTACTTAGGCTATTTTGTAATGATGTTGCATCTATAAAAGTGATTTCTACATTTGATCAAACAAGGCGTGAAAGTAGAATAGATATGAGTGTCATCAACATAGAAAGGATATTGTCAATTATATAATCGAGAGGGAATGTAAAACAACATAAGGGTTTTAAATTTGGTTAGAATTAGCCGAATAGTTATGATGTTATTGCCAAAACAATATATTCCGGGCTAACCTTAGGAAGGCTTTGGTAATTATATAGTTCGAAAGAGAAGTAAAACGACATATGGTTTCAAATTTCGTTTGAATCGGCCGAATATTTACAATGTTATTACAAAAACCAAAAAGAGCAAAACGGGGACCGACCGACATAGTGTGATGTAGAGTCGCCTGCGACCAGACTCGCACGCGACTAAAAATTAGAGAACAATCCGGTGCATAAGAAGACCAAAGGAAAAATAGCAGGAGATAGAAAATAGTGCAAACCAATAACTGAGCCTTGAGAAACACTAAATCGCACTTGCTGGTCAAGGTATATATCAATTTTAATATGAACAGACAGAGTGCCTTATAACAAATACGATTCACCCCGTAAAAAGGAGTTCGGAGAAGCCCTGGAATTCCTGAAGACGATGATGAACAGTGTACCGACAGTATAAATTGCTGCTTAGAGATCGAGAAGTACTAGAATGTAAAGCATACCCCTCCTTCAGCCGCACGAAGAGGGCTAGTTCAGTGTTGCCTCTCTCCTGAAAGCCAAACTGGAAATTCTCTTCAGAGTTGACACCATCCTTCAATGGTTTTAATAACGAAGTTTAGAGATTGATCGGCATCCATCCGCGTCGTTTGGTTGAAGTTCATAAAGAGAACAACAGGAAGGAATTAAAGATAGAGATTTGGATCGAAAGTGTCCAGTAGAAAGCAGGTCTTCATTAAGAAGATAAGGAATTAAGTTCATGCTTTTCGAGATACAAAAGCGAGAGAAAGGAGTTGGGCTACAGTGGTAGAGTATTGACTCTACTACTGCAGCCCAATTCCTTTCTCTCCAAAGATAAAGTGTTGGGGGAATCATAAATCAGATCCAAACTATCTTTCAGAGAAGAAGACAGAGTACTTGAGTGTTTGAGAGAGAAGGCTATACCGTTCGTCACGAGAGCAAGTAGACCGCGAGTGTGGGCTACACTCGAAGATTTTAGAAGGTAGTGTAGGAGTGAGCAGCAAAAGAGAAAACGATGAAGGCTGTTGACATTTTAGTATGACACACATCATTAACCCTAAGACGTTTAGCCCAGGGCCGTCTGATTTAATTTAGTCTTCGAAAAGAGTCAGAGAAACCTGAAGTACGCCGTATGATAAAGGAGATGTATATAAAATCAGACAAGGATAGGTTGACCTCCTTTCTACTTCCTGACGGGGGATTCACTGTTGAAGTTTCGCTATATTTGCAAATGATTGTCTGAAATTATCCCAGTGGGATGCTATTTGTTTGTATGCTCGTTCATTGCAGCGGTCCCCTTCCAGCCATCTTGTTGGGAGTGCAAAATATCATTTATTTGAAGGCTTGTATTAAGTCATTTTATCACTCTTAAAAAAACAATCTAATTTAATTAATTGAATTTTAGTAATAACACTAATTGATCTTTGACGGGAAAAAATTCTCTGACCCTTATTTTTAAATATACCTTACTACTTAATCATTACTATTGCATAGGTAGTGAGTCAGGCGGCTGGCTATTCCTTTATTTTAATGTCATTTTATGTTTCTGAGTATTTTTCCTATTACAAATATTGGATTGAGTGAGAGAATGCACACAGGTCTATTGAGATTTGGTTAGGTAGGAAACGGGGGCAAAGGAAAACTAACTTTATAGTTTCTTTTTCTTATTTTTCTTTGAACTTAGTCCCGGAGATTATTGCACCACATGTGTTTGTTTTCAGCGTGCCTTTGGCAGTTGATTTCCTCGATCAGTCACCCCCTAGGTTGAAAAGTTGAGGACAACTTTTTCGGAAAAAAACAGCTAGCGGTGCCCACGTTCCATTGTAATGTTGTTCCAAGATGCCCCCCCACCGTCGTCGAACTTTATCTACCCAAATACGAAATAGATCTTCCTGCAATGGGTGCCTTTATTTTCAGGTTATGTAAGTGGCCGGTTTGGCATTCAGAAAGACACTAGTAACACTTTGCAGCCAATATAATAGAGAATTGCTGCATTTGTGTACACTTCGAGATGTCATTTACATGTTTCCTGTAAAAATTGAATAGGACTATATGGCGGGTGCAGGGAAATTGCGCATGGCCGCAACACTGTCAGGCAGATGCGAGATGCGCTCTTTGGTTAAAAGGTATCCCAGAAATTCAATCCGTTCTACTCATTGTGGTGTTCAGACATCACTAATGACTAATTTAAAGGTTGAATCCCTGCTCGTATCAGGGAGTGTACCTCGCGGGTATCAACATTGTAATATGAAATAAAACACAAAAAAATATTACAAAAACTAGAGGGACATGATCTAGTGGCCCTGCAGTGAAATTGGCCATTTAGCACCTCAAGCCACTAGGTGGCTCCACCTGGTTGACCGCAGTGACTCGTTGCGGACAGAAGATGAACACAACACGAGATTTGCATGACCCATAGACCTGCTTGCTTCGCCGCAGTTAATGAGCACTTCGGTGTATTTTATGATATATTATAATGGGTTTAAGACAAACAGTAAAAGATTTTATTTAAAATTGCTCAAATAGACAATGGAGATTTAAAGACTGCTCATTTCCTACGCTATATCTTTCTTTTGGAAATGTTTGAATGGACAATGTGTTCAAATGAACAGTTTTTGGTTTGTTTTTGTAGCCTATTATGATGCGATCTGAGCAAGAGTTGCAACGAAGGTTAATAATATTCAAATAGTACAAAGACTATGAGGAGCTCCAATAATTATTGCCAGGTCCCTTTAAAAAACGAAAGCTCATGCATGATACGTTATACAGTATGCCGCATCTCGCCTTCCTGTAATTTATCATTATTATTATTAAAGGAAAGGGCGTAGGGGGAGAGATAGAGAAAGATTGCCCCTCCCCTCCCTACTCCGATCATCCTGAGATGACCGGAGGGAGAGGGTAGGGAACCCGGTCCCCAAGCCCTCACCACTTCCCACCAGAGTCTTTTCATGACAACCAGAGGAGCGAAAAGGCGAGGAAGAGTAGATGATAGAGATAGCACAGTTTGAAATAGCTTGGTCAATCTTTGTTGTATAAGTTAGAAAGAAGTTATTTGCTTCCCTATCTTCTGTTTAGGTGATCAAATTTGTGAACTTGGTCAATCTTTGTTGTATAAGTTAGAAAGAAGTTATTTGCTTCCCTATCTTCTGTTTAGGTGATCAAATTTGTGAACTTCTCTCCTATTTTCTGTTGTGTTTTCTCTTTGTCTTTGTCTGTCTCTTCTTTTCGTGCCGGTGATTACTGGTACTGCCTTGTTTTGAATACTCTGAAGTTCAAAAATTCTACTCTTTGAAAGGGTGTACATAGGCACCACTGCATATACCATTGTTGACTGGATGATCGCTTGGTATATTTTCTTATTCTTTCTTCGGTTAAGGACTTGAGCCTCTATAGTAGACTCATTCGCTTTCTTCCTTTTTCAAATCGTTCCTTAACGTGCTTGGAGCATCCTGTCCTGGTAATCGTCAGTCCTTGTTCTTTAGCTTCGTTAGTGTAGTCGTATCTCTCTCCTTCGACAAGTATGTCTCTAAGTTTCCTTCGGTAAATTAGCACTATTTTGAACTTGTTTCTATTTGTGCTTATTTTCCCTCGTCTTTCGTAAGCATTATTCTTCCTTTTTTCCTCTGCTGTTAATCTTTCCTGCATTTTGGGGTTCCTGCACAAGCAAACGACGATTTCTGTGACGTCGACTGGGAATTGTATGTTGAAACATCCATACGTAAATGATGGTGGGATATCTGAAGTATACACTGAGTATAGCGATGGACTCAGGCATCCTCCCTGCGGTACAGCAGCTTCCATCTTAAATTCTTCTCTTTAATGGTTCCCTATCTCGAGGAATGCACGTTGATCCGTCATGTAGTGCAGATTAGTCTTTCCCTTTTGTTGTTCATACGAAGTTGTAGTATTATGTATTGCATTCCTTTAATCCAAACTCTGTCGAATGCTTTTGAAACATCCCTGCAGACGATATCCACGCTAGCCTTTCCTTTTTTTGTTTCGGCTACTTTTTCGGTAATGACCGTGAGGGCTATTTCCTTGTTTCTCTTTTTACTAAATCCAAATTCAAATTTTTTCGGTAGGTTGTTTTCCTACAGGTGCTCACTTAGTTAATTGTTCATTATTTTCTTAAACACCTTTCCGATGAAGTCGAGTAGAGAGATTGGTCTGTAATTCTCCACTCGTGTTGGTGGTTTTCCTGCTTTAGAGATAAAGATCATCTTTGCGGCCTTTACTTCATTCTGGAAGTAACCGGTGTTTAGGCTAGCGTTTAATACAGAAGTAATTTCCTGCAATATTTTAACGGGTGCTTCTTCGTAGTGCTTCTTAGTGAGTCCTGATCTTTCTTGTGCCTTTTGTTTAAATTGCGAAATAGTGTTTTTGACTTTTTGTACTGTGATTTTTGCGTCGGTACCGTCAAAGGTGTCTGTCTCTGTATCCACAGTTGGGTGAGAGTAAATTTTATCTGCATCCTCATTGAGTGCTGCTATGATGTTGCGTTTCAAAGTCGATGTCGAATTCTTCATTGTCTTCTTCGCTTATGTAAAATATCCTCTTCCAGTGTTTCCTAAATATTGTTCCTATCATTTCCTAGTATTCTACATATGTCCTTTCTGTGGTTTTCTTAAATTAAAATTTTCCTTGCTCCTGCTTTGCTTTTCATTTGATTTACCTTTTTCCAAAATTCCTCTACAAGTGCATCATTGTCGATCTTCTGGAATGTTTCATTCCAGTGTTCCTTTTTTTCTATTATTTCCCTATGTAAATTCCCTCGTTGTCCTTCTTATCTCGGCATGTAGCTCCTTCGTTGGTCCCTTCCTTCTTATTTCCTATGAGATCTCCTTTAGCCGTCTGTGCTTCTGTACCTTCTCGGGAGTCCATGTGAAAGTCTTAATTGTCTTGTAGCGGTTTTTGAGGATGGCTTTATCGTCTGCTGCTTGCATCAATTTCCTTATATTTTCTAATTCACCATCTATCTCTTCTAAAGTTGCTCGTTCTAATGGAATAGGTTCGTATAAGTATAGTTCTTTTTGGTATCTCTCTCAGTCTGTTTTATGGAAGCCTTTTCTTACCTTAATGGTGAGAAGAGTTGATGAGTGATCTGTACAAGGTATATCTTCCGATCTCATATAATTGTTATATGGGAGATGATTATTGACTAGGCAAATATCCAGCTTTGTGGCTCGCTGAGGAATAAGCAAATATTATACAAATAAAGACCTTTAACAACAGTAATATATGATTTTGTTAGCGTAATAGAGTGAGTAGCCTCATTCATATTTGAAAAATTTAATGTCATTTTGTAAGTTTTTTACCATTTTTTCAGTAATTATTTTTATTTTTTTAACTCAAGTATGCCTTTTGTATCTATTGAAAAGGAAAAGAAACGGAATGATATAATAATTGTTTACTTTTCTTAATTCTAATATATATATATATATATATATATATATATATATATATATATATTCATACAATACTCAGTGTATATTTTGTTCTAATCAATATAAATAGACCATCTGATAAAAGAACAATAGGCTCGAGGCATTCCGTAAGAAAAAAGTGACCCCTGCCACATTTAACAGGAAGTCCGAAGTACCTCCACTGTCATTATTCATATATTAATACATATTCAAACATCAATATTTTTATTCATATAAAAGAGAATCTTATAATATAGCATTGTTTTATTATTATTTAAAAGACGTGTAAATATAGAAAGTGTTTACCACACCAAGAGTTATGCCTCAAAAGTAAAAGAAGAGGCAATAAAGATCAGAGGTCTTTACACCATAACTGGTGAATTCTATTACATCGAACGATAGTGATCCAGCAGAAAAATGGATTAATCAAGAGAGCAACAAACTGCTTGCTTTACTTCCCAAGAAGTGGACCTCGTGAATCCGATCACTATCAGGACTATCGTCTCCAATGAAGCAGCTTTTGCGGGATGGTTCAAAATTGTAGAAGCAGAATTTCACGTTTCGAAATTTTAGCGCATTTTGGCCGCTCTACCTCCCGAAATAGTCGATCGTCTTTCTGCTTCAGTCCTTAAGACAGAAGTAATTGAACTCTTTAAGAGAAAAAAACGAGAACTCTTCGAAAAATGAATCGCATCTTCTTCCCAACTATCGGACGACCATTGATCAAACTCGAAGGCCTGCGAAAGACATCAGTGCAAATTGGAGTTGGTGAGGAGATTTTAGGACTTAAATTTATCCAGTCCCTATCTCCGAACGTCTCTCCCCCCATTATCGTACGCTGAATTATTTGAATTTCGTCCAATTAGGAAAACTTGAAGATAAACTAATTCAATTTTATCGAGCACAGTATTACAATTAAAATAATAAAGGAAAGGTAAAAATGATGCCACATCATTTCCCAATATGCAAAAAGGCTAATTGCGAATGTTAGTGCAGGTGGCCATATGTAGGTGATAACGCCAAAATCCAACCATCATTTAGACCATCTTCTCCAGCCCCTTCGGAAAACTGAAACGGCAGGCAGCAGCAAATGCGAGGACTGGCGTGCCCACTTTACTCACTGTCGCTGTGAGACTAAAAAGAATTGATCTAAATTTTCCACCTATACAGGTGCTAGTGTATCCATAATTCTAGCAATTATTTTGTAATTTTATAAAATTCGTTAATCATGTGTTAATATTTTTCAAATGCTAATGGCGGAAGAATAAAAGTGTGCACTGCGAAGAGCAATTAAATATAGCTATCCCTAGTTTGTTTCATTCATTTAGCTGGATGTTCGTAGTTACGGATACTACGTCACCATTATTACGAGCTGATTTTCTTGCGCATTTTGATCTTTCTGGTCGATTATGCTTGTGATATGCTCGTTGACAATCAGACTAGGATTGCATCTAAAGTAAAGCAATCAAGTATACCAATGGTATCGTTAATTATTAATGTTCACTCGCATCCCAACAAATTGTAGGGCAATTTTGCGTAAATACGATTCTATATATGTATAACTTAAGGTTGTTCCCCCCCTAACGCCTTCATTTATAAAATCGAGACTGGTAATTCTCTACCAACTTTCGCCCGTCAAAGACTACTTTCATTGGAGAAATCCAATGAAATCCATGCCACGAAGTAAATTACCCATATGGTTTTTGAAATGTGCAGCTTACAAATTTGAGACAAAATGGTATCGTCAAAAGTTCTCAGAACCTAAATGGAGTTGATACAGCAGTTTTTTCTATATCTACTTAGTTATTGAAATATGGTGATATGACTGAACCAAATCTAGTCGCGAGAAAACAACTTTACCCTGGAAATGAGTGACCATAGTTTGAATTCTTGGCACTGCAAAGTGAAAATCATCAACTCCATTCTCTCAGGGAATCTCGTTTACACCATATGAATGGGTGAAGCCCATGGTGAGTTCGATGCACGCATCACACTTTCTTTCAATGGATTCGAAGTTCCATTGAAAGAAAGTGTGATGCGTTCATCATAATCTTATTATGTGACAAAAATGATCACATATAACATCTAGATAAGGTCTGCAAAAAGGTCTGCAAATGAAATCCATGCCACGAAGTAAATTACCCATATGGTTTTTGAAATGTGCAGCTTACAAATTTGAGACAAAATGGTATCATCAAAAGTTCTCAGAACCTAAATGAAGTTGATTCCACAGTTTTTTCTATATCCACTTAGTTATTGGAATCTGGTGATATGACTGAACCAAATCTAGTCGCGAGAAAACAACTTTACCCTGGAAATGAGTGACCATAGTTTAAATTCTTGGCACTGCGAAGTGAAAATCATCAACTCCATTCTCTCAGGGAATCTCGTTTACACCATATGAATGGGTGAAGCCCATGGTGAGTTCGATGCACGCATCACACTTTCTTTCAATGGATTCAAAGTTCCATTGAAAGAAAGTGTGATGCGTGCATCATAATCTTATTATGTGACATAAATGATCACATATAACATCTAGATAAGGTCTGCAAAAATACTGGTGGAGAATTAAATGAGAATTTCGGTGGAAAAATACCAGTTCATGAAGAAATAAATTGCTTTCTTAGGTAACCATATCCCAGCTGCAGGAATATGGCCTCCAGCGAAGAAGGTCAGAGAAATCAACGATATGACTTTACTGACTGTGATCGATTTCAGACACATGATCCTCGTCGCTATGTGCAAAAACCGACAGACTGCAATGTAATTTTAAGGCGTTATAAGAATAAATATGTTAACGACATAGCGTTCGTCCGTTGTGAAGATGATGTAGTTACTGACTGCCTATGTCGGAATGACTTCTTAGTCCAAATAGACTCATTTGACCTCCGTTGTTTGTCAACAACGCAGGAACAAGATAAAAAAGTGCAATCTCTTCAATCCGAATTGAAATCATTTCCCTTTCCATGGAATACTCAACTTTGGTGTAATGTTAAATCTAAATATTTACGATGATTTGTTCCTCTAGCCAGCAGGAGGAAAGTTTTCAACCAAATACATAGTATATCTCATCCTTGAATTAAAGCATCACTTCGGTTGGTCAAAACGAGATATTTCTGGGCTAATATGGAGAGGGACATACACAAGAAGTCCTGGACACAAGAATCCTCCAATGTCAAGCAGCTAAGGTCAATCGTCATACCAAGACACCAATCTAGCCCATTAGTATTCCCGAGGCTAAATTCGAAACAGTACATATTAACATTGTTGGTCCGTTACCTCCGTGTACAGTGCCTGGACAATCCTGCCCATCTCATAAGTCGGGCCTGTTATTATGCATAGACAGAGCTACAAACTGTATTGAAGCTTTACCGATTCCAGACATCATTGTTGCTACGGTTGTTTAGCCTTCGTATAATACTGTTTGATCTCTTAATTTGATGTTATATTGTATGGAATTACTGACACAAGAGCCCAATTTGATTCTGACCTTTTCAAGGAGTTATCTGCCCTCGTTTATTTTTATCCCCTTCAAACCAAGGCGTACCGGTATACCAGAAATGCAATAGTGAAAAGTACCCAAAAGACCTGGAAGAGCTCTATTATGGCTCGTCGGCAAGGAGAGTTAATAGTTCTACCAATCTTTTCCTTAAGCATTCGATCTCTGCCCAATAATTCGGGTTTCTCGGCCGTTTAATGCAATTATGGGGATAAATCTTCTTTGTCCAAAACTCCGAATTCCAAATTCATCAGTGAATTATCATAAACTATGCCACATAATTATTTTGCACATATCTCTGAAGGGCATCTACACTCCTTACCGAAATTCATGACAAAGTTTAAGAATTAGAATGCACTAATGGAAGTAAAGATACAATATCAATAGACAGACTGAAGCCAGCAAAATTACCATATCGATTTAACAACACCCATATCCCATATCATAATTGGCATTCGTGTGATGCCAAATTAAACCATAGGTCAGTAGGCGGCAAAAACCTGACTTGGTTGTATTAGGTGAGTTTCGTGGTATGAAGAGTAGACCAATATGGTGTCTATAAAAGAGAAAACGATTAGAAGATCTCCCAGAACTCTGTTATTAAAACGAACAAATGTTTCTAAACACGACCTTTAACCAAGCTGCAAGCTCTCCCCCCCCCCCAAACAAACTGTGTTACACGGGGGGAGAAGCGGTGATGGGCCACACTTTTGAATTTCTGGTAATATCAGCACCATTTAAATTTCTCTCTCTCTCTATCTATCTATCTCTCTCTATCTATCTATCTATCTCTCTCTCTATATATATATATCTCTCTCTCTATCTATCTCTCTGGATTTTACGTCGGAGAAGAACAATACCAAGCCGAGAACCAAGAGCGTGGAAAGAAACTAGCACTTTTACCTCGGTACGAGCATTTATCCCACAGCTCTTTGTCAAGATTATGGACCGCCCTAGTGAGTTTGTCATTCTTTGCTTGTAGAGATGGGTAGTGTAGGATGACGGCGGGAGATCCTAACGAACCTCAGAAGGTCGGATCATTTTAGGGGGCAGTGGTTCCTAGCTCCTGGCTACCTATGTAGCACATCCAAAGCTAAGAGGCAATCCTCAGTCTCTGCCAAGCTGTCGAAGGGTTGAACTTTTCCCAGCGCCTCCAGAGTGTGTGTTACGTAAATGAGGAAATGCCTGAAAAATGTTGCTTCAGCCTTGCCCCCAGGAAATCGGCAACTGCAGCGTCGCAATTATGCCAAAAGAGAATTGTGGGCTTCTTTTCCCCCAAGATGAGATTTTTTGTTAGATTCTGCCATCAGTGCGGATCCGAGGGCTTTTGGTGCCGAAGCAGGATGACTTTGAGAGGCGTATAGCTCTTTTGCTCTGGTGGCAAATTGAATAATGAGTCCGCTGATTCCATGAGGTCTTTATTAAATGAAAGAAGTCTTGCCGTAGCTTTGTCTTGGTTGATGTGCCATTTTGTGTTTCAAATGCCAGCTCGCAGAGACAGAGCCAGTGTTTCGGCCTACCTGGCAAATTTTGAGGCACTTGAATCACCAAGGAATTTTCCGTGTCTGTGGTAGAAGATTTCTGGATGTTTTGTTGTTGAGCCGTGAAGAATGCATGAATAAACTTGTTGAGCGAGTAGTTTGTTTGATACAGGCTTTAAGAGAGTGTAATTTTTTCACAGATTATCTTCAATGAGTGTTTGGTTATGTAAACACGTTACAATTATATATCATCTTTATTTACACAGTCAGATATTAATTATTTTTGATTTTTCAATTCAAATGGGTGCAGCTCGCGTGAAATGAGAGCTTGTAGGTTGAATGTGAGGCTGTCACTTAGTATGGAGCGAGCAAGTGAGTTAAGCGGTTGGCGAGGCGATGGCAACACAATAAGATTCGAATCTCTCTCCAATGCCTCTAAAAGGCTGAAGTTGCGTGAGGTTGTCAAATGTTGCCATCATGACAATGTCACGGTCGTTGGCTGTGACAGTTGAGAGGACGAAATTTTTGAAACATTGAAGAGTAAACTATTAGTGGTTAAGAGTAGTAAATGAGACTATCTTTAAAATGTCGGCTAATTTTGCGTATGTCGGAAGATGAAGGAATAGTCCATTCCTATTTACCCAATTAGGCTTGGGACTCATTTTATAGGGAGAGAATCGGGAGTGGTAAATTTTAATAGATCAGTTAAATTATTTAAAAGGTTCCTGGAGAACTGAGAAGGGCAGGTAGCCGAGAACAAATGGTATGGTATTTACATTGTTAAGTTAATAACGTGGGCTGCTGTTTGAACCAACTATTTTGCAGAGAGGCTGGCAAGGGCACAACGGCATTATGTATGTAATTTAGTACATTTGCTAACAAAGATGAATTCTTCGTCAGTGTCTTGGCTCCTGTTTAAGTCGCCGACGGGGCTATTATAATCACTAAGAGAGTGATTATAACGACCGTTGTTGGGATAATTTACCTAGGCACAATAATCAGTCATGGGATAGACCAATAATATGTCACTATTTCTGAAGCTCAGACACGTCCAAATTTTATGTAGTCTTAGGGGTCTAACCTGCTATGCTTTGGGAAAGAAAGAGAACAGGATTCTGGTAATCGGTTAGTTAGTCACAGGATCTTTGGCACCAACGAGTGCAAAGCTTGACAATTCAGGTCAAGGGTGGTCAGATGTCTAAACTCCGGTGGAATCCATTTTGCTAAAAAATGCTGTAGTGAGAGAACATTGGTTGGTATTAGGATATCTAGTGACCCACAGGATCATATAAAATAAGAAGATGCATCCTATTGCTTTATGTAATCTGAGATTAACTTAGTGCGTGCAGCACTTTTTAGAGGCAGGGATGATAGTCCTGAAAATAGGTTAAGCGACAAGAGGGAAATCTGGGTGAAAAACTGGTTGGGCGCAAAAGTTATCTGCATTTGATGAGGTTAATAATGTTATTCATGATGATGTATCCTATATAAGGGACCGTAGTATATTTGGTATGTGACCCAAAGGCTCAGATCGCAGTTCGGGCGTTTACCAGCAGTCGATAGAAGCGATGTTTGTTTCAGCGAAGAGGATGTTTGGCACCCAGACCTTCGTAACCCGGGTTATTCGGAATCCGAAAAGCCTTGCAAGTAAGATTCGAGTTTTAAAGTTTTGATACAGGCGCGGATCCAGAAGGAGCCTGAGGGGGGCTGAGGCCTCCCAAATATTTACTTTTATTAGCCCATAGTGATAAGCAAAGCGACTTCATTCAGCGTCCTCACAAACACACGATTCAGTCATGCGCGGAACTGGGGGGGGGGGGGATAAGGGGGGTGAAGCCCCCCCCCCCCCAAAGCTGTCCTTTCATTAGCTCATAGTGAAAAGCGAAGCGAATTCATTAAGTGTCCCCCACAATGACACGATTCAATCATTATGTTCATTGAATTCCTGCTAGTTATTACCATCTTCCTCAAGGATAACAGCATCTCGGACGCGAGGGCGGGATTCCTACTGATCGCAATCCTAGAGCCGCGCTTTTTGATTGACTTTGTCGTCGCTGAGCTGAGCCGGGCTGAACCGAGTCGAGTCGAGCCCTGTAGTCTCTTATGGTCGGTATGGTCTCAGCATATGCTACGATCGGTGAAGTGAAGACGTATCTAATCAAGACCCAGAAATGTTTCTATGTGGCAAATGCAATGAGCGAATGTACCCCAGCAGACAGCGGAGTAATATTACCTCCGATCTGTCTATTCATTTACCAGGTGTTTACTGAGCTGCATAACAGGTTCGAGGACGAAATTATTCCGGTCGTTTTTAACATCAAGCATCTGTTCTTCAGATTCCGAATTCCTCCAGGAACTCCAAAAATATACAACTATGAGTGCACTGACCATTTACGACTACAACGGACACTGGAGAATAATTGAGAGAGTTGTAAAGTAACGAAGTATAATTACTTAAGTGTTGTACTCAAGTAACTTTGTCATAAGTTTTACGTCCTAAAAAGTACTTAGTGATTTGACTACTTTCACTTATACTAGCGTATTTTTTCCTTATGTTACTTTTACTTAATTACATTTGAAAATCATACAAGTATTCATTGCATCTCAGTTAACTTTGGCCAATCACAGACGAAGAAGCATAAGTCAGACGATGGCGAATCACAAGTGTGTACTCAGGTTTGAACCAATCATAAGCGCTTGTTCATGTTTGGACCAATCACATGCATCCTTTTATACCCGATAGACAATTTGTTTGTCTCTCCCGCTTTCCCGCCTGAGAAAAGGCGTCAGTTTATTTAATTATTCCTCATTCTCCTAGACTCTTAGCGTGCTACCGCGCCATTACTGGACCATCATGAGTTCTACTCCTACCATTGAAAATAGTGGCGATTCTCAGCCATGGCCATACTTGGAAGCATATTTCATGTACAACAAGAATGTGGTAAACTCGAGGAAGTTGCAATGTTCGTTATGTTTGTCGAAAATTTCAGAGGTGAGCGCATACATCAATTTGCATACAATTTAAAGAAACACATTTAGGAAACGCATATGAAATGTGGTACCATGTCAGGTGTGTGAAGCTATCTATAGATGAGTATAAATGGCTATCACCAGAAGAGGTCAAGCGATCTTGGTAGTGTTTTGAATGTAGAATCAAAATAAAAAATAGGAGTATTGAAAATAAAATTTTAAAAGAAGAGAACATGAAGCTAAAGGAGCAAAACGATAAACTCGCTTGTTAGATTAAGGTAATAGAAAGCAAAAATGAATAATATTAAAAATGAAATAATTGACGAAAGCAAACACATATTTGAGGATCGTATTTCATTCATAAAACAAGATATAATAAACAAAATAAAAGATAAGGTTATAGAAGAATTAAAAAAAGCTGAAGAAAAGAATATAAAAACAATCTCATAATATATAATGTATCTGAATCAAAGGGAATAGAACTACAATCAAGAAAAAAATGAGGATAAGTTATTCTGTGATAAACTATTTAAAAATAAACTACATTATAATGGTAACTATGAAATTATAGATATAGTAAGTCCAGACAAGGATTCGCCACTTCCCCTACGTGGGGAGCTGGCGCTTCGCTACCTAGATTAAAATTTAAGATCTTAAAAAAGAGCAGCCATGGTTAAATTTTTATAAATTTTGTGAACTTCGTCAATTATAATAATTTTAAAAAGGAACTTTAAACTAAATTGTCCCCTTTTCAAAATATCACGTTGCTAAAATATAGAGTTATAGAATAGAAGAAGAAGAATAGAAGATATTTAAAAATAAATTTTCTGAACTTCTCCATTTGTAATTCTGTTGGTTTTAAACAATTCACAAAATTTCGATACTTATATTAGAATCAAATTCAACTCGAACAAATGCTCTTAATAAATACTCTCCAGCAAAAGAAATTTAAATAGATAAAATTTCAAAAGAGTATTAAAAAAGAGAAGCATTGATAAAAAAACGAACTAAAGTTCGAAAAAAGCTGACAAAAAATAATTCCATCAAAAATCGAGAAAGATTCAATCAACATATACTTGATATTGAAACTGAAATAAAAGAATCCCATAAAATAGAAAGTGCAAAAGAGTAAAACAAGAAACATGCCGCATAAAAGAAAACAGTAAATTCCTATATAAATATGGAAAAAATAAAAGTATCTTAAGATCATAAGATCAAAAATAGGTCCTCTAGAATCAAATGTAGGTAAATACACTGAAAATTCTCATGAAATGGCGAACATTCTCCAAATTCAGTATTCATCTGTATGGAGCAATCCAAAACCAAATATAGAAGAAAATACTCCAATACTCTGGGATCCAAACAATCTTGTCATAGAAGGCTTCGAATTTACTGAATAAGATCTACTTGAAGCTATTAAAATCTTCCCTTTCCGGTGCTACACCTGGTCCAAATGGCATTGGAGCAGAAATAGCCTTTCCTTTGCTTTGATGTGGTGAAAATTACACCATAATGGAAAAATATCAACTCTTTTAAAAAAGAATCAAACATACCTATTTATAAATCAAAAGGATCCCATAAAAAAGCTGGAAGTTACAGGCCCATTTCCTTGACATCATAGTTTATAAAAGTTTTTGAAAAACTAGTTCAAAAAAATTTTTAGTTTCTTTTTTGAAAGATCATAACTTAATAAATGATTCTCAACATGGGTTCCGTAAAAGAAGATCGTGCTTAACAGAAGTAATTGATTATTATAATTACATCATCAAATCAGTGACAGACAATGATAATGTTGATGTGATCTACATTGACTTCTCAAAGGCGTTTGACAAGGGAGATCATAAAATACTCTTACAAAATGTTCCAAAACTTGGAATCCGTGCAAAAGTCCTTGCATAGATTAAGGAATTTCTCAGTAATAGAATCCAAACTGCTATTGTAGATGGTATAAAATTAAATCCAGCAAAAGTTGACAGCGGAGTTTTACAGGGAACAGTATTAGGTCCGATTCTTTTCCTTATCATGATTAATGATATCTGCAGAAACATCAAAAGCCAGATTCTCTCATTCGCTGATGACCCTAGAATACTCCGACAAATAAAATTTATTGTTGATGGTGAAATCTTACAAAGTGATTTAAATAAAAATTATTACTTCGCACCATTTATAATCTTAAATTGAATGAGAAAAAAATTGAAATAATAATGTATGGTCATAATGAAACCTTAAAAAGTCAGATCTTATAAAAGTCCCTCAAATGAGAATATCCAATCTACAACAGAAGTAAGAGATCTCGGTGCACTTTTCACTGACAATCTATCTTTTACAAATCATATTTATAATGTAGTAACTAAAGCCCGTCAAGTCTCAAGATTTATATTCCGAATATTTAAAACTCGAAACATTAAAGTAATGTTAACACTTTACCAATCGCTCATCCAACGGCATATAGAATACTGCTGCCATTTATGGTTTTCCCACCAAAATCAAGATCTCCAAAAGCTTGAATCGATTCAAAGAACTTTTACATCACGTATTCCAGAAATATAAGAAATGACTCACTGGAAAAGACTAAATAAACAAGTTATATTTTGTAGAACGACGTATGGAGAGAGATATTGTCATTCATATCTATAAAGTTTTAGAAAATATAATAGTTGCCCCAAAATCTGAATAAATAATAGCAAAACACTCGGAAAGACACGGAAGACCGTGACAGAAATTTCATTTAGACAATGGACCAGTGAGATATCAGACCATTCAACATAACTCTTTATCCCGATACGGCGCTAGATTATTTAATTGCATACCTCGAAATGCTGCGAGATTTAAGTTGATCAAATGAAAATTTTAAAAGTGCCCTAGATAAATTCTTAACACACCTTCCAGGTGAACCAAAAATTCCTGGTTACTCTACGGCAGCAAATTCAAACAGCATCATAGAGCAAATAAGCAATCAAACCTATGAACATAGAGGTGTCTTCAACGAGGTGGCCCTGCTCGAAGAAGAGTCCGAAGAAAGAATTGGATTGCTTCTTTGAGGCCAAGCTATCTAAGGTAAATCTTAAGTGAGGCGGGTATACATGCTTTAAACTATGTAGTGTATAGGCTCTTTGGTAAACATACCAAAATATGGAGAAGAAAACGTATAGGCTATATATTATTTGTCGCTAATTGTACTTTAACTACTTGAGTACTTCATGAATAAGATATTTTATTACTTTTACTTAACTACATTTAAGTTTGGGTACTTTTACTTGTACTTTGAGTAAAACTTTGTCAGAGTAACAATACTTTTACTTAAGTCTTAGAGCAGGGTACTTTTTTCAACACTGAATGTACCGAACATTCTATGAAGGGCAAGCAGTCATCGCAGTAAGGTGCAGGTGAGCGCTCCATCATGCATTTGTGCTGTCTGCGAGTGTGTCCAATGCGGCGGTGATATAAAACGAACTGAAGTCGCCGATGCATTAGAGCAGTGTTTCCCAATCTCTTTCTACGCAGGCCCCACTATAACTTTTCAGATAACGTATCCCCCACCGTTAGTTGAGAAAAAGGTAAGAAATTATAGCTATTTTGATATTGTAATCTGAATTAATGATTATAAAAGAATCTAACTAACAAATTTATTGACCACAAAAGGAATAAGTGAATCGCTTTAGTATAATGAGAACCTCGTAGTTGCTGACACTTACGACAATATACTTGATTCGAAGAGATTTTTTAGCATCAACCGTAAATCGCTACGTTTGGTAAATTTAACTCAGTTTCCTTGGGCTCGGAGCAAATCATCAACAGCATTGACGCCACATTCAACAAAATAAGACCAGGTAAAATGAATAAAATTTTCCCTCAATAATAAAGCTGTGTTATGGTATTTCTTTTCAATATCGTGACATAACCAGACACTACAGTTAAAACAGAAAATAAGGTATCAATCGTAACTTACCACACAAGCTCACGACAAGCAAGTAGAAGCGACTGAGCTAAATCAGAAAATGAGCCAATTTTCATCTCATTCTTGTGTGTTGCCAAGCCGCTCAGACGTTACGTTGCCGGACGTTTCGGCGCCAGACTTTTCGTCGTACGACCGTTTCGTCGCCGAACTTTTATGTTCTTCTATGGAGATTATTTAGGAATAAAATGCATTTGTCTAAAAGTCTTCATTTAAAATTTGTTTTAAAGCATTTATTCCAAGTTTATTTAATTTTCGGAAGAAAGAAACTTAAAAATTGCGCCTTACAAATTATGGGCCAATCCTTTTATGTTATTGCAATCGATCTATGTTGGAATAGTCATCTTAGAGGTTTTTTATTCTCCAATTAGCAACTGCATTTTTTACTATCTCGGGGCATATTAGCAGGTAAAGCCTTTTGCATTGTCAGCTACCTATCATTATGTTCTATTTTCAATTTTATAATTAGGCGATTTAAGTTTAGATGAATGATTGGTATATAAAACGCAAAATTGGTATATGACCCCGGAATGACGTGGATAAAATAATTACGAATAACTGAACAATTTTTCAGACCTATTGTAAATATGATCCTAATACCCCTTATTATTGCAAAACTGTTAAGGGGAGTCCCTTTAAACGTTTAAATATTTATATTTAAGGGGTCCTAATATTTATTACTATATTCAGTAGTAATAAAACACAAGTCTTGGAAATAAATTTACTAAGCCACGCATCAATATTAATAAACAGCAATAATAACTTTTACATCTAAGCCAAATCTTTTCATTTTACCAAATTTAATGTTTAATAGCCTACAAATAAAATGAGTTTGGAACAATGCCTTACTTCAACCAACTGAGGACTCTGGTTGGTTGTTTAACCTTCATTTGCAACATTACAGTATCTGAGATGGGGAAGGTAGAAATATGAAAGAACCACAATTTAATAAATTTAGTCAATTGTTATATGAATTCAGTATATGGTTTAAAGGAAAAAAGCGTAGCTTTTAAATACGTCTTATTCCCAAATAAAGTCCATACATGAAAATAAAACTTTCGACGACGAAACGACCCATCACGTTTGCTAAGTTTCTATTTAGAAAAAAAATGCCCATTGTCAAAATAATTTTTATATAACTCACGCACACACATCACTAAAGTTTTCCGAGGTCTCACATGAAGAATTACTGCATTAGAGGTAGATCAAAGGAAACACTTGAGGCTCGATGGCACGCTAATTTAGATTTTCTGTAGTCGTCTCCGATCTTCTTTGCAAGCCACCCCGGAGATCTGACCTGAATCCTACCGAGGACGAACTCCATGTGTAGAAGAGCGAACGCTTATCTGGCAATCCAATCCATTCGAGGACGTTTTGGTCCCCTTATCGACCGACTCATTTTTGGAAGAATGACCCTCCTCATTTTCCCCTCCCTATATCTTTATATATCTACATTTATGGGCATGTCCAGCACCTTAATGGTGTGTCAGAAGGATTGGATTTATAACCTCTATACACAACAATTTCCAATGCCTGCACTTTGGAAACGACCACGCTTGGGGTTCTTGGCCATATGTCACGAACAATAGGATGTGTGTGTTTCTCCAATAACCACTTCCCTGATTCTTATCAGATGACCACACCCCTGCAACCGTTTTGGATGTATAAGGTTTTGCTGATGGTTGCTTTATTGCTTTGATATCTGTTAGGCTACTAAAAGTCTAAGCTCCAGTACCTGGGTCTGTCACATAACAGAATTTAAGATCGTGGCTTTCGTTTCAATGACCAGTAAGGCATGTAAAGGGATTATACTCTATTGCATCATTTCCTCATGCATCGCAGTTGGGAGCTGTAGCTTCTGTAGATTGCCCGAGTGCTAAGAAACTTGCACTTGGTTTCCGTGTTGAAGGTGTGCGAAAACCATCCTTTATAATTCCATGAGTTCGAGTCCCTGGTTATAATCAGACCTATCTTCAAAACATAGACTAATTTAGGTGATCTATTATCAAGACTGCAGTTATTTTATCATAAATGGTCATAATCCTTTCGTGATAGGAAGATAAGAGAATATTCGAATTTTAAAGCAATGAAAAAAATAATCAGCGATTGGAATTTTCAAGATGTTTAAGAGAGTGTAAGGCAACCATGACACCTGTGGAGACCAATAGAAAAAAAAGTCCGAGATTCTTGACGAAATTTAATTGCATCTACTTATTCTTAGATAGGAAAGAACAATCCTAGATGCAATATCCCATCGCTGAAAAATAGGAATTTCGAAAGAAAATTTCAGAGCGAAATAACAAGAAAAGAAAGATTTGTCTTAGTCATAGAATTTCAAAAATCTTTTCAAAAGTTGTAAATCAAAAACTCTCAAAAATCTAAAAAAACTATACAATCTTATTTTTATTACTTTAAATGCGCTAAAAGAGAAAAGTTTTGGCATAAAATGTGATTTAAATAGGCTTGGGAAAAAGGAGAAGCGAAAAAAATACTTCCTCGCCTTAATACTTTGGAAGTGAAATCTATTAAATATTTATATTGCCCTTATTTAAATTAAACAAGCATTTGTATGCCTGCCGAGGAACGGCATTCGGGTTTGTATGGGCATCATTTTGAGGCCTATTTGAATTCCCAAACTCTGAGAGGTAGATATCCAACATCATTTTTTTCTTCTGGGTGTTATTCCCTATTTCATATTACACTTACTCTTTCGTCGAAAGAAGAAAGCATTCGCTGATGTATTAGTAATATTATTTGAGACGGTCCTTTTTAAATTAATGAAGAAGCTAATTGTACGACCATGTATTACTTTCTTATAAGTAAACCTGCTAATGTTAATGAATTTTTTATTTATCAAGTTTCCAGGGTTGATTTAAAGGATACATCTTGCTAAGAGCAAATTAGGTAGCTCTGGCCCGAAAAATATTGTAAAAAGGATAGAAACATTGAATCACAAAAGCACAGGAAAGTTTATTGATTTAACATTAGAAAATGAGATCAATTGGTTAATCCCAATACAATTTGTATTGATTTAAATGTAATAAAACATGTAGACATTACTAAAATTTAGTAAACCAAATAATGGCAACTACTGCAAAGCTGAAGGAAATACAATATTTTTTGTCATTAAATTAACATTAGGAGTGAGAATAAATAGATTTCTCCCATTTTCAACTCTTGAACATCTAACATAGAGCTGACCATGAGAAAAGCAAGGCTGTAGCAAATAAAATCCGACAACTTTCAGAGACTGGCCTTTGGCTTTGTTAATAGATATTAAAAAGCTGACTCTAATAGGAAATTGCAGTCTTTTTAATTCAAATGGCATATCTGGAGGTACTCGTATCAGTAGAATCCTTGGAATGAGAATCAATTCTCCTTTCCCCTGACTAGTTAAAATTTCAGGTTAAAGAAGGTGAGGCATCATTTTTTTCACAATTAGTCTTGTTCCATTACATAGCTTCGGAGGATCCAAATTTCTTAACATCATTGGCGTTCTTCTCTTAAGGAAAGCTTATGGGAAGACATTCCAGGGGGATCAAGGGAGTTAAGGAACTCAGTGGGATAATTAACTGCAATCATAAGAGAAATATTATTTTATCTATTTTGGCAATTCTTAAAGAAGTCTCCAGTTTATGGCATGCACTATTTCATTTCTTTAGGCTAGAATTGCCCTTTGACAGCGCAAGTTCTTGTTTTGGAAGTGATGCTGTAGGTCTGGATAAGCCCTAAGTTGCAGTTCTTCAATATCTTTCACCAAAGTTCCACAACATCCTGTAAGTGAAATATCCCCATCTGCATTATTTTCAATTCTACCATTTCCTAGCTCCATAAGTTGAGAAGCAAATATACCAGCATTGACATCTCCCTGTAGGTGAACCCTCATGTTTTTATTCGAAGACTGTCTTTGAACATGACTCCAAAGGTAAGAATTCTTTAAGCAGGCATTGAGTTCCTCAGCTGCTGTTCCTCTCTTAAATCACTAGCAGAGTTTGGCTAAAGTCTCCTGACAAAAGAAGGGTCACTAAGCGCATGAGCTGGTTGTTTTGCCTAATGTCCTGCAGTGTTTTATCCAACCTCAAAAGCCTTTCTATGATCCATAGTGCATTGATCCCAAACAATAACTGAGGTTTCTTGCAAAAGATTTGCCACAGTGGTTCCTCTCCTGATGCAGCAGATTTGATTTTCATTAACATTCAAATTCAATGAAAGCTTGAATGTGGAATGTGCTCTCTTGTCTCCTGATAGAAGTGTGGCAGCAATGCCAGGTGAGGCTACTGTAAGTGCAATCTTTCCCTGGATTCTCACAGCTGATAGAATCAAGTTTATAACAAAAGTTTTTCCAATTCCTCCTGGAGCATCCAAGAAGAATATTTCACCCTTGGCGGAATTTACATTTCTTCGGATCATTTCATATGCTGTTTTTTAATCCTGATTTAAAAGTGGCTCATTGATCTGCAACATGACAGTAAGTTCCTCAATATTGTAGCGCGTCTCTCTCAAGGTTTCTCTGTTCACTGAAAGTGAATATCTGTTTGGTTTCAGAATCCCAAATTGACTCAAATTCGTTTGGGTTAAGGATATAACATTATCTTCTATCTCACAGAGTGTAATATTTGCAATTATTGGGTTAATTTCTGCATCGGGTTGTTGTAACTTGAACTAATGGAGAATATCTTCAGATAGATCTTCCTTATACTTTTTTCAGAGAGTCAATGGGTTAGATAGCTCACAGGTGACAATCTTAACATTAAATAAATCTCTCATTGTCATTGAAGCCTGTGTAGTAGCTGCATCTTACAAAGATTTGTTCCAATGTTGAGCATTTTTTGTTAGTCCAAGAGCAATACATGTTTTCCTGTAGGTTTCCATTACATTTCCATTAAGTTCCTAAGCCTTTTGAAGTCCGTTGGTGCTCTCACATGGTTCAATAATAATCTTAGAAAGAAACATTCTAGATTTCTTAAGTGAACAGTATATACCCTACCAAGCACATCACTGCATCTGATTTCTGAAACTGTTGGATGCGGTTCTCCTTGCTTCCTCCTAGAAAATGTTCCTGCTTTGAAGGTAAAATATTTAAATACTTCAGGATATAGAAGTGTTTTGGCAAACTCGTCTTCTGTACAGAGGTTGAAAAACGCCCTTAGGGTAGTGTTTTTTTGGCTTTCAGCCAGCTCTCTTGCATTTTCCTCTGTGTAATAGACTCCCTGACCATTTTCCAAAGGCACAGCCAAGTGCTGAACTTAGGGAATTCTGTGATGAATAGAGAAAGAAAGTATTCTTCAAACTGCCTCATTACTGGAAATATATCTTCCCATTTGAAATTGTTCAACTTCATTATGATTCTCCAGGCTGAAAACTGCTTGATCACTACCTTTGTTTATATACTTGCAAACATATTTGACCAATTTCAAACTTTTGCAAAATTCCACATTGATGTAGGCATTGAATGTTTTGCAAAGGAAGGAACTATACGGAACCACCCACTTGTTGTCTACAATAATAACATTTCCATTTTTTTCCACAGCGAATGAATATCCTCCATCTTCTGCTCTTCTTCTTTTATAGGTTGGATATCCATTTGTATCAGTCCGTGTTTCCTTAATTAAGTCCCTTGGATATTTATTGCTGAAGCTTTTGCCTACTATACAGGGGCTATTTTGATTAACAAAACCACATAGTCCATGGATCATATTCTTCTTGATGATTTCAAACAACATTGGATTTTTCTCAGGATTTGGTCATTCTGCACTGATTATAAGGTCAATACCATGTTCAAAGCACCGCTTCTCGTCCGCTCAGCGAAGTTAAGCAACATTGGGCCTTATTAGTAATTGGATGAGAGACGGCCTGGGAACACTAGGTGCTGTTGGCTTCTCTTTATCGTGCACTCTGTGAAGGCATCTGGCCTTGCAGAGCGCATTATAAGAAACTTATTATATTTATTATTATTATTATTATTATTAATCTCATTGTAACTTATTTTGTCCTTCTGCCAAATTAGCAAATGGGCATGTGGCAAACCTCGCTTTTGCCATTCAATTGTATACATATGACATCTCACTTGTCCAAAGAGCTCTTTCCTTTAGGATCAGAACTATGAGTTTGTCTACCTTAAACTTGAATACCCTTGCCACACTATCATGTCTGTCAGTAGCAGATTGTCCAGGAAGAAGATTCTTTTGCACTTCTTTCCATCTAAGATCACATGTAAAAGTAATGAATAAATCAGGTTTGTCATAATGTCTGACATATCAAATTGCATCCTATACTCTCTCCTGCATGTGCCTAGGACCTGCAGTAAAAGAAGAAGGCAGAATCATCATTTATCCAGCATTATTTGCAGGGCCATCACTTAAAACTGTATCTTTTAGGTGGATGTTGTCATCTACTCTGAGCTTTTTCTGATGCAGCTTGATGAACAACAGTCTCTCTGCCTCAATCTTGGCCTACATATCAACTAAGAATTGATTGAAAAGCTGCTTAGATCTCAATGTCAAATCGAAATTTCCCTGCCTCACCATTATTCTATAAGCATAAAAATCCTGAGAAGATATTTTCTTGTTATTCCTTGTTCCAGTTTTTGGATCTCTTTACTTCAAAAGAAAATTATAACCATCAATTCCTTGCCAGAATATCACAGGGTTACTGTAAGGAGTCATAATTTCTATGAGTTTCAGCGACTTTCTTCAGATTTCCATCTTCATATTGTAGAACAATGTCTCTTTTTTCAAAGTTTTGTCCTACAATCGAAAGTTAAACTCCATTTGTTGTAGGAGAATTGAATCTTCTTTGATGTTCACCATTCGGACATTTGTCTGCTCTGATGATCAATCTGACTTCTTCATTTGTACTTCTTTCCAAGGCTGTCTTGAATTTTCTGATATAGACATTGTTTTGGTGAAGGAATTCTTAGAGATTCACCACTATATTTAGTTATAAATCCTTACACATATTTGCTCTGGTCTGTGCTTGAACTTTATGGTACTCAATGAAGTAGATTTGAAGAAACTTGCTTGCCTCATTCAGCAAAGGATAAATTAAATCAATTATGTGATGATTTTGCCTTGTACTCTGAATGTTGAATTCCACCCTGGCAAAGTTACATCATTAGCTCCAAATGATGTCATAGAAAAATAGTTGTTGTAAGCTCTTATGACTCTTAAAACTTCAACTGAATCTGGATTTGATCCATCTAATAGGGAAAGTAATGGTTGACTTGGAATAGCTAATTCTTCCAACTAAACTTTTCCATTTCTGCAACAAAGACCATTGGTCTCACCCTTGAACTTTAGTGCTTTGCAATACTTACATTCATTTTCCAAACTTCCAATGGACAACTTCGGGGGGTTCGAATAATCTTCCTCGGGATCATAAATAAATGCTGCTCTATGTAGATCAGACAAAAATGCACCTCTCACTTGTCTCATTTGTGCAGTATTAGTTGTTCTGATGATGATGATGATGATGATGATGATTATAATAATAATAATGATGATAATGATGACGCTACGGAGGATTGCCTTTTGAACGGCCCTCCTTAAAGAATGCTCTTCCCAGGTCACAAACTATTCTTCCTCCTCTCTCACTTCTTTCTCTCTGCTTCTACATTTTTAGGAGGCTTTTTGTCTGTTCAATATCCTCCCTCTCCTTGCTAAATAGGAATTTTCCTATTCCTTCTCTTCTGTTTTCAACAAAAGGTTGCTGTAGCCTAAGGGCCTCTTGCCTGATGCTCTGCAGTCCCCACAGTGAAGAATAAAATGTTCCTAATCCTCTGTCTCCACACCACACAGCACACACCTCAAATCTCCTCCACCAAACCTATGTCTGTCCCTCAGGCTCTAAACAATATGGTGGACTCTTATTTGTTGTCCTATCTCTTTTCCTCACTTGTTATTTCCATTTTATATTCTCTGTAGATGTTTATACTCGGCTTTTGTTCCATTCCACTTTGCCACTCTCTAATGTCCCAATCATTTATCTTCCTCTTTATATGTTCTTTCTTCATTATCTTGATCTGCTCCATACTTATTCCCATCCTCTCCTCATATGCTTGCACCTCTCTTATCCACTTATGGTTTCCATCCTCTCTTATTTCTGTTATTATCTCTCTTAGAAGCTCATTTCTACATGCTGCTCCAGTGTCTTCTTTCAAAATACTTCTTACATACTGCAGCTTTGCCTCCATTATTATTTAAGCCATTGATGATGCCCCCCCTTCTCCTCTCACAGTTTCTCTTAGAGCACCCAACATTTTTCTTGTCAATACACTTTATTTTCTATCCTCTGCATTTTTTTTTATATCTGTGATTGTAAGGCTTATATCATTCGTTCGGTACAATAGTGAAGGTCAAGCCAGACTTTTCCAATATGTACACCCTATCATTAATTTCTTACAGCTCTTTTCAATAACTGGGTATGTTAAGTTTACCATTTTCTCTGATTTTTCGAACATTATTCATTTCTGCTTACCAAATAATTTCCTCATGTTCGGAATGTTAATCCTAGGTATTTAACATCGGATGTTACTTTTATCCCTTTCACCTCAACTGGTTGTTCCTTCATATTAAATAGAAGGATGTTACTTTTTTCCTTGTTTATTACCATAGCACAGTCCCTTCCAATTGTAACTAGCTCCTTTATACTTTTATTCGCCTCCTTATTAATGCCATTGCCATTAATAATATCCGCCATCAGCATAGAAAAGTGAGCTAATATTAAACTTTTCATTCTTAAAACCAAAGTTTAGTTCTTCAAATTTTTAAATTATTATATAAGTAATCAATTTAAAGTGTGGTCGATCCAGGGCATCCTTGCCTTATTCAGCTCTGAACATTCATAGAGCTTTCTACATTTTCTTTCAATTTTACCTCCGTTCAGTCTCCAGTATATATTTCTGTTAGAACATCTATTATTTTTGGATCGACTTTGTACTTCATTAGTGCTCTCAGTAGCTTATCTATTCGTATCGAGTCATATGCTTTGGAGAAATTGATTGCTATTATCATGAGTCACTTTTCATTGCATAATACTTTCTGACGCAATACTGCCGTATCAGCAAGTTATCCTCTATTCTTCCCTTACTCGTGAAACCTGCCTGTTCTTCCCTTGTCTCTCCAAATTCTCTCATGTGTTCCTCCACTTTCATTTTTATTAGACTCATAAATATTTTATATGAGTAATTTGTCAAGGCAATTGGTCGTAACTTTTCTACAGTTGGTTTCTTTGTCTTTGGTATCTATCATCTTTGTTCTTGATATTTTACAGTCTTCTGCAACAGTACCCACCTCCAGTATATTACATATTATACATCTGTTTTAGAGCATCCAAAATACATCACTCTTTAACAATGCTTGGTACATCTGTGGTTTTAGTTCACCTGGTCCTGCCGCTTTTTTGTTTCTCAGGGCTCTCAATACATTTATGATATCCTCTGTCTCTATCCTGGTTTTCTGCATAGCCTGAATACCGCATCTCTTACTTTTTATCACCATATCCATATGTTCCCCTAGTTGTCTGAAAAATTTTACTCTGTCACACACCATATCCCTGTGCTCCTGTAGTTGTCTAGGGTACCTCGCCAGTTCTCCCTCCTCTACATCTTTCCGATCATATTCTTGCATGTATCTCTCTTTTTCCGCCTTTTTCCATAGCTCTTTCATTTTGATTTCATTTCTGTTGTAAATTCCTCCCCAAAACTCCTCAAGAGCCTTTGATAAGTTCCTTCAGAAGCCCTGACTCTTCTTATCCTTCCAGCAATAGCTTCTATCCTCTTAGTCCTGTCATCTGGAGTTCCAGAGGCTCTTCTTTGAGGCGCTCTTTCAGTTCTTGCAGCTTTGGATACCCCTCTGGTTTTAGTTTGATTGTGATCTTCAGCAACTCTCCGAGACTAAACACGATGGTCCTGTGGATAATACCCCGACTCAATGCCTATATCTTCTTCTTCTACACTTGACTGAGATAACATTTCATGCGATGGCAAGAAGACATGGAGTGCAAGTTGTTCGAATATACTAAAGTGATGATTTTATTTTCATTTACATCATTGATATTTATCAATGACAGGTTGCTTCCATTAAAAATTTGTACAATGGCATAATAGGCTTCGGCCAATAACTGGATTTAAATGTGGTCCCCCCATTTTTGGCTAGATCGAAGTCCTTGCAAATAGTTTTTGAAGGCCAATTCAGGGTCACAAGAGGTGGAACAAGAAAGAGTAAGAAACGGTTTCTTTTCCGATTCCAACAGTTCAGAAGCAAGAGCTCTGAGCGACAGATGATCTGCCTCAATATCAAGTCGCTGCATAGCTTTCACAAGGTTATGAAATAAACAAGTACCATCCCAGGTGCGAGTTCATAAACCAAATCAAACTGGTTGGCAAAAGGAATGAAATTATAGACAATGTCAGTGTGGGCAACGGCATTATTAACCATTCTCACATGGCTGACGCAAGAAGGTTTAATGCAACCCGCAGACATCGAACTGATCCCTGAATCCGGTTTTGGAAGTCTTCTTTTTTTAAAATTTGGAAAGGTTTTTCAAAACTTTTTCTGATTTGTTTTGGCCTCATGTTCTTGGATATAAATATTTCTTATCCTCTTGAATTTCAAGTTATATCAAAGATTTACTTCTTTAAGCCGTCATTGGTCAATATTAGACTGATGCACTAAAGAGAAGCTTCTGAACAAACAGCAATTAACTTTAAAGTAAACTCATTCATTATAATAAACCTTGGGGGAGCTTGCGCTTTGCTAATAAGATTAAAATTTATAGAAAAAATAAAGCAGCTATGGTTAATTTTTTATAAATTTTCTGAACTTCTCCAATTATAATAATTTTAAAAAGAAACTCTAAACTGAATTTCCCCCTTTTCAAAATATCGCGTTGCTAAAATATAGTTATAGAAGAAGATATATAAAGATAAATTTTCTGAACTTCACCATTTGTAAATCTTTGGGTTTTCAAAGATTCACAAAATTTCGATACTTATATTTATTTCTGAACTTCACCATTGTGTTTTTTGATATTATAAAAGAATTATTAGAAATAACTTTGATAAAAAACATAAGTCATAACCAAACTAAGATGAAATTATTATTCAAATACTCAAAAAAATCCCCTTCTTAAATTATAGAGTTAGTGATGATGAAAATAACATTTTGAAATTTAGAAATAAATATAAGTATCAAATTTTTGTGAATTTTTTAAAACTAAAAGAATTGCAAATGAAGTTCAGAAAATTTATTAAAAGTTTAGCATGGAAATTATTAGATCAAGATAGAAAAAAAAGAAAATCATGATAGGCCGTAGGCTAGCGTCCGAATGTCTGCCAGCTAAGCGCAAGCTCCTTCTGTAGGGAGGAGTGAGTGATGAAGCTGCTCCTCTTGTTTCTGTTGCTAAAATGTCTTTCCTGCTTATGACGTCATCAAAGACTTTCGGTTACATATTCGTAACCCCCTTTTTGTGGGCCCTGTGGGTCGTACAGAGTTTCGTGGGCCTAAATGAGTATATGTATGTACTACTGGCCCTAAACCCCATCTGCATGCAAATATTTTTTTTAAATCTGTAGAGCCGATTTTAAGGTGGGCACGCACACACACACACACGCGCACACACATTCGCTTTTATTTATATAGATATATACATATATATGGAGTGGCCCGCCAAAAATGACGCATTATAAAAATAATTAATATCTCAATAACCTCCTTTCTATTCATGACAATTTTCATATATATAATACTTTCAATCTTCCTTTTTCGAATGCAAAATACCGAAATTTAAATAACTTTTATAGTATTCTTGCACTTCACAAAAATAACAACATAGGCAAACAAAACGAATATCGAGCTAAAACATTATTTTAATGTGCAATATCATATAGGAATTTTCACGTTCTTAAGAAAGCCTACACGAAAGATCATGTCATAGTATGGATATCTTTATTTACAGTTCCTTAATACCTAAAATGACGTCAGAAGATGATCACATTCGCATTAAAGCTTGTTACTGTGAAAGGGATGGAAGAATGGAAATGTATTGCAAGAATTTCCTGGAAAAAGTGAAAAAGACGTGCTGTGGAAAGACTCTTAAAAATATCATATAGGAATTTTCACGTTCTTACAAAAGCTTACAGCAAAGAACGTAGTCATATTATGAATATCTTTATTTACAGTTCCTCAGTACCTATAATGACGTCAGCAGATGATCACATTCTCATTAAAGCTTGTTACTGTGAAAAGGGACGGAAGACTGAAAATGTATTGTGAGAATTTCCTGAAAAAAAGTGAAAAAGACGTGCTGTGGAAAGACTCTTAAAAATATCATATAGGAATTTTCACGTTCTTACAAAAGCTTACAGCAAAGAACGTAGTCATATTATGAATATCTTTATTTACAGTTCCTCAGTACCTATAATGACGTCAGCAGATGATCACATTCTCATTAAAGTTTATTACTGTGAAAAGGGACGGAAGACTAGAAATGTATTGTGAGAATTTCCTGGAAAAAGTGAAAGAGACGTGCTGTGGAAAGACTCTTAAAAATATCATATAGGAATTTTCACGTTCTTACAAAAGCTTACAGCAAAGAACGTAGTCATATTATGAATATCTTTATTTACAGTTCCTCAGTACCTATAATGACGTCAGCAGATGATCACATTCTCATTAAAGCTTGTTACTGTGAAAAGGGACGGAAGACTGGAAATGAATTGCGAGAATTTCCTGGAAAAAGTGAAAGAGACGTGCTGTGGAAAGACACTTAAAAAATATTTACGAAACGGGAAGTGATATAACTAAACCAGCTTCAGAACCGGGAAATGTGAATTACATTAACGATAACATTTGCTCTCAAGAAGATAATCCAGAAAGTTATTTATCGCAAAGAACAATTGCTAAAAAAAATGGAATATTGGAATGAGTTCTGTACAACGAATAATTAAGATAAAAAAAACTAAAAGGCTTTAAAAGAATAGTATCTTCTAGAAAAGTGGTAATGTTAAGGATAGCAGAAAAATAAGATGCTGACAGTTACTTGATAACTTCTCTGTCGCTGATGTTAAAAATATTATTGTCTTCATAGATGAATTAGATTTCACCTTAGAAATTCCGCGAAACCGCCAAAATGATATTGTTTACCTTCCGATAAACAGATTATATCATGAAACTTCAAGATTTTCGAAAAAGGTTACTATTTCTGCAACGGTCTCTTAGAATGGCAAAAACAGATGTTCATTTTATTGATGCTGAAAAGACAAAAGTGAATTCTGCTAATTACATTGAACTCTTTAAAACAAAGTTGTTGCCTCATTTTCGTTGCCTGTATCAAGAAAATTACTTTATTTTGCAACAAGAGTGATCATCTTTGGATAAAAGCCACGCCACACGATCGTTTCTAATTAGCAATACGCCAAGATTGGTAACGAAAAATGAGTAGCCACCGCAAAGTCCAGATTGTAACCATATTGATTGCTAAATTTGGGAGTTACTACATGAAAAGGTTTAACGAAGTGGGCTAAAAAAAATTACTGAAGCATGATTAAAAAGCTTAATTTCTTAAAGCATAATTTCTTGCCAAGAAATTGGTATAAATGAAGTAAGAAAAAGTTGTGTGCATGAAAAAAAGACCCCCATATTAGTGATTCATCAAAACGGTGGCGCAATCGATAATTTACTGTAGGTAAGATAAATTTTTGATTGTTTATTTCTTTACACTCGATATTTGTTTTTTTGACCCATGTTATTATTTTTTCAAAGTACAAGAAAACTATAAAAGGTATCTAAATTCCATTTATTGCATTCAAAAAAGGAAGATTGAAAGTTTTTTAAAATGGGTCATTTGGAGGGAGGGTATCTAATATATATATATATATATATATATATATATATATATATATATATATATATATATATATATAATAGGGGTGTTAAAAAAATTCTGATTTTAACTTCTCTTGGTCAATTTTAACTGAAATGACATAGGAAATAATAATAAATAATAATAAATAATAAGTCTTTTGTAATGCGCTCTTCAAGGCCTGAGGCCTTCCCAGAGTGCACGTTTTGCTGAGATGAGAATGGAAATTCAATGGAAATTGAAGAGGGAAGAGAAGGCAATACTGAAAAGATGCGTTTTCAGGAGACGCATAAATGTGGTAAGAGAGGGAGAAGACCTGTTTTCAGCAGGAAGAGCATTCCACAACTTAGGGGCGCAGATTGAGAAGGAGCAGTCCCCCATTGAGCAGAGGGATGAACGAGGAATATTCAAAAGAGGTGCATGTAATGACCGAAGGGCCCGAGGGACATAGCGTGGCGAGATTGCAGAAGAGAGGTAAGACGGGGCCTTGTTGTTTAGGGCCTTAAATGTGAAGAGATCTGACAGGGAGCCAGTGCAGTTCATGCAGCAAGGGTTTTGAGGCAAAGAAGCGAGGGCGACGAAAAAGAAGCCGGACAGGATAGTTCTGTACAAGTTCAAGGGGACGGAGAGAGGAGGATGGCAGATCCACAAGCAGAGAGTTACAGTAGTCAAGGCGTGAGGTGATGAAGGCATGAACAGCAGTCTCAAGAATTTGGGGATCAAAGTGAGAGCGAATGCGAGAGAGGATTTGCTGACATTGCAGATATGAGGCTTAAAGGAGAGATGCGCATCAAAAACAACACCCAGATTCCTAACGCAGTCAAAGAAAATGATAGTATTACCGCCCAGAGTAAGCGAGGGAGAGAGATTTAGATTTTTTGACAAGGTAAGGGGTGCCGACGAGGAGGACCTCAGTTTTGGAGTGATTAAGCCTGAGGAAGTTGGAGAGAGCCAGTCAGAAATGGAGGAGTAGGCAGCCAGGAGGTCAGTGATAGAGTAGGCAAGAGACGTGGGGGATGAGGAAACGAAAATTTGAGTGTCATCAGAATATAGGTGGAAGGATAAACCGAGATTACGGAGAAGGGAACTAAGAGAGAGAAGGTAGATACGAAATAGTAGAGGACCAAGGACAGAGCCTTGTGGCACTCCAAAGCGAATGGGGGTAGAGTTGGATGAATCGTTTTCAATCACAACGGATTGGATATAAGACGAGAGGTAAGAGCGGAACCAGTCAAGCACGGTGCCTGATATGCCGAGGAGAGAGAGGAGACGATCAAGTAGGACGGTATGGTCAATAGTATCAAAGGCAGAGAAGAGGTCAAGTAGAAAGAGGATGGAGGCACAACCCCTGTCCGCGGCTCTTTGTAAGCAATCGGACACATTGAGAAGGGGAGTTTCTGTGGAGTGACCTGACTTGAAACCAGATTGATAGGTTTCATCAATGTTACAGGCCACCATGTGACTGTTGATGCGTGAAGCAACCACTCTCTCCAGAACCTTAGAGAGTAAAGGAAGTTGCGAAATCGGACGATAATTGGAAGGGTCAGTGGGGTTTAGTTGAGACTTTTTAAGAATCGGACGGATGGGGGCACGTTTGAAGGAAGATGGAACAAGACCAGTTGCAAGTCAAGTGTTGAACAGGTGAAGAAGCGTTAGTAGGATAGCAGGCAGAACTTTAAATAAGGGTTTAGGCGGTAAAATGTCCTTTGGGGAGCCCGGTTTCTTAGAACGCGAGAGCAGGGCTGTAAGCTCCAACGCGGTCACAGCGGGGAAAACGATAAGCGGTTGAGGCGGGAAGTCAGGGAGAATGGCAGGAGCCGGGACAGAAGGCTGAGAGAGGAAGGCACGGAGGTTAGTGACCTTATCTGCGAAGAAATTTGAGATAGTATCAGGGCTAATGGGTGGAAAGACCTGGGCTGGGGAATTAAGACGGGATAGCAGGCGGAAGACGGTATGGGGATCATTCCTATTATCAGTAAGCAGATTACGTGTGTAGGCTTCACGAGCAGATTTTAATTTCGCCATGTAGGAAGCTGTCGCAAGTCTGAACGCCAGCTAGAGAGGGATCGTGTCTTGCCCACGGGAGCCAGCCTTTCTAAGGACTCTTTCATGTGCACGCATGGACTGCCTAGCACGGAGGAGTTCCATAGAGTACCAAGGGGCACGGTGACAACGGGAGTTCGTAGGGGTGACAAGGGGAGAGTGGGCATCAAGACAAGTGAGGAGAGGTTGCTCCAAAGAAGATATAATCTAGTCAGGAGAATCAGAAGCATCAATGGGAGGAAGTTTGGAGGCCACATCATTAGATAGGAAGGGAATATCAATGGAAGCAACTCGACGGAGAGGCTTAGGATTATGAGACAGCTGGGGAGGTATATGGAATGGGATAGAGAAGTTGAAGTTAATAGAAGAAGTGATCAGATATAGCATTGGACAAATTTGTAGTTGTCAGGTTGGAAATAAGACAGTAAGAGATTACAAGGTCTAAAATGTTACCGTGAGAGTGGGTAGGGGAAGAAACGTGTTAGGTGAGGGAGAAGAGATCAAGGATTTCAGAAAAGGCTTTGCAATTAGGATTGTGGCCAGGAAGGTTGAAATCACTGAGGATTAGCATAGAACCAGTGGGGGAGAGGCCAGCGAGAAGGTTACTAAATTCATCCAGAAAAAGCTCGAGGGAGGAGCTGGGGGGGGCGGTAGAGGACTAAGATAGTTAGAGAGGGGGTGGAATCAGAGACATTGATGAGCGCCTCAAAAGGAAGAAGAGGCGAGAGTGCAGATTATTCAGAGGGAAGGAGGCACTGTGAATGAGAGCAACACCACCCCCGTGAGAGTAACGGGAGGTATGGTAGTGGACGAAACCATCAGGGGAAAGCTAGATTTAAACAGCAAGCAGAAGGGGCAAGCAAGGTTTCCGCGAGTCCAAGGAGAGTGACTCGAGTGTTAACGAGCAGGTCATGAATGTAGTCAGCCTTCTTTGAGAGGCTTCTGACATTGAGGAGAGACGCTGAGAGAACGGGTGAAGGGGCAGGTGAACAAGAATCAGGGGTAAGTAGGGGGTTGTTTCAAGTAAAAAAGTTTTCTAAGAGCAGGAGCTAAACGGAAACCACATTTAGTGTGGCAGAGGGAACGAGGAATTCCCAATGCATTAATGTGAGTAAGGGTGTTTTGAGAAACACTGGTAGCAGTTTCATTGAGGGCAAGAATCGTTAACCTATCAATCATAGTGGCTAAGTGACACAATAATGGGAGAAAAGCAAATTCACTATAAAGTAGGTTGGCTTAAGCGACACAATAACGGGAGAAACAACAATCGAGACAAAATAAAGAGTAATCGAATAGTGTAAACAAATAAAATTACGATAGAAACAAGAAACACGGGAAAAAAATAGTGACGAATCAGAATTAGCGGTCAGTGAGATGATGGAGCGTGGGCGGGAAGACAGAGCGGAGGTAAAAACGAGGCAGCTTGAAAAAAAAAAAAGTGGGTGCAGGAAGACAGAGTGGAGGTGGTATCTGCTCTGATATAATCAGTAACTTAATTCTCACAAGGAAAATAATAAAAAATACATAATTTTAACGATGTATCAAGTTCATATATAATAATACTTTTCTTCAATCAGTAACTTAGTTCTTACAAGCTTATTCATAATAATACTTTCCTTCCAATTAAATTACCTCTAAATCCTCTTTCTATTTTCAACATAATATCAACCACATCCCTTTCACTTTTAATACCATAGATTTAAAATTTAATATTGCCATTTATCCCTTAGTCAAATTTCATCTTGACTACTGCAACTCCCGTCAACATGGATTAAGGACAATCACACTTCAACTTCCGTGAATGTTCATGACATTGTAACCCGCTTTATCCTCGTTCTTTACGTTTCTCTTGTGCAACTACACTACTTCACGAGCTACACTGGCTGCCCATTTGATAATTATATTTTGAACCATAATCATAATTTATTGTTGCCCATTTTACAATGGTTATTACATACGAGGAGCGGTCAATAAGTTTTGCAATTCGAAAATAAGGAAATGAGATATTAGGAAAAGTGTTTTATTATTTTTCAATATAACTACCTTCGACTTAAATGCACTTGCGCCACTTGTCCCTAAGGCTTCGAATTCTCGACAACCAGAAATCTCCCACTGCTGTTCAATCCACTCCTGGACGGCGAGCTGGACATCTTTATCGTCCCCAAACTGGCATCCACGCAGTGCTGCCTTTAGCTAGCGGAATAAAAAGTAGTCGCTAGGGGCCAGATCTGGACTTCGGGGGGATTGTTGAGGTCCTTGAATCCGCACTCGCGCAGGGCAGCTTGTGCAACTCTGGCCTTGTGGACCTTGACGACGTTGAAGTCGATCATGTGGCGTGAGGTTTCTAGGGACCCAACGGGCAGAGACCTTGGTCATGGCCAAATTGTCGTGGATGATGTTCATAACACTTCCATGTGATATTCTAAGTTCTCGCTAGATTTCTTCAACCTTCATCCGTCGATTTTCGAGGATCCTCCTCTCCACACGGGCCATATTGTGTTCGTTGGTCACGTCTGACGGGCGTCCTGGACGGGGGTCATCTTCAAGGGACTCACGACCATAGCGGAACTCCCTATTCCAGCGAGCAGAAGTTGCATAGGAAGGGGCGGTGTCGGTGTACACAGCAACCATGCTTTCATGGATCTCTTTTGCATTCTTGCCTTCCTTGGTCAAAAATTTGATCACTGCGTGGTGCTCAATCTTCTCTATTGTTGAAAAATTTGTGACTGGCGATCTGCGATCAGCAACTGCTTCTTAAATAGACAAGGTAGGAGTGTGCGGCTGCAGGTCCTGACTTGTCATAGCTTTTCCTAACACCCCTAAAAACAGCCATCCCTCTTCCTCTGTTTTGCACTACCGATTCGCAAAACTTATTGACTGCCCCTCGTAGTTGGTCATTATGCAAACAAAGTGACTGTTAATGCCATACAAGGTGTTAAATCGATTAGACAAGCAGGATAAACTTATTGAAAAAATGTATGGCCTTAAAAAAATAATTAAAAATTAGAAAATTACTAGTTTATAAAATAAAAAGTAAAGTATAAAAGCGAGTACAAATTAATATTAAAACAATCCCATAAAGCCATATATAAATGTTTCGTCGTAAAATAGTTCCCAAAGATCCGTACAATTATGTTTTCGCGAAACAATTAAAAGATGTGATTAAAAGTTTTGAGGGTATTTTATCAGCTCCCTTTTAAAAGTTGCCATACCGTTAGTATTTTTAATGTGATTAGGAAGGCAGTTCCATAGTTTAGCTCCTGTCACTAATAAAGATCTGTCTCCTGTACGAGAATTAGTTTTGCGAACAAGTAAGCGATGTTGATTTCTTGTGTTTGCTGTGTGTTCATCTCTCACCTTAGGGAGTGAGAACAACCAACCACGCAACCCTTTATTTATTATGTTAAAAACAGTAATTTCAAACTCATATTTGTAAATATTAATTATCTTGAGCGACTTTAATTTTCGTATGTAAGGTGTTACATGGTCAAATTTTGTGCCTCCAAGTGCAACTTTAACAACGATGTTTGTGTTTTTGTACATGTTTTAGAATGCATGCTGCAGTATTTCCCCATACTTTTAGTCCCTAGCTTATTATACTAACTACAAGAGACTGTATTAATAAGATTCTTGTATTTTATTCAAAATTCTTTTATGTGGTTAATAAATATTATAGTGCCAAAAGTTTTGGTGGAGATATGTGATATGTGTGTATCAAATTACATGTAATTATCGAAACATACCCCAAGGTTTTTAATGGATGTACTAGGTGTTATGGTGTTGCCATCGACTTTAATAAGAGAGTCACTTGGGATCTGTGCTATGTGGCCTCGTGTTCCAATGAATATTCATTGTATTTTATTAGTATTTAGCAAAAGGCCATTTTAGTAAAAGTATAATTTTACTTTAGTTAATCTTTCCTCACACTTAAGAACTAGTTCGTGGACATTTTCTTTGGTAGCCGTTAGTATAAATTGAGTATCATCGGCATAATGGATTATTGTACAGTCTTTAATAAATTGAGAGAGATGTTAAGAAGGGAAACTTCAATATAACTTAAAGGTTGGATTCCTGTGGGGGGCCAGGAGAGACCCAAGTCAAGAGTGGGGGACAAACTGGAGTGGAAGAAGGCCCAGAAGAAAGAAAAAAAGAATGAGGCTGTTAATATTGATTATAACGGTGGCCTTTTGGGGGTATGTTTTGCCTTGGGGGCAGATGTCTTTTTGAGGGGCGAGTAGATCATTTACATATATGTTAAAAAGAATAGGGCCTAGCACAAACCCCTGTGGCACCCTGAAAGTGACTTCTTGTTTACTTAATACATAATTTTGCATACGTAGAATGTGTTCTTTTATCTACAGGGTGGCTCATAAGTCCCAACTTTTGTATATGTTATTAACGGAAAACAAATGTAATAGTGTTATTAATAGTTATATATAATTCATATAATTCCTGATAATTATTAATAATTATTGTTGTTTAACACTGACTATTACATTTGTTTTCCTATAATAAAATATTAATAATTAATTAATACGACAATTACTAAAAAATTACACCTGTCTTACGTTTATAACATATACAAAGTGATAAAGTCATGTGGCCAAAGATGTAATCAAGTCATACAGAACAAGAGCCTCAGGTGCGAATCCAGGGGGGGGAGGGGCTGAGGCGGCTGACCCTCCCCCCCCCCTCCCCCCAATCTCAGACTCCTTTATCTTTATATTTCTCGTTAAAGCCTTACTTGTATTTTACTATTCATAAAGGGTTATGTAATAATATAGAATATGTGTAAAAAAAGTTTTTTAAACTGTTGCAATCGAATGTAACTTATATGATACATGTTTAAAATACAAGAAAATCTCAAAAATAATGATTAACTTCAGTATTTTACCTTAGCTGACGTCCAAAAATTCTACATTTCATAATATTTTGATGTGTGGAAGAAAGGTCGGATCTGAGAGAGTTATTGTTCACTCCGGTGTGATAGACTCTTATTTATTATCAATGATGTGTAAGATAACCATTATTAATCATGAAAACCATTTTCTCAGACTCTTCAGAGGAAGGAATTCAAGATAGCGCACCCCCCCCATCCCAAATTATAATTATCCTAGATCCGCAACTAAAAAGCCTACATACTTCTTATTAATATTTGGTTTATTTGTCGATGATATAACTATGTTTTCTCTTTGGGGTTGTATATATATACTAATCAGTATTTAGCTATGGACGCATCCTTTCTTCAAATAAACATTACTTTCCTGATGGTTTTTTTTATTCGTTCTTCCTTGAAATGAAGAAAATTGAAACACTATCAGAAAGAAATTTCAAAAAATAGTTTTGCGCAATTTTAATAGAAATTAAACGAATATTTTCGATAAAATGTACATTTGGTTAATTTTCTGTTCTAGTTTTAGACATAAAAGAAACGAAATTGAAATTCTGAACAAATTTGAGGTTAATCCAAGCTTAGAAATGCATAGTAAATATTCTCTTGGTAGTTTAGTATTATTGTCACTACTCTTTTACCTATATGCCTCGTTCTACGCTCTCTGAACCATTCAACTCCGACTACTGACACATATGCGGCGGGCGAAAGATTTGTGCCTTTCTCTTTTTCTAGTTTGATCTGTTTATTTTGGGTCTATATGCTTTTATTCTATAAGTTTATTTTACCGATCCTTTATTATTCACAAATTTAAATTTTCTTCTAACCTTAATCTCAACAGTAGTCTCTATTGTCTCTCCCTATCTATTTTATAACCTCTTAATGGAGTTTGTTTTTATACTTTCTTTAATGGAATTAACGGTGGTTTTTTTCTTGCAGACGAGACTTGAGAAATCGCAGAATTGTATTTTATGTATCGTCTATCAAGGCTGTTTATTGTACCTTTTTTTGGCTTTGTAAATCGGGGTGTGTTATTTTTCTTAATATATTTATCATTATGAAGAAAATTAAAGAATTAAGCAAGAAACTGGGCTAATTAAAAAAATACTCCAAGAAAATTCGCTAGAATTTGCTTTCCACTAATTTGAAATCAATTTGGTACGGTTCAATTTGTCTCATAATATGTTTTAGTTAATTGTCTACGTAATGATATAATAAACTCTCATCCATACAGCATCATTAAGGATTTATAAGGTAGTTTAGTGAAGTTTCATTTATTACTATTTTTCACAACTTCAGTTCATTTTCTTCTTTGTTACATATTGTTACTTCTGTGAGGTTACCCACCTTTACTTGTTTACTTCATGTTAGATAGGTTTTTTCCTAAGTCTAAGGGGCGCTCAATGATGTCACTACACCCGACTCTCCCTCTTCACATCCTCTAGACCCTATGAACCCCCAAAGACATCTACTCCGAAACTGCTTTCTTGCAATGAGATGCCATGAGCTGTATCATCTGGCCACGTCAAGGTTCGTCTCTGGATATGATGCCCATATTACTCCCCGTTACAAACCCCATCCACGCACACATACATAATTTCACTCAAATTAGTACATAATCAAATGACTTTTTCCGCAGTCGGCCTTCACCCGTTAAGGCGATTTCCATCCAGTCCCCATATAACCCAATTCCACCTCGGAACCATTTCTTTCACAGCCTCATTCACACCGTCTCTTTCTTACCCAGTCCTTCATCACTCTATATACACATCGAACACTCTTTTCTCTATCACATATATATTTCACATTCTACATACCCATTTTGTTCACAAAATGACCGGGATTAACCAGCACGACTGAATGGGGTCACGTTCCACGCCCATTATCGCTATATCGTATCGGAGGACAAAATTTCAAAGAGCCCGGCTACAGAGCTGAGTGGCCTCTTCGTATTCTTTTATGACACATCGGAGGACGCCCCGGGTATTCTTCCTGCCCAGGCGAAGACCACATTTTTTTAGCAATAAAAGGATTTCATTAATACTTTTCGTGTAGCCTAAGAGAAACAAAGAATGGGAATAAATAAATATATCTTTAAGAGGCCTTGGAGAGCGAGGCCTACAAGAGCTAAATCAAAACGCGAAAATACTACGTCAAAATCTAAAAACGGATCTTATCTAAGATCTTCTGAGATTAATTTATGAGTAAAGAATTGAGAAATTTATTACATTGGCGGAACTTTTGTTTTAGAAGTTTGATCATAATTTATTTCCGAAATTTATCTTTACCCGCAATAAAAATTCCAATTTCATTTTTGGTTTTGCGTAAATAACGAAACTGACCAAAACAACCTAAACAACTGAACGAACGAAAAAAATAAATCTGGATCAAATAAAAACTGTCTTTCCAAAGTGAAAATGGAAGCATTTAATTTATTAATAGGATCCTCTAAGTTATGTGGTTGGATAAGGTCAAGTTAACTTAACTGACCTAACTAAAATTAAAAAAATGATTTGATACAAAAGAGAACTTATAAACTATAAACCTATAGGAATTTAAGTGGATAAAATGCATAAATACAAAGTTTCGAATCAGTTCACAAAAGAATTGATAAGGAATATTGTTTTAATTAAAGTCCTTTCCAATCTTTTGTATTTTGAAAATAATTTCATTAATTTAATAAACCTCAAAGTAGTATTGGATTAGCTTTGTGTACATACTGCTAATGAAAAAAACGCTTTGAGAGAGGACCTATTTATTCACAAATACAGGACTTGGTTCGAAGCATCACTCTCCCTCCATACTTCGCTTGTACGAAAAGTGACAAATATTGCTTTAACACATTAATATAATATTTTATTAGTCTTCGTACAGATGAATGATAGGTGGTGATGCTCTGAAACAACTCCTGCACTTGTAAATAAAAAATTCGTTCTTTCCCAAACCTTTTTTTCCCATTAAATCTTAAAATAACTAAAGTTTATATTTTCACACCCTAGAATTTCCTTTTCTATAAAACCATATCAATTTATTTAGTTAGTTTGCATCCAACCTTTTATAATCTATGGAAGCAAGAAGCAGTTTACTCATTGACAAACGTTATTTTCTATCCATCAGCCTCAAGATAACACTCATTTCTTTACTTAATAATATTATTATTTATAAGAAACCCCAGAATAGCAAACAGCCCTCCCATACGCCTGAAGGAAGCAAGATTATAAATATTTATAACGCTTTTGTTGGGAAGTAACTTTGATTTGCCTTACGATACTTTTGATCGATTAAGGTAACTCGTTTGTGACCGATTGCCAATTATCCTGAAGAATGGTAACATATTATTAAAGCCTACTGAATGCAAGTGATATTATCCTCTAATTTTCCTATCAGAGTGTGAAAATCAGAAATTGTTCAGAATTTTGTGTTTGTTACCTTTTATAAGGTCGATGTACATATTACTAGACAAATATATGATGTAAATATCTTTAGTTCGAAAAGTTTAGGGTAATACTTCAGTATTTTTGGTCTGTCTGAATATTTTTGTTTATATTGAACATTTCTGAGTCCTAAATTGTGACACAGCGTCACTTGTCACATGCGAATTTATCCCTTGAAGTATCCTATTTGACTATTCAGGATCATTGAGGGAAATAGGTGAGACCTACTTTAAGACAAAGCTGAATTAAATTCTGTGTTTCTTTCGGAAAGAAGCAGAATTATAATGTTATAAAAAGGACATCGGAAACACATTTAAAATCTTTTTTTTCTTTACAATTTTTGTCACTTTCTCGACTCAACTTCTTTACCAACTTTCTAGAGATTATACCTTCTATTTTTATAAGTAAATGCTATTAAAAATAATAGTTACTCTCTTCCTTCCTCTTAGGAGGGGCGTATGTACGTATATACGTCATAGTTAAAATAATCTTTGTCGTGGTATACGGCCGAGTATGTATGTACGTTTGTTCCGTACACGAATAACTTCTTTCCTTTTTTCTTTAAGAGTGCTATATTTTTATTTATCTTTTTATTTGATTCTTTAACAAGGAAGGATTCGTAATATTATATATCTATTGCCATACGCAGCGTATCGAGGATTTACTTAAACAACTAGGGCAAAAATATACTTATAATTACATAAAGAAATGAAATAATAAAACTTTAAATATACTAAGGCTATGATAAGAGGATCTAAATAAAAAATTACTACTACCAATGAGTACTACGTAATGGTTGACACAAAAATTCACTTTACTATGGCATGTTAACTAAAGAACATAATTAATTTGGAATCCTTTTACCTTTAAACTAAGTAAAGTCAGGCGTGAGATGACCTTGAACTAGAATCTCGTTGAGTAGGTGATGCAAGGCGTAGGTTGTCGTGGACGTGAGGCTGAGTGAAGAAAATAGCTGACAGTCTCTCTGAGCGTGGTGGAGGTTATTCGGGAATAACAGTTAGAGGTGAGTGAGGAAGGGCGCGTGGCGATACTTTTTGACTTGACGATATAAGCGAGGGGATAGTGGATGTAAGATTATGCCAATCCTTGGGTTACACTTGTAGGGTTTCTCGATGATGAGACTTGACCAAGAGGTGAAACCTTTCTCGAGTGGAACTTCAATTTGGTATTCCTCAATGGTGAGAGATATCTCTGGTTTTATTCAAAAACTGAGATAGGGGGTTTCTCTGACGAGATTGGTATGAGACTGATGATTCTCTATACCGATGGTCTACTCTTCGATGTGACCAAAAGGAAAAGCCTCGAGAAGAAAAATACAGATTGGTTCCACTTCTTCTTCCTAATTCCCGGATTTACTCCGGTACTCGTCTTCTCTCTTTTCTCCAGATCGATCTATATATACCTCAATTATCCCCTGGCTGGAGGGGAGGGGAGATGAGTGCCCACCTTCAAGCCTCTCTCCTCGAGCATCACTTTTAAACGTTATGACCCTTAGCGCTACTGGTCTCTTCTGGTTTTCGTCGGAGAAAGTGAAATTTCGTCTATTTGGCGAAACTAGACCTAAACAATGGGAGGAGACAGTTAGCCTGTTCACAGATATTTATTCTAAAGGCTATACCATCCTCCTTTGTTTATACTGACCGGCTACGAAATCTGCTGATGGTAATCCTTCTTTGCGAGCCATATCGAGGATTGTTTAGGGACAGCGGGGCACCGGGAAGGAGGGGGGGCGTAAAGTATCGGCCCATATGCCACGTCTCTGTTGACGCTGTGTAACCGAACTAGCGTTTGTTTGGTCCTCGCGATATTGATTTCTCCACAATCTTAGTTGTCTGTTGATACATTTAAGCGACACAAGTCGCTCGTTTTTGAAATCACAAACCATCTTGAAGATTTGCAGCAGATGATATTGGATTTCAATTTATAAATTCATCTCGGTATATTATCTATGATAAATATTTCATTCGTTATCACCTAGAATAAAAGCTTTTTTAATTAAGGTTGAACCACGAAGTGAACGAATGCTTCTCCTATTCTAACTTAATAAAATATCTCAGGACAAGATAAATTTCATTGATAAAAAATGTTAGAACTGTAACAATAAAAATCCGCCCCTGGCGAGGGACAAGCTCTAGAATGTAATAAAATGAAAATGAAAACTGAAATAACCGTAACAGAATTCAATCAGTAGGAATAAGTAGTGAGTGTGTAATTGATTGCAATGGCTGTTAAAATCTGATAGTGACCAGTAATTATCCCCGCCTTAATATTAGGATGCAAATAGAGTAAAGTTCTTGAGATTACTAAATGAAAATAGATAAATTAGCCATGGAGAGTGTTTGCAGTATATGAACGAGATGACAAAATAGTTTAACTGGTCGATGTAATTAATTAAGGATGAGTTGATTAGAGAGTAGATTAAATCGAGGTTTAAACTGTAGACGAGTTTAAGAAGCTGGTACTAGTGTATAACGATGAACCACACTATGGGAGTGTATGGTATTCTCTCGTTGGAAAGTGAGACCTTGATACCCTAGTCAATTACTTTTCATTTATCAGAGGATAATGGAGAATGGAAACAAAGATAAATAAAGGATATTAATTTGCTTACCGTCTTGATATAGTTAATTAACATCCTTCTTGCTAATGTTGCAGTAACTGATAATCGTTTAAAAGAAACTGTTTCCATATCAGGCAGTATTTTTATTGAGATGTGCACACCTTATATAAACTTAGTGTGGGCTGATGGAACTTGCTCAGACGGGATGGCCCCAATCAGCTCATTTCCTATAGAGATTTTGCGTTACGCAATAGAAGCGAGCTTCTTATGAGGCCAATTCAGCACAGCCCTTTAAGCGGCGAGATGACACAGTGGCATATAAGGCCTAAGCAAATACATTTCGCTGACTCAGATTAATTTTTTTTTGCGTTACTTTATTTTCAACCTGCCATTGCTGTTCCTACACCTGACTATTTTAGAGAATTAATGGAAAAGGGTGTAGTTAAAGCTTATTCTTTGAGTCAGTATGTGTGAATTGTAGATTTATTGGTCCGTAATCTTGTTACAATAACATGAATCAAGGTCTTTACCTCAAAATGATTAATGTAGAAATACTTCAGGTACCACATCGAAATACATACTTGTTTAACTTCCTATTTCCATAATTGCTATCATGATGATTAGATATCATAGATAATTTACACATCGTCGTTGGCATTGCAATACTTGTACGAAGTAAAGTAGGCAAGTGTCCCGGTAGATTAAACAACTCGTTAAATCAGCAACATCTGTCGGCTCCTTAATCGAGCGACAAGAGCTATGGGCATATAACTCCTAGGAAATCAGGCAATCTACCCCTTCTCACTATATGGCGATGAGGATTTTAGCAGAATGGCGGGAATGGAAACAATATATGGAAAAGTGACGATCGCTCTTATCTGCTTACTGGTTATACTACAAAATATGTAAGAAACATCTATGTCTTAGGAACTTAGAAAATAAAAATACCAAAAATCCTACTCGAGGCCTACACACCCACGAAATCCTAGTACAATGAACTATGATACTCCAACGGGTCAACCCTTTCTTCACGGGTAACTCCTGCGTAAAGATCAAGGGTGAGCTTAAGAAAACTCTATTATAGGCAAAAATCACACAAATGTAGAAATTCAAAAATATGCAATATCGGAATCGATATGGTGTAAAAGACAAAAACTTCACAGACTTCTGGAATTTCACCTGAGAATAGCACCAAATGTAAATGAAAGGGTAAAATTCCTTGAGATAGAAACTGCTGCATGTCATACGCAGTATAAAAAAGAACCCACCAATGTGAAAATAAATTGTCTTGAACATGGTTGGGAGGACTGCAAAAATAGGAACCAAAATTGCGTCAATTTTGAAGAGGTCCGCAGGACCATATCCAAGAGATGTCCCTTAATTAGCAACACTCCGGCAAAAATAAAAAAATAAAAAGGGTTTAAGAAATGGAGGTACGTTGAAGCCGCAGATCATGGAGCCACACAGATACAACAGACCAGCACCTTCAATCTAATGGTGGCGAATGAAATAAAAAATTAATGACTCTAATAATATTCGACCATAAGCTATCATGTGACGCCCAGGAACGTTCACTGAGGAACTCAATTACATATTCCTTAAGAAGGAAATTAAAAGGAAATTATGGTTTCCGACAACTCACTCCTTTATAATAAATACTGAGTTTCTCTTTAATTCACGACGGTACAGGAAAAGGAGACCTGCGTGTAGGGGAAGGAAGATCTTGTCAAAGTTTCCAAAGAAGAAATGAAGAAAGGGAAGAAATGTTCTCCAAGAACAGCCGTCATTATTTCTAAGGACCAGTAATCGAAGAAGTGATAATCTTTCAGGAATTCAGTAAGCTCACAGTCACCCAAATTCATTAACAGTGATAAAATATAGTAAAATTGAAGTGATAAAATAATAAAAAATGGCAAAGTTCAAACTGATTAAATTTAAAAGCATTAAAAGTATAAAATTCCAGTAACATAATATATAAGTGATCAAATTAAAAATTGATTGAATATAATTAAATGTAATGTTCACCTTAGATAATTTTTCACAAATAAATAACGATGTTTGATCGCTCATATTTTGCTTGAGAGTTACCCTGTTAAAGACAATCTTCGTTTAATCGAAGATATGGAAAGACATAAAGAAAAGAAATGGTTCACAGAGGAAAGAACAACCTACGAGCATTATATCCTACCCGAACCCCTGTAAATAAAGAACAAGAAGAAAGTGAATCAACCTCTCATTCAATCGCTAAAAGTGAATTCTTGATATTTCTAGAGACCAGCCCAAAACCAAGAATGAAGCAGTATCTTGGAATCAAGATTAAAGCAATCTAAATAATTTCATGGAAAGAAACGATTCAAAGGACGTTATATAGGCGACTAATAAAAGAAACGAGAATCAAGCCCATAAATAAAATAACAGACAGGGAGCAAAAACGACAATAAGAGGCATTATACAAAAAAATCGACATCAAAATCTTGAGAGAAATTATACTAGAAAAAAATGAGAAACAACCGGTCACTCCCGAGCAATATCTACAAAGAGAAACAATGGGAGAAGGAGGAAATTAATATTTATTGGGAAAGTAAAAGAAGAATCACTTTTCACGTCTTCATGCCCCACCGAACAGACCGTCCCCCTCGAGAGAAGAGGAGAACCCCACCATCCACTCTATGTCAATTCCACATTGCCAAGAATTTCTCGGAAGGAGATTAAACGAAGCGAATCCTACCACCGAACGAGATATAATCCGGGCCAATAACTCGGGGAGAACTCCGACAAAAGGGAAATTCGCTTCTATCAATACTGACACGCTAGTCTCTCTGAGAGATTAGCTACGAGACTAGACCTTTTCAGTAAGATATATATATATATATATATATATATATATATATATATATAGATAAAACCAACGAAGTCCATAAATATCAATTAATCTTGCAGGAAAAAATAAATATTAAGCCAATTCCTTATATATGACTAATTTTGATTTTTTTTTTCTTATGGAAAACAGAGTAACATCTAACTTGGTTAACAACATTTTGAACTCCAGCATATATATATATATATATATATATATATATATATATATATATATATATATATATATATATATATATATATATTATATATATATATATATATGCATATATCTCTCATGAGCGCGAGAGAATGATGAAATAAATCGAACTTCACCGCAGGAAAGAGAAAACGGAATTATTTTTCTTCGGAAATAGTTATTTCTTACTTCAAAAAATCCGAGCTGGGGTGGGATTAAAACCGTGCACATAGCAGCAGCGGGCAACCGCTTTGATGTACGCCGAGTGGTCTAACGTGCGGTTTAATTGAGATCTAAGCGGTTGCTCACTGCCTCAATGTGCACGGTTCGAATCTAACCACAGCTCGGATTTTTTCGAAGTAAGAAATAACTATTTCAGAAGAAAAATTATTCCGTTTTCTCTTTCCTGCAGTGAAGTTTGATATATATATATATATATATATATATCTTTTCAAACATGACTTGTTGGAAAAACTATACCCATTTAAATAATTTAAGTAAATAAACTGACCTCGATGTGCCCTTGTTTTCTTAAGCAACCTGAAGACTTTTTTATTCGTTTCTATTTATCTCTTCCCTTTTCAGACTTCATGACCTCAATTCTATTTGCTTGGTTTATGAAGCTAAAAGTTTTGCAAACTGGACTCTACTCGTCGGAAATCGAAAGTCGAGAAGAAAGTCCTAGCATATTTAAGCGAGTAAGAAACGAAATCCAGCAAGAAGGGAAATTGAATGTTTGTTGCTGAATTTCTTATGAGAATATGACAAGCAAGGTAGTCCCATTGGAGATACGAGTTCTGTCTGTGCCTATGTATTGGGGATAGAGGGGGATAGTCGTCCTTCTTTTACAATTAGATCTTGTTGCGAGCAGCAGACTGATTAAAGGTTCGCCTGTTTCTAGCATCCTCCGCGTTCATTTAAGTGATTGGAGATATCTTTTTTATCTGTCAACCACGGCATATTCTTAATAGATCTTTCCCACTCTTAAAGTTAAGGGAGTTAACCCACCACTCCCAAATTGCGGATCAAGGAAGCAATACTTTGAATATATGAAACGCACGTAACTGTTTGCAAAAAGGTAATCAGCACATTGTTCCTTTTCAGCATTTTTTTTTCAGATGACTAAGAGAACCTCTCATACATCAAACAAAATCGCTGCATATGTTACAAAAATCTTAACTCTTCAACCAACAAAAAACAAGTTAGAGCTCTGCACTGAATCATTTGCACTAGCAGTAAAGATAGAATAACACTTTAATTGAGCTCTGCACTGGATCATTTGCACTAGCAGTAAAGATAGAATAACACTTTAATAGTTCAAGGTTGCATTTTTTAAAAATATTAAATACGTGAGAAACAAGTGGTCTTCTAGTAGGACGGGACACTGCTATTTTTGTTTATAATAAGGAAAAATCCCATGACGCGTGATATACAATGGATCTTGATAATAGCCCGAGAAAGGGAAACTCGTGTCACAACACGTAAAACGCTGATGAATGTATTACGCGACCCTTAAAAGCCTAAGAAAGAAAATGGGAAATTTAGAAACTGAGAAAATAGGGAAGACTATTTTAACCTCTATATCAGGTGGATTCGAACCTATGTCATCAAGCTTCATTGCTTCATGTATATCACGTGTCATGTGTTTTTCCCTTAATATATATATATATATATATATATATATATATATATATATATATATATATATATATATATATATATATATATATATATATATATTTTAAAACCTAACTTGTTGGAAAAACTATACCTTTAACTAATTTCAATTAAATAAACTGACCTCTATTTTGCCCTTGTTTTTTTAATCAACCTGAAGACTTGTTTATTCGTTTCTATTTATCTCTTCCCTTTTCAGACTTCATGACCTCACTTCTATTTACTTGGTCTATGAAGCTAAAAGTTTGGCAAACTCGACTCTACTCGTCGGAAATCAGAAGACGAGAAGAAAGTCCTAGCATATTTAAGCGAGTAAGAAACGAAGTCCAGCAAGAGAGGAAATTGAATGCCTGTTGCTGAATTTCTTGTAAGAAGTATGACATGTAAAATAGTCCCATTGGAGATATCTCGTATTTGTGCCTGAGGGTCCAGGGGAAAAGTCGTCCTTCTTTTGCAATTAGATCTTGTTAGGAGCGGCAGATTGATAAAAGTTTCGCCAGTTTCTAACATCAGTCGGGTGCGATAAAGTGATTAGAGATATTTTCTTTCTCTCTAAACCCCGGCACATTATAAATAGATGTTTTCCCACTCTTAAAGTTAAGGGAGTTAACCAATAACCCACCCACCCCTAATTACAGACCAAGGAAGCAATACTCCGAATATATGAAACGCACGTAACTTTTATCAAAAAGAATTATTAGCACATTGTTTCGTTTCATCATTCTTTCCCAGATGACTAAGGGAACCTCTCATGTGCCAAACAAAATCACTGCATATGGTACAAAAATCCTAAATCTTCACATAAAAAACAACTCAGATCTGCGCACTAGATCATTGCACTAATAGTAAAGATAGGATAACACACGTCAATGATTCAAGGTTTCGTATTTTCTAAATATTATACAAAATCAAAATACTTAAGTAATGTTGGAATTTGTATGTTTTGTCTCTCTGTTGTGAGTGGTTTCGTCTCCAAAGCTGATTTGTCATCGAGTTTTTGTAACCCTCCTTGGTAGCAAGATAGGGTCCTATTTTCGGCATGGTGGATACTGATCCGATGTTTCTGGGGGTGCCTTTTACGTGAGACACTGAATTTAAAGGGTAGAGTTATCTTTTTTCTTGATTGAAGCCTGGAAAAGGTGATTAGGGATTTCTTTAAGGCTAAAGCAATCTTGGGTGCTGGATTCAGTATTATTTATTCGGTGGGAATTTAAAAAGAGATCTCAGATATATCTCTTTCTTTTGTATGGTTCTTGATCCTGAGGCAGTTTCCAATTCCCATTTTTTGTAAACGGTCTGCATACACGGCGGAAAATAAGAGATACATGAATTTAATATTTTTACTTTTGATATTAGTTCAAAATAACATTAAATTTTATATTTTATTCAATTAATTTATTTTAAAATGCTTTACTTTAGTATAAAATCTTACATTTGTTATTTAATTGTACATAAGTAATTAATAAGATGGTTTTCTTTAATATTTCTTCAATAAAATTTGTTCATTCCTAAAGCGTTTATTAGATACAAATATAAGTTTTTGGGAGTTTAGTTTATTCCATATGTTTTTTTTTTAATTATAAATATATTAATTATACTATAAGTAAAACAAAGCCATTATATTAATTGTTTTTCTATAAGATTAAAGTCATTTAATGACTGTGTTTCAATATTTATATAGCAGACATGGTGGTGTCTGGAAAACATCCCTTTAATAGTTGCCAAATGCCAATATATCTTTTATTTTCGTATTTGAAGTACAGATTCTCTTTTAAATCCTTGATTAAATTTAATTTGAATTAAATATATAGAAGCTATTAATTTTAATTATTACCTACAGTCTTTTACACAGATCTTTATAATTATTTTATTTTGTAACACTATGGTCACGCTTTTTATTATTGTGATCATATATATTAATTATAATGTTGACGGTATTTACTGTTATAAAATTTATTAATTGCTTTTCAGGCTAAACGTGGAATTTCAGGAGAGCGGTGATTATAGTTTTGAGTTTCAAAGCTACTAAAATTCAACACGAGCTCTCCTCATTTCTTAAGTGGTCTGCCATTTTCTTTAAGCGCTTTTTATTAGTATGTAGTTTTATATATTGATTTTAGGTTGCATCGCTTGCCAAGATTACACCAGCTTGGAGAACAACAAAAAAAACAGTCATTTGACAACTGTCCATTCAGAGATTTCCCAAACGAGATGTATTACAATAAGGAAATAGTGCTCTTTTCAGATTACTTATCCTTTCGGATATGCTTACATCAAATGTTATTTTGGTTCGAAAAAATCCATTATAAAATTTCATAAAAACCTTCAAAGTGCTCATTTTTGAGGGGGTATTTGAGTCTCTTATTTCATATTTCGATGTGGTCCCTACACAACAACTATAGGTTTGATGAGATAGTCTAGTCACCTTGCTACTTTCTTCTTTAATTACTCGCCTTAAAATGCACTTTTCAAACTCTGCTACTGTAAATCTAATTTTTGTATTAAATATACCTTTGTTCTCATTATCTGTGGAGCCTAGATTGAAGCCATTCACTTCAGAAAGCTATGTAGTCTCTTGAATTTCCTAATTGTGAATCTCCTAATTCACAATATTGAAACTGAGTGAATGGTTTTCAAGTACTTTGCTTGATCTGCATTTGATAGAAGAGCAGTCCAAGTTGAAACGAATTTATAATTGAAAAGGTTTCCTTCGATATTTGCCTGATAAAGCTTAAATTTTAATTTTGGACACTTTGTTCGCTAGGTGTTTAGATCAATTTTAAATTGTAAATCAATGTTTTCATTATCAAGGCCATTTTAAATATTCAAGATTCTCTCATTTGACTGCGAAAGTGTTTATTTTTAACCTAAATAGACTTGAATAATTTAAGTCTGAATTTGTAGGTTACATTATGTAGCTTCAGAATGAGCTTTGTCGTCCTTCACTCTACTCTTTCCAGTATTCTTATGCCCTTAATGTTATAAGGAGACAGAACTAAGCTATCGATATGAACAGAGGCAGCATTGTTTTACTATTGTTTTACTTTTCTATTCAAAATTTCTCGCTACAAAACCGAGTCTTTTTTATGCTTGTCTTTGAAATCGCTCGAAATTAAAATAACAAGATGACCTTATTCAGACACATTTTTTATTTAATGGCCGTTTAATGTATGTATAATAATACATGTATATAATACACTGGTTTTCAATTTCAAAAACCAGTGTAAATTGCTTTGAAAATATTGAAATTAAAACAGACCTGTAATGTAACAGACCAACAAAATACGTTTGAAATCCAGCTTTATTTATTATTGATCTGCGTCGGGTTAAAAAATACGACCTATTTTAGAATAGTCTGCGAACTTGACAATCTTTCTTAATAGTCTTTAAACTAATTTCTTTACGAAAGTAAGAAAGCGTATAGTAACCAAAATTGAAACATGAGGCGACCACTAGTGAATTTAGCCCAATAAAATGATTCTCCATTTATCATTACTCTTCTTTCTAAGGTACGTAGGCCTATTTTCAATCCAAGATATTAGGCCTCCTACCATTCTTTGCACTCTAAGGTTTTCCAAATGTTCAAAATGATTCTCCATTTATCTCTGCTCTTATTTCTAAGGTACGTAGGCCTATTTTCAATCCAAGATAATAGGCCTCCTACCATTCTTTGCACTCTAAGGTTTTCCAAATGTTCAAAATGATTCTCTATTTATCACTACTCTTCTTTCTAAGGTATGTAGGCCTATTTTCAATCCAAGATAATAGGCCTCCTACCATTCTTTGCACTCTAAGGTTTTCCAAATGTTCAAAATGATTCTCTATTTATCACTACTCTTCTTTCTAAGGTATGTAGGCCTATTTTCAATCCAAGATAATAGGCCTCCTACCATTCTTTGCACTCTAAGGTTTTCCAAATGTTCTTCAGTGAAAACGAATTTAAACGCCTTTTTTTAAAACCAAGGTAAATAATGTCTACTGTTATATGACTATCATACTTTCTGCCATATGAAGAAAGGAACTAAGATAATCATGAGTAATGTCTTCTTCTAAAAGAGTTAATAGTTTTATATTATATGGGATCGATGATTGCCTCGTTTTAAATATATTGTTAAAATTATCTAACTTGATATTTTTGGAAAGAAATAGTCTTTTAAATATTTGGTAAAAATTCCTCTGTGTGATGCTATGATCTCTCTTTAAATTCTGCAGTATATTAGAGATTAATTGACATTTGATTTCAAATCAGGAATCAAAGGTCATCTACGCTATGGAAGTAGACTCTGGTAGGAAACATTTTTATCGAGTCTCAAGTTAGATCTTAATGTTTTTTAATAAATATAGAGAGGATTTTATTAAAATGGCCGCTAAAGATAAACCAAATACCACAACTTAGCTACTCTCGAGCTTTCCTCCACCTAATACATTTCAAGACAAAAAAATCTACATTTTTTTATTTAGTATGAGAAGGCTAGTAATTAAGTATATTATTTAAAAAAAAAGAAGCGAGATAACTGAATTTCCATATATTTTTCTAATTTTTTAGCGCTACAGTTATATATATAAAAGGTTCGTAGTGGTATAGATATACTAAGAGTCTGCTTAATCCGAAGCATAAGGCGACATAAGTCTCAGGTTTTGTAGCAGATTAGTAAGGCGAGAAGTGAAAATCGAGATTTCTAATTCAAATATAAAATGACAAATACTTTGAGGTATGTATTACTTTAACATGGAATTCCTAAGCTTTCAAGGTTGCACGAGTAACTAGGCAGTCATTAAATAAATAACGAAACTAACCATTATCTAAGTATTGGTAGCTATCTACCTACCCAGATTGTTAGGTACTTTTCTTGGCTTTATTAAATACTGGTTATCTACAATCTAATTCATCTTGATGTTAGAGCAAATTAATTTCTTGTTACATATTAGTAGTTAAATGTAAAATTATTTCAAGAAGGGCACTCATGACTGGAATTTAGTTACATATAACAGAAACATTTGTGGGGAAACGTTACATTTTACAAAGAAGATACTGATAACATCCAGAAACTAGAGAAACTAGATGACATGACTATCTTGATAGTTCTGGGTGGCATTGGTTGTGGTGACAAGGACGTAGTGCAGATGATATTAAATCCAAAAATCCATCAAAAAGCGTGCAAGCTAGCCATTGACAATTACTGAAAATCATACCATCTTCTACATCATAATTTAAACCAGTCAACACACCGTATTTCTTGTTTGGTGAAGTATGCAACCGAAAGGAGCCTAGGAGGGATGTCAACCTTGAGTTCGATAAAACGTGAGAAAATTGCTCTTGTAGCGTGTGACAAGCATCTATTGGCTCAACTAGCTACTGGTGAGATGGTTTTTGTTGAGGCTTTTTATCATCCTTTATGCCTTCTTGTACTCTTTGTAAGGGAAGAAATTGTGGGAAGCGATATGGCAGAAATTAATTCAACTTAATTAATTAGATCAAATGACCTCAAGGAGTAGCTTGAATTTAGTGAAGATTATTGTCTCTCAGAATGTTGCGTGGCAATATCTGAATTTGATATCCCTTTATGAGAATTGTATTACTTATCTGGATTTGTAAACGTTAAATGCGTCAAGACATTCAATTAATATGAATTAGTAGTGTTTTTTCCATTGTTTTGGACGATGACCTAAGCAAACCTATTGTCGAGATAAAAAAACACACTGATATCTTTATCCTGTAAATTGCATCTATATTCCTCAGTTAAATCTATCTCTCTATTAATGAGAATTTATAAGATTCTTCTCTGCCTTCAGAGAAGATGATTCAATCACTTTTATGCCATTAAGGTTTCTTTAAACACATGCTTATTTAACCTGAAAGAACCTTAGGTTAAAGTTTGTTCTTCAAAAAATTCTGAAACACTCTGTATGTATATATATATATATATATATATATATATATATATATATATATATATATATATATATATATATATATATATATATATATATATATATATGTATATATATGTATATATATATATATATATACATATATATATATATATATATATATATATATATATATATATATATATATATATATATATAATTTGAAGGATGAACGAAAGGACGTATAAAGGGAAATTCATTTCATTTTCTTGTTACAAAGTTTCGGGTGAACTTTTCACCCATCTTCGGGTACTGGAAATACAATTTGTGGAAAATAATTTAAGTTAAGAACCAAACAGATAATAAAAATCGTCCGTTGTGATTTCGGTTTTACAATTAATAGAGTGAAGCCTAACAGGTGAGAATTCTTTTGTAGAGAGAACCTTTCCTGTCCTGTGGCTAACACCCAAATGTGAACGGAACCTCGCCCTCAGCGAGCGACCGTACTACCTATGTATCTCCCCAGTTTACAATTGGGGCAAGTAAACTCATAAAGAACCTCGCTCAGGGCGAGGTTCTGTTCACATTTGGCTGTTAGCCACAGGACAAGAAAGGTTCTCTCTACGAAAGAATTCTCACCTGTTAGGCTTCACTCTATTAATTGTAAAACCGAAATCACAACGGACGATTTTAAAATCTTGAAAACCACCCATGATCCCATATCATTAAGGATTCTTTAATCCATGTATATTAAATACCTTTCTCCTTTCTTAAAATCAGATTCCTCTTCTCACCTACTACTTCTACTCTAAACAAATATATTGCCAACCTCCTAACCTTCTCTTCCTTCTTACGCTCCTCGCCCTTTCTCCCCAGTTATCCTCTAACGGCTGATTGTTTAAGGTTGGTTTATACTGATGTGTTTCCTGTGTTTCCCCAATCGTTAATTTTTAACTCTTAACATAATAATCCATAAATTATCAATTGCCTGTAAATTTATCGCTATCTCCCTCCTTAATCAACATTAAATACGTTCCATAAATTTTTCATTTTGATTATCTGTTTGGTTCTTAATTTAAATTATTTTCCACAAATTGTATTTCCAGTACCCGAAGATGGGTGAAAAGTTACCCGAAACTTTGTAACAAGGAAATGAAATGAATTTCCCTTTATACGTCCTTTCTTTCATCCTTCAAATTAAATTGAAGCTCCATAGGAGAAGCCATAACCAATATATATATATATATATATATATATATATATATATATATATATATATATATATATATATATACCAAGAGAGGTTGTAGTTAGTACCTGTAGCGAGATGCGTTGGTTGATCCTTGATTGTGGCGGAGGTCACCAGTTCCGGGTTGGAACAATATTCCTTCTTTGATACATAATTCGAGTTCGTTCTTGAGGGTGTCCACCAAATAACTTCGTATTTGGAATTTTCTAAACAACTAGATGAAAACTAACTTTATTTTGAACTTGATATTTAATGATGAACGGCTGGAGCTTTGTGAGAATCCTATACACCAGGGTAGACGGATCACGGGGACGAAGAGAAAGTGATGTGACTGAATGTGTGAATAATGTGTATCTGTCTTCTTTTGTATGTGCAGAGAAGTTGGGTGTAACCAATGGGGTTTCGGTGGAGGAGTTTTTGTTTGAAGTGAATGTTTGTTGATGTGTGTTCGAGGGAGAAATAGAGATAGATTTGTGCATCAAAAGAATTTTATAGATAGACGGTGAAAAAACGATAAGAATTTGGGGAAGAGTTACAGGCTGGTGTTAATAAACAAATGGAATAAAAATGGTCAAATGAGAGTTCTATGGAAACTAAGTTTGTTGACCTAAGGGAAGATAAGGTGACATAGGCGAATAAAGTCGGTCGCTGACAGAAAACGGGTATGTGGTAAAGAACGAGTACATGAGTGTGTGCAGCTTTTGTGTACCTGGATCTCTACAGACACCCAGTTCTTCTGAATTAGAAAATGTAGTTGCATTTATGTGGTTACATATGAAAATATAAAAATTGTGAAATAAGATGAAAATACCAATAATTAAAAACATTCGAATCAAAAATGATAAATAAATCGGAATTAATCATTTAGGTAAAATACAATAATGAGGATTCATTGGCATGGTAAATAGAATAAATAAAAGTAAGGGGTAAGATGTATAATAATACACTGGTTAAAATAATACATGAATATAAATGACATTAGTTCTCGTGAACTAAATGTTAACCGAATACATCAAATATCATTAAAGTAAAATGATTAAAAATATTACAGAGAATATTTCTGTCAAATTTGTACAGTGTGCGTAATAATAATTAAGTCAGCATTTACATGCTAATACTAATTCATTAATTAAAATAATACACGAGTATAATTGACATTAGTTCTTGTGAAATAAATGTTAATTCGATGTATCAAATATTATTAAGGTAAAATGACGATTAAAAATTAGTTAATCTAAATAATTAATATGACGAACGAAATAGTCGATAAAACTTGCAAATTAAGTGAATGAATGAAACAATACGCGTTGCATAGTCGTACATTTGCAAGTTGATTCTCCTAGTCAGTTCATTAGATGAGATGAGTCGTGGTAGCATTATGTGAATGCTAATGAGTTTCGATGGATGTTGCTCTTGGTAGAATTATGTGAATTCTAATCGGTTTCGATGGTGCGTTGCCATAAAACTATGTGAGTGCGAATAAATAAATTATGTAAGTGAGAAATAATAAATTAGAAAGAATTAATGAAAAGTGAAGCGCACTGATAATTCAACGATCTAGTAAGTATGCTAGAGAGAGGTTTTGCGGGCATATTTGCGGCTGTAAGTTGAAATTGTCGAATTTGCATCGCTTAATGAAGAGTGATGTGAGTGAGAGAGGGAGAGTTGAGCGGGGCGGACGTTTAAAATCCCGTTTAATCCAGTTGCCTCAATAAGATAAAAGTGGGCTCCTTGATGAGAGTCTATGGTTATACTTAGTTGTTGAGAGAATTGGAGGACGACACCGGAAATTTGGTTGTAGTTGGTACTTGTAGCGAGATGAGTCAGTTTGATGTTTGATTGTGGCGGAGGTAATCAGTTCCAGGTTGGAACAATATTCCTTTTTTGTTGCATAATTAGAATCCATTCTTGAGGGTGTCCACAAAATAAGTTCGTATTTGGAATTTTATAAACATGATGAAAATTAACTTTATTTTTAACTTTATATTTAATGATAAAGGGCTAAAGATTTGGGTGAATCCTATCCACTAAAGTAGACGGATCACGTTGACAAAGACGAAGTGATGTGACTGAATGAGTAAATAATGTGTATGTCTTCTATTATATGTGTAGAGAAGGTGGGCCTGAACAATGGGGTTTTAGGGAAAGGGCTTTTTTTTTAAGTGAATATTTGTTGATGAGTATTCGAAGAAAAGAAAGAGAAAATATAATTGTCTAGTAAAGTATTTTTATATATAGACGGTGAAAAAAACACGATAAGAGTTTAGGGAAATGTTACAGACTTGCGCTAATAAACAAATGCAATGAAAATGGTCAAATGACAGTTCTGTCGCTGTTAGAACACGTGAGTATGGGAAAGAAGAAGTATATGAGTGTGTGCAACTTTTGTGAACCGGATATATATATATATATATATATATATATATATATATATATATATATATATATATATATATATATATATATATATATATATTTAAAATAAAGTCTGTCTGTGTGTGTGTCCATTTACAGGAATAAAAAAATCCCGTTCTAACCCTCCTCACACTCCTGCCCTACGCTCTCGCCTCTCCCCCTGCTTTCCCTCCCCCTTATCTACTTCCATCTTCCTCTTCTTTTTTCTCCCCCTCCCCCTTTCTTCCCCCTCTTCCCAAATCTCTCCTTCCTTCTCTCTACCCCCTCTCCCCCTATCTCCATATCCCCGCTACAAAAAGACATCCAAACCAAGAGAAACTTTCTTTTTTAAATCCAGTCTTAAAATATAGTTATAGATAAGAAAAAATTTTGTCTCTAAAAGACTTTTAAATTTCTCCTCCAGAAAGCTTAAAAACGTCATTTTTAGTTTGAAGTACTTATAACTCTGAAATTAAACAAAAAAATAAAAATAATAAGTAACGAAATTAAAGATACATTGCTTTAAACCAGAGGTTACTATCTCAAACTGTTCTCGAGGTATGTGTCCTAGAAGATTGATAATTTATATAAAAATCTGGCCATTAACATTCAGAAGTCTACATTTACTATTCCATCTAAGTTTTGCAATGTGAATTAAAAAATCGTATGCTGAAACTCTATTAGTCGTATGGTTGCAATTAGAGGGACCCTGTTTTCTTATGGGCATCTTTATCTTGATTACTCTAGAGTTAGAAGTAAAAATAATGTTTGTATTTGCTCCACAAGTTAAAACTAAGAATATTGGATACCAAGAAAATCTGTTGCGCTGCTGAACAAGATTAAGTTTAGTTCATAGAATCAGAATATTGTTTGTGAAAAATAAAAAAATCAATTAATTCTGTCTCACAATCTCACAATTTCCGAACGCACTTTTTATCTGTGCAACGCCAGGTATCTTTGCTAATATATATATATATATATATATATATATATATATATATATATATATATATATATATATATATATATATATATATATATATATATTCACACTTATATAGCAAATTCAGTAATGAGACACTGAGATCAGATTGGTGTTTTAGTCACATCTGGCAGTCAATGGTGTCTTTACTAATGATGGATATGAAAACATCAACCATAACATATTATCGACAACAACTACATGCATTAGCATTCTGCCGTACTTCTCTTTAAACAGTCAACAAATTGAGAGACTCACTGACATCTTACATCTAACTGAGATGGAAAGAATCATATGACTTTTTCGCACTCGTTCTACCCTACGATGGATCTTGATATCCCCCTGTCAATGCTAAGATATCGTGTTTCTTCCCTGTATACCTACAGTCATCCTCATTCAGTTTCCCCTCCTCTACCCAATGACAATCACGTTGACTTGGAGTGGATGGAGGTCGTTAGAATGCTATATAAATAAATAAAGAAAACGTTGGAGTAGGTGAATCGATCATTTGGTTTCCATATTATGCCCACTTCTCAGAAGAGAATTTATCTTATCCATTCCAATCTTACATGTTTTCACTCTCCCCAAATTAGCTACCATATGGCTTGAGATGCAAGGAAAGTCCTGCAACAAACAATAAAATAGTTAAATTCAGGTCACTCACAATTCATAATAGGTCAATAACAACTTTTCCCTGACCAAACGACCGCAGTGGAGATTCGCCCAGAAAGCGCTAGGTGAGGACTCCTTCCTGGAAGCGCTGGTACCACTGCATGCAAAAAATATTGCATGGATTGTGTCTGATGATTGGTTTGATTGTAGAGGGTGGAGAAATTGTTGTGAACAATTGTGGCAAAGTTCTATCTTTAAAAGTGTTCACATCTGCTGAACCGGTTGCATAAAAAGGTTGACTATAGCCGTTCTATATTTGCTTGTGAGTGCTTGGAGAAAGCGAGAAGTTACAACTGTGGCCAAGTGATTTTATGTTTCTGATATTTCACGAATGACTAAAGCCTACTGGTACCTCACAACAACTAGTAGATTTCATGTCCAATTACCATGAGCTTGATTTTCTGATTCTTAAAGTAAGTACTTTACATGTCAAATTCACGCCCCTGTCCAAAATTATTGAGTATATAGTACAGCGCTTCCTCACACCCACAAAATGACCTCATGTGTAGCATAGGCAACATTTTTGTGGCTGGCATCTGGAGCCTTTCCTACCCTACTGGCCACGACACCCGCAATTTTCCTCCCCAGTATGAGTGCCTTCAAAAGGATCTTCAGATATGTATTTCAGACGTTTACAATTCTTCAATTCGGCACTTTCACTACAGATCTCTCCTTACAAGCTTTTAGAGGCGATACGACCTCGTTTGTATTTCGTTTTAAATTTGAGAAAAAAAAGTCCACACATTTTTAGTATTTCATATAAAACACTAATTTGTTTCTTTTTATTCTTTAGTTTGTCAAATTATATTGCTAAACAAACTCCCTCAATAAGGAGAGACTGGATTCTATTCTGCACTGGCTCGTGAACGTTAATTTGGTCCGGTGAAATTTTACACTGATTTCTCCCGTAAAAAAAACAATTTCAAGCAGAATTTGTATTTATTGTGGCGTTACAAAAAGAAAAAATATATGTTCAGTAATACAATTCATCTAATATTGTATTTGGGTGAAATATTAGAACGGGGAGGCAACAGGAGGAAAATGCGCCACCATTCCGGGGCGACTGCCTTCAAGGACACCATTCCTGGAGGGAATTAACGGCTACTTTATACCAGAATCTACCATATTTTTAGAAAAAGGGGATAGATTTGTCCTGTTCTATAGGGGTTTCAATGATGAAACTCGATTATTAGTTTTCGCTACTGAAAATGGTATTCGCGACTTGAAGTGCAATATTTATTATTAATTGTTTACACTTCATGTTGTCAAAGAAAAAGAAGAGCGTACCAAGATCATTTGCTTTGTTACCGAAGAAGATACGGTGCGTACGCGCAGTTGTTTTCAATTTTAAAAGTTGTCTATTAGAATCATTAATGATAGATTTTGAGAAACCTTCTCTAAAGGCATTTGCGAGTATTTTCCCAAACGCCGTAATTACTTTCTACTTCTTTCATCTAGCCATATATATATATATATATATATATATATATATATATATATATATATATATATATATAAATAACAGTACACAAATTTAAAGTAAAGGACCATACAGATAATGAATTTTGTCTGTAAATAAAATGCATTACATTTTTGACATTTCTACCAATATCAGAGGTAATTGAAGGCTCCGTATGTCTTATCAATGACGATGCTCTGCGTCAGTAGTTCCTAAGGATATGAAATAGACAACGAGGATTTGCACTAACGTTCGCAATTGAGATTTGGAATGACCACAGCAGAGCTTTTCATGGTTTACCCATGGCATTGAAGTTTTCCATTATGCATTACAAAGTTTAATAACAAATAGATATCAAAATACTTATATGGAAATTGGTAAAAGATCTTCGGCAAAGTAAATATGACCAAGTTGAATATAATTTAATTTGATAGGAAAGGAAACGCCACAAATAATAAAAGATTGATAGAAGACAGATTGAAAAACCTCGTCTTAAATTAATTATGGGAATGTAAAATATAATTTTTAAGACGCGTTGCAGTTTTTAGTCAAAAATTTAATTTTTAATTTAGTTTATTATAATCATCATAATCATCATCATCATCATCATCATCATCATCATCATCACTAACTCTATAATTTAAGAAGGGGATTTTTTTGAGTATTTGAATTATAATTTCCTCTTAGTTTGGTAATGACTTATTTAAGTATATTTTAAATTTTTATCAAAGTAATTTCTATCAATTTCTTTAGAATTTGAAAATACAAAATGGTTAAGTTCAGAAAAAATATATGATTTTCCAAAGCTTTATAATGTTTTAAAATAAAATGAATTACAATTGGTGAAGTTCAGAAAATTTTTAAAAATTTAACCATAGCTGCTTTTTTTAGATTTTAAATTTTAATCTTAGTAGCGAATCCATTGCCTGGTTTAATGAATATTAAAATTCTAATTTGTCTCTATTAAAGTATATATATTATTTATTAAGAAGAATTTTAGATGAATCGCACCAATGATAGACTTTTTTACTGTGAAATTGCGCAGGACGAAATAGCTCCAGACGAAATTACATACAGTGTCGGCAAAAAATATATCCGATTTCCATTAGAATTGTACCGATTTTTAGTCGCGTGTAACTCTATATCTCTCTATGTCAGTCGGTCAGTCGGTCCGTCGATCCCCGTTTTGTTTAATTTTGTTTTAGTAATAACATTGTAACTATTGGGCCGATTCTAACGAGATTTAAAATACTTGTGTTGTTTTACATTCTCTTTCGAATGATATAATAATTACCAAGGTCCTTCCAAGGTTAGTCCGGGAATAATTTGTCAATAACAGCATAACTCTTCGGCCGATTTTAACGAAATCTGAAACCATTATTTTGTTTTACATTCTCTTTCGAATGATATAATTGCCAAAGTCCTCCCAAGGTTAAAAGTTTTATTGAAAGTTTTGAAGCTAGTAAGGTCATAAATCAGAATAAGTAAGAGCAGGCGACTTTGGTCAGCAGACCTTATTTTATACACAAACAATTTTAAAAAGTATTTAAACCTAATCTATTTACATTCTTACCTTATACTAGTATTTTGTCACATGTTCTTTCTTCTTAATAACATGTTTGAGACGTTCTGGCATCGATTTGATCAAATTTTTGCACATTTCTCAGTGCATCTGACCTTTTTGAGGGCTTTTGTGAGGTTGGGATCGAGCCAGTATTGTGACATTCGACCTTACTTTTTTATAATAAACCATATATTATCGATCGAAACATCAATTTCATTAACGTTGAGCCATCTACTAACGACATTTGCCTTGTGACAAGTTACTCCAACTTGCATAATAGTTTTCTCATGCAATGCCTGTGTCGGTGGGAGTTTTTCCTTTAGAATGGCTAAATATCGATTTTAGGCAAAAAATAAAGTCCGCCTACCAAAATAGCTAAGGCAACCCCAAACCATCACACTTTGAGGGTGTTTCATTTTCTAAATAGTGTATTTAAGATCCATCTTATCTGAGCCACGTGGGACGCGGGCAGCGTACCATTCTTGGACAGCTTCTGAATTCTAAAAAGGAGGATTCATCACCAAAGAAAACTATTTTCCAATCATGAACAGTCCAATTGATGTGCGGTTTATAAAATTCAGCTCTTTTCCTGCGCATTTTGGCATTCAGGAAAGGTTTCTTGGCAGCATGCCAAGATGGTGACCCTAGCTCCTTTTAAAACCGATGTCGATTTGTGCGCTCAGATAAATCTTTAAGGAAATTAGGATGTTCAGACTTAATTTATTTTGTTGATATTCTTGGTTTCATTAACACAGTATGTTTAATAAATTATCGTCTTTCTAGGTCTCTCACTACCACTTTTTCGGACAGAAGTACCAGAAACATCATCACTTATATGGTTGGAAACCGGTAACTTCACATAAATGTAGATATCTCTAAATTTTTTGTAATTTGCATTGGTGATTTTCCAGCCTTATATAATGCGATAATAACAGGCTTTCGAAAAATTCAGCACTTTATACAAAAAGAGTTGTGATTTTTTAAACATAATATGCGCTGGAAATGGGCGAGACATCCACTTACAACCACTGCTAGCAGCCAACTGACGCAACATAGGACCAGCAAGCCGCCGTACTAATTAAAAAACGCAGTTTACTCCAAGCCTATACCTACATTAAAACATATTTTACAGCTTTCTGAAATATGTAAAAAATACATGTGTTATGGATGGTGATCGGATTTTTTTGGTCAGCACTGTGGATTTACCATAGCTACTCTTACTGGATCATAGATACTAGTCATGAAATCTATTATTTTTTCAGAGATACAGAGAAGTCATTTCCTATGCAGAAGTCAAGGCAAACATTCTCCATGATTCTGCATGACCTTATGTATAAACAACTCAGTATTTGGCTCGTTAATCATGATGGTGTCATAGAGAACCTCATCGACACAATCACACTCCGCCAAGCGCAGTTTGTTCTTCCTAAGCCTGCTTGCTTGTTTCGTTCGGGAATTCAAGGAGACCAAAGAATCAATGAAACAGAGGCACCAAGAACACTATCAAGAAAATCAAGCTCACCTTGATTTAATTTATGATTTTCACTGATATACACATGATATAATTATTAACCATAGCACATAACCAACGATTCTAGGACAAAATAGCTCTAGCGGATAAATGCATATACCCAAAATACAATCAAAATAAAATCGCCCCAAAGACAAAATATAATTTTTCAGCTAATGAACGATTTTAATCTATTTCTTAGTTAGACATTTTATCTGCACTCATGACCAAAAGGATTGAGACAGTTATATATATTTTTTTAGTCGCCTGCGAGTCTAGTCGCGGGTGATTCTACATATCACGATGTCGGTCGGTCGGTCCCCGTTCTGCTTTTTATGGTTTTGTAATATCATTGTAACTATTCGGCCGATTCTAACAAAATTTGAAACTCTTATGTTGTTTTACATTCTCTTTCAAATGATAAAATTGCCAAGGCTCTTTTAAGTTTATTCCAGGAATTATTGTGTTTGGGCAATAACATAATAACTCTTTGGCCGATTCAAAAGAAATTTGAAACTTTTATGTGGTTTTAAATTCTCTTTAGTATAATATAATTGCCTAGGTCCTCCCAAGTTTATTCCATGAATTATTCAAAGTTTTAAAGGTCGTAAGGTCTTAAGTCATAATAAGTGAGAGCACGCGACATTTTGGTCACCAGACCTTGTTTTCATTCATTTTTAAAATTTTTAATTTACGTGATAGGAATTATTAATATAATATTTAAATTATTTCAGGTTTAGTAAAAAGTCATAATTTCAAAAATAATGATAAAATAATGCATTACTTGGTTAAATCCAAAGTCGCGATCTGTTTCGGTTAATATGGGAGGTGATTTTTAGTCCCTGGAGCTTTGCTATTGGATCAAAGTTATAAAATGATGACAAATACGGATTAAATAAATGATTATTATGTGATTATAATTTATTTCGTATTTTGTGGTAAAACAAATTGTTTAAATCTTTTTCAATTTCAGAAATGTTTATAACAATAAAAACGATGTTAACCATTGTTTCTCGGCGCCAAAGTGGTTGAAATGCAAGGATCAGTACGGACTTTAAAATGACTGATGAATAAGTCTTCTGGACGCCCAAGAACTTTAAATGAACGCTAAGATCGCCTCATGATAAAGTCCTAAGCTCAAGGATCGGGTTGTCCCCAGTACAAGGTTTGCTCACAATTGGAAAGAAGCAGGTTTGAATGCTTCAGCGCGCACAGTGGGGGCAAGCAGAACCACTTTTGGGGGAAATACAAAGAATGAACTATTAAATATTAAAGATTGGGGCAAAGTGATATTTTCTGATGTAGATCTCTACCACTTGCTTGTAATTTCTGAAAAATCTCTCATTAAAAAGAGAAAATGGAATCATCTTCACCAGTCCTGTGACGTGCTCAAAATGAAGCATCCGGACACTCTTAATGTCTGGGGTTGTTTCATATCTAACGAAACTGGCGCACTAACAACTTTTCTCAAGAACACTGGCATGAACTCACAATGGTACCAAAAGTTTCTTCATCGAAACATTTTCCCAACAGTTAAGTATCAATTTGGGTATGATAACTATTTTTCAACATTATGAGACACTTTGTCACAAAATAAGAGCAATATAAATGTTCATGGCTGAAAATTACATCGAACTTTGGGGAATTTGCTCCAGGAATTCGCCAGATTTGAAGCCAATGGAGAATTTGTGGGTGATAATGAAACTGGTGGTTGATAAACAGAAACCATCCAATCGTGAAAATTTTCGGGTATTTATTGAACAGAAATAGACCAATATCATTCAAGATATTACCACCTATTTGGTCTCCTGCCTACAACAATGAATTGAAGCAGTCCTGATAAACAATGGACATCATTGTAAATATTGACTCTATTTATTAATAAAATGGATTGGGGCTCGATTTTGATATGAATATTTTCATATGAATCTACTTCAGATTTAATCTAGCTTTAAATTTATTTCGCATAGTGCATCCACCTTTATAAGATTAGTTTCTAACTAATACTAAAGGGCAAGGTAAATGATATAATATTTTACAATTGTAAACGCTGGTAATTTAACGCTTTATGCCAAGCAAAACTAAAAGTTTTCAAAAGTATAAATTATATTGAAGTGCCACAATTCAAAACATGCAAACGAAAGGCAATAGCACATATGAGGAAGGCAATACGAGTATATTTCTTTATGTGGCTGCTGGTACATACAATCGCTGGACATCCCCGAGTGGCTTTACACATGAGCCATCTTGGTACAAGCATTTCAGTATCGTATGGTTATTATATCTGCTCTTAGTTCCTTTGGCCAAAGAATAAACAAAAATCTTTCTCCCTTATAAGGGATATTTTGGCGGGCCAGGTACAGTTCAGCTCTTTGCCGTTTCACCGCTTACCTTATCAGCGCCGATACACTTCAGCGCTTGATTATTTCATCGTGAATATATCGCAGTAACATTTTTGCGCAAATATAATTATTAAGTTTTGTATCATAACGAAAGATGAAGTTGAAAAAAAAACATTATTTAACCTCGTTTATTTGTGCAAATTAGACTATTTTTTATCTTTAGGTAACACGCTTAAGCGAGACAATAAGAAGGGAAATATCAGCACAAAAATAAAAAAATTAAAAAAGATTTTAAAAGGATTAATATTTAGCAAAGAATGAATTCAAATTACTAAAGAAAATAAAATAAACAAAATATTACAAAATTTGAAATACCATTTACATATGGCCCATAACCTCTTCATTTTTTTGTACAAATCAATAACTTTAAAAAATAACGCCTTTGTAAGTAGATCAGCAATGAAAATTTATTTATTCTTGAATGTTAATACACTTTAAAATGTGGCTAAGAAGTTAAAACATTTCGTAGACAAGTTTTGCATAGCTTAAGATGAATACGCTTCTAAGTGACTAAAGTTTTCAAAAGAAATTATAAAATAATTAACATATTCAATTATATTTGTAGAGCAAATTAAAAAGGACTAAATTTTGAATAGTTTAGTTCATTAAATTATGAGCAATTGCTCGCAAATTTTCGACTTCATTTCTTTCTTTTTACTGCAAAAGAATTCTTAAAATTCTATTGTCTTCTTTTTTGCATGTTAACAATTTTACTGCATGTTCAATCCCACATGTAAGCTTTTCCATATACTCGTCTCGTTCTTTTTGAATTTTACGAAGAGCCTGGATGAACTTCCATATAGTTAGTTAATTCATTCCTAATACGCAGCTTAATCTCCGATTTGCCACTTCAGCATGATTGTTTGTTCTGTCTTCCCCTTCAATAGTCCGATGATGGACATTCCACAGCACTATAGGAAATGATGCTCTTCTTCTATTAGGGCAACCAATGTAATTATCCTCCAACCAATTATGGAGTCCGCATAACTAGTCAGGTAAAGCAACTTCTAAAGCATCCATATAACCATCTAAATTGTCTATTAACACAAAGGCCAGAGCAGTGCCAATGTGCAAAGCAACTTCAGGATTATTACTATATTGACTCATATAGTCCATTTGTTGTATTTTCTTTAACATATTTTGGGCATCCTCGCACTTGTATATTAGTGAACGATTCCTTCATAGCCAAAATGGCAGCTTGCTCAAAATTACAATTGATTGCACTTGGCTATGCATTTGGAACAATGTCTTTAATATTTTTTAAAATTCTTTTGTAAGGTTTGCATTGCCTATTTTGTAATAGCACGCATAGTATCGGATAAATATCGCCATGTTTTTTCACCGTTACGATGTTTTTTTGGTTTATTGAATGTTTTCAAGGAACAAGACTCCGTCACCTTCACGGAGTTTGAGGAAATTGCTGTTATTGTTATCGGTCTTTCTACATCTTACATTTCAGCTCGTCAAAGATAAGGTAACACATGATGAGAATGGCATAGTTACGGTGCAGGCCACGGCTGCCTTTTTGAATTCTTTCAGAAAAATTTCTTCAGTGAAAATTTCCGTTTCGAATTCGACCCGATTTTTCGAAGAAGTAATCATAAAGGAGATTTTCAAGAGCTTTAATTGATCCTCACTAAGAAATTATATGACCATTATTATAGCTTCGTTACCTAGCCACTGAGGAGCAAGCCAGCCCAATTCAGTGCCGGTCCCAAGGGAGGGTTCGACGTCAGGAAAGGCATCTGTCCGTAAAACCTCTGCTAAAACTTTAATAAACGAGTCTTTTACCGAGTGCACTAAAAAGAAATCTTTGGAAGCGAGTCATCAAGAACGGCGATCTCGGATAGAGAAAAACTTAGAACAAGAAAAAGAAGAAGAGTTAAACTTGATAAAATAGATTTGTGGGAGATGCAAAAGTTCCATCAACATACCAAGTATTAGAAATCGCTAGATGTTCCAACCAGGTCTTTCTTCCAAAAATGATAATTTTATCATGCCTGTCAAACTAATTTTCCTCTCTTTCTGGTATTGGTTTGTGCACCTTAAATTCTTGATGTTTTTCATAAATAGAATGAGGACTGTCAGGCACTTTGTTTATTTCCTTCCTCGTTCGACGAATCATTTTCCTGAGTGCTGCTCTATTTGGTATCTGTGCAATACTAGCTTTAGTCATGCTGCCTAAGCACTGATTAATAAGTACACTCGGAGGTTCACAGGTTAAGGCAGCTCTATCTCTTGCTTCAGAGTTGGCCTTTTCCACTTCGACGTCAACAGCTGATAGAAGATGCGTACGCCCATTATTGCGCGTAAGACTTCGTATTCTAAAGTATGAATTCTAGCCTTGCAGTTACTTTCATAGCATCGCTAAGACTTTAGATCCGTCGCGGTCTTATTAACTTTGTCAAACTGATAGATGTATCATTCATGACAAAAAATAAATTTCCTCTCTACTTTCTTATAAAATGAGTCATATTTTAGGGTTGAAAATTGTAAAAGAGACCACAAGCTTAGTTCAAATCAAAGCTAACCTCGGAGAAGAAATGCTGAAATAAAAGAAGCTAAGCTTTTATATATACATATAATTTAATAGATAAAAATGAGCACAATTTTTAGGTGAGCTTAAAATAGCCTTTTAAGGAATTCGCCAGAAGTGTTCAGGGAAAAGACTTAGAGACATGGAATCTTTCCCTAAATTAATCCTTTAAATATCTCCTGCTAAGATTTGCTGGGTCTGTTTTGGGTTAATAGGTTTGGTTAGGAGCATTCCATGCTGGTGCATTCATTGAATTTGTGGTCTGGAGATAGTCGAAAATAGTTAATATTTTAGCTGATATTAAACTTTATGTGGATTTTACGTTGGAATATAGCCTGAAGAGTATTTACAAATAGAGTAAATAATCCAGCTTCTATTTCAGGTCATTTTAACATAGATAACATTTGAATATTGTCAAACATTTTTACATATTACCTCATGTACATATCTTTAGTTTGTTAACGTGTTAAAAAGTAATATTTTAACTAGTGAGATACAGGTAAAGTAAATTATATATTAAACATAAAGGATGCTTATGGTAGAAAGTTGATTTATTTTGTCAGAGTTTTCAAAAAGATCGCTAGATGGCCAATTGATTCAACAGTTAAACCAGATCATATGGTCCCCAGATCATATGGTCCCCGGATTATATGGTCCCCAGATCATAAGTATTTCAGGAAACCAATGAATGTTCCATCATGAATGAACTACCCTTCCCTCCAAAGATTTACACTAAAGCCATAGTTATTTTCGCACGTGTGTGCTAAAAGCTCTCGTTTCAAAGTACTTATAATACGAAAATATGGGGAATATTTTTCACAAACAAATTCATCCATTCATTTAAAATTTTTAAATATTTTACATTAATTTAGCGTTGGAACATCTTTGGAGTGAAACGGCTACGACAGGGGTGACCAACTCTTATTTTTGGCACCCGATTTAGACATAGCTAAAAGCTTGTCAAGCAGAATTGATCTAATTAAATTTAGTTTAACCAAACTAACGCAGCAACAAATGCTGAATATAAGTCCTTTTTAAGGTAGTAAATCCGAATTTCTAAATGGACATTAGATAAATAAGAAAGACAACTACCTGAAATAATTTTTATTCATAATTTAAACTTTTTAATTTCCTTATTCCGTCCGCTTTTATACCCCTTGAATGCGCTCTGAAATTTTTTCAGGCTGAAAAGGCCATAAGTGGGCGCGATAACGAAAAAAATGTATCACGATAACCTTATCGGCGATAACCGATAATCGATAACGATAACCTTATCGGCGATAACCGATAATCGATAACTGTCGATAAATTTATCGCCTGATAAGGTGATAACTGATAAATCGATAAATCCAAAATTATAATACAATATTGATTACACTGGGGAACACAATTTTTTTTTTAGCTGTTTTTAACTAATTTTCGGGGCTGAATCTAAAACTGATCTCTGTTTTTCTCTATCACGTCAAGTTTTTTAACTTTTTCAAATACTGACATACAATGAAATATAAAAGAAACAAGAATGATTGCAATGTTTATTTAACACTATTATGTTTTAACAAAGGATATGGGTACTGTAATTATATAATTATAATTGTGTGCAAGTAGTTAAGGTAAAAATTTACGTTTATAGCTCTTTCTGGAGTGTTCAACTTGAGGACAATTGCGTTTGATGCTACAACAATAGTCAGCCATCATATGTACATCCCATCTACCCTGGGAGCGAGCGTTCTTCCATAACCTTCAAATCTTGGTGAAATCGTTAACCTTGCTCGTCGCTAACAGCACCAAGATAATCCGGAAAGCTGGCAAGATGGCAATGCAGAAAATGTAGTTTAATACTCATGTTGCAACTAAGCGTTTTTTAGCTCTCCAATATATTCTGAACAATTTCTGTGTAATTACTTGCACGTGTATTCCCAAAAAAGTTCTTGACGACGTCTTTGAATGATAACCAAACATTCTTTTCAAGGTTTGACATAGTCCTGGTGAACTGTTTATCTTTGATGAGCTGCCGAATTTGTGGACCATCAAACACCCCGGCCTTGATTTTTTTCAATTGACAGACGAGAAAATGTCAAGATGATGTACTTAAAACAGTCGCCATCAATTGGCAATGCCTTTACAAACTGCTTTATGAGACCTAGTTTTATGTGCAGAGGTGAGAATATTATATTCTTCCTGTCAACAAGTGGCTCATGTAGAATGTGGGATCTCCAGGTTTAAGATCAGATCTTGGAGGCCGATTCGTCTCAACCCAATGCTTCCCTCGAGCTCTGCTATCCCACATACAGAGAAAGTAGGGATACTTTGTGTACCCACGTTGCTGATCAAGAAGGAAGCACATATTGTTTGTCATATTGCAATAACTCAATGACCCTCTTTATATCTTCATGTTCTTCACGAAGACAGACAGAATGCCCAATAGGGACTGCACCAAATAAATTGCCATTGTGTAGAAGGACACACTTCAAGCTCCGCTTGGAACTGTCAATAAACATTCGCCATTCATTTGGATTGTAGATTGAAAGCCCTAATTCCTTCAGTAAACTAGGAATGTTATGGCAATACACAAAGCCACTGTCCCTTCGAAAGTACTGCAGAAATGTACTTTCTCTAGTTCGAAAGTATGATACTTTCGCTCCTTGTTCAAGTAAGTTTTCTCATTCAGTCTTGATGCTAGGATTTCTGAAGCTTTTTTTGATAGGACCAAATCACGTGCCAAATCATTCAACTCGTGCTGATCAAATCCTCTACGAACCGAATCCTCGTGAATTTCGAAATCTGCATCATTGCTGTCACTGCGTTTGTCAACATCACTCAGATCTTCTAGAGAAGGTAGTTGTTCGAAAACTGGCACTGGAATTTCAGCTGAATGAGGCATTGGCCTTATAGTTGACGGTAGATTAAGATATTTTATTTCACTTTTATTTTTCTTGTTAAATCCTGATGTTTTCACTAAACAAAATTAACAGTCTGCGCAATACTCCTTTTGCTCTCGCCAAACAATGGGGTTACCAAATGGCAACCTTTCACGTGTTCCTTTGGTCCACATCCGTAAACTCTCGACACACTGCCTTCACACTTTATGGGGGGCCCATGGCTTGTCTTGATCACCGAGTTTTACTTTAAAATATTCTAAATATGCTTGTTTGACAAATGAACTGATGTTTGCCCTCTGACTTGGAATAGTAAAACTGCCACAAATGTAGCAGAAGGAGTCAGGGTTGTTTAGGCATTTACGACGAGAAATTGCAGGAGCAGACATGATCTGAAACAAAGAAAATATATATCTATGTAAATAAAACACTAAGATGGAAAAATTACTAGGTTTGAAAGCTAAAATAAACAGCATATAACGAAATAGAACGAACAACACACACCTCTCACCGCACTGTCTCAATGGTGACTGCACAAACAAGTTGCCACGTAGCTGTACATGAATTCAATCGTAATCAGCAGGCAAATCTTATTACAGCTAAGCAGTGGAAGTATACTTCCCTGGGGGGTAAGCTGTAAAGGAAAAAATAGACGTGCTAGATAAAAACTGACTACAAATTTGGAATCAGCATGTTAATTTTAGTCTAAATCAGCACAAAAAACAAACTTAAAAGAAATTTTTTTAAATTGTTCCCGGTGTTATCGACTATATATAATGTTATTTTATAATACAATAGTAAGAATATTTGAATACTGTTTCTTAGTTTCTTACCTGGTAAGGCTCTCCTTCATCTCCTCATAGGTTTTGAGGATCCTCCTCCAAGCTCGGACCTACCTATTTCTGCCTCCAAGGCACGTGCGGCTCGCCCCTTTGCTAAACTGGAACCAAAAACTGAAATTATCGATTATCGCTAGTTTGGAACCAAAAGTATCGGCGATACCGATGAATCGATAACGCGGAGAAAAATATCGGATAACCGATAACCCGATATCGTTATCGTGATAACGCCTACCTATGGAAAAGGCGAGTGCTGAAACGTCTTGGCGCTGAAACAGCAAGGCGCTGAGATGGTTGCGCTGAACTAGAGGTGTTGAAAATGAAAGGCGCTGAATTGGCAGTGCTGAAACGTCCCATCCTCTTATTTTGTCATATGCCATTGCTCAAAATCTTGGAAGAGCAAAGGAAATTTCAACTCTTGCATTTCATGGATTAACGCTGTGCAATATCATATCAGTATTATTTAATAAAGGCAAAAATACTCTTATCCCGTTTTGCAGTTCCTGTCTGAGCTTAACTTAAATCTTTAGCTACTATCCCACCTTAGGTTCACCCATTGAGATGCTGCACAACCGCCAAAGTATCGCTGCAATTATTAGTGATGAATCACTATAGTGTTTATGGCGGACAACAACACAACCGTTGGATGTTTCTTGATTCTCCCTCTGTTACAAAAAATAGAGGATTTGACCAGGTACCGTCAAGCAAGTATTCACTCCATCAGCACATTTTTGTATATGTAAGATTAAGTAAGATATCCTTGGATAATATAATATTTTCACAAAAATAATGTAGAACATTTATATTTTAAATAACACTGCATATCATAAATAATTTTGTTTCATCAAAGTGGGCATGTATATTGCAATAGATATTTAAATGACTATACCAGAGCTTGACTTTCTCATAGCATACGATCCTCCTGATTCTGTACTAAATCCTGTCTACACTGCTGCTCATGCTATTTCTATAGACTTGCTAGAACTTATCATTTGTAAGTACAAGGAGGGCTATAAGGCACTCTGTAAATAATAAATACAGAAGCTACCCAAAATTTCGCTCAGCCGATGCTATGGTTCATGCTTCCACCGGGAAGCAGCAATTAATGTCACGTGTCTCAATGAATTTGCTAACATTGTTGTGGTTTTTGACTCATTAATAGATTAAAATACTAATTGAGTACTCATAGTTCAAGGTGATAACGTCAATAATCAAAGGAAAATATATGGAACGAAGAATAAAATGAATGAAATGAATTATTACTTGTTTCTCTGAATAAATAGGTTCTAGGGCCCAACAGCGATTACATACCGAAGGAGACCTTCGTAGATTTGAATTCAGTCCAATCAATTTATTTGGAAGAAAGAAGAATGTGACGGATTCCACGGTAAACCCCCTAAATATTTCCATTATTCTGTCAGTTGATCAAAATTTTGTACTAATAAAAAGCTTTTAACTAATAGTTTTCGTGTATCCTAAAAGAAACAAAGAATTATAATTAAGTTCTAAACAAACATATCCTCAACAGATCCAAGGGAACGAAGGCTACAACACATAATTCAAAACCTTTACATCCCACATCAAAAACTTATATCGGATCCAAACTCTGATGTTCGCAGGTTAATTTAGGAGTAAAACTTGCGCGATATATTTCCATAACAAAACTTTTAGAAGTTCATCGATCGGTATTTATTTTCGAAATATGTTTGCCTATAGGAACAATCAAAATTTTCATTTTTATCTTTAGTTTAACCCAAATAACTGAAAAAAATATTCGTAGACAGTTTCTTTTGAGTGTTGATCTTTAGAGATCCGAACGAAAGAGTTTATTTGGGTAAAAAGATGTTCCTTTGTGGTTTGATACTGTTAGCTCCGTGGTAGAGCACTGGTCTAGATAACAAGCGGTCTGAGATTTGAGTTCTTGCAGAGGCGACGTGATTTTTTCTCGCGGTTTTCTCGGGGTCATCTCTTGTAAGATCTATGTTCGCCTGACCTGTGTAACCTTTGACACACACTTCCTTTATCAGGCAGTATAAGCCTGAACGTGGTAGATGCGTCTTAGTTTGCTCGGCAACCACCATATTTTCAGGACGGAGGTCACCCTCTCGTGTAACAACTTCTCAAAACGATGAGGTCTTTAAGGATGAAGTAGATTAGAATCCGTTCATAAATAGTGTTTAAATACGTAAAAACTCATAATAAAATGCGTCCCAAAGGGCAGACAGAAGGCGTTTCCACAAACCTAGAATCTATCATAGAGTTCCAGCAATAAAAGAAAGACTAACAAACGGCCGACCAGCATCGTCGAAGACTGACGTTCAGTCGTTCGCAAGGGTTTGGATTCCTGGTCCAAAGTCGTATTTTCGAACGAACAAAAAATTCACTTGCGGAGTTAACCTAACACTATGATTTGATAACGATCGAGGGCAACTTAGGCAGGTAGTCATGATAAGAAGCTCTCAAAGTGGTGAAGATAGGAGGACTGATAATGTATGATAGTTTAATCGCCCGATACCTCTAAAGAAGAAACTACTCGACGCGATGCTTAAGCACAACTCTCCGTAACTTGTCCATCCTTCTGGCAGATACCCCTCCTGTGTTTGGGCTGGGGTAGCTCAATTCTGAAAATTTTAGCTTTTATTCTTAAAATCTGCCATGGTAGGGAGAGTTGCTTACCCACCTGGGCCTGAGTACAGCAGCTAAGCTTATCTTGAGGTTTCTTCCACACATTTCATTCCCCCTAATTTAACACTCGTTATACTTTTATTTTTATCCTTACAAACTCATGCCCTCGTTAATTTTCCCTTCTTAGTTTGGAAAATAATGAAACTTTAACTTACAAAAGCGTCGACTTTCCTTAACTACACCATTTGGCACACTCTCCACCCCTCCTGACAGATTTATGTTTTCGTTGGTTGTTGCTCTATAAAAAATAATTAAATCTGGCATTGTAAACTGCCTTAAAAAAAAACAATAAAAATACACTTCTACAATCTCTTCCTACTAATCCTTGATCGGTGGAAATGACAAGTAACAGTAGCGCCTTCTTCTTACATCGTTGCCAGAATAGACATTACATGCATTTCTTAGGAAAAGGCGTTTACAATGGAGGCACTCCAACTTTAAATCTTATGCGATATTTTTCGTGTATAAATTAATATATAACGTGGAGTTGGATTGTTAATCCACCTACTATCCGTACTTTCTCCTGCAATATTCTTCTCAAGTGTTTCACTTAACTATTTGCTATTAAGTTGTATTTTGTTATATCAATTATCGTATTTCTTGATCTATTTTTATGTTACACTCGGGTTATTTTAGTCTCTGGTAGCTTCCCTTACTGGTTTGACCGATGTATACCCATATACAAGTAAAACAAGCAATAGGATATACATATACAGCAGAGATCAGATAGGAGAGCCATTTTAATTAATAGTTTTGTATGGATAAGCGTTGATTAAAAATTAAATTAACTCTTGTTTGAAAGGTTTGTACAACTGAGAAAATCCTTGCAGTTTAACGAATAATTTCCTCAATAATGTAATTCAACGATTATTTCTATAACAAATTACGTCATACATTCACACGTGAATGACTGCGTTGAGTGGGAGCTTCTTCGAAAGGTCTCTGCCTACCAGTGGTAAGAAACGAGCTAATACCTATTTTTCTTAAATTTATTCTGGATAATTTTCATTAAGCACATACTAATATGACGTGTGGAAAAGAAAGATTTGTAGTAAATAAGAAATACGTGAGCGAAGACGAATAAATACGAAATCTTATTTTTTTTATCAGGGAAAACACGTTTCCCTTCAAAGAATGCAGGGCAAAATAAAATTAAAAGGAAGAGCAATAGGTGAATTTTCCCTAAAGGTTGGCTACTAATATCCGACCACACTTATCTCTGGTCAAGATCTACAAGGATATGGAGGAGTTGGTTAAGTAAACACGCTCACAATTAATATTACTTGAGAAGTTCTACAGAAAGAATTCTTCTTGGTTACCTTAAAGCAAGGGACTTGCAGCTCGTGTGTAATGGAGAGCTATTTTGGAGGTTTCTTCAAAGGCTGCCACTTAGCGTAGAACGAACAAGAGTGTGAGTAAATGACAATTTTTCCCTAATCAGTTGAGTGAAGAATAAATAAGGCAGGAAGTTTCCAGGAGTCGTTGACTGCGACATATGGGTTGAGGAAGGGTTTATTAACATGCTTTCTATCTTAACACCTTTTATTCCTTTATACTCCTACTTCTTTTTTTATTACTTTTTACCCCAATGGCGCCAGATATAGCATGGAACCCATGCTCTGGGTAAAATCTGTAAGTCTCAGTACCTTCCAAATTATATAGACAATTTTGATATGCGTTTTTTATGTCAGAAAAACTTGGTGACTCCATTACTAATTCACCACGATAATTTTAAAGACTTTGTGAGGGACATGTGAAGGGTAAAATACCAGTTAAGGACAATGGATGGCATATTAAAATCCAATAAACGTACGAAAAATAATGACGTACAGCCGAATCTCCAAAGACATTACGGGATTATCCCAATAAACCCCACTTAAAGGTTCTTGATGTTCATTTCCCGCTCTGTTGAGTGCTTCAATTATTTCCGTAAGGCATTAAATTTGTGGTTCGGGCAAAGGTTGAGAAGGAAAAAAGTAAGAAGGTAAATTTGAGTAAGGCGCCTCATATCGCAACCAAAATGCGCAGCCTCACAAAATTTCGGGTAGTTTCTTCCTTCAACGTTTTTTTTGTTCTTCCAGGCAAAATTGTCATCAAATTTCATCCTACAAAATATTATAAGGCAACCTCCTATCCCTTTAACCCTTCTGTGCTAGAATAGTCTCCTGGAGTTACTCAACCTTCTTCATAAGTGCCATTCATACGAATGGGCAACCATCTATTTCTCTAAAAGGAGATATTTCAAGAAGCCTTTTGTATAAGATAGCGTTTACTTTAACATGAAATGGGAATGCAAATGTCCCCGCGGATCTTCGTCCTTCTATTTTTTCTTATAATTGACCAATAAGGACGAAGATCCGTAGGGACATACCCATTTCCGTTTTCTGTTAAAGTAAGCGTTATCGTATACAAACAAGGTCTGCTGACTAAAGGTCACGTGCTCTCACTTATTCTGATTTATGAACAAACTCTTATATTCATCTTACTCTTCGCAGAGTCCCAAAGTCAAATGTTCAGTTTTTTCCTCTATGTTTTTACCAGTTTTACGAGTTGTTAGTCCTGAATATATGGATACTAAATTCTCCAATATCTTAACTGTCTTTCCTCTGCAAAAGAGTTGTTCTATAATACAGCTCCTGCTGTGCCTTTTAATTTTAAAAACATTTTGGTTTTACCCTTCTCTGTTTGTTTCATTGACCTTCCCCTTCTTTCAAAAAACTTTAACATTCCAGTTGTTTTTTTAAATACGTGTCAACTATAAAAAACATTCTAGTTCACATTGGGGGAGTCTATTCGGTCGATTGTTCTGTTTGTCCAAATAAATATTTTGGACAGACAGGAAAGCAATTATCTGTCCGTATTAATCAGCATAAATACAATGTTAGGAGAGCTGTAAATAATAGTGCGTTTTTTGTGTATATGTCCGAAAATAACCACTTAATTAATTGTAATTCATCAAAAAAAAAAATTTCAAGTGACTCAATTAAAAGAAACCTTGTTGAATGTCCATGTATAAACCAATTTAATAAATTCGACATTTTCCCTGGCCTTTTAAAATTTAGGTTGTTATGAAAAATCTCATTCTTAAAGAAATTGGCTTTGACTTATGTTCTTAATTTGTTTTGTAATTATAATTTTTATGCGAACCCGATTTGTCAATTTAATTATTGCATTAATTTTGTATTAACATTATTTTATTTCTCTTCCTCTCTCCTTGTCCCTCTCCCCTTCGTTTTAATTTACTTCTCGTGTCTCTCCTAATCTCCCTCTTTAGGCTATCGCTTTATCCGTTAATCGTTTTAACACTTTTGGCTCTGTTCTTGATTCTTTCTTGCCTCTCGGTTTTACCTTTTTACCTGTTATAGCTAAATCTTAATATGAATTTACCCATCCCATTGCATACTTACTCATTGGTTATTTCTTGTCTTAGATGCGGTCCTTTATCTTTTACTAGCTTATATATACCCTTATTATATTATTTTCTCGTGTAGTTATCCTTGAGAATGAACTAAATAAAGGTCGAAAGTACTTGGAAGCACCTTTTCATTTTTCCTGCGGGACATTGCATTCACATATATATATATATATATATATATATATATATATATATATATATATATATATATATATATATATATATGCGGTTAAAAGGCTATTTGACACAGTCTTCCTCAAAGCCCTCGGAAGGAGCTCTTCTCACATACACGAGAACGCCTATTTTAAGTGTTACCTTCTCGTGTATGTGAGAAGAGGAACAATGTTATTACAAAACAAAAAAAAAGCAAAATGGGGACCAACCGACCGACATAGTGAGATGTAGAGTTTCCCGCGACTAGACTCGCACGACACTAATTTTATTGACTCTTGGTGTTGTTTTAAGTCGTGTGTGAGTCTAGTCGCGGGCGACTCTATATCTCACTGTGTCGTTCGGTCGGTCTCCGTTTTGCTTCTTTTTTTTTGGGGGGGTAATCACATTGTAACTATTTGGCCGATTCTAACCAAATTTGAAACCCTTGTGTCGTTTTATTCAGACCCATCCTTATTTTTTAGTCCTAAAGGTAACAGAAAAATCTGAATTCTTTTAGAATACAGGCAAAGGAATAGCCAGAGCTTTTTTATCATCTAAATTTCATTTTGCTTTACTGGCTTCAAAGGGGATGGTAGTTATTTCTCCTAATAAAGAATAAATTTGAAAATCTAATTTAGATGAAATTCGATAAAAGATTCTAATATACGGAAAAAATAAACAGCCATATCTTAATTTTAATAAACTTTCTGAACTTCACCATTTATAATTCCTTTTATTTTAAAAAATTCCAAAGAATTCAATAATCATATTTATTTTTTCGAAACTTCACTATTTGATCATGGTCAATTTTTCCATACAAAAAATATCCCTTTCTTAAAATATAGCGTTAGGGATAATTATAATTAGGTACATTGGCTATTTCCATTGACTCTGATCAAAGCAATTTAATTGTATTTACTATGGAGAGGGACCTCAATTTACAACGAACAAGAATTCTATGTTAATGTTAGTCTTCATTGGATTTAGAAGAAGAGGATGGTGGGAAATCGCCTAACTAACCCAAATTCACCATAGAAGGACGAAGGATTGTTAAAGAAAGGTGTGATTCGATTTAGTGACTAGGTAAAAAGAGACAAAACGGGCTAAATAAAGAGGGATGACGGAAATATTGAGATACCATGTACTTTTCTGGAAAAAAGTTGATACCAGGCAATGACTTCGCCCCCCCCCCCCATCCTACGGAGGGAGCTTGCGCTTCGCTACTAAGATTAACATTTAAAACCTAAAAAGTAGCAGCCATGGTTAAATTTTTTAAATTTTCTGAACTTCGCCAATTATAATAATTTTAAAAAGGAACTCTAAATTAAATTCTCCCCCTTTCAAAATATCACGTTGCTGAAATATAGAGTTATAGAAGATATAGAAGAAGATATATAAAAATAAATTTTTAGGTGCTTCACCATTTGTAATTCTTTGGGTTTTAAAAAAATTCACAAAATTTTGATACCTATATTTATTTCTGAACTTCACCATTTTGTTCTTTGATATTATAAAAGAATTATTAGAAATTACTTTGATACAAAACAGTCATTTCCCTAACTAAGATGAAATTATTATTTAAATACTCAAAAAGACCCCTTCTTAAATTATGTATAGAGTTAGTGATGATGATGAAGAGATATAGGCTGAAACAATTCTAAGACATTCTTAAGGCTGCTTCCCCCTCTGAATTTGCTGATTCATAGCTGTATTTAATGATTCCAAAAAATGTAACTGGACTACAAACTTGTTTCAACAACTTCCATTCTCTTTCAGGTTTGGGGACTTACATATATACTTGGTGTGCCAAAGCTTTGGAGATCTCATATCCATAACTCTATAATTTAAGATAGGGATTTTTTGAAAATTTCTAGATTTTTTTTTTTTTTTGCTTAGTTGACAAATGACTTCGGGTGTTTTGGAAATTCAAAGGATTGGAATAGTTAAAAAGATCATAAAGAAGAAGAAGAAGAAGAAGAAGAAGAAGAAGAAGAAGAAGAAGAAGAAGAAGAAGAAAAGAAGAAGAACTACAGAACTACAGAATCTAGGACCAGCAAAGACCCTAAGGTCCGCTCGAGGCTAGTCCGCTACACTACATCCAAAACTACGATACACACTTATCTACGAGTGTATCTCTAACATGCTATATTTTTTTTATTATTTTTTTTTTTAAATATATAATCTACTGTACACACTTATCTACATGTGTACAATGTCATGCATATTAACTACTTCAACCTAGGGGGGGTGATAGAAAGTTTTTCTTCTCAACTTCCGCAGCCCTCGACTGCTAGTGGTGAAAATCTAGTTTTAGGATAGTAAGACTATTTATAGGATAGGCGGAAAAGAAAATGGATATCTAAACTACACATGCAAGAGAAATCGCTGGCATCATTTTTAGTCATCATTTTTACTCTCGTTGTTCCTCCGCTTCAAACTTTTTTTGCAAAGACGTTTTTATTTACTGTGCTCAGACTAAGTTATATTTAAACTATTTAAGTGCGCGTCGAGACGGTTTTTAAACATATTTACCGACCTACTATCCACTACGTGGGTGGGTAGCCTATTCCAAATTTGAGTAATTTTAAACGTAAAATAGTTTTGGGCTATACTAGTGTTAAATCGCTTGTTTACTAATTTTAATCCGTGTTGCCGAGTGTTTCCCCTGTGATCCAACTCGAACAAATTCCTATAATCAACGTTTGAAAATCCTTTCAATATTTTAAATACTTCTATTGGAGAGATGGCAAATCTAATGCCCTGAGTCTTTCCTCGTAGGGCCTGTTTTTCAGCTCCGGAATTAATTTTGTAGCCCTACGCTGCACTCTTTCTAATTGAGCGATATCTAGAAGAAGAAGAAGAAGAAGAAGAAGAAGAAGAAGAAGAACTACAGAACTACAGAACTACAGAATCTAGGACCAGCAAAGACCCTAAGGTCCGCTCGAGGCTAGTCCGCTACACTAAATCAAAAACTACGATACACCCTTATCTACGAGTGTATCTCTAACATGCTATTTTTTTTATTTTTTTATTTTTTTTAATACTATCTACTGTACACACTTATCTACATGTGTACATTATCGTGCAATTTTAACTAATCAAACTAGGGGTCGGGGGAGATAGAAAGTTTTTCTTCTCATCTTCCGCAGCCACTCGACTGCTAGTGGTGAAAAGCTAATTTAGGGATAGAGACTACTTATAGGATAGGCGGAAAAGAAATGGGACATCTAAGCTACACATGCAGAGAATCGCCGGCATCATTTTTAGTCATCATAATTTCATATCCTTAAACCTCCGCTCCAAACTCTCTCTCTGCAAGGACGTTTAAATTCACAGTGCTCAACTACGTTATATTTAAACTATTCAAATGCACGTCGAGACGATTTTTGAACATATTAACCGAAGTGCTATCTACTACGTGGGTGGGCAGCCGATTCCAATTTTGAGTAACTTTAAATGTAAAATAGTTTTGGGCTATACTAGTGTTAAAACGCTTGTTCACTAATTTTAACCCGTGCTGACGAGTATTTCCCCTATGATCCAGTTCGAACAGATTGCGAAAGTCAACGTTTGAGAAACCCTTTAGTATTTTAAATACTTCTATTAGCTGGCCACGTAATCTTCTGCGTTCTAGCGATGGCAAATCTAAAGCCCTGAGCCTTTCCTCGTATGATCTATTCCTCAGCTCTGGAATTAATTTCGTAGCCCTACGCTGCACTCTTTCTAATTGCGCGATATCTTTCATTAAATATGGAGCCCAAAATTGAACAGCGTATTCGAGAAGTGGCCGCACAAGGGATTTATATAAAGGTAAAATTACATCCTTAGATTTGAAGGTGAAATTACGCGCGATATAACCCAAAACGCGATTTGCTTTTTTACACGCATCCACGCATTGCTTCGAGAATTTAAAATCGTCTGAGACTAATACTCCCAAGTCTTTTTCTAATTTAACCGCGTCGAAGACTTGGCCTTTCATGGTATATTCTACTCTTAAATTATGGCAACCCAAGTGCATTACCTTGCATTTGCTTAAATTAAATTCCATTTGCCACTTGTCCGCCCAATTGGCAATCGAGTTTAGGTCCCCCTGCAATTTATCGACATCCGATCTTACATAGGCACGATTGCCCAGCTTCGTGTCGTCCGCAAATTTCGAAATCCGACTAAGTATGCCTTTATCTAAATCGTTAATATAAATTAAAAACAATAAAGGGCCTAAAACAGAGCCCTGCGGTACCCCACTACTAACGCTGGCCCAATCTGAACATTCCCCATTTATTACCACCCGCTGCGAGCGATCTTTCAGTCAATTTCTAATCCAGTTTAAAATCTTACCAGTCACCCCAATCGCTTTAACTTTCATTAATAACCTTTGGTGGGGGACGGTGTCGAACGCCTTTTTAAAGTCTAAATATATTACGTCTACAGCTTTGCTTTCATCGTACACGCAAATCATTTTGTGGAAGAATTCGAGCAAGTTAGTCAAGCACGATCTCGCACGCCTAAATCCATGTTGGGTATCGTTAATCAGCTTATTTGCCTCGAGGTGGCTCACTATTTTATCTTTAATTACAGATTCTAAAAGCTTCCCAATTACCGAAGTTAGACTAATAGGCCGAAAATTCGTTGCTTCAAATCTATTCCCCTTCTTAAATATAGGTGTAACGTTTGCTCGCTTGAAATCCAACGGAACTACGCCATCCTCTAATGAGCGATTGAAAATTTCACGCAATGGCTTAACGAGTTCATTTTGAAGCTCCTTTAAATGAATTGGATATACCCCATCGGGGCCCGGAGATTTTGACTTTTTTATTAGCTTAATAAATTTAAGGATTTCCTCGTCATTTATAGTTACATCGGATATGCAATTATCAGCACTACGAACTTCCCCAATTAACGATTCCAATTCGGAAGAATCTTCCACAGTAAACACGCTCGTAAAATGCTCATTTAAAATTTTGGACATTTCTGTCGGAATTTCAGTCAAACGACCATCCTTATCTTTGATCGGCCCTATCGATCCTTTTACGGGTTTCCTATTATTTACGTACCCATAAAACCGTTTCGGTTCATTCTTCGAATCCTTTGCGAGGTTTATTTCATACTTCCTCTTCGCATCTCTGACCGCACGTTTAACTTCCCTACGAGAATCTATGTAATTTTGCCGACTTATAACTGACCCATTGTTTTTATGAATTTTAAATTTTCTATTTCGGTCCCGGATTAAGCGTAGTATTAACGGAATAAGCCACGGAGCTCTCACCGACTTCCCGCTCTTACGCACATACTTAACCAAATCAGAATTCACACGAAGGAGCGTACATCGAAGTTCTGCGTACATCTCTCCTACCGACCTGTTCTCGAATCGTATTCCCCAGTCTATATCCTTAATCCTTTCGCGAAAAATATCGAGAAGAAGAAGAAGAAGAAGAAGATGATGATGATGATGAAGATGAAGAAGATGATGATGATGATGATGAAGATGAAGAAGATGAAGATGAAGAAGAAAGAGAAGAAAAAGGTGTTCTCGGTGTTAAAATAAAGAGTCTATAAAGGGGATTAAAAAAAGCGGTTTAGAATAGCAAATAAGGCCGTAGGCCACAGCCCCGCAGGGGAGCCTATGTAACCAAACTCTCCCTGCTAAGGAAGAGAACAGTGGCTTGTATTTATATATATACAAGATGGGGGAAAATGCAAGTATTCTCTGAATGATGTCATTTTATTTCATTTATCCCTTTTTTGTCTTGAATGCGTTTTTAAAAATTTTGAAATTTAGCTCAAAACCCAGTATATGGTTCCGTATGGGTAGGTTTTTTATATATTTCTAAAGGTATAATTTTCCTTATTATTTTTAGCTTTTAAGACGTCAATGAGGAACAATTTCCCTCGCCTCTCTTTCTACCGAAAATGGAAATTGAAGGAAGAAAGAAATTTAAAATGTGATGTAGTTAATTAATATCAACAGGAGAATTTGCCACGACAAAGGTGTCGTCGACATACCGGAACCATTTACCACCCGGAACAAGAGAATCCAAAAGAATTTTTTTTCGAACAGTTTCATGAAGATATTTGCTATAAGAGGAGAGGGGGGAACCCAGGGGCAACCTTAATTTTTGTTTTAAAAAAAATATTATTTTAACTAAAGTATCATAGCTATGTTTAGTAGTCTTGATTAACCTTTCGCCTATCAGCTGTATTTTCAACGATGCTATTACTTGCCATCCGCACCATACTTAAAAGCTGGATAATGTGCATATGTTATTCCAGTAATTATACATATTATGTATAATTACTCTTAACACATCAGAAGTGGTAAGTAAGGCTTTTATGTGTTTCCTATGTACCTTACCTTTACAATTTTATCTTGGTTCAATTTTATCTTGTAGTCATTTTTAAGTTTCAGCAATATTGAATTTTGTCTGATATTAAAGTCTATTTTTTTAATTTGGTATACCCTATCTTTTTCTTAATCAATCAAAATTTTATAAGCTCTCACATTATTGTTTCGAATAGTAATAATAATAATAATATTAATCTCACTAAGGCACCTGTCTATGTATATGTTTCTGCTCTAATAATTCTATTTTCTTTTTAAATTACATATGTTCAGTGTAAGATTCTTTCAAAATATTATTTATGAATACCATTTCTTTACCCCAAAGATGTTTCCTTGGGGCTGTGACAAGCAGTAAACTTCACCTTCCACATGTGAATTAATAAGTTCACCTGAAATATACCAAAATGTCATATTTGCTGTATGCTTAGAATATTTTTAATAACTGAGGCTGTGTATCGATTTTGTGCAAGTTAGCTTTACAATGGTACTGAAAATAACCATTTAAGAGATTTGCCGCTCATATTGGATTTGATTTTTAAATTCTTCTTGGAGATTTTATTTATATTATTATATTAGGTGTTTTACCGCCGTAGAGATTTTATTTATAAGGATAGTACTTGTGTAATAGGGATACTGGGAGTGGATGGAAATATCACTTTGGTGGAGTAGGCTCTTGATCCGGCAGTACGACTTCCAGGGTTTTTTCTCTCTTATCTGAGTATAATTGAGAAGCGGAAACCGAATTAATGTAGATTATTATTATTATTTACCTGTGACTGAATGGGTTAAACATGCACTTGCGGATAGATAGGAATGAGTAGCTACATTCAGTGCATAAGTTGTTGGTGTCGTCGATGAAGAAAACCCTAAAGGCCTACTTGATGCAGTGTGAAGCATTGTTATACAAACCGCATAATGTAGATTAGCCAATTTTCATATCGCTGCGTTAAATCAGGACGCCTCTTACCCCTATTGGTGAAATAACTAGAGCTCATTTGAAATTCGAAAATATTTTTTATGCAATCTTTACTTGTAGAGTTTTGCCTGGTTCCTCCAATCGAGGTGTGAGCTCATGATATCAGCTCCCATCGGAAGACGGCCAAAGCGTTGAATTTGTAGTTTTTTTATTTAGTTAGATTTTAAAAAGTCGAATCATACACTACATTTTAGGAAAATTTGGTGTTAGAAGGATTCCTAGATATAGTTTTGGGGGTGATGCTAACTTATTATTTTTTTATTAATCATTTTATTTTTAATTTATTTGGAGAATAAACATTCATTTTGTTCGAGGTAATTTGAACTTATTCTTCATTCATTTTTTCTGATTTTCTTCCTACACTGCTTCTTTCTCTTCAAATAACTTATATTCACGTTGAATTTGAACCAAAAAATCTAGTTATATTTATATAGAGATCTTCAAATTATCTTCTTACTCTTGGTTACTTTTAGGGGTGACAAAGTAATGTATTCCTGTTTTAAATGTCAAATTATATCTCATATACGAGTAAGTCTTATTTTCATTTCATTGTAACTGTTAGCTCAATATCGTTTAATTAGTTACTGGCTGTGACATTTGAGACGGTTTTATTTGTCTTCGTTACAATTAAGAATGGTCTCTTTAATGTCTGACTGAACATTAGAAATGAGAAAAGTGACATCTCTTCTTTTGAAGAAGTTTAAAAACTTTCATTTTGTAGAAGATATCACTTATTTTCCTTGATAAATTTCTCTTCATGAAAGAATATAATAAATGGTTAGCCCCTCGGGTGGGGAAAATAAAGATGTCGGATAATTGCTTAGTGCAGTCTTTTTCAACCTTTTTTGATAGTGGGACCCAAATTACTATCTAGAAACAGCCGTGAAGCCCAATATAAAATATTTTACGTATAAATACTTAATTAGGTGGAGGGCACTTCCAAATTAACCTAATTTAATCAAAATAAGACATAAAATTTTGAAAATAAATGAATCTTACGTTAAAATGTTTAATGGGAAATTTGAGCTTAATGATTATAACATAATTCTTTAATATTGGGAGGTACTATTTGACAAGGCAATTCTCATTTCTTCATTCACTTTCTGCAATCTTTCTCTTTTCGTTGTTTTTATGTTGCAAAATTCAGAGAAGATAGTTTCAAAATTCTATCAAGTGCCGTTAGTTTTTTTTAGAAAAGTTTGAAATTTATATTTATTTGCAATTTAGGCATTTTAAAAATGATTTCTTGGTCGCTCCCGTGCCACCCAGGTTGAAAAACACTGTCTTAGTGTTTCCATCCCACATGGTACCGCTTTAGTACATTACAAATTTCTCCATTTATTTATCAAACACTTTCTTTTTGCAACAATGATGAGTAGATTGTAGTTTCAAGACAAGTATTTAACTCTAGGGCTTTTCACTGCTCTATCTCTCTCTCTATTTTTCTCTCTCTCTCTCTCATAGGGCATCCATTTCAAAACAAGTCTAAAAGATGTATTCTAACACTTTATAATGCACTTTTTAGGCCACATTTGGAATATTGCGTGCAGTTTTGGTCACCACATCTAGAGTTCGACACAGAAGGATTAGAGAGAGTCTAGCGTCGTGTGACCAATATGATTCCTCAGTTGCGAACAAAGAATTACCAGGACAGTCTTAAAGCTCTAAACCTCTCCTCTCTTAGACAGAGACGCATAGGCAGGGACATGAGAGAGTTATTTAAAACCATTCATGGTTTTGAAAATGTAAACAAATCAAAATTTCTAATATTTATATCAAATGAATCAACACGTGGTCACAACCTTAAGCTTGATGGAAGTCACTTTCGGGCAGACAAAACGAAATTCTTCTTCTACAAAGGAACCATAAGAATCTGGAATAATCTACCAGATACTATGGTTAACGCAGCTAGTATAGTTTCATTTAAAGAGAAACTTGATAAATAGATGATGAAAAATCCAAACCCAGACTTGTTTTACAGTAGATAAAATAAAGGGCGATGAAAAATAGTAACTAATAAAGTTGCAATCTACTTTAGCAAAATTTTTCCTGCGTCGCCTTTACTTTGACATTTCATAGAACTGTTTTGTTCGATAATCCTTCTGGTACCATGTTGAGGATCAGTAGATCTCTTGCTACCAGACTTTAGATGTAATCTCAATGTTATCTCTCTGTCTCTCTTTCAAATGCAGAAAATTCTAACCTAGTCAACGACTAGTTCTCTTCACTGTTCACTGAAGAGGGGTCCTATCCCTGAGTCCACGGACTGTTACTTGGGTAAGAAGCTGCAAGAAATGGACTTTACCCAATTCGAAGTAGAGAAAAAATCAACGACCTAAAGACAAATATGTCCCCTGGACCGGACGGGTTTCTACCCAAAGTGTTAAAAGAAGTGCGCGATGAAGTGTTGCAACATATGGGCACAATTTCAACATGTCAATCCGGACCGGATGCGTTCCTGGAGACTGGTCTGAGGCGGAGGTGACTCCTATCTTCAAGAAAGGAGACTCTAGCTAACCGTCGAACTACTGACCTATTTGTTTAAATTCGATAGTTGGTAAACTCATGACAAGCATGATGGTGGACAGAATAACGTCATATTTAGAGTTAAACCTGCTACTGAGGAGTTCCAAGCATGGTTTCCAAAGGCACCGGTCATGCCTAACGAACCTTGAGGAATTCTTCCACTTCGTTTTCATTGAGCATGATCGAGATAAAGCGGTGGATGTTGTGTACCTTGACTTTCAAAAAGCCTTTGATAAGGTAGCACATCACCGCCTTCTCCGCAAAGTGCGTGAACTGGGTATATACGGAAAGGTAGCAGGTTAGATAGAGAACTGGCTAAACGGCAGACGGCAACGGGTGGAGTTGAATGGACAGACTTCTAAGTGGGTGCCCGTTACCAGCGTTGTACCTCAAGGTACTGTCCTGGGGCCACTACTTTTCATCATCTATCTGAACGACATAGATGGTGAAATGGTTGCGAAGATTTCCAAATTTGCCGACAATACTAAGTTGGTATGAACGTTGCAAAGGAAGGAAACACTTTCCGCCTACAAGAAGATCTTCGGAAGATTAATGAGTGGTCGGACACGTGGCAAATGCCGTTTAACGTGAGTGAACAAATGTAAAGGGGTGCATATCAGCCACCGAAACTCCCAATCTCAGTATATCCTTAAGGGCACTGCAATTAAATCCACCGACACTGACAAGGACTAGGGTGTAACTATAACTAGTGATCTAAAGTTCTCAAAACAGTGCATAGAGGCAGAAAAAAATGCTCAAAGGATGTTAGGTTATATAAAGTGACAATTTGGATCTTGAAACAAGGAAATAGTACTCTGTTTGTACAATTCACTTGTCTGACCGTATCTGGAGTATGCCATATAATTTTGGAGTCCTTCGTTTCGAAAGGATATCGCGAGACTGGAATTAATGCAATCCAGGGCAACCAAACTGATTCCCTCTATTAGACACAAAAGTTACGACGATAGATTAAGGGAATTAGATCTGTTCTCGTTGAAGACCCGGAGACTGTGTGGTCAGCTTATCGAAGTGTTTTAAATGCTTCGAGGCTTCGACAATGTAGACTACACTGATGTTCCTTCCAACTTAGTGAGGACAGAACTAGAAATCACGGCTACAAACTTGAACTCAAGCATTACCACCGCGATTTGTGTGGGAAACCTTTTACATACAGTATATGTGGTAGCTGGAACGCACTTCCAGTGGAAATTGTTAACGGCAATTCTGTTTATTAGTTCAAGTCAAGACTAGACAAATTCTTGAAAAGTGGCCGTTTGGGAACTTAAGCCGTTGAGCAGAACTGTGTCTGTTCGACTGCTAGTCCAAAGGTACCCTCTTTGAATGGAAGGTAAGGTCTTCTAGGGTACTTCTTATCCTTGTAGCTCTCTCTCTCTTTCTCTCAATATCTCTCTCTCGCTCTCTCTTACAAACACATACGCACACACAATTAATTACTTTAATATTTTCTACCAAGAAAAGAAGGAAAACCAAAGAATTTAATGAATTTCTAAGCAAAGCAATAAAATCATTACAAAAGGAAAGAGTGATAGGACCTTAATCAAAACGTAATCTTATCTAACTTAAAATTACGCAAATTTATTAAACTAATTAAACTTTTTTCAATTTGATCGTTTAGCAGAATTTATTTATGAACGCAGTAATTAAGTCCATTATTTGTTCTCCAATAAATTATAATGCGTTATGCCAAAAATATTTTGTTTCAACTTGGAACTTTTTCCAACTCCGATATTTTTTTCAGCCAAATGGGAAGCAATATTCGATTTTCCACGAAGCAAAAAAATGTTTATGAATTATTACTCAACTTCCAGGAAAAGGTGATTTTCTCTATGAAAATGAGTGTAAGAAGGAATTGAGATTATGTGCGTGCTTGTGTTGTGCAGAAATCCCTATTTCTCTAAGTCCCAATAGAGAGTGGACGGCATACTTTGTTTAGCGTATTTTGATGATTGAAAGAGCGGGAAAAATATATATATGCAAGCACCTTCATACATAAATATAAGGTTGTGAAGAAATTTATGTTGGCTTATAAAAAATACTTCTTAGAGTAAGAGATGTTCAAATTTGCTGCTGGTAAAAAATATCTCGTGCTTTGTTAAGCTTTAGTAAATTTCTATGACTTTATTACCATACCAATCAATACCTACAGCTATGGCCAAAGGTTTTGAAACTGCTATATCAGCATCATCGTCACTTCACTAACTCTATAATTTAAGAAGGGGATTTTTTTGAGTATTTAAATAATAATTTCATCTTAGTTTGTTTATGACGTTTTTTCGAAGTTATTTCTAATAATTCTTTTATAATTTTAAAAAACAAAATGGTGAAGTTCAGAAATAAATATAAGTATCGAAATTTTGTGAATTTTTTAAAACCCAAAGAATTACAAATGGTGAAGTTCAGAAAATTAATTTTTAGATATCTTCTTCTAAAACTATATTTTAGCAACGTGATATTTTGAAAGGGGAGAAATTCAGTTTAGAATTCCTTTTTAAAATTATTATAATTGGCGAAGTTCAGAAAATGTATGAACATTTAACCATGGCTGCTTTGTTTAGATTTTAAATTTTAATCTCATTAACGAAGCGCAAAAATTCCCCGTAGGGGGGAGTTGCGAAGCCATTGCCTGTTTTTTTCGTATAAGAAAATCAATAGAACTAATCAAACGTTGCATTTTGTTGAAGGTGAAATATGGTAAAATTTACAGCCCAACCCTATTTTAGTAATAAATAAGTCAATTGATGAGCGCAATCTTAACAATGGTCTCTTGTCCTTTAAGAGTGCTAGAATTCATTTAGGCATGCTTTAGATCAAATTTGTGATGATATTTTGACTGACATTGTTCATTTTATTATCAATAATCACCCTCAGCAGATCACATTTGGATGGCGTCTGTTTATGAACAGCCAGTTGGATTATCACCAACACCTTCTCTATTGAGTTAAAATCTGGTGAATTCTCGGAACAAAGTCCCAAAGGTTCGTTGCTATTTTAAGTCAAGAACTTTGTTATCGCTTTTGCCGTGTGACAAGGTGCGCCATCATGCTGAAAAATACAGTTATAATCCGAAAATTGGGCGTCAACTTTTGGACAAAGGTGATGATGAAGCAAGTTTGGGTACCATTTTGAGTTCATGGCAAGATTCTCGGGTAAAATTGAGAGGGCTTCAGTTCCTTTAGATGAGAAGTAATCTCAGATATGGATAGTGTCCGGGAGTTTCACCGTCATTTCGACACAGGACTCGTGAAAGCAATACCCTATTCTCTTCTTAAGGAAGGAAGCTTCATCAGAGAATATGAACAATCAGAAGTCCATTCTTTATTATGGCGTACATAGTGTCGCAATCAATTTTAAGGCACTTTTTAGGTTTTGTGGAGCAGACCATCCAAAATTTGGAAATGAAGACGAAAAATATCTGAAAATATTGTACCCCCCATTCTTGTGGAGGGCCAAATTTGGCTTAAAAATTATCTTATCCGCAGTGTGAGGCTGGTTTTATTCAATTATTATAGATCTCGTCTCTAAAACTAGAAATGGGTAATTTTCGTGCAGGAAGAAAATTTGCATTTTAACTCCCTATGTATCTAAGATTTAGTCAATTTTAGATTGAGGAATTCATTGTTTGTAAACTACTCGAAGGGAACTATAAATTTATCGATGTATGACGAATTTACGAGTATTTCCTATGGAGGGATATGACTTTAATTGTTTTGAATATAGTCGTATGTTATCGATTTACTCATTACTTGTATTATTTCTGTTTTATACTCACGGGTCTTTCTCTTATTCATTTTCAGGGCTAAGATGAGTAAAAAAACTAGAACATTAACAAGTCACAGTATATTTTGCTCCCAACTGCCAGAACTTTCTCATTATGAGTTATTAACAAAACAACAGGTTGGAATATATATATTCAGTATGTAAAAGACAATAAATACAACAGGAACAAGGATGTTATTCCTAAAGTATCCGAGGCCCTTACTGAAATTTAGAACAAAACTAGTATTCTGGTTCAGCCGATCAAGAATGTTAAAACCAAATTGCTAAGATTGGTGGAAGAAGAGTCAGTGGTATCAAAGCAAGGAATGAATGCCACTAAGAGGTAGAAGTTTATTCACCATTGGGTCAACCTTTTGATATAGCAGGTTACCAGTGTGCTGGTCTCTTGGATTGCAAATTTAGGAAGAACATGAAAGTGCCACGTCAAGAGTATGAATTTCTTATTGACCAAAGAACTGTGCGTCACATGAAAATTGGATGGGTCGATGTAAAAATGAGTCAAATGATTTAAAAAAGGATAATCAGAGAAGATCAAATTTAGGAAAGAAGATAAAAAGAAGAGTAACAAAAAGAGAAGCAAAAAGAAAAGAAATTACAATTGCAGACGAAGCCTTGGATGAATGGAAAAAAGTCTTTGCGAGGTCAGAAAACAACATCATACCAATACCAAGAATTGCCATGGAAGCAGATCAGTATTCTGGGTCAAAAGGTGCTGGCGCTCTTATTACTAGTGCAGCCTTATTTGACTATGGTATTATAAATTCAAAAGTTTGCTCCTATGTAATTTACCATCACATAGTCTGGAGGGTACTATAGAAGTTAAGGAGGAGTTTCATCAAATCTGAATGTTTGGAAGATAAGAAAATTACTGCTTTGTTTTTACATGGGAGGAGAGACACAATACTAACTAAAAAAGAAAGGGAACAATTGGTATGGAGCAAAAGAAATTCAAGATCACGATTTGCTTGTAGGAGAACCTGGTACTTTCAATTTAGATCATATAACTATTGAACAAGGAACATATGCAGGTATTGCAGACGGACTAATGAAATTGCTTGTTTAAAATGATATTAAAGATGAGATAAAATCAGTGGGAGCTGACAGAACTGCAACTAATACTAGTTACAAGAATGGACCCATAAGAGGGCTGGAAAGTCAATTACAGTTTGCATCTAAATGAGTTGTGTTTGAGGCACCTGTGCAAGAAATATATTGGTTTACCAGGAAGTGGAACTCACTGTAAATGACCACTTGTTAAATACTCAAACACCTGTGAAATTCTACCAGTATCACCAAATGGCTTTCAATGTACTTTAGATTGATGCTGATCTCCTATATACGAGGTTCGGTCAATTACTTTTACAATTCGGATATAAGGAAACGAGATATGACGAAAAGTGTTTTATTATTTTTCAATATAACTACCCTCGACTTTAATGCACTTGCGCCACTTGTCCCTGAGGCTTCGAATTCCCGACAACCAGAAATCTCCCGACTGCTGTTCAATCCACTCTTGGACGGCGAGCTGGACATCTTCATCGTCCCCAAACCGGCTTCCACGCAGTGCAGCCTTGAGCTGACGGAATAAAAAGCAGTCGCTAGGGGATCCCAGTGATGGACCTATGTTTCATCACCTGTCACTATGCGTGACTCGAATCCCACCGATTCTTGGTTGTACAGGAGCAGCAGCTCCTCCGAACTTTGACGACGTTGAAGTCGATCATCGGGCGTGAGGTTTCTAGGGCCCCATCGGGCAGAAACCTTTGTCATGGCCATATTGTCGTGGATGATGTTGATAACACTTCCATGTGATATTCCAAGTTGTTGCTCAATTTCTTTGACTTTCGCTCGTCGATTTTCGAAGATCATCCGCTCCACAAGGGCCACATTGTTAGTTGGTCACGTTTGATGGGCTTCCTGTACGGGGATCATCTTCAAGGGACTGACGACCATGGCGGAACTCCCTATTCCAGCGAGCAATGGTTGCATGGAAAGGGCGGTGTTGGTGTACACTGCAACCATGCGTTCATGGATTTCTTTTGCATTCTTGCCTTCTTTGATCAAAAGTTGGATCACTGCGCGGTGCTCAACCTTCTCTTATGCAAGATGGTTCACCACTGTCAGCAGAATATGCCGATCTTATGTGGCAACAGAAAAACCTAATTATGACTTGTATGTCCTCAAAGAATTTGCCGTGTGTCATCATGGGCCCATTTGGTTTCACCTCAAATTCTCTCCGAAATACACGGAGGGGGTTAAACATCTGGAACAGATAAATCTTCTGCAAATACTCCAACCTTCCAGAGAAGCCATAGTATGGCAAACAATACAAAGGAATTACTACTAAGACCATCCTGAGAACGTCTTTTTGGCAATGTTGGCAGACGTTGATCAGAAGAACAGAAAATTAGCATTGAAATAATCAAGAAGATTCAAGAGGTTACTGTTTAGGAGGAAGAGATACTTGATATCACGCCACCAAAATAGATAAGTCTGCTAAGAAGCTAACAGATCTACTTCCTCAAGAAGAGGAGTTTAGGTTTAAGGCACCACTTACAATCCATCTATCTAATGATGATCTGCAAAATATTGTCAACGAGCCACTCTCTATTGACATTCCATGCCATTTTCAAGGTGTGAAGCGGTGTGTTAACGGTGACGGAAGCTTCTGACGAAGTTTATGAGAAAGAAACAAGAGATGGCTACATTCAGGCTGTACTAAAATCCCGTGACTTCGTGCCATCTTTTGAAACAAAGCAGGATTTTAATGTATCGGTTGACAAATAGTATATATCAGTTAGATAATAAAATTTTAACTCCTGACTTGTCATTAGACTTCAGTTTAAACCCAACTCTAATGTTTTAGAAGCAATTATAACAACAAACCAACAACTCTGATGGTGTATGTCTTTCTGGTTCGAAAATTTAAAAATATTAAATTTTGACCTCAGAAATGGCGTGTCGCAAATATCTCTCAAAAAACTTTTATTCCACTTGAGAAATATATGTACTCAAGTGTACAAAACCTGAAATGTGCAGGTTGATTTACTGAAATTTGCTTAAATTTATCGATGTTACGGCCTATTCTTTATATTTCCGATAAAAGTGGATCTTAGACGTAAGGTTCTTCTTGTTAAGATGGGACTTCATAGCACCCCTTCTTCAACTTGAGACATTTATCGACAATTCTCTTCCTCACTCTGTGTGCTGAAACTTTCACACTTGTTACCTTCCAGCCGTGAGCAAGCTTGGAACTGGAGGCAACCCGATCTTTGAACTGGGACCTTACCAAAAGGTGATCTTGGCTATTATTTGAAGCTCTTTGGGGTCCAGAAGACTTCTTCACGGGAGTGTAGCCATTCCTTTTAAAATCAACGATGATCGTAAAGATGGTGTTTATTGATGCAATACCCTTAACCACTATCTCCTTGCATTTCAGTCAATTTTGGGGCAGGTTTAAGTATTGTTGCACGTTTTTCTTTGGAAAGAACCATTTCTGGAATTGAAAAAGGCTTCAAACATTTATTTTTACAAAAATGTGTGAAATATAACGTTTCCGTGTGAATATTGTTTCATCTCTATTGGGTAGAAATACCCTTTGGTCATTTCTTTACAGAATATTACGGGAGATGCAAAATGGACTCTACCAATTAAGCGCCCAAAACAAACGCTTAATCGATTATAAAATTCCCTTCCTATCTCCAACTCGTGGTCTTCAAATATTGAATGCTACGCTTTCCATTAGAATGGATTTGAAAGTCTTTATTCATTATGAGCTTCTCAATATTAAACACATAGCTACTACAGACCTTTATGTTTAAATGTAGCTATTCAACAAATCGGTCCTTAACTGGTGAACCAAAAGGGCGTCCTCCATCAAAATCATGGCGACAAGCGTCACGTTTGAACCTAGAAAATATTAATGGCTTAGGGATCTTCTTCCTCCTCCATCATATTTCTTGGAATCCTTTAAGAAAATTTCTAATGCTTAGTTAATAATCAAAGATCATTGTTAATAATGAAAGAAACTACTTTGATCAATAAATATATTTTTTGTATATTTGAAAAATTGTTTACTTTTTAAAAAAACGACATTAATCACTTCGCAAACGAAAAATATATTCTTAAATTATTGCAATAAACCCCAAGAGAGTATATATATGCATATATATATACTTAGTAGTATCTGTCGTAGAATGACTCCCGACGATATACCATATATCACTATTCGTTGAGGGAACTTCCTTAATTATCTCTAGAGTGCGTTTTTACTGTCTGGCGGCCGATATTATGTATCTTCAAAATGCTTAAGAAGTGGAACTGAGCTCAAGGATAATAATATTGCTATCATTAATAAAATAGAGTTTTATTAATAATAACTATCAGCAAACACAAAAACGGAAAATATTGACAAACAGAATGGAAAGGGTCGTGGAGACTCGGGCTAATCCAGGGATTTAAGGGATCACAAAAGGTAAAACAAATATGGAGTTAAAGAGATGGGATGGTTCGATAAACCATTTAAAGCACAGGATAGAATTGACAAATAAGGGATCAATACTCAAAAGGTGACGCTTGGCTTACGTAACTTCATTAGGGTGCAGTGGAAGGTACTTGAAGGAATATTCGGTCCGCTGGCGAGTTCCAGCCGAAGGGGGGGGATAAAAGGATCCTGACGTGGCGTCTTGGAAAGGAGAACCGTTACTCGACGAACGGCTTGACGAACAATGGCTGTTCTAGGTTGTTCTCTTCTGAACAAAGGGGGGATGAGAACCGTCTCTTGTCTACGGGCTCAAGAACAATGGCTGTTCTAATGTTGTTCTCCTTTGAACAACAGGGGGGGTGAGAACCGTTTCTTGGCGAAGGGCTCAAAACGAACAATGGCTGTTCTAATGTTGTTCTCCTTGAACAACAGGGGGGGATGAGAACCGTTTCTTGGCGAAGGGCTCAAAACGAACAATGGCTGTTCTAATGCTGTTCTCCTTGAACAACAGGGGGGGGGATGAGAACCGTTTCTTGGCGAAGGGCTCAAAACGAACAATGGCTGTTCTAATGCTGTTCTCCTTGAACAACAGGGGGGGGATGAGAACCGTTTCTTGGCGAAGGGCTCAAAACGAACAATGGCTGTTCTAATGCTGTTCTCCTTGAACAACAGGGGGGGATGAGAACCGTTTCTTGGCGAAGGGCTCAAAACGAACAATGGCTGTTCTAATGCTGTTCTCCTTGAACAACAGGGGGGGGATGCCTTGGGGACTTGGCGTCACTAAAGGCTCGAACCTTTGGCACTCAAGGAATATTGTCCTCCTTCTGGACAAGTGATGGTGAATCTCGAGGTCGAGGTCCCTTGGCGCACAAAGGGAGAGAGGGTCGTGGTGATGTTTCGCGACGAAAATCTGGATCTCCAATCTCATCTTAGTGGTGAAGTTTCCATATAAATAGCCAGGACATCTCCTAGGCGTGGGGGAGAATGGGGTGGAAGCTTCGAGGGAACGCACAGCTGGGCCGGAGAAAAATGCCTTATCTGTCCATAAGCCTAACTCGATCTGGCGAGGTCGGCGTATGGGGGCGAACGGGGGGGACGATAACCTCCTTGTTTAAACATTGACGTCCGGTAGCTGTTGATAAGACTCCAAGCCTCGAATCGAAGATGCACGTGGGCCTCCTCGAGGTTTTAACTAATATGGGATAGGAGTTGAATTTAACACAGATTCAACTCGTTCTATCACACCCCTCCATTCCAGGGGAAGTTGTCACTTCGAAAAAAAAAGAGAGAAGGGACAACGATAGAGCTCCGTTGTAGGGAACTCGTTTTCTTGTACCAACCGTATCTTCCTGCACCTAACTAGTATTACCTCAATACATGATTATTTTGATCTTTAGATTACAGGGGAAAATAACCTTTAATACAACTTAATAAAAAAAAAGGGCATGGAACAATGAAATGTTATAAACTTAGTACATACGGGACAAAATAATTTATACGTAAATTAATAAGAACAAATATATATACATAAAAATTAAAATTAGACATTGAGCGTTACAAAATTCAGACATATACATTAATTAATTATATTACAAAAGAATCTTAAATTAAGTCGTACAAGACGGTATATACCTACATGGAGATACTAATCCTATGAATACAATTGTTCTACGCTGTTCGGTAACGCATTCCTACTGAGTGCGTCAGCGACCTGGTTATCGGAACCTTTGATATAATTTATTTTAAATTGATACTCTTGCAAGAGTAAACTCCAGCGAATGATGCGGCCGTTTGAGTGTCTCAAATTCCTAATATAGGCTAACGGACGGTGGTCGGTTCCTATTCGAAATTCTTTACATATCAAGTACAGCTTGAATTTGTCTATGACCCAGATAATTGATAGAGCTATCTTTTCTCTAGTGGCATATCTCTTTCCGCGTGGTAATAATTGACGACTAGCATATGCAACTGGATGACTCATTCTGTCATCCACGTATTGAAGGAGTACACCTCCAATGCTCTCGTTGATCACGTCGGTCTTAACCCCAACGGATTTTTCCGGGTTGGGCAACTTTAAAATGGGGGCAGAAATGAACTTACTTTTGAGCTGATTAAAATGGGAAACAGCGACATCATTCCAACGTAAACGATCGGGGAAATTCTTTTCCTGAAGAGGGCATAGGGGGGTCGAAATTGCAGCGAAATTCGGAATAAAACGCTGATAGGGAGAAGCTGATCCTAGGAACGATCTTAATGGCTTCTTTGTAATCGGGAGGGGCATGTCGGCGATTGCCTTAATCTTGTTCTCGTGGGGACCTAACTTGCTTTGTCCTATTTTGAAACCCAAATATTTAACGGGTTCGTGGGCAAAATGGCATTTGCTGGGGCCAATGCTGAGGCCATTTTTACGCAGTCGCTCGAAAAGAGCTAATAGGGTGGATAAATGGTGATTCCATTTAATTAGTTCTTGGAGCTGACTCTTTTGACGTGGTGTCAGCTGCGCGTCACTACCCAGGTCAGAGGGTTCCAAAGACTCGCCTGGTAGGGAAGGAGGAGGGTAATCGGCATCAGGTTGGATGCACACTGTCTGGATTACCTTAAGGGACTCCGCGGGGCAATCCTCTTCAAGCGCCGATGCTTCGTCCAGTTCTACGAAGGTATCTCCATGGGCGCGTTGGGGGTTCTTTTTTTCTTGGGGTCCAGGGACAGTCTCCGTGTCCTTGTCTGGGGCCTTATCACCTAAGGGTGTTAGTGATTCACACTCCTCTTTTGCCGTCCTAAAGTCCTGGTTAGGGGTCTCCGAGAAATCGGACGGTATCGGGGTTCTGATGGGGACGGGCTCCTGGGCTTCTTTCTTATCTCGGCCTTGAGGAAGGGCGGCCTGAAACACAGGGTCGAAACTTACTTGGGGGCTCTGTCCTATAAGTACGGAACAGAATTTTATGGGTGCTACAATGACTTCAGCCCAGCCATTATAATATTGACACTGCAGGTAACATCTAGCGACGGGGAATCGGTTCGCCCGCCCAAGTTGGTCATGTACCACCGCAAATTTTTCGTGGTTAGAGGCCACTGGGAGGAGTTCGTCGGACACGATGAAGCATGTACATCCTGTGTCCCTGACGAGAGTCGATACTCGACAGCTGTCCACGCTGCCCTCCTCATATTTCAAAGTTCCCGATGAACTTTTACCAAAAACAAAATTTACCTGGTGGCCTGACGGAGGGGGAGAAGTTTCTGCTTGGGTCTGCATCACCGGGGGAGCCGGGGTTGCATTAATCTGGTGAACTTGGTGGGCTGGTCCGCTTTTAAGCCTAGAATTTTGGGGGCAATTCCAGCTCATGTGGTTTCTACACCACAGGTGAAGCATATGGTTGGTCGCTTCGGGAAGAGAGATGGAGGAGAAGTCTTAACGGGAGGTTTGGAGTCCCGTTGTTGGTTTTGGGGAAAGAAGTTTGGGGGTTTTACGGGGCTCGGAAACTTTGTCAGCTTTCCTGGGAAGGGGCGCAAGTCCGTCCTTCTTTCTTCTCGTTGGATTTCTTGTTCTCGTTCTTCTCGTTGTATTTTTCCTTCTCGTTGGATTACTCTTTCCCGTTCCTCTTGTCGGATTACTCTTTCCCTTTCTCTTTCTACCTTTTTTCTTTGAACTTCTGCTTTAATCCGAGCTAATTCAATCTGAAGCTCAGCTTGTCTTATCCGTTCCTCTCTTTCTCTTTCTTCTCGTTGTATTTCTCTTTCTTCCTTTTTTCTTTGTATTTCTCTTTCTTCCTCTTTTCTTTGCTCCTCTTGAATGTACTCAATTAGTTCTTTTCCGGAAAGTCCACAGGATTCTCCTTGCGCTTTAAAGATTTCAAACTGAGTCATCTTTGCCCTTGGGGGCGCACTAGTCAACCAACTAAAATTCCTCGCAACAAGAATTATGCCTCTATAGAATTAGCCTACCTAAATATGGGCACTGACCTATTCGTACTTGGTTTCTCAATCTAAATAACCACTGACTAAAATCACAAAAAAACAAACAAATTATTATAACCGTTCCTTGAGCTACTCCAGCTTCTTAAGTTTAAAAAAAAGGGGGGGATAGCAATCGTTAAAACAAAAGGGAACTGCTATATTCTATTATTATAACGAATAACACTATGCTTTACTCGACTGAGACCAGTGTTTGCAAAGATATAGCGTTAAACCTTACACACCTGATACTAAATTAAATAGTATATATATATATGTCGTAGAATGACTCCCGACGATATACCATATATCACTATTCGTTGAGGGAACTTCCTTAATTATCTCTAGAGTGCGTTTTTACTGTCTGGCGGCCGATATTATGTATCTTCAAAATGCTTAAGAAGTGGAACTGAGCTCAAGGATAATAATATTGCTATCATTAATAAAATAGAGTTTTATTAATAATAACTATCAGCAAACACAAAAACGGAAAATATTGACAAACAGAATGGAAAGGGTCGTGGAGACTCGGGCTAATCCAGGGATTTAAGGGATCACAAAAGGTAAAACAAATATGGAGTTAAAGAGATGGGATGGTTCGATAAACCATTTAAAGCACAGGATAGAATTGACAAATAAGGGATCAATACTCAAAAGGTGACGCTTGGCTTACGTAACTTCATTAGGGTGCAGTGGAAGGTACTTGAAGGAATATTCGGTCCGCTGGCGAGTTCCAGCCGAAGGGGGGGGATAAAAGGATCCTGACGTGGCGTCTTGGAAAGGAGAACCGTTACTCGACGAACGGCTTGACAAACAATGGCTGTTCTAGGTTGTTCTCTTCTGAACAAAGGAGGGATGAGAACCGTCTCTTGTCTACGGGCTCAAGAACAATGGCTGTTCTAATGTTGTTCTCCTTTGAACAACAGTGGGGGTGAGAACCGTTTCTTGGCGAAGGGCTTAAAACGAACAATGGCTGTTCTAATGTTGTTCTCCTTGAACAACAGGGGGGGATGAGAACCGTTTCTTGGCGAAGGGCTCAAAACGAACAATGGCTGTTCTAATGCTGTTCTCCTTGAACAACAGGGGGGGGGATGAGAACCGTTTCTTGGCGAAGGGCTCAAAACGAACAATGGCTGTTCTAATGCTGTTCTCCTTGAACAACAGGGGGTGGATGAGAACCGTTTCTTGGCGAAGGGCTCAAAACGAACAATGGCTGTTCTAATGCTGTTCTCCTTGAACAACAGGGGGGGATGAGAACCGTTTCTTGGCGAAGGGCTCAAAACGAACAATGGCTGTTCTAATGCTGTTCTCCTTGAACAACAGGGGGGGGATGCCTTGGGGACTTGGCGTCACTAAAGGCTCGAACCTTTGGCACTCAAGGAATATTGTCCTCCTTCTGGACAAGTGATGGTGAATCTCGAGGTCGAGGTCCCTTGGCGCACAAAGGGAGAGAGGGTCGTGGTGATGTTTCGCGACGAAAATCTGGATCTCCAATCTCATCTTAGTGGTAAAGTTTCCATATAAATAGCCAGGACATCTCCTTGGCGTGGGGGAGAATGGGGTGGAAGCTTCGAGGGAACGCACAGCTGGGCCGGAGAAAAATGCCTTATCTGTCCATAAGCCTAACTCGATCTGGCGAGGTCGGCGTATGGGGGCGAACGGGGGGGACGATAACCTCCTTGTTTAAACATTGACGTCCGGTAGCTGTTGATAAGACTCCAAGCCTCGAATCGAAGATGCACGTGGGCCTCCTCGAGGTTTTAACTAATATGGGATAGGAGTTGAATTTAACACAGATTCAACTCGTTCTATCACAGTATCTATTCAAAAATATTTTGTAATTCAAACAATAATAGGCAGATTTATGGATACACAATGAGTAGAAACTAATAAAAACAAAGAGTATCATTTTCAAATCCTTTTTTTCCAACTTAAACAATTTAAATGAAAATAAACAAAATCCATTTTCAAGCTTTTAGTCAAAGTCAAATGCATTTCAAGATCGCGAAATATATAAACAAATACTCGTATCCCTTAACTGATGTATGGCTCACCCTCTTGTGCCATGCCTATGTTGGGGAATGCAAAGCCTAATCAAACTCTCTAAGTGATGTGAGTTGGAAGAGGGTGGAATGCATAAGTCAGGTAGCCACTCTTTTTATCTATCATAATTTTGTCTTCAGTTCAATCGTTTACGCAATGCGTGACCGACGATGCATTAATTCACGTTTTCTTTTAATTAGTATTATGAATGATCTGGATTTTGTCCTGTTTAAGTGTAGGATTTATTTTGTGACACGTTTGACAAATATTCACATAGTCCTATTGGGCAATTTTCAAGGTTTATTGCCCCCGCTCATGGACTTAACCAGAAGACCTAGAGGTGTAGATTTGAAACTCTTTAGGCTTTTCTCACTTTAGAACTTAGTTTTAGAGCCATGTACGCAATTATACCCTTGTCTCCTTTCTTCAACTTAGTTAGAAATTTAAATTAGTTGAGAGACTTATATAAGCCATTAATTAATTCTAGCTGTTTAGGTAGTGATCACCCAAAATTTGATATAGGCATATTTTGTAGTTCCTATATTTTATTGCTTCACTTAGCGTATATATCTGTCCCTTACTATTTTACACGGCAAACAAATGATATCTATAAATTTTATTGGTTTTATGATCGATCCCGGTGAAACATATAATGGAATACATTCTAAAATTAGACTCGTTTTCAACTCCGGGAATAAATCTTAGGTAACGGATCTCCATTTTTCGCTTAACTAGTGGTAGAATTTTCATTATAATTTGCGAGCTTTTTCCAACCCGTCCTTTAGATCACTCACACTCTTTCTCGATCGTTTTAAGATCTATGGTATTTCCTATGCCGTAAATATGTATATTTGTAAACATACGTCACAATTATAACGTTTACTGATCTACCGTAGGATAGTTGCTTTTAAACAAAAGAGAACACCGTAATTATTTATTTGTTTGTCTAAAGCGTCTGTCTGGCGACTGCCGTCGAGAGCAGAGAGGCCGAAAATAAATTAGCCTAATAATTAGGCAAAATTGAAAGGAAAACAAGAACCACAGAAAAACTAGCAAAACTCCACGAAAAAAAAAACAACTAAGAAACACAAGGAAAATGAGTATTCCGGCATCGGACGGAGGCGTGCTTCTGTCCCGGGTTCGAGCATGCTCCCAATATCCCCAAAACTATATACAATGAAGGAAGTCTGCTTCCTTCAAAAATAGTACAAATCAACAAGAAGATGTACAGAAACCCATCCAAAGTAGGAGTGATAAGCGGTATCGACCTCGCTCACCCAATTACAAGGACAGGTAACTTGCAAGAAGATCCTCCAGACAGCTGGACACTATGAGAGAACATACAGTAGTCGCAGTTAGGTGCAGGTGAATTTGAGACACTATTCCACACTGGAAAGGTTCCAGCGTGTGCGCCAAAAACCACAAAAGTAATACTCTCAGCGCTTTTAAAGCATTGGGGAACAGAGGCATGCCGTTACATGGTCAAAAGTGTCACCCTCCGCGGTGGCGTCATGTCCAAAAACATAGACGCAACTTGGCCGAGAGATCTATCGAACTCTCGAAGGAATTGCCTTCCCCTAACCTCGAAAGGCTTACAGTATTATTTGCATATATTAGTGGTATAGGCACCGTCCAGATCAACTGAGGATAAAATCAGAGCCATTGGCGACAGAAGTAGAGCTTGGCTTCTGCGTACAAGAGGTATATCTCCAGCATAGAGACTATAGGACACAGCCAGAAGGCATTGTTCACCCAAAGGAAGCCGGTGTTGTTGAAGGTGTTCATCTCATGCAAATCATGCCCTGCTTCGAATCCGTAAAATTTACATCCGAAAAAACAGCATCGGTAAAAGACAATAACAGTAACCCTATCAGTACTCCAGATGTCGAACGTCACGAGACAAAGAATGGCCATTGCCTGACACAAAAGACCCTAATGTTGAGAACATGAGCATCCCGTGTGAGACGTCGGTCAAACACAATTCTCTTGGAAATGTTGCAACACTACCAAATCCAGAAGAGCCGCATTTAAGAACAATTCCAGGTCCGGGTTTAAAGTCATGAATGGATACAAAAGTACACTGACATTGCGCTTCTGCGCAACGAGAGATGAGGATTTTCAATAATTGTTGGTTGCACTCAAAACTCCAGAGTTGGCGTCTGGGCTGAGCTGAAAGAGATCTAAAAATCATTCAGGTAGACTAGCGAAGACAACTTCTGGTGGCAACGAGGTGATCGCATTGATGCTTAATTTAATGAGAATTTTTATTGAGGACACTTGCATGAGGGAATATTCTTACCATATTGGAATGGAGAGAGCGCCACGCACCCGGACGAGGAAACGATGATCTCACAATTGCACTCTCAATTAATTGCTATTTTTTATATTTTTCACTAATAATTCTCCAACTCTTCCTTGCCAATCCTACCACCTAACTACTCCCTATTTTACCCAAAATACCTCACTTGTCACACACTCCTTTTGTTTCTATTAGGTCTCCTCTCGTCCCCGTGTTGTATCAGGGAAGCACTTTCTTATCGCTTATCTTAAATCGTAAATTATGACTTTCTCTTTCTCATTAAAATTTAACTTTGCCTCACTTATCTATTATTTTCTTCTGTACAGATTGTGTTAAACCCTCATTTTTACTCGTCCCTTTTAATCTTTTAATCAGTTAATATAATTAGTTAATTTTGTTTACTCCTATATTTTTGTCCAGCCCGAAACATCAATTAAATGAAACTTGCTGCCTTTGTTTTCGCTTTAGTCTAAACTATATATATATATATATATATATATATATATATATATATATATATATGTGTGTGTGTGTGTGTGTGTTGTCCTTACCTTATAACAAAGTTTTCAGTCGAATTCTCAGTCTCCTCCAACCGCTTAAAAAAAATATTATAATTAAATATTAGTCATTGTTACATCGTATCCTAGTCAAGAACTCTCTTATCCAGTCAGGTAGGGTTTATTCTATAGTGTTTAATGATTGTACTAAATGTTATTATGTAGAAACCGGGAAAGAATTCAAGGTACTTTTAAATCACTGTTTGCAAACAGAGTGAGATATCGTCTTTATTTTACATATTTACAATTTGCATTCAGGCAATCAAGTGGAACAGCGCCAATCTATCAGCAATTGTAATAATTATGTTTCCAGAAAGATTTTAGAAATCAATAAAACTTTTTTCAATTTTAATTTGAACCCTGAGTTATTCTCGTTAAATCCAATTATCTATCACTTCATAGATCGTCTCTCAAATTAAAATTCTCCTTCGTTTTGTCTCCCGTACTTAGCGTTTGTGTGTTCTTAGATTATGCATATTTCTGTACACTGGCTTCTATCCTGCATATATATATATATATATATATATATATATATATATATATATATATATATATATATATATATATATATATATATATATATATATAAAGAACAACTAGACCAGGCAATAGAAAAACAACTGTTTAGAACAGCATTATCACCCCCTTCATTGCGCACTAAAGATAATAAAAGGACTTATCCATAGCTCTGCGTACAGTATTTTCCTCTATGGCTTGATCGTCTAGCCGTGCTATTTATACGACTCAGATTTCCCATAAACTGTTCATTGACCTTTATTTTTTCTCATAAACTTTAATGGACTACCACGGCTTCTAATCGACTGCTTCATAAACAGATGACCTTAAGACTTTGTTAATTTCCTCGAAATTAATGCAGCTTTCCTTAAACTAATAGGATTTGAGCCTGTGACCTTATTCAGCACATTTGCAACCCTTTTGTCTCTCTATCTTTCCTTCATCTTCCATCTTGTATTCTCACTCCCACTTCTATCGTTGGTGCGAAGATACTATTCTGCTTACCATTAAAGCTTTCACCACATTCAAAAATTTATTCTAATGATGTGAATCAGAATTACAAATATAGGTGAATTAAACATAGTAATAAATAATAATAGTAATATTTTACGGATAAATAAAATTGTTCTACGCCACTTTCATTCTCCAAGCAAGTGATTGGCTGATCCCCTTTTAAAATGCTGCTTTCTTTTCGGTAGTGAATTCTAGGACTGAAATGGAATAGCTGAATGATGGTCTGGAATGTCAGAAGGTGAAGGTCAATTTAGATGAACTTCCTGCCTGTGACAGGCCCAGAGGGGTGAGTATGAAGAACGACTTTAGACACCGTCTATGAATCTCCTGAGCACTTTTTAGTTCCACAAATAATTGTCTTCGCTTCCTCCCTCTACGTCATTTCTCAAAATTCATCACCTGTCACACGTAACCCCGTGCGTTAGGCCCACTGAATTCAAATGCAAACCTCGTTCTAGAATAGGTTTAGGAGTCTCAAATAAGCGTGATATTAATGTATATTTTGGACGAGTTATTTGCATTCTTAGCAAACTTTTCATCGCAAATTACTTTTTTATCTTCTTTCAAATTCTTTTATTTCCTAATTATTCTCCTCATCCTTTTCTCCTTTACTTCTAAACTATTTTTTATCATATAAAGAGTTACCTAAAAGTAGAGGCATCGAGCATTTACATATACTCTATGTTAATGTATACAATCTTCTAGGTATATACACTATTATAACAATATATACAAAGATAACAGTATGCGAATAAAACTATATAAAGGTAAATATAAGTAATGTATGGAACTGCTTTATTATAGAGAAGCAAACAAGGCTTACTAAGGTAATGTACATAACTGCTTTATTATAGAGAAGTAAACAAGGCGTACTAAGGTAATGTATAGAACTGCTTTATTATAGAGAAGCAAACAAGGCGTACTAAGGTAATGTATAGAACTGCTTTATTATAGAGAAGCAAACAAGGCATACTAAGGACTTTTATTCGCATTGTAACCTTAGTAATCAACGTGGAATACGATAAAACGCCAAATAATATGGATAGTATTTTTAGGTCTAACTCATTAATTGTGACTGATCATTTCGCATTTGCGTTTAGAACTGAAAATTTGTCCAAAAATGAAAAAGTTTCTAAAGTTATCTTTCTCAACGATCAGTAATGTTTTATTTCCAAGGTAACAAATGCTTTTTGTGAACATTACAAGATATCACTTCTCATCATCCTACCGGGCGTAGGCCATCCATCAAAAGTCAAAAGTGAGGGTACAGGCATATCCAGAAGAGTCCTTTAATTATAATAAATCCATTCTACTAAAATACACTCCTTTCTCCCTTAGGAGAGTTTTTATTGCATTTTTTTACTTGGAAAAAATAACCTATAGCGATCTTTCATACTCGACATGATTTAGTCACGTAAATTGAAGTAATTAAAATAGTAGTTAGTGAGAGTAAAACTACTAGCCTCGTCGAATCAACTGACTTTAAAATGCCAAATATGTGGACAATTATGTATGAGTAAATTCTATAAAGTGGAATAAATCCGGAATAATGGAAGAGACACAACAAACCGTCAAAATTGTTTCGAATTGGAAAAGCTAGATTTTTATACTAGTGTATTGCAAACATGAATCGAGAAAACTACTTTATTATATTTACTAAAATGTTTATTTTATTACGAGGGGAGGTCAATAAGTTTTGCGATTCGGTAGGAAAAAACAGAGCAAGGGGGGTGGCTGTTTATGGGGGTGTTAGCACAAGTTATGACAAGTCAGGACCTGCAGCCGCACGCTCCTGCCTCGTCTATTTAAGAAGTAGTAGCTGATCGGAGATCGTCAGTCATAACTTTTTCAAAATGGAGAAGGTTGAGCACCGCGCACTGATCAATTTTTTGACCCATGAAGGCAAAAATGCAAAAGAGATCCATGAACGCATGGTTGCAGTGTACACCGACACCGCCCCTTCCTATGCAACCATTGCTCGCTGTAATAGGGAGTTCCGCCATGGTCGTGAGTCCCTTGAAGATGACCCCCGTCCAGGACACCCGTCAGACGTGACCAACGAGAACAATGTGTCCCGTGTGGAGAGGATGATCCTCGAAAATCGACGGGTGAAGGTCGAAGAAATCGAGCGAGAACTTGGAATATCACATGGAAGTGTTATCAACATCATCCACGACGCTTTGGCCATGAACAAGGTCTCTGCCTGTTGGGTCTCTAGAAACCTCACGCCCCATGATCGACTTCAATGTCGTCAAAGTCCACAAGGCGAGATTTTCACAAGCTGCCCTGCGCGAGTGCAGATTCGAGGAGCTCAACCATTCCCCTTACAGTCCAGATCTGGCCGTTAGCGACTACATTTTTTCCCGCCAGCTCAAGGCTGCACTGCGTGGACGCCGGTTTGAGGACGATGAAGATGTCCAGCTCGCCGTCCAGGAGTGGATTGAACAGCACTCGGGAGATTTCTGGTTGTCTGGAATTCGTAGCCTCAGGGACAAGTGGCGCAAGTGCATTGAAGTCGAGGGTAATTATATTGAAAAATAATAAAACACTTTTCCTCATATCTCGTTTCCTTATATCCGAATTGCAAAACTTATTAACCGCCCCTCCTATCTTGTGCATGATATAGAAATTGTCGGATGTGGGAAAAAATTGCGGAAAAGTTACAAAAATAATGGAAAAATGCACCTACCACAAGATATGATTATGGTCACACACTAAGGTAATAAATGTCATATTAATTTAACGTGGATAAATTTTAGGGTAAAAATAAAGCAAATTAATCAAGAATTCGGTTACAACATATATTTGTTTTAGTTAAAAATAACAAAGAAAAAGAAAGTTGTTCTCTTGTAAAGACTTGGAATCTACTTGTCGTTTTATCGAGTTTTAAAGAAGTTAACAAAAAGTGCACGGAATTTTGGTTCATAAATTTTACTAATAAACCATCTATATATAGTTGTGCTTTATTAAAAAAATATCGGATTCTTTCTTTATTTTTCGTGTGCATAAACTTACAAAGAAATTAATCATGATAGAAATCACTTCTGATAAGATAAGAAGAAAAGGTATGTAAGAGTAAAATGCTAGAGCGTTCAACCTCCAACTACCACCACGCTGCATCTCCCTTCCCTTGCTCTGAAAGGAGAAATGGGACAGGGTAGAGAGCGAGACCCATTACTTCCACGCTTCCTCATGCGCTTTTCTTCATGTACTCTAAGGCCCTAGGTAGGGGAGTTTAGGGGAAAAGGAGGACAGGGAGAGGAATATGGGGAGTAGCGATACTATAGTGAGAAACTAGTAGGAGATTAGACAATTGACCTAGGCGGTCTTGGCCCTAAATTTAAACGCAGTGCTAATATCATGGTGTATACAATCTGCCCCGGTCTCTATGTCGAGAGATTTTAATGTCTTGATGTTATATTCGAGAAAATATTTCTTAATCTTTTGTTCTATTGAACACTAACTCATTTGTGCAGGAAAGTTTATCTCTCTTGTTTGTGAATTGTGTCCATATTCATAATTTTGTAAGTAATTGTCTTCTCCAGAGATTAATTAAATAATGTCATATTTTCTCTATTTTCTTTTTTATTTTCTGGATATTTACCTCAAATTTATTTAGAAGCTCGAATCTTAAATTAGCAAACTTCTCTGGATTCGAAGTTTAAAAATGAATCTTAACTCTAGTTAATTCATCAATATCTGTTGTTTACCTCCGTAACAGCTCTAATGCAGAAGCGGCTTTACATAATCCACGAGAATTGTAAACCTTTTCCCACATTCTTGATTTCTTTTGTTGTTCTTTAATTAATAAGAAGGATAAAATAAAAATGAAATAAACCATAATTGGTTGAAGTTCAGTTCTAGAGATCTTGTATCTCGTATACGTTAATTACTTTGGATCTCGGATCAAAATCACTCATCAAATGAATTGCCCAACGCCGTAAGTATTCTGGCTTATATCTACGAAGATATTTGGAATAATACAGTCTTTGCAGCACCCACGGTATAGACCTGCTCACAATACCTTGCAAGTAAGCTTGGAAATAGGTATTATTAAGAATTGCCTGGCTTGCGAACGTGGCTGCTAACGGCTTTTTTGCTTTAGACCGTTTAACACCCTCTTTCATCCTTTGTTGGCTCTAAACAAGCACAAATAAGATGGGAGATTTAAAAGAGTTGCAAAAACCGAGCCAAGAGAGAACACCAGTTCCATTTGGGGCACTAGTGTCTAGAAAGTGTGCTACTTCTTCAAGTTTCAGTTATAGCAGGGATCAATATTTCTCTTGCTACTGCATTTATCCCCTTATGGGCAGATGGTAGTGGCTAACAACTCTAGCTAGAGGTTTTTCAAAATAGTAACAACGATATAATATGCATAGATTGTCCCTACTAGCAATCCATCTTGAGAATCTACAGCATCTCACTCAAATAAACAAGCTTAGAACAGACTTCTAAGCAGCATTCATGAATACAGTTAGACAAGGGAGCCATCCCGTTAGGTTGGTTAAAGAGAACTTTAATCAAGTATTTGTTAACCGCCCGCAACCACTGCCACACTGCAAATAAGTTAGCAGCAGCATCAATGACGCGTTTCCGGGTACAGGCACACAACTCCCTTCAATGCCCATCCTCCTTCCTCCCAGTTTACCTAATACTCCACGACACACACAAAATACACCATGCATCGTTGTCTAGCCACCGACCTGTTAACACTCCGTATTTCTTTCAAGTTATTTCCACGCCTTTTATCTTTGACTACTTGATCTCTTGTAATATTCAGCGACCCCTCTCTGTCCTTACTATACACTAAGTAGGAAGACATGAGTGTCTTCAATCATTATAGAAATTAGAAGAAGGCTCAGTCCTATACGTAATGAACTACTTCCTTTTAACACATGTAATAATGATCTCAAATCACTTACAAGGTGGCGATCACAAAAAGAATCTCAAATAGGAGAGAACCAAACTCATATGGTCTCCCATTCAGCTAGAATATTTAAATCCTTTTGCATATCAATTCGGTCTTGTTCAGTCAGGACACGTCCTGCAAGCTTAGTTTCGTCAGCAAACTTTCAAATTTTATTAAGCAAGACAATATCCAAGTCATTAACAAGAACCAAAAATAAAACAGAACCTAGAACAGACCCTTGTGTCCCACCACTTGTTATATCCAACTATGGAGACATAGGCCTGTAATTGCTAGCGTCGTCTTTCCTATCACTCTTAAAGATTGGTGTAACATTTGCTCATTTAAGATCTTCAGTAATTAAATACTTATCTAGAGATTTATTAAAAATGCTTACTAATGGTTTTACTATAGATTCTTAATAAATTTCAAGTTAGTTCTATATATATTGCCAAGCCCTAGCGACTTACTCTCGTTTACTCTATCTATGTAGAGCTTTATGTTTTTATTGGTTACAACTATTTCACTAAGAACTGAAGCCAAGTTGTTTGATATTTCAGAAATTTCAAGCATGACCATACCTTTTGCATCGCTAATTAGTTCTCTACGTAAGTTTCGAATTGGACCAATAGTTTCTCGTAACAGATTTCTATTGGTAACATATTGAAAGAATTATTTAGGATTACCCTAACTTTCACGAGCCGTGGTTAATTCCAGTTGCACTACGAATTCAACATTTAACTTCTCTTTTTAATTCTATATATGCCCTTCTATTAGCTTCCCAGATTTGCTCCTTTAATTTCTTATAAATCAACTTTCGCTCTCTTAAAGCAGCAAACTTCCGTTGGTCCACAATGCGGTCTATTAAATATCGGACACTTTCTTCTGCTTCATTGGAACAAACTGCTTTCACCTTTCATTTATTAAAAGATGTGTGTGTCTAGCTGCTACGAAATGGCTTGAAAGTTGATTATTCCATTTGTAAGTTGTTAATTTCCTTTTGAAGTCTGCAAAATTAGCCCTCCCAAAATCAAGTCCACGCATAAGGCATTCACAATTTACCTCACAGACTTTTAATTTAAACCGAACCATATTGTGATCGCTTTTGCCTAAAGGCGCCCCAAATTTACCTTCAGTCACTAAGTTATCGTTATTGTTTAGGATAAGATCTAAAATTCGCTCGCCAAGCGTTGGTTCATTGACTCTCTGAACTAAGAACTGGTCCTCAATAAACTCTCCACAAACCGTTAACCATCTCTGACATTGTAGATTAATGTTTAAAAATCTATAATTTATGTTTCCACTATTATATGGTTGGCTAGAAAGTCCTAACTCACTAAGGAAGCGGAAAGAAAACAACAATATTTTATTGAACAACTCCAACATTGGGTTTGGTTATCCTTACTTATTCTACTACATTAGATTAGGTTAGCCTTACTTATTCGACTACATTAGGTTAGGTTAGGCATACTTATTCGACTACATTAAGTTAGGTTAGCTTTATTCATTTGACTACATTAGGTTAGGTTAGCCATATTCATTCGACTACATTAGGTTAGGTTAGCCATACTCATTTGACTACACTAGGTTAGGTTAGCCTTACTCATTCGACTACCAGCTTCCGTACGCTGCTCTTTTTTGTTGCTTCTGCGCAGTTTATTCCTCTTTGTGTAAGCTGCAACTGACAGAAATTAGTTTGGAAGAAAGTAAAATAAGAGTTTTGATTCGCTACTGTTGCAAGCGAAAACTTTCTACAAGAGTTGCTATGAAGGAAATTTGCGAGACTGAAGAAGAAAGCACAGTCAGTCAGGCGAAGGTCTCGAGGTGGTACACACGTTTCAACTCCTGGGATCTTACCCTTGACGATTAACTACCTTACGGCTGACCATCAACTTTTGACAGCAAGGCTTTAGTATCAACACTGAAAGTTGAACCTTCTTCAAGCAACCGTAATCTCGCGAAAGTTGTTAGAGTGTCATCCCATCATACTGTGGTAAACTGATTGTATCAAATGGATTTTGTTCACAGGAAGCCCCAATTGGATCCATATGACCTCAACGAAGCACAAGCTGTCCGTATAGTAGAGATCTGCAGCCAAATTCTCAATAACCCAATGGATGGCCGATTCTGGAGGCGAATTGTCACAACAGATGGGAAGTGGGTGTACTTGCTTAATCACGATCGGGAGAAGAAATGAGTTCCGCGAGGTGAACGACCGGCATCCGTTCCACAACGGAATCGGTTGGAAAAGAAGGAGTACTGCATTTCGAGCTTGTTCCACGTAGTTGCGCCATCAAACTAAAAAAGGAGTATCCTGCTTTGATCAATCAAGTTCAGGCTTTGTTTCAGCAAGACATTGCGAGGCTACACACTGCCAGTCTGACTATGGAGAAGTTCAAACAGATGGACGGTGTTGAGGTTCTTCAACATCACTATTCAGTCCCGATGCTGATTCGATGGATTATGTCCTATTCCGCTCAATGGCATACTTCCTACGCGACCGCGATTCAACACTTTTGACGGAGTGAAGGAAGCTTGTTTAGTTTTTTATTCAAAGCCAGCTGACTGTTAGCTGGTTCAGATTCGAATGCTGGTTGATCGGTGGAAGAAGATCATACAGAATGATGGACTTTATTTTGAAGAATATATGTTGATGTTGCTTCATATGTTTTTTGTTTTCTTTCCGCTTCCTAAGTTAGTCAGAACTTTCTGGCCAACCATATAAAATCGCAAAGAAACACACACTCACTGTTATTAATTAATGTAATCAGGCTTGCATAAGAGTTGCTATCTTCACCATAAGATAATGATAGCGGATGGTACGCCGTAACTAAATCCAATAGTATATCCCCACCATTAAGTTCAACTAATGGTATGTTGAATATATCATTATCATTTAAAAATTTACTTACAGGTCCTCTTCTGTTATAAATACCATTATGCCACTACTCATGAAGTGTTTCCTTGATAAATAGCTTAAATCCCTGAATTTCATGTTCACCCAGGTAATCGAAATTTGCCCATGTCTCTGTAGTTGTTATAATACAAATTTTCTCTTAAATTTTTTTAGGATTTTAATTCGTTAAATTTATGTTTTAGGCTGCGACCGTTCAACATTAATGAGAGAACATTGGAAAAGAGTTCCTTGTCTGTTTTGTAGAGAAAATGTTAGCTAAAAACGAAAAATCATGAAAATGGATGAATCTACCTAATAACTTGCAAATTATAAATAAAACTACTCAATTATAACCATCAAAATAAAACAACAAATATTAAAATATCATTCGAAGGAATTATCAGGAAAATTCTGATTACAATAAATAGCAGGGAAGATGATAAAGAGAGGTGACAAGGAGTCACAAGGAATAGGAGTACCTCTAGGATATTGCTGACATTTTTTAAGGACCAACGAAGTTACCTATCGAGTAGAGGTGAGAAGAAGAAAGGGATTTAAAAGGAAAATTGATTATTTACGTTAAGGCCAAAGACAAAATTTAAAAGGTTTTTGGACAGATGTGCGTAAACAATCCTAATTTAATAAGGAGACCCAACTCTTTTTCTTCACCTATGCCTGCTTTGGTCTGTTTCTGAGACCTACCTTGTAGTTACAGTAGAAATGATGTTGTCAGTTTAGGTATTCAAGAAAGAGTAACAGCCTTGAAATCAATCTCCTAGAGAAAGGAACTCCCATTCATCGAAACCGATTAACGTTTGAAAGTACAATTGAACGACGAAACAATACCCTCTACCTCGTTGGTGCTCGTCGTCTACCCACTAATTGTAGGTATATGTAGAAGGGCAGATGTAAAATCAGAAACATCATATCGGGTGGAGTCCTCACACGCAAGAGCGTGCCCGCATTTTCCTTCTGGGAGGGGTTCGCTGGGCAAACCTTGTCCTTACTGAAGTGTTATGGAAGAAGCACTCAACATGGTATCCTTCATGTGTACAATTAAATAGATGCGGGAGAAAATTAAGTTCCTTAGCTACTCCCAGTTAGATTGGAAGTACTTCAATTCTATTGCCAGAAAATAACCCTCCGGCACTATATCGATTAGTTCTTGGAAGAAATTTCATTGGACACGTTAAGAGGTATGATCGTCAGCCACTCTGGTACAGAGCTCTATAGGTGCAAACCATGAAACGCACCCCTCCTTCTATACTTCTCTTTTCCTGTTTCAAATCCTTCGACAGCTGGATGCATTTTGTGTTGGGATTTCATCTCAACTTTGAAATGATCACCCACTGGTTGCAGATCGTAAGGCTTCTGGCAGAGGCAATAGAGCCAAGGTTCCCTTATTACTACGCTTTTTCCGTTAGTTAGGCTTTGCATTGCCCAGGAGAGGTATCAGTACTCCTTTCCTGCGCTTGGGCTCCTCCGAGTGAAGTGCCTGAATAAAGAAGGGGGGGAAGGAAACTCAGCTTTTGGCTTGAGCAGGGCATGACCCCTTCTTGCAAGAAGCCTAAACCTGACTAGCGCTAGTGGGAGAACAAAGACCTGAATATTTCCGAATCAGTGCGGCGGTTCTCTCGCTGGTACTCCAGAAACGGCCAGGATACTTTTCTTTACATAGTTGTAGAAGGCTTCTGAACAGGTATTGCGCGAAAGAACTAGTCCCCTAGATTTTCGAAACAAAATTTGGCCAATCGCTTGGACTGCTTTAACTTCTTTTCAGAAAAATATCAAAACAATACAGAGGAACCATGGAGTTAGATCCACGCACTCGGCCGAGCATGAAACCCACTCATCGTACACGGCCCTAGGACTGTTTAGGTAACTTATGGTTACCCTTTTTCCCAATTACGCATGATTTTTCTATGGTCTAAGCGGTTAAAGCCGATGACACCTCCACGGTATGGCCCGCTACCTGCCTTCAGGCTGAACGGTTACCATCCATCCAACACATTCTCAGAGAGTTTGTCTTACTCAAGGAATGGCGAAGAGTGTCTAGGTGGATGTTGTGACCCTTCCCTCCTTCCTCCCCACCTGCTCAAAACTGACGCCTACATTTAGATCCACATTTAAGTTATTACAGAATTAAGAAACAGCAAACCTCAGAAAACGGAAAGAGTGGAAGTCAAAAGCGATAGAAAGTTAAAAGGAATAGGGATATACAAACATTGGTTTAAGAACTTTTGGTTCTATATATACTTTAAAGTACTGTTTATCATATTCTTAAACATATTGACTAAAGGTGGTTTCAACGAAATTCCTAGCCAAGTTATTCCATGTTTGTGGTATATTATAAGAAAAGAATGTGTCAGCTATTGCAGTGCTAAATCTTTTGCTTACTACCTTGAAGTTGTTATATCGAGGTAGCACTAGGGTGATATCTTGTTTAAATTTTTAATTATAGTTCATATTAGTTTACCTTTATAGTATTTTATATACCGCCGTAAGTTGTATATAAAGATATCGATCTTACAGTGGCAATAAATTAAGTTTCCTCAGTCTATTTTCCTCGATATAATTCTAAGCTGAGGAACTTATTCCAACTCTCTTTGCTGGAAGCGTTACAATATTGCAATGTATTTTGGTATATAGATAGACACTAGTTATACCGTATATTCAAACTAAAGTCCTACAAGCATCTTTTATTAGAGAAAAAATTAATATATTTTGATTTGAATGCAGCGTCTAGCTATATAGTATAGAATCATATTTCGCCTTGATGAAGCTGAAAATTTCATATCACTCGAGATCAAGACACCTAAAGCTCTTTCCATGTTGAACCTATTTAAAATTTTACCACCAATATTGTAATATATTCCTAGATTATTATTACCTATTTGCATTACCTTATATTTTTCTACGTTGAACCTCATCCGATACCGCTGTGTCCCGCGAGTGTGTCTAACATGGAAACCACAAAACATTATCTAGTACCGTCGGGGCAGCGGTTGGTATGTCCACTGGAAGAGTTGCGATGCAATGGCGCGTATCTACAAGATCCTTGAAGCAATCTTTATTCTTATTCGCCACCCAGTTCGAAGAATTGCCTTGATCACTGCTATATGAATAATCGGTATGAGAAGAGGCAAAGCGCCGGTCTAGTTGCTCTGATTGCGCAGCAGGCTTTGATTCTTCATCAGTACGCTCATTTCCCGCATCTTGCACACGTCCATTAATCCAGCAGAAAACCAACTAGACTTCCGCTAGGTCTCAACTACCGTGGTCTCACAACTACTGTAGACGAGAGGGTCTTGATATTCAAATTCTTCAACAGCACCTAGCGCACTTTGCGACTAGTTATATGTGAAACCTGGTCTCTGGACCGGGCATGGTTCGTGATCTCTCGGAACGAGCGGCCTATTGTAACGTGTTCTGCTGTTAAGATAGATCCATCGCCCAGAAAGCCCCCCTAGCTTCAAACGAGGGGGTGGAAGCGTATAAGCCAACTTTCCTTTCATGCTTAGATCCATCTATTACACCGGTACGGCTCCGGCCTTCCAGGACGTATATTCCAAAAATTCCGGAAGCAATACTTTCATAAATGTAAAAGCCTCTAGGAGCAGAGGCGTAGCAACAAGGGTTCGCATAGCATATGGTAAATATACATAAATATAAAATTTTCGTTATTTAACCGGGGTCAATACACCGGGCATCTATCCTCTTCTACTTCTCTCTACACCTTTCAGGTGAAAAATGCTTTTCCAAGGACTATCTTCGAAAACCATTCATAAAAAATCTGTAGAATGATTACATGGCCTTTAAACTACATACCTGATCCCCTTCGGTCTAAATTAAATTCTTATTATTCTATTGGTTAAAGGTCTAATCCCAAACGTTTGTGTTTTCCTTCTTAGATAATACATTGTTGTATTCTCCCAAATCGAACAAAATATTTCATACCTCACAATTCTTTAAGTGTTTAAGTGCTTCCGGCCTTAAAAAAACCCTCCTCCTAGAATAATTATGTTTGTAGAGGCAGGAAATCAGCGGACATCTCCTAAACAACAAGCATATCTCACTACTTAAAGATACTTTTGAGGCGAATAAAATTCCATATTTGAAAATTGATAAATCCCTCGATGATTTTATTGGGATTGCTTCAAATTTTATCGAAGCTATTAAAAATTGCTAGTGAAATTTAAGTCTTCTGAGCGAAGTTCTCAATGAAGCAAACGAGAGCAGCCAATGCGCATAAATTTAGTCCATAAAATCTCTTTAATTTGGTCCACAAACTCCAACTACACATTTCACAGGGAAAAAAAAATCCGCAATCGCTAATGCTACCAAAATTCTTAATACAATAAGAAAACCGACAAATAGAATCTATGGTCGCAAGGTCACTCTAGTGGACAAAATTGAGCAGCAACTAGTAATTAAATATGTCACACTATGTTTTATGGAAACGGTTAACCAGTTTACAGAAAAAAAATGTCCTTGTATAAAACGGAACTCTGTTTGGTATTTAACGCATTGTAAAAATACTAATCCCTTATCCAAGGATCAGATGTCACCCTTGTGAGAGACCAAAAGTTATTAGAACGCGCCTTTAGCTCTCCTAACTCTAGCCCAACTACATTAGCCTCCGTGCGTTTTGATTTCATCACGTATTTCTTTAATGGAGTCAGGTAAGTGATCAAAAAAGTGTGTTACACCCTCGGATACACTATTTCGCAAAAATCAAATTATGTAAATTAATTCTTCTCATATTAAACTACACAAGTGGCTCTGTAATTGGTACCATATATTCTTTCAAATCCAATCCTCTCACTACGGTACAAGATTGAATTTTCTTGTATTTAATTCTTTTAAAGCCTAAATCCTAACTCCTTTTAATGAAATGTTAAACTCGGATATCAGAGCCACTATATCTCCGATCAAACAATTCATATGCCCTTCGATGCCTAAGTATATCAAGCATCGTTTCAGTACTTGTATTTTATACCAGCAAATAAGCACAAAATATTGATAAAGACAGCTTCTAAAAAAAATTAATAGCAGATTTAGGATTGTCTATCATACATATATATATTTCATGACCGTACTTTCAATTCAAGGCTTCTAATCGTCTAGTATATATCGTTGATAGATACACCAAGTGGCTAGAAGCTTATATCAGTGTAAGATCAGACCGCAGTAGAAATTATTCAGGTTATTTTGTATGTATGGATTTCTCAGTTTGCGGTGCCGAAAGAATATTTTCAAAAAATGGAAGCAACATTCCAACAATTGTTTAGGCTGTAAACACATCCTCACATCGCGATACAATCAAAAAGCATAATGACAAGACGAGTTGTTCCACGTATTCTGTAAATGTTATTTGATTGCTGGTGCATTACTTGAACAATAGTCCAAAATATTGCCCTGGTTACTTCTCGTATACAGTTTACAAACTAAAGCTGATGATTTGATTTATCCAGGCACTTTTTTTAATAGTAATAGTGCCTACTTGCATCTTCAAACATTTACGAATGCCATAAAGGTATAAATGGGAGAAGTTTCCTATCTGTGCTCGACAAGCACTTACTTAGTTCGATCAACAATTAATTTCAAGGACTTTTTCGTGTCAATTTGGAACTAAGACTCTTTTACTATTTAAATCTCTCCTAATTCGACACCTAAATTCCCCAATATAAACCAATCTCTGCCTACGTCAATCTCTAAAGAGTCCATCTTATCGATCAAACCCAATTTCTTAGCCAAGACGACCGAGACAACTCTTTAAACGACAAAGCGCACACATAGGAATACGGAATATACCTCCTCACAGCTTTCTTTTCTACCAGGGCCATAAAAACACGACTCGTAGTCTGCTAAAAAGATTGTAGTTTTCAAACTCAACCGTTCCTTTCTAAAACAGGAATCTGTTTAGAGTAATAACGCATTTTATTGCAAAAGAAAATTAAAATTCTTCCTATTTCACTAAATTTCGCTCATTTTATTCACAATTCTTTCAACTTATTTTTTTTACCCATTTCAGAGTGTGCACACATACAAATCGATGTATCATATATTTTCATAGTAAATTTTTGCAAGTAAAATTGATAGTTTTGCTCTTTGTGATTATATATACTCTATCAGCAGATTCACATTCTCTTTAACCTGGTGGTTCTTGGTTTGACTCTGACTCATCACATCTTAACGATCACGAGGAAGCTCTTCTCTTCATACATAGGTCTCGCAGTGGTCAGATCATTGCCAGCACCGAACCCAATGGAGCGCGTCTTTACGTACACTCTCACTCTCTCCCTCTACAACCACCTTGCCCTCGGTGAGAGAGCTTGCGAAATCTGCTTGAGGTAAGCTAACTAAGCTGGGGGACTTTTAGTCCGGCAGGGTCACCCATGCCAGTAAGGTAGCTTTAGTAGGATCCAGATTAAGGGTTGTCAAACTTCTCTACCACTTCTTTGATGCGTCTCCTTACATCCTCCTACTAACTTCTTTGATTCTGTCAGTAGTAAGTTTCACCAACTCTTTTCAACTGTCAAAAAAACAACAACAAAAAACAAACATTTATCTCTATTACACATAAGTTGTTTAGTAATAGTGGCCTCACCAGCTACCTTATGCCGCGTGAGAAGAGAGGCTTTGGAACCTCTTTAAATAACGCCTTGGATCACTCATAGGTTGCAAGAGACTAAGATTGAAGGGATCTCAGGCGTTTGGGGTAAGATTAATGGAGAAATGCTAGGTACCCCTTAGAAACTTTCTCCTAACGTGTAATGACCCGATCAGTTCCCTGTGACCGCTACTTGGTGAACAAAGGCTCAACTGCTCTTTGGTGAGAGAGTTTTTGTGCCTTGCTGGTTGCCAGATCAACTAAAGATCTCGGATGAAGTCGTGGGCACTTAGCTTTACTATTTGCCTTAAGTCTGGCCTTTTTAGTTGATTATTAGGGCTTAGTAGGAAGACAGTTACACCTCAAGCACCCCTGTCGAAAAATCAGAGATCCAGTTAACTAGGGTTCTCGTGCTGCTCAGTTGGGAGCTGCGGCACGATTGAGGAAGTCTGGCTCAGGGGAGACCTTAGGCTTGGTGTGCTTGGTCAAAGGGTTTCTGTTCGCCGAACGACCGAAAACCTCCTGGAAATAGGCGAATGTGATTAGTGCGAGAGAAAATCACACACAAAAAACTTTTTTTAATGCATATGGTCTGAGAGTTTTTAAGATGGCAAAGAAGAATGGTCTTCCGTTCCACAAGTTAACCTTCAAAATATGCAAAGTTTACAGATGGAGTGAAAACTTCGGGGGCAGGAGTTGCAAGGAGCTCACAGATGCCGTTAGTGCCTGTGACTTCTGCGGCCTAGAGAAGCGCCTGAGCGAGAGCATCGCTCAACTGAGAGAGGAGAACTACCTCCTCAAAAGGGAGGTTCAACTCTTAAAAACAGAGAGGTGCAGATGCTTAGGCGAGAAGGCTTCCGACGTCCAAGAGCAGGATTCTTCTGCTGCAAGACTGGCTCAACGAGCCAAAAGGAAAAAAAGAAGAAGAAAGAAGAAGAAAGGAGAGAAATTAGAAAGAGAACTACAGAACTACAGAATCTAGGACCAGCAAAGACCCTAAGGTCCGCTCGAGGCTAGTCCGCTACACTAAATCAAAAACTACGATACACCCTTATCTACGAGTGTATCTCTAACATGCTATTTTTTTTTATTTTTTTTTTTTTAATACTATCTACTGTACATTATCGTGCAATTTTAACTAATCAAACTAGGGGTCGGGGGAGATAGAAAGTTTTTCTTCTCATCTTCCGCAGCCACTCGACTGCTAGTGGTGAAAAGCTAATTTAGGGATAGAGACTACTTATAGGATAGGCGGAAAAGAAATGGGACATCTAAGCTACACATGCAGAGAATCGCCGGCATCATTTTTAGTCATCATAATTTCATATCCTTAAACCTCCGCTCCAAACTCTCTCTCTGCAAGGACGTTTAAATTCACAGTGCTCAACTACGTTATATTTAAACTATTCAAATGCACGTCGAGACGATTTTTGAACATATTAACCGAAGTGCTATCTACTACGTGGGTGGGCAGCCGATTCCAATTTTGAGTAACTTTAAATGTAAAATAGTTTTGGGCTATACTAGTGTTAAAACGCTTGTTCACTAATTTTAACCCGTGCTGACGAGTATTTCCCCTATGATCCAGTTCGAACAGATTGCGAAAGTCAACGTTTGAGAAACCCTTTAGTATTTTAAATACTTCTATTAGCTGGCCACGTAATCTTCTGCGTTCTAGCGATGGCAAATCTAAAGCCCTGAGCCTTTCCTCGTATGATCTATTCCTCAGCTCTGGAATTAATTTCGTAGCCCTACGCTGCACTCTTTCTAATTGCGCGATATCTTTCATTAAATATGGAGCCCAAAATTGAACAGCGTATTCGAGAAGTGGCCGCACAAGGGATTTATATAAAGGTAAAATTACATCCTTAGATTTGAAGGTGAAATTACGCGCGATATAACCCAAAACGCGATTTGCTTTTTTACACGCATCCGCGCATTGCTTCGAGAATTTAAAATCGTCTGAGACTAATACTCCCAAGTCTTTTTCTAATTTAACCGCGTCGAGGACTTGGCCTTTCATGGTATATTCTACTCTTAAATTATGGCAACCCAAGTGCATTACCTTGCATTTGCTTAAATTAAATTCCATTTGCCACTTGTCCGCCCAATTGGCAATCGAGTTTAGGTCCCCCTGCAATTTATCGACATCCGATCTTACATAGGCACGATTGCCCAGCTTCGTGTCGTCCGCAAATTTCGAAATCCGACTAAGTATGCCTTTATCTAAATCGTTAATATAAATTAAAAACAATAAAGGGCCTAAAACAGAGCCCTGCGGTACCCCACTACTAACGCTGGCCCAATCTGAACATTCCCCATTTATTACCACCCGCTGCGAGCGATCTTTCAGCCAATTTCTAATCCAGTTTAAAATCTTACCAGTCACCCCAATCGCTTTAACTTTCATTAATAACCTTTGGTGGGGGACGGTGTCGAACGCCTTTTTAAAGTCTAAATATATTACGTCTACAGTTTTGCTTTCATCGTACACGCAAATCATTTTGTGGAAGAATTCGAGCAAGTTAGTCAAGCACGATCTCGCACGCCTAAATCCATGTTGGGTATCGTTAATCAGCTTATTTGCCTCGAGGTGGCTCACTATTCTATCTTTAATTACATATTCTAAAAGCTTCTCAACTACAGAAGTTAGACTAATAGGCCGAAAATTCGTTGCTTCAAATCTATTCCCCTTCTGAAATATAGGTGTAACGTTTGCTCGCTTGAAATCCAACGGAACTACGCCATCCTCTAATGAGCGATTGAAAATTTCACGCAATGGCTTAACGAGTTCATTTTGAAGCTCCTTTAAATGAATTGGATATACCCCATCGGGGCCCGGAGATTTCGACTTTTTCATTAGCTTAATAAATTTAAGGATTTTCTCGTCATTTATAGTTACATCGGATATGCAATTATCAGCACTACGAACTTCCCCAATTAACGATTCCAATTCGGAAGAATCTTCCACAGTAAACACGCTCGTAAAATGTTCATTTAAAATTTTGGACATTTCTGTCGGAATTTCAGTCAAACGACCATCCTTATCTTTGATCGGCCCTATCGATCCTTTTACGGGTTTCCTATTATTTACGTACCCATAAAACCGTTTCGGTTCATTCTTTGAATCCTTAGCGAGGTTTATTTCATACTTCCTCTTCGCATCTCTGACCGCACGTTTAACTTCCCTACGAGAATCTATGTAATTTTGCCGGCTTATAACTGACCCATTGTTTTTATGAATTTTAAATTTTCTATTTCGGTCCCGGATCAAGCGTAGTATTAACGGAATAAGCCACGGAGCTCTCACCGACTTCCCACTCTTACGCACATACTTAACCAAATCAGAATTCACACGAAGCAGCGTACATCGAAGTTCTGCGTACATCTCTCCTACCGACCTGTTCTCGAATCGTATTCCCCAGTCTATATCCTTAATCCTTTCGCGAAAAATATCGAAATCACAGTTACCAAAACGAGGGATGAGCTGCGAGCTCATTCTAACTTCTACGCAGGTGTTTAGATCGAATCTAATCGCATTATGGTCGCTGGAAGCTAAATGTTCACCCACACGTACGTTTTCTAACAATGACTCATCGGTTGCCATGATTAAATCAAGAATATTGCTATCACGAGTAGGCTCTTCCACTTTTTGTACGAGAAAATTCTCCAACATAAAGTTTAATAGCCTCTCACCCGGTTTATCAGAAGTAAGGTTGCTAAAGTTAACATTAGGTAAATTAAAATCGCCGCAGACTAATGTGGTCCCTTTTCTAATCCAAGACGTAAGCGTATCGAAGAGTGCAGCATCTTCTCTTTCCAATTGGCAAGGCGGACGATAAACCACGACTAAGTTAATTTTATTTATAGCATCTAAACTTAGCTGGACTAATAAAGCATCACTTCGCATATCATCCTTAGACGAGTCCATCGTTATGGCGTTTAGATCCTCTTTTATGTACATTAATACGCCCCCTCCTCTACCGGTTTGTCTATTTCTGTAATGAATTTTGTACCCCGCTATATCGAACTCGCAAACACTAATCCCCGTATGAGTGTCTAACCATGTTTCACTTAGGAATACGAGGTCGAAATCACCCTCTAGAATAACGGCTTTTATTTCGGCAATTTTATTTTTTATGCTACGAACATTCGCATATATGCATCTCAGTTTGCGCTTTACGTTAACTCTTCTATAACACCCAGATCCGTTCCGTTTCCCTGCACCCCGTCGATAGTGCCCCCTTCACGCGTGGGCCGGACCGGCGCATCGGCATCACGTGGCCGCGCAACTCTCCTACCTAAAATGCTACGTACGGACTCGTCTAAGATCCTACCCAGCCGACTATTAACCACATCGCTTAGGTGAATTCCGTCCTTTTGGAAAAGTGACGGATGGTCCTGGAATGAATCCCATACGTTAAAAAAGCTAACACCAGTTTCTCGACACAACCGCTTAAGACATTCGTTAGTATAGATCGCTCTAGATTGGAGGCGCAACGTGGATTTAAGTCGGGGGAGAACACCAATAATTCCCACGTTGGTTGCTTTGGATTTCGCCGTATCTATCATGGTTCTGGCACGATAAACTATATCTTCCGGGGTGCTGTCATACCTATGGACGTCGTTGCCCCCTACCATCGTGATGATCGTTCGTTCACCCCGCGTATCTTCCAATTTCTCGATCTCGGCGGCCACGTTGTTAATGCGGCCACCGGGATAGCAAAAGCGCTTACGCTTAGAAGGGTTACGCGCAGCAAACTCCTGATCCTGCCTTCTAATTAAGGAGTCCCCCATTAAAACGGTTTCCTCTTCCCCCTCGATAGGAGTTAGCAACGCGACAGGGTTCGAACAGGGTAAAACGAAGTTCTGATCCCTCGTTGGTCTAGCCCCATTTCTAACACTTCGAAATTGCGAATCCTGAGGCCTAAACGAGTTTAAAATTCGTTGTTGCTCGTCAACAATTACCTGATGATTCGAATTTGCAGGCCGCCTATCTCTATTACTATTTTCCCTCCCGCGCATGTCGTGAATAGCAGAATCTAGTTTGGAATTTAAGTCATCGACTTTACGGTTAGTCGAGATCACATCCCTTGCAACGGTATTTAATTCAAGTTTGATCTCGCTGATCGCACTTGACAACTTGCGTTCAAACGCTTCGTTCAACATACAAAATCGACATATTCTAATTTGTTCAAGGTTCGAGGGAACGTAAATTTCCTTATTAAATGAAGCAGCGCACCTTGAGCATTCGATCTTTATAACGGGCATTGTCGGTTTTTTTTTTTTAATTCACACTAATTTAGAAAACAAGCTAATATACTGTATACGGTTATTGAAAGATCGAACTTTATAATACGGTGACGAATATTGAATAGGCGATATATATAAAAGTATTCAGTAGCAGAGGCACGATAAATTCTGAGCACAGTGAAATTAGCGGGAGCACAGAGCGAGCACGTCTTTTCAGTAGAGAGTCGGTGGGACGAATGAAGAGAGTCGGTGGGAAGAGAAATTAGAAAGAGAAAAAGAGAAAGTAGAAAGAGAAGAAGAGAAAGTAGAAAGAGAAGAAGAGAAAGTAGAAAGAGAAGAAAAGAAAGTGGAAAAAGAGGACGAGAAAGTAGAAACAGAGGAAGAGAAATGAAAAACAGAAGAAGAGAAAACAAAGGAAGACAAGAAAAAGAAGGAGTTATTTGGTTATGTAAACAGCCGTAAACCAATCCATCGCACGATTGGCCCTTTAGTGAATAAGGAGGAGGTATTTAAGCACTTAGATGCAGAAAATGTTAACCTCATGAACGACTACTTCTCTTCAGTGTTTACTGAAGAGTGTGGTCCCATCCCCCAGCCCACGGATACTTACTCGGGGAAAAAACTAGAGGAAATGGACTTCACCCAAGGAGAAATAGAAAAAAATCACTGATATAAAGACAAATAAGTCCCATGGTCCGGACGGGTTTCTCCCTGAAGTGTTGAAGGAAGTGCGTGATGAGGTGGCACCACATCTGACCACAAACTTCAACACATCGATCCGGACTGAAAGCGTTCCTAGAGACTCGCGTGATGGGGAGGTGACTCCGATCTTCAAGAAAGGAGACCAAAGCCAGCCGTCGAACTACCGACCTATCAGTTTACCCTCGATAGTCGGTAGACTCATGGAAAGCATCATGGTGGACAATATAACGTCATATTTAAGTCAAACCTGCTATTGAAGAGTTCCCAGCACGGCTTCCGAAGGCACCGGTCATGCCTAACGAACCTTGTAGGATTCTTCCATTTGTTTTCAGTGAGCATGGTCTGGAGAAAGCGGTGGATGTTATCTACCTAGACTTTCAAAAAGCATCTTATAAGGTACCACCGCCTCCTTCTCTGTAAAGTGCATTCGCTGGGCATAGATGAAATGTAGCAGCTTGGATAAAGAACTGGTTAAGAGGCAGATGGCAACAGGTAGTGTTGAATGGACAAGCTTCTAAGTAGGCGCCCGTAACTAGCGTTGTTCCCCATGGTTCTGCCATGGGACCACTACTGTTCATCATCTATGTTAATGATCCGGATGCTGACGTAGTTGCAAAGATTTTCAAATTTTCCGACGATACCAAACTTGGTATCAACTTTGCAAAGGAAGAAAATACTGACCGGCTGCAAGAAGATGTTTGGAAGATTGAGAAGTGGTCGGACACGTGGCAAATGTCTTTTACCGTGAACAAATGCAAAGGGATGCATATCGGCCACCGAAACCCCCAATTTCATTATATCCTTAAAGGCACTGCTCTTGAATCCACCGACACTGAGAAGGACTTGGGTGTAACAATCACTAGTGATCTCAAGTTCTTGAGGCGGAGAAGAAAGCTCAAAAGATGCTAGGTTGTATAAAGAGACAGTTTGGATATCGGAACAAGGAAATAGTACTCTGTCTGTACAATTCACTTGTCCGACCGCACCTGGAGTATACCGTACAATTTTGGAGTCCTTCATTACAAAAAGACTTTGCGAGATTGGAACGCGTGCAAGCCAGAGAAACCAAACTGATTCCCTCTATCAGACATAAAAGTTATGAAGATATATTTATGGAATTAGATTTGCTCTAGTTGGAAACCCGTAGACTGCGTGGTCAGCTCATCAAAGTTTTCAAAATACTACGAGGGTTTGATAACGTCGACTACAGGGGTATTTTCAGTATTAATGAGAGCAGAACAAGAAATCACAGTTTTAAACTTGAGCTGAAGTATTACAACCGTGATTTCTGTGGGAGATTTCTTATGCACAGTATATGTGGTAACTGGAACGCACTTCCGGTGGAGGTTGTCAATAGCAATTCTGTTGACCAGTTCAAGTCAAGACTACACAAAGACTCGAAAAGTGGCCGTTTAGGGAGGACGTAAGGCAATTGACCTGGGATGTGCCCGCTCGAAAGCTAGTCCAAAGTTACCCTCATTGAATGGACTGTGAAGTCTTCTAGGGTAAGAATTTTCCTTGTAGCTCACTCTCTCTCTCTGTCTCTCTCTCTGTATCTATGTAAATCTATGTAACTCTCTCTCTCTCTTAGTTATCGAAAAAAGGAAATAGTACTCCAATTATACAATTCACTTGTTCGACCGCACCTGGAGTATGCAGTACAATTTTGGAGTCCTTTGTTTCGAAAGGATATCGCGAGATTGGAACGTGTGCAATCTATGGCAACCAAACTGATTCCCTCTATCAGACACAAAAGTTACGACAATAGATTAAGGAAATTAGATCTTTTCTCGTTGGAGACCTGGAGACTGCGTGGTCAACATATCGAAATGTTTAAAATACTTCGAGGTTTCGACAATGTAGACTACACTGATGTTTTCCAACTTAGTGAGGGCAGAACTAGAAATCAAGGCTACAAACTTAAACTGAAGCGTTACCACCGCGATCTGTGTTGGAAGGTTTTCACATAGAGCAGCTGTGGTGTCTGGAATGCACTTCCAGTGGAAGTTGTCAACAGCAATTCTGTTGACCAGTTCAAGTCAAGCCTGGACAAAGTCTTGAAAGCGGCCGTTTGGGCACGTAAGCCGTTGATTAGAACTGTGCCTCCTAGAGTACTAGTCCAAAAGTACCCTCTTTGAATGGACCGTAAAGTCTTCTATGGAACTTCTTATCTTTGCAACTCCTTGTAGCGCTCTCTCTCTCTCTCTCTCTCTCTCTCTCTCTCTCTCTCTCTCTCTCTCTCTCTCTCTCTCTCTCTCTCTCTCTCTCTCTCTCTCTCTCTCTCTCTCTCTCTCTCTCTCTCTCTCTCTGTTGTATGTCAAGGATACAATCAAATCTACGAACTCCAACGTTATATCCGACCACGAGCTCCTAGGCGTTGACCTAGAGATCGGTCCTGTCAGATACAGGATCGTGCTGCTTTACAGACCCCCTTCCCAACCCGTTAAGAAGAAGAGGGAACTGTACCAGCTGCTGGGTGAGCTGGTACAAGGCAGAGTGTGCATCGTTATAGGCGATTTCAACAGCCAAGTTGACTGGGAAACTAGAGCAGCCTGGGGCGAGAGCGCGCTACTCTTGGAGTTCGCCAACAACGAGTTCCTCACTCAATGGGTCAGAGAACCGACGACAGGAGACAATATCCTCGACTTGGTCTTCACCTCTGAGGATGATATCGTTGAGGATATCTCTGTAGGCGGAGAGATCGGTGGCAGTGTTCACCAGCTAGTTAGATTTACCGTCAAGATCCCAAACGTAAGGTCAGTTGCCAATCAATCAAAGAAACTTGACTTGAGAAAAGCAGACTTTGCAAGCCTTCGAGCTGGACTGACTGACGTGAGGCTAGAAGTGTGCGATGCCGTTGAAGACTCGTGGAATAGTTTCAAAACTAAATTCATCAGTCTTCAATCGCGTTTCATCCCTCTAAAATTCCCCCATCTGTCTTCTGTTCAACCTAAGTGGTTTAATCGAGAAATCGGCCAACTGCTTAGGGAGAAGAGAACTATGTACCGGAAATCAAAGATCTCGGGTGACTCTGACGAATACCGGAGGCTAGCCAGGAGAGTGAAGTCCAGCATAAGGGCGGCTAAGCAGTCTGAGGAACTCCGAGTGGCGAGACTCTGTAAAGAGAATCCCAAGGAGTTCTTTGGATATGTAAACAGCCGTAAACCAATCCGTCGAACGATTGGCCCTTTGAGGAACGAGAAGGGGACATTAAAGCATTCAGATACAGAAAATGCTAACCTCCTCAACGACTACTTCTCTTCAGTGTTTACTAAAGAGTGTGGTCCCATCCCCCAGCCGACGGATTCCTACTCGGGGGAAAAGCTGGAGGATATGAACTTCACCGAAGTTGAAATCAAAAAGAAGATCAGTGACCTAATGACGAATAAGTCACCTGGCCCGGATGGGTTTCTACCTAAAGTGTTGAAAGAAGTGCGCGATCAAGTGTCACGACACCTGAGCGCAATCTTAAACATGTCAATCCGGACCAAATGCGTTCCTAGAGACTGGCGTGAGGCGGAGGTGACTCCAATCTTCAAGAAAGGAGATCTTAACCAACCGTCGAACTACCAACCTATCAGTCTGACTTCGATAGTCGGTAAACTCATGGAAAGCATCATGGTGGACAAAGTGACGTCGTATTTAGAGTCAAACCTGCTACTGAGGAGTTCCCAGCACGGCTTCCGAAGGCAACGGTCATGCCTGACGAACCTTGTAGAATTCTTCCACTTCGTTTTCAGTGAGCACGATCGGGACAAGGCGGTGGATCGGGTCTACCTAGACTTTCAGAAAGTCTTTGATAAGGTACCACACCGCCGCCTTCTCCGGAAAGTGCGAGTGCTTGGCATAGACGGAAAGGTAGCCGGCTGGATCGAGAACTGGCTAAGTGGCAGACGGCAACGGGTGGTGGTAAATGGACAGTCTTCTGAGTGGGTGCCCGTTACTAGCGGGGTGCCTCAAGGTTCTGTCCTGGGACCACTACTATTCATCATCTACGTCAACGACATGGACGGTGACATGGTTGCTAAGATTTCCAAATTTGCCGATGATACCAAGCTTGGTATGAACGTTGCAAAGGATGGAAATACTGCCCGCCTGCAGGAAGATCTTGGGAAGATTGGAGAGTGGTCAGACACGGGGCAAATGCCTTTTAACGTGGAGAAATGCAAAGTGATGCATATCGGCCACAGAAACCCCCAATCTCAGTATATCCTTAAGAGCACTGCTATTGAATCCACCGACACTGAGAAGGACTTGGGTGTAACAATCACCAGTGACCTCAAGTTCTCGAAACAGTGCATTGAGGCGGAGAAAAAGGCCCAAAGGATGCTAGGCTATATTAAGCGCCAGTTTGGTTATTGGAACCAGGAGATTGTACTGTGCCTGTACAACTCACTTTTCCAACCCCACCTGGAGTATGCCGTACAATTTTGGAGTCTTTCATTGCGAAAGGACATCGCGAGATTGGAACGCGTACAAGCTAGGGCAACCAAGCTGATTTCCTCTATCCGACATAAAAGTTATGAGGATAGACTAAGGGAATTAGATCTGTTCTCGTTGGAAACCCGTAGACTGCGTGGTCAGCTCATCGAAGTTTTCAAAATACTTCGAGGGTTCGACAATGTTGACTATCGGGATATTTTCACACTGAGTGAGAACAGAACGCGCAATCACGGCTTCAAACTTGAACTGAAGCGTTACAACCGCAATCTGTGTGGAAATTTTTTACCTTACAGTATCTGCGGTATGTGAAACACACTTCCAGTGAAAGTTGTCAACAGTGAATCTGTTGACCAGTTCAAGTCAAGAGTAGACAAGGTCTTGAAAAGTGGCCGTTTAGGGACGCAAAACAATTGAGCAGCCTTGTGCCCACTCGATTACTAGTTCAAAGGTACCCTCTTTGAATGGACCGTAAGGTCTCCTAGGGTACCTTCTCTCCTTGTTGTTTCTCCTTGTTGTTACTCTCTCTCTCTTGATATGCAAAGTAATGCATATCGGCCAACGAAACCCCCAAATCACGGTATATCTTTAAGGGCACTCTTCTCGAACGCATTGATACCGAGAAGGGCTTGGGTGTAACAATCATTAATGACCTCAAATTCTCGAAACAGTGCATAGAGGCGGAGAAAAAGGCCCAAGGGATGTTAGGCTATATAAAGCGACAGTTTATATATCGAAACAAGAAAATAGTACTTTGTTTGTACAGTTAACTTGTCCCACCGCACCTGGAGTGTACCGTACAACTTTGTAGTCCTTTGTTTCGAAAGGATATCGCGAGATTGAAACGTGTGCAAGCCAGAGCAACCAAGCTGATTCCCTCTATCAGACACAAAGGTTACGACGATAGATTAAGGGATTTAGATCTGTTCTCGCTGGAGACCCGGAGACTGCGTGGTCAACATTTCGAGGTGTTCAAAATACTTCGAGGCTTCGACAATGTAGACTACACTGATGTTTTCCAACTTAGTGAGGGCAGAACTAGAAATCACGGCTACAAACTTGAACTGAAGCGTTACCACCGCGATCTGTGTGGGAAATTTTTCACATACAACATCTGTGGTAGCTGTAACGCACTTCCAGTGGAAGTTGTGAACAGAATTTTGTTGACCAGTTCAAGTCAAGACTGAACAAAGTCTTGAAAAGTGGCCTTTTGGGCACGTAAGCCGTTCAGCAGAACTAAGGCCGCTCGTCTGCTAGTACATAAGTACCCTCTCTGAATGGACCGTAAGGGCTTCTAGGGTACTTCTTATCCTTGTAGCTCCTTGTATCTCCTTGTATCTCTCTCTCTCTTTCTCTCTCTCTCTCTCTCTCTCTCTCTCTCTCTCTCTCTCTCTCTCTCTCTCGCTCTCTCTCGCTCTCTCTCTCTCTCTCTCTCTCTCTCTCTCTCTCTCTCTCTCTCTCTCTCTCTCTCTCTCTCTCTCTCTCTCTCTCTCTCTCTCTCTCTCTCTCTCTTTCCGTACTGGATTGACTGATGCGAGACTATAAGTGTGCGAGGATGTTGAAGATTCGTGGAATAGATTCAAAACTACGTCCATGAGTCTTCAATTACGATTCATCCCTTTGAAGAGCCTTCGTCGGTCTTTTCTTCAACCAAAGTGGTTTAATCAAGAAAGTGGTCAACTGCTGAGGGAGATGAGAATGGTGTCATGGCAGTCAAATATTTCTAGTGACTTTGACGAGGCTAGCTGGGAGAATGAAGTCAAGCATAAGGACTGCAAAGCGTGCCGATGAGCTCCGAATGGCGAAACTTTGCAAAAAGAATCTCAAGGAGTTCTTTGGTTATGTAAACAGCCGTAAACCAATCCATCTCACGATTTGCTCTTTGGTGAATGAGAAGGGGGCATTAAAGCACTCAGATGCAGAAAATGCTAACCTTCTGAACGATTACTTCTCTTCAGTGTTTACCGAAGAGTGTGATCCTATCCTATAGCCCAGGGATTCTCACTTGGGGGAAAAGCTGGAGGAAATAGACTTCACCCAAAGAGAAATATAAAAAAAACACTAATTTAAAGAAGAATAAGTCCCCTAGCCCGGACGGGCTTCTACCTAAAGTGTTGAAAGTAGTGTGCGATGAAGTGTCACGATATCTGAGCACAATCTTAAACATGTCAATCCGGACCGGATGCGTTCCTAGAGACTGGTGTGAAGCAGAGGTGACTCCTATCTTCAAGAAAAGAGACCCTAGCCAGCTGTCGAATTAACGACTTATTAGCTTAGCCTCAATAGTCGGTAAACTCATGAAAAGCATCATGGTGGACAAAATGGCGTCATATTTAGAGTCCAACTTGCGATTGAGGAATTCCCAGCACGGGTTTCAAGGCAATGGTCATGCCTAACGAATCTTGTGAAATTCTCGCACTTTGTTTTCAGTGAGTACGACCGGGATAAAGCGGTTGATGTTATCTACTTAGACTTTTAAAAAGCCTTTGATAAGGTACCACACTGCCATCTCCTCCAGAAAAAGCGTGCGTTGGGCATAAACGGAAATGTAGCAAGTTGGATAGAGAACTGGCTAAGTGGCAGACGGCAACGGTTGCTGTTGAATGGACAGACTTCTAGGTGGATGCCCGTTACTAGCGGTGTTCCTTAAGGCTCTGTCCTGGGACCAATACTGTTCATCATCTACGTCAACGACATGGACGGTGACATGGTTGCAAAGATTTCTAAATTTGCCGATAATACCAAACTTAGTATGAATGTCGCAAAGGAAGGAAATACTGCCCACATTCAAGATGATCTTCGGAAGATTGGAGAGTGGTCGGACACGTGACAAATGCTTTTTAATGGGAATAGATGCAAAGTGATGCATATCGACCACTGAACCCCCAAATCTCAGTATATCCTTAAGGGCACTGCTATTGAATCCACTGACATTGAGAAAGACTTGGGTGTAACTATAACTAATGATCTCAAGTTTTCGAGGCAGTGTATTGAGGCGTAGAAGAAAACCCAAAGGATGCTAGCTTATATAAAACGACAGTTTGGATATCGGAACAAGGCTATAGTTATGAGTTTGTATAACTCCCTTGTCCGACCGAACCTGGAGTATGCCGTACAATTTTGGAGTCCTTCACTTTAACACGATATCGCAAGATTAGAACGTGTGCAAGCCAGAGCAACCAAACTGATTCCCTATATCAGACACAAGAGTTATGAAGAGAGATTACGGGAATTAGACTTGATCTCGCTGGAGACCCGGAGACTGCGTGGTCAGTTTATCCAAGTGTTCAAAATACTTACAGGCTTTGACATTGTAGAGTACAAGGATATTTTCCAGCTTAGCCAGAGCAGAACAAGAAATCACGGCCACAAACTTGAACTGAAGCGTTACCAGCGTGATCTGTGCGGTAAATCTTTACTCAAAGGTAACTCTTTAAATGGATCGTAAGGTCTACTAGGCTACCTCTTTTCCTTGTTACTCCTTGTTACTCTTTCTCTTACACACACACAGACGCACGCACTATCTATCTCACACACGCTCTCTCTCTCACACACACAGACGCACTATCTCTCTCACACATAAGTCTCTCTTTTTTTCTCTCTCTCTCTGGAAGAAAGTAGAGGGAGAGGTGACACACCCTTGTCGCGGGAAGAGAGCTTGTGTGTACCTTTGACTTTTCGAGCTATGTCGACCGAGGTACCTCTCTTCTGGGTACCCCTGGTAGGGCTTCCTTTATCGATTTGGTCGGAAACGAGGTTTCAGAATAAGTGTGTCCTTGTTTTTTATACTCTATCCTTCTTCCTTTTCACTTTTATCCTATCTTTTCAACTTGTTATACAAAAAGAAAAAAATGCCACCCGGGCAGTGTCTGCACCGCTTGCATCCTGAAGGGTGAGGTGCAAGAAGCAGTGGCCTATTGTAGGGAGATACAAGATCTATACAGGGCTTCGTAGGATAGAGCTCGATCACTCGAAATGAAAATAGAGACCATGGAGTCAGAGCACGTGCGCAAGCTTAGCCGTCTCGGGGATAGGGTCACAGAATTGGCCACAAGATTAGCGACTCAGTCAACTCCAACTGACGGTGTTTCTGCCACCGAGCCTCTCAAGCAAAATGGCAACACTGCATCGGCAGTGCCCAGAGAGACGAGTGGTCAAGTTAAGAAGAAGAAGAAGAAGAAGAAGAAGAAGAAAAAGAAAAAGAAATGTAATTATTCACTTCCCACGAATAATGATGGTTCCGGCGTAGCCGTTGCCGAAGGAGTAAGTCATGATGGCTTCACTCCTGTCAGAAGGGAAGCCCATAGACCGAGAGAGGTTTTGATACCGACGCCAGTCTCAACATCTAATAGATTTGCTCCCCTGGACTTGGACCGGGAGTCTCCAATCGTTATCGGAGACTCTCAAGTAAGGGGACTGACGAATCGGCCAAACGGGGTGCTCAAGGAAATGTGGTACTTACGTAGCTTACCAGGTAAGAAGACGCGAGAAATCCTGAAAGGATTTAAAAAGATAAGACTAGGATATCAAGATACGCCGGTAGTTCTCCAAGCCAGTAGAAACGAACTGTTCCTACGGGGAGGCTCTGCAGGCTTTACTGAGCGCATCATTGAAGATGTCAGAAACATCAAAACCAATTGTCGTTGAGATCATACCGAGACGCTCTGGGGGTGCCTTGGCCAACCAAAAGGCTCTGAGCATAAATTGGAGGCTAGGTGAAATCCTATCAGGAAGAACGTATGTTTTTTCAACCCTTTCAATGAATTCTACGGTCGGTCAGAGCTGTTTAGTGAGGATGGCACACACCTGTCTGTCTGTGGAAGAGGTGTGCTGCATGAGCTCATCCACCGCGGTTTATATTGGGTAAAGAAGTCCGATGTAGGGGAAAGGATGACTGAGACCTGAGTGGAAGAATCCCACGAAGTAGCGCCCTCAGCAGCTGAGGTCGAGCATCCAGCACTCAATCCTTTCGTCGATACAGAGGAGGGGGTGAAAGTGGGTGAAGGTCAGCCTCCGAATCCAGCTTCGGAAGGGAGGAAGCACGACGAACCGTCGGGAAACGGAGAAGTGGAGGGGGCAGTAGGGCTAGCGGACGCCCCCTAAGAGTTCTTCTATTAAATGCCCGCTTAATAAGGAACAAGTTCTGCAAGCTTATAGCACTGATGCCATCATAGAAGCTTGACATAGGGGCCGTCACGGAGTCGGGGATTCGTGCAGAAACCAAGGACTTTATAGGTGAGTTTGGAGTACCCGGTTACGCGACTTTCCATAAGGATCGTGCTGAGCGGGAAGGTGGTGGAGTTCTGGTGTATGTACGGGTCCATCTATCTCCCATCGAGTGCAGAACTGTCCCAGAGCATGAGGTGCTAAGAGTCAACATCAAGGTCGACAATACAATGTACAGGTTCATAGTGGCCTATCGACCTCCTAATCTGACGGTAGAGGTTGATATAGACCTGTACCAAAAACTGTGTAGTCTCTTAGACGGCCCTCCCTCACTGCTGGTAGGGGACTTCAATTGCAGAGTCGATTGGAGTGACCGAACGGGCGACGGAGAGGCATCTCGGCTTGTAGACTTTGCTGACAGCAACTTTCTGACTCAGTGGGTCGGTGAGCCTACCAGAGAGGGCAACGTTCTAGACCTAGTATTTACCACTGAAGATGACCTCGTCTCTGACCTGTCAGCGAATGAATGCCTAGGTGGCAGTGACCATAACATGGTAATGTTTGGAGTATGTGCTCCCTGTACGCAAGGTACTAATGAACGAGCACGTAGATTGGATCTCAGACGTGCAGACTTTGATGGGCTTCGGGGGGCACTTGGCCAGATGCAACCAACTAACGAAGGCGAGACCAATTCCAAATGGAACAACTTCAAGAATCGTTTTATGGATCGTCAGGCCGAGTTCGTTCCCACGAAGGCTGTCAGACTAGCAAGCATTCAGCCTAGGTGGTTTTCTCAAGAAATAGCTAGTGCTATTAAAGCTAGAAAGACAGCGCACAGAGCATGGAAGAGGAATAGCAGTGCGTTGCACCATGGAGCCTATGTGACCCATAGTAGAACGTTTAAGGCACTAGTGCGCACGGCTAAGCGTAACGAAGAAATTCGTGTAGCCTCTCTCTCCAAAGAGAGCCTCAAGGAGTTCTTCGCGTACGTGAACAGCCGAAAACTAGTACGCCAACGCATCGGACCCCTGAAAGACGCGGACGGCGTTCTCCAGGATTCAGATGAGGAAATAGCTGGCATATTCAACGCCTACTTCTCCTCGGTTTTCACGAGGGAAAGGGGTGGAGAGATACCCAGACCGCCGATAGTTATAGATCGTGAGTTAGAATCACTAGAAGCAATAAGTACAACTTCCGAAGAGGTTGCTAGGAGGTTAGGTCAGTTAAATGCGTTACATCTCCAGGTCCTGATGGCTTCCTGCCAAGAGTGCTGCGTGAGGTGAAATATCAGGTGAGCACTCATCTTTCTGAGATCTTTAACTCATCGCTTGACAGTGGCGAAGTACCTGCAGACTGGCGTATGGCCAATGTCACTCCTATCCACAAAAAGGGGGACCGTAGGCAAAGTACTGGAAGGCATCATAGGGGATAGGATAATGAATCATTTAGAGTCTCACGACCTGTTGAGAGACACCCAGCATGAGTTTCGAAGAAAGTGCTCGTGCCTCACGAACTTGCTTGAATTCTTCCACGGGATAATGAGTGAGTTTGAAAGAAGTCGAGCGGGGAAAATACTTTATTTGGATTTCCAAAAGGCTTTCGATAAAGTCCCCCACCGCCGACTGATGGCAAAAGTAAGTGCCCTGGGAATAAGAGGAAAGGTCGCAAAATGGTTAGAAAGTTGGTTGTCGGACAGGCGACAGGGGGTTACCATCGGAGGCCACACCTCTCTGTGGTCGTCAGTAACGAGCGGAGTCCCTCAGGGTTCTGTGCTAGGCCCTCTATTATTCACCATCTACATCAATGATATAGATGAAGGACTGGTAAGTCGTCTAGCGAAATTTGCCGAGAACACAAAATTAGGAGCTAACGTAGCGAATCCCGAAAACATCGAGGTGTTGAGGGGTGACCTACGCATGATCGGCGAGTGGGCTGACAAGTGGCAGATGCCTTTCAACTTAGAGAAGTGTAAGGTGATGCACATCGGGTATGCGAACCCCCGGTCAGGCTACGGGCTACAAGGTATGCGTCTTGAGTCTACTGTTGTTAAGAAGTACTTAGGTGTGCTGATTAGCAGCGATCTCAAATTCTCGAAGCAGTGCTTACAGGTGGAGAAAAAGGCTCATCACCTGTTAGGTTACATGAAGAAGCAATTCAGATTTCAAACAAAAGAGGTTGTTTTGCCTTTGTACAACTCGCTGGTGAGGCGTCACCTAGAGTACGCTGTTCAGTTCTGGTCTCCTCATTATCGAAAAGACATCTATCGTCTGGAAAAGGTGCAAGCCAGGGCCACTAAACTGATCCCATCGCTAAGGAACAAGACATACCAAGAAAGACTGCAAGAGCTGATCTCTATTCGTTAGAGACTCGAAGACTGCGCGGTCGTCTAATAGAGACTTTTAAAATCTTGAAAGGATTTGAAAATGTCGCCTCCACTAAGTTCTTTACCCTCAACCGGAATACGACTCGAAATCACGGATGGAAGGTGGAGCTGCCCAGATTCAATACCATTCCGGTGGGTAAGTCATTCACATATGACATTTGCGAAACATGGAATAGATTACCAGTGGGAGTTGTTTAGAGTATTTGAAAACTTGATGATCTCATAGCAAGTGATTAGTACGTGCTAAGAATCGAAACCGCAAAAAGTGCTTCCTGACATGGGCTGCGAGGCCTTTGAGGTATTTCTTTTCCTTATAACTCCTTGTAACTCTCTCTCTCTCTCTCTTCACAATTTCTCATATAAGTGATTATCAGTCCATTGTGTTGTAAACAATTTTAAAACATAATGTTTTATGCCCAAGGGCACTGTTACGTCAATCTGAATGAAATTTCTTATGTTCTTTTTCGCTTTTAGGTCCTATTTTCCTTTATTATTTTTAGTAATTAGCTTAAGGTTCAACATTACTTCTTCGTCGGTGCAAAAATTACATACATCGAATCTTGTCCACAAAATTACAAAATTCTGGAACAACAAAGACCTTAAGTTCCACTTAAATCAAGTCCAAAGAAAAAAATAGAAAAAATGAAAGCTCAAAGTGTATGGAAAAAGTGGTTATATATTATTTATCCGCTTCACGCAATATACCTTTTATAGCAATTTTATATGTTAAACAATGAATTACTTATAGAATAGTGTTGTGCTATCGAAGTGTTCAAATAGTTGTTAATAATCCAAAAACGCTATTTCTATTTGTAGCTCGGTTATCTAATTTAAATAGCAACCTATACTTTATATTAATCAATCATTTTAGTATTTATGAGACTTCATTGAGGTCACAAATTAAAGCTCAGTTTTCAAGTTAAAGTGATTAAGATTGCTGTCTGACTTCGTATGATTTAATTCTTATACCTAACAAGGATTAAAATTGAACTCCATACTTTAAGTGATGTCGTAAAAAAGTTTCTATAATGGAAGTAACGTATTTTTTTTATTTATAAAAAACTAGGATTTTTTCTTAATATAAAGTTTAGACGGATACAAATAAGGCGTAATAACGAACTTAATCAATAGAGCCTTCACCAACTGCAGTCATTGGACATCAGTCAGTACGGAGCTAAACAGATTCACTAAGCTCCTCGTCATAAATGGATACCCACAGAATCATATATGCATCAAAAGACAGCCCATTAACGTCAACACCATATTTAAAATTAAACTGTTCTACCAAGTTGAATGAATTCCGCCTACAAGGAAGACGAAACGACCCTTAAGAAAATTATTCTTTTTAACGTCGCACTGGTCGTCCCTCAAGCCAAACTGAACCTCATTTTCTATTACAAAACCCGAGTCTTAGCTCCAATTGGGCCAGAAAGAACAGCTGCTTTACTCCCATCCAACAACTCCAAGAAGTCAATGTCCCGTACCAGTACATCTGCATCATCGGTAACTGTGAGCACCGCAACTATAATTACATTGGCATGACCACAACCACTCTCTCTCGACGTCTCACAGCCCACCTAAAAGACGGCGCAATAAAACACCACACCCTGAAATAGTCAAGTCTTCTCCCAATAGAAATGTTTAACAGCAATATCACTATCCTTCACCGCGAAAAGTAGCTACCAAGACTTAGAATGACAGAAGCCGTCGAGATCAGTGTAACGAAACCCGAAATAAACATTCAGTTAAACCAAGACACCATCCTACACAGTAACAGAAGACTTGTCGCCCTCACCTAACTAGTGCCCTTGCCTCCTTTAGCATAATGCAGCTACCTCAATTCGATTTGATGAGTATAAGTCGTTATATGTAAAGGGGAAAAATGTATGGATAGCAAAAGAGAGATGAAAGGGAAAAAAGAGAAAAATGTGGAAGATTTGCAAGGAGAACAACCTCCACGCCAGCCGCATCCTATTTATTCTGAACATTACTTCATCCTTATTTTTTTTCATGCACGTCACGTTTCCTCTATATTATAGTTATATCTTTCATTATCGTGTTTTTTTATTTTTCCTAATATAGCAAAACTTCCTCGTCATTTCTTATAATTGAAATAGGTAATAACTCAATTGAATCAACCTCTGATAAAGGCCTTGCCAGTGCTTTCAATCCGTTTTTGAATCATCGAAAATATCGCTGTGTTTCCTTTTAACTAATTATCTTCATTCATGAATAATAATATTTTCCTCAACTTGCGCATGTTTGTATAGAAGTGTAAATATTAAGAAGTTAGGTTTCCGGTGGATCATCGCAGTGGCAATAATTAACTATTTATATGCGCTTCCCATTGCTCTGTTCTGAAGCTCACCCCGCCACTTAAAACAAAGCCCTAGGCATTGCCAGTCTCGATCCATTATTCTAATTCATCGAGCTCTCAATGAATAAGCGTTACAGAACTTGAAATATTTTTAAACGAAAAAACAATGATTCAGAAAAAGAAATTGTTTACTGACAATTAATTCAAGCCTTTACGTAAAGGGGTAAAATAACATAGCTTTCTTTGAAGGGCTGAAAGAAAGTGGTTGAACAATAGTAATATTTTCAGCAATGTTTACATAGGAGGAGCTGATAAGTATTCGGTGGAGGCAGAACAATAAATATAAAAGGGATTTTCGAAATAAGTAATTTGAAGAAAACTTTAGTTTTCTGGAGTGTGAAGTGTAGTCTTAATTGACTGTTGGCATTTTAGCTTTTGGTATGTGACGATGCCTAGTTGTGGTATAGTTTAGATTTTTTCATTAATACCAAAGAACTCTTGCTTTTTATTTAATATTCCGTGTGTTGTCGCAAATCTTTAAATTTTTGCATATGTATTTCTCGGCAGTTTAGCTTTTGCCGTAATAGTTTGCCTTAGATCCGTGAAGCGAGTGACTTTCGATGTGGCTGCCAAAATATACTAACAAATAATTTTATGAATATTAAACCTTGGCTTCAATTCACTCTTTTTTTTCTTCTTCCTTGTGTATAATCTGATGTAAAGTAGATGTTTTAGGGATACTAAAGATTGAAAAGAAAAAAAACATGAAAGCAATAGCAAATAGCTCTATAAATTTTATTTTATTTTCTTTCTACATCCTTTCATTCAAATGGCAATTGTGTTTGTTACATATAAATCACATTCTGTCTTATGAAATATCATATTTTTTATGGCAATAAATTTATTGCAACTACATCGATAACAAATAGAGATATATGAATAATTCAAATAGTATATGAACCCGGATACATTTTTTTATAGTTTTCTAAAAAAAAAAACCCAAAAACGAACGGATCCTTCAGAATAAAACTTTTTTAAAGTTGAAAAAATTGTGAAGTTAAGTAAAGTAAAAGTTAATAAAAGTTACAATAAATCAGTTGCTTATCTGGAATTTTATTGTATAAGAAGGTTAGAGGCGTTAATTTTGACATCCTTTCCTATTCCTAAATAAAATATGATCTTAAGTGAACTTATCATTAGGATAGGTATAATGAATTTTACCCAATTAGTATCTTTCAAACACTAAAGTCATTGACGCATGACTTACAGTCTAACACGATATCGCTACTACGGATTGCTACAGCACAAGTCACCAGACTGATGTTATTTGATCGAGATTCTATCATTCAGGATCTAATCAGACACAATTTGACTTATCTTTCTCTCAAAGGCAAAGATTGATTTCTTTCTGATAGGTCATACCCCCTTTAATCTTGGCACCAATAGAGGAATACAAACTGGTGAGGTGGAAACTCCAGTAATCATTGAGTCTTCTATGTCAGCGTGTAGAGACCACATTTTAATCTGGAATAAAATACTCAAAAAAAACTCAAAATGAGCACTTTGAAGTGTTTTAGGAAATCATATAATGGGTTTACGTGAAACCAAAATCACATGAGGAAACCCTAATGGATAAGTACTCTGAAAAGAGCACTGTTCCCGTAGAGTAAAGCTTTAGAAGAGCATTGTTCGCGTATATATAGTAGAACTCTCTTTTGGGAAAAGTCCGAATGGACAGTAATCAAATGACCGGGTATTTGTTGCTCCCTATGCTGCTCTGATCTGTACATGCGATGCAACCTACAATTAGTAAATATAAAAAATACAAAATATTATCGAGCGCCTCAAGATACAGCCAGAACCCTTAAAGAAATGAAAATAGCTCGTGATGAATGTCAGCAACTTTGAAAACCGAGCTAAGGGTAAATCTAAAACAATAAATACCGTCAACATTATAATCTATATATCTCCTAACGTAAAATAAAATAACAGATTAGTCATATTTTCCCAAATTACTATCATTTTCGTAATTTGTTTTTTATTTGTACCTTTGACTGAGTCATTTTTTTTCTTTCCGATAACTCGAGGAAATTTAGCACTGTTTTAAAAAAAAAGAAAAGGCAAAAAGAAAATATTTTTGTTTATATAATTATAAGAAACTGTGTAAAATGCTGTAGGTAATAATTACACTGAGGAACAATGTATTTGGTAAATTGAAAAAAGTACATTTTTCTACCTAATTCGAGCATACTGAATTCAAATCTGAAATCAGATTCTCTCTAAATGCTACAGATTTTTCTTAATATCAATAACTAATATTATACAATAATTTTCATTTTATCACGCCTATCATCATGCCCTGAAGTAATTCTGAATCATCCTTTTGCGAAATTTATAGTAAAGCAGGTTTTTTTGCACAAACATTTTATTGCATATGAGGAGAAACTTGAATTACACATTAGGATTACAAATACTGTAATCAACTAGATAGTAATTTATTAATGACTGTACATCAGGCTGGAGGACCTCTTCTTGATTTCAATCGGGCAAAAATTTGCGTTTGTAACTCTTTCGCTTGTAAGTCTTCTCTGGTTGATCCCTTCTAATCGTCCAGCAGTAGTACGCCATCATGTGTCTATCCCCATGACCTTGGTAGCGCTCTTCCATCGTCATCAAATCCTGATGGAAGCGTTCCCCTTGTTCGTCACTCACGGCTCCCAGATTCTCTGGGAATCGGTCAAGGTGACTATTTAGGTAATGCACCTTCACACTCGTGTTGCATCCCAGATCCCGATATATAAAAGCATAATAGTAACCAGATCATCGTAGTTATGCGCTTTTTGTTTCCCAAGAAGTTACGAACAACGGCAGAAAATGAGAGCCAGGCTGCCTTCTCTTTTTCATTCATGGTGTTCATGAATCTAGAATCACTCAAAAGTCTTCGAATTTGGGGACCATCAAATACTCCTGCTTTTATTTTTTTCGTATGACAAAGCAGAAAACGCCAATACTATGTACTGAAAACAATCATTGTCAGTGTTAAACCCCTTGACACACTGCTTCATCAACCACAGTTTGAGATGAAGTGGAGGAAAAACGATATTCTCTCGACTTACAATTGGCTCATTAACAATGTTTGGCATTCCTGCTTCCCAAGTTTCCCGAACTGGCTAATCTTTTGGGGACCAGTGTTTGTCACGGGCTCGACTGTCCCACATACAGATATAGCATGGGAACTTTGTATATCCCTTCTGCTGGGCAAGGAGGAAGTTGACCATCTTAAAGTTTACACATATGATCCCATTGTGTTCATGGTACTTAAGTAAATCCATGACCATTCTACTGTCATCGTGAGTTTCTTGCAGATGGACAGAATGATCGAGAGGAACTCCACCAACGTCATTACCATTATGCAAAAGGATAAACTTGAGGCTATGCTTGGAGCTATCCAAAAACAGTCTCCACTCAGCAGGGCTATAGGTGCCAAGTCCGAACTCCGTAAACAGACCAGGAACATCGTGGCAGTATACAAACTATTTGTCCTCAGAGAAATACTTAACAAATGTACTCTCCCTTGTTCGTTAATATGATCCTCGTACCGACCAGTCAAGCATATGTCTTTTACTCAACCTGGAGGCTAAAAGTTCTGCAGCTTTCTTGGAAAGCGCCAAATCACTTATCAAGTCATTCAAATCCTCTTGATTGAAACATTGAGATGCTAATGACTGTTCAGCATCTGATGATGAATCTGCAGACTGCGAATCCATTCCGTGGACGTCGATATCAGCTACATCATTTTCATCCTTGGAGGAAGAATATCCACTGAAAATTAAAACTGGTAAAGACTCAGAATGAGGTACTGGCCGGATCGCTGAGGGAATGTTGGAGTAGTCGATCTTGTGCCGATTTTTCTTGCCAATCCATTTAGTATTTACTAGACAGAAAAGACAGTCCAATATATGATCTCTTGGCTCTCGCCACACCGTGGGGATTCCATAAGGAAGACCATTTCTCTGTCCTTTCGTCCACTAACGAAGATGTTCCACACAACTATGGCAAACAACATATGGGGCACACTTCTTATCTTATTCGCCAAGAGGAACACAAAAGTATGCCTTATAAGTACGGATCACAAAGTTTGATATATTGAGCCCTTGACAAACTAGCATGTAACAGCCACATATGTAGCAAAAGATGTCTGGATCATTAACGCAGTTTCTTCTTGACGAAGCCATCACTCTAACATGAGTCCTAAAAAAAGAAACAATAATGTCAATATTTTGCACAATAACACATTACTATCTTACTACTATGTACTGTAAAGTATTTGCTTTCTACAAGCACCCTCTATGTCCGTCTGAAGGGCAGTTTCCGGGTAAACGATAAAATAGAAATTACAGAATAACTATAACATATAGGTAAAAATATATTATATATTTGAAATCAGCATGATAAAACGAATTAAAATTGTCAAATAAATCTAAGTCACCAGAAAATGTTATTAAAATTGTTCTCTTGTGTTACAATACAATAGCTTCTATATATTTAATTTAAATCAATTTAATCTAGGATCTAAATTAGAATTTGTGTTTTGAGCAATGAAATGAGAAATATATTGGCATTTGGCAATCATTGAAGAGATGTTTTCCACACGCCAATTTAATATTGAAACAGACTATAGATGACTTTAATTTTATGTAAAAACAATTAATATAATGACTTTATTTTATTTCTGTTAAAATTAAAATATATTTAATTACAAACTATATACCATAAACTAAACTAAAAAAAATATTTAAATCTATTAAACACTCTAAGTATAAACCCATTTTATCGAAGAAACATTAAAGAAAACTATCTTATAAATTACTTAGGTATGATTAAATAACAATTTTAAGATTCTATAAAAATGTAAACATTGTTAAATAAATTAATCTTAGTAGAATGTACAAATTTAATCTTATTTGGAACGCATATCAAATGGACAAAAATTACTCGTAAGTCCATTTGTCTATGTTCTTTACCTCCGTGTTTGCGGACCATTTACATAAAAAGGAACTTGAAAATTTCGTCTCGCAAGTTTATACCTTAGTTATTGTTATTGATAGTTACCTTTTATTAGCGATTTACTTTAACTTTTTTCCAAGAATTCAATTCAAGCTGGTGTTATATTCCCAAAATTGGGAGAGTCTGACGTATCCCCTGCTTGGAGAAGGAATGCCTTCCCAGAGAATGAGGCTTCGGTCAGAAACATAAGGAGATAGGGAGGCTCTTATCTGGAGAACCACCGTGGGAGGCTCGCTACTATCTCTTCCACTCCGAGAGGGAGCCGGAAGATTTCGTGGTGGCATAGGCATGCCATCGTATTTGTGCTCAAGGTTTGTGGGGTAAAACCGGGAGACACTGGCGTACATTAACTTATTCCTTCTCTTTTTTAACATTTTATATCTTCCAATTTTACATCAATGTAACATAACGTGCAATATGTAACAACTTAACCTAGGTTAGATTGGATTATGTTTATATTACCACCAAAATCATAGGTTAGGGGATGAGTCAAAAACGAACAGTTTAACATATTGCTTCCACGGAACATTATTTTATATTACCTAAGCCAAAAATATCAATATTTGTTCAATTATAATTCAATTTATTATAACTGTGCAGAATTCACACTGTAACACTTGATGGATGCAATGCAGGCCAAAATATCCAACTAGCTGGGGGGATCAGGCCCCAATATAACAGTCCACCTGACACGAGCTGCTGTATAAGGTTGTGTGGTATAGTTGGATTCCTTAGACCCTCAGCAACCACCTCCAGGTTCACAACTTCACGAACCAGTTGCTCAATTCCTGCTATTCAAGACGGCGTCCAAGATGGGCGCTGTTCCTTGAAATCTCCGTATCTTGGTCAATATTGATCGGATGTGAAAGTGTAATGTGTTTATTCTAGGGTTTTGTGGGTGGTACTCGTAAAATTCATCGAAATGCATTTAAATACTCTATAGGCAACCGTTTATAATATATTAGGCATATTGGGAATTTTTAGGCTAAATTATTGCAAGAAACAAATATTTTAATTGTGTATGATTTGTTAATTTTTACAATTAAAGGTATATAACCGTATCAATGACTCTGTTTTTTATTAAATTATTAGTTTTGGGATGTTCAGGAACAGTATTCGTATGATTTTAATGGTGGATATTTTCTTTATATTTCAGATCATGACGAAAATGACCTCCAGTAAAAGAACATATGATGAATAAGTTTATGCCTAGTGCGTTAAGAAAAGACAAAATGTTGATGAAGAAACAACTAACTATGATATCTGTATACTTTGTCAAGCTTCACCTTAAGGCTTAAGATTATACAAGTTACAACCAACCACTGTTGCGAAACTGAAAAATGCAATTACAATCAGGAAAGATGCTACAGCGATTCGCCTCTGAGAATGCGGGGAAAGTTACAGATTGGTTGTTACAGAATTTTCATAAATGGCACGAAAAATGTAGGAATTAGTACTCTAACGAAAAATGTTTGAGTTGTGCACAACTTAAGCAAGCTGTTTTTTCATCTAAATCTAGACCACCAACACACAGCGTCCCTGATGAATCTACTCCAAGTCATGCCACTAGATCAGCAAATGAGCCTTATCGTGATAAGGAATGCTGTTTGATATATGGTAAGAAATGGTCCTGTGGTAGAAGACAAGATTGTAGTTACTACAGATAACGGTTAAGAGGCAATAATCAATCATGCTCGACAACTGAAACGAGATGACATTCTGTACAGACTGGTTGGTGCAGGTCATGATATGATAGCCATTGATATATGATACCACGCACCATGTATGAATGCTTTCAAAGCTATAAGAGTCCCAGCTAGTAAAACGGAAAGGCCAAATCTATATGATTCAGCATTTTAATTGATATCCGAAGAATTAACACAGACAAAACACAAATGCCAGATCCTGTAAATTCCGAAGTGTGTACCAACAATGCGAAGGAGGAGAAAATTCTGATTATTGCACAACAAATTCTACATCATGTATGTGGTGTTATCACCATAGTAAGTGTTGGCACTGGATACCACTTGTACAACCAAACCAGGAGCAAAGACTTAATAACTTTGAACAATAGACATGGCCAAAGCATCAGCTATGACAGTTTACACAGAGAGCTGATGGCTAAAAGTGCTTCTATCCAACAACAGATTGAGGAAGATGGGGTCTATATTACTAACAGCATAACAGCTACTGAAGATGTCCTTCAGGTGTTTGCCATGTACAACATCGATTGGAAGAACAAAACGATCGAAGGAGGTACCTTCAATGCAACAACAGCTATCGCTGTTCAAAATGTAAATTCGGAAGAACGGCCTGCTAATACCAGTAACCCTGAAATTACTAGTTCGAAGAGCAGAAAAAAAACTTTCACAACAGTTCCAATGAAAGTGACCCCAGGCTGCAACCTCTCTGCCTCTAAGAAAAAAAGGCAAGGTCATTGGTAAACATCACTTCTCTCACAGATCTTGAAGTTGAAAGCGACAAATCCGCAGATAAACTCTTACTTGTTTGGGTTTTAGAAGACTGAGAAATGCAGATTTGCAGGAAAAAAGTATATATATAAATGACTATGAGAATAAATAACTGGCTTTTCAAAATTTTGTAAACAAATTAGTGAAAGAACGCTAGCAAGCAAGATTACCTCCTTGCCTTTGATTGAACATTCACCAACAAACCCTTCTGTAGTCAAAGAAGAAATCCAACCTTTAGTCAAAAGATAGCAGAAGCTAGGGAACACATGGACTATCATAATTTGTGATCAAGCATTATATGAACTTGCCACAGCAATTAGAATGAAGGAGCCTCACAACTTTGGGAAAGTTATTATTCTGTTGGGGGGGTTTCACCAAGCCCATACCTTTTTGAAGGCAATTTTGAAAATTATAAGAAACAGTGGAGGTAAAGAGCTCCTCTTCCATTCGTGTTTGTGTTAAAAAGGAAGAGCGAAGAAGATATTTGGCAAGAAGGTGGACTACTATCAATCATTGCATGCTCTTCAACTTCTCACCGGGGCAATCTGGCAGTTATTTTGGGAAGCATTCCAGGACTGGCTTCAAGAAAATGAATTACTTTATTGATGAGGCTTCAATTGTTACTGCTATACAAATCGGGAAGTCCATCCGAAGATATACCATGAAGGATTTGCTGAAACTAAATCGAAGTAATATTGAAGATATCATCTAACAATTCAAACAAACTTTGCAACAGCAACCCACTGCAAATTACTGGTTAGCATTCCTGGATATGTCGGAAATACTGCTTCGATTTCTATTTTACTAGCTTCGAGGAAACTAGCTGGCCTACTTGTCAGAATCTGCCAAACTTTTGCCCTATCTAACAGCAGCAAACACTCTAAGTATGGGCAACAGTTTCTGCCGATTTTCCTTCGGGAGATGGCGAAATCTTCGGAGATTCACACAGCTATGATGAATGAATGCTTTGTAGGAAAATAAAGTGATGGTAGCCACAATGCTGTGTTACCCGAAATGATGCTGGAATAGACGTACAATGCCGATGCTAAAGAAACTAGTTGTCTTCGAAGATTAACACTGAAGCCTGATGTTTGTACCGAGAGGGTCACTACCAAGGCTATCACAGCCTCTGTTAGCAGGATATACCGTTTAATGCTCCACCTTAACTCTGCCTCTAAAAAATATCCTAATGATTCTGGACACCCAAAAGTGTAAAGCCATTTGCTTTTGTAGCAGTGTCCTGACAACAGTTGAGCAAAACCCTGTTCTTCACCAGCCACCACACTTGGTCAACATTATAAATGTGCAACTTGCTAACAATGAAGTAAAATATCACCTCACTCACATTAAAGAACTTGGTCTGAAGGAACGAGAAAAACTCTTGAAAAAGATCATGCCAAAACAATACCGTTAAACTAAATACATTTCACATCCAAACAAAGAGCGAGCCAACCAAATCTCAAACACCCAAAAAAACTGACGAAATGGCCGCGTTGCTTCGTCTCACCCAAATAGCCGCCAGTGGTGGCAAAGTGGATATCATACATTGTCTAGGTGATTATGAATGCAGACCAATGCCACCAGCATTGTTTGAAAGCGTTGCCACAATTAGGTCATCAGGATCCAAATCCGAACTCATCAAAGTCCTCAAAGATGAGACAAATGTATTAAGTGTAGAAGAGCTACTATCCAATGGTAATTGTAAATCAGTTATCATTTATGTAATTGATCTTATTCGTCGCTTCCCATTCCACAAAGATGGAAATTTTGCAGATTATGCAAAAAGAGTGAAAAACCTAATTCTGAATAGTGTTCCACATGATGCAAGGTCCATTCACTTTTGCTGTGACCGATACTGGACCCCTAGTACGAAAGATGCAACCCATTCAAAACGGACTGGAAACAGAGTTCAAAAGCTGCATGAAGTGGGGAGCCAGTATAATGCTCCAGACCAAAGAGAGTTATTTTCAAGGAATTAGAGCAAATTTCAACTTCTGATGTATCTGTCCAATTATTGGAGTGATCTGAAAAAGGAAAGTTCATTCATGGGATCAGGATCCCTCTATATTGGTGGTGGCTTTCAATAAATGTCCAAGTCAGTTGTTCGAACGGGAGGAACTGTGTTCAACGTTCATGAGCTTGAATCAACACAGGAAGAAGTGGACACCAGAATCATTCTCCATACCATCTTCTCTGTGAACAAGGATGCAGCTGAATGTGTTGTTGTGCATGCCAATGACAATGATGTTATAACTCTATGCATCTATTATTATGCATCAACACGGATGACACAGCTTGAAGAGCTCTGGGTCTGGGTCAGAACTGCACCATTGCATTATTTGCCAATTCATTAAATTGCAAAATCCCTTTAGCCATCACAATGTAAATTGCTGCCATTTCTACAGAGTTTCAGTGGATTAGATACTACAAGCCACCCTTACCTTACCAGTAAAAAAGGATCGTTCACTGCGTTGATCAAAATCAACAACAGGGCGCTTGAAGCATTTGGTGAAAATGGACAGTTTAATATTACGGATGACTTGATCAACCAAGCTCGAGATCTTATGATTACGACTTATTCAAAAAGTAATGCCATCCCAGGGATGTCATTGTCAGATGCCAGGGCTAATAAATTTCTCACCAACAAGGCAACTTTGCTGAAATTGTTACCGTCTACTGAAAATGTCATGTTGCATCTGAGTCATGCCATGTATGCTACTATCATCGACAAAACAGCACATGTAGCTAAGACTAACTATCTAAATAATGAAGAATATGCTTGGGCCCTCAAAGATAAAATGCTTGTACCAGTTCCTATGCCTGAACCATCGTGGCCACAGGACTTGTCGCAGTCAGTGTCCTGTGGAGGCAAAAAGGGTAGCTCCAGAACCTGCTCTTGTGCCAGAAAGCAAGTTCCCTGCTTCATTGGCTGCAAGTGCCAAGGATCATTAGATAGATGTTCAAAGGCCAAATACTTTGAACATTCTGAGGAATCAGAATCAGATGGCTGAATAGTTTGCCGGTATGTTGCCGCATACATTAAGCTTTTTCAAATAATTGTGTTGTATATGTTAGAAAAAGACATTGTATTAGAGTGATCTTGTGAGACAATCAATTTCTGGATATTAAAGAAAGATTTGTTATCACTCCATATATAATCTTCTTTACAATAATTCCTTATTTATTTAAAGAATTAAGAGAATGGAGTGAATAAAATTTAATATAATGTTTTAATTGATGTTCATAATGGTCCAGTATTGATATTTAAATGAATATTAAAGATTGAATACCTTTAGAAGTTGCCTTGTTTAGTGGTTGTTCTTCAATTATTCCTTTAATGTTTATGATTGTTGTATATATTCTGTTAATTGTGTGTAATATCAAACGGTTATCACATAAGATAAAACTAATTACTAAAATACTTTAATTCATTTTGTATGTATAAATTACCTTTCTAGCATATCTAGAACATCATAAACAGATTATTTGATTACTGAATATATATTATTGATATGTGATAGAAAGGTATAAATTATCTTTTTAGCATATCTAGAACATCATAAACAGATTACTTGATTATTGAATATATATCATAGATATGTGATAGATATTAATGAAAATGAGTAAAAAAAAAAAAAACCTTTTACAGCAACCCGTGTCAGGACAGCTGTTTGCGATAGCCTTAAACCACTCGGCTATCCTGAGTCCAAAAATACTCATTCAAGCAAAGCCTTTAAGCCGCTCTCCTGAACTTCTCGCACGATACAACTTTTCTGTTGCGTTGTGGGTGATTATATTGCAACATCCCCATGAGTAATGTTGTTTTATGTTAGTCATTTGGATTAAATATATAGGCAATTATAGGTATTCTAAATATTTGGAGCAGAAAAATGTTTCCATAAATCTTAAAGCATTTTTTACCTTTTATTGCTAAGTCATCCTCTCGATCAACTTGTAACTCGGTCTCTGATTTTTTTTTTATAAGACTCCTTTTTATTGGTCTATTCCGTAAAATTGGTTATTGTTTTCCAGTAATGTATAATTTTAAGAATCTGAGGCACAATAAATATAGAAATTGTAACTTCAACAAAAGAATTCCGAGCCTTTGAAATATTGTGGGAAATAAATCCTAGTTTAATTTTACTTAAAAAGACTAAAAAAGCCAAAGTTAGAGAATCGAAATTTGGTTACAAGGATCAGTTAATTAATATGGAGCAGAGTGGTGATAACAAAGCTTATAACAACTAAGCGTATATAATTGAAAAATAGTTACCAGTGAACATTAAGGCTCCTATCAAAATATATAATTATTTTAAATAAAACAAAGGTACACGGTGATGTGAAATCTTTTGATGTGAAAGCCATTAATTGGATTCATATACTAATGAACACGTTATTAATTAAACGAATTTCTGTGTTATCTAATATTTATTAATAGTGTTAATATATCTTCCCTTTTTCAGGTTTAAAAGGCGCGGTGGGTAAATTAGGCCGTTGGCAACTATGAATTCTGCGCATGTGTGTTGCACATGTGGTAAATGAATTTATATAAAGTTTATTTCCACAAGGTGCCAACAGGGGACCAATATTGGAAGCACCGTTTGCTCGTTGAAGGTGAGAGTCTGTTCTCACGTAGGCATAAATTTATGCACTGGCTCCGTTCTCACTAATAAAGAGAAATCCCCCATCCGTGATCACTCTGTTCGATCTAAAATAGATATTTCCCACAAAACCTTTGAAAATTTTAAGGCATTCCAAAGACTCTACCTCCTTTCGAATCGAAGAAACACTGTTCATAAATCAATTAAACCCAAGTCTCAATAATGATTCTACCGCTTTCCTCCTCCTAGTCAGTGCCGGTTTAACCTAGTAGCACATGTAGCACGTGCTACGGGCCCCGTGCTTCAGGAGGCCCCGCGGTGATGAAAAAAATGAGTAATAATTCAGTTTTTGCCCTTAGGCGCAAAAGGCAGAGACAAAATAATTATTCATTTTCCTGATTATTTATATTATTATTATATATGATATTACTATAAATATAAGAAAATATAAAAAACTTCACTATAGCATACTGCATAGTATAATAAGTATGGCATTATGTTATAGTAATACACCGAATAGTCCAGGGATACTCAACTAGCGGCCCGCGGTCCAAATCCGAACCCTCTTTTTTCACTTGACAGTTGAGTCCTTCCAGCCATAGTGGCAGTTCCTTAGATAATTTTTCCCTCTCTGCAGAGTAAAATGGGTGAGGGGTTAAGATACAATATATATATATATATATATATATATATATATATATATATATATATATATATATATATATATATATATATATATATATATAAATATATATACCCGTACACATACATATATGGGTGTGAGCACCGCTGTTCCTTGTGCTACGGACCCCGCAGCTTATTAAACTGGCCCTACTCCTAGTCGTATAAATCCGCCAGAATTTTTTAAAATTAATTTAATTTTTCCTTAACTTAGATCGCAATTATGCATTTTGGTGACCATAGCTCGTATCTGTTTAAAATCTAATAACTATTTTATAGAACCAAAAAACTTAATTTATGATTAAATGAGAACCATACCTTTCGTTCTTGGCTTCATCCTTAACCTAAAAATCAGACTCCTCAGAAGTAAAATATATATTTTATCAACTCACAAAAATATAGCGTTTTAATGTTTTGTTTTAAGTGTAAAATATTGTGTAAAGTTTGTGCATTTTTAAATATTTTAACTTTAAAACTTTATGCTTTCGAAAGACTATGCTTACATACATGCAAAATGAAAAGAATATATTTTCTCTCTCACACACAAAAATATATGAGTATAAATTATCATAGGACTGAGAATTATGTCATTTTGATATAAACGCAAGACGCATCTTCCTGTTCAGTACTTTCTTAAGGAAAGATCTGTGAAGGGTGTCAACCCTATATACGGTATGGGAAGCTTATGTTTACAATTTTACACTCTTTTCAACACTTTGAGTGTTAGAAGGTAGGTCTAGAATATATTGACTTGGTATTCGTGTCCATGAATGACCTGTTTTCCTCACCTGAGAGGTGGTTCAATAACACCATGGCAGGCAAGGTCAATGAGCTCGTGCCAGTGTTCTGCATCCCAATTAACCAGAGAAATCTTCTTTTCCACTTCATGGTTCTTCTACATCCTGTATATAAAAACTGTACTGAAATACTAACATTCATATTATTTTTCATATTTGTAGAAATTACCTAGATAAAAAATACACAAAAGTTACCTGTATCTAAGAGTGAGTAACATCTGAAACCCCACACTTTTGATCCAGTCATAATGATCTTTCACCATAGCATAGAGGTAGTTTTCAGGTAGGAGGCAGAAAACATTACCCTGGATGTTTCTTTTTTCAATGAGTTTCACATCATCGAACTGAATAAGTTTCAGTCGGTTAATGGCAGAGAAAATGCTGCGAGGTGAATCATGCACCTAAGACGATGCATTTATCCCACAGTATTCTGGAATATGAACCTAAACGATGTAAGAAACCAACATTTTCAGATTCATGTTTGTGCTGTTGTCTCCTGTGTATAGACAAATCAGTTGTATGGCAAGAGTTAACCATCTTACTTTGTTGAACGGACCTATCTTCCAGACCGCTCATTTGCGATCTACTCATCCTAATCCGATGTCATTTCTATACCCATATAGAAACCTTTGATCATGGCGGATCTTTTAGTACTTTTTCTGGAATGTACAATGCATTTATACAGTGTTTATCTGTGCCCTTCCCCCCCCCATCATTTTAGTGATGATGTAGGCCTTATGTATTTAGTACTGATGTAAGGCCATGATCATTTAGCCTTGTGTTAATTACAATGCATTTATACGAGTATATTGTTTATGTTGGGTCCCCAATCATTTGTGTTGATATGCGCCCCTATATATTCAGTTTGTTGTGAGGCCCTGTGTATTTAGCCTCTTAATCACAATGAATTTATAAAGTGTTTATGTGAGCCTCCAAATCATTTTAGTGATGATGTAGGCCTTATGTATTTAGTACGGATGTGAGGCCCTGATCATTTATCCTTGCGGGAATTACAATGCATTTATATAGTTTTATGTAGCCCCTAATCATTTTTGTGTTGATATCGGCCCCTATGTATTCAATATTGTGTGAGGACCTGATCATTTAGCCTTGAGATAATCACAATGCATTTATATATTGTTTATGTGGGCTCCCAATTATTTAGTATTGATGTGTAGCGCTAAGTATTTAGCCATGATGTAATCACAATTGCATGTATATTTTTCCCTGGGTTTGACATAAAACTGAAGGCTAGAGAGGCTCTTAGCCTTGGTTGGCAGCTCTTCTAGGACACTCCAAATCAAACCATCTGGGTTGTGGAGATCCAATAGCCATGTTTGGCAACTGTTCTGTAGAAGGTACTCTAAAATCAAACTATTTTTGTAGAAGACGCTCTTAGCCTTGGTTGGCAGGTCTTCTAGGAGATGATTCTCTGAATAAATAACCAATGTTCTCATTCCATTTAAGATTGTGCCACAACTTTGTTCCAGGGTATACCAGAGTCTGGATTGAGTTCCCTTGCTTGAAAGTACAGTCAAGCATACTCTCTAATCCTTCGGCTTTACACCTCATGTATATTTTTTTCTTTTAGGTTGGATATTAGTAGATGAGCACCCTCTCTTGTTTTCAGTGGCTACATAACTTTTTTCAACCAAAATCCTCAAATTTTCAAACTCCAATTTCAACCTTAAATTCTCCTTTAAACTAGAAAGGCATGGAATAAAAGGTTCTACATCCCCAGCCTACAGCTCATTTCTTCAGTTAGGTCCTCCTTTTCGCATTTTACCCACTTTCTGGTTTTCATTCTTGGTAGACACTGGTGCTGAATGTAGTGTCATACCAATTTCTAAGGCCGACAAAGCTTCTCTTTCCTCAGATTTAGTCCAGAAGGCAGCCAATTCGACCAATATTAGGACCTATGGAAGGCGAAACCTTCAAGTCTCGTTCGGTCTCCATCGGGTTTATTGAGGCAGAGGAAGTTTATCTAATATTAGGCCTCGAATTTATTCCGGTTTACGACCTTTTGGTCGATTCTCGACCCAGAAAGCTTGTCGACCGCAAAACACTACTCACAGTTTCAGATCCGTACTCACTTTCTCAGAGTACCCTCCTCTCTATTCGTCTCACACCCAACGAGCCACCATTTCAGCGCTTTCTTCATGAGTTACCTGAACTCACCCTTCCACCTTCGAAGGATAGGCCCATAAAATATAGTGTGGTGCATCGAATAGAGACAACAGGAGGTCCTGTATTTTCGCGTCCACACCGTTAGCTCCAGATAAACTGTCTGCTATGTGTGATTAATTTCCATTCATGGTTAAGGCAGGGATTTGTAGGCCTTCCGCTTCTCTGTGGGCCTCCCCACTCCACATTGTGCCCAAATCCACGCTGGGAGAATTCAGAGCAGTTGTGGATTACAGAGCTCTTAATGCTGTAACAATTCCAGATCGCTATTCTCTGCCGCACTTAGCCGATTTGACCTCATCTCTCTCTGGCTGTACTCTCTTTTCTCGCCTAGGTCTAGCTCGTGCTTTCAACCAGATCCCTATTCACCCAGACGATGTTCCAAAGACTAAAATTACCACTCCGTTTGGATATTTTGAAATGGTCAAAATGCCATATGGATTGCGCAGCTCTGGTCAAACTTACCTTCGTTTTATGGACTAAGTCTTTAGGGGTCTTTCCTTTGTATTTTGCTATATCGAGGACCTTCTAATAGCATCTTCATCGCTGGAGGAACACCTTTCCCACCTTTGTCAGGTCTTTTATCGTCTTCAAGAGTACATTATCGTACTCAACACCTCCAAATGTCTCTTTGATGTCTCGCAACTCTCCTTCTTCGGACACCATGTCTCGAGTACCGGGATTAGCCCGTGATGCGCAACTTTCCTCGACCCACATCACGCAAACGGCTCAGACGTTTTTGTGGTATGATCAACTTCTACCACAGATTCATTCCAAGCTGTGCCCAGGTCATGCAACCTATCAATTCTATGCTCACCAAAACCAAAAATAACTCTTGTCTTGAATCGTCTACTGAGGTGTGCGATGCATTCTCTCGCATCAAAGAGGCTATTTCCCGCGCTGTAAAGTTGGGTCTCTTTCTTCAGGAGCCCCCATTAACGTATCCTCAGACGCATCCTCGACTCATGTAGGTATAACCTTACAACAAAAGATTGGTGACCAATGGCAACCTCTTGGTTTCTTCTCTCGCGCTCTTTTGATTCCCAAAATAGGCATAGTACCTTCTCTCGCGAGCTTCTTGGAATCTATCTTGCAATCCGCCACTTCTGCAATCACTTGGAAGGACGTGACTTCATTATTTTAACGGACCATAAGCCTTTGTTCGGTGCTTGTTCGTCTCGTAGTACTTCGTCAGTACACACTGCAATTGACGCTTGTGATCTTTACTTCATCCTACAGATGACGAATGATAGTCGCTTTCCATCATTGTCGCAATTTCGTGCACGCAGCTCTCTCACACTGCGTCCATCAATTATGCAACCATAGTGCTAGCCCAGGAACAAGATAAAGACACACAAACACTGCGCCACTCTACTTAACTCGTCGTTCGCGAGATAGACTTACCGGACAGTCCTTCCAGGCATATCTTGGTCAACTATTCATTACTTGACTGCCCTCGCCTTCTCATTCCATTTGCTTACCGTCGGCACATTTTCGACCAAATTCACGGTCTCTCTCATCCTGGCGTCAATGCTACACACAAGCTCGTTGCACAACGCTTCGTGTGGCCAGGTGTGAATGCCGATGTGGCCAAATGGACTCGCTCATGCCTGCAATGCCAGCGCACCAAAGTCCATCGTCACACAAAAGCTGCTCTGGTCCCATTTACTCTTCTTTCGTCACGCTTTGACGCTGTTCACGTCGATCTAGTAGGTCATCTGCCTCACGTGGTTGCAACTATCTTCTCACCATGATCGATAGTTTTACTCAAAGGCCAGAGGCAGTTCCTATCTCGGACATCAGAGCTTCCACTGTCACTCGAGCCTTTGTCTCAGCATGGGTTACTTGGTTTGGCGTTCCCTCAACTATCATGACTGATCGTGGCAGCCAATTTGAATCTCACTAATGGGATGTACTCATGTCATTGCTTGGCTCCTTCTAGTTCACAATAATTGTAATAATATTGGAGGAGTCTATTTGGTCGAATGTTCTGTTTGTTCAAGAAAATATTTTGGACAGACAGAAAAGCAATTATCTGTCCGTATTTAAACAGCATAAATACAATGTTAGGAGAGCTGTAAATAATAATGCCTTTTTTGTGCATATGTCCGAAAATAACCACTCAATTAATTGGAATTCAGCAAATTTTATTTTTCGCTCTAATGACTCAATTAAAATAAAACTTGTTGAATGTTCATGTATAAGCCAAGTTAATAACTTTAACATTTTCCCTGACCTTTTTAAAATTGATGTTGTTATGAAAAAACTCATTCTTAAAGAAACTAGCTTTCATTTATTTTCCTAATTTTTTTTTGCAATTTTCATTTTTATGGTAACTCGATTTGTCAATTTAATTATTGCATTGATTTTGTATTAACATTATTTCATTTCTCTTCCTCTCTTCTTGTCCCTCTTCCCTTCGTTTCAATTTACTTTTCGTTTCTCTCCTAAACTTCCTCTTTAGACTATCGCTTATCCATCAATCGGTTTAATCCTTTTGGCTCTGTTCTTGACTCTTTCTTGCCTCTCAGATTGACCTTGCTCCCTGTTATAGCTAAATCTTAATGTAAATTTACCCATCCCTCTTCTACTTCCTCATTGATGTTTCTTGTCTTAGAGGCGGTCCTTTATCTTTTACTAGCTTATATACCCTTATTATAGTATTTTCTCGTGTAGTTATCCTTGAGAATGAACTGAATAAAGTTCAAAAGTACTTGGAAACACCTTTTTATTTTTCCTGGGGGACATTGCATTCAGTTTGAACTTCACGTGCTACTTTGTGAGTTATTCATTTCATTATGAATCCCACGCGCCTCTAAACTACGCTCATATTTTTCTCAATTTTTACCATCTCTACCCTGCGTTGAAACCCAAATGTTAAAGGATATCGCGCAGCTCTCCTCCGTGCTCACGACAAGAAATTAAAACTCTCCTTTCTTAAGAAGTGTTTTGCCGAAAAAGTTATCCCCAAGTCTTTCATTGGCAATTATTATAAAGAGATCATGGGCAGCCATTTGGTGAAATTGAGCGGATTCTTCTCTTAAATCATATTTCTTTATTGATGTACGAGATTGCAATCGCCTTCAAGGAAGCTAGCGCAAGACTTCATGGTTTCACAGCTATCATGCCTTCTAATTGGTCCAATGTGTTACAACACTCCATCTTCGTCACACTCAGAATCAAGTCTGCAAAACTGGAACATAAACTAGAAAGGAAACTACAAACCCTCATCGCGGATAGCAATTATACAAAGAATAGCTGACCGGAAACTGTTACCAGCCTTTCCTCCGAAGTTTTAGGATGAAAATACTATTACAGCCTTAAGATATGGTCTGAAATTCTTTAGCCCATCCCATCCCTCTTTTGTTTTCATCGCTAAAAGTTTGTCCAATTTGAAAAATTCGGTGATATCCCTAGTGATTCAATTTCTATTGTGAAAGGTTGTGTTTATCAATGTCTGGCTAAGCCTGTCCACCTTAATAACCCCCTTTGTTTTCGTCGTGCTTTATTGACACTTCGTAAAAATCCGTCCTTCCATATTACTAAGGCCGATAAGTCTGGAACTGTTGTGATTATGGATAAAAATTAATATGAGGGGCGGTCAATAAGTTTTGCAATTCGGATATAAGGAAACGAGATATAAGGAAAAGTGTTTTATTATTTTTCAATATAACTACCCTCGACTTCAATGCACTTGCGCCACTTGTCCCTGAGGCTTCGAATTCCCGACAACCATCAATCTCCCGACTGCTGTTCAATCCACTCCTGGACGGCGAGCTGGACATCTTTATCGTCCCCAAACCGGCGTCCACGCAGTGCAACCTTGAGTTGGCGGAATGAAAAGTAGTTGCTAGGGGCCAGATCTGGACTGTAGGGTGGATGGTTGAGCTCCTCGGATCCGCACTCGCGCAGGGCAGCTTGTGCAACTCTGGCCTTGTGGACTTTGACGACGTTAAAGTCGATCATGGGGCGTGAGGTTTCTAGGGACCCAACGGGCACAGACCTTGGTCATGGCCAAATTGTCGCGGATGATGTTCATAACACTTCCATGTGATATTCCAAGTTGTCGCTCGATTTCTTCGACCTTCACCCGTCGATTTTCGAGGATCATCCTCTCCACACAGGCCACATTGTCCTCGTTGGTCACGTCTGACGGGCGTCCTGGACGGGGGTCATCTTTGAGGGACTCACAACCATCGCGGAACTCCCTATTCCAGCGAGCAATGGTTGCATAGGAAGGGGCGGTGTCAGTGTACACTGCAACCATGCGTTCATGGATCTCTTTTGCATTCTTGCCTTCCTTGGTCAAAAATTTGATCACTGCGCGGTGCTCAACCTTCTTCATTGTTGAAAAATTTGTGACTGGCGATCTGCGATCAGCTACTGCTTCTTAAATAGACGGGGCAGGAGCGTGCGGCTGCAGGTCCTGACTTGTCATAACTTGTCCTAACACCCCCACAAACAGCCATCCCGCTTCCTATGTTTTTCCTCACCGATTCGCAAAACTTATTGACTTCCCCTCGTATATTACTAAAATGATCAAGCTACTTACCTCCCAGTATTAAAAGATCCCACTCTACAATTAATAGTGATTTCCATAAAAATGTACGGCTATTACTTAAAAACATCGCTGAATTAGTTTCAAAATTCAAGTCGAGTAACGCCACCCTTCCTTATTTATATGGGCTTGTAAAAACGCACAAACCAAACTTCCCTTGACGCCCCATTATAAGTTCTGTTCGTTCTGTTTCTTATGCTATCTCTAAATGGCTTACTTCCTTTCTTACACCTTTAGTTGGGACCATTTCTTATTCACGTGTTACCAATAGCTAAGACCTTATTTCTAAACTAAATGCCATTCAGTATTCGAATAATTTTACCCTCGTTAGTTTCGATGTCAGCTCATTATTTATCAAGGTTCCAGTTGAAGATCTTTTCAATTTCCTTGATGATAAACTGCAAAAAAAATTTTTTCTTGTACCCGCTACTATTTTTCGGAAACTCATTTGATTATGTACCACAAATTGTAAGTTTTCGTTCGATGGCAAATATTTTCTTCAAAAGTTTAGATTAACCATGGGTACTAGTGCCTTTCACCTGTTCTCTCTAACTTATATATGGAGTTCTTTTAAACAAGAATTTCCCTGCTATCCTTGACTTCCCTATTGTTTGGTACAGGTATATTGATAATGCAATTTGCCTGTGGCCTAATTCTAAAGATGTTAATAGCTTCCTTACCAAACTTAATTCACTCGTCCCTTCCATTAAATTTGCCATGAGGTTGAAAATAATAGAACCCTCCCCTTTCTCGATCTTCCTATTCATAGAACACCGACTGGTTTTAAATACTCCATCTATCGCAAACCTACTAATTCAAACTCTTATATTCATTTGTACTCTTCGCATAGTCCAAAAGTCAAACGTTCCGTTTTTTCCTCATGTTTTTAGGTGCTAAACTACATATGTTACCCTTATTCCTTTCTTCTAAACTGTCTTTCCTCTGCAAGAAAGACGATTTATAATACAGCTCCTGCTATCCCTTTTAATGTTAATAACATTTTGGTTTTACCCTTCTCTGTTTGTTTTATTGACCTTCTCCCTCTTTTGAAAAACTTTAACATTTCAATTGCTTTCAAATACGAGTCAACTATAAAAAACATTCTAGTTCACAATAATTGTAATAATATTAGGGGAGTCTATTCGGTCGAATGTTCTGTTTGTTCAAGTAAATATTTTAGACAGACAGGAAAGCAATTATCTGTCCGTATTAATCAGCATAAATACAATGTTAGGAGAGCTGTAAATAATAGTGCATTTTTTTGTGCATATGTCCGAAAATACCCTCTTAATTAATTGGAATTCAGCAAAATTTATTTTTCACTCAAATGACTTAATTAAAAGAAACTTTGTTGAATGTTCATGTATAAGCCAATTTAACAACTTTAACATTTCCCCTGGCCATTTTAAAAATGATGTTGTTATGAAAAAGCTCATTCTTAAAGAAATTTGTTTTGACTTATGTTCTTAAATTTTTGGCAATTTTCATTTTTAATGGAACCCGATTTGTCAATTGAATTGTTGCATTGATTTTGTATTAACATTATTTCTCTTCCTCTTTCCTTGTCCCTCTCCCCGTCGTTTCAATTTACTTCTCGTGTCTCTCCTAATCTCCCTCTTTAGACTATCGCTTTATCCATTAATCATTTTCACCCTTTTGGCTCTGTTCTTGACTCTTTCTTGCCTCTCAGTTTGACCTTGCTTCCTGGTAGAGCTAAATCTTAATGTGAATTTACCCATCCCTCTCCTACTTCCTCATTGATTTTTCTTGTCTTAGAGGTGGTCCTTTATCTTTTACTAGCTTATATACCCTTATTATATTATTTTCTCGTGTAGTTATACTTGAGAATGAACTGAATAAAGTTCGAGAGTACTTGGAAGCACCTTTTCATTTTTCCTGCGGGACACTGCATTAAATTGCGAATCTCACGTGCTACTTGTGAGCTATTCATTTCATATATATATATATATATATATATATATATATATATATATATATATATATATATATATATGTGTGTGTGTGTGTGTGTGTGTGTATAAGACTAGCATCAAATATAATTAATCAATCAATTACTCTGTGAGGAGAATAAACTATATCTATGTAATATCCTACCAATACGACCAAATCCCTTTTATACAAGATTTTTTTCCTTACACGAACACACATACAAACACACGCCTTTCGTCATCTGCCTGGAATCGCTTTTTATGGTCCATTCGTGCACAGCGTCGCTTCAAAGAAAGGTCAGTCAAAATTCCTCTTCCACTTATTCTCTGCAAACAATCCAAACAATAGATTAGGTTCTAATTCCTGTTACTTCTCTCATTTACAGACCCCAATTTACATTCCATCATTAGCCGTGTACTTACGTAATTATAATTACATATTTATATACACCTGTGAACACACCATTCTCAACACGTGCTTTCAAATATTAACTTTTCAAACGCATAATTTGTATTCCATTTAATCTTAAATCATCAATGTATTCTTCAATATTCTCTGTATAGCCTTCAATTTGTATTTCTTAAATATCCTCTCTGTTATTCAATTCAATTTTTTATATTAATAATAATAACTTCAAATCATAGATTATTGTAAGATTATAATATATCCTATTTTTGTTAACTTGAATCATTACATTCCCATGATAGCTAGGAGAGTTCAAATCCACGTTACCGTTACGGTACAATAAGTCAAAAGCAAAACCACCAAATATTTAATACGTACTGACTATTGCATTTGCTATATAAGTCTAAAGTATTCATGCTTTAGCTAGAACCTCAACATAACAATGGTGCCCAGACCCGGGAGGGGTAGCGTTAGCCCTTGGATATCATTTTCAAACGGGTTCTCTTCATTTCTTCAAAATACGCTCCGCTTCTAAGAGGGGAGATTTTGTTTTCTTTGCCCCTTTTCCCACTCTCGTCTATCTACAAATCTTCCACTAATCTTCTTTAGTGTCTATCTTATCTTTTCTTCTATCTTCTCTCTTTCTCTTCTAGTTTTTGCGGAAAGTTTGGTGGACTGTATTTGGCTTGCTTGGGCACTGGTAGTTGATTGATTTAGTGGAGTCCACCTGGTAACTGGTGCCATTAACCAGGTCTCGAAAGGCTTCTGATCGGTGAATCTGCTTGAGCTGGTTATCAATGCTTAACTGGTTCCCTTCCTTTCTTTTCTTGTTCTTGTAGAAAGTAACTACGCCGGCTCCATTCTTCATGGAACAAAACAGTATGCAAAAATCTCCGGGTTGATAAAGTTTCTACTCAGTACCGAGGCTCTCTATAAGTAAATGGTCATACTCGTAATTTTCTGACGCTCTAGGGACTTTTTCCTTTATAGGCTGAGTACTGCATCAGGCTACTGCAGTATTTTCTTCTATGCAGACACATTTTTATTATTCAGTATTGGATGACAATTTATTCTTCTATGGTAATTTTAATTATTTTGCTGGTTGGTGATGTGGAGATAAACCCTGGACCCACTACCTATAGGCGTCGGCAGTGCCACATGCTGTAGAGTAATATTCGTGGGCTTCATGCAAATTTAAATGATTTGATTGTAACTTCCAGACAATTTGACATCTTATTTTGTTCTGAGACTTTGGTATCAAACTTTATATCATCTAAAGAGCTCTTAATTCTAGGTTTTAAACAGCCTCATCTATTGATTCGAAATGGGTTTCCTGCCTCTCGGAAGCCCAATTATGAATGTAATTGTCATCAGGTTTTAGTTTTGAAAGTATGTAGTAGGCATAGTAATTTTTTACTTATTTTCAATCTATCGAAACCAAGATGCCAATGATGACATATTTGAATGTTTACTGAATAGCATGGCATCTATACAAGAAAATGATAGGAAAGGTGCATTCTTGTTTGTGGGTGATTTTAATACCCATTATAGAGAGTGGTTGAACTCTATATCACCTACTGATCGTCATGACTTGAGAGCAATGGGCTTCTTTACTGAATATGGTTGTGATCAATTAATTCAAAGGCCAATACACAGATCCGATAATATTCTAGATTCAATCCTTACAGATGTTCTTGGTGTTGTTGATACCAATGTAGGGACTCCTATTGGAACATCTGACTACATTTATATCTCTGCCCATATAAAACTGAGCAAACTGTCCCTGAACTATTATTATCTCGTAAGATTTGCTTGAAGTCACAAGCTGACTGGAATGGAGTCCCAAGGGATCTCTTTCTTCTTAATTGGCCCCATTTCTACAGACAATATGATCCTGTTGAATCTCTTAGTAATGTCCTTGGTGATATAATTGAGAGGCTTATTCCATTTAGAGTTATGACTTTCCGCAACAAAGACAAGCATGGTTCAATAATGACTGTATGCGTGCATATCTGGATAAACAAGAAGCTTAGAATTTATGGAAAAGGAATAGATCTGATATGAATTGGAATAGCTATGTTAGGCTCAGATCTGCTGCGCAAAGGGTTTATGCTGTAGCTGAGAGAGAATATAATAGTGGCAGTAAAGAAACGTTCTTATGTGCTACTCAGTCTCATAACTGGTGTTCTACTCTGAAGTCTGCTCTATTTGGTAGTAAAAATGATGGCGGCATCCCACGTATTTTTAAATCAGATGGGTCTCTTACTTATTGTCCAAAAGATAAGGCAACACTATTTGCTAATGTCTTTGAAGAAAAGCAAAGCGGTGTAGAGTTAAATCTCCCCAGTCATGTCACCCTGAAGCTAAGTTAACACCAATAGCTTTTAGATCACGTGAAACTAAGCAGCTGGTGCTAAACCTAGATCCTTATAATGGTTCTGGTCCTGATGGTATATTTTCTTTATTCTTTATTAAGACTACTCATTTTGTAGCCCTCAAGATTGCTGTTATATTTCGCAAGTTGTCTTGAGAAGAAAAGTTCAGCTTGTGTTGGAGGGCTGCTAATGTTACTTCTACTTCTAACTTACTTAGTCTCTGCTGGCTCCTGTCCCTTAGACTACCGTCCAATTTCCATCACTCTTACTCTGTCTAAGCTCTTTGAGCGTTTGTTGGCTAAACGTTTAAATGCATGTACTGAGAGTAATAATCTCTTTCCAAGTCAGCAGCTTGGCTTTCGTAATGGTCTTAGTGCTTGTGATGCTCTCCTAACCATTTCGGACAGTGTTCAAAAGGCTTTAGATTCTGGTTTTGAAGCTCGTATGGTTGGACTTGATCTCATTGCAGCCTTTGATCGTGTTAATCACAAAGCACTGATTTACAAACAGACAGCTGGGTATTGGTGGCCCTTTTCTCAATATCGTAACCAAGTTCTTAACTCACCGTAGACAACATTTAGTTGTGGATGGGCAACTTGGTGAGTGGAGAAGGGTAATTTCTTGTGTTTCCCAAGGTAGTGCTCCGAGCCCACTCTTATTCATTCTACATACACATGATATGTGGGTTGGACTGTAAAACCAACTAGTTGCTTATGCTGATGATGCTATTTTGATAGCAGTCATAGCTTCTCCTGTTCAAAGGCATTTGATCTCTGAATCACTGAATAGAAAGCTAACAAAGATAAATGATTGGTGCAATTCATGGGGTATGAAGCTAAATGCAAACAAAACCCAAAGTATGATTGTTAGTAGAGCTAGAACTCTGTACCTCAATCATCCTGATCTTATAATAAACAATGTTGAATTGAACACTTGTGTATATTTTAAAATTTTAGGTGTACTGTTTGACAACAAGTTTACCTTTGAACAACATGTCCGTTCTATTTCTTCTTCTGTTGCCCAAAAGATTGGTTTACTTAGGAAATCTTATAGATTTTTTTAAGACATTCCTGTTATGAGAAAGTGTTTCAACTCGTTCATACTTCCTTATCTGGAGTATTGTTCTCCTGTCTGCTCCTCTGCTGCAGCATCTCCTCTAAAGCTACTAGGCAGGAATCTGAGAGCTTGCAAATTTTTAATTCCTGATCTTAAGGTTAACTTGTGGCACCGCCGCTTTCTGAGTTCACTGTTTATGTTGTATAAGATACATTATAATCCTAACCATCCTTTGTACAGTAAAATTCCTGATCCTTTTCGTCCAGCTCGATTACCTAGAAATGTCACTAATGCAAATAGCCAAGCTTTCACGGTTGGGAGATGTAACACATCTCAGTACTCCAGATGCTTCATTCCAGCAACTACCAAGTTATGGAATAAGCTCCCTAGTCATGTCGTTGAATCTCATGAACCTCAAAAGTTTAAAACTAGTGCTCGTTTCTTCCTGCTGAGGCGTTAAATTGTCTTTTTCCGGTCTCCTCTTTTCATCTAGTTTCTTCTTATGGGACCTTTTTCTCTACTGCTTCCTTAGGGTTTATATCATTTTGCTCTACTAGCAGAGATTTGTAGTCCGTCAGATAATAATAATAATAATTGGGGTTTCTATAACCTAAAACCTGACATAAGGTTCAGCATGAATATCTTCTGAGCACCTTTGCCGAAAAGGCCCACTAAAATATCTTGCACCAGTTGTGACTCTATCCAATTTTTTGAAAAGAGCTTTTAGTAGATGTCTGACGAAAGGCGAAATCTATAAATAGTGCGCACATTCTTTATAAGAATTTCTTCCAGTTTTACCAGTAACCCACTCTTCTAACCAGTGTTTATTGCGGTATTATCAATAAAATGGCACGGATACTTTCAAATGTGTCATATTATAGCAGAACAATGAATATCACATGAGCAAAAACATCACCGGTAGCACCAATAATAGGTATTGTTCTGTGGGTCAAGTAAGCTCCTGGGGATTTTCCTTTTTCATACGTGAAGAGGAGGTATTTTCTGCAGCGACACACTTCTGAGGACAGTTCCCCTTTCAGGTGTTTCTGTTTTGTTGTAAGTCAAGGTTTATTCATCTACTTTTCCATTTACATAAGTACAAATCAGCTGGTTTGTTGCCACCGACTTCACATCATGAATAATTACTCTTATTTTTATTTTAGCCTGTTTAATTTAGAATTATCATTTAGGATGGGACTGATGTAAACTTCAGGTCTTAGTATGTGTTTGTTGTCACGAAATAAGGCATTCCCGACAGCTGCACCCATATTTGATGAACATACCTCTGGCAAGCTCCATAGCATATCTGTGAAACTTCAAAGGTTGTAATCTCCTGAAAGCCTTTTGCTAAGCTGTGATTCATCGTCTCCTTCCTGAAAACATAACATAAAATAATAAACAGAGATTGTTTTATATAGAGTTTTTATGTAGGTATTTAAAATACATTAATTTATATATTTTTATGAACATAAACATAACACTAACCTCAGAAATTCATACATTACTTAAAAGTAAAGACAACAATGCTGTCTCTGTTTCGTCATCCTCTCTTTTTTGGTATCTGCTGTGTCCACTGAGGACATCTGAAATGCACCCTAATGGCCTGTTTTAGATCGATGATCTCGAAGATATGCTCTTCCTTCAAGTGGTATTTTTGCATTTGCATGGAAAACACAGATGGTGTGTTCTTGTGCGCATCTCACTTTCTCTAGTTTACTCTTAAATCATTGTAATGTACAATATCTAGATAACAGGAACAGGAAGATATGTCAAATAGTTTGTCTAGATAACCAACCAAGTTTCACATGACATTCACTTTAGCCAAGCTTGCGGTTGATGTCTTTCACCCTCAAGAGTAGGTCTTTAACTTTTCTGCCAATTGATTTGCAATTAATTAAAGTCAACCTCTGATTTACTAAAGACCAAATGGATTTTAAGTCTTTGCTCACTCTCTGCACTATGTATGACCCAATATATCTGCACCAGAGCTAGCATAATTAAGGTAACAATAGTAATGAATCAGTAGCTAGTAAGTCTCTGATCAGTCAATAATAAATCATAAGGATCACGTCCATACTTTCTTTTGCTTTTATTTTCCTGTCAAAAGCCTGGTTTTTCCACTTTCGGGATTTTCCAAAAGTAAAAACCTAAAAATTAATAACAAAATTCTGTTTTAACCTGATTAACGTTAAAAGTTTGCACTTAAATGAACAAGTACATCATGAACACAAAATTACATGAATAGTTCCAACATGAAGATGAATAACAATAGAAGAGAATAACAGAACAATATTTAAATAAAATAATAGGACAAGAGATCACCCAAACGCCGAAGTAAAAAACACACGAGGAGAATGCACTGAAGCTGACAGATAGGCAGAGTACAGCATGGCCGCCGAGAGTGACGCGGACCGCCAGACTCTATGCTGTTATGAGGTTTTATGCTGACGTGGCTATGGCGTGACACCAGGCAAATGATAATCTCGAAGCAAATCTAAATGAATTTTCAATTAAATAAAAATTAATACATTGATAAAAATAGATAAATTTATAAAATATTATATTGATAATAGAAAAATGCGATACTAATAAACTAATAAAATTAAGCTTTACAAACACCATGACAGGAGATAAACATTTGAAGTTAGATGAGGACATTTCATTTCATAAACATGCGTATTGTAATTTTCTAATGTTATACTACAAGAAACAACATCTACAGAATATTATTTATTTTATTTGCAATCTTTACAATGGTTCGGTTCTCAAATGTACATTAAGTTGTTTATATTTGTATAAACATAAAGGGATTTTTATTCTTGATAATTTTATGCTTAGTCTTAAGTTTCTGCCCTAAAAGTCACTGACTTATTTTGGGCCCATACCTAATCTTTGTATGTATAAGTACTTATTGTAACATATCATTAAGATTTAAAATGTAATATGTTTATACTGTACATTGGATTAGTATGGAATAAATAAATAAATAAATAAACAAATAAAAATGGTACCAACTTCCACCAAACCTACCTAATATATATATATATATATATATATATATATATATATATATATATATATATATATATATATATATATATATATGTATATATATATATATATATATATATATATATATATATATATATATATATATATATATATATATATATATATATATTTGGTTGTACAACGTAGGGAAAAAGAAAGATTAATTGGAGCTAGCACTTTCGTTATGTTAATAACATTTTCAAACTCACAATGGTTTATGAAATAGAGACACACTGTATTTATACAAAGCAATGTTTTCCCTATAAAATCACATGTTCAGATTTTTTTAGGGCCTCTGATAAGTTTGATTTGGGGAAGAAAGATCGGACTGGATCTATGGAAAACAAACCGGGGCTAATATTTACATTTCTCTCCTTTGTGCTGGAGATTAGGAACGATTCACAGATATTTCTGTTAATAAAATAATGTATATGCATTATGGTATCTGCTTTTGACCAGTTAATCTGGTGACCCATCTTGAGCCTGTGGACAGCCAAAGCATTATTTGCATATCCCTTAGATACTACATTTTGATGTTGCTTAATTCTTACAGAGATATTTTTAGAAGTTTGACCTACATAGAATAAATTACAATCCAAACAAGGTATATTTTATATTACATCATTATCGTTCCTTGGGCTGTGTTCTATTAACATATTTTTTAATGTATAATTGTATTTAAAAATTACATTAATATCAAGTTGTTTTAACATTCGTACTACATACAAGAAATTATCATGGTAAGGTAAAAGTACTATGTTGTGTAAAGGCTCTGTTTTCCTCAACTTACGGTTATAGAATGTTTTTTTAGCTTTAAATTTGCAGTTTTCCAAAGAATATTGCGGGTAACACAGATTAAAGGCAATCTCTTCAATTTTTCAAAATTCTTGGTCTATATACGAGGGGCGGTCAATAAGTTTTGCAATTCGGATATTAGGAAACGAGATATGAAGAAAAGTGTTTTATTATTTTTCAATATAATTACCCTCGACTTCAATGCACTTGCGCTACTTGTCCCCGAGGCGTCGAATTCCCGACAAGCAGAAATCTCGCGACTGCTGTTCAATCCACTCCTGGACGGCGAGCTGAACATCTTCATCGTCCCCAAACCGGCGTCCACGCAGTGCTGCCTTGAGCTGGCGGAATAAAAAGTAGTTGCTACGGGCCAGATCTGGACTGCAGGGGCTATGGTTGAGCTCCACGAATCCGCACTCGCGCAAGGCAGCTTGTGCAAATCTGGCCTTGTGAACAGGGGCATTGTCGAGGAGAAGCATGACACCGCGTGTCAACTTGCCGGGCCGCTTCTGACGGATGCACGTCTTCAACCCAGCCAGTTCCTCGGCGTAATATTGGCCTGTGATGGTCCTTCCACGAGGCGCATAGTCCACCTTCAACACTCTCAGAATCCCAGAAGATGGTGGCCATGATCTTCCCAGCTGAGGGTTGGGTCCGGAACTTGATGGGGGTCGGAGAGCCCCTGTGCTTCCAGGCCATGCTTTCGAGCTTGGTCTCAGGATCCCGGGGATGAACCCACGTTTCATCACCTGTCACTATGCGTGACTCGAATCGCGCCAGGTCTTGGTTGTACAAGAGCTTTCGCTCCTACGAACTTTGACGACGTTGAAGTCGATTATGGGGCATGAGGTTTCTAGAAACCCAACGGGCAGAGACCTTGGTCATGGCCAAATTGTCGTGGATGATGTTGATAACACTTCCATGTGATATTCCAAGTTCTCGCTCGATTTCTTCGACCTTCACCCGTCGATTTTCGAGGATCATCCTCTCCACACGGGACACATTGTCCTCGTTGGTCACGTCTGGCGGGCGTCCTCGACGGGGGTTATCTTTAAGGGACTCATGACCATGGCGGAACTCTATATTGCAGCGAGCAATAGTTGCATAGGAAGGGGCGGTGTTAGTGTACACCTGCAACCATGCGTTCATGGATCTCTTTTGCATTCTTGCTTTCCTTGGTAAAATATTTGATCACTGCGCGGTGCTCAACCTTCTCCATTGTTGAAAAATTTGTGACTGTCGATCTGCGATCTGCTACTGCTTCTTAAATAGACGAGGCAGGAGTGGGCGGCTGCAGATCTTGACTTGCCATAAGTTGTCCTAACACCCCCACAAACAGCCATCTCCTTTCCTCTGTTTTGCCCTACCGATTCGCAAAACTTATTGACCGCTCCTCGTAGTCAGCACTACATATTTTAAGTGCCCTAAGATACATGGAAGAAAATACTGGTGTTTTAATATTTTTAGAATGGCCTGAATAAAAATGGACATAGGATAAATTATTTGTCGGTTTTCTGACAATAGAAATACTTAAACCTGTCTGGTTGTCTAATTATTAGAACATCTAGGAAAAGAAGGCTATTATTTTCTTCTGTTTCTAGAGTAAATTTAATTGAGGGAACTAATGAATCAATAAATAAAAGAAAACCATCGTGTCAAAATCTTCCTTTAGAATTCCCAGGACATCGTCTACTTAGCGGTACCAAACAATTTTACTGGACCAAACCGATCGAATCAGCTTAGTTTCAAAATATTCCATATATATATTTGACAATAAGGGATATAAGGGATTACCCATAGCCATGCCAAAGACCTGTTGGTAGAACTTGCCATTAAAACTAGATTTACATTTTTTTATTCCATAAACAAATGAGTTGAATGATCAAGGTTCGACGGTAAAGGCAAATCATAAGAATTAAGAATACCAGCTACGAAATCCAATAAGGCATCAAAGGAGCACTTTAGTGAATAATGAGGTAACATCTACAGTGACTAATCTCAGGTCTGATGTTACATCCATCTTGTCTAATTTATTGCAAAGATCAACTGAATTTTTTATATGTGAGGGTGATATGGATCCTAAGATCGTAGAAAGTATATTTACTAAATATTTTGGTAGTTTATATTGGATTGACCCAATTGCACTGATGATTGGTTTTATTGGATTGCCTGGCTTATGGGTTTTTATTAGGCCATACAAATAAGGAAAAGATAAACCACTAGAAGAGACTGAGTCAATAATTAATTTGTGGGGTGTTTTAAATATTTTTATGTCTCTATTGAAATTCTTAATTGCAACATCTGAGGGATCTGTTTTTAACGGTACGTATGTAATAGTATCAAATAACAAAGTTGCCATTTTTACTAAATAAATCCAACACACATGATGGATTTATCATCTTTTGTAATATGCAAATCCTTGTCCATTTTTAATGATTTAAGGGCTGTTTTGAATCGTTTGGGAAAATTACGTAAACTATTATTCATATTATTCACTACTGAATAAACAATTCCTTTGCTATGTCTATATGGTTTTGTGATATGTTCTTATTACTTTCTAATCTAGCAAAGGCAGCGGCAATGTCCACACTTTTAGGTTTTTTGTTTATTGAGAACGAGAGACAGATCCTAAGGAATGTTTTACATCGGTCGATATTGGCTTATCCGATAAATTCACAAGGCAGTTTTCTTGATATTTTTTGTTCCAATTACTATCACTTATAAGGTGGTTTAATTTTTCCATTAGGTGGTTTAGATTATGCAGATTCCTTCTAAGCTTGTTTTAGATGGAATCTAACAACAGTGTTTTCCACTCCCTTGTTATATCACGTACATCTTTCTTTTTCTATACGTGGTACAACCAAATATTTATACTTATTCACGTGTTACCTCTTGTGATTTTTACCCATAATGGACACCCCGCGTAACTTTTCTACATCAGTGTTGAGAGGAGCATGTGATTCCCAAATCGTTACTGCCTACCCGGTTGAGGAATGAAAGTGAAGATCCTTTTAGTCAGGGTGTTATGTGTGCAGGGTGTTTGTTATTTGGGCAAGCGGTGTAGAAGTGGCCTTTTACACCTCAGTTTGAACAGACAGGCTCTGATTTGCAAGAGTTTGTTAAGTGATCTGTCTTGTAGCACCGTAGGTACGGGTAAAGGCGTATTTTGTATTGTGTCTCCAACTGGTGTATGGGTGCCAAGGACCTTGATGCATTGGTGTATCTGTGTTGTTGCCTGTTCCTTCGTGGGTGATGTTATCAAGGCCCGGGACTTGTGTTTGTTGTATTAGAGGTCCTTTACCACGTGTGCACCATGCTCTTCATGGAGGTTGGAGAGTACCTTCTTCTCTGTGCTGAAACCCAGCCTCATGGGGTTAGGTCTTCACACACGTACTTGGTGTTTTGGGTCGATGTCGGGTGGTATCTTGTAGTGGTCCTTGTTCCCTAAGGTGTTTCGAGCATGCGAATGAAAGTACTGGGCGTCATTTTTTGACCTGAAATTCAGCGTCAGCCCAGTGTGTGTGTGTTAGTGATGTTAGATATAGGGGTGTCCGGTGTTCTTGAGAGACATAGAATTTCCTGGTGGGTTACCGTGGGTGTGTTTTGTGTGTTGTGGCGTAAGTGTAGAGTAGTGAGTTAACAATGTCTGTGTGTGTGTGTACAGAGAGCGAATGTCTTATGTTTACGTTCAGAGGGGGAATTTTTGCCCCAACGCAGGACACGCCTCTTGGGATGAGTCTGAGATGCAGGATTAATAATGAGTATGGACCTGGATGGGCTCCTCAGAGGGTGCAAAAGCATGGCGGACTTGATGATAGGAAGGGACCGAATCAACGATCCTAGCCTGAGAGTGCCGCTCCCTCGGACGGGTTTTGGTTATTCAGAGTTACGTCCAACTTATATAGAGACGGGTGTTACTCCCTCTATGGTCCTGACCGGATCCCGCCTTTCATCGTTTCTCCCTCTGCTTCGGAAGTTTCTTCCGTTATTTCTGATTCTTCGGTAGGGGACTGCGTCGGTGACTCATTTGGTTTATGTTCCCGTTGGGATTCGTCTGTAAACTGGGTATTAAGTATTCCCGCCGAGTCTGGATTTTCGGGGAATCAGAGTTTTTTGGTAACTCCGTCCTTCTCCAGAAGACGGTTAAGTTCTTCGAAAAAGCAGCCGGGGTTAGCCAAGTTAGTCCTGTGAGCAAAGATACTCATTGTCATGATATCTTTACCTGCTTCTAGCATCACAAGCTTCGGGGCATTTGTTGTGACGAAGTTCTTCGGGGCCGCCTCTCGAGCGTAGTTGGTCTTGGTTCTTGCCTCTTTTACTTTGTATATTCTCTCGTTTTATACCGATGGCTTCTTTGCGGATGGGGCACCACAGGCCAAGGCCCTATGGTCCCCTCCACAGTTGACGCACTTTTTTTCCCCTTCCGTGCAATCTTTCCAACCGTGCCCGGATTTAGCGCAGTTTGAGCATGCAACTACCGTCGCCGTGCAGTCCTTTGTTAAGTGCTTTTCGGCTGCATAGCATTTGTAGCAGCAGTCGATCGGTATATAGTCTTCTGTTTCGATTTGCTCAGGTGTATACCCTTAGGTAAATCCCATTTAACCCATCTTTCTGGGCTCTTCTCGCCATCTCGAGGCTCGAGAAGATGATCTTCACTATGTTGTTTCCTTTGCCAAATTTTTCCACCTTTAAAATGTTGGCCCATGTCTGCCTTGCTGACAGCTCTGCCTTGATTCCTTCACAGCTGTTGTCAGTAAAGAGTGGTTCCAGCCGCCGAAGAATAACAGTGTGGTTTTTATGGGGTATCTATTCCTCCTAGCTTGAATGTAATGTCAAGGGAAACGGACCAATGAGGCGGATGGAATTTTTAAAACAATTTTAGTGTTCGATTCCAACTTGTAGCCTGGGTGCTAAAGGTTGACCTTTCTTCGTTGATTAAGATGGCTTCTAATATGTTCAGTCTAAATTGATTTCCTTCTTTTCCTGTTATTGTGGCGTTTTCAATTAATATATCTCTTGTTAGGCTGGTGTTATGTATGCTTTTCATAAGATATTTAGTCGTTCTGTTTTAAAGGTGCATGGTTAAACACATAGGAAGTGTAGTGGTTGTAATACCACCATTTTCAAGTTAGTATGAAGCTTGCAGTCTTCATGCGGGCAGTTAAACTCGTTAACTATGTTGGAGACTTCAGTTTCGAGAAGTCTGCCAAGACTCCTCGAAAAAAAATCCATCTTAATCACTTACGTCTTTCGTCTTGAAAAAGTGAGAAGTTAAAAATATTTAGTAAGAGTAGAATGGATGGAGTGTGTTTAGGTGATGTAGTGAGAGGGAATGAGTAAGAGTTAGAGTTAGTTGCCCGGTGACCAGCCATCTCTTGGGTTCTTCTTGCCGATTTATTTTTTTCGTTCTTCTATCTTCATTAGATAGAGGCTCTCACGCCTCTTTAGCTCTTCAACTCTTCTTTTTTTTCTATTATCAGTTCATTGCAGATTAATTTATATTCCGATATAACAATAAGATTGCATAGCAATTTCAGTTTTACGTTAGTGGGACCCGGTTCCCCCGCGTCGGGTTTATCGCTGCTGAAGCTGCCTCTATTGTTGGTTTATAAACTTGCGGGTTTCTAAAGATCTTCTGTCTTCCTCGTTTAATATGATGTTCAACTTATCCCACCCTTTGCATGCCTTATTGTGTAGGGACACATTTGTGGCTGGAGGATTAATCTTCTGGTGCAGGTCCCTTAGTCTTTTGTGCTCTCTTCTCCTCGTATTGGCGATGATATACACTGCAGAGTTTTTCACTCTCTGGAGTTTTACCACGTTTGTCTTGTGGCCTCTGTTTAGTGGTACTGCCGGATATAGAATCGTGGCCCTACAGAGAGTATTATAAATTTTAATCTTATTTTTCTACTTAACCCTCTGAGTTGGGACAGCTTGGTAAGGTGGGCCTTGTCTAGGTTGGTTGGTTCTATATGTTACGTGCTTGCCGTAACCGTATCGGGTGATTATAAGACCGAGCACGCTACCTTCGTGTTCGAATCGATACCTTTCTTCTTCCACCTGGTCTCTTGAGGTCTTCTGCCTTCTTATGGGTATGATTGATAACTTGTCCGTGTTTGTTTGGATCTTCCACTTTCGCTCATAATTGTTGATATTGGCTATTTCTGTTGCTGTGACCATCGCCATGTATTGAGCGCGCATATATAGGCTATTCGCGATTATTGTGATGTCGTCCGCAAAGTGAATATCTTCGTAGATTCGTATACAGGGATGGGTAAGTCCATCATGTAGCCCACCCCCTCCATGTGGGACCGCTGTGGGACTTCGAATATCGACCTGTCATGGCGCTCAATCGAGATAAACGCTGCCCGATCCGTGAGATAGTCGCAAAGGCATTCCGTAAGTCTCCTTTGCGATAGTCTCGACTAGCAAGACTCACGCTGTTTCGGTGCTTCTGCGCTTTCGAAAACCATGCTGGTGTTGCGGGATTAAGGACCCTCCTCTAGATTTCTCATTCGCCACTGTCTCTAACAGGTGTGTAGGTCTGAAATTGTCTGTAAGATCAAGAGGCTTGCCAGGCTTTGGCAGGAGTATAATTTTCCCTTTTTCAACGAGCCTTGGAAGTATTTCGCACTAATAGTAACATTAAATATTAATACAATTTTTTCGAGGAAGGAGTCAGGTGCACGTATAGATTCTTCCTAGTAATATCTGATCCCCCAGGATTTCTCTGTTTGGTGTTAAAGATAATGCTTTTGGGCTCTTAGAGGGTCACCGGTTCCATACCTTGGTCTTCTAGTATCGTAGATGACGCGCAATGGTTCAGGAAAATCTCGAGGCGATGTTGTCCGAGTTCCGCGATGACCCTTAACTCGTGTTACCTGTCGAAGTCTTCATTTTCATTCGGAGAGATGTCGAATACACTCTTCCAGTGATAACGGAATGATGCTTTGATCTCTTGGGGTTCTTATGCCTCTATCCCGTTGTGTCTTAATACGAACCTAGTCTTCCTGCGCCTTTTTCCTCTAGCAATATTGATTTTATTCCAGAATTTAGATGGGTTCATCTCTGAGTCAATCGCCTCCACAAATTGACCCCACCTTGCGTTCTTCTCCACTGCGATAATAAGGTCCTCCTTAATTTGTTGCAGACGGGCTATGTAACCCCTTTGGGGGCCATTCTGCTTGATAGCGTCTCTCAGATGATGTAATGATAATCAAGGTCCGCAATCTGAGCTATCCTGATTGGATGCGGAAGGGTTCTGGGTGTTGTTATCGGGACGTATTTATTAACTGCCTTGACCATTGCTTTCATTAGATTTTCAAGTGCTTTATTGATCTCCTCCAGCGTGGCTTCGGATAGATCATTCCGCTGGTGCCTGGCTAATTCTTCTGTATAATTAGCACTTCTGTACTGTTTCCTCTAGGATGGCAGTTCACCTGGATCGAGTTTAACGATAGCGTCAATATGACCATTTCGTGGTCGCTAGTCGACGGGGGCCCCTTTTCTACTAGATAATTAAACTAAAGATCCGGGGTCGCCAGTACAATATCCGACTTGGTGGCTGTATTTGTTCCGAAAAATATAGGAAAATCTGGTCCGATCCTCACGACTACTCTTTCCAGTAATGCATCAAAAATCTTGCCTGCCTTATTTAATTGGCTTGTAAAACCCGAAGCTCTGCTGGGGGCGTTTAAATCTCCCATAAATATCACTTGATTGGTTTGTCCAAAAATGTCCAGGAAATTGTGGAAGGGCAATGCTCTTTGCTGATCGTGGATGTTCTTTTGCTGATCACCAGGTAGACGTCATCCATAACCTTCAGTTTGCTGAATTTAATATCATTTCGCACTGCAATTGCAACTCCGTCGAAGTTGACATCATTGGTGTTCTTGGTAACGACGGTGTAACTGAAAAACTTGATTTTGTTAATTTCGTTTTAACATAATTACTTCAGAGTCTTCTTTTAAATAGACGTTGGTTAAATAATGTCTCTTCCATCCCGCAACGTTATGGCTAATAATTTTTAAATTTCTGCGTTGAGCCATTATTTTGGTAGTTTCTCTTCTGAACTTGACCTTTTCTAAGTTTGCTGGTTTCCCTTATGGTGGGCGATTTTGCTCTCTCGCTGCGCTTCTACTTGTACTCTTCTCTTGTTACTATGTGGCATAGATGTTGGTGAATAATCAGGTTGCAACCGATAAGGATTTTGTAAACTTCACGATCGGTATATGGGCCATCAAACTCATATTTAATGAAGCCTTTTTTAATCGCCTGCATTATTTTATTATTGGTTTTCGGGAAGGATCTCTTTTCCGAGGCGAAACCTTTATATGAAATTCTTGTCGCCCTTCTCCTTGTTTCTAAGGGCCCTCGGTGGTGGTGCCCTCGCAATTGTCTTCTTGAGTTTTTGCTTGGGCTACTTGTGCGGCGTCTTCGTAACTGTCAACGGCTGGGGTAGCCCATATTTCCATGGATTCTTGTGTTCTGGATCCTTTTTTCTTTAAGCTTCTGATCTTCTGATTCCGATGGGTTGGAAGATGATGCATCGGACTGGCTTGTGGATTTTTGTGGGTTTGCTTTTTCAGATAGTGATGGCCTGTAACTTACGTTGAGTATGTTCGCCGATGGAGGGTTCTCGGGACACTACATCTGTTCAGGTCCGTTATTCTTCAACATAAATTTCAGCTCTCTAGAGTAAGAACCTTGGTTGGCTCCATTTAGTACGTGAGCATGCAAGATGCATGCCAATGACTCACTCTGTTTTAGTTCAATTTTGTTTTATTGGGTTGTATCTGCTCAACTGTAGCCTTTGCGACTTTTGCGAATGTAAGATTCCGTTTCTATTCTTCCCCTCTAGTCTTTTCCTTCTTGTTTTCGATGATTTCTCGAATTTTAGGGCAAGCCATCGCTAAGGTGCGGTGGTCACCGTTGCAGTTTAAATATTTCTTACTTTGTAAGTGGCATTCGCACCACGTATGCGTTTTACTGCTACATTCAGAGCACCATTTAATTTCTTTCATTGGGAAATCTCGTGTTACGTGCTTCTCTAGGGCAAAGAAGTTGAAGCTCGTTTGGATACTAATAAGGGCTTCACCTTTTATCTTGTCGGGAGTGATTTTTAAACTAAAGGCAGAATGCCGATCTCTTTGGCTTTCATCACCATACTGGTCTCCCTAATGATCACTTTAAATACGTGAGTATATTCGGTATTATTACTACAATTGTTAAATTTTATTACTTCTTTTACTTTAGCCCAATTTTGAGCTCTCTCAATCTCCTTCTGGTTCTCTTCGGCATTGTGTTCCCTGGTCTAAGGATCAATTTGGTTAAGGTAACCTGTTTTTTGTGTCTCGATTTGTGGCTGTATTTTTGCCTCTAAGCCAATTTCTTCTAATCTAGTCGTTGCCTTCTCCGATAATAGTTTGTCGACGTCTTTATCATTTTGGAATAGCGCTATGTATGAGTTTGAATAGTCGAGGAGACGCACTAGTACAACTCCAAGTTCGCCTTATATGATCCGGAGGACATTTGTTCTAACAGGTTTTTTCGCGCCCTTCCAGACGCGCAAAGGGACTCGCTTGAGTAGAGTTCTCTTCTAGTTATCCAATCTTCCTTTTCTTAATTTTCCTCATTGACGAAGAAAGCGAAAATAGAAAAAAGGGAGAGAGGGAGGCTAAAGGTAAATAAAGATAGCTACTGTATCGGGTTATCTGCCCAACTTATTCTGGTGGCAAGTCTGTTGCCCTGCCTGCCTACCTATAACCTTGCCCTAGCCGTTTTTTCTCCTACCTAGCTCGAAGCCGCCGTTTACACGGGTCTAAGCTGTCCCGGGCTAAGCTTTAGACTGCGCTGAGTTAGCCGCCCGGTTCAGATAATGCTCCTGCTCGAGAAAGTACTTATGGAGACTTTTTAGATTCCCTAACCGACTCGCCTTAAATAGGGTAGATATATAGGGAATGTTCGTCTTTGTATGGTGTACAGTCAAAGTCCAATCAGACGGACACTGTCTCTTCAGATCTTCTTTTTCACAAAAACGAGGAAGCTCGCTTCGAAAATTTTGGACGTGTGGATTACTTGCGTGAAAATCTTCATTAGAAAGAATTCCAATATCTGCCATCCGTCGATCTTAATCAACGAAGAGAGGCCAACCCTTAACACCCAGGCTACAAGTTAGAATCGAAAAAAATTGTTTTAAAAATTCCACCCGCATGATTGTAAGTTTCCTTGACATTACGTTCATGCTAGTAGGAATAAATACCCCCTAAAAAACAGTCCCAATTCCGCCATATTTCATCGGTAAAGTAGGAAAAGAACAGCTAAAGACACTCTAAGGATGATCGCATAAATCGAAACCTCAGTTATTAAAGTTTGGTATTTATCAAACGCAGTGGGTTAAAAAAGAAAGATGAACGCAAAAGAAATAATCTACCATCTACAAGATGGACAAAAGAAGACAATTAGAAAAATAGAAAGTTTTCAAATAAAATTAATTAAAGCTAAATACACAATGTTTTTAAACAAAATCTGCAAATATATATATATATATATATATATATATATATATATATATATATATATATATATATATAAAGTATATCTCTCATGAGCGCGATAGAATGATGAAAGAAATCCAACACAGCGCAAGAAAGAGAAAACGGAATATTTCTTTCTTCGGAAATATTTATTTCATCATTCTCTCGCGCTCAAGAGAGATATAATTTGTGTATTCGCTGCGTGCCTAACTCAATTACTCCTTTGTCCTTTGAATTACCAATTAATTTCTCTCTTCTCCACAGTCCCGATCGACTTTGCCAAGCGTGCCTTAAAGCTTGCCTATTGGAAAGATTTTTTGGTCTTCCACGTAGCCGAGGGGTTAAAGGCTCACTTTAATTAAGATTAAAACGGTTGCTCGCTGTTTCACGGTGCTTGGCTCGGATCTCACCCCAGCACGGAATTTTTCGAAGTAGGAAATAAATATTTCCGAAGAAAAGAATATTCCATTTTCTCTTTCTTGCGCTGTGTGTTGGATTTATATATAATGTATAGACATATATATATATATATATATATATATATATATATATATATATATATATATATATACGAGGGGCGGTCAATAGGTTTTGCGAATCGGTAGGGCAGAACAAAGGAAGGTGGATGGCTGTTTGTTGAGGTGTTAGGACAACTTATGACAAGTCAGGACCTGCAGCCGCACGCTCTGACTTTATCTATTTAAGAGGCAGTAGCTGATCGCAGATCGTCAGTCACAAATTTTTCAACAATGGACAAGGTTGAGCACCGCGCAGTGATCAAATTTTTGACCAAGGAATGCAAGAATGCAAAAGAGATCCATGAAGGCATGGTTGCAGTGTACATCGACACCGCCCCTTCCTATGCAACCATTGCTCGCTGGAATAGGGAGCTCCGCCATGGTCGTGAGTCCCTTCAAGATGACCCACGTCTAGGTCGCCCGTCAGACGTGACCAACGAGGACAATGTGGCCCGTGTGGAGAGGATGATCCTCGAAAATCGACGGGTGAAGGTCGAATAAATCGAGCGAGAACTTGGAATATCACATGGAAGTGTTATCAACATCATCCACGACAATTTGGCCATGACCAAGGTCTCTGCCAGTTGGGTCCCTAGAAACCTCACGCCACATGATCGACTTCAACGTCGTCAAAGTCCACAAGGCCAGAGTTGCACAAGCTGCCCTGCGCGAGTGCTTATTCGAGGAGCTCAACCATCCCCCCTACAGTCCAGATCTGGCCCCTAGCGACTACTTTTTATTCCGCCAGCTCAAGCCTGCACTGCGTGGACCCCGGTTTGGGGACGATGAAGATGTCCAGCTCGCCGTCCAGGAGTGGATTGAACAGCATTCGGGAGATTTCTGGTTGTCGGGAATTCGAAGCCTCAGGGACAAGTGGCGCAAGTGCATTGAAGTCGAGGGTAGTTATATTGAAAAATAATAAAACACTTTTCCTCATATCTCGCTTCCTTATATCCGAATTGCAAAACTTATTGACCACCCCTCGTATATATATATATATATATATATATATATATATGCAACAAAGCCCACAGGGAAAATTAATACGAAGATTCTAAGTACTTTCGAACTTTATTTCGAGTTCTTTATCAAGGAATAACAGAAGAATTGAAAATTGCAATATTTATAAGGATGATACAGATGAGATGGAACGCCCACAAAAAAAAGCAAAAAACCAATCAAGCAAATGAATTAATATGAAATGGAAACCTTAGGAGGAGCGTCGCAGTAGTCCAGCGACGCAGAAAGATGTTCGAAACTCGCCTACGCTGCTTTCATTCTTTCTTTTTTATTTCCCCTTTTCCTACTCCATTTCATCTACAACGGTTCCCAGACCTGAAAGGGGGGGCGTTACCCCTTGGCTAAAATTTCCAAACGAGTTCACTTCATTTCTTCAAAATATGTTCCGCTTGTAGGAAGGGAGGGGGGGTAGAGTGTACGAGGAGTTCAGGATATCGGCTTAAAAGCTTCGCTTGAATGAGTTTTTTTGAGACTCAGGGGGGCTGAGTGGAGTCACTGCTTGCTAACAGTGGTCCAGCGACACGGGAAGCAGTTCGCCTGCACTTCTCGTATGCTATGCTATACAAACCCCCTCCTACAAGCCGAGCGTATTTTGAAGAAATGAAGAGAACCCTTTTAGAAATGTTATCCAGGGGCTAACGCTCCCCCGCCTTCCTGGTCTTGGCACCATTGCAGATAGAGTTTAGTAAAAAAAGGAGCAAAGCGAAAATTATAGCGTAAGCGAGGTGCAAACAGCTTCCCGCGTCGCTGGACCACTGTTAGCCAGCGGCAAATCCACTAGGCCATCCTGAGTCTCAAAAAGATCTATTTAAGCAAAGCTTTTAAGCCGCTTATCTGCACTCGTACGCTACAACATCCCAATTTGATGCTAATTTACAATTTGTCCTCGCTTAACTTCACACAACTCAATATTTCTAGGCATCTTAGTATTAGTAAGTATAATTACTACATATTATGGCGTAAACCTGTGAGAAATAAAAAGAAAAATGAACTTTTGCAATATATGGGTTATGTACAGTTATAGCTAAATATCAGAAAATGCTAAAATTAAAAAAATGTTATTATGGAGTATGAGGTTGTTTATGCTAAATATGATAGTAGCATGCGGCGATTTGTAGATTACAAACAAAAATAAAGGGTGGCCTCATGTTTTTGGCCAAGGGTGTATATATTTGCATAAGAGGCAAGGTTGTATGCAACATTGTTAACGTCAACAGCAGTAGTTACATTCTTACTTTTACTTTGAGTTTCTCTACTTTTTCGAAGAGCTTTCTCTCTTCGAGAGAAATGGAATTCAAAAGCTCGGAGAGTTGCATGATTTATTTAATCCTGATGTCTTTCAACCGTCTCGGTCATTTTTGAAGACACAGAATGATTATTATGAAAGGAAACGGAAAGTTAGAGACAAAGAACAGAGCGGGCGAGGCCCGGTACTCCTTTGTAGTCCTTCGCCGCCACATTTTTTAGAGACTCAGGAGGGTTCAGGCATTGTGTATACGGAAGATATGAGTGAGAGGGTTAGGAGAAGAAAGTTTCAGGATAGGACAGCGAGTAAGTATAGAAGGAGACAACAAATTAGACATAGTCATTAGACATACGACTTAACGTGTAATTAAATTAACGATGTGTAACATATATCTATTCTAAACAGTAGTTATTTTCCTGACCCATTTCTCACGTGTCCACTGATAAGTCTCAGGTGTAAGTATGATAGGGGAGAATAAAGATACTTAAATTCGAAGGAAGGAAGAGATTTTCAAAGAGTTGCTAGCGAAGCCTGGATATCAGGCTTATTTCTGTCCATTGTAGGTAGTTAAAGATAAGATGTTTAAATTAATGGTTGTTTACCCTGAGAGTCAAATAGTCAAGCAATTTTGTTGTGTAACTGTTTCCTATTATATTTTTGTTAGTAAAATGGTTGTTTATATTAGACGTTCAAACCCTTTGTGTTAATTTGTGCATGTTTATGTGATGTTTGTGAATGGTGTTGTATCGTGTGGGAACTTCGTTCTGCAAGTAACTCGACCCTTTTCTTTCAAGAATGCCTAATCTTCCTCCGATCTATTCTAATTCTGGAAATGACATTATTACCCATTTCTGACCAGACCTTTTTGGCCAGTGTCTGGTTCGCAACGTTAACTGTATCTATTCGCTGTCTTCTGGGCAGACGTGAATTTCAAATGCATTGTGATGCCTTACACAGGTGTTGGGAGGTTGGTAGCATAGACAAGGTAAAGCAATACACTCAGGTAGCTTCCCTTGGGAACGCCCTCTACAGCTCGAAATCGAGTTTTCTGCATACCTTCTTCATGAGACGTGTCATTCCATCCATGATGAAGTCGCAGACGATCCTTTCCAAGACAGGGGCTAGGTGAAGGTTCAAGACCTTGTATTAAAGTTCTTTTAGCCAAACCTTGTCGAAGGCCTTCTGCACGTGCATCCAGCATAATGTATACGTAGTACCCCTGCCATCGGCATTGGGCGATTTTCTCTGTCAGAAGAACTAGGGCCGTATCCGTGTCATTCTTGCAACGGGACCCTTGCTGTTGTAGGTGGATTGTGTGCTGCTAACTAGTTCAATTGAGCTTGTAGCCTTTCGGCCATGATTTTCTTGAAAATCTTGCCGAGTATCTCCAGAATAGGGATGGGGGCTTGTTCCCTTTCGAGATAAAGATAATTTAGGCAATCTTTTACCATTCTGGGCATTATACTGTGTTCAGTCCAGCATTTATAGTATTAGTATGCAGGACCCACCTGCCGGTTCTGACTATTCCGCACCCTAATGGGGTCGCCTTCTTTCCGCTCTCTGGAGGGGTTCCTTCCGGGGTTCGGACACGTCAGAAACCGATGATCTCTACAGATATTAACTGACAGAGTAGTTATTATAAACTCTAGATATGCTGCTGAGTAAAAAAGGAGGAGACTTTGAGGCGCAATTTGAGGCAGAATCTCCGCCCTCTGAGGGAGGAGACTCTCCTGCGAGCGCCATCATCCAGGGGTGAGGGGTAAAGATTGGGTTCGGTTGGCGGTCTTGAAGTGAGGGGCTCTTACTTAACCTACTATCTTCTTAATGCAAAAGCTAATATACAACTATATAGGACTTCGAAGTGCAATCAGCCGTTATTACACATAAAAACTGGGTGCTATCTAAGTTAGAGCCGAACATAGCAAATCGAAATTGACCAATTGCTTGCCTGGAAAAATATTACGGAGGAAGTATTATTCAGGATAACTATGGGGCGAGTGGCATGGAGGTAGCTATATTATGGTAAAGAAGACAAAGGAATTAGTGAGACAGCAGCGACAAGTCTTCTGGTTTTGGATAGGATGCTGTCAGGGTTTAGCTAAATGTTTATTTCGGGTTTCTTTACACTGATTTCGACGGCGTTGGTCATTCTTGGTCTTGCTTGCTCCTTTTCGCGGTGAAGTATGGTGATATTGGCGTTAGGCATGTCTCTTGGGTGAAGGACTGACTATTTCTGGGTGTAGCGTTTTATTAAGCCTTCTCGTAGGTGAGCTATAAAACATATGGAAAGGTTAGTTGTGGTCATACACATGCACCTAGAGTTGCGGTGCTCACAGTCACTGACGATGCAGATGTACTGGTACACGACAATGACTTTTTTGAGTTGTTGGATGGAAAGAAGACAGCTGTTCTTCATGAACAAATTTAGAGGCACGTTAGGTTCTGTAGTAGATGATGAGGTTCAGTTTTTTGGCAGGTCAACCGGTGTGATGTTACGTTAAATAGTTTCCTAAAGGCCGTTTCGTCTTCCTTGAAGGTAAAATTCATAGAGCCTTGATAGAACAGTTTGATTTTTAATTGGCTGATTGCATTATTGCTCTCTCTTTGGATCAATTTTGCCATGTCTCTCTCTTAATTGTGGTTTTGATCTGATTTTGTGGATAACTATTTTTTTACGAGCAGCTTAGTTGCTCTGAACAGTTCCGCGCTGACTAATGCCCATTGACTGTAGTGGGTGAAAGTTATGTTGATTAAGCTGTCTATAACGAGTTATTTGTTTCGGTGTGGGCATTCTGACTTTCCATTCAGATAAAATCCTATGTTGGAGGCTTTGGTCTACACATCCGTTTTAAAGCGACTGTCTGTATTGTGGATGAGAACATCTAGAAATGGAAGGTTGTTATTTGTTCCGTTTCAATGGGTGAAGTTTAAGCAGGATATATTCTTGAATTCCTGCATCAGCTGTTGGACAGTGTCAAAACTTGGTGCGGTGATGAAAGTGTCTCCAACGTAGTGGACGTAAGTGGCTGACTTTTAGGGCTTGCTTTTGAAGTCGTTTTTCCTCCAGTATAAACATGTAAAAGTTAACAATTAGGACTCCCAAGGGAGAACCTATCGCCAGGCCGCTAGTCTTGGTGTATACTTTGCCATCAGATGCGAGGAATGAGGTGCCTTGGTGCATATTTGATGAACTTGCTTGAAGGTATCTTCACGGATACCTTCAAGGGTGTGATCGACAGGGTGGTAGATGCGTTTACAGATGAGAGGTATGATTTCATCTACAAGGACATTGATGAAGAGTGACTCGAGATCGAGTGACCCTATGATAGTGGATGGTTGAGAAACATTAAGGATATTGAGGAATTCTGTGGTGGCTTTGAAGTTGTAAGCTGTGGGCGTGGAATGCGTTATGAGTGCGTTTATTAGTTCCTTAACTAGTTTTTATGTTACAGTTGATTCCTGGCTGATGATTGGAGGGAAAAGGGGTGTTGGTTTGGGGGGGTTACAGTTGCAAATGCGTCTCCAAGTTTAAAGTCACTTACGATCAAGGAGAGTTAATTGCATTTAGTACGGCGTTATAGGCTCTGAGGAGACGATTTAACTTTGCTTTAAAGTCGTTTCTGTGGCTCTTAGTATACCTTTTATTTTGATAGTATTGGGCAATAGGTTGTTAATCTTGGATAGATAATCACTTTTGTTCATTATAACATCTAAAAAGTCCTTTCAGCCCGTTGAATAATTATGTCTTAGCTGGAATTCAATTCTTCTGCTGCTTGGAGAAGTTCAGGGGATATGAGGGAACTTAAAAGGAGTCTACGTCATTTTGGGGCCTCTGCACAAACTTCAGTTGAGAGGATTGATTTGACAGCCACTTTCTTTTCACTCCCTATGCAAAGGATGTGATGACAGTTTAATCCAGGGTTAAGGGATTATTTTTTGTTTAGAGGAGAGGGTGGCGGTATTCAAGTTGTCAAAGTGGTTAGGACAGCTTGGTAGTTGTATTGGACAGGCATAGAGGTGTGCGAGATTTTCCTCAATGCGTTTTCGAATAATAATTAGGTGTCGTTGAGAATAGTGGATATAGAATCTTTAATTTCTTGAATAGTCCAGAGGTTATTGATTCTTGCAAACAGGATGGTTAATTCCCTAGTAAACTCTTGCAGGAGTAGCTCATTTCTGGTTGATTTATTGTTTAGAAAGGATTACCTTCATTCGAAGTTGCGTTTGCTGTAGGGCTAGCGACTAGGCGTGAATTTATGTAGGAGAGCATGTATGCAACATTCAATGAAGTCAACAGCGGTAGTTGCTTGGTTATTTTTTATCTTGAGTTTCTCTAATTTTTTGAAGAGCTTTCGCTCGTCGGGAGAAAAGGAATTTAAAATCTCAGAGTTCAATGATTTATTTGTCCGAGGCGTCTTTCGATGAGAGAAAGATCTTCAGAAAATTAGATAAACTCAAGATAATAATTAAAAGGGGCGAATATTTGCAGTACGATTCATTCAAATGCTATACCAATAAAAAGCACCATCAATGAAGTACGCAACAAAACAGTGTAAATTTCAATCCTTTTTCTGTTTACTTGCACATTTCCAAGAAGAGCAAACATGATACCTTTAGAGAGCGAATCAATTTGGATTTATGAAAATACTATGCTGAGTTTACAGTATTCCCTTTAGAAATACATTAATACTGCATTAGTTTTTCAAACTTCTTTATCTGTTCGTTATGTTTTTTTGTGAAACTATGAACCATTCCTCATTTAATAATTAGTCTTATTCTTCAAAATCTTTCATTGGCTATTTTTTTAGCCATAAAGCAGTCAATGTTGAAAGTTGTGAGTCAATTCAGTATCCAGAATTTTTTAGCTTGAGAGAAGATTTTTCCTATTGCGGCCTACATATGGTTGATAATTAAACATAGCCTAATCTTGTATCTTAATGACTTATTCTAAAATGCTGACAAGCCAAATTTATTTTTTAGGTTCCTATAAGTTTTTGATGTTCAGAGTAACAAAATTTCAACTTTGTCTAAAAAATGTGGGATTATGTTTGTCAAAATTCTCACAAATGGATGTTGGAATTTTAAATCTTCACTTTATATTTCAAAATCACTCATGATTTTTCGAAAAATATTAAATAAGTCTCCTCTTTGGTCTTTTAAGATCAATCCCACAAAAATTGGTGGCAATTTCACTATATTTTTAAATTCTATGGTGGTAAATGTTTATTTCTATAGTGATAAATGTTTGTTTTTATGTTTAATTAAAATGAGAGTAAATCTTCGTTTTTACTATTATTATTATTACTCACGTATGCTCGACTATTGAGTTATTATTCATTTTGTTTCATAGACCTTTACTAGCTTGTATTTTGGTTTCTTTTGAGTAAGTACTCCACTTTTAAGTGATAGAATAAAAACTACTTTTTGTAATCACATTATCAACCCAAATCCTTTCTCAAATTTTTCCATCATCAACCCTCACAAAACTATAGAAACTACCGGAATCCTTAAGATCACTTGACAGGAACATCATAATTACCTTTCCGTTTGATTACCCTAATTGAAAATTATTTTCATCTCCCTTGTCAAACACAGTTCGCTAATTGTCTTTAGACAGCTTTTCCCAAACATAATCACGCAACACATTTATAAAAATTAAAGTGAAAACAACGAATTTTGTCTTGTAGATTTGCAAAATACCAATAATTGCAATTTAGATCATTAACGCAGTCGCAGGATGCTTTATTGAATCTTAAGGGTAGGTCTTCATGAGACTTTGTTTCAATTATGAGTGTTCATTTTAATGAGACATTTGCTAACCTTCAAATAGAAGGTAATTTTTCCCTAACTTTTCTTCTTTTTATACATGAATAAATTGTAAATTTATATTTATAATATATTCGTAAAGTACATAAAGCAATAGTTATTATTTATATACGATGAGGCATTCTGCAAAAAAGAAAAATATGAATATGTTCAAGTTTAATTCGTAAATATCTAATCCTCCTAATTCTAAATTTTGATTTTTTTTTAAACTCAACTCTATAATTTAAGAGGGGGTCTTTTGTTTTAAATCTATAACCATAACTCTTAAATTTAACTTGGTGAATTTTTTAATTTTTTTAAAATGTTTTTTTTTATTTAGTTTGGATGTCACTCCATGTTGTGAAACAAATCACAATTATTAAACAGAGAATCAGGTAAGATTAAGATTTACTTATAAAATTATTAACTAAATTGGATTGTTAAAAATGATAGGAAGAGATGTAGAGGTAAACTAAATGCTAATGAATAATTAATGAAGAATTCTGTTCAGAAGTGGTAAGATAACATGTCACTTGTTCGATTTTCCAAAAGCTTAAGGACTCGCTCATCATTTCGCCCTCGTTCAAGAACTTCAATTACAAAATAGAGTTCGTAACACTTTTTAATGACTGAGCTACAGTTTAGTATAGGGGCTTTGTAAGTTATTAAACTACACACATGAACAGATTATCGGACTGTGGGAGGTGTGGGGCTGTTAAATAACATTGAAGTTACACAATAAAGGCATAAAATGTACCTTCAGAAAATATTTCAGTGAAACCCAAATAGGGTACTCATGTTCTGACAATAATTCATAAGTGAGAAATTGCATGTATATGCTAAGTTGTTAAGCTTGTTCAGGCATGTTCTACTGTCTCTCATTATCTACTAGGCCACCCAGAAAAAAACATGTGACCTACTTAACAAAACTGTTAGCACATTTGAATCACAAGATTTTTATGGTCAATATAGAGATAAGCAAACCTTGATTCCATTAAATAATAAATTAATTGTAACCTTATACCTTTGTTGTCTATTACACAGGCCTGCGTTTGAAAGTAATTTTATGTTCCCCAGGATTTATTTGTGGTTCCTTAATGAATCCAGCCTCTTGAGCTCAAAAATGAATGTATATTTGTTCAATCAGGTCAGATTTTCTCAGTACAGCATACACCATTTTCATTGAGATTACCTCATTTTTTATGAATTTAAAAAAAAAACCTTTCTCTATCTAATAATGCATTATTACTGTTATATCATATAAACAGGAATACACGTATGTAAACTATAATTCTTTTAATAAACAAAAAATAAAAGAATGCAACATAATAAAGAAAATAATTATAATTTCGAAGAACAGACGCCCTTGACGATTTTCGTTTGTGCCTGTCATCTGGTGCATCACGCTTCAAACACCAACAGTACTCAGCAAGCATGTTTCCGTTCCATTTACACTGGTACCTGGATTCTATTGTTTTTATGTCCTGGTGGAATCTTTGCCCCCTGTTCTTTACTGTAATCCCTGCAGTGGTCGGGAAAATAATCCAGATGGGACTGTAAAAAGTGTATCTTTATAGACATTCGAGCTCCCAAATGTTTGAGACTTGTTAAGAGCTGATTGACCAGGGCAACATATTCTTCTAGGCTTCTTTTATTGCCTAGAAAATTGTTAACTAGAGCTTTGAAAGCTTTCCAGGCATCTTTTTCTATGTCCTTCATTGATGCATCAAATTGCTGATCAAGTTCCTGATTTGAAGTCCATCAAAAATTATCCCATGGAGCTTAGCGTCACTGATTTGTGGAAATTTTTGAAGAAGAAATTTAAAAGCTTGGCCTACTTTATTAAGGGTTTTGACATAATTTTTCATTATGCCAAGCTTTATATGCAGTGGAGGGAGGAGTATTTTTTGAGGAGGCACTAAAGGTTCAGCTATCACATTGTTTGATCTAATTCTAAATGCTTCTCGTGGGGCCAAACCTTCTTCTCATAGTGCATACTATCTGCACGACTGTCCCATAAACATAGGAAACAGGGATGCTTCGTGTAGCCTGTTTGCGTCCGAAGCGTAAGAGACACTACCTGAAAATAATTTAGCACGGTATGTAAATTCAGTGTAATATTTCTAAAAACAAATTCAAAGTAATATTTCTTAAAACAATAAGAATATGAATATGTACTGAAAAATCCTGTATGCCGATGCATTAAATCATCGTATTGGAACTAATTGGATATATGTACATCTTATTTTGAGTTTATTGAGTTGTGTTGTATACCTTCTCAATTAAGATAAGTTCCCCATTAACCCAATAGGATGCATTAACCTATAGGGACACACTTCAACAAAAAATATAACTCAAAAATGACTCATGATTTCCAGATTTGCATTCTTGTAAAATGTAAGTTGACCAAAAGGTGCATACAAGTATTAACAATTAAAAATGAAAATGTCAATATCAAAAAAGCTTAGAAATGCCAAGTGTAAAATGATCATACCTTTAAGTCACCAGATAACCTCCACTTATAGCTAGAGTAATTTATTGCATCCAGCATTTTTTTCATATTTTCATAACTTTCAGTAAGTTGGATTGAATGGCCTATAGGAACGGAAGCTATCTTGTTATCAATATTTAGTAACACAGCTTTTAAACTTCTACTGGAGGAATCTATGAACAGTCTCCATTCTAATGGGTTGTAGGGAATTCCAAGGGCCTCAACAAGTCCTTTAATATTGGCGCAGTATACTAAAGAGCTGGAAGAATGCTGTAAAAAATAGCTTTGAAACTCTTGTTCCCTATTTCTGTACCGGAAAAATGTTTCTTTAGCGATAAGATTACTTTCACGAAGTCTAGAGCCAATAAGTTGTGCATTCTCCTTTGAAAGCCCCAGATCCCTGGTCAGGTCATTTAAATGAACTTGAGTGAATGGTCTTGCGCCTATATCATGTGTGGAAACATGATAAGATTCAGATGTGTCATAATCTTGATCAACTTCCATATTAATCTTTTCATGGACCTCTATATGTTCCGGGGAAGAAGGTATAGGAATTCCTGGACCATGGGGCAGGGGTTTGATGGCAGAAGGAACATCCGGATATGCCACACTATGTTTATTCTTCTTATTTATGCCTGTGGAATATATAATTGCATATTACATAAAGGAATTGATTTGGAGTTGCAGATAGTACATAAATGTTTAGTAAAGGATATGTTCATGCTGGAGTGAACTATGTTAGTTTTTAATTTTATGCTAAGTCTTTGCATAATAATGACATTTTCAGGAGCCAGTATAATACAGAAAGCTTAAATACTTGATACAATGCTCACCTATAAGATTTGTCATGCAAAAATAGCAGTCCGTAGTGTGGTCCTTGCCATCTCTCCACACCATGGGAACACCAAAAGAGAGGGACTTCTGTTCGCCCTGACTCCAGCGTCTTAAACTTATGTAGCATCCCTTGCAGCAGATATGTGGTGCAAAACTTTTATCTTGATCTCTTAGCCTTACTCCAAAATATGCATGATACAAAGATTTAATTACAGGAGGGATTGTACTTTGCTGCTCGGGAAAAGTCACTTTGCCGCAAACATAGCAAAATCTGTCGGAGCTATTCTTACATTTTCTTTTCATTTTTAACTCAACCACTATTATTATTATTCTTATTATTATAATGCTAAGCAATTTTTAACCTGCAAAATATAAACCTATTTGCATAATTACTTAAAATGTACACAAATTTACTGCGAATAGAGCAGTGCAAAAACTATTGAAATTTGATGTAATATAGGAGATGTATAAACTATAAAATTATTATCACCCCCTGTATCGCAAAAACTGGAGGTGATAGAGAAAAACGGATGACAGATTCAGATTTAGGAGGTCAATTTTATTAAGGAAACACTATATAAAACCTAAGGTACATTTTTGACGCAGACCAGTGTTATTATTATTATTGTTATTATTAGTAACAGAGTACCAGTCAAGTGACGTTGGCGACCATAGATTTGCATCTCCTCTTGTGGTCTGCCAGTCTGATCTGGTACACATTTCGTCAACAATCACCAAGGTGTTGAAGAATCGCGTCCATAAGTTTTGATCGTTGTCTTCCTCTCACTTGCCTTCCCTCTCTTCTTCCCAAAAGGCAGTGCTTCTCAAAGTCATCTCTTCTATAAATAAAAAATTGTGATCATGTTGTAGCAGGCCGAAAGCAACACTAACCCCGCGTTCCAACCTTATCCTAGAACTTATGAATCTTGAGAACCCCGAGGAAGAATTGAAACGATTTGATATACAGTCCTTTACTTTACAAAAAATACAATGATAATTACAGTTTATATTTACAAAAAAATAACACCGGAGGGCATTCAAAATAAATACTCTATACCAATTTTAATCTTCCCAACCGAAAACAAAATAAAATATGACGGGTGCAGAGAACAATCGGTACAAACCCAAACAAGGTCCACGCAACAAAACGAAAAAACAATCGAACGAAAAGGGGCACGGGACTATCACTTATGCGCTGGGTGGGTGGTAGTAGGCCAATAAAAGGGGGGCAGGCTCGTCAGCCAATGCAGATGGGCAGTGCAGGTAGCAAGCGAGGTAGGTAACGCCCTCCGTTTCAGGGCTGGGCTTGGCGGAGCACTCGCCTCGAGAATTCCTCTCGCAGTCCGCAAAATATCCAAATGAGCTGGACAAATTTTAGGACACTCCTAACTTTCACAAAATTATATAAATATTTATATTTATATACCGAAAATGGAAAACAATCGGTTAATCGGTTAACATTATTTGTATTCATAATATAAAAAATCGGAAGGCAAATAACAAAATTGTTTACCCACACACTCACACAGGGGTAGGGAAAGACATATGTAAAGGGGGCTGGGAGAATGGCCCTAAAGATACACACACACCGCTCCCCCACAATATCAACAATAGGGAATCCAAATCAACCGTGTCAAATCTACCAGAGTACCTGTCAACTGACGTTGGTGACCATAGATCTGCATCTCCTCCTATGGTCCGCCAGTCTGATCTGGTCCACATTTCGTCAACAATCACCAAGGTGAAGAATCGCGTCCATAAGTTTTGAACTTTGTCTCCCTCTTACTTGTCTTTCCTCTCTTCTTCCCAATAGTCAGTGTTTCTTCTCAAAGTCATCTCCTCTAATAGATAAAAAATTGGGATCATGTCAACGATAGGGAATCCAAATCTACCGTGTCAACTATCGCGACCCCTGAAGTACCTATGTCAAGTAAATCAACCCCAATATAAATATTCTTTAATGGAAAAAATAAATTTACATATGCGTGAATAAGTTTAGGCAACACCTAAATGATTCGTAAAAATATTTTCGATTTTAAAATTTATTTTCATAAAATATAGGTATTACTTACTCAATTACGAGTACATTTCAATTCAAAATGGTAAAATAAAAGTGGATATAACAATGACAATATTTATTTTTCGGAAAACAGGATAAACATAAATAATAGAACATGAAATTTTTATCTGATAGGACTCACTTTAGCTTCAATATCAGCCTAAGTTGTTTCTTATAAGAGTGTATAAGATTATGACACGTTTCTGAAGGGATTTCATTCTATTTTTTGCCAGGAAAACTTTTCCTTTTCAACAACGTTGCGAAGACCTATTTTGTGCATACGATACTTTAGTTCCTTCTACATATGTTTGATGAGGTTTAAATCTGTTCTTTGAGAATTCCACTTGCGTACAACAATTTGGTTTTTTCACTAGGTATATCTGAGTACATTTGGTTCTATTTTGGGTGATCGTTATCTCATTGACCTATGAAATTTCTTTCAAATCCTAGGTTCCTTTCCGATTGATTCACGTTTTCATCAAGTATGGTCTAATAGTTTTCAGAATTCATGGTCCTATCACTCACTCTTAATGCGATGATAACAGAAGTAGCGAAACATCTCCACCACATAATCGAACCTCTTCTGTGTTTGATAGTAAGGACGGTTTTCTATGATGGTTTTACTAGATCTCCACTAAAGTTACTGTTCACCTTTTTTATCAAAGAGCTCGATCTTTTGTTTAATCTGACCATAATATTATATCTAATTTAGCTTGGCGATCACTCAGATGCCTTTTTTGCGAACACCAAACGGGCTTCTTTATGAGTTCTCATCAACAGAAACTTACTTCTTGGGACACGTCGATGAAATCCTTCCAAAGGTAAATAAAGCTGTACTGTTGGACCGTGCGAATCTACGCCGCGTGCCGCAAGATTCGTTGTAACTCATTTGATGAAGTCTTAAGATGGTTTTTTACTGTATTTCTCACAGTTAGAACATATCTATGACTCATCTTCTTTGCTATGCATTCATGTAGACGATTTACTCCGATGTTATTAGTTTAAATTTCTCAATAATGTTGCTTAGTGAAGAAATTTGAATGTTCACAGGGAGAAAATATTTCTATATCCGTGACTGGCCCTGTGCAATTTAACAGTTGGTTTCTTGCAGATTCTGAATGTTCAGCGGTCTTCACCATTGCGCACTTGAAAATATTTCCTTTGTGAAATCGTGACAACGAATGAAAAATCTGGCACGTAAATTAGAAACTAACCTGTCCTTCTCGAACGTTCTAGTTTACTCGAGAATCGTTTTGTCTTAAACGCATAAAAACTTCCATCTTGTCATTTTATATGAAAAAATGCCTAGATAATCATTTAAATACAAAAGTCATCCTTCTTGTATATACTTTTGTACTCGCATACTATTGAATCTTATGCGAAACCAGGATTTATTTATTATATATTTTAGCAACGTGATATTTTGAAAGAGGGGAAATTTAGTTTACAGTTCCTTTTCAATCTTAGTAGCGAAGCGCAAGCTTCCCCCCGTAGAGGGGAGTGGCGAAGCCATTGCCTGGTTTATTTACATATTATGATCTCCTGTTCTGAATCATTTAAATATGCAAGAAACAGAATTTCCTGACATAATATAAGCATTAAAAACGGATTCAAACTTAATCAATACAAATGGGGGCCTATATCAGACTTCGTGTGTGGCGTTTCCTATACCTATGCACGCATCTGTACGTGATCTTTACTTTAATGAAAATAAACGGTATAGTAATTTATTAGAAAGTAATCCGAATGACAATTACGTTAGACAAATTAATTAACCTGTTTACTTTATTTCTTACTATCCAATGAATTCTTATTAAATTTTTACTTATATTTTCCTTAAATATGGTGCAATATGTTGTGCATGAACACTATTCTGTGAATTAACAAACGACAGAGTGGTTGAGGGGGGTTTCTATGGTAATTTGATTAACGTCAAGAATTCTTCGGGTTCGCTATTCATCACTAGGAATAATTCTTAGTCTGTGTTCAACTACTAGTAGATAACTAGTATCTACTAGGTCAATCACCCAATCTTGACCTATAGGACCTTAACTTTGATGTTATTTTGGATAGGTTAGGTTAGAAAAGGTCAACATGGGCTAACCAAAATTGAAAAGGATTCGGCTCATAAACATATATATAGACTGCGCCGGCACAGGGACAAATAGAGGGTTTGGGGGATGAAGGATCATAATTGGATCAGAAAAGGGGATGAAGTGGGGTAGTTTAAGGATCGGGAAAATTTGGCACAATTTTAGATGCCAGTTTGGGCCTTAATGAATTTTGAATGAAATTTGTTAGATATAAAAATTCCTTCACACATAATTTTATCATTCTTTAATTAACCTTATGTGATAGTGTGGTTAGTCTTGCTTTAATATAGATTCTATTATACGCCTTTTATAATATTTAAGATCTATTTCAGTGCCACAGATGCTTAAGTGAGTGAAAACACTAACCATAATCCCTCATCTTATATCTTCCTGATGTTTATAGACACTTTTACTAAAATTTACATTGGTACGATTTTGGACAATTTTTACATGCAATTTCATACACTCCTGACCGTTCATTATATGGTTTCTTTTGGAAAAAAACACATTTTCTTATAGTGTGATTATATTTAAAATCTATATTTATATTATTGTTCGTATCAAATTCTTGTAGTTTCGAAAGTTTCGGGGCAAAAAAGTAAAAATATAAAATTTGGGGTTGCAATTATTGCATGAATGACTATCACTATAATAGTTTTTTACATAAGATAACACATTTACTAAAGCATAACGGCTAAATTAAATTAATATAGATAGAAGTAATAAAATTAAGTTCATCTTGAGGGAGACAGAAGGAAACAGCGGGTTCCTTTAAGGATTTGGGACAAAACAGCGAATTTCTTAATAGATTTATCGTCGCTTGTTTCCCAGAAAGGGTTTCTCAATTTTTCTTTCATTTGACCCGAATTTAAAATTGGGATGTAAGATTTTGTTATATTTTTGTAAAATTGGTTGTTAAGATCTTTGGTAAGATTTTTGTAAGATTGGTTGTTAAGATTTTTTGTTAAATTTTTGTAAGATTGGTTGTTAAAATGTTTATGTTTGATTTTTGTAGGATTGGTTGTTAAGATTTTTTGTAAGATTGGTTCTTAAGAGTTTTTGTTATATTTTTGGTAAAATTGGTTGTTAAGATCTTTGGTAAGATTTTTGTAAGATTGGTTGTTAATATTTTTTGTTAAATTTTTGTAAGATTGGTTGTTAAGATTTTTTGTTAGATTTTTGTAGGATTGGTTGTTAAGATTTTTTGTAAGATTGGTTCTTAATATTTTTTGTTATATTTTTGGTAAAATTGGTTGTTAAGATCTTTGGTAAGATTTTTGTAAGATTGGTTGTTAAGATTTTTTGTTAGATTTTTGTAAGATTGGTTAAGATGTTTTTGTTAGATTTTCGTAAGATTTGTTTTTAAGATTTTTTGTTAGATTTTTGTAGGATTGGTTGTTAAGATGTTTTTGTTAGATTTTTGTAGGAATGGTTGTTACGATTTTTTGTAAGATTTATTCTTAAGATTTTTTGTTAGATTTTTGTAAGATTAGTTGTTAGGTTTTTTTGTTGGATTTTTGCAAGATTGGTTGTTAGGTTTTTTTGTTAGATTTTGTAAGATTGGTTGTTAAGATTTCTTGTAAGAGTTTGAAAGATTGGTTGTTAAGATTTCCTGTAAGAGTTTGTAAGATTGGTTGTTAAGATTTTTAAAGACCTTTTAGTGCTTATTGTTAGGCCAGCAGGGGAAGACATCATCTACGTATCTTAACTAGACCAATGGTTGGGTTGTTATTTGAGGTACAAGTTGTCTTTCGAAATCCACCATTAAGAGATTACAAAGTATAGGCAAGAGGGAATTGACCCATGCTAAGGCCATACAACTCTCGCTTAAAATTATTTCCGCAAATAAATCCATTTCTATTCTGCAGAAACGCAGAAATTGGGTAATTTTTTAATCCACGTGGCCGAGAGTATTTCGTTTGACCTTTTGGGAGCACAGTACATACAGGTCAGGTAATAGAGGGGCTTTTGCTAATCCCCGTTACACATCCTCTGAGTATAATTTAATGTCACTTCCCCAACAGAGAGGCGCATCTTCCTTTCTGCCATGACCTTTTTCCGCCTCCACTCGATCCCCAGTGCCCCCTACCTCCTCTGAACCCTAGCAGTTTGCAAGGATCATGGTCCCTCCTTTTTCTGCCCTCAGATTCTCTTTTCAGGGAATTTATCATATTTCTTTTACTAAAATCTTCCATGGATGATAAGAGCTTCGTCGCGGAGCCTCTTTGGAAAAAAAACTATTGACTTCTTCTAAATCGTGGTTCAAATCTTATTCTCTTACCCTTTTCATTGGATACCTCCGGAATGGATCAACGGGGAACTGAATATATTTCCGACTGCCTTAAATAAGAAGTGTCATCGGAAAAATTATATTGTTTTTACTTATAACTAAGATTCAAGAACCCAACTTGAGAATCGTCAACACAGATTTTGAGGATAAAGTTCATAAAATGCGTCCAGAAAAATCGAAAAGTGTTTTTGTTTAAATTTAAAGAAGTCAAATCCAATGAGTGAATCTCCCGCAGAAATTTTAGAACGAGAGATCTGTTAAGTAATGAATGGAGGTGGTGGAAGTAAAAATCCAGGCAACACATATAGCCGCAGAGACTTCTGACTCCATTAGGACCGGAGGTCCATCCCTACGGATTTTAGCTAAGGTATGAGTACACATGCTACACATCGCGCCCTCTTGCGGGGGATAGAAAAAGTGAAAAATATATAGAAGTTATGTAGTCCGAATAATAATATTAATATTTGTGTACAAAATACATAAAGGGTGTTTAGTAATTGTCTTCCTTGTTTAAGTAAACCACCAGAAATCGAAGGTAGGTATACAATATCCGTCAAAAGTAAGCACCCTGTCTATATACATCCAATAAAGAACTCATAACCACTAAAAAGGTAAAGTACTTTAAGAAAGTACCAGCTTATAAAGACAAATAAACTTAGATTCGTGTTATTCAATGCATTTATTTATTCTTTTGTTATTATGTGGTGAAAATGAGTTGAACCCTGGCCCTCCATGTTCAAAAAAAGGTCGCATATTATATTGTAATATCAGAGGCTTGTATGGTAACTTAGATGATCTAACGGTTGTATCATCTAAATATGATATTATTTTGTGTGATGAAATCTTAGTTTCCCAATCAAGAAATATCACTGAAATCCTATTGCCAAATTTTAGGAATCCTCATCTGATTCGTCGGGATGCCTTTCCAAGAGCACGTGGCTTAGTTGATTACATACGAAAGGGTTACAATGCTACTTTACTCCCTGACCCTATGTGTGGGTGTCATGAAATTCAAGTTATTACGGTTACCAGTCGTCTGAACAACTTCTATATATTTAGTTTATATCGTAACCCTAACCTTGACGATAATATTTAGGATTTTTGTCTAACTAAGATGGCTTTGTTTCAGGAATCAGATAATAAATCTGTTTTTGTGGGAGGTTTAAATGCACATCACCAGCAATGGCTAAACTCTGTTTCACCAACCAACAGACATTGGTCAAGCTGCCCGTGACTTTTCAAATTTATCGGGATGTATTCAACTTGTCCTTGGCCCAACTCATAACTCTGGCAATTGTTTAGATTTACTACTTTCTGATGTGCCAGATGTTGTTGAGGTGAATATCTTGCCACCAATTGGTCATTCAGCTCATTCTGCTGTCAGTTTCAATTCAATGACCAATTTTAATGTTCCTAAGTTTACTACCACAAGAAGGATTTATCTTAAGTCCCGTGCTAAGTGGAATAATATAGCCAATGATTTGAATTCTCCTTGATATAATTTGCACTCTTGTGCAAATTATATCAAGGAGAATCCCTTAAAAAATAATTAAAAATAGGTCACAGGACAAAGTTTGGTTTATTGATGCTTGTCGAGATGCTTTTAATCGTGAGCAAGCTGCTTATCATCAGTGGACTAGAAACAAAATACCTATAATTGGCTGAATTATTTACACTCAAGATCTGAAGCCCAAGGTATATATGATGCGGCCCAAGCAGAGTTCATTGAACATATCTGTGATAACTTAACTGGCATCACTCAACCACATAAATGGTGGTCCACTTTAAAATCCTTCATTTATGGAGAAGAATCATCTCTTCCACCTCTTCGTAATAAGAATGGTTTTCCCTATATATATACCCCGATAGAGAAAGCTGATCTTTTCTCATTTTTCTTTCAAAGGAAGCAATGTTACCGGGATCTTGAACTCCCTCCTACTTGCTTTCCTACTCCAATTCTCTCTAAGTTTGCCTTTAGATCATCAGAACTAAAAAGCTATATGTTAAACTTGGATGCTTATGGTGGTACGAATCCTACTGGCATATTTCCTTTATTTTTCAAGAACAATGCTGCAATATTGAAACCTAAACTGGGAATCCTATTTAGACATCTTATTCGTGCCCGTCAGTTCCTGCTTTGTTGGAGACTTGTCAATGTAACCGCTATTCCTAAAGGAGCCTCAGCTTCGCATTTACCATCTGATTATAAGCCTATCTCAATAAATCCTGTTATATCCAAGATATTTGAGAAATTATTAGATATACATCTTAATAAGTTCATTACTGTAGAGGTATAAGAGTTTAGTATATATATATATATATATATATATATATATATATATATATATATATATATATATATATATATATATATATGAGGAATTAAACCACATTCTCCGAAGAAAATTTTATTCAGAACAGTTTCGGTGTATCTCACACCCTTTTTCAACTGACACTTAATAGAAAATATAAGAAAAGTGCTTACAAACATAACACAGGGTCAGGTCATGAAAGATCCCCTATTTTTTTCCCCAATCCCATGCTTGTGGCTAATCAAGGGGGGGGGAAGTTAGGCCTAAACATATTGAAGGGCTGACATTTTTACTATTTTGTTTATTTGCTCTCGTATTACAGGATTAAAAGAAAATTGACCCTCAGATAGATTTAAATTAGGAACTGACGATATCAAGCTCGATTCTACGATTCTTCTCTTAACATAGTTAGCCGATTTAAATACCATTATAGCTCCATTGAAATCGATCGAATGATTCAAGTCTCTAACATGGCAAAATATTCCACTGCTTTCGCTGCCCACTCTAATATCTCTTTTGTGTTCGTACAATCTCTTGTCTAGATTTCTCCCCGTTTCCCCTATATAAACTTTATGGCAATCGTTGCATGGTACTGCATATACTCCTATGTTATGATGTTCTTTGGGTTTCCTGGCCATCATCTATTGGTTTAAGGAATTATTATACTTAAAGGCTAGATTAATACCCGCTTTTCCAAATATGTCCTTTAAACTATTTAATTTATTATTAAATGGCAATGTTATACATTTGTTGAAGTCATAAGTGCGGGAAGGCTTATTACCATAGAATGTTTTCCTAGCTGCAAAATGGGCAGACGATATGAACCAATCGGGGTAATACAAATTAGAGAAAATGGTCCTGATAATGACAATTTCTTCATCTAAATAAGAAGGATGACATATTTTGTATGCTCTAAGGAAAAGGTTAGAAATTACCGATTTTTTAACAGTATTATCGTGAAACGAAAAATAATATATATAGGCATTCGAGTGGGTTGGTTTCCTATACACGTCAAGTTTTAATTAATGGTGATCTTTATTAATGAGGACATCTAAAAAGGGTAATCTATTATCATATTCCCATTCATATTTAAATTTGATGGAGACATGCAAATTATTCAAATTATTAAAAAAGGTATCAAAATCATAGCCATTAGGCCATACAGAAAATACATCGTCAATGTACCTTAACCATATAAAGTTAGGGGGAGAAATTGTGGGAAGGAGTTCAGTCTCAAAATATTCCATGAAGAGACATGCCAATGTTCCATGTCTCTTCATGCAATATTTTGAGACCGAAACTGTTTTGAATTAAATTGTCTTCGGAGAATGTGGTTTAATTCCTCATCTTTTCTTGCGATATATATATATATATATATATATATATATATATATATATATATATATACATATATATATATCGAGGCCAAGGAAATAATAACAAAAGACATCTGGGGTTAGCTTTGCCCCACCGATGGTCTCCGGTAACATAGGAGAACGGGCAAAATGGTAAATTTTAAGAGACAGATTCCTGACCTCAGCTCAAAAGGCCGGCCCTTCGAGGGTGTACTTATAAACAATCAATTAAAAAGCGCAAACTGCCGATCTTGTATTACCCTCTCTCAGAGCTACAAGACGCCAAGCCCGGGAGACCAACCTGAGGTCTCACCTTGCGAGTTCCCCCTTCACCTCCCCATTACCCCGCGGGAGTAATTTGGGTATATAACAGGTTGACCCGAGGAGACGAGGCTTTTTGTTCGTTCTAACAGAAGAGACAAGAAAGTCACCGGTTTAGAGAGGATTTTTCGAGTTCGAGAAGGAAAAAGAAAAGTCACCGGTAGAAAGTTTTCTGCAAGTTAAGGAGAACTTGCAGTCCTTGTACAAAACCAGATTGTACCAAGGAAGCTTGGCGCCGTTCAATCCGCAAAATTATTGAGTATCAATCTACCCAGTTTGAGGACTCCAAATCTTACTCTATATGAGTTGGACAATCCCCAACTAGATAGAAAAAAGAAGACAACGATTTCATCTCGCCCGGAAGAAAACGAGGTCAAGGTCACCCCAACCGCCTAAAAGTAGAAGGACTAAGCTTTTGCTTGACCCTCAAGCCCACCCAGATCCCTTGTGACGTCACCCGTCCAATCGACAGGCAGGTCGACGAACGCCATTTATTGAGCAAACAACCAACTATTTGAGCTACGCCTATCCGGAACAAAATCTCCGAAGATAGTCTAACTGGTCTCGGGTATTTTATCTCCATTATCTTATTTAAGTAAAGAATAATCCTGTTGTTTATGTCCCTGTGCCTAATAATTAGTTTATTGAATGTCTTGCCAAGGACAAAGATATTAACTTAAAATTGTTCCCCACCGTAAAATTCTATCTCGAATCGAGCCTCGAGAGCTCGCCCAGTAATCCCATTTTCTTTTAGACGTGTATTAGATCTGTATTTTTTTTATGTTATTCAGTGAGAGGGTTTATGTTCATGAAAGTCTATTTTTTTAGTAAAAATACTGTTTTAATTATCCTCGAACGAGTTGAAGTGGCAATATTTAATAAATTCAAGAAAGAAACCCCATTTATTCGTTCCCTAGAATAAATATAAAGTATAGCACTCTTAGAGAACGATCCTCAAGCGATCACTGAGGCACGAACCTACGCCTCAAGTCAAAGTTTATTTGGCTTATTAGAAATTAATAAAACAAATAAATAAATATGTATATATATATATATATATATACGTAGGTGAGTCAAAAAGTTCTCAGATAAATGGCATAAAATTTTTATTTGTAATAATACTGTAATCATTTTTCTACATAAGCTCCATTAACATCTATACACTTTCTTAATCTATGAATCCAACGGTAAAGACCATCTTTGTAGAATTCACGGGGTTGTCTCTGGCACCAAGTAATGACCTGCTTTTTTGCTTCATCTAATGATTGAAACCGGGTTCCTTTTAGGTGTCCCTTTAAATTTGGTTAGGTTAGGTTAGGTTAGGTTACCTAACCTAACCAAATTTAAAGGGACACCTAAAAGGAACCCGGTTTCAATCATTAGATGAAGCAAAAAAGCAGGTCATTACTTGGTGCCAGAGACAACCCCGTGAATTCTACAAAGATGGTCTTTACCGTTGGATTCATAGATTAAGAAAGTGTATAGATGTTAATGGAGCTTATGTAGAAAAATGATTACAGTATTATTACAAATAAAAATTTTATGCCATTTATCTGAGAACTTTTTGACTCCCCCTCGTATATATATATATATATATATATATATATATATATATATATATATATATATATATATATATATATATATATAATCTCGGCTAACCGACGACAATTATAAAAGAATCTTCACTACCTTCTACTCAATTTGGATTTAGAAAGGTTGTAGAGAGCCCTGATGTCTTTTCTTATTTGGTCCACCAGTTGCAATCTAACCTTGATTCAGGGTCATAAGCCAGGCTAGTATGTATAACTGGACTTCATTTCTGCCTTTGATAGAGTTAATCTTAAAGCTTTGTTATATAAACTTGAACTAATGCGCATAGGTTGAACATTTTATTCTATTTTAAATTATTTTTTATCTAATCGCATGCAATGTGTGGTTGTTGATGGGAAATGTAGTTCTATGGTTGATGGGGGCTCTGGTGTTCCGGAAGGTAGTGTCCTTGGGCCTATTTTATTTACTTTATATACTGCTGATATGTGGTAGAACTCATAGAGCTTAAAGAATAACATGATGGCCTATTCCATCCCTAAGACATCGAGTTGAGGTGGTAAATTCTATAAATAGAGATTTTGTAAAAATCTCTAGTTGGTGTACTCGTTGGGACGTGATTTTGAATGCTGGAAAATCACACTCAATTATTTTTAGTCGCAGTAGAACTGTAAATCCAAAACATCTGCCTTTATTGGTTAATAATATTTGTCTGGATTCTTCTGATAATATTAAGTAGCTTGGTGTTGTTTGAGACACCAAGCTTACCTTTGAAGCTCATCTTCGTTCAGGTTCTTCATCCACTTAAAAAATACATGAAAAACTTTGGTAATAATGATGTAGTTTTACGTTCCTTCTTTGTTCTTCTTTTGCCTAAATTTGAATATTGTTTTACTGTCTAGATGTCGGCTGCGGATTGCCAGCTTAGATTGCTTAATAGAGCAATCAATACTATTAAATTTATGTTGCCCAATCTAAATATTGACCTACAGAAACGTAGATTGGTCGAGTCATTATTTTTTTTATTTAAGATGTTAAATAATAATGAACATCCACTCCATCCTGCTCTGCCTGAGCCTTTTACAGTAGGCTCAGTTCATACGTCACTCTAATAACATTATTAATAGGAACAACAAAGCGTTTTATGTTGTTAGATGTAATACAACTCAATTTACTTCGCTGTTTCATTCCTAATATTTGTAAGAAATGAACTGCTACAAGAATGTGATATTACATCGTTTAAATCTAAAGTAAATAAATTTATTGTTTAATTAATGAGTTTGTTTTTAAATATTTTAATACTGTTTTACTTTGTTTTCACATATTTTCTTTTAATATGGTTTCATTTCTTTTTTTTCTCTTTTTTCTTTTCTTGCAGTATGTTGCCTTTATGGGACCATCCTTGGTCTTGTAGGCTTGTCCTTTCCATTGGAAACTTCTGCATTTGTATAATCATCACTAACTTCTATAATCTAAGAAGAGGAATAATTTAAGAAGGGGATTTTTTGAGTATTTGAATAAAAAGTTCATCTTAGTTTGGTTATGACTTATGTTTCTTATCAAAGTTATTTCTAATAATTCTTTAATAATATCAAAAGCAAAATGGTGAAGTTCAGAAATAAATATAAGTATCGAAATTGTGTGAATTTTTTAGAACCCAAAAAATTACAAATGGTGAAGTTCAGAAAGTTCATTTTTATATATCTTCTATAACTATATTTAGCAACGTAATATTTTGAAAGGGGGAAAATTTAATTTAGAGTTCCTTTTTAAAATTATTATAATTGGCGAATTTATAAAATTTATAAAAAGTTACCCATGGCTTCTTTTTTTTAGATTTTAAATTTTAATCTTAGCAACGAAGCGTAAGCTCCCCGTAGGGGGGGATTGGCAAAGCCATTGCCTAGTATATATATTGTATATATGCCCTTAACTGGTAAGGTTAGGTGGTCAGTCATTTCGAATTGTAAGTGACACTTGGAAATGGCCGGAAGCGCTGTCCTCAGTCCTGTATTCGGGTGGGTAGATCTTACACTTCTTTATCACATTCATAGCAAATTACAACACTGCTTTCTTTCCTCTCCCGTCTTTGCAGCACAACACACACACACACTCTCTCTGTTCCAATGAATCCTGCCGATGGGTATCTATATCCACCTACCTCTGAAACGAAACAGGTCCCTCTGCCCTGGGCTGACGAAGGTTCCACCTGAACGCTGCTGGGTGTCAAAACATAATACTTCTTGGCACCTCTCCCCCAAAGAGTACCGGCCCTTGGTCTCCTAAGGCTCACCAGAGATTGTCATTCTGACCTATATGTCGATTTCATTATCCGGTCTAGGTCCGCCTGAATAAAGGCAGGTTGACGAACCACTAACACTATTATGTGTTCTTTTCCAAACATATGTTTTATCCTTAAAGGAAAAATGAGTCGTGATTTGGAACACTTGTTTCGCCTCCTCAAATAAACCCTACTTTGGGTCCCATTTTTCTTTATTCCATTTATGAGGGACCTTCCGTCCATAAAGACCCTTTTTCTTTGAGGGCTAAAAAGGAGAGGAGAAGAAAACCCCAAGATGGTAAAGGGTGGATGGAAGCTTTGCTTTACCCCTCTTTTGAGGGGGTTAAAATCCCATAATTACCATTTGGGTTTTATTCCTTCTACATGGGTTCCCTTGCCCCATACCCAGCATGAAAGTGTCCGGTATAGCATGGGCTACTGTGCTAAAACGGAAATCTTGGGGAGTGCCTATCCTCCAGGCACCATTGCCCCCAGAAAGATCTGCGGCTATATCATTTTCACTTAATCTATCTTCACCCATCCCCCCCCCCCTTATAAACTTTGAGCGGGATATTCCCCTGATGGTTTTTGCTTTGAATAAAAAAGATTTCCCCAAACTTCCTCAATTCTTTTAGAACTTTTCTCGCAACCTTACTGACGAGAATTCATACGTTGGATTTCCCTTTTCTAGTTTTAAGTTAATAACAACACTTTTTTTTAACCATGATTAGTTTTATTCAATTAATTATTTCTTTTCACTTTTCCCAGAAAAAGAAAATCCCAAAAGTCGAGGATAGGGAAACAATCCCCTTAGAGTGTGTTATTATCGGCACTGTAATTTAGAGGGTCGTTTTTCTTGAAAAAGTTCTCCTCAAGGAGGTTTACACGACGGTATTTGGTAGGTTTAGGTTAGGTTAGATTAGCCCATATTAAGCTAACATAATCTAACCTAACCAAAACACCATCGATGTCAATGCACTAGAGGTGAAGTTTATGTTTTTAACCTATTAGATCCTAGTTATTCACTAGCAGAAGGGTATATGGTTGTCGTTGAACATAGAGACCAGGAAACACTTTTTGACAATAAGTGAAAATGTGTTAAGAGATTAATTTATTATTATCCATAGTATTGCGAGCCGATATTAATCAGGCAATAATCCAAATTACGGCCCCAGAACATTTTGCACTTCGGCAATCCACTAAAAGGCGTTTATCTAAAACATATTGGATCTTATCGGGTAAGACAAGGGGCGAAAATGAACAGCATGCGAGGACACAAACGGGATTTCTTCCAAGTTATTTACAATAGTTCACATCGATTGAGAGGAATAAAGCAAACAGGTTAATTAATTTGTTTAACGCAATTGACACTCAATTCACTTTATAATAAATTAGTATACCGTTCATTTGTATTAAAGCTCACGTATATATATATATATATATATATATATATATATATATATATATATATATATATATATATATATATATATATATATATATATATATATATATATGATAAATAACACCCACAAATCAAATGGAAAAACGATTCGTATATATATATATATATATATATATATATATATATATATATATATATATATATATAGAGAGAGAGAGAGAGAGAGAGAGAGAGAGAGAGATTTTGATATTCTTAAACGGGGAAAGTTTTAGGTCGCTATTCTTAATATGATAACAAATCATTTTTATCTTCTAAGAAGAAAATGTATAAGGACAGAATGAATATATTATTGAAAGAAGTTATGGTTTACTTCACGTTTTTCCTAAAGTGTATAGCAGTCTTAATTAAAAAATGTCTAGAACAAGGTCTGCTGACCAAAAGTCGCGTGCTCTCACTTATTCTGATTTATGACCTTACGACCTTAAAAACCTTCAATAATTCCCCGATTAAAGAGAATTTAAAACAACATAAGGGTTTCAAATTTCGTTAGAATCGGCCGAATAGTTATGATGTTATTGCCAAAACAAAATACTTCCCGAGCTAACCTTGGGAGGACCCTGGCAATTATATCACTCGAAAGAGAATGTAAAACAACATAAATGTTTCAAATTTTGTTTAAATCGGCCGAATAGTTACAATGTTATTACCAAAAAAAAAAGCAAAACGTGAACCGACCGACAGAATTAGATATAAGAGTCGCCCGTGATTAGACTCACAAGCGACTACAAATCTTAGGAATTAACTGGTTATGTCAAGTAGTTCACAAGTTTTGTGATGGGTGACCGAGTGAATAAAGAGAAAGTAGATTTTAGCCGAACATTTCTTTTCCATTATTTATCTTGCCAATTGTCTGCATGTGCATAAAACGCCGTAAAGGCAAATTAGCCGAATAAACCTATGAACTTATTGTGTTCAGGCAATTTCAACTTATCAATTAGTGTCAGAAAACGAGTACTTTATCTAGGTTTCAATGCAATATTTCCTACACTTACAATTAAGGCAACTTATTTTTGTAACTTCAATGATATTTGTCTTCTAGCCCAACCCCATATATTCAAACACTTATTTAATATTTTGTCAAAGCAAATTTTCAATTAGGAAATTAATATTAACATAAAATAGATCTTTTATTTTCCATTAATTTGGAAGAAAACAAATGGGCATAGATTAGCAAACCCCTTATATATGGTTGTCGTTGAACATAGAGACCAGGAAAAACTTTTTGACAAAAAGTGAAAATGTGTTAAGAGATGAATTTATTATTATCCATTGATCAAAGCCAAAGTTCCGGATTCGGACACAGAAAATTGATTGTCTATGGGTTTCAATGAAGTGAATAGAATAAATATTTTATAAGGATAAACAGTATTATAGAAACTTAGTATTTTAATACGATACTAAAAAGATTGTTTCAGCAAAGAAGTTACATTTTCTTTGTTATGAATCTGAATGCAGATAAATATTCTTGAGCCTGCATAATTATCTATTTCATTAGAATTACATTTATTCTTATTTTTCAGCTTTTATGAAAGATATTTTTGAATAAATTGTAAATGCATGAGAATTTAAATGTAGATATGTACCCAATTATAGTACAGACCCAATCAAACGGTTAGAGTAGGTACTCATAACGGCGAATGAGATGAGTAAGGTGACGTGGACACGGAGCGTACATGGCATAGAAAACGGGTCTGATGTGACATCACCTCCCTCTGCTTCTCACAAAGCTCCGACGCCATCTTTGTTTGCTAGGTAAGTTTTTTTTTATATTTTACGTGTCTAATGTAATTTTTACGAGTTACATTATAGTCCACAGTGTTCGTGAATATTGTGTGATTCCGTTGGGTATGGTTTCCATGGTGCATATGATAATTGCGAAGAAAAATGAGTGTGATTTCATAACGGTGACCAGCATGGGGATTTCTCTGTTTACAGTTTACATAAAATTGCGCGTAGTATACGATCCGTCTTCAAAATCCATTGTGGACTTCAGCGTGCGAGTTTAATATTCAAGTTTGGTCTGCCGTGGGTCGCGGAATTAAACACCCTACCTCGGCTTAATTTCTTTCCCTTAACCTTGGTGGAGCCTAATGTAGCTCAGTAATAATTTTTTAGTGATTTTTTTTAGTTTAATATTTTTCTTCTTCTCTTCCTCTCTTTTCCTTTTCACCCACTTTAGTTTGCTGTGACATTATATTGTGGTTTAGGAATTGAATTGCTCAGTTAGTAATCATTTACCAGACTTTAACTGTTTCCGTCATAAGCCAAATACAATCCCTAGTGTTGCTTTTACTAGTTTCCTTTTAAATTTTCCACTTTTTAAATTATTTTTAATATATATTGTGCTATCATGCAAAGAATAATATTGTTCCTAGTCCGATACTCTTTCTTGTTTGTTAAGTCAAATAACTTACAAACCCCGTAGACCAAACTTTAGCTCCCCCATTAAAAATTGTCACGAACTCTACTTTGTTTGGGAAGTCCTTGAATAAGGGCGCAATAATGAGCGAGTCCTTAAGCTTTTGGAAAATCGAACAAGTGACTTGTTATCTTACCACTTCTGTGCACAATTTTGCATCTATTTTTCATTAACATTTAGTTTACCTCTACATCTCTTCCTATTAATTTTAATAATCCAATCTAGTTAATAATTTTATAAGTAAATCTTAATCTTACCTTGTTAATAATTGTGAATAGTTTCACAACACGGGCCTCAAAGTATCAAAATAAAGACTATTGCTTTAGCTACCTTACGTATCTCATCAAAATACATTTACAATGTATTTATGTGTAAAAAGAAGAAAAGTTAAGGACAAATTAATTTTTATAGGCTATTCTTCTTATGTTTATGATTTTCTGATTATTCTTCGGCCTCGCTTGGATTTGAAGGTTAGCAAATGTCTCATTAAAATGAACACTCTCACCTTCGAAACAAAGTCTCATGAAGACTTACCCTTAAGATTCAATAAAGCATCCTGCGACTGCGTTAATGATCTAAATTTCAAATATTGGTATTTGCAAATCTCCAAGACAAAGTTCGATTACGATAAAGTCGTTTTGCCTGAAATAACGTCAAATTTTTCGTTGTTTGTACTTTATTTGTTATGAATGCGTTTTGTGAGAGAGTTTGGGGAAAGTTGTTATAAGGCAATTAGCCAACTGTGTTTGACTATGTACTGGGATAAGTAAGGAAAATGAAAATAAGTCTCAATTAGGGACATCAAACGGAGAGATAATAATGTTGCTTTTAAGTCTGGTTAAGGGTTACGGTAAAATCAAATGTTTTGAGAGGGTTGTACATGGTTAAAATGTTAAAATGGAATTGGATTGATAATGTGATTACAAAAAGTAGGCTTTATTCCACCATATAAAAGCAAAGTATTCACTCATTAGAAGACCTAAAATAAAAGATAGTAAAAATTCCTTGAAACAAATTGAATAACTCAATAGCATCGCATAAGTGCCTAATACTTTATCGTAAAAATATGATGCATAAGAGTAAAAACGACGATTTCCCATCATAGAAATTAAACAGAAATAAAAATTTACAACCAAAAAAATTAAACATGAAATAAATATTTACAACCATAGAAATTAAAAATCTAGGATATCAGATGAGTACATAATCCTATACATCTTATATGCATATAAATATGAATATAAAAGTAAAATAAGGAAGTAATGAGTAAAATTGATTTTCACAGTGAAATGAGAATATATGGTATGCATATAAAATTTTATATATAAAATGTAGCTATATGAATATCCTATAGCTATATAGGATTGGTACATTAATTCACAAATATATTATTAGTCCTTCAAATTCAGAATTATATAGTAAAATATTGACCTTCAGAATTGATAGGAAAATATAAATTATCAAGCTTTATTTCCTACATTTTTGATGGGTAGGCATGCTAGTTTTGATATAATGATATGCAGGTATTGCTACTATAATGAAATACATCGTTATAGGAATTCATTTAATAACTAAATATAATCGATCAATAATTGTACTAATAATAAAAAAAATTGGTCAATAATATCTTCAAGTAAATGATAGCGCGCTTTAATAATCTATGTATGTGGATTCTCATGAAATTATTGCAATATATTAACCTCTGTTGTTTGCATATGTCTTTCGTGGTATACGGCCGATTATGTACTTATGTACGTTTGTTCCGTACATGAATAACTCCATTCCGCTTTTCTCTAAGAGTACTTTATTTTTTTTCACTTTTGTTTGGATTCTTTAACCAGGGAGGATTCGTAATATTATATATCTATTGCCATATGCAGCGTTTTGAGGATTTAATTAAACAACTAGGGTTAAAATATACTTTTAATTACATAAAAAATGAAATATTAAATCTTTAAATATACTAAGGTTATATAAGAGGATCTAAATAAAAATTAATACTACCAATGAGTACGAGGCGATCGTTGACGCAAAAATTCACTTTAGTACGTAATGGTAACTACTGAACATAAATAAGTTGGAATCCTTTTACCTTTAGCTAAGAGGGAGTCTGGCGTTGGATGCCCTTAACGAGAACCTCTTTAATGCGATGATTAGAGGCGTGAGGCTGACTCGGACACTCAGTTGTCCATCTCTCTGAGCGAAGGATACGTTGCTGGAGGCTATTCAGGAATAACAATTGATCTCGAGGTAAGTGGAGAACGTGTGACGAAACTTCCTGACTTGACGATATAAGCGAGGGGATTGTGGATGTACGATTATTCTAATCCTTGGGTTACACTTGCGGGCTTCTCGATGATGAGACTTGACCAAGAGGTGAATTTTTTCTCGAGTGAAACTTCACATTGGTATTCCTCAATGGTAATGGATATCTCTTTTTTTATTTTAGAAACTGAGATATGGATATCTCTTTTTTTTATTTGAGAAACTGAGATATGGGGTTTCTCTGAACGAGATTGGTATGAGAGTAATTCTCTATACCGATGGTCTAGTCTTCGATGTGACCACAGGAACAGCCTCGGGAAGAAAACTCCCGCTCGGTTCCACTTCTTGATTCCCTGTTTTACTCAGGAACTGCTCTTCTTCTCTCGATTGCTACCAGATCTCCAGATCGAACTATATATAGGTCGATTATCCCCTGAGGTGGAGGGGAGGGGAGATGAGGGCCCACCTTTAAGCCTCTCACCTAGGGCATCACTTTTCAACGTTGTGACCCTTAGTCCTTCTAGTTTACGTCGGAGAAAGTGAAATTTCGTCTATTTGGTAAAAATAGACCTAAACAATAGGAGGGTACAATGAGCCTGTTCATTGATTATTATTCTAAAAGCTATCCCACCCTCCTTTGTTTATATTAACGGACTACGAAATCTGCTGATGGTACTCCTTCTTTGCGAGCGATCTCGAGGATTTTGGGGACAGCGGGAAAAGGGGGAGGGGAAAGTATCGGATCATATGGAACCTAGCTGTTGACGCTGTGTAACCAAACTAGAGTCTGTTTGTCCTCGTGATCTTGATTTCCCCACAATTCCTCTCTTCTAAAGATCTAGATGAACGCTTTAGTATTCGGTCGTTATAAGTCCTTAACCTGTACTACTAATACTATAATTGTAAACAACATTTGTAACTAAAAACTCCCCCTTAATTAATCTCTTAGTATTCACCACAAAACACTCCAGTAATATCTTTACTTTAACGCCGCTGCATAAAGGACCATCGTCGAATACTGAACACATTCTTTTTTAATTTTTTCTTTGAGCTGTCACGTAGTTATCCGCTTTTTTGTACCAAAGCAGGAGGCTTTCTCTGTTGATAAATGTACATGATGAGATAATTGAAGGACATTTGTTTCACGTTGCCATAATTCACGTTAAATTCAATCAGCACATATTATAAATGAAGGTGTTGCAAAAGGAAGCAGGTAGGTTCATGCATGGTAAACCTACGCTACTAAACATTATCGTTAGCTACTAGCAAGTTTGCTATTTTTTTTTAAATAAGAAGTAATGAAACTCTTAAATTCAATTAAATATCATATAATTAGGTTTAATAAATTATTACCTTCAAATTAATGCGTAGATTGGAAGTAGCATTACTAGCCGCAGAAATTTCGACATTGCATGATGAACATACACACTTGACTTTTACGGTCGGAAGATTTCACTCTAAAAATTTATCCTCTAGTAAAGGATGACTATAATTACATGATTCTTTATCTTATTCTTCTTTATTATTGTTTAATCTCTCCATTTCACACACTTACGAAGAAGCTGAAGTTGTCATGCAGCAGTTGAAATAACGCTGAGCGCACTCACTATACAGCCGAACACAACCGTGACCATCTGTTAACTGAATTTGAACTAATGCAAGCAATCTTCTCTCACCGGCTCATGCAGTCATCCGTTTGTGTCATACAAGTTGCAACAAGCTAAAACATGCATTACACGTTCTTAACAGCTATATAAACCTATTATCAGTCAAGTATTTGCAAAAGTATTTAAATACTTTTGAAATTATTTAAATACATGATTTTAAATGTATTTAAAAGTACAATTTTAATATTTAAATACTGTCCACCACTGTGTGGAGGCTGACTGACGACGTCTACGATCTTTTTCAGGTCCTGCCATAAGATTTGTAGTGGATTCATATCCGGAGACTCAGGTCTGCAGTCAATCACCGTGATAGTGTTGTCCCGGAACCACCGTTTGGTTGGCGCAGACTTGGGACATGTGGCATTTTCCTACTGGAAACCACATTCCGGGCAAACCTATAGATGTCTCGGACTGGTAGCGGACTGTAATCTATTAGAGCAGCTTGGTACTTCTCTGAATTTACGGTGCCATCATAAACGGTGAGACGGCAGCCCCAAACCATTATACAGGGTGGGCCGTAAGTTTCCATACATAGAAAGTTTCTTTTATATATATGTTTTAGACACCCTAGAATATGTGTTTGATGAAAGAGCAACGAATTGAAACCATACTGATGGCTGGGTCGGGAAGCAGTCTCATGGTTGTAATGAACTTTAACAGAAAACATAGAATGAACATCACACAAGATACTGTGGCAAAACTTATTAACAAGTTTCAGGAAACTGGAAATGTTGCAGATCAACCGCGAGTTGGTCCAAGACGCACAGCCACTTATAAATACACAACAGCTATGATACTTACAGCGCTTACACGGAGTCCCAGTAAAAGTACACGAGGGTTGTCAGCAGAAAGTATTGTCAGCAGATCATGTATCAGGCGCATTTTGAAAGCAAACAAATGCCACCTATACAAATTGCATATGGCACAGTATTTGAGTGAAGACGACTCAGATAGACGGATGGAATTCTGTGAATGGTATTAACCAAAGTGAACGAAGATGCAAACTTTTCAACTAAGGTCTTGTTTACTGATGAAGCAAATTTTTACGTCAATGGAGAGATTAATCAGCAAAACATACGTTATTAGAGTAATGCTAACCCTAACTGGCTGAGTATGACGAAGATGCAAGGTGTCGGTAAAGTGATGGTGTGGGCCGGGATATGGGGTGACAGAATTATTGGACCAATTTTTGTCAGTGGAAATCTTAATACAGAAAGGTATCTTGACTTGTTGCAAGAAGAAATTTTCCCATCCCTGCGAAACGAGGAAGATAACTTCCCAGTTTACTTCCAGCAAGATGGAGCTCCACCTCATTATGGACTTCACGTGCGTCGGTATTTGGATCAGCAGTTTCTGAATTCTTAGATTGGTCGGCGTGGCCCTGTGGAGTGGCCTCCCAGATCCCCAGATCTCTCCGCCCTTGATTTCTATCTTTGGGGGCACTTGAAGGCCATGGTGTATCGGGTAAAAATACGAGACATAAATCATTTAAAGAAACGTATCACCAACGCCATTACAAGCATAACCTCAACTGTGCTAATGCGCGTTCATCAACAGTGGAAAACACGTATTAAAATGTGTTTTCAAAACAATGGCAACCATGTAGAGCATATTATATAAATAGAAATGGTTGTCCATAATAAAAAAATTATTTTTTTTATGTATGGAAACTCACGGCCCACCCTGTAGAGTGGATATTATGCTTTACTGTTGACATATGCACTCTCGATATGGCCATGCACATCTACACCTATTCATATACATACCTAAGGAATAAGAAAAATTACAGGTGTTCTAAAATTTTTACCTGCGGTTGTATATTAAAATATTAAAGTTTTCTTTCAACAATGATTCAATACCTGTTCCCCCTTTCTTTATTCTAATATCCCTCTCCTCCCAACCATGTTTTCTTTTTGCTTGTAGTCTCTAGTTTCTCTCGTCGTTGAACATAATAAGTTTGCTGTATTCTCATTCGATATTTTTCCGTAATAATCTAAAATTAGCATTATGTGCTGATCATTAAATTAAAAATAATTATTGTAACTGTCTTTTTTATTCTATCTTGTATATAGTAGATCACTTGTCCTGTATTCATTTCTCTTTTAAGTGAATGGGTTTGATAAAAACCAAACTAAATTGCTGAGCTTTCGATCTTATTCGATCATCATCGGAGCCTCTTGATATATTCTTTCCTCCTTTACCAATGAAATGTGGAGTCGAAATCAGACTAAATGAAAGAAAACGGTGTTTAGGGGTTATTTATTCCGCCTGGTTGATCGTAACGTTAGAGGAAACGAGCCAATCCGGTGAGGGGAATTTTAAAACAACTTTAGTGTTTGATTTCAGCTTAATGCTTGACTATTGATTGGCGGTTTTTCTTCTTTTATTAAAATGGCTTCTAAGATGTTCAGCCTAACTTTATTCCCCTCATTTCTTTTAATTACGGTGTTGTCAACTACAATATCTCTCGTTAGGTTGATGTTATGCGCGCTCTCCATATGATTTTTAGGTCCTCTCCATAAAAATCATAGGGAGGGCGCATAACATCAACCTAACGAGAGATATTCTAGTTGACAACACCGTAATTAAACTCCTCCTTCACCCTATTTTATCTCATCCCATGACATGATTACCCGACCATTAAGTTGAATGGGGACTAAAAAACTCACTGCTTTTATTTGATGTGCAAAATATATAAAGTAAACAATAAAGCATATTGCTCTGTTTACGGAAAACAACCAACTCTATTACCTATAGTCATTAATTTTCTTTTCATGAGGAATCTGTAAAAAGATATGTAGTTTCTTCCCTTTTCCCGACAACTTATCGTATATGTGCCCGTTCTTTCTTGTTGGGCGGAATTAACGTAATCACCCAAACATATATTGAGTGATCATAGCAAAATGTCATTACAAAGCCAGAGCCAAATTTTAATCACCATCTAATTTTAAGAAAAATGCGCTTAATAATTATATTATCATCTTTGCCTCAATGAATTAACTTTAAAAAGCTTATACGGGCCAATAACAGTAATGTTGCCTTTCACCACCAAATACCATATGAAATATAGATCGAGTAAAGAGATCGGGGCGTTTATTATATCCTATGTAAATGTTGCGATAAAATATACATCAGGGAAAGAGGTGGATTTCCCAAGAGAGAGAAGGAATGCAAAGGCGATATACGACGAGGAAGGATTTCTTCTAGAGATAGAGATAAGAGCAATATAGTTACCAAAAGATAGGGAAATGAGGAATGCAGTTACCATAAGATAGATATAAGAGGAATATAGTTAGCAAAAGATAGGGAAATGAGGAATACAGTTACCATAAGTTAGAGATAAGAGGAATATAGTTGCCAAAAGATAGGGAAATGAGGAGTGTATTTACCACAAGATAGATATAAGAGGAATATAGTTACCAAAAGATAGTGAAATGAGGAATGCAGTTACCATAAGATGGATATAAAGAGGAATATAGTTACCATAAGATGGATATAAAGAGGAATATAGTTACCATAAGATCGAGATGAGGTAATGATAAGATTCCTTGATATGTTCAGGGAGAAATAGGTATATGGATAAATCGGTATATCGGTATAATTGAAAATGAGGGATTAAAAAGCAATGAGAGCTTAAATTTTTATCATCATTTAGAGCTATTTTCTAACCAAAACAGAAAGGAGGGAATTTATTCTTTTAGAAGATCACATAATTGACCTAACAGAAAACTGAAGAGTTGTTTGTACTTTTAGATATTTAAAAATGAAAGGAAAGCAGACGAGATTATCCTCTAAAAGGTTCTTAACAACTTCGTTTAGGGTTAGTGAAATTAGGGGAAGTTAAAATAAGTATAGAGCGCATAGATCATGTTGTATAATATATCCCTAAGATATTGAAAGCTGCGTAACTCTTCTGATGTTGCCTCTGTTTGGCAGCTAAAGGAGGCACCCTTCTGGAGCTTTGTGTTAGAAGTAAAAAAGAACTTGAATTGCCTCTCCATCTTCCAGGCATCCTATTAAAGACTTCCATTAACCTTTTACTCAGCTCTTATGTTTACCCTATTCATATATTTTTTTGTATATTCAGTTTTTATTATGTAATTCATCCTTTCATTCTTTTTTACAATTGGATAAACCTTTCGCGATGAGTTTAACTTTATTTGGTATAAGGGTTTATGAATGTTTGTTTTTCGTCAAATATTTTCTCAGAGGAGAGAAAAGGAGATGACAGAATGGGAGAAAATAAAGAATAAAACGACTGATTATGCAAAAGAAAAATATTGAAAAAATTTCCATCAATTCACGCATATTTGAGGGGGAAAAAGAGGTAAATTTAGAAGCGCCTTTAAGTTTTTTGGTGCCAATTGGTTATCTTCAACCTGTTTTTTTTTTAACTTCCCCAAAAATGTCTTTGCAAACCTTGTCCCCTCTTGACTCATCAATATCTCCTTCTGGTATTATGGGTATAGTTTCATATAAATCTAAATGAGTGGGTTTAATTAAAAAAAAAGTTGGCATAATAATGATAGAAGTAACCGCAACTCCCATGAACAAACAAGTTCATGGTAGCGTGAATATGATGCGTCTCTACTTCTAATCTACCATGCACAAATATACGCACGGACGATGGTTGCTCTAATTTGGGTAATGTATACAAAAATTCATTCGATCTTTTACTAAACCTCATTTAAATATTTCTATCAAATGTGTGAAGATATACTTGTTACTCCTTTCACTGAGATCATTTTTTCTCGAGAGTTTAGTTGCTAAGCTTTTTGCCAAAGGGGCGTAGATAGAATTAGGTCGAAGGAGGGGCTTTGGGGTCACTGTTTAGCTCTCTTGGGAAAGATTCGTCTAAGTTCTCCAATCTCCGGGTAATTTAGGCAACCGCTTTTCTCGCTGACGAAGATATGGTTCTGCAGAAAGGATTTAGGGTGGGCGTAATCTCTCGGATTCAGGTACTCGATGAGTTCCCCAGCCGAGTTGTGCTCTATTGTCAAGATCTGCGACAGAGAGAGATTTGCATATCAACACAAATTGTAAGGGATAACAGCTCTTTGTACCTTTGTTTCCTTTACATCGTCATTTAATTCACGGGAGCGGTTTACGTATTTTTTTGTGAAGGTTTAATTTTTTCTGATGTTCAAGGTTGGCTTGTACTTTGGGGGATATGGTAGATATTGTAGTTTTACGTCGTAATAAAGCAGGCATTATAAAGGGATATAAAGCGATAATCGGAATTAGAAAAGGTTTCTGATCTCAGCTTTATTCCTTGCATTCTATACTTATTAGAATTTCGTTCTATTTTGTAATGTTGCTTATGTTTCAAAGCTACGAAGTTTTTGAAATGATGTTCTAATTTTAAACATGAGAATGTGGGTTAATTTAATTGTTAATCTTATATTTCTTAAAATTTTGAATTGCACATATCAGGGCTATATCATACAACGTCAATTGGCAATTCAACGTCAATTCGACATCATAACTCACCATATATCCATCGTTAACTTTGCTGAGTAATTCCTCTTTAAACTTATAGGAGTTTTGTATGGAGAATTGATTTTTAGATAAAGGTGAAAGTATTTTAACTAGATATTTTGCCAGTTTGTATGATGGTAAAGAATAAGAGGCAAGTATGGGTCTTAAAGGGACTCCTTCTTTGTGTATTTTAGGTAGAAAATACATGAAGTTATGATGTTGAATCTTTATTTACCAACATTCCCCTAAACTATACAATCAATTTAATATTAAATAAGGTATTCCATTCCCAAAATACTTTTCATGGATTTTCACGAAGCCAATTAAAAAAGGCGCTGGAATTAAGTCTTTCTGACTCTTGCTTCACGTTTAATAATAAAGTTTACTGCCAGATCGATGGTGTTGCAATGGGTTCTCCAATGGGACCACTTGCAGCTGACTTTTTTATTACACATCTCGAAGATCAAATGTTTTCTACTAATTTAGATTACAAACCCTCCTTCTAGCGCCGTTTTGTTGATGATTCCTTGGCAATTTTTAACAATCCTGCACATAGCCAACTTTTCTTTAATTTTTTGAACACTTTACACCCCAAAATCAAATTCACCATGGAAGTAGAGTCAAATGATAAGATGCCCTTTTTTGACCTTTTAATCACCCAACGAAAAATTCAAATAGCCATTTACCGAAAAAAAAAACTTTCACAGGACTAGGCTTGAACTACTTTAGTTTTTCTGATTTCAGATACAAAATATCCATAGTAAAAACTTTAATACATAGAAGTTTCTCGCTATCATCCACTTACCAATCAATCAATAATAAATTTATTTTTCTTAGTAAATATTTTATAAAAAATTATTTCCTTCTGACCTATATAATAGAGTTTTAAAAAAGCTCTTTGATAATCTCATTGACCCCCCTCAACCCTGCATAGAAGTTCCTAAAATGCCCATATATTTACTAATTTCAGAGATGGGTTTTTTAAACGATACTTTTAAAAGAAAAATCCTATTTATTTTTAAAAGATATTTTCCCCAAATCAACCCCAAAATAGCTTTTATAAACAAACTATCGATAGGAAGTTTCTTTAACAGTAAAGATCCTATCTCTTTGGAGTTCCGCAGTGATAATGTCTATTTATTTAAATGTCCCAGTTGTACTGGAGCCTCTTACATTGGTAGCACTGTTAGGTATCTTGGAACTAGGTTCTCTGCTCATATGGGGATTAGTTGGCGCACAAACAAAATATTAAATAAAAAGAAAAAGTCAACTATTAGGGAACACACCATAAGCTGTAAAACTGACATTTCTATTGAGAATTTTTAAGTATTAGCCTTTAACAATAACCAACATTGCCTAAGAGCCCTTGAATCTTTATATATCAAACACTACAAACCTACACTCAATCAAGATTTAAGTGCAATATCATTATTAATTAACTAATGTTAACTACAGTTTTTTAGTTAGTTTGCTTTTTAACAAACCAAGCGTCACTGTAACCTATAAATATTAGCCCCTTGTTAAACCCACCATTCACTCTCTAGGATGGATCCACTTTAGTAAGTACCCAAATTTACCATTTTTATATTAAATGTTTTTTAACTCTTACAGTCTTTACAAAATTAAAAACAAAGTTTAAATTTACTATCTTTAAATAATGGCAGGTCAATTTCTCATAGTTTTTAATTAATTTCTGCAATAAACTTTAAATTTATTAGCTCATTTTTTGAGTCAGTTTTAAAGCAAATTTAACTGTTGCCAAGTCATATTTAATAAAAAATTTAACTTATAGTACATTTTACTGATATTTTATAATCGGTCACCCTTTAAAATAATGTCTTGTTGGCCTTTTCAAATTTTCTTCATATGTATTTTTGTAAACTTGTTGTTTTCGAAACGTTGTGAAAAAATAAAAGATGCTGCATCCGTTTCTCGTGGCTCTGGGATTTATCCTCAATATGAAATGCAGGCTTCACGGCCGAGCTTCATATGGAATGGATATATATATATATATATATATATATATATATATATATATATATATATATATATATATATATATATATATATATATATATATATGAAAACAATTGTTTTTTAATGTAGACAATATTTTTTCTTGGGCAAATTAATTGGGTAGGCTCTTGCCAATCGCATTATATTGTATTACATAGAATTTTTAACTTAATTTAAAAATGGGGGGGGTTGCCTCCCATACCTCCACTTAATTTGGGGAAGGGGTGCACCACCACCCCCGCAAATTAAAAAAGAACTCATAAATATTCCTAATTCGATAAAGCGTATCTTTAGTTTCGAATTCAAGGGCGCCAAGGGGCCAAATCTCGTCAAGCCTCTATTGGTTTATAGCGTATTACGTAACTCGTTCTTTCAATCAGAAGATGGCGGCCAATCTATTTTTCGTCATAACATGATAATTAGAGCTTTGCTTACATTAACTACCGAAACGGCTCTATAGTGAATAGTGTACACTATTCATCTTAGTGTATATCATAGATATACATTATATAGCATTTGCGTACTTTTAAAAATAGAGATATTTATAACAAAGCGCCCACGAAATTGGAAGACGGGAGGCGGGAATAACCCCCCCCCCAAAAAAATATACATATATATATATATATATATATATATATATATGCAATCTTACCCTCGCCTCATAAGACGAGTACCACCCTCTAGCACGCAAGTTTCCGGCATTGCTATGCTCCGGCAATCCCAGGAACTCCTTACTTTCAGAGTAAACAGATCTGGGACAAATCCCTCCAGTGAACTAAGGTTAATAAAAAACCACAACTATTTTCGTTGAGACGCCATCCAAAATGGACCACCTAGGTAGTGAGTGGTTAATTCAACTTTTTCCCTAAATTACAAAAAGGTGTACGCAAACAACAATTTCGTCGGAACCACATCTCCCCTCATGACGTCACTACAATAATTATGACTCCGCTTCCTGGTTTCGTTATATTAGCAAAACTTAGCCATTTTTTACATTAATTCATTACTACCTGTTCGTTACTATAATGTTGAACTATTAACGAATATAGTCATTACAAACTATTGACCCGATTCCACTAGAGATCCATCATGCCCTATGAACAACTTTCACTCAGGGGTACCATCATTGTGCCTTTATTGGTTAGCTCAACATTCAAAAGACTGGTGGAATTGTAAGGTCGAAATTGTAAAAAAGGAAATATCGGTTGATTTTACAAGCAGACAAGCTGAAGAAAACACTTGCCTTAAACAGAAAGGGAAAGTGATTTACAGTCACAATTTATTTAAATTCAACTCACTTTCCAAAAGAAGTAACTTCCTTCAAAAATAAAGGGATAGATAGATTCAATGTTTCGTAACTCAGAGAAGGTATTAGCTGAAGACTATAGAAAAGTCATTTATTTTTAACTATGAAAGTAAAACCACACTCAATGACCAAATTTCGTCTTTCACATTGCATATTATACGTTAGACAGTTTCCCTTACTTTACCACTTTCATGTTTGTGGGGGAATTCCACGTAGAATTTCTTTTCCGGCACGGAAGATCCATGTGTTGGAGAAGGTTCTGTAAGGCTTAAATTTGCGGTAGCCTTGAACCGCGTCCACCACGGTCCACCTTTACACGGGTTAGAATCGCCTTAGCAAGAAGATTCGAGGCCATTCAAGAGTAGAGCTGTTTCCCACTCACCCCCGCGGGGAGAGCCTCAGACATATATAGTGCTCGTTTCCCATGAGGCAGACACAGAGTTGAGAAGTCTCTCCCGGACCCAAGAAGATTCCCCTAGTTCCAAGTCAGGTGCTAACAACGAAGCAAAGTGACGGCTGAACTATTTGTGTATCGGAATTAGCGCCAGCCAGTGAGATAATTCCATTTAACGATCGCTACCGAGTGATTTTTCCGACTTCACTCATGGACTCCTGTCGAAGCCCTCCTGGTTCGCCCCTCGTTTTCGGGTGGCTGAAATACTCTTCCCTGAACCGGACGTTACCGGTCCCCTCCCTTTTTGGAGAACCGACATCACTTTAAGTTCCCGCTCAGAAGCTCTGAGCGCCCTCGCCTCACGTGCAGAAGACATCCGTGAAGCCTTACCCCGACGTCTCACCCGGAATCCTCTGTAATCCAACCCCTCTCCCCCTTCAGTAATCCATTTGAGTTAATTCCCCCCCCTTTGAATAGTCTCCTCCTGTAATAAATTAAATATTAACTTCATAGTCTGATGCATAACTAAAATTCCCCCCCCTCATTTACCGGTGTAATTTTGCTCATTAATTCTCTGATGTAATTTTGCCCATTAATTTTCTGATGTAATTTTGCCCATCAATTCTTTCATTTTTATGTAAATAAAATTATATTTTTGTACATGCCTCTTTAAATAACCTTGAGCTTTGCCATTGCCCATATTTTACCTGATCTCTTTGCACTCTTATCTCGCTATTCCTTCCGTTGAAACTCGCGGTGTTCCGTCCCTTTGTCGGTTCGCCTTTAAGTTATTGGTCCCTCCCCCATAGATATAATATGGTATTGATGTAATGTAATGTCATACCACGACAATGTTAATTAGGATGACTATTACCATTACTAATGCATTTGCTCTAATTATAGTTCCAGTACCATGAATTATGCAAAAAAGTGGCACGTTAGATAATTCCTCTTATGTTACTACTTCCACGTTAATGAGAATTACTTTGTTTGCTATTACTAACGTATTTATTTTAACTATAATTTCAGTACCAAAGATGATATGGCTGAATTTCGACCTTCGAAACGTTGGTTTATAATTAAATGAACGAAGAAAATGCGTTTCTTTTCTGCTGCACCTGGCTAACCATGTTATAGATTTCTCTCGTGGCCAAATAAAAAATTTATAATTGTAACGAGTTTAATAAAAGGAAGATAATTAAATCACCGTCAATTAAAGAAATTCAGAATTTAAATTTCTCAGAAGAGCAATTTAAATGTAGCCCTAATGTCTTAAACCCAATACTAAAAGATGTTAATGAACATAAATTAGCGCTCATTGTTCCATATTAGTTTACGGCTGAAGTTGATATGATAAATTACATAGGGACACACACACACACACACACACCTACACTCTCTCAAAAATAAATAAATAAATCATCTCCTTTATACATGAGTTGTTTAGTTATAAGGACCTCACCAGCTCCCTTATGCCGTGTGAGAAAAGAGGCTTATGAACCTCTATAAATAACGCCTTGGAGTACTCTTAGGATGCAAGAGACTGAGATCGAAGGGATCTCAGGCGTTTGGGGTAGGATTAATGGACAAATGATATGTACCCCTTAGAAGCTTTCTCCTAACGTGTAATGGCCTAACCAGCCCCCTGAGACCGTTACTTGGTGAACAAAGACCCAACTGCTCTTTGATGGGAGAGTTTTTGTGCCTTGCTGGTTGCTAGATCAGCAAAAGATCTCGGATTCAGTCGTGGGCATTTAACTTTACTATTTGCTTTGAGTCTGGCCGTTTTTGGTTGATTAGTAGGGATTAGTAGGAAGACAGTTACACCTCAAGCACCCCTGTCGAAAAATCAGAGAACCAGATTACCTGGGGCTCTTGTTTGCTGTTCAGTTGGGAGCTACGGCACCATTGTGGACGTCCGGCCCAGGGGAGACCTTAGAGTTGGTGCGCTTGGTCAAAAGGGTTTCTGTTGGCCGAACGACCGAAAACCTCCTGAAAATAGGCACATGTGGCTTGTGCGAGAGCAAATCACAAAAGAAACCCTCTCATGCAGATGGTCGGACGTTAAAGTAATTAAAATGGCAAAGAAGAATGGTCCTCAGTTTTGCAAACTAACCTGCGGGAAATGCAAAGTGTACAGATGGAGCGAAAACGTCGGTGGCAGGAGTTGCAAGGAGCTCACAGACGCCGATAATGTCTGTGACTTCTGCGAACTCGAGGCACGTCTGGGCGAGCGCATTGCTCAGTTAAGAGAGGAGAACTCCCTCCTCAAAAGGGAGGTTCACCTCTTGAGATCGGAGAGGTGTAAGTGCTGAGGAAACTCCGAAGAGAAGAAGACACCCAACGTCTCAGAGCAGGAGTCTTCTGCTGCAGGAGTGCTTGCTCAACGAGCCAAAAAGAAAAAAGGAAAGAGGAAGAAGGGAAAGAAGAAAGAAGACAATGTAGAAATAGAAGAATAGAAAGTAGAAACAGCAGTGGAGAACGTAGAAAGAGAAGAAGAGAAGCCAAAGTAAGATACCGACTCGTGATGGTATACAGACCGCAAAGGCAGCCCGAGGAAGCGGACTCAAACCTGTACGCTAAACTTGCCGAGTTGGTGGAAAATCGCCCAAGCCTGATTATGGGTGATTTTAACTGTCGTGGAGTTGACTAAAGTGATAGATCGTGCGACGGGGGGTAGACGACTCATCGATTTCGGTGACAATAACTTTTTGACAAAGTGGCTCGAAGAGCCGACGAGAGGTGATAACTTCTTGGACTTGGTTTTAACCAGTGAGGGTGACATGGTCTCTGGACTGAGCGTTGGTTAATGTTTGGGTGGTAGCGATCACCGAACAGTCTTATTCACCTTACGAGCTCCCTCCGGCAGTCACTCTCGCGATCCTGACTACAAACCTGATTACCGCCGCGCTAACCTCAACGGTCTACGAGATGTGATAAGCCGACGGGAACCTGTAAGTAGTGAAAGTGCCTCAGCCGATTGGCTGAGATTTAAAGACGTCTTCAAGAACCAACAGTCCAAGTTTGTTCCCCAACAAGATATGAATGAAAGATCTGTTAAATCTAAATGGTTCAATCGTAGCATTGCCTCGGAAATACGCAAGAGAACAAAGAGCTACGCGAAATGGAGTAGTGATAGCAACGAGAGTCCCATGCACTATAGAGAAAATATTAGAACTGTTAAAACACTGGTAAGCCAAGCTAAATGCAATGAGGAACTTCGAGTTGCGTCCCTCAAAAAAGAGAGCCCAAAGGAGTTCTTCCTACACGTAAATAGGTATAAACCAGTTCGCCGGTGCATAGGTCCTCTAAGAATTGACGTTGGCGCATTGCAAGAGTCGAATCTGGCTATCGCTAACGTGTTGAACGACTACTTCACATCTGTGTTTACAGTGGAAAAAGAGGGCTCCACCCCGAGGCCGTGGTGGGAAAACCTAAGCGAGATAATATTAAACGACGAGGAAGTGGAGGCTAGAATAAAGAACCTTAACCCGTACAAGTCTCCAGGTCCAGATTCCTTTCTCCCTAGATTTCTTCGTGAAGTGAGCGGTGAGGCTGCTCCACAACTTACTGCGATCTTTAAAAAATCGTTGGAAACTGGGAAAGGACCAGAGGACTGGAGGACAGCGGACGTGACCCCTATATTTAAGAAGGGAGAGCGCGAAAACCATGGTAACTACCGGCCTATAATTTTGACCTCCGTTGTGAGCAAAATGTTAGAGAGCATGATAGCAGATAAAATAGTAAATCACCTAGAAACAAACAGCTTAATCCTGTATTCCAAACACGGACTTTGCAGGAACTGATCGTGTTTCATAAATCTACTAGAATTCTTTCACTGAATGTTGGGTTAGTACTATCGTAGTCAGGCTGTGGACATCTTATATCTGGACTTTCATTACGCCTTTGATTAGTTGCCACACCGCAAGTTGATGTGCAAAGTCCACACGGCTGGAATTACAGGTAGGGTGGCCAGTTATGTAGATCGAGAACTGGTTGTCAAATAGGCGACAAAGACTGATAATAAACGGAGTAGCTTCGAGATGGGCCCGCGTGAATAGTGGGGGTACCTCAGGGTTCCGTGCTCGGTCCACTCTTTTTCATCATCTATATAAATGATATAGACGATGGGTTGCTTTGCTTGATATCCAAGTTCGCGGACGATACAAAATTAGGAGGCAGTGTTAGCTCACGCGAAGGAATGGGAAATTTTCAGAGCAGCCTTCAGAGGTAAGGTGAGTGTCGAAAACGTGGACTACAGAAGGATGTTCACGTTGAACACAAATCCGACCCGTGACTATGGTTACAAGCTGGAGTTTCCTCGTTCCAGACTAGTATATGCGGGAACTGCTTCTCGTATAAGATTTGCACTACATGAAACCATCTCCCGGTCGAGGTGGTGAATATTTCATCTATAGAACAATTCAAATCTAGACTGGACGATGTAATCCATGAATATGTATACATGTAGAACATAGATTATAGAAACAAGTAAAATAGGTTTCAGCTATACAATTAAAATTTCCTGATTGTAATCTTTTTTCTTATCACAATCAAGTGTCTTTTCCGCTATCTGTGCCCGCAAAAGCTGGTGGGAAAGGTGGGAGGGGAAAGCCCATGAAAGAGTCCTTAGAAAGGCTCGCATCCGTGGGCAAGACACGATCCCTCTCTCGCTGGCGTTTTGACTTACGACAGCTTCCTACGTGGCAAAATTAAAATCTGCTCGTGAAGCCTACTCACGTAATCTGCTTACTGATAATAGGAATGATCCCCGTACGTCTTTCGCCTGCTCTCCCGTCTTACTTCCCCAGCCCAGGTCTCCCCACCCATTAGCCCTGCTACTCTCTCGAATTTCTTCGCAGATAAGGTCACTAACTTCCGTGCCTCCCACTCTCAGCCTTCTGTCCCAGCTCCTGCCATTCTCCCTGACTTCCCGCCTCAGCCGCTTATCGTTTTCCCCGCTGTGACCGCGTTGGAGCTTACAGCCCTGCTCTCGCGTTCTAAGAAATCCGGCTCCCCAAAGGACATATTTCCGCCTAAACTGTTATGTAAATTTCTGCCTGCTATCCTCCCAACGCTTCTTCAACTGTTCAACACTTCACTTGCAACTGGTCTTGTTCTCTCTTCCTTTAAACGTGCCCACATCCGTCCGATTCTTAAAAAGCCTCAACTGAACCCCACTGACCCTTCCAATTATTGCCCGATTTCGCAACTTTTTTTCCTCTCTAAGGTTCTGGAGAGAGTAGTTGCTTCACGCATCAACAGTCACATAGTGGCCTGTAACATTGATGAAACCTATTAATCTGGTTTCAAGTCAGGTCACTCCACAGAAAGCGCACTTCTCAATGTGTCCGATTGCTTACGAAGAGCCGCGAACAGGGGTTGTGCCTCCATCCTCGTTATACTCGACCTCTCCTCTGCCTTCGATACTATTGACCATACCGTCCTACTTGATCGTCTCCACTCTTTCCTCGGCATATCAGGCACCGTGCTTGACTGGTTCCGCTCTTACCTCTCGTCTCGTACCCAATCCGTTGTGATTGACGACGTTTCATCCGACTCTACCCCCATTCGCTTTGGAGTGCCACAAGGCTCTGTCCTTGGTCCTCTACTATTTCGTATCTACCTTCTCCCTCTTAGTTCCCTTCTCCGTAATCTCGGTTTATCCTTCCACCTATATGCTGATGACACTCAGATTTTCGTTTCCTCATCCCTGCTCTTGTCAAAAAATCTAAATCTCTCTTTCCCCCGCTTACTCTGGGCGGTAATACTATCAGTTTCTCTGACTGCGTTAGGAATCTGGGTGTTGTTTTTGACGAGCCTCTCTCCTTTAAGCCTCATATCCGCAATGTCAGCAAATCCTCTCTATGTTTCCTTTGTAACTTCTCTCGCATTCGCTCTCACTTTGATCGCCAAAGTCTTGAGACTGCTGTTCATGCCTTCATCACCTCACGCCTTGACTACTGTAACTCTCTGCTTGTGAATCTGCCATCCTCCTCTCTCCGCCTCCTTCAACTTGTACAGAACTATGCCGCCCGGCTTCTCCTCCGTCGCCCTCGCTTATCTCCCTTGAAACCCTTGCTGCATGAACTGCACTGGCTCCCTGTCAGATCCCGTACTCACTTCAAGATACTTCTCTTCACATTTAAGGCCTTAAACAACAAGGCCCCGTCTCACCTCTCGTCTGCCCTCTCTCCACGCCATGTCCCTCGGGCCCTTCGGTCATCACATGCACCTCTTTTGAATATTCCTCGTTCATCCCTCTGCTCAATGGGGGACTGCTCCTTCTCAATCTGCGCCCCTAAGTTGTGGAATGCTCTTCCTGCTGAAATCAGGTCTTCTCCCTCTCTTACCACATTTAAGCGTCTCCTGAAAACGCATCTTTTCAGTATTGCCTTCTCCCCCTCTTAAATTTCCATTGAATTTCCATTCTCATCTCAGCAACACGTGCGCTCTGGAAAGGCCTCAGGCCTTGAAGAGCGCATTAAAAAAGACTTATTATTATTATTATTATTATTATTATTATTGTGCTATGCTTTCTCTTAAGCTATAGGTTACGGCCTTCCAAAAATAGTACCCCAAGGTGTGGACAGCAATGTACTTTGAGGTACAACCTTTCTTGGTGACTCCTTGTGACACACACGCTCTCTCTCTCTCTCTCTCTCTCTCTCTCTCTCTCTATATATATATATATATATATATATATATATATATATATATATATATATATATATATATATATATATATATATATATCTCTCTCTATCAATCTATATATATATATATATATATATATATATATATATATATATATATCTCGAAACTTCTTGTCGTGGGGAGAGAGCTTGCGTGTACCATAGATTTTTTGAGCTATTTCGTCGGGGGGTACCTATATGGTACCCCTGGTAGGGCTACCCTTGTCGAATTGGTCGGGAATGAAGTTCCAGACAAAGTGCGTCCGTCTACTACTCTTCTATCCTGAATTCTGTTACTGTTTCCTCTATTCCTTCGACTGATTTAAAAAAAAAATAAATAAAAAAACCTACTACTATCATTTCAGCTTTATTCTTCATCTATTTAAATTTAAGACCTGACAGCTACCTCATGCGCCTGAAGAGAGGCTTTGGAACCTCGAAAAATAACGCCAATCGGCGCTCACTGGTTGCGAGAGACTAGGACTTTTGGGGTCCTAGGTGCTGGGGCGCGATGAATGGGATGAGGCTAAGTGCCCTGTTAACTCCTTCGCTGGCGCGTGATTACTGACCATTCTCAGTAACAGTTGAAGGGTGCCTCTAGTAGCAACTGTCTGAGGTGGCGGGCCTTGTTTCCAGGTTGGTTGCTAAGCCAACACAAAGCCTTGGGTCGAGTCTCTTGGTCTGGCGGGATTTCCATTGAACGCTACGCCGAGATCCTGTCCACCCTGAAGGGAACTAGTAGGAGTTTAGTACGGAACATGTTCCGCTGTTCACCCGGTGCGAAATCAATACCCCCTTTCGGAGGCTGTCAGTGCTGCTTGGTTGGGAGCCACGGCCCGCCGGCCTTGAACGACTCGGTCGGACGAACAGCAGTAAAAGGAGCGTACCTTCTGAAAGATCTGAAACGTCTCCGATGGATAGACGGGAGCGACTCACGCGGGGTGAACTCACTAACCTCCCTTCTTTTTTATTGATTGGTCGCAAAGTATTTAGAGATATAAAGTATTAAGCATGAATGGAAAGAAAGAACCGACTGCTTTTAAATACACGTGTTCGGTGTGCAAAAAGGACAAGTGGTGCGTGGACTTCCCGGGTGGGTGTTATTTTAAATGCGACCCGGCAAGTATCTGCACTGACTGTGTCCTTAAAGGAGAAGTGCAACAGTTCAAGGATCTATATAAATCATCTGAGCAAACATCTAAAGAACTGGAGAGGAAGTTGCAAAACCTAGAGTCTGATCACGCACGTCAGCTTCGCCGCCTTAATGACAGTATCGCCGAGTTGTCCTCAAGATTAGAGGTCCAGTCGACTAACGATGTATCTTCCAACGACGTAGGAAGATCCGCCAACAAGACGCTCTCCCAAGAAACGAGCACTGCATCGGCAGTGCCACGCCAGCCTTCCAACGTCCCAGAGCTGGAGTCAGCTGCTGCGGAACTGGCTCAACGGGCCAAAATAAAGAAGAGAAAGAAAAAGAAAGAAAAGAAAAAAAGAAAATGTAGGCACAGAAGAAGAGAAAGCAGAAATAAAAGTTAAGCCAGAGAAAGATAGGAAAAAGAAAGGAGAACAATATGAAGAAAGAGGAAACAGAGAAGTCGCTTCCTAAAGGGAAGACTATGTCCTCTACAGCCAAATGTGCGAGGGTTATCCTTATCGGTGATTCTCAATCAAGGGATCTGCAACCCATGCTAGTGGCCTGCCTTCGCCTCAGTGTAAGGGGAAGCTGCCTCCCAGGATGCCGGGAACCACCAGATAAGAGTAGAAGCTGAGAAATCTCAGATTTCAGAGAGCTCAGTCGTTTATAGTCAAGTCCCCAAGTTAGAGTCTGTGACTAGTAAATCGAGGAAATTTGATTTGAGAAGAGCAGACTTTGCAGATCTTCGTGTTGGCTTGACTGATGCAAGGCTAGAAGTGTGCGAGGAAGTTGAAGATTCGTGGAATAGATTCAAAACTACGTTCATTAGTCTTCAATCACGATTCATTTCTTTGAAAAGCCTTCGTCGGTCTTCCTTTCAACTAAAGTGGTTTAATCGAGAAATCGATCAACTGCTGAGGGAGAAAAGAACGGTGTACCGTCAGTCAAAGATTTCTGGCGACTTTGAGGAGTACCGTAGGGTAGCTAGGAGGTTAAAGTCCAGCATGAGGGTGGCAAAGCGTGCCGTGGAGCTCCGAGTAGCGAGACTTTGCAAGGAGAATCTAAAGGAGTTCTTTTGTTATGTAAACAGCCGTAAAACCAATCCATCGCACGATTGGCCCTTTAGTAAATGAGGAGGAGGTATTAAAGCACTTAGATGCAGAAAATATTAACCTCGTGAACGACTACTTCTCTTCAGTGTTTACTGAAGAGTGTGTTCCCATGCCCCAGCCCACGGATACTTACTTGGGGAAAAAACTGGAGGAAATGGACCTCACCCAAGGAGAAATAGAAAAAAGATCACTGATCTGAAGACAAATAAGTCCCCTGGCCCGGATAGGTTTCTACATAAAATGTTGAAAGAAGTGCGCGAGGAAGTGTCACGACATCTGAGCACAATCTTCAACATGTCAATCCGGACCGGATGCGTTCCTAGAGACTGGCGTGAAGCGGAGGTGACTCCTATCTTCAAGAAAAGAGACCCTAGCCATCCTTTGAACTACCGACCTATTAGCTTTACCTCAATAGTCGGTAAACTCATGGAAAGCCTCATGGTGGACAAAATGAGGTCATATTTAGAGTCCAAGTTGCGATTGAGGAGTTCCCAACACGGTTTGCGAATGCAACGGTCATGGCTAACGAATCTTATGGCATTTTTCCACTTCGTTTTCAGTGAGCACGAGCACGATGAGGCGGTGGATGTTATCTACTTAGACTTTCAAAAAGCCTTCGAAAAGGTACCACACTGCCGCCTCCTCCGAAAAGTGCGTGCGCTGGGCATAGACGGAAATGTAGCAGGTTTGATAGAGAACTAACTGGCTAAGTGGCAGACGGCAACGTGCGGTGTTGAATAGCCAGGATTCTGAGGGAGTGCACGTTACTAGTGGTGTTCCTCAAGGTTCTGTCCTGGGACCACTAATGTTCATCATCTACTTTAACGACATGGACGGTGACATGGTTGCAAAGATTTCTAAAATTTCCGATGACACCAAGCTTCGTATGATCGTCGCAAAAGAAGGAAATACTGCACGCCTTCAAGATGATCTTCGGAAGATTGGGGAGGGTCGGACACGTGGTAAATGCCTTTTAACGTAAATAAATGAAGAGTAATGCATATATGCCACCGAACCCCCCAATCTCAGTATATCCTTAAGGGCACTGCTATTGAATCCACCGACATTGAGAAAGACTTGGGTGTAACTATAACTAGTGATCTCAAGTTCTCGAGGCAGTGTATTGAGGCGTAGAAGAAAATCCAAAGGATACTAGCTTATATAAAGCGACAGTTTGGATATCGGAACAAGGATATAGTACTGTGTTTGTATAACTCCCTTGTCCAAACACACCTGGAGTATGCCGTACAATTTTGGAGTCCTTCACTTCGAAAGGATATCGCAAGATTAGAAAGTGTGCAAGCAAGAGCAACCAAACTGATTCCCTCTATCAGACACAAGAGTTATGAAGATAGATTACGGGAATTAGACTTGTTCTCGCTGGAAACCCGGAGACTGCGTGGTCAGCTTATCCAAGTGTTCAAAATACTTAGAGGCTTTGACATTGTAGACTACGGGGATAGTTTCCAGCTTAGCCAGAGCAGAACAAGAAATCACGGCTGCAAACTTGAACTAAAGCGTTACCAGTGATCTGTGTGGGAAATCTTTCACATATCGCATCTGCGGCCATTATAAGGCACTTTCAGTGGAAGTTGTCAACAGCAACTCTTTTGAACAGTTCAAGTCGAAACTAGAAAAAGTCTTGAAAAAAACCGTTTGGAGACTTGAAGCGTGGCGTGAGTGCTCTTCTAGAGCGTCAATCTGACCCTTTAGAGGACTGCGCCTGCTCAAGTGTTCACTTAAAAGTACCCTCTTTGAATGGATCATAAGGTCTATTAGGGTACCTATTTTCCTCGAAGAGAAGTTAAACGAGCTCTCGAGTCCTGTGGCAAACACCACCTCTGCAGAAAGCCCGGGCCCGAATGTGGCAGAGACGCCAAAAGGAAAAAAGAAAAAAAAGACGAAAAGGGGAAAGAAGAAAGAGGAAGAGAGAGAAATAGAAGAAGAAAAGGTAGAAGAAGTTAATGAAAATGATGACAAGAGAAAAAGATGATAGAGAAGAAAAAGAAGAAGAAGAAGAGGAAGAAGAAAAAAGAAAAGCCTGAAAAGACCATGATGGGGAAGAGAGAGGAATCGGAGAGCTTGCCTCCGAAAATAAAGAATCCGAGCTCAGCAGGCAAATGTGCCAGGGTCATCCTTGTGGGTGATTCCCAGGCACGGGACCTGCAGCCCCTGCTAGCGGCCCGCCTTCGCACAAGAGTTAAGGTAAGCTGCCTGCCAGAATGTGGTAACCACCACATCAGAGTAGAGGCTGATAAATCACAGATTTCTGAGAGCTCAGTCGTTGCTCTGATGGTCAGTGGAAATGACCTCTACCTGAGAGGAGGTAGGGTAGGCCCTACAGATAAAATCCTCCACACGGTCATGAGTGCCGTGGACGACTGTGGGCTGAAAACCCACAAGCGCGTGGTAGTCGGGATGCTCCCGAGGAGAGGTCCAACACGGACCGCTAACTCGATGAATGTCTCTTTAAACCGGCGCCTGGCAGATTTGTGTACGGCAGAGGGGGTCTTTTTTGTGGACCCATACCGCACCTTTTATGGTAGAAATGATCTCTACCAAAGGGATGGGGTACAGCTTTTCTTTAAAGGAAAGGCTTTTCTGTCGAACATGACCCAGGATGTCGTAGAGAGGACCGAAAGGAGTATCCGGCTTAGAGTGAGGGCGGACGTACGCCAGTACGCCCGTGTCACTCCAGGGATGACCTTCTCAGAGGTCGCAAAAAGGGGTGCCTCGCCAACAAACAAGCCGGGAAACGGAAGAGCGTAGGGAGTCCTACAGTCGGGGACTCCCTGAAAATTCTTCTTTTCAATGCGAGGTCAATCAGGAACAAGTTTCCTGAGCTCCGTGGCCTAGTAGCGACGGAAGAACCCGAAATGGTAGCCATAACAGAATCGTGGATAAAAACCTTAAACCGAGACTTTGAAAGCAAATTCATGGTTCCTGGCTACCAACTCTTTCACAAAGATAGGCCAGACAGAGAGGGTGGCGGTGTAATGTTTTATGTCAAGGATACAATCAAATCTACGAACTCCAACATTATATCCGATCACGAGCTCCTAGGCGTTGACCTAGATATAGGTCCTGTCAGATACAAGACTCTGGTGCTTTACAGACCCCCTTCTTAACCCGTTGAGAAGGACAGGGAACTGTACCAGCTGCTGGGTGAGCTTGTTCAAGGCAAAGTGTGCATCGTTATGGGCGACTTCAACAGACAAGTTGACTGGGAAACAAGAGCAGCCTGTGGCGAGAGCGCGCTAATCCTGGAGTTCGCCAACAACGAGTTCCTCACTCAATGGGTCAGAGAACCGACGAGAGGAGACAATATCCTGCACTTGGTCTTCACCTCTGAGGATGATATCGTTAAGGATGTCTCTGTAGGCGAAGAGCTCGGTGGCAGTGATCACCAGCTAGTTAGATTTACCGTCAAGATCCCGAAGGTAAGGTCTGTTGCCAGTCAATCAAGGAAACTTGACTTGAGAAGAGCAGACTTTGCAAGCCTTCGTGCTGGGCTGACTGATGTAAGGCTAGCAGTATGCAAAGAGGTTGAGGATTCGTAGAACAATTTCAAAAATAAGTTCATGAATCTTCAATCTAGTTGCATCCCTCTAAAATGCCTCCGTCGGTCTTCTGTTCAACCAAAGTGGTTTAATCGAGAAATCGGCCAACTGTTTAGGGAGAAGAGAAATGCGTACCGGCGATCGAAGATCTCAGGTGCCTTTGACGAGTACCGGAGGCTATCCAGGAAAGTGAAGTCTAGCATAAGGGCGGCTAAGCGTACTGAGGAACTCCGAGTAGCGAGACTCTGCAAGGAGAATCCCAAGGAGTTCTTCGGCTATGTAAATAGCCTTAAGCCAACCCATAGTAGGATTGGGCCCTTAGTGGACGAGGAGGGTGCATTAACTCACTCAGATTGGGAAAATGCTAACCTTCTCAATGACTACTTCTCCTCAGTGTTTACTAAAGAGTGTGGTCCCATCCCCCAGCCGACATATTCCTACTCGGGGGAAAAGCTGGAGGCAATGGACTTCACCGAAGAAGAAATAAAGAAAAAGATCGCTGACCTAAAGACGAATAAGTCCCCTGGACTGGACGGGTTTCTACCCAAGGTGTTGAAGGAAGTGTGTGATGAAGTATCACGACATCTGTGCGCTATCTTTAACATGTCAATCCGGACCGGATGCGTTCCTAGAGACTGGCGTGACGCGGAAGTGACTCCGATCTTCAAGAAAGGAGACCTCAGCCATCCGTCAAACTACCTACCTATCAGTCTGACTTCGATAGTCGGTAAACTCATGGAAAGCATCATGGTGGACAAAATGACGTCGTATTTAGAGTCAAACCTGCTACTGAGGAGTTCCCAGCACGGCTTCCGAAGGCAACGTCATGCCTGACGAACCTTGTGGAATTCTTCCACTTCGTTTTCAGTGAGCACGATCTGGACAAGGCGGTGGATGTGGTTTACTTAGACTTTCAGAAAGCCTTTGATAAGGTACCACACCGCGGCTTTTTCCAGAAAGTGCGAGCGCTGGGCGTAGACGAAAAAGTAGCCGGCTGGCTCGAGAACTAGCTAAGTGGCAGACGGCAACGGGTGGTGGAAAATGGACAGGCTTCTGAGTGGGTGCCCGGTACTAGCGGGGTGCTTCAAGGTTCTGTCCTGGGACCACTACTATTCATCATCTACGTCAACGACATGGACGGTGACATGGTTGCCAAGATTTTCAAATTTGCCGAAGATACCAAGCTTGGTATGAACGTTGCAAAGGATGGAAATACTGCCCGCTTGCAAAAAGATCTTGGGAAGATTGGGGAGTGGTCGGACACGTGGCAAATGCCTTTTAACGTGAACAAATGCAAAGTAATGTATATCGGCCACAGAAACCCCCAATCTGATTATATCCTTAAGGGCACTGCTCTTGAATCGAGTGACACTGATAAGGACTTGGGTGCAACTATCACTAGCGACCTCAAGTTCTTTAAACAGTGCATTGAGGCAGAGAAGAAAGCCCAAAGGATGTTAGGCTACATAAAGCGCAAGTTTGGATACCGTAACAAGGAGATAGTACTTTGTCTGTACAACACCTTGGTTCGGCCGCACCTGGAGTATGCTGTACAATTTTGGAATCCATCGTTTTGAAAGGACATCGCAAGTTTGGAACGTGTACAAGCTAGAGCAACCAAACTGATTCCCTTTATCCGACATAAAAGTTATGAAGATAGACTAAGGGAATTGATCTGTTCTCGCTGGAAACCCGTAGACTGCGTGGTCAGCTCATTGAAGTTTTCAAAATACTTCGAGGATTCGACAATGTTGACTAACGGGATATTTTCACACTGAGTGAGAACAGAACGCGCAATCACGGCTTCAAACTTGAACTGAAGCGTTACAACCGCAATCTGTGTGGAAATTTTTTCACCTACAGTATCTGCAGTAAGTGAAACGCACTTCCAGTGGAAGTTGTCAACAGTGGATCTGTTGACCAGTTCAAGTCAAGACTAGACAAAGTCTTGAAAAGTGGCCGTTTAGGGACGCAAAACAATTGAGCAGCCATGTGCCTGCTCGATTGATAGTCCAAAGGTACTCTCTTTGAATGGACCATAAGGTCTCCTAGGGTACTTACTTTCCTTGTTACTCCTTGTTACTCCTTGTTACTCTCTCTCTCTCTCTCTCTCTCTCTCTCTCTCTCTCTCTCTCTCTCTCTCTCTCTCTCTCTCTCTCTCTCTCTCTCTCTCTCTCTCTCTCTCTCTCTCTCTCTCTCTCTCTCTCTCTCTCTCTCTCTCTCTCTCTCTCTCTCTCTCTCTCTCTCTCTCTCTCTTTCTCAGTTGTCTTTGAGCCGCTATCCCGTTCGGATGTGCTCCAGTGTTGCTCCAGCTATTTGCCTTATAAAGTGATTGCATTTTATTAATTTTTGTATTCAAAAGTGTTTTTCTAATAGTTAATTATTTATTTTCTTTTAAAATTTTCTTTCTTGTGGATATAAGTCGTTTCTAAAATGATTTCATTTAATTACTTATTTATAAAGAATTGTTAACCGTGTAAATTTCGACATATTGGCACTGTATTTCCCTTAAAAGTAAAGGACGAATCAGAGTCCTTCCAAGACAAGTGACTTCAGAATTTTCAGCCAATCACCGATTCCGATTAGCTTATTTCTCCCCTCCGCAAATTAAACCAATCAGTGAATAGGTTGGTTATGATTTAAATAATCTGCCCGACGCCATTTTTGTCTCAAACGAAGGAAACTGTTAGTAATTGTTTTACACCTATTCTTCTAAAATACTTCTTTAATTAACTATTTTCGCAAAAATTATACACTTATTTACATATTACATTATTCGTAGATAGATCTGAATTAATGTTAGATGACTGATACTTAACAGTTAGTTTACCCACTAAATAAGCTAAATTTGATCCGCGCCATATTGTTTGACGACCACAAATCTCGAATTAAAAATGCCAGGTCTAGAAAGGTTAAAAGCCTTCTGTTCCAAGTGTAATTCAGTAAAGTGGTGTACGGATTTTTCAGAACAATGTTACCAAAGGATCACAGCGTCAAGTGTTTGTTTATTCTGTAAACTTTAGAAGCGACGTGATAAAGAAAAAAATTAACTTGTGGGGGTTGAAGATCAAAAAAAAATTTATACGGTTCACACATACCTAATTAGAGACTATAATAAGAAAGTAAATTAATCCCTTCGGGTACGAAAAACATTAGAAAGCAGAAATTCAGATGTTACCCCGGGGCAAGGATCAAGAAAGTGACTGAAGAGATCAGCAATTTAAACCTGAAGAATAAAAAAAATCCTCTGTAATTGCTCATGTTGGAACAAACGATGTTTTCTGTGGTAAAAACTTTTATGGAACATAAAAATTGGTTGCGAAAATAAAATAAAAACGGATCATGGAATAATTATCAGCATATTACCAAAATTAAATAAGGAAAACGAAAACATGAGTAGCACAATTGGATTAAACGAACGCCTGCAAAGGATATCTGAACGGGAGAATATTGAATTCGTCGACTTTTGAATGAGCTTCATAACAACAAAGAATATTTCGCTCATGACGGAACCCACGGAACTCATCTTAGCACAAAGGGTAAAAAATATGGGGATTTAATTAACCTGAGTTTATATGATATTCTCGAAAAGAAGCGCTCCGATAATACTTCACTTACGACCTCGAGATACAATTCAACCCCAGAAGCACAAGTAAACAGGTAAAATATTTAGAAGCTGCTTTGTTTAATGCCATGTATATTAGGAATAAATTAGAAGAGCTTAAAGCGTTTGTAGCACTAGAAACATACGATATGATAGGTATTACAGAGAGCTGGGTTCATTGTCACTCAAGAGATTTCACTGGTGAATTTCAATTAGAAGGTTATAAAATGTTCCATAAAGACAGAGTAGGAACGGGGAGTGTAGGTGTGATTTTATACCTACGAAATAATCTTTATCCAACAGATTGTAATGTATGTTCCGTCTTCAAACTTATAGGAGTCAAGCTAAATCTTAAAAGAAGTATGTATGTATACTTAGCATACAAAAACTCCCATCAAACAGTAGACTTATATCAAAGATTCTACGACTGTTAAAAAAATGAGATAAACAAGAAATTATCTTTAATTATAATGGCGATTTCAACTACAGACGAGTAGACTGGTCTACGAAAACCTCTGACGAGGAAGGGTACAGATTAATTTATTTTATTGACGATAACTTACTAACCCAGTGGGTGAACGAAGACACAAGAGGTCCTAATATCTTAGATATAGTTTTAACTAGCGACGATGATTTGCTTTTAAATCTGAGCGCAGGAGATAAGTGTGGTAATAGTGACCGTAATGTAATCTATTTTAATATCAACGTACCGTGCATCAAAAGAAAATTTAGCATTACTAAGCTAGACTTCAACAGAGCTAATCTGGAGGAGTTGAAAGAGAGCTTGTGTCATTACAAACTAAGTTTTGGCCATATAAATGAAATCTGGATAACTTTTAAAGAAAATCTGATGAACAAATAATCGCATTTCATTCCATCAAAATCATAGGAAGTTGGTACTGTCAAACAACCAAAATGGTTACTAAAAGAAATTAAGAAAAGTATTAGAGACAAAGATAGAGCTTATAAGCTACTCAAAAATAAAAACTCGTGCAGCATCAAAGAAGAATATATCCAACTGAAAAGAAAAGTTAAAAGGGAAATTAAAAGAGCCAAGTGAAATGTAGAGATTAGAGTGACCTTAAACTGTAAGACAGATGCCAAAGAATTCTTAGCACTAGTAAATAGTAGGAAACCAATCAAAAATAGTATAGGACCCATCAAAGGCAATAATGGCGTTTTGCAATACAACGATGTAAAAATAGCAAATGTTTTAAACGAATACTTTGCAATGGTATTCATGAAGGATGACTCCAACGTTATTTTTAACAGCTAATAGCAGATATTCTGAGAATAATCCTCTAAAATCAATAGAGTGTTCAGTTAACGATGTTAAGAGACTCATCTACAAAATGAATAAATTTAAATCGCCTGGGCCGGACATGATCTTCCCAAGGGTCATAAAAGAAGTTAAAGATTCCATAACCGAACATATAACACAAATTTTTAATCTTTCTCTCGAAAAAGGATGTGTCCCAGAAGATTGGAAATTGGCTAATATAACGTCAATTTTTAAGAAAGGATGCAAAGAGTCAGCTAGCAATTACCGCTCTATAAGTTTAACATCGGTGGTGGGAAAAATGCTCGAGCGCCTTATCGCAGAAAAAATAGTTGAACATATTGAAGTGAATGCATTATTACGTGACTCTCAACATGGTTTCAGAAAACAAAGATCGTGTCTGACTAATCTCTTGGATTCTTTTCACCACATAAATTCGATTTATGACACAGAAAGGTCAGTTGGCATTTTGTATTTAGATTTTCAGAAAGTTTTTGATAAAGTATCACACTCAAAGTTAATGACAAAAATTAGATCATTAGGAATAATCGGAGAAGTTGCAAATTGGATCGAAAACTGGCTCGCAAATCGTAGTCAGAGAGTTGTAATTAATGGTCAAGCATTCGATTGGACATCTCTTAGTAGTGGAGTTCCACATAGGTCAGTGTTTGGACCATTACTCTTCATTATATATGTAAACGATATTGACATCGGATTAGTATCAAATATTTCAAAATTTGGTGATGACTGTACATTGAATAAAGGTATAATTAGTGAAGATTATATCAAAGACTTTCAGGAAGATCAAATTGAGCCTTGGTCTGTAAAGTGGGATTTGCCTTTGGACCTTGATAAATCCAAAATAATGCACATAAGCAATAAAAATCCCAAAGCTAAATACAAAATATTTGATAGATCTAAGCATTTACGTAACTAGTGATCTCACATTTTTTTTAGCAATGTGTAGAGGCAGAGAAGAAAGCCTTAAAGATACTTAGTTATATAAAAAAAGACAATTAGGCTACAAAAATTAAACAATAATCTTAAATACGTATAATGCCTTAGTAAGACCCCAACTGGAGTACTGTGCGCAGGTTTTGTCACCATATTTAAAAAAAGACATTGAGAGATTGGAGAGGGTCCAAGCCAGAGCGACAAAATTAATTCCAAATTTTAAAAATTATAATTACAAAAAGCGACAATGAAAAGTTGAACCTATTCAGCCTAGAAACCAGACGCATTAGAAGTCAATTAATCGAGGTATACAAAATTTTGAGAGGAATAGAAAATGTCGACCATTCTATCCGGTTTGAACTAAATATAAATTATACTTTTAGCAATGGCATGAAGCTTGTTCCCAAACAATTTAGAACAACCCTTTGCGGAAACTGTTTTTATATAGAATAGCTAAAGTGTGGAATCAGCGGACGGAAGAAATAGTGTTGAGCAAAACTGTAGAACCGTTTAAAAAAAGATTAGATAAAGTTATCAGAAACTTAAAATATTGAAACGCAATATCTCAAATATTAATTAATGTTACCATCGAAAAGTTAGGGTAGACAAGAAGCAGCTGAAAATAGTACCGCTAAGTTAAAATAAAACCACTAAATAGATAGGTTTTAGCTTTACTATAAACATTTCCTGACTGTTTTCTTCCCCACCCCCAGCACAATCAGGTGTCTTTTCAATTTTTCTTTGCCCAAAGTTTCGGTTGGAAGAGGTGGGTGGGGAGAGCCTTGATATGTTCTATACTTGCCTCAAAGTTGTAGATACGGCTTTTATAAAGTGAGTACCTCTTCGGTATAGACAGAAATGTCTTTTGAGATACCCTAACTCCTTGTAACTTATAACACACTCTCCCTTCCCCCAAGGCAACAGGATACTAGGTCTCATAGGGCATACGTTTCAAAAGAAGTCTAAAAGATGTATTCTAACACTTTATAATCCACTTGTTAGGCCACATTTGGAATATTGCGTGCAGTTTTGGTCTCCACATCTAGAGTGCGACACAGAAGGATTAGAGAGAGTCCAGCGTCAAATGACCAATATGATTCCTCACTTGCGAACAAATAATTACCAAGACAGTCTTAAAGCTCTAAACCTCTCCTCTCTTAGACAGAGACGCATAGGCGGGGACATGAGAGAGTTATTTAAAACCATTCATGGTTTTGAAAATGTAAACAAATCAAAATTTCTAATAGTTATATCAAATGAATCAACGCGTGGTCACAACCTTAAGCTTGAGGGAAGTCACTTTCGGGCAGACGAAACGAAATTCTTCTTCTTCAAAGGAACCATAAGAATCTGGAATAATCTACTAGATTCTATGGTTAACGCAGCTAGTATAGTTTCATTTAAAGACAAACTTGATAAATGGATGATGACAAATCCTAACCCAGACTTGTTTTACAGTAGATAAAAAAAGAGGCGATGAAAAATAGTAACTAATAAAGTTGCAATCTACTCTAGCAAAATTTTTCCTGCCTCGCCTTTACCTTGCCGTTTCATAGAGCTTTTTTGTTCCATAATCCTTCATTTTAGCTCGGCCTTATAAATCGAGAATTATTTGCAATGGCAAAATTATAATTAGGCGGTTAAAAATCCAATGTTGTAGCTATCTAGGCTCTTAATCAAGCCCTCAGAAGAAGCACTTCTTACAGTCATGAGGATATCGCCTAGGCTTATTCCCAGGGCTTCAGGAAGAGCTTAGCTAAAATATTTGTTTGAGCTTCTTCTCTGGAGTTTTATTTTTCATTTCTTTTCCTTTTTTTTTTTGAAAGGAGGAATTTTAAATTCAAAGCCTAGGGCAAATATAAATGATTACCCCGCGGTTAAATTATGAATATGCATCTTTAGAAAATGCACGTGTTTAATAATAATCTCCCAAAAGTAATATGGATGGTAGGATTTTAAAATAAATCAACGTGGAAAAGGATTTACGTAGGTTTACTAATCTCGAGCGTTGTAAAACTTTAAAAGCAATACAGTGTAGCTTCACAAAGGCAAAATAGGATTTTAGACTACATATTCAGACATTTCGAGTTTAAATCGCTCGTTAGACCACATTTGCAGGATGCGGTACCATTATCGTCATCACTTGGGCCGAAACTATTTGCAGTATTGAAACGCGCTGAGCGATGAGTGAAGAAATTAAATCCTATAATTAGAAATAGATCCTACGAAGAGAGACAGAGGCCCCTTAATTTACAATCAATGGACGATTTGTTTTTTAGTAAACCAACTTATTTAAAACTTTAAATTACTAAACGACTTCACTATGATAAATTAACTGTTAATATTTGAGCTTGAATACCGAGCGGCCACTAAAACCTACGGTGTCAACCTAAACCTACGGTGTCAACCTAGTAAACAAAAGATTCAACACTGATGACACGAAATGTGTTTATATATTAACAAAAGCATAGAATAACTTGGTTAGGAAAGTCTTTGAAAGCAATTCAGTAAATATGTTTAAAAAGGTGTTCAGATAAATAATACTATAAAATATAACTCTACGGAAATATGATTCACTAAACTGATTCTTTTACATTATATTCACTTCTTTTTATCTTTACACCACCTCTGCTTTGTACCTTTTTTTCTTATTTCACCAACTAGCCTGTGTATTTCAGCTCTTTGCTTGTTTTTAATTCTGTAAAAACAGTGATGTGTTATTGTATGATGTGGGGTGGTTTGGTTTGATATCGAGCAAATGGGTTTGCTCGATGTTGGACAGTGGCACGGATCAATCGAATTGCAATTGCAAGGCTTCTAATACTAGGAATTTTTCAGGCTTAATCACTGCATTAGTGAATTTTGCAGGAGACTTCAGGAGATTATGTTGGCAACAAAGAAAGTGTATATGATTAGTTAATGTTACAGGAAACAACGAAAGTCCATGAGATTTCCCCATTAAACGTGATTGTAGCACTTGTGCCGGCAGGTTAATTGAAGCGACTTGGAAAGGTCAATGATAACGGCAGCATCGCACTTCCCCGCTGATATGCCAAGTTTAATGGGGAAACCTTTATACAAAAAACGCGCCTAGATTTTTACTTCAATGGTGGTGTGGAACAAAAGTTAAAATAATTTCGGAAATGCACCAATTTTGATAGAAATAGAGAGAGATAACGAAAGACCGAGACAGGAAGTAATGTGGGGAAATAGGGTGGAAAGGAAGGAGAGCAGCTGATCTGTGGGGAGATTTGGCACCATTGTGGGGACACGTGTTCACGATTTGGACACACCCAAACGTCTATTTCTCGCTGCGTCGACTATAGTGAATGCTACAGGAAACAACGAAAGTGTATGGGAGTTTGGCTATGGTATTGAAACAGACGGAAAGATCGACAGTACACGGCAACATAGTGGTAAAGGGAGAATTCGTAATATTTATTTTTATTAATAGAGGGTGAGCAACTCAGGTGGATGAAGAAATTTACATAAAGTTCAGAGTGACAATCGCTAACACGCCCATGCTCACCATGAGAAGTTTCTCTACCAAGGGAAAGGTGAAGGAATAACTGGGGGCGAGGGAGAATTTTGGCAACCAGCAAGGAGGGAACTCTGCTTAGCCCAGACGAGTGTCACCTATTCCATTTTAGGGAAGTATGGATATATAAACCCATTCTATTCCGTTAAGAAGAAGAGAGATGTGTTGTGTGCAGTAATGGAAAATCGATGAAAAGATAAAACAGGAAGTAACCACTTGCCCATAGTATGACCAAAAAATTGATAAAATAATTATCTTTTAAAGAAATAATTTTCTTTTCATAACTTTTCTTTGCCAAACTATGGGTCTTGCAAAAGAAAATTCCTAATTTCTTTGTCCTATCTAACTTATCTTCCCAAGTAATGTTTTTCGTAACTCAATTTTTGGCTGTGTCTTAAAAGCCTTTGAATTATTTAAAAATTTCCAGTAAGTTTACTAAACAAGAGTCGACAACCTTTTATTAAGTCGTTATTCTCCAAATCTTCATCGATCTTTTCGGTAACAAATGACGCCACTCACATTCCGACAAGAGACTATTAATTGCCGAAGAGGCGGAGACTGGACCGGTCTTAACTCGCCCCGGCTTTCTCCGGTCGCTTTGCTCGCATCCGCGTCGCGTTGGTTAATTTAGAGTCGAGCGAAATAACACCATCGCCATTAAATTGTGGATCGTTGATTTCTCACTTTAATCCCTTTATATGGTTGGTAAAAGTAGCAGGATGGAAAAGAAGAGAGCTACAGAATTGTAGAATGAAGACCAGTAACCATCAAAGACTATAGGATCCACTCAATGCCAGAACGAGATAGAATCGTGTGGAAGGAAATCTTAACCCTCTATGACTCATTGGCGTTCCTCAGCGACATTAGATTTCATAAAGCTTAATGACTTTATTCACAATGTTTCGTTCAATTGCTACGTGAAATTAGATAGTAAATATGTAACTAAGAAACTTTATCTGAACAATAATTTGTGAAATATTTCATTCAAGCGTCTTTTATACCAGGTACCCAATAGCGGTTATTTCTAAAAAATAACTTGGGTCATAAAGGGTTGAGCAAACAATTGATGGGTATTTAGATTAATCTAGGTTTCGAATCACATCCAATTAACTCATATAAAATTGAGAATTTAAGTTTTTTACCAAATATTATTATGTTATGTTTCTAACTACATGCATACACATACCTATGTACATATGTACTAATTGTTCGTGGTGGTTAAATCTAAAGGTACTCAATGACAGTCACTCAAGTGAAATACAATGGCATAAAAGTGTTAAAGTGAAGTAGAATAACTTAAATGGGTTAAAAGGAAATACAATAACAAAAGTGTGAAAGGGAAATATAATAACATAAAAGTGTGCAAGTGGAATACAATAACATAAAAGTAAAATATTATGACATAGAAGTGTTAAAGTGAGATACAATAACTTAGTAGTGTTAAAGTGGAAAAAAATAACAAAAGTGTGAAAGTGAAATACAATAACATAAAAGTGTTAAAGTGAAATACAATAACTTCAAAGTGTTAAAGTGAAATACAATAACCTAAAAATGTAAAAGTGAAATACTATGACATAAAAGTTTTTTACTGAAATACAATAGGATAGAGGTGTAAACGTGAAATACAATGACATAAAAGTGTGAAAGTGAACTACAATAACATAAAAGTCAGAAAGAAAAATACAATGAATAAAAGTGTAAAAGCGAAACAAAGTTACGCAAAAGTGTGAAAGCAAAATACTATGACATACAAGTGTGGAGGTGAAATACGTCATAAATGTGTGAAAGTGAAACAAATTCACATTAAAGCGTGAAAGTGAAAGACACAAGTATTTTGACCTAGGATGTTGGAAAGCATTGCAGTATGGAGGTTCAAAAGCGTGGAAGGGAAAGACACAAGTATTTTGACCTAGGATATTGGAAAGCATTGCAGTATGGAGGTTCAAAAGCGTGAAAGTGAAAGACACAAGTATTTTGACCTAGGATGTTGGAAAGCATTGCAGTTATGGAGGTTCAAAAGCGTGAAAGGGAAAGACACAAGTATTTTGACCTAGGATGTTGGAAAGCATTGCAGTATGGAGGTTCAAAAGCGTGAAAGGGAAAGACACAAGTATTTGGACCTAGGATGTTGGAAAGCATTGCAGTTATGGAGGTTCAAATATTCTGCCTTAAAATTGGCAAAACCCACCACTTCCGTGGTCCATTGAATCTTGTTCTTCATTATAACTTTTAATCTAAAGATAGAGCAACGAAATAGGCAATACTTTCCAACATCCTAGGTCAAAATACCTGTGGGTTTCGAGGGGGGGGAGAGTTAGGTCAAAAACATAGAGAACTGTATAGAAACCTATAAAAAATATTTACAAAGTTGATTTTTGAACAGAGCTAATTTGTCTAACTTGACTTGACATTTTTGCAAAAGGATTTTGGCGTTTCGCCGCTAATTCGATTTAGTATTTGTATTCGATCTAGGATGTGCTACAGTATTTCTACAAACTAAAACAGTTTTAATAGGTGTTTAATACTTTTAGGCCATGTGGTAATGAAATAATTGCTATATATTCAAATAAGATATGTTCCTATTTTCTAAACATCTTTCACGTATCTATTATTATAGATATTAACATAACATGTCTTCAACTTTCTAAGAAACTTTAATAAAAGTATGTTTCTAACTAATGCAAGAAATTAGTCCAGGTCTATATCGAATTTTTATTAATTACACTACATTCGAAGCAAAGAAAATAATGTCCACAAAGACGAACTTTTAGTTGGCTTCTGCTTAATTGCCAATAAAATTCAAGGCTGTGAAGGACCAGCTTTTTGAACTGCCTAAAAAGCAATAAACCTACGAGGCTCTGAAAATTCTAAAAGTTTGAATCACCAGAGATTTCAGATAAACAAAGTTTGGCAAATCTACCTTAAAATTACTCTGGTGGGACAAAGGCCAACTACTCATTTTTCAGTTTTATGATACCAAAGAATTTGAAATTTGGGCGGCAAAACTGTATTAATTTTTCCTCGATGAATTTCGCTACGAATTACTAACGATCCTGAAACAATGGAGTTTGCCTTCCTTTGATGTCCTGGCTGAAACGATGACCACATCATGGCTCATGATGTGAGTTATTCTGAAGCCAGAATTGGTTGCAACAACTAACCTCTATCGACTCGAATCAACTGTGCACGAGCAACTTATCCGCTGCTTTTAGTCAAGAATGACTGGATGGACGCCTCTACTCATAAGAAAAGTTCCTTCATTAGAAGCCATATATTTAAACGTAAATTTGATTTAAATACTGATAGTTTGGAAATAAGGGGTCGCAATATGATGTACTACAGACATTAAAAGTCCCAAGTCGTTTCACATCTAAAACTCGTGTTCCAACTATTAATTCCAATTCCTCACTTCTCCCTTGTTACTTATTTAATTTCCCTCCAGGCTGAATCTAGGCTCCGTCGAATTCAGGTCATTTAGTTCTCTTCCTTTTTGGAACTACTTCATCACAATTGAATTTTCAGATAGTGCATGGTGTGTGTTGCACAAATTTGTTATTACCATTCTAATGTATTGAAGCATTTTGTGTTATAGGTTTATAGGACTTGTTTTTTAATATTTTATTATTTTAAAGTATTTTACTTTTCAAGTTCAATTTTGGCAATTCTTCGTTTTATGCCAATGTCCGGACACTGTTAAAATGTTATTTCCCACCTTTTGTCTCTATGTTAGGAAGGAATTAATTTCGTCGTTTGAAGCGTTCTAATATTACTATGTTTTTTCACATGAATGGGTCCGGAATTCCACCTCAATTTCAAATGAAGGCTGAGGTGCGAGATATATATATATATATATATATATATATATATATATATATATATATATATATATATATATATATATATATATATATATATATACATATATATATATATATATATATATATATATATATATATATATATATATATATATATATACATATATATATATATATATATATATATATATATATATATATATATATATATATATATATATAGAGAGAGAGAGAGAGAGAGAGAGAGAGAGAGATAGATAGATAGATAGATAGATAGATAGATAGATATAGATAGATATATATGCAACAAAGCCCACAAGGAAAATTAATATGAGGATTCCAAGTACTTTCGAACTTTATTTCGAATTCCTTATCAAGGAATAACAAAAGTATTTAAAATTGTAATATATATAAGGATGATGCAGAAGAGAGGGAACGCCCACAAAAAAAAGCAAAGAACCAATCAACAAAATGGATTAATATGAAATGGAAATAGGAGAAGCGAAGAGTGACAGAAAAAAAGGAAGATAAATACAAACCTAAGTTCATTAAATTAGGTAAATTCAAATGACTAAAGGTTGACAAGAGGATTAAAATACCGCCTAAGCAATTAGGGAGGGAGAAAACATGAGCGAGAGATTAACATTAGAGGTTAGGATTGAAAAACTAAGGTAGAATATGTACAAATGTTCTAAAGACTTGATTCAAATGGAAATAAATGATCTTATTTTGTATTTATCTTCCTTTTTTTCTGTCACTCTTCGTTCCTCCTAATTTTCCATTTCATATTAATTCATTTTGCTGATTGGTTTTTTGCTTTTTTGTGGGCGTTCCCTCTAATCTGTATCATCCTTATATATATTACAATTTTTAATACTTTTTTTATTCCTTGATAAAGAACTCAAAATAACGTTTGAAAGTACTTGGAATCCTCGTATTAATTTTCCCTGTGGGCTTTGTTGCATTTATTGCTTACTCATGCGACACTTTGTGAGTTTTCCATATATATATATATATATATATATATATATATATATATATATATATATATATATATATAGAGAGAGAGAGAGAGAGAGAGAGAGAGAGAGAGAGAGCGAGAGAGAGAGAGAGAGAGAGAGAGAGAGAGAGAAATTAAGAATAATATCTCTCAAATTAAACTCTGAATGTCCCTCTATATATATATTATCTATCCATGAACCCAATTTGCCTGTTGTGAGGCTATATTCATTGTTTGAAAATGTTGGATTAGTCGTGATTAAAACATAGTTTCTTTTCAAAATTGATTGTGTTTAGCAGTTCAACCCCCACAATGTAATATCAGCGAAGATTATCATGGCCTAAGTGCATTAGATTATACAGGGTGCGGAAGAACCGATTGAGCTGTTTTGAGGAGCCAATGCTCGGGGAGAGGGAGGTGTCCCCTTGCCGGTTTCCGAGGAATGGCTCGCTTCCCTGGGCAAAGCTTCCCAGGGTTCCCCTCGGGAATGTACCGCCCAAATATGGCATACCGTCACTATATGCCCCCCTTACTTTTTTATAACTCTTTAAAACTGCTCAATCGATTCTGCCGCACCCTGTACTTGTTCACTTCTAACATCTTTGCGACAACTTCACTACTCTATCCGTGACTTTGTGCTAGTTTTTGAAGCAAATGTGATTTTTTCCCAAGTACCTAGTGCCAGGTGACCAGCAAATCTTTAATATTTATTTTAAAAAAACAATGGTCTGGGAACAGAGCCCTGAGGAATCCGCCTAGTAACCGATTCCAAAGCTTGACTATTTCCTGTACCAAAAGACTCAGTGTCTTTAATCTATTTTAGTACAGTGCGCCCTATTCTGTGTGTTTTGGCATTATTACGAGTCTTTATGTTGAAGAGTGTCAAAAGTCTTTTTGAGATCGAGATAAATTACATCTCCCCTTGTGTCTTAGCAAAACGTTTTGATCATTTTGTGATAAAAATCAATCAAATTAGTTAAGCATGAGCGGACGCATCCAAATTCCTACTATATGTCATTTATGAAGTTTTTACTTCTAGGGGCTCAATGATTCTCTCTAACAATGGACTCCAAGAGTTTACCAAGAATTGAAATATGTGAGACAGACCGAAAGTTTACAGGCTCAGTTTTTATGTGTTTTAAAAAAACAATTCTCTTACATTTACTTGTTTGAACTCTGTATAAACTAATCCCTCGCTAATAGACTTTTTCAAAATTCTACCAAGGGATTTTAATCGTTCGCTTCATAATTTTTATAAGTGGATCGGATAGGTTTTATTCTGAACTGTGCCTTTAAAATTTTCATTGCTTTATATAAAAACTAATTTTATTTTCGGCTATGTTAAGATTTAGAAGAATGTGTTTGCGACTAAATTTATTGCGCCTCACATCGGTGGTTAAAAAAAATCGCAACATTTTCAATTATTATCCATCACGTGATCCAGATCGTCATTAAGAATATATATTGCGTCCTAAAGAGACCTCGCTTCACTCTCTAATTGCCTTTTGACAACGGCCCTAATTTCTCTTCAAAGTTCCTTTTGTGGTTTTTATTTTGCTTAAGACAAGTCAACAACGATAATCTGGTCATTTTTTCTATTTTAGTGTTCGAAATTTTAGAAAATCGGTTGTTTCTTTATGCAAATGGTTTTATCTTTTGGAACTTTTATATTTATACTGCACTATTTTGTTATTTATAGTGGATTTTAACGCTGAAAATCCTTATAAATTCCTTGTGCTTATTAAACGTTGAATATTTCATTCGACTTCATTTTCTTTTTAAGCGGAAGCGATAAAAAATACAAAAACAAGTTTTGATTTGGGGGTTTAGCTCGTTTAGTTTTTTTTTAATATTTTGATTGAATCGAATTAGGTTGTTACTATTCCTTAATGTGTACTATTTATACTAATTTCTATTCATTCAAATCAAAAGTAGGTCTAAGGTATTATGTTCCCGTGAGAATCTTCTACTTTTTGATGAAGTAGGTTATCATTTATAATTTCTAAAAGTCAAATTCTTGTATTTTCAGGCATTTCATTTAAAGAATTTATGTTGGTAAAATTAAAGTTACTGCATATAAACCCTTACTTTCTAACTAATTAAGACAGACAGAGCGTTTTAAAAGAAATATGGCACTCTTCTGTTTGTCTCGAAGCCCTATATACCAAAAGACCGTTCTGATATATACCAAGAGATCAAAATAATAGTGCCACGACCCTCAACCAACCCTGAAATCCAACTTTCCTGTTTGATTTGTACACCAAAAGATAAAAGCCTCCATAGGCATCTTTGGCTTAAACTGGTTTATCTCATTTAAAGAATTTATGTTGGTAAAATCAAAGTTACTGCCTATACACCCTTACTTGCTAACTAATTAAGACAGACAGAGCGTTTTAAAAGAAATATAGCACTCTTCCGTTTGCATCGAGGCCCTATATACCAAAAGACCGTTCTGATATAAACCAAGAGACCAATATAATAGTTCCACGACCCTCAACCAACCCTGAAATCCAACTTTCCTGTTTGATCTTTTCCCTAAAACATTACAGCCTCCATAGGCCTCTTTGGCTCGAACTGGTTTATCTCAAACTCCTGATGAGGGAATCTTAAAACGAAAAGCTGTCCACTGTCTGAAAATTATGCAAACCTTGACTCGTCAAAAAAAATTACAAATTTAGGAGCCCATCTGGCGATTACCTACTTGGGCATAAGTTTCCGTACTCACGACAGCCTAGTACTAGGCTAGATTAAAATAACAATATATAAAACTAAACAAAAACAACAACAATAACACTAAAAACATGACAGGAAAAGGAGGACAAGCTGTAAACACGCTTCGGCGTCGAGGGGAGGCCCGCCTCACCCTGGCGCAGGAATGTACGACCTAAAAAGAAACAACAACAACAAAAAAGTCATATAAAGTCCACAAGTCAGTATGCACAAATCCGTCCCGAGTACAAGGGACAAGCTGTAGCGACCCACCCCACTCATCCGGGTACCGGGATAGGTAGCGTGCGCGAAGATCACCCAGACTGGGACATTCAACAAGAATGTGCCGAACAGTCTGAGGGACAACGCAGTAATCGCAGGCAAGCGCTCCATCAAATGGCGGTGCGTCCCGCGAGTGTATCCAATTCGGAGACGAGAGAAAGCAACCTGATGCGATTGTGGCATTGGGGAGGTAGGTTCATGGAAACAGTCGCGGTAAATGGCACGCAACTTTAGGTTCCACTCGACCGTCTCCCATCTTCTTTGCAAAGCATCTTGGAGAGCTGCCTGTATTCCTGCCATGTAATCGGAGTGAGAAAGAGCGAAACTCTGGTCTGGTCGCCCAGTCCTCGCGGACTCTTTGGCGCCCTCATCGGCGCGCTCATTCCCCGTATTTCCTACATGTCCAGGAACCCAGCAGAATACAATCTTGACATCTGCCCGGCTCGCAAAAACTGTGGCGTCACGGATATCGCGAATCAGGCGATGCGGAGATTCAAATGCCACGAAAGCAAACAGGGTCCTTTGTGAGTCGCTATAAATCACAATCCGTTCTTCCGTACCGAGCGGTGTATTGCAACCAGCTCGGCCGTGAAGATAGACGCAACGCCTGGCAGAGCCTCGCTGACTTCAAACAGAGGGGATACGGCATGGAAACCGACCTCCGCTTGGGACTTGGAAACATCCATATATATGGAAGCAGAGGCATGGCGACAAATTGTTAAATGTAGTACCCTCCAAGGTGGCGTCCTGGGCAGAACCAGGGATGCCACCGGCGCGAAAGCTATACTTAGCTCTCGAAAGAACTTCCTGGCCCTAAACCCGAAGGGCTTAGGGTATGACTGGCGTCTCTCAGCGGCATAGGCACCATCAAGATCAGCTACAAATGCAGTGAGGTCCGGGGCTCGTGCGTACAGGCAAATAATGCACTGTGCACGGCGCAGAGCGAGTGGCATCTCCCTAGCATCGACAAATAGGCTCTAAATTGGGGAAGTGCGGAAGGCACCAGTCGCTATGCGCAGGGCGGTGTGGTGGATCGAGTCCACCTTTCGCAATACACGCTTAGATTCGGATGCATAAAACTCGCATCCGTAGCTCTGAACGTCATGGAGCGAAGAATATCCATGGCGCGGATACAAGAGACCCTAATGCTGCGAATATGAGCCTCTCGGGTGAGGCGTCGGTCAAACACAAGAGCAAGGAAGCGGTGCGAGTACATCACTTCCAGGTTCACCCCATTTAGAAACAAGTCTAAGTTAAGGTCAAACCGTGTATGGTGGCAGAAGTGCACTACCATAGTCTTGCCCAAGGAAAACTGAAACCTGTGCGCTTCGGCATAACGAGAGACGCGGTTCGATGCCTGTTGGAGTCGACGCTCCAGAGTTATCATCTGGGCCGCGCTAAAAGAGATCGAAAGTTCGTCTACATAAAGCGTAGCGATAACATCTTTGAGCAACACCGAAGTGATGTCGGCGTCGATGCTCAGGGCAAAGAGTGTAACATTGAGAACACATCCATGCGGGACATCCTCGTCCTGCCCAATTGGGCCGGAGAAGGCTCTCACCACCTGTACGCGGAATCGACGATCTCGCAAAAATTCAGATATAAAGATTGGAAGGCGTCCCCTCGCCCCAATCGTGTAGAGTCTCCATGATACCATATCGCCATGATACCGTATCGCGGAGAAACCGGTCGTGAAGGATTCCGCCACGGACGCCGGGTCCAAGATTGCGGTTCCATTCTCCTTGAGAACGGGAGGGAGGTCTTGCAAAAACTTGCCCCGAATCCTTTTGACTCACTTCCACACCTCTGCTAGAAGGGTCTTTCCGGTAAGTGAAGACCTGTATGTCCGCCAAGGAGAGCAGCGGGCGTGCTTTAAAATATACCGGAACATAGCCCTAGCCCGACGAAATTCACCGACAGTTAAATCGTTTGGGCGGCGCCTATAGCGCATCTAGGCGGCATAACGCTTTTGTTTGAGGGCCGTCTCACACTCCGCTGACCACCCCAGGAGTGGTCGCTGTGCAAAATGGCCAGACGTTCTAGGAATAGTAATTAGGCCCAGGGTGATGAAGTTGCCGGAAAAGAACTCAACGGCCTCATCAACCGACCTAAACTCGACTGAGATAGATAACTCAGTCATTTCCTGAAATGCGGACCACTGTGCCCGCGCCAAGTACCACCGGGACGGGCTCTCTGGCGGCAGTGACGAAGAAAATTATATTTGAATGGAAAAGTGATTACTACTATGGAGGTCATTAACCACCCCCTACCCCAAATCATGCTGTGCATGCGGAGAACACAAATATAGATCAAAGCAGGAAGATCAAGCGGTTCTCGAGCAGTGATGCGTAAACTTATCCAAATTTAGGACACCTATTTCCAGCTCGTTGATGAGGTCGGCCAGGACTTGACCTTGGGTACAAATCGAGTAGTCTTCCCAGAGGGGGTATCTACCATTCAGATCTCCAAGCAAGAGAAAAGGCTTCGGCAACCGTGCCACGACGCGGCGGAAGTCACCGGTGTCGAAGTCGGCTGACGGTGGAATATACACGGAAATAACAGTATACCTCCTATCCAGGTGCATCTGCACAGCTACTGCCTAAAAGAAGGTAGTTAAAGCAAAGAGAAAAACAGAGATATCATGCCGAGTGTAAATCGCGCATCCTCTTGACCGGCCCCCATCCCGTGGTGGTGCAGTTGCAAAACCCTTATGCCTTGGGAAGGTGGGCAGGGGATACACGCGCCACATTGCTTCGAAGAAGCGGGGTGCGGCTCTCCTCAATTGACACACTCCGCTACACATGATTTGGACATCATGTACGGCCTTGGAACAACTTACACAGACTTCGGGTAACCCCAACTTTGCACGTCTACACGAACGATTAACTTGGCCACAGCGGTGACAGTAGTAGCACCTCCGCGGCAGTAGCACGGATGCCTTCACGCGGTATCGATACCAACCGGCACGCACCGACTTAGGGAACTTTTCATAGTCAAACGTGACGAAGAGTGTATGGGTGGGTCTCGAGGCCCACCCCTGTTTTCTCATCACATGCTCGACCTTGACCGCCCCATGGTCGGCCAGCTCTAAGGTAATGTCATATATAGGGTAGTCCACGAGTTCCCTTGCATAGACTACTCCTTTCACGAAGTTCATGATGATTGCGGCCTCACACTCATCGGCGTGCCATCAAATGTCCGAAGGGCACTGATCATGGCCTCCTCGGAGGGATTCGACGCATTCGCCAAAAGACTCCGGTCCGAGAAACGGGTCACCTTCGGCTCTCTTCCAATCACACTAGCTAAAGCTTTCCTCTGATGCATCATGTTTCCCTTAGCCAACATTTTGCCATCAGTGGAGTGAATAACAAACAAGGAAGCGTTTGAAGAGAGCTGTCTTTAAAACACCATGTAGCCTCTGAATAAGGGGCCCCGACGTAATTGAGGCTCCATTCTGTGCAGTTTTGGTCTTAGTCTAGGACTCCTCACCATGGGGAGCAACGGGGCCGGACGTGCCGAACTTGGTTTGGTAGCTTGCCGAAACTGTAGTATACACTTCCGTCCCCGTGGCTCCCGCAAAGGGAGCGGAGCCCCGAGTCTTCTTCGTCTTTTTCTTGTTCTTTTTCCTTTTAGGAGACGAGGGTGGAGAATTAACCCGCGTCTCTCATCCACCAGCAGGAGCTTCCAGGCCAGATGGACTGGCCTCAGTAAGATCCTTCTCTGAAATAGAGGTCTTGGCTGTCATAGGGTCACCAGCCGGGGAAGGAGATCATTCCTCTCCTTGTAAAGAGATGGCGGCTCCACCTTAAGCAGGGCGTAAAAAATTATAGATATTGAAAAGAGAAAGAAAGGGGGATCTGAAGAAGATGAAAGTGGGGGTGAAGAAGTTTGTTAAAACCCACCATCCCAAACTTGAGCTCAGGGATGAGGGAACGATGTACCCTCCCCCATCAGCCCCGATCCGGGAAACTAGAGGCCAGCCAGAGAAAGTTGTGGGAGAGCTTGGTTGTATGGAAAGTGATGAGGTAGGATAAGAAGACCGATAGTAAGAAAGAAGGAGAAGAAGCTAAGCTGGGGACGGACGGGGCGCTGAGTCCCGTCAGGACGGCGGCCAGGAAGCCAAATCGCCGCGCCCCTTACGGGTTTCTTAAGCCTACTTATTCCTTATATTTAAAAGAGGTTTCTTCCTGGTTGCACATCCATGCTCTTCGAGATAGTCTAGAAAATTCTCAGCTATTCTTAGACTGATTTGTAATATTTCTGCTAATTCAGGGACTTATAACCAAGGGTTTTTTTATGGATCCTCAAACAACAGAAAGAGACCTTGCTGAAGGCCCACCATTGACCAACTGGCGACTCTGGTGATGTTTTATTCTTTCTTTAAATTTGACTCTACTTCTGTTGACGGAAGAGAGGCGTACTCCGAGGTTCTTAGCAATTTGTTTCTAGTACTGTACTCTTGCTTATTGACCGAAAATCCGCCCTATTTGAAAATCTGAAATTTCCTTTGTGTTTGTTTTGTACGCAATCTTTATTAATTACAATATTAAACGCTTAAAATGTTAAAACGAATACGATTCATAATAATGTAAAAATTAAATTATCATTAAATATTTTACCCAAACTTTCGATGTGTATTTATTTCTTGCATCTCTGTATAGTCCTTTAATTTTCTAATCGTGGAAAGTTTGTGTTTATGCATAAATTAACACCTCCACTCATTCCTCAAGAACTAAGTTAAATTCTTGAATATGTTCACTTTTAAAATTTTATCTCAATGTCTTCATGAGCGCGATAATATAAAAATATTATCTAGCAACAAAGATCTTTGCTTTATCGATGATTTTACTCAAACTGCTCTTGTTTATGTAAAAAATTACATATTTCTGGTTAGAATTCCAAAAAATGGTGATTATCAAGTTGTTGCAAACAGCAAATTTCAAAGTGCTTTCAGGTCTCTGATGCAGTCTTGTCCGCAAATCCATTAAAGAATTACTTAAAAAGTTTTTTCCAGTCTCTCTGAGAGTGACCTTTCTGTGAAGCTTGTCTTTCCTGAACAAGTTACTGCATTCGTAAAATTAGTCCCAAAATTAATGAAGTCACTCCCTTCTTCTTGGTAGAAAACACTCAATTGTAATTAGGCGTGTAAAGCTCTTCCATTGAAAACTGTAAACATTACGTCCCTAATCTTTTCCATCAGCTTTCTTATCATTTGGCAGTACTGTGCCAACTGTTCTTCTGACCTTGGAGATAAAACATTATTAGTTCTTTCCTGTATATTATGAGCTGTGTCTTGGGTAAATCCTTCCGTGAAATCGTACACTGAATTTACCATATCTTCAATTTAGCCTCAAAAAAATACTACCTTTTATGTCGGGGTAATAGGCTCCCACATAAAATTCCCCTACAAGATCAATCTCGAAATCATCTTCATCCTTGTCAGAAACAAAACTTATTGTTACTGTCAATCTTTGCTTCCGATGTCATGAGGGTGGTTACCGGCGAATCGGAGTGAAAACGTTGCCCTAGTCTACAGATTGCCTGATTGTCAGGCTCACCCGTGGCAGAATTCCCCTACAAGATCAATCTCGAAATCATCTTCATCCTGGTCAGAAACAAAACTTATTGTTACTGTCAATCTTTGCTTCTGATGTCTTGATGGTGGTTACCGGCGAATCGGAGTGAAAACGTTGCCCTAGTCTACAGATTGCCTGATTGTCAGGCTCACCCGTGGCAGAGATTCAGTCGTGGTTGAAGGTCATCGGTCTTCTTCGCCATCATCTCGAGGGTTGATCCTTACATTTGGTTGCCGAACGGCCTTCTCGAGGGCTCCATGTCCAAAGAGAAAATTGCAAAGAGTTTTTACCACCCGATTCCCTTCGCATTAGCGAAGTGGGCTAGCAAACAAAGGTCAATAGGGAAGAGACAGGTTGTTTTTGTGTGGCAAATTTTTTATAGAAATAAATATACCCTAATTAGAGAAAGGGAAAGCGAGCGAGAGAAATAATATAATTTCTGAGTTTAGGAGCAAAATGGTGTATGCCAAATACCTGTAAAAAGGAAAAGGTTTCTAATGCTAATAAAAGATTATTTTATCACCTTTTATAGCAAACGTGTCGCCTATCAAGTGATAAAAGGAGGTGATTAATTTCGTTTAAACCCTTCCATAGATTAGGTTGATGTAGAGGTATGGTATCTACTATCGGCGACTTAGTCAACTAAAATGGAACTAATTCTATATTAAATAAATGTGCTTAGTTATGGCTATTTTGCACTTGGACTCCCTACAAAAGGACGATAAACGAATAATAAACGACTTATGAACTAAAGATTATAAAAACAAAACACTAAAAACTGGGTTATCAAATAGCCAATAAAAGAAATAAATTAAGATGAAAATTGTAAATTTATTTGAGTTGAAAGAGAGAAAATGCTTGGTGAGTAAGTTATGAAATTAATTACACTGATAATAATAGGATTGATCAGTTATCAAACGAATCAGGGGAAACAAACACACACACGCAAGAATTTAGTAAATCTGTTTCAAAATTCCGCACGCAGGTAAAACACCAGAAGATATTTAACATTTGTAGCGAAAACATTACTCTTATATATATATATATATATATATATAGAGAGAGAGAGAGAGAGAGAGAGAGAGAGAGAGAGAGAGAGAGAGAGAGAAAGAGAGAGAGAGAGAGAGAGAGAAATAGAGAGAGAGTGCTGTGCCAATTATGTTGGACAGAAAAACGCCAAATAAAACTATTCATGTATTATTCTCAAAATCATAGCATGCATATCATCTTGATGTTGGCAGTTAATAAGAAATATGTCCAGCCTTTGCTTTAATAACCTCAGCAATCTGATTTGGCATGGATTTCACCAATTTCTGTCTCATATTCCCTATTTCCTCATCGTTATATCAGGCCTGTATAACAACACAGATCAGCTTTTCCATTGTGGAGCAGTCCTTCGCCATGCCCCTCCACTTGATGATTGTCCACAGATCTTTAATTGAAGTAAGGTCTGGGGAATTTCCAGGCTATTCCAGTACTGTGATCTTCTCAGCTCGGAAGAAACATTTCATCTTTTTGGAGACGTGGCATGGGACGTTGTCCTGCTGGAAGATGACATCACCGTTTGGAAAGCGTTCACGAAGTGTCGAAAGTAGATGCTTCCTTATGGTTCCTTGGTATTTGTCGGAATTCATTATTCTATCCCCTGGTACAAGTGTTTCGGGTCCATTTGCTGTGAAAGTACCCAAAAGATCTTCTTAGGGGCGTGTTTGGGAGCTTGTTAGATGTGCCCCGCTTTCACTGATTTTCCTACACTGCGCCTCACGAGTTGTGATCGGATCCAATGGACTTCGAAGTGAGTCTCGTCAGAGAATATTACCTTTTTCCAATCTTCTTTGGTCCATTCTTTGTATTTCTTGGCCCAGATCAAACGTTTCACAGTCATACCAGCGTTAAATAGAGCTTTCTTGAGGGGTCTTCGCGCAGTTCAGCATGCTTCAAGAAGTCTTTGCCGAATAGTTGACGAGTCGATATTGATACCAGCAGCTAATAAATCACGCTGTGAGTCTTGGCTGGTCTTTCGCAGATCTTTTACACTATTGCGTAGCAGTATTGTGTCATCGTGTGCATTTGTTTGTTTTTTTTCTTTTTCGACCACATCGTCCACGTCTTTCTACTTCTGGATTACCGGTAACTTCGTTCTTCTTGATGATTCGACCCACAGTCGACTGTGTTAGCCTCAGCTTACTGGCTATCTTC